>OV815970.1:0-1250000 GCA_929112965.1 Mythimna albipuncta | reverse complement strand
ATGTGGTGAGCGGTAAGGTCAAAAGTATGAAAAATTTGAAGCAAGCCCTGAGACGCCGCTCATAGCGAAAACACGCGCGTTCACTGATGACACCCCGCTCGCCGCGCCGCACGCCGCTAATATCGAAGTCGTGACTAGGCCGTGAGGCGCAGCGGGAGAGCCAGATGTACTGACTTAAACTCACGCATAAGATCCTTCTTTGTCTAATATTCCAGGACTCCACGTTTCTTTTCCGAAAGTCAACCCATAGTCCAATAAGACTCGACCTTGCGGGCCCCTATGGGTTTGCTGATATCTCTTTGAGGCAGAATATCGAAGTCGTGATCAGGCCGTAAGGCGCAGCGTGAGAGTCAGACGTACTGACTAAAACTCACTCATAAGATCCTTTTTTGTATAACATTCCAGGACTGCTCGTCGTCCACGAGCCCACACACTGTTCGTAAAGCGTGGTTTTGCATGTGTGCGTTCACTTTCACTCGTTGTATGGAGTTGGCCTTCTGTACTTATCTATTCTGTGTTAAAAGTACGAACCAAAGCGATACGGGTGACTCAACAGATTCCTGTTACCCATGGACCCGGGGACCCGGACAAAACTTTTAAACGGATATTTTGTTTACTAAAACGTGGCTTTTGACCGCAACTTAACCAGGGTAGAGTAGCTGGTTGTTTGAGTAACAAACTCTTTGTGCTAATCCGGGTTATATTCAGTTGGTAGGGAAACGTTAGCTTTTTGTTAATCTAAGTGATGTAATGCGTAATGTATTATTTAAGTTAAGTTACGCCCTTTTAAACGTAAATATATAAATAAAATATAAATGAATATACTTTTTTAAATTATACGGGGTTATTTGTAGAACACTAACAACATTGTAGGACTGTATTACTGACATCATAAACAACAACTTTTGTTGTATGACTTTTTATAAAACCTAATTAATTTGCCAAAAACTCCAAAAACAAACCATCAAGATTTTGTGATTCTATCTAAGAATTTTTCAACTCTATATTTTTCTATACCTACCTACATCTGTACGATGTGACCCAAGTGAAACAAGCACCTCCGTCGCCCGATCTCCGCTCCCTTCCGCTATTATAATTACGAGTACTATTATTTGCTTCACATAGACTTCGTAATATTTAGAACGTTCAATTTAAATATTTTTATTTTTGTATAAAATCTGATGAACTAAAATATGATATTTATTTTAATTCATTAAACCCCAAGCGAACGCCGGCGTTCGCGCACCTATTGTCTTTCAATTGTGTCTGTAATTATCACAATTGAAAGGTTAAAATCATAAAACTAAATTTGTTGTTTATAATGTTAGTAGTAGTAGAATAACGCTGTATAAACTAATGGTGACTGCGATGCCACCTCTTGGTAAGCAGCGATGCAATTGTTGATGGTAAAACAAATAAAGTTAAAGTTTATTAAGAACAAATTCATTCTAGCCTTGAATACACCTATATCATAATCACACAAAAGTAACGCTACAGACAAATTATTCCAATCCTTTAAAGCACGCGGTATCAACGACGAGGCGAAACGCTTAGTCCGGACCGTAGAGGTTTCAACAACGGACAACAAGTACCATACGTCGGGTTGTCGAATGGTAGAAATATGATGGCGGAATCAAGCCATGATATATCTAATAATAAAATATAAATAGTTCGCTACGATGTTTAAATGCGTAGCGTATGTACCCAAACTGCAAAATTAACTGAATTTATTTTTATAATCTGAAAAAAAAGTTAACGCTTGATTGTTGTGAGAAGCCGTTTTTTCTCTACAAAAAAATATTAATGTTTTTAACGAGCTTTCTATATTTCATAAATATTATTTCATTATGCATAAAATATATTACATTATCGAGATTATCGTGTATTTCAAGTTAATTAATTAAACATAAAATAAATTACAATTCGATGTTGTGCAAAATAATGGATAAAATAAAGGCTAAGTGATGGATCCTAGCTTGGCAGCTAATTATAATGCTGCCAGTTTGCAGGATTATGTGTGATCGACGTAAATACTATGTTATTGACAATATCCTATGTCATGTGGGATTAATTTATGGAATTTAATTCAGGAGGCTTCTTTTCAGCTATGTACTCGTATATATAATAATAATATAATAATATTTCACAACTATCACACAACGTCGTCTAGTCCCAAGCTAAGCAGAGCTTGTGTTATGGGTACTAGACAACTGATAAACATACTTATATATTTCTAAATACATACATATTATAGATAAATTACACCCAAACACAGAACAAATTATCATGCTCATCACATAAAAAATTGTCATAAATTTAGTTAGAAGTACATACGGGGTGAAAGGGACAGTTCTCTGCAAATCTTAAGGGCTTGCTCAGTAGAAGAAACTTTTCAATAAAGTTTATAATTATGTATGGAGAAGCTGATTTTTTTTTCTTTTTCGGAAAAACAATCTCGAAAATTGTTCAGATTCGTCTTTTGAGCAAGCCCTTAAAGTTTTTTCTTACTACGCGACGTCATACGTCTTTGATACAAGCCGTCCTTATTGCGAAGCGAAAGAATGGCAAGCCTCCTTCCTTAGCAGTAATGCAAGTTAAGGACATGGCGGAAAGCGTGAAGGAGATTCAATCTTCACAGACCCCCGCAGGAGAGATCCTGGGCATTGGGAGTCATTGGACGGTTCCCGGCTACCATAGGTGCGGGTTTGAGGATGGCATGCAGTGAGGAGCTTGCCGTACTGAAAATATCAGGTTAGGATCGACGCTGTGTTGAGCTCCACTCACACCTGAAAAATATTGTAGTGTGAGTGAAGAGGCTTGCCAGGGTCTATTCCATTTGTAACACAATCCATAAGGATGAACAGCTACTAAAAAAAGAAAAATGCCTGCCAAGGCAGAGTTCATTCGAAAGAGTAAAAAAAAATACGTCAGAATCACAACTTATCTATGAACCGCAAGTGTAAGTTGTGACCTACCGTAGGGTATGCAGGTATACTATTATTTCTTACGAGTACATACGTCACTATGCTGACGAGATTAAGGTAGACTGTGACGTAGAGATCATTAATATTGTCTGTGATCGAACGACAGTGATACGTCAACCAAGAGTACAGTGATGGTGCGTAGACGAACCAAATACATCACAATAATACAGATATCACATTTACACTAAATGGCTCAAGTCTAACAAAAAAGACGCCTCTGAGCGATTACCATTTATAAACTCAAACACGTAACATCAAGCAAAGGCTTGATTAGATGAAAAAAAAGAGACCTTCTAGTTCTATTTTGGGAAGTTGATTTCAACGTATTACTTATTTATCCACCTGTAAGAAGTCTCGACGTGGATTTCAACGACCTTACGAGCTGAAGGTATGACGCACTCGAAAGAATACCTAAACGTTATACGTATGACTGGAGAAATAAATTGCTGTTTCGTTGTTTTGTTTTAGGAAAGTATTTTTACAGATAAAAAACCGGCCAAGAGCGTGTCGGGCCACAATCAGTGTAGGGTTCCGTAGTTTCCCGTCCGTCACAATAAGTGTACTCACTTATGAGTTTAAAAAAAATGCTTGCATATACGATTATACTACAAACTTAGTCCAGAAAATATTTTGTAGAACCTTTTTTTCTTTTTTGTACAAAAACTGTTTTTTACATCAAGTTCAAAATGATTTTCCTAGAAAGTCCTTATAAAGTTCTACTTTTCAGATTTTTTTTCATATTTTCTAAACTTATGGTTCAAACGATAGAGGGGGGGGGGGACACATTGTTTTTCACTTTTGGAGCGATTATTTCCGAAATTATTGACATTATCAAAAAATGATTTTAGTAAACTCCCATTCATTTTTAAATACCTATCCAACAATATATAACATGTTAGGGTTGAAATTAAAAAAAAATCACTTCCCACCTTACATATAGGGGGGCTACCCTAATAAAACATTTTTTTCCAATTTTTATTTTACCACTTTATCGGCGTGATTGATATACATATTGGTACCAAATTTCAGCTTTCTAGTGCTAATGGTCACAGAGATTAAATGAGGACGGACAGACGGACAGACAGACAGACGGACAGACAGACATGGCGAAACTATAAGGGTTCCTAGTTAACTACGGAACCCTAAAAAGGAAGTTATAGAATTTGGGAATATCAAAAGAATGTCGTTGTATTTTTTAAATGATTTGTTGTACTCATAACAACCGTAGATAATAATTAAATTAAACCTTTGAAAACATCTTAGGCCGCAAAAAATGGCACTGTGCTGCTTTTTTGTAAAGTTGTTTTGCTTTTATAGTTTAAATTAAGATTGCAACGGGTAAAAACCTGTTTAAACTGTGTGGCCAAAAGTGTTCTGGATTTACTAAAGTTTATCATTTGACAATTGGTTATAGTAATTGAGTATGCACGTATACTGTGGTCACTCAAGCGAACTATAGAACAGGCGTCACATATACGCTATTAAATATAAATGATTACAGTGGTAATTCAATGAATTTACAAAAGCTGAGTATTGTTCAACAGATTGTATATTGCATTTAAACAACGGTAGTGTCAGTGACTCAATTAAATATGAAAACAGAATTCGACAGTCAGTCTCTTGTGTCAGCGTCATTATGAACTTATAATAAATAAATAACGTTGCAATTTATTTAGTAAAAAGTAAATTGGTTTACTTTTAAAATCGACAACGTGTGCTACAAATTGAGGCAAATTGCTAGTCTTTAAGCTTTTTAGTTATCAGCCCTAAACTCCACCTCGAATCAATGCTCATGATAGTATACGTAAGAGTCATCTTGCTACTTGTTTAATTATAATGTTGCTTTTTTATCATAAAAAACCGGCCAAGTGCGAGTCGGACTCGCCCATGAAGGGTTCCGTAGCAGCAAGTAACATAATATAAAAGTTCTTGTAATGTGTTGTAACTTTGATCGATGTTTTAATAATAGTGTATTTTTTTCGATTTATGACGCATTAAAAAAAAACTACTTACTAGATTTCGTTCAAACCAATTTTCGTTGGTAGTTTTATAGTAATGTACATCATATATTTTTTTTAGTTTTATCATTCTCTTATTTTAGAAGTTAGAGGGGGGGGGACACACATTTTACCACTTTGGAAGTGTCTCTCGCGCAAACTATTCACTTTAGAAAAAAATGATATTAGAAATCTCAGTATCATTTTTGAAGACCTATCCATAGATACCCCACACGCATGGGTTTGACGAAAAAAAAATTTTTTAGTTTCAGTTGTATGTATGGGGACCCCCAAAATTAATTGCTTTTTTTCTACTTTTGTGTGAAAATCTTAATGCGGTTCACAGAATACATCTACTTACAAAGTTTCAAATGTATAGCTCTTATAGTTTCGGAAAAAAATGGCTGTGACATACGGACGGACAGACAGACAGACAGACAGACAGACATGACGAATCTATAAGGGTTCCGTTTTTTGCCATTTGGCTACGGAACCCTAAAAAAGTCAAAAGTATTAATATCTCAGTTTTACAATTTACTGAAAATCCTAATCGTTATCCTTATAAACTACTTCTTATCTAACTTCAATATTAATATTATACAATTTATTTTTGAGGCAAAATTTTGATACAACTTTCATTTTCACAAAGTTAACAAGATTACATTAATTAATACAACATTTTCGTTAAAAACTTCTTGCCCTAGGACTTCATTTTCGCGTATAAACTGTAAGAACTTCAAAAGTCCCGTAGTTAGTTTTAGAAGTTTTGTCAGTTTTATAAATAACCTTAGTTCTTCTGGATCATTAGTTTAACGTTACTTCCGACAAAGGTTTTACTGAAATGAGGTTCCTTTGAGTTTACTTTTACGACACGGTTCGTTAAGTTTTTTCATTTGACTTTACCAGTACTTTTTGAAAACTCCTTGTCATAATCCCTGTAATATTACAGGCCTGATCAGGGGCCTTGACTGCTATGCCGGAGGTTTGATTACCACCCAGGGCAAATGTTTGTGTGACGAAAACATTGTTTTGTGTCATGATGTAAATTATGTATAATATTATGTAGGTATGTATTTAGAAATACACGAGTATTATTAATCAGTTGTTTAGTACTGATAGGCGTTATGTGAAAGTTGTGTATTATATTATTATTATTACGACAGAATAGAATATATCTTGGCTGCCAGTGGCTTAATTCGGTTTCTATGTTTAATTACATTTAATAAAAAGAATAATAACTTATTATTATTACGTATCTACCTACATTGTGCTCACATATTAGAAGCGACAAGAAATATGTAACCAAGATCTATGTAACTCATAATATATTTTAAAAAGAGTGTCCATGGAGTTTCTTGCACGTTCTTCTCCATAGAGACCTACGTTTTGGAACGTGCAATTTAGCTTCACTTTTCTTGGACTGACCGACATTTGACTATTCAAAAGTGTTTTGAATTTTTGAATTTACAATAAACTTGATAGTACACCAAAATAGTAATAATTTTATAAAAACTTTAATCAATGAGTACAATGGTGATCTTATCGCTGACAACGATATCTGCCAATCCAAAACCATCCTAACGTTGTCTACCTTAGGATGGAATTGGATTTTATTATTATATCAACTCACTTATTTAAATATTTGAACAATCATTGTTTTCTTTTTCAACACTTTTTAGAAGTCGTGATCTCAGTTCTTATTTATTTTCTATCAAAATTAGCTTTCATTGAGTCTATCACTACACATATTGTAAACCTTCCTGGCAACATTTTTTACCACCGCTGTTGGTTACCATGAGTTGTATGTGTTATCAGTCAAACCCGATTTTAGGATGAACTCGTTTCGCCTAGGAACTAAGCCAAACCAATTCTCCCAACATGTGCGGCTAAAACGAAGACTAATGCGGGAGCTTTGCTCCGCTCCGCTCCCGCTTTAGTTTTCTAACCTAAACTATCGGTTTCATTGGTGCCCTAAAATTCCGAGCTCACTTCACTCGCTCTTGGACTAATATCGCGGGTTTGACCTGGGCGAAAATAGTTTAATCGGGTTTGGCAACATATATTATACAATTTAGTCAAAAACTCTACCTCAATTAATTTCGTTAAAAGCAGCTTGCCATCCATAAACTTTGTTTTGTCTTAAAGCAAAGTTTATTATTGTCTGTTATATTATCTTCCAACTAAACTCTCTATATCCCAATTACTAGGAATAGAAGTAATTGAGATATATAGACTTTGGTCTGGTTTCTGTAACTTTAAACAATTATCTCATATTATATGTGGAGGCTTGTATATGGCTCATCGTAATCTATCTTATCGTTATGTTTTGTATTGTTAGTTGAAAGCCACCCAAATAAAATGAAATAAACATTTCATTTTTTGATGCTATGATTTCTCAAGATCTCACGATCCACCAACTCTCTGGCCGCCACTGGACCAAATGTCGCTTACGTCTTAACGAGCCTATTTCAAAATAACTTCATTTACAAGAACCCATTTATGAAGGACCCTTTAGAAGTGGATGGCATTCCCAGTGTTTTATAGTCTCGAGGCAGAAATTAAGATAATTAGTGGGCACAGGGAAGCGGTTGTAAAGTAGCGATAAATATGAAAGTGCCTCTGGCTGTAAAAGTTGGAATTACTTCATGTTAAGACTGTTAATATTACAGAAGAGATGATGACAATCAAGTAATGTCAGAAGTGACAATAACTTTCAAGTTGATATTAAAAGATTTTTCGAGTTACGCGGAATAGAATATGAAGCCCCACAAACTTCCATTAAAAAATAAGGATCCTCCGACCTGATGAGTGTTATGTCTGATCCAGGCAACTTAGCTTAATAGATGATTTTGGGCTGTTGTATATGTTTTAATCGCATCCTCCTTCTTGCGTCGTATTCCTCAATGCTGAGGGTCGTGACCCCCCTGTTTAATCGCATGGAGAACTCTAAAACCACGATTCAGGATTTTGAACTTTAGTTCTTATGTAGTGTCATAGATGTCGCTACAGATTGTTATAATCTTTACATAAAATTACGTTTATCTGATGGTTCGCAAACTCCTCCTCAACGCAGAGGTTTTTGATGTAGTTTTCACTACAAAAAAGCAATAAACGAAAAAGGTTTGTTTATATTTGCACTCACGCGAAACGAGGGCGGGTCCTTAGTACTAGCTAGCTAAAAATAGCAAAATAATATTAAATCCAGTAACCGTAAGCAAACATCATCCTATGCTCTATAACTCAAGCAGCAGATATCGAAGAAAAAAACACCTGGACTGAAACGGGAGTGAACTGGCCACCTCGCACGAATGCAGCCAAAGATATGGGCGAGGATCGTCACTCATTGGATGCCTGAGGAATGACGACGTCAGGGTTGCTCGCCGCGAAAGTGGTGTGATGACCTGATCATATTTGCGGGCCAAACTTGGACAGAAATCGCCCTAGTCAGAGAGGTTTGGAAGAAGAAGAGGCCTTGAACAAGAATAGGACATAGTATAGGCTATAAAAAAATGGTAAGCCAAAATAAACAAGTGAAACTTAAGACAAACTTCATGCAAACTGAAATAAAAATCATGTCTTAGAAGTGAAATTCCGGAAAATGAAATTAATCTACGCTGTTTGCACCATAACGACCGTATTACAACAAGTTCAAATATCAATATTACAACACTCAGCTCGCCCAAAGACAAACAATGTAAAACAGCATACATACTCGTCTGTACGTGTACATCGACTAAACTCAATATTTTTCTTTCAAACCCTCAGCGCACATTACCCTAACTTTTTCCTTGTTTACTTAACAAAAACTCTACTTTAAATCCCAGCTCCGCCATTTAATTTCATTCTCACACAAATGAGGATTTAGTAATTAAAACATCAGTGTACCTTGGAGGCCGAGGGCTGAAATTTTTCCGTTATTTACGACGCAAAGTTAAAATTTTGGGTTAATTACCTTTTAGTATTCAATTCCCGTCGTGAAACTAGCGTATGTGGCTTTTATACTAATGATGCTGCAGCTAAATGTGTGTTGTATGCTCTTATTAACATTTTATGTAATTTTGTTTAGGATGGGCTTGTAATTACCCTTTATGAAATTAATTTTGCCGGTAAATATTCAGATTGGATATTAATTTTTAGCAATAATTAATTATGTTTGCTGAGGCCGTTAATACCTGTGGATTTGAAAGTAAAAACCATAATTAACTATAAAACCAATATCATGCTATCCTTACCCTATCATACCAATTCCATTACAAAAGACGTAGCTCTAAGGGCGCCTTCAAATCAGCCGCAAAGTGCCGCGCTGCTTTGTTATTCCACGTAAAAAACAAAGTAGCGTGCAGAGTGATTGCAGCCCGGGTGTAGTGCAGCAGTCGCGCGTCTTTAATTTAGATGGAATAACAAAGCAGCGCGTCGGCAGTGCTGCTGTCGCGTGGCACTTTGCGGCTTATTTGAAGGCGCCCTTAATCTCATACGTCATGCAATAAGTAAAAACGTTCCTTTTTAATACGAAAAAGTGATTGAGAGCTCTAAGAAAATATTAGGTAGTAGTAAATTTAAATATAAGGATCGTAAGATCGTGAAATAGAGCAAGAGCACCCTTGCTACATCAAAAAGTAAATTTTGCCAAAATGATCGCCTACTATACTTACTCCAAAAAAGAACATCACTTGAAACGTTCAAGTTACAAATTGGCATTTATACTAATACTTCACTTTACAAACCCAATTGGCAATTCCAAATCGTACACAATTCGTAAATTCCTGTCCATATTTCCACTCGAATCAGCCCAAAATTTGCATCACAAAATAACGGTTTCACAAAAACCGTTTCCACAAAAAATCGGTAATACATCTCAATCAACATTCATTGATACAGAACGGACAGAGGTCTAGTATACCGATATATCAGGACCACAGAGCGCCGACACAGACATTTTTAGAGCCACCAAAGACAAAAGTTTCCTTAAAAATAACAAAAGTAACGGCGAGAAACTCGTGAAAGCTAAGAAAAATTTAAGCAAATTATGTATCTTGGTCAAGGTCAACCGATGACCTGGTGAAGGTTGCGAGAATCCAATGGATGCGGAACGCGCAGGATCGTTTATTGAGACGACACTTAGGGGAGGCCTATGTCCAATAGGGGACGACTGTCTGCTGAAACGATGATGAAGTATCTTGACTTGATTTGCGATGTTGTCGATATGTCGGATGTGGATACAGTCATTGTGCGGATAGTCGTGAGGGCCAATGTTTAATAACAAAAAGCTTTGATCAACATCAAATCTGAGGAGGCTCACGTTGGGTAGTTGAATCAAGGTCTTGATTCAGAAAACAATCTTTGACAGGTTGCGCATTGTTAGAAGATTGCTCTCTTAAGACGCACTCCCAGCTTAAAAAAACCCCAGGTAGCTACCAGGAAACACAAACTCCGGCAGAATTCTACAGATTCTTCTCTACTCCTGTGCTGTGCTTACAATGAAAGTGTTCCCAAAACTTTTTGTGAGTGTGAGTGGTATGGCCTTTATCTCAAAGAAATTGTTAGCCTGTGGATGGATAATGAGGATAGTTTATGTCTCCTAGCTCCTTAGCAGTTCATTTCTGACTGACTTCGTTGCGGGATTGAACCGTTTGCTTGAGTTTCATAGGCTCATCATTTTTCTAATGGTACTTATCACTGTTAATTATAGTTCCCAGGAGTTATAATATAGTACCGCGCTTGTCCTAAAACCCTGTAATAATTCCGTCTGACAGCCAAAAATACTACTCAGTGTTCAACGTGAGGAATAATATTAATGACATTTCTAGTCGTTGCCGACGCGGCGATTGCGTGCTCTATGATCGGTCATTATTCAAATATACTGTCCAATATATTACAACAATCAGCCTTTTGTTTGGATCTGTCATGTTCGTAAATAAATGTATGAGCTCTACTTTTATTTATTTATTTGTAAGCTTGTATGAAGTAATTGTTGGTTTGTTAGCTTTGGTCGATGAAGATAAGTAATAACTTATTATTGTTGGCCTTAGATGGTTCTATGCCTGACGATATATTTTTATATTTATAAGTACCAAGACCTAGACTACAGCCCGCGTAAAGAACACAATACTGCTTGCCAAAACTAAGATAAACGATGTTAGCAGAAAAGCTGCTACTCTTATATTATAAAAGAGCCACCTATTGAGTCCCATTAAACGCAAGCCGACATTGCGGCAGTTCAAGGTGAAGGTGGACAGATGAGCTTGCTACAGGAACCTTGAATTTATTGAGATAAAAAGTAGCCAATGGCAGTCAACTTCATAATCATCATCACTATTCTGACCTTGTCCTATGTTACTTGAGGTTGACGTAAAACGTTTTTCTTCTTCTATTCTATCCTATAAACCGTCACGCTATCACTAACTCGCTTATCCATTATATCACATTTCACACAATCTATCCATCTTTTCTTAAATGTTTGGATTGAACTGCTCTGAATCTAATGTTGCTGACTACTTCATTGGTCTCATTGTCACAAGTGCGACTGCTGAGCGGTAAGGGAAAGGCCTGGCTAAGATTATGCTGTAGTAGCTTGGAGTTTATAAGGTTTAGGTTTTATACCTCCGTTCCTCGAAAAGCAAGTAAACTTATTGATCCCACGCCTATCTCTTTCCGATCGGTCGTATTTGATTACCATCCTATCAGACTATGGTACAAAAAGAACAGAGAGTGTACACACATGTAGTATATTTGCGTACACACATAAATCCAGTGTACTTGACTAATCTCCGTCGAAGTTAGCCACCGTGATCGAAAATAGCTCAAAAGGATTATGCTGCTAACAAAACATAGCACAATTCCACGAGATCTATGGCATAGTAGTTCTCGCCACAAACTTCCAATAACCACTTTTATCCAATATCTTTCCCATAGCTCACGTCCCATAAATACAACATAAACATTATATCACAAAAAATGGGATACGAACGTGACCGAAAAGCTTAATAACGTTTGTAAAGGTGAGAACGTTGTAAAGCAATGTTTTGACATGTTATGTTCACCTCGCACCCTGAGTTATTGCTGGCTATGAAGCTAAAAAGCCCGCCTATGGGATATATTTGTGAGCCCATTGAGTTTCCACTGAATGATTTCTGTGCCCCACATGATTGACTTGATTTTTGACAGCAACCCATTTCTTTTTGTTTTGCTATTTTTGAAAGGATAGTACTTTATACAAGGGTCCACAAATTTTGTACGTATTTTTTAGCCCCGCTTTAATGAAAATCTAATAGACGAATTGTTACACTTTTGCTTGTAAATTAAAATTTGTTAAATAAAGGTGACTTGGGATCGTAATTTAAAAAAGAAAAAAAAAAAAGTATTTATAGAACAAAAAAGTCTCGGTATTCTTCGCAAAATTCATCAACTATGACTAGCAAAGATCCTGCGAAGAGTTTTGCTTTGAGTAAAAACATTGAATTTTTTGCAGATTTTACATTGTTTCTTAGCAGGAAAAATCGAGATCGAAAACTCTATTAATAGCCGCCGGGAACTTTAAAAATAACAATTGTTTTAGAATAAATTGAGGGAGGCAGACTTTGCCATGTATAACGCTCACTGCTCTACAAACCAATTAATTTGGGTCTATTTTCAGAACTATTTACATATTAACTGCCTAGCGGTTTCATCCGTGAGAAAATAGAAAATTGTCTCAAGAGAAAATATCCTCGGGATCAAAAGTATACTATGTGCTATTCTAGGTCATAAGACTAACCATGTGCCCAATTTCCAATGCCTAATCTGTTCAGGAGTTGAAGCGTAAAGAAGTAACAAACATACATATCATCACAAACTTTCCTGATATTAGAGTGACAGAGAAACCAGACAGCAGTACTATCTCGTTTTCCAAAAAGAAATAAATAATTCCTAACATTCATGATTTTAAGGGTCTGAATTTGCTAGCAAAGGAGACAGACAGACACACGCGTGAGGACACAGACGTCCTCATGCTCACACCCCAGCTACCACGACACCGACTACCGGCTACGGTAAGCACGAGCTTGCAGACTACGAGCAATGAGTAGCTCACCGTCCAGCCGTCCGATAACCGTCTAGACCGAATCAACGACGGCGCATATTTGTAGAGAGAATTTCTGAAAAAGAAACCTACGATCTTAGAACGCAAAGGACATTTGAAAGACACTGGTTGAGTTTTTTTAGTCAGTAAAAGTTTGACTAGCCCTCTCACTCTACCCGAGCAAGAGAAGTCAATGGATAACCTTTTATAAAAAAAAATAGTGTCGTGATTTCTAAAATTTAACAATGTATAGCTAAGGGAAAAATTCTTAAAAATCTATCTTCTATTTGGTTTTTGGATCGAGTAAACCTAAAGCATTAATTAGCTTTTTTAATGTTTCTACTACTGGGACTCAGGCCTCCTCTCTATGAGAGGACATGGGTTGTAATCCACCATGCGGGCCCAGTGCGGGTTGGTAGATGTCACATATCTTTGATTTTTTGGTTCTAGCATGCTGCTCTCAAAACGGTGAAGGAAGACATCGTGAGGAAACTGGCTTTGGTTCGAATATTCATATTTCTCAAATGAAAATCTCATGACCACGGTGAAGTGAGTCCTGAAACCATCCATGGCTCTGGATACATCCTCATACATGGTCTCTAGTTCGTCGTCGAAGTGCGTCGCGGTCGGGGCGTATCGGACACACAGCTTGCCATTATATACAATCCTGTTAGTAACATTAATCGATCAATCGCCGGTAAGTCTTTATCTGTCAATTCTGATCTCTTTTGACATAGTTAATCGTAAATTTTTGATGACCGCTTAACGCTTCGACTTCCTGAACGGTTTTCTATGAAATGTTTTAAGATGATAAATTATTAATAGGCTCTTACTTAGAGCAAGATTGGGGATTTAATGTTTTTTGGATAAAGCTCTGGTTATTTTATTGATCGTCCTTTATGATTATGTCCTGTATTTTAAGAAGTTGGTGGAATCATTACTGCGTTGATTTGTGAAATTCGTTTTTCATGATAACTTTGTTAATTTGTATGAATTTTTATTTATTTAAATTTCATGTACAATAGTGTTACATAGGCGGACTTAATGCCACAAGGCATTTTCTACCAGTCAACCTTTGGGTTAAAAAAGACAACACTGTGGTAGGTTTGCACAATAAACAAATACATAACAAATAGTTCAAATGGAAAAATATAAAAAATAAAAATACATATAAATGCTAAAATAATAAACTAATAAATAAATACTATGAAAAATATCAAATCATTATGAGAACTTAATAACAATTCTGAACGAAGACCGAACTAAGGTTGAGAGGACTTCAATTAGTAGTACCGAATTTTACGTTTGAAGGATAATTTACTTTCAGCTTTTTTTTTTCGATGGGAAGATGTCAATATGATGTTATTATTGTATTTCTTTTCTATTTGTTTACCATTAAGTTGTATCTACCACGTTATGTTTCTGCACTATTCTAAGATCGATTGGTAGAAAATGCCTACAGCATTAAGCCAAAGGTGGGCTTAATACTGTAGGTATTTTCTACCAGTACAGTATTTTTTATTAGTGTATAAGCATTCAAATTACTATCGGTTAAAGAATTTTAGCAATCGGACTAGTACATTCAGATAGTACCCCCTATAAATAAAAAAAAAGTTGCCTCTCTATAATATTAGTGTACCTATATGAAAATAGTCTACAATGAAACATTTCTATATTATACGATCTAAGCTTTTATCGACTGTAATATGTACTAACGGCGGAGTACCGTCTATAAATAAAATATCTTCGAAAGCAAAACACGTGTAAGTTTTTTTTTTAGTACAAACCTTTTTTGTAAACGATACAGCCAAGTCCATTGTCAGTTTAAATGAAGATAAAAATCGAATTTACCTGAAACAAAACAAAACGCTCTCATAAAAACGGTACGTGGACAAAATTCACAAAAAACTTTTCCTTGAACAAAAAATATGTGACACGTATTGCCTCATGACCTTGAAAAGATAGAGAGAAAGGAAATTGATACAATACATCTTTTTTTTTTCGAAAAATAATGAGAAGTTACAACAAATTGGTGCTTATCTAGCTTTTATGTTGCGGAGAAAATAGAAAGCGTGTGATAGATCGCTTATGACGGTCGGGAAGCCTGCTCGAAAGAAAACTATGATACTCATTCATCCGGGAAAAATTGACTCGAAAATGTGGCATCTATACTTTTTTATGGTAAAAATGGTTGGAGATAACAAATATATTAAGCAAAACTCAAATAAAAAGGGTCTAGTAAGGTTTGAGGAGTGGCATGAAAGGCGTTACGGCGACTTCACTTTTCGCTTGACGCAGTTCTTCACCGGACATAGTAAGTTCGGGAGCTTTCTGTTTTGGATTGAGGCGGAAGAAATGTCTGGATGTCACCATAGTAGTAGTAGTAGCGTGTAGTCCACTTGAGTGGGGGTCGTGATCCTTGAGGGCAAAGGGTAACTGAAGGACATAGATGGGTTTTACAAAAATAAAGTCAGATATACTCTTTCGCTCCACAAATATACAAAACATTCTATCAAAATTATTGTTTTTAAAGTCATAAAATAGTAATAAAGTTTAGGGAGTTGGCAACTTTAGTACTACTTGTAATTTAAGTAAAGTGTGTCACACCACATTTGTTAACTTTTACGAAACAAACGATTTCCGCCTTAGACATTAGAGTCCAATGACTGATTTCCCAGGGGAGCTCTAAACGGCCATTTTAAAAAGATACCTTGCTTTTCGCTCTTCCGTGAGAAGGTACTCTTTCAACACTTCCATTATAATATCTGTTATTTATGCTTTATGATTTGCTATTAAAGGGGGTCTTCCGTACTTTTGATTATTACTTTTTCCCTTTTATACGTTTGGTTAAGGAAATGGTTATAAAACAATCCCAGGTTCCGTTAAAACCAGCATCAGGCACTAGTTATCTGGCATTCATGCTGAATTGGATCTATTTTGGTGCAACATTGATGCACACAACTGTATTGACTTAACCTAATTATTGTGTGTGTGCCATGTGTTCTTTCTTTCTTTCTATGAGAGTATCACAATAACGTATAGAGTACCCATCTACTGAAACATAACTAGTTGGCCAGCGTACTGGCAAACGGGGTCATTGCGTCTATAAAATTGATCTAAGTATCGGTTTCCTGTCGATGTTTGAGACCGTACATTGTTGTTAGAGGTGGTGATGAAATGACAGTACACCCAGTAGTACACCTAGAAGAGCATTAACAAACGACTTACGTTGACTAGTAGATATTGCTATTAGCGATACGGCCGCCATTCATCACGATTTCAGCCGAAAGACGTCCACTGTTGAACAAAGGCCTCCCCCAAGTGTCGCCATAATGACCGGTCCTGTGCGTCTCGCATCCATCCGATCCCGCGACCCTCACCCGCCACTGCCTCGACTGCCATTGTACCCATAGGTTTAAGTTTAAAAGTTTTCTTACTACTTTGGTATAAGATTTATTATATTCTAACCACAAGTAAGTCAAGGTCGACACCATTGAGCCACCGCTGCTCCTTTAATCAATGCCATAAGAAGAGGTTATTGCCAAGAAGCCTATTTCATAAATATTTGTTTAATAAAACCTGAAGTATCCCATTCACATTTAATAAGCAGAGACAATAAAGGACGGAACAGATTGCCCCTGAATTAGTCAACGTAATAAGATAGAAGCCTCTTAGAGAGAAGATTCTGGAGGCAATAATACAGGCTCAGATCAAAAGGGCAAATATAAGGCTTTATTGAGCAGCTATGATATCAGCCGACATCACAGAAGATCTTTAAACGATATATTTACTAGGCTATAGAGCCTAGTATTCAACATCATTTTTAGTATACGCAAAACCTGAATATATGTAGTTTGTTCAAAATCAGTTACAGAATCGATTCCAATAATGTTTTACACCATGTTATATATATATTTTTCAAAAATATTTTAAAAAGGTCACAAATTGGACATCACCGACACTAAGTACAACACAGGTCATGGAAGGTCATAACGGGCATTAGGCACCAGCGCACTGCTGGGTGCGGGAGCAAAGCCACCCATCAGTCGATGGCCCGATGACCATGTATTTGTTTGGACAACCAAGTAAGAATTTTTTTACATAGATACTTTACATAAAAATTCTAGTCACGTTAGCTGCTTGTCTAGTATTTCCTGATAGTACAACCTAGGGGTCTGTGAGTAAGAGTAAATAGGTTCCTTCTAGGCAAGCGTACTCCATCGTTGGCCACATCATCGCTTACCATCTGGTGAGATAGTGGTCAAATGCGAACCACTCCAAAAAAATCTATCCAGATGCAGAATCAGCTCAGAATTTGCATGGAGTGCTGCCAATCTAAAGTGTCAGAATGAGTTTGATGATGTTTCCAATACTTTAGGTGGCAGTGGGTAATGCACATTGCTCGCAGAATACATAGTCGATTGGATAGACATGATTTGTAGTGGAGACTAAGTACCGGAAGATGCGTCTTCCAGTAGCAAGACTACCTAGATACCTGACGATTTGAGGCGGCTCGAAAAAAAGTTACCTGAAAGAATTTAGGAAAAGCATTTTTCAGCAGTGAATACAGACTTTAAAAAAAATAATAATAAAAGTATTTTCTACACTAATCTTACAGCACTGTCGTAATAATTCCTAAAATTATTCCTTTCAATGTAGTGAGTAGCAAGTTTGAAATAGAGCATTCAGTATAACTGAGGCAGCAGAAATCGTTTCAGTTAATAGCTACGGGAAGCCGTTTGTTAGTCCCAGTTAGTCTGGCCTATTGTCTGCTTTGATTTAACGGCTCTCTTAATTATCCTGGATTTACCTCTTGAGCTATAAAGCCTTATCTGAAGAGAAAAGGTTACTTTTTGAAATGTATGTGCGTACTTTCCGACGCTGAACAATTTACGGCAATTCCATTAATAAGGTCGAATGGAAAATGCCAAGAATTTCGCAATTTAAAAGCGGACTGTATACATAAAAAAGTGCTGATACTATAACGGGAAGACCTTGTTTGTACGAGTAGAATAATTTGACAAACAATCAGATATTAGTCCGGTTTTTTTAAACTAATATTATAAAGTTGTTTGTTTTTTGTTTGTTTGTAGGAGATAGTCTCTGAAAGTACCAATCCGATTGCTAAAATTTTTTCATCGTTAGAAAGTCGCTTTATTCTTAAGTCTTCTTCTTCTTCCCCCTTGTCCCATTTTATTTGGGGTCGGCGCGACACGTTTTTTTCTTCCATTCTGTCTTGTCACTCGTCACGCTATCATTAATTCTCTTTTCTTTCATATCACTTCTCACACAATCCATCCATCCTTTCTTTGGCCTCCATCCATCCACATGTAAATTCATAACTCTTTTAGCAACTTTAACTTTAACAATTAAAAGTTATTTTTAGAGGGTTTTTCGTGATTTTTTTCTATCGTTCTAAATTAGCTATTATTTTTGGAACACACTACATATCTAGAAGTCATTTGTCCTGAAGAATATCATGTATTTTTTATGATTTTGTTAACTGCAGTGAATCGTATGGTTTGCACATTATAAGGCACGAGATTAGTTTCTGTACTCCTCTCAATTGGACATGTTTGTACATGCTGGTGGCACCATAGCATAGCACTTTCGGCCTTATAATGTTCCCACTGTTGGAACACAGGCCTCCTTTTTAGGGTAAATGGGCCGTAATCTACCACGCGGGCCCTGTGCTGGTTGGTGGATGTCATATGTCTTCGAAATTTTGGTTCTGGGACATGCCGGTTTCCTCACGATGTTTTCCTTCATCGTTTTGAGAGCAGTTATGATAAAATTACACAAAGTAATGCGCCTGACTGGGTTTGAACTCTCGACCTACAACTCGTAAGTCAGGGCCGTTACCACTCGGCCACAACTGCTCATGTTGGTCGCTCCGTATAAAACACTGATCAGTTGTATCCCTATAGACTGGGAGCCAATCCCAATGTAGTTGTTAATAAAAAGGTAGGCAAATTGATTGATTGATGTCAGCCCAATATTGAGTGAAGTGGTTTATGTTCAGCTGTGGATTGTCACGGCCTGATTGATGATGAAAATCCGCCATCCAAAAACATTCCTTGAGCGAGTCTAGACCACTGTATAAGATTCTTTGTTTTTTTTTATTTATAGTAACAATGGAAAGAGCTCGGAATTACCTTGTGTGATTGGATCAGAAATGAAGTTGGATGACATGTCAAAAAACCTGGGTTACGATCATAGCCCGAAGAATTGCCAAAGTAATTATGAGGCCGAAAAATTCTGGAGTGGCAACTATGCTCTGAAAGACGCAGCGTTAGAAGGCTTTTCACAAGGTGGAACCAGGTCGTCGGCCGGTAAAGGTTAAGTAGTTCGATGGCTGCGAGGTGCACATGACTGTTCATTATGATTGTGGCGTATTGGCTGTGAGGGCAGTTTTATGCAGTGTGACGTTTACATATTTGACAAGAGTCAGTGGGCATTCAGCGGTTGACTGGAGTAGTTATGTTGTGCGAATATTGCGTGTCAAACTGTTGATGAACCGAAAAACCTTCCTAAATGCAATACAATACAGTGATGAAACTTGGGGGAGGCCTATATTCAGCATTGGACCTCTTTCCACTGAAATGGTGATCATTTAAAATACTCGTAGTACGACATTAAAATTTTTGTAGCAATTTATAATAAAAAATGCAAGTAACCACGAAGTTTTTGAAACACTAATTAACGAAACATCTTTCAAAAAACTACTATTTTTGTTTTCATGCTTCCAGCATAGTCTCAATTTTAGACGGAAATTCGCTCGAATTTCGTTGGCTTTGCCCAGGGTGTGAAAATACTACCGAATTTTCCTCCAGAAATTGTTACACAGAAACAAAACATGAGCCAAATTGGAACCTTGTACCGTGTTAAAAATAAACTGAATGTATAAGGCATGTTATTGTGACGTTCTCAGTCTCGAATACGCTTTTGTCACCATCGAACTGTAACGCCGTTACGACATATCATTGCCTTTATTTCAATGTAATAGTGGGTTGGCGTGACGTGGATTTTTCTTTTAAAATTGGGCATACCAAATACAGGATTGTGTTTATTTTTGCATAATGTTTTATACTAAACAACAAAGAGACAACTTTTTTAAAGCAGCAGCAAAGTTGGTTATCTGTAAAATAAAATGGCTTTATTGAATTACCAGTTTTGCTGCTGTTTGTGTTATTATGGTTTTAATGGTAAGAAGTGCCAATAGATATTTCACAAAAAAAATGTCTTAACTACACAATTATCTATTAGTTGTCACCTCCCCTTTCTTGGTATTTTGTTTTGCTATTATGCTTTTCTTATAGCATTCTTTTTTTTTCAATATTACCTTACCTTTACCAAAAACCATCTACAAAAATACTCAAAATAAAAGGTACGAAACTGGTTACATAAGAATTAAACTTGTGAATCAGCTAACACCTGAAACCAATTTCAGTTCGGGACGCTTCAGATCTAGTTTTGCTCACTTTGTATTTATATTATTAAGGCTGCTGGACTCATTAGGTATTTGAGTAAGAAGTTTCTTTACGAAAGTCCTAATTAAGGTTTCCAAAGCGTCTCAAATTGTTTGGTTGAAATAAGTTCTTCCCAAAGATAAACATTTAAAACCTTTAAGGGATTTATTTAGGCTTTCAATTTCGCTGTCTGAGTTTTTATCGACATCACTGAAATGTGTACTGAAAAAACGCCATAAGATTTATAGTTTGAACTAAAAAAGTACCGAAAAATACAACTGATTTATTTACCACAATTTGTTCACAATAATCTCTGGGACATTTTATTTTATTTTTGCTGGCAATTCACTGCTGCCAGCAAAAATAAAATAAAGTGAACGGAACGGCTAAATTTTTAATTATTCTTTCTAACAAAAACGTAGCGAATAATTTAGAGGGAAAAAACTAATCCTTTTGGCTAATGAGCCCACTTAGCGGAGTCCTGACACGGCCTGGGAACATCATTTAGCTTATCTCTGGCTTACCAACAACACTAGGAAGGAAATTTAAATGAATATTTTTTACTAGCTTTTTCTTGCAGCTTCGCCCGCGTACATAAAATATTACCTATGTCTCAGCTTTCTATAGGTGAAAAAAATTTAGCGATCGGACCAGTACTACCAGAGATTACCTCCTACAAACAAAGAAAACCAAAAAACAAACTTTACCTCTTTAATAGTATTAGTGTATATGAGTAAGTTTTTTTTTTCATCAATGACAACCCCCGCTCGGGCGGAGCGGGAGATAGTGTCAGTTTCTTACTGACTAAAAAACCACCCCGTACCTTCAAGCCTTCATACCGGGGCTAGAGTTGCCTTTCGAAACTAACCCTGGCCCCGGTAGGCTTCGACCCAGCTGGCCGCCACATTTTTTTTTGTTCCTGACAACTCCTTGAGGCACGCGAGAACGGGGCGCGCCGTCGACGACTTGAGCTTGGTCCGGACAGTCACCGGACGGTCGGACAACGAGTTATCCATTGCCCACTGTCCGCAAGCCCGCACCTACGGTGGCCGGAAATTGAAAATGTTGAGTTGCATCGCCTGGGGTTTAAGTTAAAGCCTCCATTCAAGAATTACATATCTTAAAACTACGTGATTTACACACTAAAGATACACGCGTTTTGTGGGTGTGTGATACCCGCGACTTTCACAAGGTCACCGGCCCCCCATGTGGGAGGCCTCCCAACGCTAGTTCAATATCTATTAAAATTAAAGACAATAACATAAATAGCTTATGTTGTTGTTATAATTTAGCAACCTGTTCTCTGGGAATTGTTATTTAGGTCTTTGAAGTTTTGTTATTAGTAGCTTGAGGCCACAATTCTCGATAGTCAGGTAAGATTTTTGCAAGTCTAAGTATTTACTAGAATTACAAATATTGTTTCTTTGGTATAATAATATGATGTGAGTTATGGGTATAATGCGGATGGGTGGAGAGGTAGAGGGAGGCCAAAGAAAAGATGGATAAATTGGGTGAGAAGTGATATGAAAAAGAAGGGAGTTAGTGACGTGACGGGTGACAGGACAGAATGGAAAGAAAATATTGTTGCGCTGACCCTAAATAAACTGAGACAAGGGGAGGAAGACGATGATGAAATAAATAAAATAAAATTTTATGATACCTCTTCTATTTAAACATCTATTGATTACGCTATTTAGAGAATTTCTCAAAAGCCTATTTTAATGCTTTCGTTGCTCCACATAGGGATTGCTACAGTATCAAGGGTACCTTTAGAAACATTTGAACATAACACACTCGCGCTGTTCCCGCGCGCCTCAAGGAGTTGTCAGCAACAGCAGGGGCCCAGCCGGGTCGAAGCCTACTGGGGCCAGGGTTATCCGAAAGGGCGCTCGAGCCCCGGTACGAAGGCTAGAAGGAACGGGATGGGTTTTTTAGTCAGTAAGAGTCTGACACTATCCCCCGCTCCGGCCAAGAGCGGGGGTTGTCATAAGATGATTTTTCCCATCGAAAAAAAAAAAGACCCACAACAACAAAGTTTCGTTACAAAATTGAAAATCGAAACACAGCGCAGTAGCCCATTGCTTTACTATTGTGTTTTAAGATTTTTAGTTTCAAGTAGGTACGTGTAATTATAGACTTTGTACTTCAGTTAACAGTTACACAATTGCGTGCCTCGCTTTTCAATACGGCTCATTCGCGACGTTGTTGCTATGAGCGGTAGCTAGGCGCGGCGAGCTGTAAGAACAAAAGCATGCCATGAGACGCCGGCCAAAACGCGTGCGCTTACCGAAGCTGCTCCCCTCGCCGCCTAAAACGAAGTCATGACCGTAACAGTTCGAGGAATTTTGAAGGAAATTTCTTATTTAAAGTCTGCCAAAAATGTCGATTTTTGTAATAAAAAAATTAAATACCATCAGTTGTGTTACATTACTGCGGGAATGCTACAGTAACCGATCAATCTCTTTGCTACTTTTACTAGTGGATAAGTATGTTCCGGTGTTTCTTCAACTTTCACAAGAACAGATCGACAACTTCCAAGCTGTGAAGGGTGAACTTCTGAAGGCTATCTATTGTAACATCATTTATGAAGGTCAAATAGTTGTGATTTGAAACAGAAACTATGGCATTGGCACAATTTTAAAGAAGCATTTAACTTGCAGTTTCTTTACTTTTATTTACTACCAAATCATCAAATTGCTTCAGATTAGGGTTGAGCGAAAAGACATGTCAGACTTTTATTGACTAAAGCTCAACTTTGTTTCTTCAAGTGCCCTTTGAGTTTCAAGATAACTGTGGCTCTTTTTAGGGTTCCGTAGTAAACTAGGAACCCTTATAGTTTCGCTATGTCTGTCTGTCCGTCTGTCCATCCTCGCTTAATCTCTGTGACCGTTAGCACTAGAAAGCTAAAATTAGGTACCAATATGTATATCAATCACGTCGACAAAGTGGTAAAATAAAAATTGGAGAAAAATGTTTTATTAGGGTAGCCCCCCTATATGTAAAGTGGGAAGTGATTTTTTTTAAATTTCAACCCTAACGTGTGATATATTGTTGGATAGGTATTTAAAAATGAATAGGGGTTTACTAAAATCATTTTTTGATAATGTCAATAATTTCAGAAATAATCGCACCAAAAGTAAAAAACTATGTGTCCCCCTCCCCTCTAACTTTTGAACCATAAGTTTAGAAAATATGAAAAAAATCTGAAAAGTAGAACTTTATAAGGACTTTCTAGGAAAATCATTTTGAACTTGATGGCAAGAACAGTTTTTGTACAAAAAAGACAAAAAGGTTGTACAAAATAATTTCTGGACTAAGTTTGTAGTATAATCGTATAAGCAAGCATTTTTTAAACTCATAAATGTTTACACTTATTGTGACGGACGGGAAACTACGGAACCCTACACTGAGCGTGGCCGGACACGCTCTTGGCCGGTTTTTTTTCATTTCTTGGCGTCGGTCCTGCTGGGTCCTTACGGTTTTGCTAGTTTTTATCAGACGGTCGGACGGCGTGCTACCTATTGCTTGTCATCTGCATTTGACAAATACTTATGCACAGACTGGTATGTTTAAGGATACTTCTGAGTATTAAAAATACAAGACTTTAGTATTGAGTATAACAAAGATATAATACAAGATTGTAAGTAGGTATGTAATTCTACAGAATTGAATATAGACCCATTAGAATTATCTATAGACATGTCTAGCGGTGGACCTCTTACAGTCAAAATAATCATGATGTCGTAACTTTGAGAATCTTGCATTAAATGGCTTGAAGCAGTTAGGTGACTTGTGACAAATCAATTCAACAGACCAACCAGGAGCTCATAATAATCGTGGATGCTAACTGCAATGTTACACGCGATTTAATCGATGCAAACGGTCTACAGGCAGCTGCATTTTTACAGAGTAACTTTGAACATTTTATTTTGAGGAACGGGAATGGTGCCAAGTTACTTTAATGCAGTTACTGGGCTACCACGCAAGCAGAAGTGCAAAGGGGTACTAGAAACAACTATGTCTTTACTGTCATGTGTTTTGAATGTTGTTTGATATTAGTTCAACACTCTTGAATTATTATTTAAATTTGGCTTTTTGATGCGTGTTAAATCTTTTTAACCTCTAGAGCCCCAGCGGCACAAAAACGTGCCAGTAAACAAGTGACTTGAATACAAGTAAATGACGGAATTAAAAAATGCCAATAGAGTTTTCAAGCGTCACACTTTTTCGCGTTGCTTCTTCATCTAATATTTATCATAATCATCATCATCAGCCTTTTTAATGTTCCCATTACTGGAACTCAGGCCTCCTCTCTAGGAGAAGGAATGGGTCGTAATCACGCAGGCCCAGTGCGGGTTGGTGATGTCACTTGTCTAATCATCTAACATTGTGTTGGATGAAACAACAGACTTTTAAAATATGTTGAAAATAGATGAGTGGAGTGGGGAAACGTCACGAAAATCTTGAGCTTTTCAAATATGTTAAAAAAAAATATTTTGCTAACAGTGTCACCAACATGAAATTCGAGAAAATTGTGCAAAGGAAATGTAACATGAATAGCTTTATAGTAGGTACACCAAAATATACCTATTAGTGAAAAGACTCTAGTAAACTAGTGCGCCTCACCATCAATGATGGCATCGCTGCTGTCAAGCATTAGTTTATATTACCTATAAAAAACAAATAGTAAGTAAACATAGTGATAATTATCTACCAGATAACTTACGGATGAACTGAAAGAACTAAGAGTGTAACACTGGTAAGCTAGTGGTCAAGCGTAATAATAATAATGAAAAATACCAAAATTCAAAATGCCCAGAATCCAAGCTTTTTCTACCTATGTTTTGAAAATCCCAATCCGTTGTGTTACGTTATATATACAACGTTAAATTTTAATCGTTTTAATCCGGTAGGTACATGAAACACTATCGATTTGTAAAGATAAAATTAAAAAATAAAGTCCCTCTTTTTCAAAACTCGTATTAATTTACGCATGTACGAAATTAATTTCTTTAAGAAAAAGTCAGCTGACGTTTTCAACTCTTCTCACAGCTTTTCTTCGGTCTACGAATCACCATTGCTATGCAACGTGGCAATGCTGCCAGCGTTCTCGGCTCTTTTCCCATTGTCATCGATGTGGAAGAATTTTTTAATGCTCAATGAGTTTTTTTTATACCCGTTTGTACTATAGGTATTATTATTGTCAGTTTGTACGAGTATCTTATACACCACTATTTTTTATTTAGTACATATACTTAATTCATTAAACCCCAAGCGAACGCCGGCGTTCGCGCACCTATTGTCTTTCAATTGTGTCTGTCATTATCACGATTGACAGGTTAAAGGGCTTATTAGAAAAGCTCTTGTTATTTTATAAGTAAAATCTCAATAAATAATATTCATAAACAGCAAAGTTATTAGCGTTGGTTTATGTCCCATATGTTCTATTTTTTTTTTTACCCCACTGTTTTGATCACTTATATGGCAGAATAACGTTTCTCGAGTTAGCTAGTATTAATTAAAGCAATAATTTTTTTTAAAGTTTATAAGTAGTTAATTTATAATTGTATCTAATTATTACTTGTCTAAACTTACGATTCATAATTTAATAAAGTGTCACTTTCATTAAAACCTAGACAAGTTTGAATATTAAGAAGCGTACATTTGCAATCTTCAGACAAGTCTAATCAACTATCTCATGACATCAGTTTAACTTGACAGGCATTATTGACGTGTTCATTTCAAATTTTCAATAAGCATCAGGTAAAAGCGTCAAGTATTTCTGACATCTGCATTTAATAATTTAATTTGACGTGAATTTTAAAAGGTAGGACTGAATTTTAATGAGCTCTGCTTTTCAAGATTTTGATGAGGTTGAATAAAAAGCCAGAGTGCAATGATTTTCGGGTTGTATCTTTTGTTTGATTTTTCTTTAGTAAGAGCTTTATTTCGGGCTTTTTGTCTGTCAAAAGCTCATTTTGATAACGAGTGTATTGTTTTTTAGTAGGTATTTAACAATTGAGAATTTGAAATAGATGAATAGCGATATTTTAAGACGATGCTCAATTTTTATATCTATACTAGCTTCTGCTAGCGGCTTCGCCCGTGTGAGATTTGGTTTCTCCGTACGAAATTAAAAGTATTTACTCAGGGTGGGAATCAAACCTGCGACAAGCAACGTAGTTAGTTTCAAGTAGAGAAGACATTTAAAAACCTATTTCTTTATTTTTCAGCTTACATTCATTTCGATTTCTCATTCCTGTTTGCTGATGGCTACATTCCCACCAATATTGAACAATATTATGTCACCCCGTGCCGTAAATGCCTCCATTATTGCACTGCTGCCAAATAAAATGGCAGAACTTCACGGCACAGTCCGCCTGCGACCATTACTCTTTTTAATTTACCACCTTTTCAACTGTAAGCCCTCCACTTCACAAGTTTTTGTAATTAAAAATGACTAACTGTTATCATTACGGTAGAAAAGAGTCTTATTTTGTTTTTGTTCTGCGTAAGAGGACGGTAATTTATTGCTGTCATTACTGACACCCCGTGCCTCGGGAAGCATGTAAAGCTGTTGTTTCCAGTTGTTGTTAATAGATCTTTGACGTTGTTACAGGTAGAGGTGCCAAAAAGTCAGCGTCATCATCATTATCATCAACCTTTTTAAAGTTCCCACTGCTAGGACTCAGGCCTCCTCTCTAGGAGAAGAAATGGGCCGTAATCCACCACGCGGGCTCAGTGCAGGTTTGTGAATGTCACATGTTTTCGAATTTTTGGTTCTAGGGTATGCCGGTTTCCTCACAATGTTTTAGTGAAAGTCCAGAAAGTCTGATCATCAGCCGTTTATTCTAAGAGTATTGTTTGGCCCAGTAACTGGTATGGGTTGTGGATGTCTGAAAGGCAGTCGCTCTATATAAATGAGCCATATCTGGTTGGACTGGAAGACCCTAATATAGTTGGGAACTGGCTAGGGAGATGTTAGAAGAGGACAGAGTTATAGGTAAACGTACTATGCTATTTCTTTTTTATTCTGTAAGCCATCTTATGTCTGGTTATACATAGGTATGTGTTTTTTGCATGACTGTGCAATATTAGGTTGCAAACATAAAGAAGCAGGTTACCGGTGTAGGCAAGTCTTTACAGGTCGGTACCGATCGGTCATTTATAAAGAAACAAGATTCATACTTGTCGGTACCGACTGCTTGGACTGAGTCATATGGGGTTTAAGCATTGGCCAGTGTAGTGTTTTACTCATACAGATTCACCTGTTTCCTTATGTAATTTTACCGGAACTTATCTTTTTCATTTATGACATTTTGATCTAGTGTGTAATTGAATTTAATACTCGTGTAACTTTGAACTAACATAGAATTAAGTGCTACTAACATACAATGTGGACCAAAAGTTGTCTTTTAAATAAATTATTATTATTATTTATTATATTATCTGTACAGACCCGTACCGACGTATCGGAACCAAAAAACCAGTATCTTTATGTTTGCACCCTTACTTGTAATATTTATCATGTCTAATATTCTTTCCAAGAATTCTAGAAAAGTCGTTTTATTAAATCTATTTAGGAAAGACTGCGAGTTTCATAGTAGCGATATTAATAAAGCTAGTTTAATATTTTTTTTGTAGAGAATGGAAGGTTATGATTTCTTGTTGCATAATTTAGTCTGCATTTCTTTATGTCCCTGGAAATGTTTCATTTAATTTTGCAATGTGCATTCATTTTACATTTTCTCTCATTTAATGCAAGCTTTTTGTTTCATTTCTCCATTCACTGTTGCAATTTGCAATTTAGACAGACAATATTATCCGTTTTCACTGACAATCTTTTTTGTAAATATTTTAAAGATAACAATAGCCCTCCAATCCCAATTTTACCCTTTGGATATATGGCAATCGTAGGCGTGGGCTTGAGGACGGTGAGCGATGGGTGGCCCTCTGTCCGACCGTACGGTAACCGTCCAGACCGAGTCCAAGTCGTCGACGGCGCGCACTAGGTATTCCCGCGCGCCTCAAGTTGTCAGCAACCATAAGGGCCCAGCAGGGTCGAAGCCTACTGGGGCCAAGGGTCTGTTTCCAAAAGAAAGGTTCGGCCTCGGTATGAAAGACAACGAAGACATGGGGTAGGCTTTTTAGTCAGTAAGAGTCTGACACTATCTCCCGCTTCACCCAAGGGGGGGGGATGTCATCTGAATGATTTTTACCCAACTAAAAAAATCCATTGAGTGTAGAACCTTAAAAAGTATAAAGTGAAATCTATATAGCTTAATACATACAGATTCGCTGAATACATTTTCCTTCTTTTTGTCGGATGAAATCGTTTAAATTAACAATCCATTACATTAACAAGAACTCTGTACAAGGATATAGATTCTTCGAATTGATAAAACACCAACAAAAAGTAATGGGGATTTAATCAAGCGTGCGATATAAAGTGTCTCAAGTGGGACGAGCCTGGGGACGTCCCGTACTCGTCCCAATTAATTACATGTCGACGTCGCCACCACTGTACTCAATAAGGGACAGCTTCGAAAATTTTGTGGAGGATATTTTGGAGGAAATTGTTGTTTTTTTGAGGAAAGTGTTTTAATATGTCCGGTTTTTCTCCATAGAAAACGATCTATTCGGAACCCTGCATTAGCTTTTGACATTTTATAAGTGCCCATGTAGGCCTGTTTTTTTTTTTTTTAAATTTTGAATAAACAATTAATGCGTGCGCGCATCGCTCGAAGGACAGAGGCCATAAGATGATGAGTGAGTGTGTGAGATATTTGTGAAAAATTACATAAAAAAAAACTGCATATAAATAAACTTATTAAAAATGTCAAAATATTGCTCTTAATCAACTAGTGCGCCTCACCATCAACAATTGCATCACGGCTTACCATCAGGCGGGCTCGCAGTCAAGTACTTGTTTATAACAGATTAAAAAAAAGTAATAAATCTGTACTAATATTTTAAAGAAGAAAGAAGGAAAGGAGAAAAAAAAAGAATAAACTTGAAAACTGCTGAACCGATATTAAAAATTCTTTCACCTATTGAATGTTACTTTATCACTGAGTGACAAGCTATAATTATAAATAGTTTTCTTTTTCAAAAGAAAATAAGACACGAGATGATTGAGCAGTCAGTTATGAGCATGAAGGCATCCATGAAGTTTCAGAGTAAATTACAAGAGAATTACTTTCAAATACCGCTTGGTACTTAAATGTTTTAGTCTAGGATTATGTCAAGAAACGGGTGTGGAAAGTATTTGAGAAGAGTTTAAGAAGAGTAGAATGTGTAAGACTCATTGGTTTAACGACTACTTAGGTAGGCGCCAAATAAGCATAGAACAACGGTCGTTGACCCTCTTACATTTATTGACATTCTTAATTTCAAAAACTGAATTAAAGACATAAAGCTTCAATCGAAATCAATCGTGTTCCTTTACCTTTTCTGAAAAACAGTTAATTGATGGTTTTTCGGGTACCTTCAATATATTGTAGATATTAGGAAAAGGTCAATTACTCATCATTATCAAGGTACTTTGCTTTAAGTTTATCTGGCGCCTTGTATAATTTTTCCCAATGATTTTACCCACGTGATAGTAGAAAATATTCCAAGAGAACACACACTTGTAATAAAAAGCATACATAAAAGGATTAAAAAGTTATAGTATCTATGTATGACTTAAACATGAAAGAAAAAATTGCATTCCTACTAAAAATGATTTCCAAAGCTGTCGGGGATTTCAGTACTTACCTACGCTTTTTGTGTTCTTCCTAAAAACAAAACACAGACCGCAAACATGTTTTGCAATCCACCAAAACGGAAATCAAAATGCAAAACCTGCCCAAAAATGCAATCAAACCACTCCTTCAACATAGTCCCTATCATAGACATCCACAGAGTTTGGAACCGCAATGGCAGGTGCTGGGAAAGTGTTACTGTGAACTTTCTATAGTTTCTATACCAAACAAGCGCGCTTCCGCTTATTAGTGAACCACACGTCACATAAACATTAAATAAACTGACGGCGTTGAGCGCTCAACGCACTTTCGGTAGCCAATCTCAAAGGAAATCAGCCAGATACGTAAGAAATATTTACTATAGTGCCATATGCGCAAACACAGGTGTCTATTATTTTACCATCATGCATTAAGACGACAATAAGACACGACTGGGAAGAGATCAGTAATATGATCAACAGATTTATGTACTTTCCGAGGCACCGGAGCATCACACCACCAATTTCCAAACTATGAGCAGCTACAGAGTAATTTTCCAATTGTACGTTTTATCTATATGTTTGAGGTCATAACACCAGCGAAGCAGTTAACGACGAATTTTATTTTCTGTACAGTACACTACAAGCTGCCAATGCGCCGATTCTAAGCTCTGTGTAGAGATCAAACCACACACAGAGGTAGGAATTGAAAAATGAATGAGCTGCCAATCGCAGATCCACTGATTTCCCTCCCATCCTCACCCATTGACAAACAAAAACGAATCGAACTGAATTCAGAACGAACTCGCATGCAATCCGCTCATCTTTCGTTTCACCTTAATTTTTATTGGCATTTCTATTTGAAGTTCAACAACCGAACTGACGCCATGATAGTTGAAAAGTGGAACAATGTTAGGAACTTCGATGGAAAAGCAGTTTTATTCGCGTTTTAGCGAATTAATAATGTATGTTTGGAGTTGGAAAACGCCAGTCAGTTTAGTGCCACGAGTGCGCTTTCATGACTCGTCGATGGCGTGTCAGTTTTTGCATATCGAATGAAAACGTTTTGCGGAAAACGTATTGGTAAAATCGATAGGAATCGTTTTGACAGCAGTTTACAAGCTTAGCATGCTTACATAAAATCACGTCTGTAGTAGGAAAGCCAATGGTAAAGCAGGGGTGCGCTTATGGAACCTAGAGATATCAGCAGGAGAGTTAAGTCACCACCGCTGCACCATAGGCGTGGGCTTGCGGACCGTCTGATCATCTAGTAACCGTCAGGACCGAATTCAATTCGTAGACGACGAGTATTGTTCCACGTGCGCTTCAAGGAAATGTCAGCAAACTGTAGGGGCTCAGCAGGGTCGAAGCCTATTGGGGCCATAGGTAGTGTGAAAAAACCCGGGGCCTTGGGACGAAGGCAAAGAAGGAACAGGAGTGGGTTTTTAGTCAGTAAAAGTTTAAGTTTTTAGTGATTGGGATGTCATCGGATGATTTTCCCACCTGAAAAAATAGGAGATTTAAGTTACATCAAATAAGAAGCGAATTTATTAGCATCAGCACTTATTCTGACTCAAAGTAGTAACTGAAAAATTTAAGATTAAAGCCCAAAATCTCTTTACTCAGTTCAAAAATCAAAACCAGAACCTAATGCGGTGCACTAGCAGTATTAGATCATCGAGATGGTCGAGCTTTGATAGCTTCTCCTATAATACTTGACCTACACTGAGAAGTCAACCGCTACCGCGTACCAGAAGACGCAGCGTTGGAAGGCCTCCTACAAGGTGGACCGATGACCTGATAAAAGGTAGCGGAAAACCGATGGATGCGGGACGCACAAGAACGTTGGATGTGGCGACACTTGGGGGAGGCCTATGTCCAACAGTGGACGTGTATCGGCTGAAATGATGACTGAGAAGTCAAAAAGAGATATTCCTAGAATATTTTTGTATAAGTTACTTTATTGTCATCGACTGATTGAATAAAAACAGTGGTGGCCGAATGGTAATGGCTTGGACCTGTGAGTTGTAGGTCACAGGTTTAAACCCTGCCAGGTGCATTACTTTGTGTAATTTATTTAATCACCACTGCTCTCGAAACGATGAAGGAAAACATCGTGAGAAAACGGCATGTGCTAGAACCAAAAATTCAGAAACATGTTACATCCACCAATCCGCACTGGGCCCGCGTGGTGAATTCCAGCCCATTCACTCTCTTAGAGAGGAGGCTTGAGTCCCAGCAGTGAGAACATTAAAAAGGATGATGATGATGATGATTGTCATCGGAAGTTTTATGATGAAGATGTAGAAGGATGATAATATTAGATTAAGAAAGATCCTATGCTATAATATCACTAGATATATATAATTTCTTAGCCATATTTCCCTTTCTTGTTAAGAAACCATTTCTGGCGATATGGTATATTGAACAGCCAAAGATACGAGAACAAATCCCTATTCACAATACGCTTCTAGTCAATGTAGGTTGATATCCAGTATGCTCTAGTTATTGCTTCCCCGAACGCTTGGCATCCGAAGAATTTACGCCATTTTGATAGAAGCCATAAAATCCCATTTAAAACGGTCGTAAGGAGACGGGGCCATAAAGCGGAACGTGTTTATTGCTGGAAGAATGGTGATAGTGCCAACTGCCACATTCGATGTTAGTTTTACATTACTTTGAAGTTATGGTGAAGGTGTTAATGTGGTTTTGAAATGTACATTGGGACTCTTGTCCCTGGTTTTAAAAGTGGGAAACCATTTAATGACTTCTTCCGCTCTAGGGTTCAAGTTCGCGTAGTAAGTAGTAGCGTTCAAGGGTGAGGCAATACTTTCAAAAAATGGTTTTTTGTCCGCTAACCGCTAACTGCCAGTCCCAATGCCTGGAGTGTCTTCTATGGCGGTGATAAGGATGTTCTTTCCCTCACGGTCGAGGCCTTCTCTTTCGCTGCTAGCATTACTGCTTCGCAGAAGGAGGCGGCCACATCCCGTTTTCTCTAGTTCCTCCTAGCAAAGGAGGAGGCCGACCACATCAGGCAATGGCGCTCTCGCCGCTGTCGGGATTCCGATCCCAATTTCCGGTCACGCGCGGCTAGGCGCGGGCTTGTGGACGGCGAGCAATGGGTAGCTTTTCGTCCGACCGTTCGGAAACGGAGCCCAAGACGTCGATGGTGCGTACTGTTCCAAGCGCGCCTCAAGGAAATATCAGCAAACTGTAAGGGCTCAGCAGGGTCGAAGTCTACTGGGGCCAAGGGTTTGCTTCTGAAAGGAAAACTCGGCACTGGTATGAAAGGCAACGAAAGAACAGGAGTGCGTTTTTAGTCAGTAAAAGTCTGACATACCCTCTCGCTCCGCCCAAGAGCGGATGTCATTGGATGATTTTGTCACCTAAATAAAAACCCCAAAAACGCTCCAACATAAGACCCTTTGAAGCTTAAGTAAATTGAGTTAAATTAAAGAGCCGTTCAGACTCCTAAACACATGAGTCAGCCTCAGGGTTGACTTGAGTGACATAAAAGTGATATTTCGTCGGAAATCCGTCATTTCATGACAAGATGGGAGACGCCCACGGATTCATTATGAAGGACTACATTATATACCTGTCGTGGAAGGGTTTGGGTTAAGGAATATTAATTTTCTCACGTAGTTTAACGTCCAACTATGTGTTTTAATTTCGATGAAGGGTTGGATTACGACTATGTGGATGAATGGAGATTTTCTAGGTATGACTATGAGTTATTTAAAATTGAGCAATAATTAAACATGCTTATAATAGCATAATCAGCATTTTAATGTTTCCACTGCTGTGACTCAGGCCTCCTCTCTAGGAGAGGGAATGGGCCGTAATCCACCACGCGGGCCCAGTGCATATTAGTAAATGTCACATGTCTTTAAATTTTTGGGTCTAGGATATGCCGGTTTCCTCGCAATGTTTTCCTTCGCCGTTTTGAGAGCAGTGGTGATGAAATAAATTACAAAAAGCAATGCGCCTGGCAAGGTTTGAACCTGCGACCTACAACTCGTAAGTCGGGGCCTTTAGCACTCGGCCACCACTGCTCTAAATCTATTTTTCTCCCACTTGCTTTTATTTATGAAAATGCTTCAACAACTTGCTTTAAATTATAAAAATGATCAACCTTCGACAGTTTCAAAACTTTTCCGTCACTCCGAACTACGAATTAAAACTAAGTTCTTCAACAACTTTTGACTCCGGCGACGCTTATTACGCTGTAATTTCGAAAAACCCAGATCAAGAACATTAATTAAGGCACAGACGTTTTGAACAGAATGATAGATCTCAAAACTTTGCAGACAGATTCTAGGAAAATACTTATTTGTGCCAATAATAGTATTGAAAGTAAACAGAACCTTATAGTTGTTGATATTAATATTTGTATTTGTACCGATATTGTACAAGTTCATGTGGTCCAGAAGTTCTGAAATTACAAGACCTTTCCTAAAATTTGAGACCTTCCTGGACCACATGTTCTTGAAACTAATTTTCAATTTCTATGTTTAGATTTAGATTAGATACTTTATTTACATTGTTCTTACATAAAACCCGTACAATGGTAGGGACAAAATACATGTAACCGAGATATGTATAATACATAACATGATTGAAAAGAGTGGCCATGGAATTTCTTGCACATTCTTCTCCATAGAGCAATTAGTATATTTTTTCTGACTGACTTCTTGATAATTCAAAAATGCCTGTAAATGGTTTATTTTAAATGAATGCTTTGAAGCTTAAATCGTAGAGGGCGACGTTTTTATAATATTATGTATTGATAAAAAATTAGTTTAATTAGTATTATAGTTATACTATTTGTAAAAAAATCCCTTCCCTAAGTAGGTTAGGCTTTCTTATTACCCAGTTATCTATTCAGACACCAGACCTAAATAGCAGTTTGAGGAATGGTTGACGACGCGTCATGGCATCGAAACCTTCCAATTGAAGCAGGTCCTCACCCGACCTGGTAAAAGTTTGACATACTGTCTCGCTCTATCTTAAAAGTCATTAGATGATTTCCCACCTTCCAAAAAAAAAAAACCGTAAGTACCAATCGCTCTGCGAAGTAGTAATGCTAGCGAAGGAGGCGGCCGCACGTGCGAGGTAATGGCCGTCACGCCAGCCATCGGGATCCCGATCCCGATTTCTTACCTTAGGTGCGGGCTTGCGGACGGTGAGCAAGGTGTAGCTCACCGTCCGACCGTCTGATAACCATCCGGACCAAGCCCAAGTCGTAGACAGCGCATATTGTTCCACGCGCGCCTCAAGGTGCAGTCAAAAAAAGGTAGGAGTTCAGCAGGGAAGCCTACTGGGACAATGGGTTCGCTTCGGTAAGGAACACCCTGCGGCCCTGGAATAAACTAAGAGTGGGTTCTAGTCAGTAAAAGTCTGACATACTCTCTCGCTCCACCCTAGAGAAGAAGAAGTCATTAGACGATAATCCACCTTCCAAAAAAAACCCGTAAGTACCAATCACTAAAACTTCCACAACTAAATAGTTTCTCAGATAGCCAGTCTCAATTTAAACTAAAACACTCCTGGACAAAATTAAGTGGTCACCATTCTGAATATAACATCGTAACTGAAACAGGGCGCTCGCTTGCTGGTCACTTACGGGCAGCAAATGATATTAATTTGTTCTGTTACTGAATAACTTAGTTTGTTCTTGGACTGTGGTTTGCAGTATGTGGGTGATACATTCAAGTTAGATTATACCAAGGATGTGTAAAACTAAATGGATGAATAATTTATTTGTTTACTAGTGTTTGCCGCCCAGAACATTTTGGTCCTATCGGTCATCTTTTCTCTCCAGTGGGAATATTATAAGGCTGCTATTGCTATTTATTATACTAGCACTTTACCCCTGGCCGCAAACGACGCCACAGGTAAAGCGCTAACTAGAGTATGTTTACCTTTAGCATCGACGCCGACTTGCTGGCCTGTATAGCGGCCTAATGGTAACATTTGAATCCAACTTACCAATACAACAAGTGCAGATACAATTCAGACCAATAACATCCGGTAAATTAAATAAATTTAATAGCACTATAACTAGCAGGTTGGGTGATTGGAACCTTGCAGAAAACAATGGTAATATTTTGTATAAAAATTTTTTTTCAGTAGTTCAAAAGGAGTTTAATCAGACGTTTGAGAAAAAAACTAAAACTATCTGCCCTAAGTTTAGATTTAGTGACTGGGCAACTAAAGGAATCAGAATAAGTAGGGAAAGACTTTTCGAGTTGTATGGCCTTAAGCCTATTATTAACACTGAAACTTTTAATAAATATGTTGCTACTTATTCTAAAATGTTTAAAAATACTTGTAAGGCAGCTAAGGCCTTATACATTAGCAACAAAGTTAAAACAGCAGATAATAAAATAAAAACAGTTTGGAATATTATAAATAATTAAACCAACAGAAACAAAAGAAATAATAATGATTACACATTGGAGACTCATCATGGTCTCATTAGCGATAACAAACTAGTTGCAGAAGAATTTGTAATTTTTTTTACCAGTATACCAATTAAAACTACTGAAGCCCTAAATTCGTCGCCATCGCATGCTTTTGATTTATTACAGGCGAACGTTGCAGCCTGTTCAACTGAATTTAACTTTAAACATATAAACCCCATAACAGTAATAAAAGCTTTTAAAGAAATCAAGATTAAATTGACAGAAGATCTGTGGGGTATGTCTATAAAAGTTTGTACCTCAATTATTGAGACTATAGCACCGTACTTGGCTTTAATATTTAATTTGTGTATAGATCAAGGAGTCTTTCCAGATCTAATGAAATATAGTAAAGTGATACCGCTCTTTAAATCCGGGAATAGTAAAGACACTAATAATTATAGGCCGGTGTCCGTTTTGCCGGTTCTTAGCAAGATATTTGAAAAGGTAATGTTAAATCAAATGCTTAGTCATTTTAACTCCAATAACATCCTACATGATAAACAGTATGGTTTCACCAAAGGACGTTGTACAACTGACGCGGGTGTTTCCTTACTAAAACACATTTTTAATGCGTGGGAAGAGGCACAAGATGCTATAGGCATCTTCTGCGACCTATCTAAGGAGTTTGATTGTGTAGTTCATGAAACATTGCTTCGGAAACTCAAGCATTACGGACTAGGCAATGCAGCGTTAAGCTTATTAAAATCTTATTTGAATAATAGACAGCAATTAGTGCAAATAAACGGTGTCAATTCGTCGGGATTGAATGTTGAAATGGGGGTGCCCCAAGGTTCAATTTTAGGTCCTTTTTTGTTTTTAGTTTATATTAATGATTTACCCAATTTGTTGCAAAATAAACTTAATATGGTGTTGTTTGCTGACGACACTTCTTTGATTTTTAAGATAAATAGAAAAACTAACAATCTTGACAACGAAAATAGCGCCCTATTGCAGGTTCAAAACTGGTTCACTGCTAATAATCTGGTTCTAAATGGGAAAAAAACTAAATGCATAAGATTTTCCTTACCGAATGTCAAAAGTAGTGATTGTGACATTGTATTGAATAAAGAAAAACTAGAATTTGTTGATAAAACGATTTTCCTGGGGATTACGCTTGATTCAAGGCTACAATGGGGTCCTCACTTAACTTCTCTTGCAGGGCGGCTTAGCTCAGCTGCATATGCTGTTAGAAAAATCCGCCAATTTACGGATGTTGATACCGCTAGACTAGTCTATTTTAGTTATTTTCATAGTGTCATGTCGTACGGTATCTTACTATGGGGACGGGCTGCTGACATCGAGTCAATCTTTATATTACAGAAAAGAGCCATCAGAGCGATTTACAATCTCCGCCGGTGCGATTCTTTAAGGGAACTGTTTAAAGATATTAACATAATGACAGTACCTTGTCAATATATCTATGAAAACATAATGTATGTTAAAAAAAATCTTCATCTTTTTAGCAAAAGAGGCGATAGACATAATTATGTTACAAGAAATAGGGATCAATTAGTTCAACCAGGTTTCAGACTGGCTAAAGTGGCCTCTTCTTTCATGGGGTACTGTTTGAAATGTTATAATAAAATTCCTCCCCACATATTAGAACTCAATGAAACGAAATTTAAATCTTGTATTAAACGCACACTATGCAGACAAGCATATTATAAGTTGGAGGATTATATTCAAGATAAAAATGCTTGGCTCAATGCTGGTCCAGCTCCACTACCACTAGGGCGTACTAATTAGTTGATTAGTTGGAAACTAATATTATTATTTTTTAATTTGAAAGACACAATTGTATTGTATAATGTAGAAGCACTTTTTCCAAGTTTGTGAATGTGAAGCACCATGGAGCATTTTTATTAGGTTACAACTTTTTTTTTTTTTGACGTTACGAGCATGGCAGTTGAGAGTTTGTCATGCTCACTCAAATGTCTCGCTGTTGGTGGCGCGTGTTATTGGGTCGTTCAGTTCCCTTCAAAATGGTTGAGCTGAGTGGGGCTGATGCACGCGTCATGTTCGTGAACGGGTGCCGTCAGATGGGACTGGTCATCTCTTAGCTGCCAGTGGCTTAATTCAGTTTCTATCTTTTAATTATTTTACATTTTTATTTCTTTATCGACATTGTGCTCACATGATAGAAGCAACAAGTAATATGTAACCAAGCATTATATGTAACACATATATGATTTAAAAGAGTGTCCATGGAGTTTCTTGCACGTTCTTCTCCATAGAGACCTACTCTTTGGAACGTGCAATTTAGCTTCACTTTTCTTGGACTGACCGACATTTGACTATTCAAAAGTGCCTGTAAATGGTCTATTTGAAATAAACGCTTTGATTTTGATTTTGATTTTTTGATTTTGTCGGTTTTCTGTTAATTACATTTCGGAGAGTGTGCGTTGGAATTGCACAATTTAACTCCACCAAGTCCGTTTCATCATCGGACTACTAGACGTACGGCGTTGCGCCACCGGTACATGGTGGATATCCCACCCATAAGTACACAGCGTTTTGGGAACACATTCATTGTACGTACAGCTAAGGAGTGGAATTTCCTGTCGGAGTCTGTATTTCTTGATAGTTACAACTAGGCGTCCTTAATTCAAGAGTGAATAGGCTCCTTCTAGGTAAGCGTGCACTATCATCGGTCACATCATCGCTTATCATCAGGTGAGATAGTAATCAAGTGCGAGATAATCAATAATAATAAAAAAAATATTGAACACACTTTAAGCTGTATTTTGAAGGTAATTTTGAAAAAACGAATAATGATAAATTATTTATATTTTGCTTAGAATTTTGTGCTAACTCAAGTATATTGATTGGTACACAGAATGAGATTTTGCATTTAAACGAAATTCCTCTTTTAACCCTAACGTAAGAGGTTTTTATAAAAACTCCTTAGTGCTTGCTTACGTCATAAAAGGAAGCCATATGCAAAATTCGATCTGAGGCTCAACAGTGTCAGCGGCGCGTTGATATGATAGTCAGTCAGATTCTCCTTTTCTACAGATAGATTAAATATTAAAGAAGATGTAATCCTACATAATCTAAATATATCTACCAACGTTGTCGCATTTTTCATAACTGAGAAAATTACTTTCGTAACGTTCTTCATTTCCAATCCATCTCAGAATACAAAACCTAGAAAAATACGAAAGACATCACTAATATCATTATAATGCTCATACATTGACATACATGTTCGCGAACGATTACCATAATCAAATGCTAATCCGAAATAATATAATACATAGTGAAGGGGAAGCCGGATCCGAAATTTATCCGAACTGAAATTATTATCCGAAACCTTTTGTAAGTGGATCCATAATCATAATTTGGGAACATAGGCGGCTACTTACTATTGATGATATCAAAGAAATAATATTCTATTGGATTTCACGTCGAGTAAAATTGGCATTTTTATATCAAAATTGACATTTGATATCCGAATTTTCCCTGAAAGGTTCTATGTGTAATCTTGTTTATGTTTTTCCTTTTTCGTGTGTTTTTGTATTGGAAAAGGACTAAACTGATATTTTATGTGACTTTATTGAAATTGGCATGGCGAATGAGTTTAAAATACATAAAAAAATGTATTTTCAAATTAATGATAGATGTTATCTTCCCGTAATCAATCATCCAATTTGACTTTTTAAGTAAAAGTTAGAATTTATTTTGACTATTCATCTAAGTAATGTTATGTAAAACGATTAGTGCCTCTAGTGGGCACTAATACTTTACGCTTTTACGTAATTTTTCATAAGTTACGGGACAAATAGCGTTATAAAAATTCAGTCACGCCTTAACATGAATTATGAACGCCACCATTAAGGTTAAAACAATTATTTTCTCATTTAGTAGTTTTGATTCTGTTTTTACTTTATTCAGCTCACATTTTGCGATGTCCGTCACGTGAAAGCGTAGAATTAATAGGTTAGGAATTAACGTGGTATTTATTTACAAGGTGAACGTGAATTGAAGTATTAAATATGAGATTTTAATATAGAAAAGCGTCAAAGTTTTTATACTGCTGTAATAATGTTCTTTTTCATTTTTAGGGTTCCGTAGCCAAATGGCAAAAAACGGAACCCTTATAGATTCGTCATGTCTGTCTGTCTGTCTGTCTGTCTGTCTGTCTGTCTGTCTGTCTGTCTGTCTGTCTGTCCGTCCGTATGTCACAGCCACTTTTTTCCGAAACTATAAGAGCTATACTGTTGAAACTTTGTAAGTAGATGTATTCTGTGAACCGCATGAAGATTATCACATAAAAATAGAAAAAAAGCAATAAATTTTGAGGGTCCCCATACTTAAAACTGAAACTCGAAAATTTTTTTTTTATCAAACCCATGCGTATGGGGTATCTATGGATAGGTCTTCAAAAATGATACTAAGGTTTCTAATATCATTTTTTTCTAAACTGAATAGTTTGCGCGAGAGACACTTCCAAAGTGGTAAAATGTGTGTCCCCCCCCCTCTAACTTCCAAGATAAGAGAATGATAAAACTAAAAAAAATATATGATGTACATTACTATAAAAACTACCAACGAAAATTGGTTTGAACGAAATCCAGTAAGTAGTTTTTTTTTAATGCGTCATAAACCGAAAAAAATACACTATTATTAAAACATCGATCAAAGTTACAACACATTACAAGAACTTTTATGTTATGTTACTTGCTGCTACGGAACCCTTCATGGGCGAGTCCGACTTGTTTTCAAAGCTATCTGCTTAGGCGATAATAATGTTGAAATTATTAACATTGTACTTATGATAAACATGAATGTTAGTATAACTTTTAAATAAATACAAACATAACTAAGAAAAAAAAAATCCCATCACTATCATATGGAAATATCGATATCGATAGGCATTGAAAGAAAATCCGCATTACCATAGAGATGGTTCGCTTTTGGAGGCGCACTCGGCCGTCATCGCCGACGCTCGGAAGAAAGTACACTGGCGGCCAGAATTATATTGTTATACTATTGTACGAAAATTAGGTTTGTTTGGTGAAAGTTCCGTTTGTCATAAAAACTTATTCGACTGATCCGATTGTGAAAATCTGATTTCCCAAAGAGTTTCTTTTGATTTGTACAAAAGTTGGACAAGATCTAAAAATGAAAGGAGGTTATGGTTTAAAGTCCAGTTTTACAATATTAATTTACAAATTGGATATTTTACGACTTCTAAGCGACAGAGAAGGAACGAGAACGTTCCTGTCCGTATTTAATTTTTCTGATTCTCTGACTCCACAATTCAAAAGCGCCTGTAAATAGATTATCTATAAATATAATAAATCTGTAGAAGTTTTCTGGTGTGTGCGAAACACGAAAAATGTACGAAATCGATGTTAATAACTTTTATATAATAAAACTATGTGTAACTTGATATATTACTTAGGCTTTGTCTTATTGGAACCGGTTAAGTATATCGAAAGACATACTACATTCATTGACTGTTAGGTGGTACAAAGTTCGCCGGATCAGCTAGTTTGAAACAAATACTTGATTATTTGATTCATTTACAAAATTGGGATGACAAGACAAACAAAATGCATATTGATGACATCCGGAATGTATGCCAAGTGTACGAGGGTAGGTAAACATATATGGCAAGTGATAAATGTTTCGTTTTATCTCCGTATCAAAGCAATAACTTTTTACGAGCTTGGGGACTGTTCATTTAATGTCAGGCAAAGGATACATCGATGAGATATTTTTACTCATAGCCAAAAAGGCGTGTTCACCGATACTTCTTTTATGGTTCTTCTATTAGTCAACAATGATTAAGATATCTTTATCAACCTTGATTATTGAACCAGTATTGACTATATCAGATTTCATTTTGCCCTAATAATTACCCAAGTCGATTGTCTTTTTAAACAGACTATAAAAGGTGTAAGGGACAGCTGTCTACAAACTTTAGGGGTTGCTCAGTAGACGAAACTGAACATTCTTCCACAAACTTTTTTTTCAGGAAACGAAAAAAAAAATCAGCCTCACCATACAAAATGATAAACTTGATTGGACAATTTGTATGGCGAGACCGATTTTTTTTTTCGTTTCCTGAAAAGAAAGTTCAATCGGAAAGTTCAAACTCGCGATCGGTGGTTCGCCGTTCGGCCGTCCAATAACCGTCCAAACCAAGCCCAAGTCCAGTAAGAGCTCAGGGCTCAGCAGGCCCGATGTCCACTGAAACCCGGCCGCAGGAATGTTTTAAAAGAAAACCCTTGGTCCATGAACGCAAAGGGCAATTAAAAGATACAGTTATAGTTTTCGACTGAAAAAATTTAACACGCCCCCACCTCCCATTTTATATTAGAGCAAAAGGTCATTGGATGATTTCCCACTTAAAAAAAAATGGAAGTAAAGCTTAATAAAAAAATAAAACAGTCTGCAAATTTTATTTGAAAGCCAGTGTTAGTAAAGATATTTAATATAATAAATAGGTAATACATAGGGATAATATATAGGTATGACGTATGTGTATATGTAGAGGTATATTATATCTCTTTAATTTTTACGATTTAATACCTTCAAGGAAAATATATGCTGTTAGGAATTCTTAGAATTTGTGCTTCATAATATAAATATTAAAAGTTTATTTGCTCGCTTGGGGAAGGAGCAACATTGTAGTTCCCTTGAATATAATTTCAGCATTTTTACGAGGCAATTTCTTCTAGGGTTGTAACTAAACTTAGCTTTGACATCAGCAAGGGTGTAGTCTGTCTAAAAAGTCGAACGACTTAGAAATTTTTAAACGAATTAAAAAATTAGTACTTTTTATAGGTTCTAGTAGTAAACAATGATCATCTCTTTGCAACCTTTATTATCCAACTAGCGCTGACTACGTTAGATTTCAAGCATTAGGTTATTTGATTAGACTACCCAAGTTTTTTGACTTTTTAGACAGACTCTAGAATATTTGGAAAATAGCAAACCTATATTCGCTTCCACAAGGTTACTGCAGAGTTTGTAATGCAGGTCTAAAAATAACTATGGATAGTTCGAAAAGGAACCCTTGGGTCCTGAAACTCAAGGCGAAGAAGAAATATAGGAATAGGTTTTAGTTAGTAAAAGTCTGACACGCCTTCTCGTTCTGTTCTAGAGCGGGAGAAGTAGAAGAGTAAAAAAAGGCTAAAATTTTAATGGCACCAAATAAAAGTGAAGACTCTAATGTGGCAGAGAACTTACTCCTTGTCATTGTCACTATCAGCAGTGATGCTAACAAAGGAGGACGCCGACTGCATAGGCGTGGGCTTGCGGACGGCGAGCAATAGGTAGCTCGCTGTCCAACCGTCCGGTAACCGTCCAGACCGAGCCCAAGTCGTCAACAGCAAGCACTGTTCCCGCGCACCACAAGGAGTTGACAGCAACTGTAGAGACCTAGCAGAGTCGAATCCTACTGAGTCAAAAGGTTTTTTCCGAAAGAGAGGCTCGGCCACGGTATGAAAGGCAACGAAAGAGTGGGGTGAGTTTTTAGTCAGTATGAGTCTGAAACTATCTCCCGCTCCGCCCAAGGGCGGGGGATGTCATCTAGGTGATTTTGAACCACCGAAAAAAAATTATCTGTCACAACCAAATTTAGTATATGAAGTAGTAAATTTAGTATATGAAGTTCAGAGCATCTGTTTATTCTACAAACCACTAACAAATCGTTTAACAGACTACTAACAGTACAGGCTTTGCAGTGTCTGAGCTTGTCGCGGATTTGAAACCTGCACGGAATAAATATTTGTCTGGCCAACAGATTAATTGTTCCGGTTGTAGGTGTCTTGTATATGTGAGGTTAATTGTTTGAGAAAACACCCACAATATATCAACAATGGGACAGTGGGACGGACAATGGTTTTTTTTTTATGTAGAGCAATAAATATATGTCAAGTTAGGACTACTTTCTACGGACGAGGAGCTTCATAGCGGCGTATTCTACTTAACTATACATTTTCTCGTTTATTACTCAGTTGACGAAGCTGCAACCACACGACGAAGTGAAAATGCCGCTTCGTTCACAGAGTTTCATAGTTTAGAATGTAAGCTTCACGCAGGCGTACATCAAGCGTTTAGGCAGTTATCACACTGTCACGCAACACGCACGCGTAGCGTGTGAGTGCATGTTTTAACGTTGCTTAAGTATCTCCGTTTGTATAGAAAACACGCACAATCCAATACACTGAAAATGTTTCAACGCGCGTTCATGCAGATCACGCGCCTACATGCGGAGAAACATACGCTCACGCGCGTGGGTGCGGGGCGACAAGCAAGGTATGGCACACTGAGTCTCGTAGTGCCGTGCGTGATTTTGTATGAAAAGAATCAGAGCCTGCGTGAATTTACAAAACGCACAAACGCGTGTGTGTGCGTAAAAAACCCGTACCATGATGCAGATCTGTACTCCCGCAAGTACGCGCGTAAGTGCGTGGCAGTGTTATAATCGCCTGAATCATCCATCCATTCAGGCATCCTTGATGCATAGGATGCGTGGAAGCTCTAATAGAATCCTGAAGGTAATTGTTGAGAAACCAGACTGTTTATTCCTGATGCACTGGTCCCGCAGGCATGCCTACGGGCCTGGTGCTCAATGGAAAGTATATGAATTAGGAGAGGACGATATTTTGATTTCTTTTGTTAATTTTATTTTGTTTTATTCATTTTGTTACTAACATAGTTGTATAAGTATTTTCGTTACTAACACATTATGGATTTTCTATATCCGAAATAAAGTATATTATTATTATTAATGACGAATACGCGTCAATGAAGCTATGCGTCCGTGGACAGTAGTCCTAAAACTCGATATTTATTTATTTCTTTGCTAAGAAAACACCATTGCGCTTAAGCCTGAAACCATAGGCAAAATAAAAAAAATCTCTGAAAATATTTTTATTTCCTATTTTATCCATCTCCGTCTTCGCTCAAATATACCAAGACACAATACGTCCCTAATCACTACAAATAAAAGGAATTTCTCGAAAATATAGGCGCTGTAATAATCTTTGATGGTATCTTTGCCATTTCTGCTTTGATATCCTTGACGCTAAAAAAGTGTTAAAAGAAATCGTTTGTGTGAAATGGTTCGTTTTGATATTTTCATTGAGGAAAAATGTGTCGAATTTAAAATGTGTTCATTTAAAATTGGACAGCCTTTTTATTTTTTATGCGGAAGTTTATTTTTAAACAGCTAACAAAATTCCTGCTTATTTTTAAGTAGTAGCTTAAATAGTGCTTTGGACATGTTAAATGATTCATAAGACACTTATTTCACAATTTTTAAGGTACAGAATCATTCATTTCTTTTTCTTCAGAGTAGAGTGGGAGGGCTTGTTAGATTTTTCCTGATTATAACTACGTTCCTTCTTTGCTTCCCTTCAGAACCCTGGGTTTTCCATTCGGAAGTCAACTCATGGCCCCTGTAAGCTTCGTCTGTCCGGGCCTTTGTACAGGCCATGTTCCGAAGCAAGGAGGAGTGGCAGGCGGTCGCCTTTTTCTGCGAAGCAGTAATGCTACGAAAGGAGGAGGCCGCACGTGCACGCGCAAGGGTGCGACCCTTACGCCCCAGCCATCAGGATCCCGATACCGATTTCCGGCCACCGCAGGCGCGGGCGTGCGGATGGCGAGCAATCGCGGCGCAGTGCTGGTGGAACCCTGTCGTGAGTTCTTAGCCTTAGTGATAATCGCCTATAAAGCAGTTGTTTGTGTCAATCAGTTCCCATTCAAAGTGTTCACAAAGAACATTGATTGTCATCAGCCGTTCTAAGTAGGCGTCCATCAATATTACATTAACCTCTAACGATGCCAATGTACGCGCTATAATCTTCTTTTCTCGGTTTGGGCCTTAAACCGATTTATATAATGTACCCACTTACTAGCTTATTTGTATTCTGTTTGTAAGCAGGAAATGTGTTATTTTAGGCGTTTTGATCTTTTCAGGGATCCGTACAGCAACAGAAAAAAACGTAACCCTCATAGGATCACTTTATTATCCGCCTGTACTTTCCTCTGACCTAGAATTCTGAAATTTGGCATAAAGCAAGGGTTATTGCACAGATAAATCTGAAAACAGTAAATATATTTCTTTTTTTTTAATTGACATGGACTAGTGTTTGACTGCGATCCCACCTCCATTTTTGTTACGCAATCTGCATTCCCACAAATATGTACGTAGATGCGTTGACACGCAACATGCAGCGTGATGCGTGCCAGTGTGATAATCGCCTAACACGATATACTTCTTGAATAGACTGATGGTCAGAGTTTCTGACGTCGGGTCAGACGCTAGAAAGTCTGATCACCAGTAGACCAACAGTTTGTTATCTGTAACAACTGTCAAAGATCTACGAATGATGTTACGTTGGACTTAAACATTCCTAGGAAAATTTATTTATTTATTATATACTTTATTAGCTTTTGCCCGCGCGGCTTCACTCCCGCTCTTCCCTACTCTACACTACTGTACACTACTCTACCCTACCAAACTTCACGTAAACCATCTACTAAATAGTCCAAACAAAGCCTAAACATTTGGTTCGGATAGGTGAGCCCGTTCTTGAATTATAAAATTACAACGAAATTACATTGATTTTTATATATAAAGAAAGAAAGAAAGAAAGAAAAGTATTTATTTTGATATAGAGTTTTTTATATAGATTGTACACCATTACACATACAAAAGAAAACTAAAACACATACATACAATGGGCCACCTTATCGCATTCCGCGATCTCTTTCAGGCAACCTGGAATGGACAGTAATTGCCTGGACAAGAAATGAGGCTGTCATTGGTGTGACAAACCAGTATTAAACATATATATACTCGTACAAATGCTTTATAATAGATACATAAATACCTACATACATATTCAAAACTAAAGACAGAACTATATGTATGTAACTGACGAATATCGATATTCACGGGAAAATGTAAGTGTGTTAGATAGGTATACTTTGAAAACATCTAAGCGTAACCCTTCAGGAAAAAATGTTGTGAGAATATTTTATTTACGTAAATTAATGTTTGTAAATAAATACAGTAATTGCAATAAATTATACATTTAAATGTATGAAGTAGAAAGATAAACAGCGTTTACTCATAAATATGAAAGTAAAATCAATACATTTAATAAAACGCGAGCGTCGTACTCACGCGTTCTATGAATAACTAACGCCGCATTTACATAATTATATTACTAATTGAAATATTAAATATACGCTTATTTAAATTAGCAGTTACAAGAACTACATCAGTAATTGAAATATTGTAGTAATTTTATGTTTATCTTAGTAATCGTTAGAATAACACGCACTTTAATCAGGTTTCGAAATCAGCAAATAAGTTCTTCCGCTTTGGGTGGAGCTAGAACGATTATCAGACTTTTACTAACTATTATTTTACTAAGTGACTTTTCTCGCTCTAGGGCTGTGCGGGAGGGCGAGACCAAGTCGTTGACAGCACGTAATGTTTCACGTGCTCAGAGATGAAGGGATGTCAGCAAAACCGCAGGGGCCTAGCAGAGCCGTAGCTCACTGGGGACAAAGGTTGTCTTACGAAGAAGAAACCCATGGTCCACGAACACGAAGGGTAACTAAAAACACAGGTGTGGTTTACGTACCAACTTAGGGCTATATTTTTATAATGGATAGGCACGCGTTTGACCACTATCTCATCTGATGGTAAGCGATGATCTGGTCGACGATGGAACACGCTTGTCTAGAAGCAATCTATTCACTCTTGACTTAAAGACCCCTAGGTTATAGCTTCCAGGAAACACAGACTCCGGCAGGGAATTCAACTCCTTAGTTGTACGTACATATAATAAATGTGTTCCCAAAACGCTTTGTACGTATGTATGGGTGAGATGTCCACCATGTACCGGTGGCGCAATGCCGTACGTCTTTTGCTCCGATGATGGAACGGACTTGACGGAATCAAATTGTGTAACTCTAGTGCACACACTCCGAAATATAAACGATAGAAAACAGACAGGCTAGTAACTCATATTTCACCGGGACAGCATACAGGCACCAGAGTAGCCACACACACGAGCCGGTCGCGCCGCTAAATTGGTTGCGCGACCAAAGGGACACTAAGTGAGTAACTCTCTAGAGTTGTATACATTTTGTTGATAGCGGCGACTGGTCGCACAGCCATGGTGTCTTGGTGAAATATAGTCCTTAGTCTACTCCGCTCTACCCTAGAACGAAAGACGTCATTGAATGATTTCTCACATCACAAAAAAAACCTAATGTCGTCATCTTTTTTGGTCTTCCTCCCCCAGTAACAGCATCGCCATTCATAAAAATTTTCCTTACGTCCATTTCCATCACACGTAAATTAATACATCGGTATACTCGTAACTATAAAGTATATACTACACCGTAGACACTCGATCAGCATGCGATCAATACACTCGTATCAACATTTCGCCACCTGACCCAATTCCAGCCGCACTTTACCACCATCTTACTAAAAAAATATCCAATTTGTCCCAAAATACGACTGCTGTAACTTCCTAAAGTTTTCGGACCAAATGCTCAGGTACCTAATAGAATCGCGCTTTGGTGGCCCGTGAGAAAATAATTTGACCCCTGAACGTACTCAAATAAGGGTCTTGATCGAGTTACGTATGTTTTTAACTTCTAAAATTAGGTTCTTAGTTGGCAATTTCAAGTAAAAGTAGAATTGGATTATTCTTTGTGAATCGTTATTTAATTGAGGTGGCCACTATCGTAACTTGGATTTATAACATAGTAATTGTATTAACCTTTCAATCGTATTAATTAGAGACACAATAGCTATCGGTAGGATATATAAAATCTTTGCGCAATAGAAAGACAATGACAGCGCGAACGCCGGCGTTCGCTGGAGGTTTAATGAATTAATGTGAACCAAGTAACGTGGGGCACATGCAAAACTAAGACATGCATTTAAAGTTGCATAAATAATAAAACACAATTTAAACTTGCATTTTAAAATTTAAGGTGAAATTTTTTTTCTGTTCTTAAACGAGATTGACAGAATCTGGCTCCTTAGCCAAAAACTAAGTTTTTAAGCAATTCCGATTTCCTAAATTGCTGTTCCATTGACTAACAGCTAGCTTTACATTTGCAAACAAAAGTCCTAATTATTACTCAACATTTGAAGCCGCTGGAAGTTTGAAGGCGTCGTCGCAAGATTCAATTGATCGAAAGTGCTCAAGGCAAAACTCAGAGAAGATTCGATTCGGAAACCACTCGCGTCACCGGCAAAGCTAGGCGACTTGAGAAGCTTCCAGTTACGTCACCGAGTAGAGTAACACTGAGGATAGAGTAGCTTTACTTAAGTTATTGATCACGTAATTATACAGGACATGTTAATAGAAGATGTTTCTGATAGCTTAATATTTTAATGAGGTCAAATAGATAATATAATTAGGTCAATTAATATCGCGAGTGAAGAGAATTTCGAGGAATTACAATGTTAATTTGACAAAGAGACTGGTCTGTTGGTCTAGTGATTAGTGGCCTGATTGCTATGCCGCAGCACGTGGGTTCGATTCCCACCCAGGACAAATGTTTATGTGAAGAGCATGATCACTATTGTTCTGTGTCTGGTTGTAATTTATCTTTAAAATATGTATGTATTTAGAAATATATTAGTATGTTTATCACTTATCTAGTGTTCATAACACAAGCTCTCCTTAGCTTGGGACTTGACAACGTTGTGTGATAGTTGTGGATAAAAAAAAAATGCGTAAAAAAAAAGCAAATGCCCAAATGAGGTGCTCTGTGGAACGTGCAATACTATTATATTAAAATTTAAAAACATTCAATTTTTAAAGTGATATTTGAAGTCCATTTTGGGCCTAGGATAATATGGAGACTAAGTAGGTATGTTCCTTTATGTTCTGATAAAACATTGGTTATTTTATTCATCTTTATTTAATTACTACAGTGAATGCTTGCATTAACTGGATAGGTCCACTCAAATCTGTGAGATTCTTTCTTCAAAAAACCATATCTACTGTATGGATTTTAAAAGAGATTTTGACCTCTGAGTTTGTTTCGGTGTTTTTTCTCAGAATAGTCAATTAGGAAACAGCAGTCTCATCTAGTTTAAATTAACGAAATAATGGACGTGTTAAAACGTTATATATAGCGTATTGCAAAATAAACATCGTTTATTGTTTACCCTTTTACTTTATCTTCTAGATAAAATCAAAAGATTTACATCCTTTTGAGTAGAAATCGCTAAAAAGGCAACACACAGCCGACCTCTTGTGATACAGTAGGACCATTCGCTTTATCGCTCAAACCAGAAAGCCAGCTTACTCGAGAAAAAACAGATTTCTCGCTAGAAAAAATCCAAGTAGCCATATAAAGGGCTTTCGGCCAAATTCAAGGTTTGCCCCCGAGAGCATTGGAGCGATCGGTACGGTAGAAAATATAATAATCTTTCCTTATCTGTCGTGTTTTCCAAGAGGCTGTATGCTGACGGCCTTTATAAAGGACGGGCCAGATAATATACAATGGAGGAAGCAAACGAGAATACGGTGGACATAAAGTATATGTGGGATATGATGTCAAGAGAACAATGATTAGCTTACTTACAAGAAAGAATAAAAATACATGATAAAAGTGATGCATTGACAAAGGAAATTAAAAGAGTTGAATTAGTGATTGAACTCACAAAAAAGACATACGCAAGATTGCGTAAGCTATTTTCTGTGACACCAAACTTCTGGAGGTTACGCACACAGAAAGATATGCGTATGTAATCGGATATAAACACTCATCTAAGACCAATCCGCCTCGGTAAGACAGAAAAACTTGACATCTTATAAGGCTGTAACACCACCGCAATCCCAATTCTTTAAACTGAAATGTGACTAATAATAGTGGTAGATTGTCTCCTAACCAAAACAATGTCTCAAGAAGTACAGGAGTATTTGAAATTAGTTTTCTTTTAATTGCTATTCAATACATTTTCCACTATAAGCTGCAGTTACTCTCCTTATCGCTGTTCAGAATAGACAGTCTTATACCGCGACGGAGCTGAGTAATTGCTTCCCAGTACTCTAGATCCCTCTCAAACTGTGAGTGTCCTTTAGGTAGTGGTCGGTGACTTGGCGGGAGCGGGGAGCAATCACGGTGGCAAGACACGGAAAACTTAAAAGTTAAAATAGGTACTCTGATTAGACAAAATCAAAGCATCTATGCGGTTATTATGTAAGGCCACTGGAGGTCTCTAAGCAGTAAAATCTGCCCTATAAAGTGTCGATATTATTTCAGTCTAACAGGACATAGGCTTCCCCCAAGTGACAAGACACGTGTTGCATCCATCGAAATCTTGCTACCCTCAGGTTATCAAACCACTTTGTGGGAGGCTTATCAAAGCTGAGTCTTCCTGTACGCCGTCGATACTCCACAACCGGTCGGCTCCATCGACTCTCTGTTCTACGAGCAATGTGCCCTGCTCTAGTCGCTTATCGGTCTAGTCTCCCCACTAGGATCCCCTGGTGGAGACTAGTCTCCTTCGTCGTCGTCGTAGTAGTAAATATTAGGGTGGAGAAAATAATTAAAACATCCTATTATAATAATAAAATAATAATTTGATTATAATAATAAAATAATAATTTGATTATAATAATAAAATAAAAAATGATTCCTATTTTGGTTGCCTGTGGTAAAATAAGCACATAGCCATCGGATATATCAGCCCTTAATACGTCATAAATGTCCCACCTGAAGCCTACTGGGGCCAAGGATCTGTTTTTGAAGGCATCGAAGGAACAGGACTGAGTTTTTAGTCAATAAAAGTTCAGACTTTGACTTTGGGCAGAGCAAGAAATAGTGTCAGCACTATCACCCGCTCCGCCCAACAGAGGGGGATGTCATGAATTCCCGCTTCCGCCTATGACCAAGCCCGCTGGCCTAAACCTCCGATTATCATTCTCGCCGAACCTCGCTTTCAACGAATGGATTAGTGATCGGACGACGAAAAATATTTAAAACAAGCTCGATCCTTGTAAATTGGATTTTCACGACTTAATTTAAATTGCTACTCAGTAATATGTAAAATTGTAAGCATCTTGTTTGTTTTTAAAAGGTTTTTTGTGAACATAAATCCTGAATATTGTATTCTAGTCACGAAAAGCGATATTATGTTCGGAGATGGTGCTCAACTTTAAGTGTTATCAATAGCCGTTTATTTTCTTCTATTCTTGAGAAAATATTCCTACAAACAGATAAACTATAAACTGAGCTTCCATCATTTAAATCTTCTTTACTAAAGGATTTATTATATACTAGCTGTGCCCGCGACATCGTTCGCGTGGACTACAGCATTTTGAATTTTGTTTTTTTCTAAAATAAATGTAGCCTATGTTACTCCTTATTACATCAGCTACCTGTCGAAAAAAGTCCCGTCAAAATCGGTCCAGCCATTTCAGAGATTAGCCCGGACAAACAGACAGACAGACAAAAATTGTAAAAAAAAATATTTTTGTATGTACCGTAATATTGTTTTGTATGAATGTAGTAAAAAGCAGTTATTTCAATATTACAAACAGACAGTCCAATTTTATTTATATGTATAGATAGATGTATAGGCTACTTACTACCAGCGACTTTGCCTGCGTGAAATTAGAAAATTGTCTCAAGGGTACATATTTCTGGAATAAAAAGTATCATATGTACTGTTACAGGACAAAGTGTACCGTGTACCAAGTTATAGTTGTTCGAGCGTGTAGAAGTGACAAACACACACACACACCCTCAATCTCAAAAACTTTCGCCTTTATAATATAGTCTGATAGGAGTGTGATAGAGTGATAATATTATCATCATCATCATTTAGCCGAAAGCCGTCCACTGTTGGACACAGGCCTCCCCCAAGTGTTGCCATAATGACCAGTCCTGTGCGTTCCGCATTCATCGGATTCTCGCAACCCACATCTGGTCATCGGTCCGCCTTGTGGGAGCCTTCCAATGCTGCTTCTTCCGGTACGCCGTCGCCACTCCAGAACCTTTCGGCTCCAACGGCCATCTGTTCTGCGAGCAATGTGCCTTGCCAATTGCCACTTTAATTATAAATTGTGAGTGATAATATAATACGGTGTAATGTCAATAGAATGGGTAGTTCTTGATAGTGAGTATTATGCCTACATTAGGCTACTTTCTAGAGCTGCGCTGCAGGATTGACAGAGTTACCGTGGCTCTGCAACGCACTGGGCGACTGAAGGAACACTGGTGAGTTTAAGGCAGTAAAAGTCGGATACTTCCTCTTCCAACCTCAAAAAAAGCTGCTCTAACTGTACCGTTGGCCTAAGCAATAAAAAACAGCACACCTATAGTCAACTTTTGTGAGTGTTGAAAAGTCAAATGAAGTAATGTGTACACTCTAGGGTATAGCTGACAGGTTTGCCTGTACAGTTGAGTTTTAAAGGTAAACCGGAGCGCTTATTTGCTTAGCTGTGCAGGTTTACAGGTAAACCGGAGCGCTTATTTGCTTAGCTGTGCAGGTTTACAGGTAAACCGGAGCGCTTATTTGCTTAGCTGTGCAGGTTTACAGGTAAACCGGAGCGCTTATTTGCTTAGCTGTGCAGGTTTACAGGTAAACCGGAGCGCTTATTTGCTTAGCTGTGCAGGTTTACAGGTAAACCGGAGCGCTTATTTGCTTAGCTGTGCAGGTTTACAGGTAAACCGGAGCGCTTATTTGCTTAGCTGTGCAGGTTTACAGGTAAACCGGAGCGCTTATTTGCTTAGCTGTGCAGGTTTCCACATAAGCTTGCCTGTCAGGTACACCTTAGCCCAGGGATCGGCAAGTAGTTTTAAATAACCCTACTTAAAACTAATTTACGTTATACGGGGGTCCGTATAACGTTTAACATTTGTATCGAGGTACAAAAAAAAAAAAAACAATTATGCTACAATATTTATTTAAATTATAGTACTTTATCTATGTATGACTATGTATGACAGTCGCAAGCGCGCTGTAGTTTCGTAAGGACGCGGGATGCGCGAGGCCAACGTGAAACGCTCTCGCACATTTTTTTACTTCAAATATGGCATGTCGTAATTAACTTGTACGAGTAATTACTTCGTTAGTTTGATTTTACGTGACTCATTCATTCATTTTACGTATGAATACTATGAATAACTAGTTATATGACAATATTATTTAACAAATATCCGGCGCCCGGCGGCGGTCCCATGGCCGACCTTCCTTCCATGGCAACCGGCGGACCGCCTGTTGTCGACCTTAAGGAATTTAAATTTTTATTTTAAGTTAGTTTCCTTAATTGTTCGACCATTGTTCCAACATCTATACATTCAAATACGAACTACAAATTAGACCTGACGTCACACAGACCTCACAAAGCTCTTTGCACGATTACAATATATACAGCGGTCCAACATCAGCCATTGGAAAGTTACCCACCAAAAGCAACATTCATTTGGTCGCATAATTCTTCAGGTTTAAGGTAAAATATACGAGTTTATTTAACACAAAAGTCATCAGCTGTCAAACAAACATAGGTACTCCTACTCACACAGTTCCCTGTGCACTGGCATAAAAACAAAATCATCAACTTAGTTAGGATTTCCCTAAGGACCTCTCGACAAAACAAAACTAGGTCTATTTACCGTGCCCTCGTTGGAAAAGAGACTGTGTTGGGAATAACATACGCATGATTTTTGTATGACAAGTCGTAATTAAGGCAAAGTAAATTTTTATGGCTCAGTTCTTTTAATGTTTTTTTTTTATATTTTATTGAATAATTTAATTAGCAATATACTTTTGTGGAGAAATAAACACAGAATCAGACTTTCTTATAAATATATGTTTTTACTTATTAAATATACTTTTAAATATTCCTTTAAAATAATTAAAATCATAAAACAATAGTAACCAAGCTACTGACGGTCAGGGCACCAGAGTAAGGAACCTCCTAGCTATACGAGCTTTGTCCATAAGTACCGTTTTCTGAATCAAGCCCTAGATCCGCCTAACGAGAGCCTCCTAAGATGTTGGCCGAGGCTCCTGGCTATAAAACCGTTGGCTGACACGACTGTACAACAATCGCTGAGTCCACTTCCAACGTGTCGAGAACATCGCGAGCTAATTCAATATACTTGATTTATTTATCTTTCTCGGTTTTCACGGTATTCTCGTCATGTGGAACGAATATGTCAATGAATTATTGCATGTCACTCGCTTCGGTCCACCACCGCTATATCAGGCTTTTTGTCTATAATAATGACTTTATTACTACAGATAAATTTATATAAAAAAAACTATGTCTTTTTTCTGATAAAGTCATTATCTCAGCAAGTAGCCCCATTGCACCCATATCATCTTTCACTCTATGATTCCAGCTACAACATCTTTAATTTCAACCATATCATTTTCCATCTCAGCCTTATTATCTATTATTTCAACTTAATCTTTCATTCCAGCAAACAGCTACAGATGTTGTGCGTCTTTCAAACAACTAATCGACTTTTTAGGAGTTCTACACATTTAACCACCCTTATTTAAACTCAAAGCTCTTTCACGCCATTTTTCTAACAGTCGTTTATATAATTTTTTTAACTGCCTATACTGTCTCACAGCTAGGTAAAAGCCACTTCTTCTAGGTATTATTTTCTTGAACCACCTTGAATTAGTCCTTGCGGCAAACATTTATGTCATCTCACCACATCTTCCTTATAATTAATTATATTGTGAAAATGTTGCCATCATAATATACATTTTTAGACAATACCATCAGTGTGATCTGACTTTCACATGATATCTCCTTAATGTTTCTTTCAAAAAGTCTTCCCAATATTACTCGTCCATTTGTTTCTTTAACAAAGCCGCCCTACTCGAAACGATTCCTTTTCGTACGAGATCTCCAGTTACTTCAATGATGACATTTTAACTTTCCTTAAGATCCAGTGATCGTTCGGTGAGCAATTGAGAGGATTCCGCAACTCCTTTAATGTCGTCTGTACCATTTGTTGGGCGTTCACCTAGGGACCTACTTTAAGGCTTTGTTAGACTTTTAGGGAACGATGACGCTGCAAACTGAAAATGTTGAGTCCGAATTAAAAAGAATCGGTTTTGAAACCTTTCTTATTTAAAAGGTTCAACCAAAAAAAAAAAAAAAAATTATAAGAAAATTTTTCAATTTCATTTCTACTTTAGTTTGGCAGTTCTCCTTTTGTTTTTGTCTATACTAATAATATGAAATGGAAAAATATTTGTACTAATGTAATATTTTTGTATTTTAGTTTGTAATTTTAAATAGCCAATAAAATAGCGAAAGTAGAATGCGACTTTATCACTAAGTGACATAAAGGCTTTTTCAACTTTCACGTGGATGAAGCCGCTAGCAGAAGCTAGTTATAAAATCGTTTTTATCACTATTTGACTTGATTTAAAGTAAGCGATGATATAATCAACGAGAGAGTACTCTTGCCTAGATATTGTAATCTATTCACTCTTAGCTTAAAGACCACCGAGTCGTAGCTATCTGAAAACACTGCCTTCGGCCGGGAGTTCCACTTTCATATATTGTGTGAACTGATTTGATGGGTTTTACGCGAACGTTGTTTACGACTGTGGCTACCTGATGTTATGTGGTTTATTTAAACACAATGTTATTTTGAGTTTGTGCGAAACCTGACTACAGTTTGTTCAGAATCAGTAACGGAATGGATTGCAATTGTTTTTACACCATGTTATATATTTTTTTTAAATATTTAAAGACGTCACCGACACTAAGTACAACACTGGTCACGGCAGGTAAGGTTATACACAAGACACTAACACAAGTCTTACATGAGACACTAACGCACAGTTGGATGCGGGAGTAAAACTACTCTAGCAAAACAATAACAGTCACCCGGATGGCACGGTGAACATGTATTTGTGCGGCCAAGCAGTTAACATAAAATACAAACGACATATAAATAGACACGTGTTTCGGGTTTAAAACCGGTCTAAAACTAATGTTGTGTACGGGTTGAAACAAGGGTAAAGCCAAAATAGAACTGATTGGTTTCCAATTTATTACAAAACTTGAACCGCAATACATTAGGCTTAAAAGCAGATAAAGTTAGTTAGTGTTAGAAACTCTACAGCGCCTAATTTAATTAGTAAGTGAAACTTTACGAGTAAGTAACCATGAGGTCAACAGCCGCTTGTAGTTAATTAAGGTATAATTTTAGAAAATCAGTTATTTTATTCTGCTGAAAGTACGTCGTGTATTATACAACGTACTTTCGTGATTTCTTATATCAATAATAGCCATCATGACTTTGAAATATTGACGAATCAAACAATTTGATTTTTATAGATAACATAATATTATCTCAGTTTTCCTATACGTATCATCATCATTTCAGCCGAAAGACGTCCACTGATGGCCTTCCCCGAACGTCGCCAAAACGACCGATCCAGGAAACTAAATAGCATTGTATAATGTAGAAGCACTTTCTCAAGTTTTGTGAATGTGAAGCACCATGGAGCATCTTTGTTTAGGTTACAACTTGATTGACATTACGAGCACGGCAGTTGAGAGTTTGTCATGCTCACCCAAATGTCCTTCTGATGGTGGCACGTGTTATTGGGTCATTCGGTTCCCTTTAAAGTGGTTGAGCTGAGTGGGGCTGATGCACGTGTCATGCCCGTGAACGGGTGCCATCGGTTGAGACTGGTCATCTCTTGGCTGCCAGTGGTTTAATTCGGTTTCTGTTTTTAATTACTTTAAAATAATAATAATAACTTATTATTATTACGTATATATACATTGTGTTCACATATTAGAAGCGACAAGAAATATGTTACCAAGATCTATGTAACTCATAATATGTTTTAAAAAGAGTGTCCATGGAGTTTCTTGCACGTTCTTCTCCATAGAGACCTTTTTTTTATGGTGGGAAAAAATCATGCATTGACATCCCCCGCTCTTGGGCGGAGCGGAAGATAGTGTCAGACTCTTACTGACTAAAAGACCCACCCCGTTCCTTCTAGCCTTCATACCGGTTTCGAGCGCCCTTTCGGATAACCCTGACCCGGCTGGGTCCCTGCTGTTGCTAACAACTCCTTGAGGCGCGCGGGAACAGTGCGCGCCGTCGACGACTTGGGCTTGGTCCGGACAGTTACCGGACGGCCAGACAGCGAGCTACCCATTGCTCATTGTCCGCAAGCCCGCGCCTACGGTGGCCGGAAATCGGGATCAGAATCCCGGCGGCCTCCATAGAGACCTACGCTTTGGAACGTGCAATTTAGCTTCATTTTTCTTGGACTGACCGACATTTGACAATTCAAAAGTGCGTGCAAATGGTCTATTTGAAATAAATGATTTTGACTATGACTTTGAACTTTTGGGACGCCTTCCGACGCAGCGTCTTTCAGTACGCGGACGCCACTCCAGAACCTATACGTATTAGTATATAATTATGTCACCGGAGAATCGAAAACGCCGCACGCCCTAAGATAGTAAAATTTCGCGAGAAATCGTAAACTATTTTTTTATTAAGACACGGTTATGTTGGAAACCAATAAAATGATTCGTTGTACACAAAACAATATTTTCATAGTTTTGAAAAATTGTAATCTAATAATGAATGAGAAAATTCCAGGATATTATTAGTATTATTATAATAAATCATTTATTATAATAATACGGATTCTGGAATTTTTCAGTGTTATTTATACCTTTTGTAAAAATATATCTAAAACATGATTTAGTGAAATGGCTTTTAAAATCTAATCTTGAAAGTGGGGATTTTATTGTGCCACCCAATTAAAATTCAACGGTAACAAAATGTTGGTATTCTCATTTAAAATCCAGACTTTTATTTGGAACCCTAGAATTTAATCTAGGTCGTAAACCAGATGAGACGTTACAATTTTATTTTTATGAAAGGACTGAATAATACGATGTTATTAACACGGGGCTTTTTATTACGTGTAAAAGTTTATTTTAGGTTAACACTGGGTTTATATGCCATATTACTTCAATATTTTACAGCGCAAATATTTATTTTGGTAAGCTATTTCATATTCAATTATGTTGTTTTAATGTTATGAAAACAAATTCGCTTGCCCTGAAGGAAACTTTTTATACGCACGTGATGTATGATGTATTTATTAATTAATATATTTTTGTAAAGTTTAAAATGAACAAGCTTAGTACTATGTAAAGACAGACGATCCTATTGAAACTTTTGTATGGAGTTGCATAGTCATAAAAAAATTCAAAAGAACTCAGCCGTGTCTGTTATTTCTTAAATTAGTAAGGAACTTACTTGAATACTTGCGGTACCGGTGTAAAGTGTTCGTGGTTTACGAGGAGGTATATACATGAGGCTTACCTGGAAAAGAAAAAAAACAATTATAAGTTTATTTAGTAAAATAAAAAATATTTTTAAAATTGTTTTAAGTACAAAAACAAACGGAAAAATAAAGTAGGTAAATTCGCCCTGCGGTGAGATAACTTAGCCTTAAAATAATATTAACGGTCCTTCCTTCTGGCATCGTCGGCATTGTGTGATAGTTGTGGATTATTATTATCGCAGATAGATTTTATCTCGGATGTTATTTCTGTTAGTGCTCTAGGTCTCGGTATAAACTCAAAAAGAGCACTAGAAATGAAACGAGAACTTTAAAGTAAAACTGTGTCATCAGATACCTATATTATGTTTATTTATTTTCTGCACACATGGTTATAGGTAGATATAATACTGAGTTAACGGTTTACCGTAAGTATTTCATTAAAATTATTTTACTAACGTGTGAGAAACTAATTTTCCCATCTCAACTCTGACACGCTGAGCCCCGCAGTTTCTTGTAGTCGTCAGTACGACATGGCTCCGACATAATTACATAACATTAATCATAATAAATTCATACACGTCTCTTTGACGTCACAATTAAGATGCGGATAGTTTCAGAAGTTCTACAATATTAAAGTTTACTATTATAAATTCATAGTAAAAAATAGTAAAAAAAATATTCATATCAATCTCCAAAAGGAGATTTCTGGATCAGTGGTTGTGGCGACGCTTGGGGGAGGCTTATGTCCAATAGTGGACGTCTTTCGGCTGCAATGATGTTTAAGATGAGGAATCTCCAAAAGTAAAATTAACATTTCGTATAACATGAGAGATGTTTTCGGTTATTTTAAGATTCAAAATGTTTTTTCTATACTGTTTTTTCTTTCTTTCTTTCTTTGTATAGATAGGTACTATAGACCAAAGTGTTTTGGGAACAAATTCATTTTGAGTACAGCTAAGGAGTTTAATTCCCAGCCCGAGTCTGTGCTTCCTGATAGCTACAACCTAAGGGTCTTTAAGTAAAGAGTGAATTGGTTACGTCTAGGCAAGCGGGCTCCATCGTCGACCACATCATCGCTTACCATTAGGTAAGACAGTGGTCAAACGCGAGCTTATCAGTAATAATAAAAAATACAATACTTTTTTAATGTACACCGTACATTAAAAAAAATTCCCAATGAGCTCTTAAGATAGTAGAGCATCTTTCACATTAACAACTAGAATTCATAACTAAATATGTCAAAATAAGGCGTCAAAAAGATCAGCTCTCAAAAGATTGATGGCAATTCCACGTTCTATGGCAATGTTTAAAACGAGCCTTTAGGTCACGCTGAGTCAAACAAGGCATTTGTATAAATCTATTTAAATATAATAAACCTGCAAGAAGTTTTAGTTGTGCGCGCATCACATAAAATGTACGAAATTGATGTAAATAACGTTTGTACATTAACATAGTGTGTAATTGATCTGCTTTTCTTTAGGTGGGAAAATCATCTAAATAAAATCTCCAGAGTGCAAGGGTGTATCAGACTTTTACTGACTAAAAACCCTCTCCTGTTCCTTCTTTGCCATTTTTTCAGAGCCCCGGGGGTCTTTTTCGCATCACCCATGTCCCTAGTAGGCTTCGATCCTGTTGGGATCCCTACGGTTGCTGGCAACTTCTTAAAGCGCGCGTGGAACACTACGCGCCGTCGACGACTTGCGTTCGGTCGGAACGGTTACCGGACGGTCGGACAGCGAGCTACCTATTGCTCACTGTCCACAAGCCCGCGCCTACGGTGGCTGGAAATCAGGATCAGAATCCTGGAGGCTAGGGCACCTGAAAACACCTAAATATTATTGAAGTAGTTTGGTATGACACCATTTTGTCATTCTATTCCTTATGGCAACTTCAGAAAATCAAATTGTCTTGTCTTTGTCTTGAAAAAAGCCGAATCAATAAACTTTATATGAGAGACAAGAGCATCACTGCTTATCATCATATTTAAATACTTTTGTGGCTTTTCGCAACATATTCTGGTCAAACGCCCATTCTCCCTTTCCTTGAAGACAGATACCTTTGTTTTTAGGGTGCCGTATCTAAGTCGGCAAAAACGAAACCCCCGTAGGATTACTTTGTTGTCCGTCTGTCTGACATGAGACTTTTATCAAGAACGCGTGGTGGTATGAAGCTGAAATTTATATCAATTACTTGAGTCTGTTACCCCATTTTTGCCGAAATGGACCTATTTGGCGCAGCTGTAAGACACACATTGTTAGTTGTCTCTTTTTTATAATCATTAGTGTCTACATGTTGTTACCATATTGTTTTATTTGTTTTGTGGGATATTTTATTTTATTTCAGTAGGTATGTTTTCTTTCTTTTATTTCTTAGTTGCTATTGTATAACGCACTAGTTATAGGCTGTATAGTTGTACACTGTAAATAAAAAAAATAATAAGTTAATAAATAAATTGTGTGTATCTACGAGTGTGTATGCCAAATAAAGTGCATAGGTTGTGGTTGCCCGTAGTTGAGTGTTTATTATAGGACCAGGTTACGTGTACCAATTTCTATTTTCAAGTTTTTTTTTATTTTTTAACACTCGTTGGTGATCCTTAAATAAATAAATAAAATAGTTTTCTTTCTTCTTTTCTTTCAAGTAATACTGAAAAAATAAAAGTTCTAAGTTAATGTAATCTAAAGATAAGGCCGTTGATGCTCTTTTTAGGAACGCACTAGGAAAACTTATAGGATACTTCTTATTGACATAGAATCCTGACATTTGGCATTAATTAGAGGTCTTGTAGCAGAAACAGGTATAGAATATATTTGAAAACTGTTTTGTAGTTACGAGTATATTCCAAAATAAAACTTTTTTTCGATTCAGCAAATCTTTGAGATTCGATTAGGGACCTGGAACTATCACATACATAGGTATGTTTGTATCGAATCCTCAGTACATGAGTCCAACTTGCATATACCCAGTTTTTTTTAGTTAAAAAACTATCAAATAATTTCTCCTACTCAGGGTGGAGCGATACCAGATTTTTACTGACTAAAACTTAAGACTGAAACCTGTGGTCCTTAAATTGCCTGTTGCATTCTAGGGCAGCAGTAACTCTTTGGAACATTCTCGTAGGAACACAAATATCTATATCTATTATATTATTGGATTTATATTAAAGGAGAAACAGTCCTCCTTGCAACGTATTCCTCAATGCTGAGTATCGTGACCTCCCAGTTTCATCGCTTTCATTTTTATGATGTTCCTCCACCTACTCCTGTGTCTGGCTGAGTGAAGGGCCTTGTATTACCGAGGAGTCAAGAGCAGTGCGGATCTGGTCGGGCCAACGTATTGAGCTGTGACCGCAAGGCCTTTTTCCATGTACTTTACTGGTCACGATAAGTCTGTCGAGGTTTCCATCGTCTTTCCTTTTTACTGGGACTAGTCGAGGAGACTGGGAGTGTGAAATTTAGCACAAGGTTTCCCTTTATGATCTAGGCGAGTACTATGAGAGAATTTTCCAAAATTCAACTTCTAAGGGGATTAAATAGGGGTCCAAGGTTTGTATAGAGAAATCAACTTTCACGCGAGTGAAGCTGCTGGCAAAAGCTAGTCTATTTAAACACTAATATTATAAATGATGTAAGGGATAGCCCTCCACAAACTTTAAGGACTTGCTCAGTAGACGAAACTGTACAACACAACATAAAATTTTTTTTCACGATACGAAAAAAAAAATCAGCCTCTCCATACAAATTGTCCAATCAAGTTAATAATTTTGTATGGTAAGGCGGATCTTTTTTTTCGTTTCCTGATTTTTTTTTTATTTTTTATGGTAGGTTCTTAAAGTTTGTGGAGGGCGGTCCCTTACACCTTGTATAGAGGTAAAGTTGTTTTTTTAGGGTTCCGTAGCCAAATGGCAAAAAACGGAACCCTTATAGATTCGTCATGTCTGTCTGTCTGTCTGTCTGTCTGTCTGTCTGTCTGTCTGTCTGTCTGTCTGTCTGTCTGTCCGTCCGTCCGTATGTCACAGCCACTTTTTTCCGAAACTATAAGAGCTATACTGTTGAAACTTTGTAAGTAGATGTATTCTGTGAACCGCATTAAGATTTTTACACAAAAATAGAAAAAAAGCAATAAATTTTGGGGGTCCCCATACATAGAACTGAAACTCAAAAATTTTTTTTTCATCATACCCATGCGTGTGGGGTATCTATGGATAGGTCTTCAAAAATGATACTGAGGTTTCTAATAACATTTTTTTCTAAACTGAATAGTTTGCGCGAGAGACACTTCCAAAGTGATAAAATGTGTGTCCCCCCCCCTCTAACTTCTAAGATAAGAGAATGATAAAACTAAAAAAAATATATGATGTACATTACTATAAAAACTACCAACGAAAATTGGTTTGAACGAAATCCAGTAAGTAGTTTTTTTTTTTAATGCGTCATAAACCGAAAAAAATACACTATTATTAAAACATCGATCAAAGTTACAATACATTACAAGAACTTTTATATTATGTTACTTGCTGCTACGGAACCCTTCATGGGCGAGTCCGACTCGCATTTGGCCGGTTTTTTTGTTTGTAGGAGGTAATCTCTGAACATAACTGGTTCGATTGCAAAAATAGAAAAAGCGGCTTTATTCCTGAGTGTTATAGGCTATATTTTATGTACCTACTACTACTGGGACTAGGAGGGTAAAGTTTTGCACAAGGCTTCTTTTTATGCTGAAGGTTTTTTTTTATAATTGAGGTAAACTAGTGCTTGACTGCGATCCCACCTGATGGTAAGTAGCGTAGGTGAGTACGAAGAGAGGATGTTACAAAATTCCCCTTCTAAGCCGATGAAATAGGGCTCTAAAGTTGGTTTGGATTTCCGTTGTCTATGGTTACAAGGTGCAATACAGTTGTGTCAGATACACACAGTTATGGCCTGACAGGGAAACTGGTTTTTGTAATTTTTGTAATGATTTGTGTTTCTATTTAGTCGGAATAAACTTGTTTTCTTTCTTTCTTCTTCTTTTCTTTAGAGAATCCTATTGTCATGCAGGCGAAACTGGTGACAGAAGCTAGTCTTCTCACGCACTAATAGGCCTTTTGTTTCCGTAGCAATGACGTCACATAACTCTAGGGCGTCGCTAATGACGTTACACGCCAATTTACTTGAGCTAAAGCGATTGTGTGCGGTCTAGTCAGTGCCGTAAGTGTGTAGTAATGATGTTAGCGGGGATTCGGCAAGTAATGCGGTTAGACCTGAGTGAGCTTGGCTCCTAGTACTTAGTAAGGTTAGTGTTTACTAAATAGAAAGGTGTTTTGCCAGGTTTTTTTTTTAACGAAGTTCAGTTGCTGTTTTAATTGTTCGGGAATGGATTCCTAGCTAGAATATTATCTAATTTGATTCCCTCCAGATACAGCCCTTTTTTTATCGTGGGAAAAAAGTCATCCAATGACAACCCCCGCTCTTGGGCGGAGCGGGAGATAGTGTCAGACTCTTACTGACTAAAAGACCCACCCCGTTCCTTCTAGCCTTCATACCGGGGCTCGAGCGCCCTTTCGCATAACCCTGGCCCCAGTAGGCTTCGACCCGGCTGGGTCCCTGCTGCTGCTGACAACTCCTTGAGGCGCGTGGGAACAGTGCGCGCCGTCGACGACTTGGGCTTGGTCCGGACAGTTACCGGACGGCCGGACAGCGAGCTACCCGACCAGATACAGCCCTGGTATCGGGAGTCGCATGACGATTTGTGGCCATCGTAGATGCAAGCTTGCGGACAACAAGCTATGGGTATCTTACCATCCAGTTGTCTGGTAAGAGCGATATGAAATTCCAGCATTGCAGCATCAGTGGCAGTTGCCAGGTGCGTCATATGTCACTATAGGTCGATGATTGCGGTTACCTCTGTCGTTGACAACAAGCCGCTTGTGTGTATGGACCAAACTTAGGTCGATGGTGAATTGTGACCGCGCGCGCTTCAAAGAGATATCAGTGAAATTGAAATGGGGCAAGTTAGGGCTAGCGCCTGCCTACACTATGAATTGTTCGAAGGAGTTATCGTGGCATTCGCAAATAAAGAAAAACTGAAATAACAGTGCAGAATTTTGTCAGTCTGATATTACTTCCTCCTTTACACAGAGCAGGAGATGATATTTAATGATTTCCCACGTAAAATGAAAGTAGACATTGTGATGTCAAGTTAGTATAGTTAATAAATAATTAGACTGGATATTGAAAGAAAAAAGACAACTTGTTCGTCAACTCGCTACTGTGAATCTCCCGAGCGCTTGCGAGTTGGCACCTTCTAAACAAGTCAAAAAGATACTTTTTTCCTTTAAAAATAAAGCTCATGAGAGCTCATGAGAGGAAGGGATATACCGCTATGATTATATGATGCCCGAGATACCTTAGGCATTGGCAAGAACTGGCGCAGAGCTGGGGACTGGAAGGAATGGCCTTTGCCTTATAGTCTGTCCGACTAGATGTGATAAAAAAATTGAATAATAGAAAATAATAAATAATCTCGCAGCTGATATATAAATGGAATAGTCTTGAATCTATCTTCATAATAGGTTTAATACCCGAAGGCCAATTTTAGTTTTTACCTATTCGATACATTCACAAATAGAGTTCGATTTTTAACAAAAAAAAAAGTATTTTTACGTAACTTTATTCAGAAAAAGCTTCGAGCTTAGATTGTGACCGTTTAGTACCGCTCATAAGAAGGAATGGCTGCCAATATCTTATGTAACATCAGAACCTATTTCTGACATTATGTGGTAACAAAAAATAGAGTTTGTGGAACCTAGGGAAAGGTTACGGTCAGCCTTAGGCTAGTTTTCGAAGAAATAGAAAAAAAGTATATATTACTTGAGTTAAAGGAAAAATATGAAAACAGATCTAGGAAAAACATCAAATGTTATTGAAGGCGACATATTGAATTTTTATTTGATCGCTAAACTAGACATGTTTTTCTATGTAAAACGGATCAGCAAAATGATTGGATATTTCAATTTGATGCTCGAGGATGAAATTGACAAAATGAAGCGAAAAAATGACTATTTTCAGTGATGCAAAACCACTTCGTTCACAATATCACAAATAAATAAGATTTTTAGAATGATGTTAAATCAAACTCCAAGCTATTTATTGATTTATTTAATTTAAATATAACGGCCGAAGCCAATTACACTATTTAAACACAGGCAACACAAAAACGACAAAACAATCATAAAACATTAAAATTAAAATAGACAAGTTACATGTCACGCAAGACTTTAGGGGCAGATAATTATTAAATAAATATAGACACAGTCACGCATTCATCTCACAGAATAACCGTGCAGCTATAGATAAACGGTTAGAGCACTTATGATTTTAGAATCGAATAATTTAACGCATTTTTCATTCGCGCCATTCCTTGTTCGATAATTCGGCGGGCTGTGCCGGTGAGAGTGTCTGCAGCTGTAGATGCAGGCTGCAGAGACTCTCAAATAGCGCAAATACTGTAATTTTATCGGTAATTTTAGTTTTAAGCAGTTTAGTATCGAAACGCGTTGGTCATGAAGTCTAACTGCACGTTTTTAAGGACATTTCACGCCAACTGATTGAGACATTGCGTGATCTTTTAGAGTTCTTGCTCATTCTTCGCCCAAAGAATTAGCTTTGCCATTCTACGTGACAATGCTGCCAGGCTTTTGCGTACATTTCCGGATGGAAACGATGTGGCCGAGTGTTTCTATGACCGGGTGTATTTTGTGTTTTTGTATGTCCATTTATGCATAGTTAGGTTTAGGAACTTCAAATACTTAGTTTATTAAATAATTAAGTTTTCTACGTAGTTTGTTAAAATCACGAAAAAAAATTGAGCTGTTTTAATAAAAAATGCAAATGTTTTGTGTCAGAAAGAATTTTATATTTTAAATTTAACAGTGGATTAACTGCATCTTTTTACACCTTAAAACACTAAACATAAATAAAGATACACACATAATAAAATCAAAGTAATAAAAGTTTATTGGATAAAATGAGACAACCGATATTTATACGCGCTACAGCATGTTTTACGATTGTGTACTAAAAGATATATTAACGTGTGTTCATAGACACCTGAAGGTTTTATGGACAATAATAAACAATGTAGTGGGATCTGGAGGCCTATGGTTTATTAAACTTCAAGAGGTTTAATGATAGAATCGTTCTAATTGGGCCGTTATTGCACCTTAGCTGGACAGTGGTTTTTTTGGCCATACGATCTACTAGCTTTAACCCACGGCTTCACTCGTGCACCAAAAATATTATAGCCTATGTCACTCAGAAATAAATCAGCTTTCTATCGGTGAAAAAATGTTAGCAATCGAAACATTACTTTTTGAGATCACCTCTTACAAACAAAAAAATAAAAAAGCAAACTTTATTGCTTTATTATATTAGTGTAGAAAAGCGAACGTTCTTCAGGCGAACGTTCTAGTGGCGATCATTCTTGAGACAAACATAGGCAGACGTTTTTTCTGGCGGACGTTATTCAGGCGTTCTTTAGGCAAATGTTCTTCAGTCAAGTTGGGCAATCATAATATACTCAATTTTAACCTTTTGAATGTCTTATGTTACACAGTTCGACATAAGCAATTGTCTTTCTATTGTGTCTCTAATTACGGCATTCAAAGAGTTAAATATGCATTAAGATCGTTATTTCCATCGTTAGCTTTACTTTAATGTTTTTTTTTTCATTTTAAAATATCATACAACCTAGTTAAGATATTGTTTACTATAACGTGAGATAGTGGTCAAATTGAGCCTAACAATAACAAAAATAAATGACAGTAAAATATTAAAATAAAATTAAATATAATTACGAGCAATAGAGCGCAGCATACTGGGTGTCAAAAGAGCCGACAGAATAAGGAATACTAACAATGTAGTGTATGCCAAAAGATTGGCATAAGAACAAATGTCGCCAGGCTAAAATGGGATTGGGCGGGTCATATCAGTCGCATGCACACTTTTTTTTTATGGTGGGAAAAAATCATGCATTTACATCCCCCGCCTCCTTGAGGCGCGCGGGAACAGGGCGCGCCGTCGACGACTTGGGCTTGGTCCGGACAGTTAACGGAAGGCCGGACTGCGAGCTACCCATTGCTCACTGTCCGCAAGCCCGCGCCTACGGTGGCCGGAAATCGGGATCAGAATCCCGGTGGCGGAGGCGGCGATAACGCCGTTGCCTGATGCGTTCGGCCTCCTCCTTTGCGAGCATTACTGCTTCGCAGAAGTCGGCGACCGCCTGCCACTCCTCCTCGCTCCGGACCATGGCCTTAATCAAGGCCCGGCGCGAGAGGTCTCTGCTGCCGATCGCCCCCACGAGGGCAGTCGCATGCACACTGACTGTCGGGCAAGTGGCAATCGCCACAAAGTGGGTACCAGAGGACGGACGACTCCGCCGAGGTCAACCTGTGAGGAGATGGCGGGACGACCTAGATACCTATCGCAAGAGCTGATTCGAAGTGGCTCAAAAGAAGAATACATGGTAGGAGTTGGGGGAGGCCTTTGCCCAGCAGTGGGAAAGTATAAGCTAATAAAAAAATATCAAAATAACTAAATGTTAACTAAATACTTTCACGACCAATATCCACGAATTTAAAAATATGCTAAGGTAGAAACATTTTGTCTTGACCCTGTTTTTACATCTCCCTTATACCCTTAAAAGTTATTCGCTTCCTTTCGAAGGATTTACGAGCGAATCTGATAAAGCATATAACGCGTTCGATTCCGCCTGACGTATTGAAATTGCGTTGAGCATTGCAGCACAGTATGGCCAATTGGAAGTAATAGGGTCTTAAAGGGATTCGCGCTTTTCCTTTGTAATGGTGGAATCGGAAGCGAGGAAGTTACTTTCAAATATATTTTTAGTAGATAGTTATTCTTATCACGACTTTGCTCTAAGTGACCCATCTTTTTATTTTTAAGTAGCTTCTGCCATTGGCTTCGTCTGCGTGTAATAATGTTTCTTTAAACAAAATTTGGAACTCTGTTTTAAACGTACTGTCTTTTATTTTAAGGTTTATAAGGTTAATTTTGAAAAAACCTTTCTTATTCTTTATATATATTGTACATACATTATGAAATTTCATTCAGATTTTTTTAAAAATTTTATTTAAGTTTTCATTTAGAATTGCATTAAAAATGTCACTTATAATTTCATTTATAACTTATTTAAAATTTTGTGAATTTCATTTTTAATTTTATTTTTAATTTCATTTTCAATTTCATTTTGTATTTCATTTTGAATTTCATTCTAAGCTTCATTTTGAATAATATTTTGACCACTTTTGCTACTGCAACCACTAGTAAAGTAGTAAAGCTTACCTCAGTTCCCCCAAAATCTATTTCGGTCCAGAGATAGGCTCATGAAATAAAATCCGAAGATTTAGGCGTAATCCTTCCATTAGTTCTGATTACTTCCGGAGAAGGTCAGCTTTAGACTGTTCATATAAAAACTAGCGCGTTCTCTCCCGTATCAGAATAGTAAAACAGCACAATGCATTTGGTAACTTTTTTTTTTTTGCGTGGACTACTAATTCATATAAATGAAAGTAGTCTAAAGGCGGGTTTCTGAATTGAGTATTTTCAGTCAAACAAGTCTTAAATCCTGTTTTAATTCTAAAAGACAGAGGCTACAGTAGAGTTTGAAAAATACTCAATTTCAAATGTTTACATAAATAAGAAAGGGGTGTCAAATACTCCTTGTAACATTAACTACCTAGTCAAAGTTGGAGTTTTGGGGATAAGCTAGAACAAGCAGATAGATAATAAAAATGGCATAAAAGCATTTTTTTTTAATAGCCGATACTATCCCGCAACTGGGTAAAGGCCTCCCCCAACTGCTTCCAGGTATTCTTTTCTTGAGCCACCTCAAACCAGTCCTTGTAGTATCTAGGTCGTCTTACTACTTCTTCCTTTTTTTTTCATGAAAGCATTAAGTATAAAAATATAATATACATAAATTGTATTTGTTTGTAATCATATACCATGCATTTCAACTCCTGCATTTTTCTAACATTATGATATACATATAATACCCTGACAACTGAACTATTCTAAATAAAAGTACTTCGATATTCTATCGCTTCCGTCAGCCTCGTGGCGGTATTGCCTAGGGAGTGACTTCCGAAATCGCACACACTCGTACGAACTAACAATGAACTCTGACATCAGTCCCTCCCTGCCGTCTGTGAGGTCGCTTTATTGTTTTAGAAGACTTTTGTGATTGATAAAAGTGGGAATACGTCGGGAATAAAGTGTGGCAGAAAGATTTTTCCATATGACTTATGATTAGTTTGCAAAGACATGATCAACTCGAAAACCACTCGAGTTCTGATGCTCATCCGTGTGCTCGCTTTTGAACACTTTAAGCAGCGTACAGATCTCACGAGGCATGCCCGTGCGCCGCGAATGGTTCGTCAGGCTTGCCTCAACCTGAGGCATACGACGGTACCGTAAGCGCGGGCTTGCGGACAGTGAGCAATGGGTAGCTCGCTGTCTGGCCGTTCGGTAACTGTCCGGACCAAGCCCAAGTCGTCGACGGCGCGCATAGTTCCCGCACGCCTCAAGGAGCTGTCAGCAACCGCAGGGATCCAGCCGGGTCAAAGCCTTCTGGGGCCAGGGTTAGCTCCAAAAGTTAGCTCAGCCCCCGGTACAAAAGGCAACGAAGGAACTGGAGTAGGTTTTTAGTCAGTAAAAGTCTGACATTATCTCCCGTTCCGCCCAAAAGCGGTGGATGTCACTAGATGATTTTCCCACCGAAAAAAAAAGCGTATAATGATGAATACGCGTCTATAAAGCTACGTGTCCGTGGACAGTAGGCCTGAGCAAAAGCTAATGTACACATATAATAAATAAATCTGTAATAACTTTTAGTTGTGCGCTCATCACGTAAAATTAACGAAATCGGTGTAGATAACTTTCATACATTAAAATTTTGTGTAACTTAATGTACTCTTTAGGATTAGTTTCATCGCAATCAATTGACTATATCGAAAGATATAATACATTCATTGACTGTTAGGCGGTACGAAATTCGCCGGGTCAGCTAGTCATTACTTAAATTTTGTTACTAATGCTTTTATTGTGTTCCTGTAATATGTAAACTCAGCATACTTTACTCTAACAAAAAATGAACGTGTTCGAGCAACGTACCTAATCATACCTTCTGATCTATAACGACTTACTAATTGCTACAACAAACAAGTAAATAAATATTAATTTCCGTGCCCCTAACTTTTCTCATTACCGTATTGCTTGTAACACAAGTCATAAATCTTAGATACGCTCGTAACTCATATTGCCCGTTCAGGTTACACGTTTTTTTTGGGCTGGAAATTCACTTGGACTTCCTCCCTCTACCTTGGGGTAGGTGAAAGGGTCTGTCAGACTCGTGCTGACTAAAACAGCCCCGGTTTTCCTTCGCACACTTGTATCAAGGGCTATGAGTGTGAGGTCACTTCTGCTGCCCTGGACATCAGTCCGCAGCTGCAGCAGCAGTGGGGAGGTGTAACGCCCAGGGAAGCGGCAGGTTAGCATTAGCTAACGTAAGTTTCCGTAGTGGACAGCGAAACGTTAATTGTCCTATGCACCACCAGCAAGCTGTAAAGGCATACGCCATTACACAATTGCCGGGAGTGTCTCCAATGGTTCGTATTCCGCAAAGTGGTTAGGACCTACAGTGATGGGAGGAGGGGTTTTTCCTATGCACTTAAGCGAACCTGCTCGTGTGCTAAGTCATGTTATGTGGTGTAGCACGCCCCAGAATGGGGACAAGTAAAGGGTAGAGTAAGGGTCAGGAAAAATAATGTGTGGAATTTTATAAAGCATGTTCCGGTAGAGCAAGCTGTAAAGACACACTCAGTCTCCAATGAGTCCGTATGCCGCAGAGCGGCTAAGACCTACAGTGGTGGGAGGTGGGATTGTCATAAACGCCTAAAAGATGCGTCCTGATTGTTGGCGCGACGAATATCCCCGTATACGTCGATCCTTGATTCAATTAAGGGGTAGAAAGTGAGCATTATCTGCCCTTCTACGAGGCCCGGTGAGCCTGATGCGAGACGGTAAGATATTTATAATCTTCTTTTCCGCAGCATTCTGCCACAGAATGACATCCTCGCAGAAGAATATTACCACATCCTAGGTCTCTGCACTGCCGAAACATGGGCACGGTATTCATGTAATACAGGGTGTCTAAAATGGGTCTCATCAGAAGGCTTACAGTCACCCAAAGGGCAATAGAAAGCTATGCTCGGAGTTTCATGGCGTGATTGCATCAGGAATGAAACTTCGGTAACCTTGGTTCTCCTGTGGATATCCCGCAGGAGAATCAAGGTTGCCGACATAGCCCGTAGCATGGCCAAATTAAGGTGGCAGTGGGTAGGGCACATTGCTCGTAGAACGGATGGTTGATGGAGCCGAAGGGTTCTAGAGTGGTGACCGTGCATCGTAAAACGCAGCGTTGAAAGGCCTCCCACGAGGTGGACCGATAACCTGGTGAGAATCGCGGGAATCGGTTATTGTGGCGACGTTTGGGTCAGCCTATGTCCAACAGCGGACGTCTCTCGGCTGAAATGATGGGTGTTGTCAGAAAAAACCTCACACTAGAATTTTTTCCTCTAGGGTTATTTGAAGAGTCATGTGTAGAACAGTATTCCATTAATAAAATGTGATTTGAAGGAAATAATTAGACAAGTAATTAACAACATTCTTACTCAACTTCTGAGGCACGTTTTCATGAATGTTAGAGATCGCTTTGAAGAGTGCTAGAGCCGTGAAAGACGACAGTTGAACAATGTTATTTTCGGAAAGTAATTTTTACATGCTTTCAGTTTTTGAATTTGTAATTAATTTTTATTATTAGCCTATTGTGTGTCCCACTGCTGGTTAAAGGCCTCCCCTTTCTCCTTCCAAACTTCTCTGTCTAGGCCAATCTTTAGCTAAGTTAGCCTCGCGAACATGATCAGATCGTCACATCACCTTCGCCGCAGTCGACCTCGACGGCGTCGGTCGTTCTGGCGTCCAGTGAGTGACAATCCTCGAGGATTAAATAAAATAAAATAGATTTTTTATACATTTACAAAAGATTTCAGTATATAGGGCCACGAGTCAGTGGGGCCGAATATCAATTAAGCAGTCAACGACACGGAAAAATATGAATCAAATATATTATTAAAGGTAAGTGAATGATCCGTCGACTGTTATAATATATACATGGGCGGCTACTAGATAGCAATAACAATTTATTGTACGTTTTATAGAGACCCTATTTTGACATATAGGCTTTCACATTTCGAGATAGGCACAGAAATAGAAAAGTAAATAATTTATTTACTAATAATAGATAATATACAGATATTATAGATGGTTAATTTGAGAAGACTACCTTTAGTAGATTTGCTTTACGACATTACCCAATAAATCAGTTTTTGTAGAGACAAGTAAAAATGTAGGAAAGTATTAAACGAATATGAAAAAGAATGCCAAGCTCACTTTAATGGTTTCACTTATTAAATAAGCGACATCTAATTTTGAATTTGATTGAAACATCTCCAGTCACTTTCTTTAGTAGATAGTTAGGTATATTTAGATTTGTTCCTTGCGGGAATCAAACCGCGCCGTGCCTCGCGGCATAGCAGCCAAGCGCTCAACCACTCGGCCAAACGTTGTCAAATATTATTATTTACTAGCTGTGCCCGCGACTTCGTTCGCGTGGACTACAGGATTTTGAATTTATTTTTTCTAAAATAAAAGTAGCCTATGTTACTCCTCATTACATCAGCTACCGGCTAAAAAAAGGTCCGTCAAAATCGGTCCAGCCATTTCAGAGATTAGCCCGGACAAACAGACAGACCGACAAACAAAAATTAAAAAAAAAATATTTTGGTGTATGTACTGTATATATAGTAAAACGCAGTTATTTCAATACTACAAACAGACACTCCAATTTTATTAATATGCGTAGAGTATCTAAGACAACTTTTCCTACTCTGGATTGAGTGGGAAAAGTTGTTTGACAATTTTCCGCCACATAGAAAGGTCGATCAGATTTTAGTTTTTTTTTTTTTCGAAATCAATGCAAATGAATTCATTGTACAAAGAGCGACTGCTCAAACCCATTTACTGAGTTACACAATACCCTTCAAAAGTCGAATTGGCAGAATAAAACGTAATACTTAAGTCATCACAATTCGTATACCCAGAAAGGTAACTCCTACCCGTCAGAAGGTAACGAGGGGTAAATTAGAGCGGATAAGGTGTGGCGGTGTTTAGTCGGTGTCAGTCCAAGGCGGGGTTCGTGGTGTTTGATCAGCAATTCGGATACGCTTTGTCACTATTACGAAGCCGGATTGTATGTCTCTTAGACCTTGTCCTGTGTTTATTTTGATCAAAGCCGCGATAGGATTTTTGTTTGAGGCTACTAATGACTTTTTCAATATACTAACTCGGAAACCCGCTTTTATCCCACCTGAAGAACTGTTGGATCACTATTTATTCTATTTATTTCTGTATCAATTATCTATTGTTCTGTTTTTATTCTCGACGACAAGATTCTTTTCCAGACACCTAACCAGATCGCGGAGAATCTCATTTGCGACTTAAAAGAAAGTGACGTAATTGACCAACTCCATCTGTTGGCTTTTAACAGTATTAAGACTGCCCAACGCGCGACCGGTATACATCTTTGGTCAATAGATGTCACTAAACAAAAACAAAAAAGTTCCTTTAAACACCACCACTATGCATGTAATTGACTGTTTTCCGCAGTAATGCAGAAAAGTGCGCGTGTTAACCCGCCACAATGTTATTAAATTTATCGCATCAGGCTGGGCGCACGTCGATCCCCACTAGTCGCTGTTCAATCCTATTTATTCGTTTCCTCGTAAGCGAATTGAGAAAAATCATTAGATACATGTGCTTTAATGTCACTTCAGCCCTCGACTCCTTAACACACTCGCCTGTGGTCCGTGCTGGTGCTCAGTCGCAATGACAAACTTTCTGCTTTTGATAGAATAAGAAGTAGTGCTGATTTTTACTGACAAAAACTCACCCGTGTTCCTTCACTTGCAATTTGTTTTCTAGGGCCACGGTGACTGCTTTGTAAAATTGCGGGACCCTAGGCAGGGTCAGCATCTCGTTTGTTTTCCCTAAAGAGTAGAAGTGATAGTAGAGTAGACAGAAAATTCAATGGCGTCTGAATAACTGACCTGGTCGTATCGCAGCCGCTATCAAAATTTAAAAATCGAATGAAATTTGGTGTTTGAATGCTGAAAATAGTGACGTGTGTGAAAGCTGTCCCAAAAATATTCAGATACTTCAAACCTTCTTTTAAAAGCATGAGTTGTTTTAATCTATTTATCTACACAACACAACAATTCCACACTCAGTAACAACACAAAATAGATAGGTACAGAAAACAATCTACATATAAGGCGCGCTCCAACAACGCACACATAGACACCGCTCACGGACACGATATCTCGGCTCAATCGCTCGGTCGTGCTCATACAGATCGGAGCAATGCGCTGACGTGTGTGCGATCGCCTAGCGATATAAAAAGTGAAGTACATCCACGAGATTGACTTCTGTACCAAACTATTTTGAGGTAACAATCCAAATTTCAAATAGTTCGCAATCTTTCGTTTGAAAGGTTCATGCGAAAGATTGCGAACAAACATACCTATTCAATTCCAAGACAAAATAACTTGTATAAACTTCAAGGTTTTTCTTTTGTTGATGAAACAATTAGAACTTATACCTAACTGAGGTGTGTAGCGATTGTTTTGTACCGCTGAAAACTATTCAGAATCAGTGCCAAATACGAAATTGGTTGAAATTCTATTGTAATAACAAATAACATATTGCTATAACAATGGTTTCGTCTATATTTTGGAATACTAATCTATGGCCCACAAAATTATCTTTTAAAGGTGAATGTCCAAAATATCCCTAAGCAATAAAGACTATCGAAATACACGATAATTAATTGTCTTTTTATTATAAGTATAAGTTGCAAATACTTTTGTAGCACGGTCTAGCAGAGCTTAACACCAAAATGTACATTTTATAGTTTTTTAAGCGACTAATAACATCCGCCAGTCACCATCTACGGTTAATGTCATGTCGACTCGATAATGAATTAGTGATACCGTTTGTTTTTATATACCTGTATACTTTTTATATGAGGTCATACTCGATTTTAAATAGTTGATAATTTTCCAAGGTTTTCTAATGTGTGGTCTAATTAAAAACAACTAAACGATTATTTACGACAAATAATACCCTAATAACCCTCCTTTTGGGTTTCATTACTTAAAAAAATATATTTGTTTTTATTGGATAAATAAAAATGTTTTATTAAAAAAAGCCTTATTGCAAACTAGAAAAAGATGTTACTCGTATTATATATAGGTACCTGTGCAAGGAAAAAAACTACATAAGTACTTAATCTAGATAGGTACTAAAAATAGCTATGAAAACACACATAACATTCGTTGTTACAGTTCGATTATAACCTAAAAATCTGACACTTTTTTTTAAATATATCAATTCTGCACCTAGTCCGTTATAAAAATAAGATGTTATAAGAGTTTACTAATGATAGAGAATACAATACATAACTTTTCGATGCTCTTGGCTCCAGGGCCAACAATGTATGGACGCAGAGCAATGTCCTTAGTCCTCAGTTAAAATAAACAGAAGTAATTTCCCGCCAGTACTTTAACGTTGACACTTCAATGAAAGGCAATTCAGCCTAAATAAATAACCAAAATGTAATTCCTGGTAACAAGAGAACTATTTACTTTCAGTTGAAAATATATCCGAATAACTATCACTTTAAGTCTTTACCAACCTTCAGCACAAGTTATAAGGTTTAAAATAGCTTAAATCAGGTGATTTTCCAGAATTAGATAGGACCATCGTTTCTTTCTTTTAATTTAATAAGAAAAACTTGAACTGACTCCGTGTGGCTCTTATCGAGTGTCGGAAGGAAAAAGTTTACTAATCAGACCATTTTATTACAATCCCTGAAGACATTTTCAGCCAGATGCTTGACTGAAATAATTATTGTTTCTTTTTGTTGTCTTTGTTTTGATAGAGTCGGAATTTGGACGTTGTTACTAGTGTTTTTAGGGTAGGTTTTTGAACAACTGTGGCTAAGGTGAAATTTAATTCCGTGGATAAAAGTAGCGGTATGGAGTGCGACTTACCTAATTGGAGTTCATTAATCTTTTTCGAAGCAAAAAGTTGAAATGAATGGAAATTTTATATTAAAATAAACTCAAGAAACACCAGAAAAATATAGATAGTAATATTTTTTTTTGTGTTTATTTTATAAAATAAACAAATTTTTACCACTCTAATATTACTAATATTGTAAAGAGGTATTTTTTTCTTGTTTTTTTTTTGTTTGTAGGAGGTAATCTCTGAAAGCTGCTATATTCCTGAGTGACATAGGTCATATTTTATGTATGCAGGTGAAGAAGCGAGTAAAAGCTTCACTAATATTTATACCTCAAAATACAGCAAACCAAAAAAGACAAAATAATAAGGCCGATGACCGACTTCGTAAATTGATGATCTTATTAACTAACCTGAATAATGTAATGCAGATCGTAATCTCGTTAATTAATGTGGCTTTTGACGGCCTCTGGCAGGGTACGCCGTGAAGATTGCAGGGGTCACAAACACCCCGGGCGATCACAGTGAAACACTCCCCTGGACGTTTTGTAAGGGGGGTTGTAAACCTTTCTAACTATTGAGAGGTATATTTGTGACCGGCTTTATCCTTCAAATTAGAACTACATTATACCGACGCACACGTATAACACGCCTGTTTAGTACGTAGAACGACGTCACGTAGCGTGGACCAAGTGAAGGTCTACAAGTCTAGTTTCCATATAAAATGTATGGAGACAGACGCGCCCAGATCGGCGTGTCTGGCACACGTGTTAGCAGTGTAATTCTATCTTCAATGTTGCTTTCGTGGTCAATCCCATACGAACAGTCGGTTTTTCGAGATTACAAAGTAGCCTATTGTATTTAGCAATAGTTTCCATGAAACTTAAAGACTGATTTGTTGATCTAGTGGTTAGTGGCCCTGACTGCTATGCAGGAGGTCGTGTATGTTTTTAGAAATATAATTACAAGTTTGTTTATCTGATGTCTAGTACTAACAACACAAGTAGGTACGCTCTTGAGACTTGATAGCGTTGTGTGAAAATTGTGCAATAATAATATAGGGTGACTGGTAATTAGTGTACGATACTTAAACACGTGATTGTGCTCATGATAACAAAAAACTTTTACTATGAGAACAAACCTGAAATCGCGAATAAAAATCAGCTGTTCAGTACATTTATGTTTGCCTAATGAACTGAACAACTGATATTTTTTTCGCGATTTCGGCTTTGCTCCCATAGTAAAAATTATTTGTTACCATGAGCAGAATTACGTGTTTAAGTATCATACACTAATTGCCAGTCACCCTATATATTAATTTGGTACACAGGTAGAGTATGTCCTAGAATAGCACATAGGATACTTTATCTCAACAGTATATTCCCTTGAGATGATGTTATTTTTTATCTTTATCACGCGGGCGAAGCCACTAGCAACAGCTAGTGGAAACATAATTTTAATGAACACATAAGATATTGATGCTTACGAATCCATGTGACCATCCCCAGAGACTTACAGGCTTTCATTTAAATTTGAAGTGCATCGTGACTTCGTTTGCGAGTTCAGTTTTTAATCAAATTGAAGATGATAATATTGGTTTCATAAATATAGCAGGCTTTTAAAGATATGAAAAATTTCGTGGCTCTTTTCAAATGAAAAGTTTCAATCAAATTAAATGGATGGACTTTAAGCCCTCGTGCGCCGGGGGTATTAGTAGTACGTAGTTGCACGTTTTTTTAGTAAAATCACAAAAATAAAAAATAACCTTTCCTTTTTTTTTCACAAAAAAAAAAACGAAAATAAAAATACAAAAAATTTCGGCCGAATTAATTTCTTACACCCGTGTGTACTATATGACAATTAAGCGTTTTCCAAGGTCAATTCCAGTTACACAATTGGCGCTCGAGTACTCTAGTAGTCTAATAATATAGCAGCAGTAATCTAGTTATATAGCTCTAGTAATCTAGTTTAAATTGACGAAAACATTGAAGTTTAAAATGTATGTTATTTGTAATCAATTTCCAAAAAAAAACGCTAAGCTTAAGTTCAAAGGTTCAAATTTTTCTAATCTATTCGGAAAAGTTTTTATCGCTCTGCCGCTTTTTATCGCGCTCTCCTTGGAAGTGTCAGTGCCAACCATGCTAAAAAAAATCTCATTCTCAAAATGGCGGTGAAAATACTTTTGTGGTTTTATTGTTTTTAGGTAGATTTAATGATTTTTTGAAGGACGAAGGAACGTGAATGACATGAAGATGCATAATTATCTTGCTATCATGATGTTTAGGACACTCTCTTCTGATAGGTTAAAAAGCGTCCCTTTTTTAAGGATAGCTCAAGATCAAAGCTCAACAAACTTCTCCCGTTCTGGGTGAGATAAAAGGGAGTTTCAAACTTTTAATACTAAAACCCAGCCGGGTTCTTTCAGTTGCTCTTTGCGATCCAAAGCTGTAGCATCGGTTCTAATGGACCCCGTTACTCATGTTGGCAGCTCTATGTCTTCCGGCTGACTAGAAGAGCAGGTGCAACGTGGGCGGGCGCGGGAAGTGGCAAGGATTGCTCAACGCGCGACGCGCTCGTACAACTCTTGCCTAGCTCGTTCATACAAGTGGCTACAATGAGTGCGCGGGCAGTGAGTGGTAACCCTGTCCCTGAATCCGCGCCGCTACCTTTACCACGCTGCCAGTGTGGCCAAGCAACACGCGTGAGTTTCCGCGCTCACTCCACTCCCTGGACCGCGCTGCTAGCCTGGTCGAGCACTACGAAGCGGCTTGGAACATAACGCGCCGATAACCTGGGCCTGGTACTTATCGGACGGTGACTTTGATGGGGACCATTGAGATGGGGACCGTTCCGGCTGTCTGATAAGCGATAGCAGCAAGCGCCGCGACGAGCAGGGCGGTATCGGCGTCTCGTGGCGAGCTTCAATCACTTTCAAACGGTTGATCTTACAGCTCGCCGCCCCGCGCTTAACTACCGCTGACAGCAGCAAGGTTGTGAACGAGACGTCAAAGATTGCAAAATTGATGGGGTGAGTTAGGGCTGACACCAGCTAGTGTTATGGATTTTTGTTATAAGGACTTAAAAAGAAAACATTTTATTTGAGACTTGCACAGGACAAACAATAATATCAAGTTACCGCAGCCGTCCCAATAAAGGTAAACTGTATCTACTTATTATTATTATATCTAGCCCATACTATCCCACTGCTGGGCAAAGGCCTCCGTCCACTTCCTCCAATGTTCCCGGTTTTGAGCAACTTTTTTCCTAATCCCATGGAAGAAATCCAAATCATCCCGCCATCTCCTTCTTGGTCTGCCGCGACCTCATCGTGCGATTTCAGGTCAACCATTTTGCATTTCACTGGTATCTACGGAGCTCTAAAAAGCTTGCGTTCATTTAATGGTGTCTAACAACAATCTTGCCGCATTAAAAATAAAATTTATTATGTCATTAATTTTTTGTTCTGCTCCTGCCCCTCGGCACCTCAGTCACCTGTAATTACCCATAATGTGGTCCCATCGCAAGATCAGCTTCCTTGGTTACCATTACAAGTCAGTAATGGTGGCTTAATGGGGCTAGCAATATGGACGAGGCCATTAGCTCAGCAACTGTCCCTAAACCGATGGCCCAGCAACATATATCTTGCCGAATGAGAAGGAAGATTTATATAGGTACCCTGCAGATGGTGGACTATTAGAAAAGAAATGTCTCTGGCCTTGAAATATGTTTGTTTCAATATCTAAATAGAACAACTGTTTATCTTATGTAAAGAGAACCTTTGTTGTTTATAGGAAATGGTTCTGAACTAAATGGTTCAGATGGTTCTGATTTCTGAGGAAGCAATTTCTATTTGAAACATTATCCTACACAAAAAATAACTCCTGAATCGTGTATGCGTTCATAAACATGTAAAATCACCACTTAAAAATACCCCTCAGCCAACCTTAAATACTTACGACTTATAGCCAGTGTTTCTCATAACAATTCTAATAATCCAGATCCGGAAAAGTTTACGGTTAGATTACATTAATTTACCTTCCGGCTTCATCATTAGATCAGTTCAATATATCACGTCCCCCTTTTTTTCGGTCAGTCATCGACTACACGTATTAACAAAGCAATTTTACTAGTAACGACAGTTCTGCTGTAATCCCACGAAGAGTTCTGTTCCATATCTTCAAAATTCATATCTTGAAAATATTTCTATGGAACTAACTTGGAAGTGTAACCTTTTATACAAAAAAAAATAATTTTCAAAATCCGTTCACAATTGACCGAGATATCGGTGAACATACATAAAAAAAATCCTTCTTTTTGAAGTCGGATAAAAAAAAAAACGTTTGTCCATACTAAGAATGTCGAGGCCAAGAATTTGTTTCTGAAAGTTAGATTCGGCTTCGGTACGAAAGGAAGACAACGAAGAAACAGGAGTGGGATTTTAATCAATAAAAGTCTGACACTATCTCCTGCTCCACCCAAGAGAAGGATTTCATTGGATGATTTTCGCACCCAGATAAAAAGATTTTTGCATCGTTTGTGCCTTCACAAATATATAAACTTATATAATTTTGTATACTAGACACCCAGACCCGGAACAATTATCTGTAACCGCCTACCTCTTAACCACTCTCTACTCCGACCGTCAAGATCTGAGAAATAAATCAATTGAAATACGGAAACCCTCTAACCCCAATTTCGAGAATTTAAAACAGGTGACATGGGTTGACCTCTGATGCCCTCAACACTGATTGCTCGACCCGATAAAATCATTAACTCCTAATTGAATTTCTGACATCGGAATAGCTTCTGAAATGTGAAATCATTTGTGTTTGCAAATTACTCGTACGTATTTCTATAGATAGACGATACTCAGTGTCGACGTGTTGATATTAAAACTTAATGTGTAACTTAGATTCACCTAACTTATGAGTAAGAAAGCTTAGGATATAGGCGCGTATAAGTATAAGAACTGGAATAATGCACACTATTATGTAGCCCAATTTGAAATTAAGTTATAATGAAAATTTAAACACTGTTTTACTTAAACGCACTTAGGTGATAAGCACTCAAAGGTTTGCTGAGAGAAAACTCTTTGTTAAGTTAAGCTCGCTTTTGTACATGAATTTTCAAATCACTGTGTACTGTGTCTTATTTTTAAACTTTTACTATTTTTTTCTCTTATTTTTATTTTAAGTTAAAAATTTATTAATTAAGTAGTTATTACTTTTCATTTTATCGTTGTTTGTCCTGTGCGAGTCTTAAATAAATGTTTTCTTTCTTTATTTTCTGGCTATCTTATGTTTTCTATAAATTAAAGAAATAGCGTTTTACAAAAAAAAAAACTTGCTATCCTAATAGTAGGCAAATAATATGGTTATCGAATCACGACACTATAATAAACCATCAGTTTAAATACCACCAGAATCTAATATCTTCGATCATAAACAAACAGAAAACGATCCAGGATTCCTATCACTTCTTCTCCACCAGTCACATGCTTCCTAGGGCACTAAACCTTTGCAAAAGGGTTTTATGTCACATTAGCATATTTATCTCCACCTTCAGGGAAGCTGAAAATTGTTTTTTTATTTGTTAGTTAGAGGATTTTTCGTTTTATGTTATGTCTAGACGATTTCCTTTTATCGCAGTGGCTCATTTGATTTTTTTTGCATGGTATTTGATTTTTATTTTTTTTATGTCGGGCAACTAAGGCCCAATACATAAAATTCGTAATATTATAATCGTATAAAGTAATAACCTAATAAAATATTAGTTACAAAACAATTAGCTTTCTCACTCTTAAAAAAAAGGCTCCTATGTTGTACACAGACTCTGGTAGGGAGTTTTTTTTATTTTTTTTTATCTGTTATAAACTAGTACTTGACTGCGATCAAGCCTGATGTTAAGCAGTGATGCAATCGTTGATGGTGAGGCGCACTAGTTTAGTAAGAGCCTATTCACTCTAGCCTTGAAGACACCCAAATTATAATCAGACGGGAAGACCGCAGTGGACAAACTGTTCCAGTCCTGAAAGCGTTTCACTCCTTAGTTTCGTAAATCTATACTATATAATATTATAAAGCGGAAGAGTTTGTTTGTTTGTTTGTTTGTTTGAACGCGCTAATCTCAGGAACTACTGGTCCGATTTGAAAATTTCTTTCACTGTTAGATAGCTCATTTAAGGACGAAGGTAGGCTATATAACATCACGCTACGACTAATAGGAGTGGAGCAGTAACCAATCATGCGGGTGAAACCGCAAGGTACAGCTAGTTGAATAATAAAAATAATAGGTTCGACTTAAATCTGTTGTAGATTGTTAATGATTTTACATGACTATACGATTGAAATGTGCTATCAAACAGTTACGTTGATTTTCGAAAGAAATTCATTTGCTTATCGTCGGTCCTGCTGATTGAAAATCATTCTGTAGGAGACCTTCTCAGTAGTTTGCCATTTACAAGAGAAAATGCTTGTACGATTTAAATATTCGCCCTTTATTGAATTCCATACTAAACATGTCCGTCTAGTAACAGAGTTGAATTCTAGTTATTTTCAAAGAGTATTCTTTAAAACATTACAATACATAATATTTATACTTTTCCTCATTATGTTAATCACACAAAAATAATCACAAAAAAGTTCATCAAATGCTATTTAAGAGCGTAGCGTAAAATCAGTTTATTTATTTCCAAAAACTAGCCATTTTGTATGAAGCGTCAAATAGGGCTCTTAAAAGGGCCCTTCTCAATTCATCCATCGGCAGCGTGAGCATGGTTTAAAAGCTCGATGTTTCATCTAACGTAATGTTTGATAAAGAAGCATGAACGTTTCGTTGGCGTTCGTCGTTTACTTGAATATTTCACAAAACTTGTTCTTACGGTTGATTTTAATAAAACTTTAAGTTTTTGGAAAAAAGTCAAATTAAATAGACTTCTATAAATATATTTTCTTTTATTTATGAGTATATTATGAACGCCAAAAAATCAACTGACTTTAAATGAATCCATACGTAGTTTTATGTTTTGTTTCCAATACAAGCCTAGATAATAACCACAAGGTATAAGCGTTTCCATAACATCTAGAGGAAGATGTGTAATGACGTAAAATTCACGAGTGGTTGTATGGATTTAGTATAACGGGTTGGGCGCCCTTAATTAAAAATAAGAAATCTTTTTTCGCTCAAACACGTGTTGCCACTCAACTCAGCGAGTCAAATCACAAAGACATCAATCAAAGAAGGCTACTTATCTGTCGACCACAAAAGACGAACATGCCACTAAATGGTCCCACTACAGGCCACTATAAGCCACTAAGCCAGGGTCATGGTCACTGGCCAAAGAGAGCTTCTGGCTTGCGACCTTGAAACTACTTAATGAAGTGTGACTTTGAAGTTATGAAGTATGCGTAGAGTATGAAACTGAAACTATGTTATACGTTACATAGGTTTCGGTTTTGATGTAAATGATATTGCAGGTTCGAAGATGTTTTCAGTCGGTAGATACATGGTGCAATACACAGTGTATTATTTCTTAAAATCGGAAAGTATATATGGGTGCAAAACCATTATTTGAATATTTTGATGAGGATTTAATGTGATCACTTCCTGTCTATTTCTTTTAAATATTGCAACATCCTGTTGAATTTATAAAAGGATTTCATTTGGTAACCTCCTTCCGAATTATTTAAAATATTACGACATCTTGTTCAATTTATAACAAATTAAATTTATTTATTTATTTATTTATATTAAGGTACTCCAACGACTTATTCACTAATAACATTTTACAAAAAAATAACTAGCATATATATACCAATGATTGTGGTGAACTTGTCACTTAAAGAAGTACACAGCTTACACATAAATGAAAAAATACTTACAATTAATGAGATCTATCATTTATAAGAGTGCTATATTAATTATTGTTTTATATTACAAATTGAATTAAAAAAAAAAATGACATTTAAAATTAACAGAAAATAATTAAAATAATAATACAATTTTTAATGTTAATAAATTATTGGAATATGGAATTAAAATAAATAATTATACTCGGTTTAAATTAGGGCGAGATTACAAATTTGAGAAACGATTGCAATAAACGTGATCAAAATGCTATTTACTATTAAATGTCATAAGATTCTTACGGAATTGGTAAAAACTGTCGGCAAAGATGTCAATGTTGCTATTATTGTGGATTATATTGTAATTAGCCATAAATCGGTTCATAGGGGCACTGCGACCAAGGTTTGTTCTTGATGAGGACAAAGCAAGTATATTGGTTTTGCGTACAGATCTGGTTTTAGTGCGCCAGGGTACAGTGATATTAACTTCAGATAATAGCTCCGGAACATCGGACTGATTATGAATAATTTTGTAAAGAAATATTTGGTCAGAGAAAAGTCTACGTTGTTCCAAAGCCACCATATTGAAATGTTTCAGTCTTTGTGAATAATTAGCTTCCTGATCGCAACTAGAACTTCTGAAGCGTAGATATCTTGTGAAAGCCTTCTGTATACGTTCTATCCTATCAACATGCATGCGATATGCAGGATTCCAAGCCGGAGATGCATAGTCCAGTACATTTCTAACAAGCGTATTGAAAAGAAGTTTCAGGGTCGATATGGACCGAAACTCCGAGCAAGTTCTCTTCACAAAACTTGCCATTTTTGTAGCTTTTGATACAATTTGGTCAATATGATGTACGAAAGAAAGTTTACTATCGAGCTGGACTCCCAAATCACGGATAGTATCAACCTTTTGCAAAGAAACTCCATCCAATTCATAAGACGAAGGTATTAAATTTTTGTTACGCGTAAAAGTTATGTGATAGCACTTACTAACGTTAAGGGTCATCATGTTCAACCGACACCACTCATGTATTGCATCCAGATCTTTCTGAAGAAGTGATGCATCCAAATCCGTTTTAATTTCTTTGTACAGTTTTAAATCGTCTGCAAACATGCAACATTTGCTGTGTCGGACTGTATGAACTATGTCGTTTACAAATATAAGAAATAAGATCGGCCCCAGGTGCGATCCTTGTGGTACTCCTGAAGTGGAAGAGTAAAAGAATGATTCGTAACCTCTCACAACTACTCTTTGCTTCCGCCCCGTCAAGTAGGAAGCGAACCACTTGTGCAGTTGACCAGTTACGCCAAATTGCGCCAGCTTCATTAAAAGTAAATTATGATTGACTTTATCAAAAGCACTGGTGAAATCTGTGTAGATGGAATCAACCTGAATACGGGAATCCATAGATTTAGCAATGCCATTGATGTAGTGGACTAAATTAGTGGTAGTAGATTTTCGACCTCGGAAGCCGTGCTGTTCTGAGGCCAACTGCACGTTAGTATGCGAAGATAGTACAGGACAAACCAGCGCTTCAAACAGCTTTGCAAAGATAGAAAGAAGAGATATAGGGCGATAGTTAGTAGTATCGCTTGATTCTCACTTCTTAAAAACTGGTACCACGTTAGCGATTTTCCACTCTGTGGGGAATTTAGAAGTTTCAATAGAGCGATTGTAAATAAGTTTGAGTGGAAGACTCAGATAGGGTGCACATTTCTGGATAAATAACGGAGGAAGGCCATCAGGTCCCGAACCCTTGGAGGTGTCAAGTTTCTTTAACTCTCTTAACACCTCCACCTCCGTGAACGCAATCCTGCTTAGAGCGAATTGAAAATAATTATGCGAGCAAGTGGGAGGAGTCGACTTATTGGATGGTATGAAGGTGGATGATAAATGAGTTGCAAATTGATTGCTTATTTGCTCACCAGAAGAAGCACTATTGTTTCCCAAACGCATGGTATGTCATGTCATGGTATGTCTAGTATGTCACTAGACTGTGTTTTTTTGGCTTTGACGAAAGACCAGAAGAGTTTTGGATTTTGCTCTATGTTTTCTTCAGTATTACTTATATAGGTTTTGTAACAATTTTTAATCATATTTTTTGCGCGCCCTTCTAATAGTTTGTATTCGTAGTTATCTCTGGGATTTTTGTATTTCCTATAACGAATTCTGATTTTTTCCTTTTCATTTAGAAGTTTAATTAACGGTTTAGAAAACCACCTTGGGTATTTATTATTAAATAATTTAGACAGAGGTACATGTTCTCTAATTAAAGCATTGATTTGTTCGTACAACACATTAACCATTTCATCCACATCAGTAATTTCAGAAAATATATTAGTCCAATCAATAACTCGAAGTTTCGCCTTGATCAACGTATAATCAGCGCGTTTGAAGCTATACCTCGGAGTTATTTTGGTTTTTAACGGTGCTGGAGACCTATGTGTGACCTCAATTTCCAGGGGAGGGTGATGTATATCTACTTTTGACATCGGGTTATTGCATTCGTTAACATTAAATGACAACTTCCTTTCTAAAAAATATTGACATTCGGTCGAATTTGTGAGGATTTAACTTGATCATTTCCTTTTTTATTTCTTTAAAAATATCAAAGCATGCGGTCAAATATAAATAAGAATTTACTGTGACAATCTCCGGTTCTACTTATTTATTTTAAATATTTTTCTGCCTTCATTGTGAATTTTTATGCTTGTCAATTTCTGTGTATAAAAACCAATGTAATGTGATAAGAAAGGCACTTTTTCACTGCTCTTCCGTGAGCGGTGAAAAATAAAACAATTTGAACTGAAGTAATGAATTTCTTTACTATCACTCTATAATATTTCCTGATATTACTGTGACTGTGTATTTTGTGTGACGTCGACACCGATGGCGATCATGCGCCGACATATACGTCCACCAATCTAAAATCAATTCAAGTATTATAAACAAACTGACCAAATGCAAGTGGGACACGAAGAGTTACGTACTACAATATTAAAATCGAGCAAAAGCCGCAAAAAAAACAGGTCTCTTGTATAGGGACCCTCCTAATTTTTAGATGTACTTTAATTTTATTGTTTCTTGTCGTAGCGGCAGAAGAAATACACATTCTGTGAAAATGACAGCACTCTATTTTTTACAATTTATGAGATTTTGCTCTAACAGACGAATAGACGGACAGCAGAGACTTAGTGATAGAGTCCTTTTTGGGTACGGAACCATAAGAATAGAATTAAGCAGAAAACTCTATAAGAAAATATGTAAAATGCTGAAATAAAAATAATTTGCAGTAGTAGTCTACCACACAATGTATTTATATTTGTTAGGATAACGTAAAATAAAAAGATAAAGATAAAGAAATTTTATTTAATTAAAACCTTGTATAAAAGGTGTTATTGAAAATATATAGATTGAACATATTTTGCTTAAAAATAAAGCGTGCAAACTTACTCACTAAAAATATGTCATAAAATTGGAATACATTACAATTAAATTCATTAAAAAATAATTTATACTATAATAATAATTATTATTCCATTCATTTATTATATTTACATATTTATCATATTTTTAAATATTTCTTCAAAAAATTATATTAAAAAAAAAACTTTTAAAAATATAAAAAATAGTAGCCCACCGGCATCGGGAACAGGGTTTTTTATTATTATTATTAAGCCATTTGTATAATTGCATTTTGAATCGCTTACAGTTTAATGTTTTAAACATATTTGGTAATTTGTTGTATATTCGTATGCACATAGTCAAGGAATTTTTTTTATATTTTGCTGACCAATATTCAAAGTAATCCTTATTTAACCTTTACGAAAAAAAAATCACGTACAAAATAACTTACTCTTAAAATAATAAAAACTATTAAAATAATCAAAACAAAATCCAAAACCATTACTCACTACAAAAGCTTTTAATTTACCAAGTTATAATTAATCCACTGACATGAACGTGGAACTAACCGCCATAGACATGTCACAAGCAGCCGAACAAAAACTAAGTTTTCATCAAGTAATCTCCTTTAATTGACTAAGCTCCTAAACGGGCCAGAATCGACTAAAACAAATTACCCGTGACCCGCTACCATTTGTAGAATTTTTTTCCGACATGAAATACGTTCTATAATAAATTATATTGAAGAAAATAAACGATTGCTGTAATTTTTCATGATAAAGAAAATATGAGAAATCACTTTTCTTTCGAAACAGTTAAGAGTTTGGAATGAGGTTAACTTTTGGGGTGCGCTTTGTTATTTTCCGGGTTCTAAAGTTTTGTCCGAACCCTATTTATTACGTGGATAAAATATATTGGATCAATTTCTGTTTGGCACAGCTAACACTGAAGGATTAATTCCGCTGGCAAAAGTTTTAAGTTATCGATTGATTTTGTGTCATTGAGAACTTTTGACTTATTTTATTGATAATTGTATTATTTGTACTCTTCTTTTTTTCCTTTCCCTTTTACACACGGCGTGTACTTCTCTTGTTGTTTTTCCTACTCTCCTTTCACAGGTATGCTGGAAGAGATTTCTGTTGAAATAGGCGTCACCTATTCACATATTTTTCTGTTTCCGTCTTCTTTTCTTTTATTATAAAAATGCGTCTACATGAACTGTTAAATAAATAAAAAAAATGACGATGCTCATTTAAGTGCTACAGAATTAAAAGGTTCTTGCTGAAAGGTGCTAAGTGCCAGTGTGACATCGATGCTAAAAGCATGCTTCGCCGAGATTATTTGTAAATCTACATAATTATACATAACAAGAAAAAAAGCATTGCCCTACACTAGGAATTGCTCCTGTATCGTAGGTACGTTTACAAACCTGTAAACTCACATTCACACACAGTCTCTGAACACCTACCTGTAAGCATGTGGTGCGGCAATACCACACCACATGCTCATGTGGCATGTGTATACTCATCTGTGTGTAGTGTAAATATTATTCTAGACATAAAACCTTATATTAGTAAAGAAAATTGTTCATGTAGCACAACCATTTGTCTCTGGGCACCTATACCAAAACGGATCCAAAAAATAAACTTACAAAGGTTCCAGATCTTTATATACCGGTCCTCAGGCAATTCTTCATCACATCGCCTTACCAATCCCAAAGGTCAAACGAATACAAACTCCTGGAATAGACTTCATGCATACATCTCCCATACATGACTCCCCCGCGGATCACATTTTTCCAGGCAAACTGACATGAATTCCAAACACACTGATTTCAGAGCTTCTTGATTATTAAAGAACCTCGGGGGACGAGTTTCTTCGTGAGAACATTTTATTATACAAATCTTACGTGAGACAGACATCTAAGTAAGGATTTATAAGAGACAGTTGCAGAAGGACTTTTGGAAAAAAACTTGGTTCTGATGTGTCGCGCTCGTAACTTTTTTCTTTCGTGCTATAAATTATGTAAGTCGTCTGTCGCGTTGTGTGTGTTACGAGACTAGTTTCTTTATGAAGTACTAGATGACCCTTGCCCACTGCGCTGGGTCATACCTAAACTATTTAATAACAATAAAATATTGTGTCAAGCGGCAATAAAGGTTACTAGTGAAATAACTTTCAAAATGAGTTCAGCAGTTCCAGAGATTATTACAAACTTTGTTTCGGTTTTTATTTTCAATACCTTAGATTTTTGGCAGTATCTACACAATAATTTATTCATCACAAGTATTTCTCTTCCACTCTATCAGTTATCACTGACCTCCTTCTCTTTCATATCCCTCCTCCTCCTCCTTGCGTCGTATTTCTCAATGCTGAGGCTCTTTCATATCAGTCTCACACAATCTATCCATGTTTTCTTTGGTTCCCTTTCCAACCATCCACATGTGTATTGTAATATGCGTTTCAACCCTCGTCTTCACATGACCATACTTCCACTTTCAAACTTTCTCTAATATATATTTATCTACTAGTATATATATATATAAATCAATGCCACTTTTCGTTGTAATTTTATAACTCAAGAACGGGCTTACCTATCCAAATCAAATGTTTAGGCTTTGTTTGGACTATTTAGTAGATGGTTTATGTGAAGTTTGGTAGGGTAGAGTAGGGTAGAGTAGAGTAGGGTAGAGTAGGGTAGAGTAGGGTAGAGTAGGGTAGAGTAGAGTAGGGTAGAGTAGGGTAGAGTAGGGTAGAGTAGTGTAGAGTAGGGTAGAGTAGGGTATAGTATGGTGGAGTAGGAAAGAGCAAGAGCGAAACCGCGTGGGCAAAAGCTAGTTACTTATATTATTATTACAGTTTACATGTTTTAAATGTTAGTTTTGTTGAACTCTGGTACCCAAATTAAGATTCAACTTGTGTTAAGGGTACCAAGGCCCTGACACTTAATAATAATAATAATAACGTTTATTTCGGACAACGTCCATATTCAGTTAGTAGTACAAATTGCTTAAAAACTATGTTAGTACAATCAATAATATTAAGACAAATAAATTGTGTTGCTTAGTATGTAGGCTCAGTTATACAATGCATACTATCTAACTAGAACCTGCATGAAAGCTTGCATTATCGCTGAGTCGGCTTCGTCAGCAACTACCTTCAGGATGCTGTTAGTGCATTAAAAATGAATTATGTTTTTAGTCATCATAATGATGAAATTGAATATCTTTCGTAAATAAATGAAAAAAAAATGGACTTGTTGATATACTTAATGTTACACATACTCATACATTTGTATCGAAGTGACGGTTTCCTTTTCCCGTTTCAAAGACTTTGCCCTCAAAGACTTCGCCCTAAAGACTTTCAAAGCGGTTCCGGTTTCTTGATCCCTACAAACCACCTTTAGAAGATTCTCTAAACCGTCACGTGATCAGACAAGCGTCCGCACGTCCGGTGCGAGCACGTGACGTAACTATAGGACATGCTTAAGGGGGTGCTTCGAGGCAGTGCACTAGCTTCTGGCGTTTGGGTTGTGGGTTTTATTATCATGCGGATTTCATCACGCATGCGGGATTTACCCGCACGCCTAACCCCCGCAAATGTCTATTTCATACAAGTTTTTATTGTAATGCGCTTAATTGTCGTATTGTAATCATAAGTGTACGAAATTTATTCGGCCGAAATTTTTTGTTTCTAAATCTTCGTTTTCTTGGAAAAATCCTGAAAATTTATTTTTCTGGTGATTTTACGTAAAACGCGCAATTACGTAATAATAATACACTCCGTCGCGCGAGGTAGGTACGTCATAACACTGCCAGTTCTTGCAGCCAAGACATGCATGTAGCTCTATGCTGTGTACCTCATCTAGCCACTCTTAGGCCGTATGCAGAAAGAAAGCCTGCGCCGATCTCGAACTGGCCGGCGCAGGTAATCGGCGCAGCACGCTTAGCTAAGTTGTTATTCTGCAATCGTTAACGCTGTCGAAAAGTGATGAAACGTATGGGAATGACGTCATTTCAACGTAAAGTCGCGTGGTCAGAACAATCGAATAGACAATTCGTAGCCAAGTTCACATCGTTCAAAATCGATTCTACAATATTTAACGGTACATCCTTTGTTATACAAACGCTACATTGTAGAACGAGCGGCCGATTCAGGTGCGTCAACATGGCTACCAACTTATCGTTTTCTACAATTGCTGTCACAGAGGCGTTACCGATTAGAGAACGGAATTCGATTGTAACTTGGCTAGGGGGGCAGGTTACAGTCGCAGAGTTTCTATACAATGCGCAAACCAGTACCGATAAGCGCCGTCAGGTTCCGATAAGCTTCGACACGCACCAGTTCAGCACTGGCGCCGCCATTTATTGATATAACTCATCGAATGCCGTAATTAGAGACACAATAGAAAGACAATTGTTTATGTCGAACTGTGAAACTTAAGACGTTCAAAAGGTTAATTTACTATATACAACACGCATATTGTTTTGTCATTGTACATAAGTAAATGTAAACATGGATAGTGATATGTTGATTTCATTAGTATTTAGTAACCATCTGAGTGGAACAAAACAGATAAAAACCATTGCAATAGAGATCCCTGCTTCAACCTGCTTGCTTTATGATAGTAGATTTGTAGATCGGCACAGGCTGCCAGCTTTCTTTCTGTATACGGCCTAAGTCACGTAATCAATCATACATTTTTTTGACGTCATAGCCTGACTACGCCGCCGTAGCGTCCCAGTGAGCCACGAACCTAATAGCCGCGCCCGATCGGGCCCCGCTGCGTCCCGGTCGTTAGTCATTTTTAGTGGGTTACCCTCGCAAGCGATGGTGGCAAGTAATTTCGTAGTCACGCTTCCTGATTGGGATGAGGAAAATCAAATGGTACGGCGGTCAATCTTTGGCAGGCCCTCTTTCAGATCAATTTATAAGCTCTCGTTCCTAATTAGTTTGTTCAAGTCCAAAGTTTAGACCAGGGTGATGAATGTTGTTTTATTTTTATTAAAGAGTTTACGATGTTATGGTGCTGCTCAGTTCTCGACTACTTTTTCAAGTTTCAGCATCAATTGCTTCCAAGAAAAATGACAGCAGTTTGTGTAGTTTTAAAAGGTAACACACTACTAAGCCACTTCGGCTTCAAACTCATGTATGTCACTAGCTTCAAAGTAGTAGGTTTCTCCATTCAAATTTTGGACCCCTTAGTAGTTGAATTTCCAAAAATTTCTTCTTAGCGCTCGTCTACATCCTAAAATAAAGCCTTTTGCAATATGCAATGGTCCTAGTCTCAGTAATTTAAACAGTGCGTTGTTATGTCAGTTTTCTCCTTTTATTTACATAGATTACCTAAGTAATAAATTGGAGTATTTATCATAATGCCAGGGTAATTTCAATAATGACAGTTACTAGGGGCAAAGTAACTAATTATCGGGCAAAAAATGTGAGTCTGCTTCTTTAATAAATTCTTGATTACACCTAATATAAAGTGATAGATGTCAAATTAAAGTAAATGATATTTAGTTCTAATTTTTTTAATGACACCATAGGTGGTCAGACGATTTGATTATTTCAATAGTTGTTATCGGCCCTTCTATATTGGGTATTTTTCAATCTAAAAGAGGGGAAGTTTGATAATTTAAGCTATGCATTTTTTTGGGATAAACATGATGAATTTATTAAAAACGTCACGTTTTAACAGTGAAAGAATTTTCTATAATCGGATTTCCAAAATTGGCAAGGACTTCCGGATCCGGAGATCTCTTTTTGAAAACAAATATATGTTATCTTTTTTATTTTATTAATTTAGAAACTAAGGGAAACGTTTACTAAAAAACATCTAGTGAACCCGTGTGATCCCGGACTTAGAATGGGTCACCCCGCTCCCCCCATGGGTATCGTATGAACCGATTAAGGGCAAATTATAGGTGAATATCATATATCCTATAAAAGGGTACCATTACTTAACCCAATGTTAAGGTATCCGAGGGCTCAGGATAGAAATATATCCTAGAGGTCCGGATATAACAGTCGATATTAGAGCAGGATGTCGACTTGAGGCGGTGGCGGAGGAACGTCTAGCACGTCAACGGCGGCGTCTATGAACCCAGTCAGGAGGTTCACTGCTCATCCATCAACCCGCATTAGACAAGCGTGGTGGGTTAAACAGTCTAAACCCCTTCCTAATATGAATTACAACAATCAAGCCAATCCCCGAGTGCTCGGCGACTCCAGTCAGTGCACGGCTATTGGCAGTACGCAGGTGCACCCTGGAGTTGGGGTGAATAATCTCCGAGCGAGGGTCTACTGCCAAACAACTACGGAACGTAAAAAGGATACCGATAAACTCAAAATTTTATCATTTAACGTACGCACACTGCGAACTGAAGAAAGAATGCTAGAATTGGAGCACGCATTAGAAAAGATCAACTGGGATATAGTCGGTCTGGCAGAGGTGAGAAGAGAGGGTGAAAACACAGTGGAAAGGGCAAATAATATATTTTACCATAATGGAGAAACCAACTCAAGATATGGTGTTGGCTTTCTAATCTCAAAACGTTGGAAGAATAATATAATAGAATTTGTCGCTTATTCCGATAGAATTGCTTTGCTGAAGTTTCGCGTAGCAGAGAGAAAGGTCCTTACAATAATCCAGGTATATGCTCCAACATCTTCGCATGGTAACGATGAGGTGGAAGAGTTTTATGACCTGCTTAACAAGGCATGTGATGAACATAGAGGAAATTGGACAGTAATCATAGGCGATTATAATGCCAAGATTGGACCCAGAAAAACATCCGATAACGCAACCATCTTAGGACCGTACGGCTTGGGAGATAGGAATGAACGTGGTCAACGCCTTATAGAATTCGCTTTTGGGCAGAACCTAAGCGTTAGTAACAGCTTTTTTCCCAAAAAGCCACAACGTCGATGGACCTGGATCTCTCCAGACGGTCATACGAAAAACGAGATTGACTTTTGTCTCTCCTCAGACAAACAAATAGTGAAGAATGTCGAAGTCCTTAACAGAATACAATTTAGTTCAGATCATCGTCCACTTAGAGTCGTAGTTAGTTTCGACATGAAAATTTACCGTTGCAAAATGATTAAAAAATCAATAAAACGTATGGATAAATGTACATTAATTGCAAACAAAGAAAAATTTAACTTACAAATCAAAAACAGTTTCAGCATTTTAGAGTCAAAAAATTCAGAAGACGTGCAAACTCAGTATGATAACATAAAACACGCGATAACAACAGCTAGCCGGACCATAAAGTGCACCAAAAATAAACAGAAAAAACTTACAGATTATACTGTCCGTCTTCTATACGAGAGACAGAATCTGCCGTATCAGTCCTTCGAGTACAGAGAGCTAGACCGAAAAGTCAAGCGGAGCATACGTAAAGATATCAGGCTTTACAACACTGAACTGGCTCACTCCGCTTTAACGAATAACCGTTCCTTGAGGTCAGCTATGCGTGGGATGGATGCAGGAAGATCTGCTATAACACACCTGAAGGACAGCAATGGTGTGAAACAGGGTGAAAGGAACAAATTAACTCATATTTGCACGCAATTTTATAAATCTTTATATTCAGACGACGACACCAATTTCCAACTCGCAGATGAAGTATACTCATGCCCTGAGGATATCCCTATGATAAATGGCTTTGAAGTTCATAGAGCTCTAAGTGGCATGAAGTACAACAAAAGCCCAGGAGAAGATGGCATTACAACCGACTCACTGCGAGTGGGAGAACAATTTTTATTGCCACACATTTGTAATTTATTTAATTCAATCTTAAAAACAGGCATATTCCCAAGTCAATTTTGTCACTCCAACATTATTTTGCTACATAAAAAGGGAGACAAATCGGATATAGCCAACTACCGACCTATTAGCCTCGTCTCACATTTGTACAAGGCTTTCATAAAATCCTTGAAAACCGTATTTCCAACCAACTACACCTCCTGAACAGGCTGGTTTCCGCCGCGGCCTATCCACTACCGACCACCTACACTCTTTGAACCAATTGTTAGAAAAACACGAAGAATTTAATATACCATTATATCTTGCGTTCGTAGACTACTCCAAAGCCTTTGATAGTCTATCACACAAAGCCATATTTACAAGTTTAAATAAACAAGGAATAGAACCCACCTATATTCAATTATTGGAACGAATTTACCTAAATAGTACAGCTGCTATACAATTAGAAACTACTGGCCAATCCTTTCCAATTCGAAAAGGAGTCAAACAAGGTGATCCGCTATCTCCAAAGCTCTTCACAGCAACGCTTGAAGAAGTCTTTAGAAATCTAGAAGAACACTGGCGAGACAAGGGCATTGTCATCGGGGAAAAAAGATTAACCAATCTTCGTTTTGCCGATGACATAGTCCTTTTCTCGTCTTCGGCGGCTGAGTTAAGCCTTATGCTCGAACAACTGAGCCATGCCAGTCTCGAGGTGGGACTTAAAATGAATATGACTAAGACAAAGTTAATGACGAACAGTGCGAAACGTAAAGTTGACATCGAGGGTGTGGAGGTTGAATATGTCCATGAGTACATATACCTCGGCCAAATAGTCTCTTTCCAGGCGAGACAAGACAAAGAAGTTGCTAGACGCACCGAGAACGCCTGGAGGAGCTATTGGTCGAAGAAACACCTAATGAAAGGACCACTCCCACTTTCCCTTAAAAAGAAACTCATGGACATGTGCATCCTCCCTATCCTCACCTACGGAGCGCAAACGTGGTCATTAACGAAACGTCAAAAGTCCGCACTCGGGGTCTGCCAGCGAGCAATGGAACGAAGTATTCTCGGGTTCAAAAGAACAGATCGCATAAGGAACAGTATACTTCGTTCTAAAACACAAATCGCAGACGTAGGTGATTCAGCCGCCAAATTAAAATGGAACTGGGCAGGTCACATCTGCCGCATGCCGCCACAAAATTGGGCGAAAGTAACTACTGACTGGACTCCGAACAGCAGGAGCCGGCGACGCGGTAGGCCCAGAAGGAGATGGCGTGACGATTTGGACTCCTACCTTAAGGATTGGCCAGAAGTGGCTAAAGACAGAAAGGAGTGGAATAACGGAAGGGAGGCCTTTGCCCTGCAGTGGGACACAACGGGCTCATAATAATAATAATTTAGAAAGTAGTATAACTTTAACCAATACTTACCTCAATACCAAAAAGTACCTACTTCAAAGAAGACTTAAAGCCTCATTTTGCCGCAATAACTTTGCAACGTTCGCGTCCGATTCGAATACTTTTATTGCCCGCATAAATTCTATTCGAATCGTTTTGCCGGTTATACACTTGGTATAACTTGGAATAACTTTACTGTTACGTGAGGCAAAGTTTTTGAGGATTGTATGGAAGACCGTTGAGTAGTTTTCAATAACATGAACTTGTGCCAACTACTGGGGAATAATACATGAGGATCTGTTGCTTTTTAAACTTGAAACTTTGCCACAAAACACGCCAAGAGGATGTTAAAGTTTGTGATGGCATCCGCGGTTGTGTGGGCAAAGTTTCCTACGCTTGCATTCAAAAACTTTGTTTGTTTATGATTGATTAATAATGCAATGATGAACATGCTTAATTTATGAAGCTTCTAGCTTCTGCCAGCTCGCATAAAAGCAAAAAAAAATTTTTTCGTTATTGGGGGAGGCCTATGTCCGACAGTGGACGTGTATCGGCTGAAATGATGATGATATATTACGATCTGAATAAAAATATACGTTATACGTATTCTGTGTACTATTTGAGAACTTGATCTGCCCGTGTGTAAAAACATCAAATAAAACTGTCAAAAATACTTCAAATACTGCAAAGAATAATATTTGAATGAAGGACGGCATCCGAGATCGCTTATAGTTGATGAAATAGCCTTTCAAAGCGAAGTATTTCATACAATAGTGTATTGAGAGCCATTTTTATCTGTCACTTCGACAATACCGACGATAAGCGAATATTTTCATAAAATCTTTGATATAGTGGGGCATTAGAATATGAGAAATGTTATGCCATATATTTGAAGAATGGTCGGAGTTTAAAATGGGTGTGTGAGCAGTTTATTCATATATTTTTGGTCTCTATTGTATTCTTTACAAAGACATAACCGTTACTTTATTTAGAGCATAATTTATATACTCGACTTACTATGATTAGACAGATACTAACAGTCCTGATATACGTTGTTTTGCCAGAAAACTGGATTACAGTAAAAAGAAAAGGATCTAGTTCCGAAAAGGAGGCTCGGCCCCGGTATGAAAGGCAACGAAGGAACGGGGTGGGTTATTCGACTTCTACGAAGCAGTAATGCTCACAAAGAAGGAGTCCGAACGCATCAGGCTACGGCGTCCTCGCCGCCGCCGTGGGATACTGATCCCGATTTCCGGCCACCGTAGGCGCGGGCTTGCGGACAGTGAGCAATGGGTAGCCTACTGTCCGGTCGTCCGGTAACTGTCCGGACCAAGCCCAAGTCGTCGACGGCGCGCACTGTTCCCGCGCGCCTCAAGGAGTTGTCAGCAACAGCAGGGGCCCAGCCGGGTCGAAGTCTACTGGGGCCAGGGTTATCCGAAAGGGAGCTCGAGCCCCGGTATGAAGGCTAGAAGGAACGGGGTGGGTCTTTTAGTCAGTAAGAGTCTGACATTATCTCCCGCTCCGCCCAAGAGCGGGGGATATCATTGGATGATTTTTTCCCACCATAAAAAAAGTCAGTAAGAGTCTGACACTATCACCCACTCTGCCTAACGGCGGGGAATGTTATTTGGATGATTATTACCCGTCGTAAAAGCTTACCGTCTCTCTATATTGTGCAGAGTGAGGGGTTGTACCAACCCTGTACAACGTTCGCTGCAAGGATTGATCCTGAGGCATTTTAGTAGCCGAGTAGTGGCAGTACAAGAGAATTGCACACGCTCTTAAGAAGCTGTTTTAAATTCAAATTCTGATTGTAACTAAATTTTTGATGTCATTTTAAATTATATTATCTATTGATTCGGGTGTAACTAACTTTAATTTGTTTTTTTCCCGCGGTTTCACCCAAGTACATAAAATATAGCCTATGTCACTCAGGAATAAGGTAGCGGCGGAGCATCGCCGTGCCCTCGTGGGGGCGATCGGCGGCGGAGACCTCTCGCGCCGGGCCTTGGTTGAGGCCATGGTCCGGAGCGAGGAGGAGTGGCAGGCGGTCGCCGACTTCTGCGTGGCGCTCGAGCTCCGGTATGAAGGCTAGAAGGAACGGGGTGGGTCTTTTAGTCAGTAAGAGGCAACACTATCTCCCGCTCCGTTCAAGAGCGGAGGATGTCAATGCATGATTTTTTCCCACCATAAAAAGTAGGAATAAGCTAGCTTTCTATTGGTGAAATAATTTCAGCAATTGGACAGAGAGACAATCAGAGATTACCTGCTACAAAAAAAAAAACATAAACACAAAAAAAAATAAGTAGGTATCTCTTTATAATATTAGTGTAGAATTGCAGACGGACAGAGTTTGTTTTCTTTTCAGTTGTGTAAATCATCCAATGATTTCTCTCGCTCTATGATGAAGGCAGAAACAGATTAAAGATTTTCAAGTAGATTTTCGCGTACAAAAATATGTTATGACAGTCTCCTGGTTCTAAGTTAACTCCCCACAAATTTTCAGCCAATTTGGTTTAGCCGTTCTTGAGTTATAAATAGTGTAACTAACATGACTTCCTTTTGTATAAATGAATGACTATATGTTTTTTATTTAAATCAATTTAACTCATTACATACACAACAAAAACTATAATAATAAACAATTTAAACAATAACTGAAATAATTAAAAATAATATATACACTAAATGCCTAGCTAAATATGACGTCATAAAATTCCTCCTCCTCGTCATAAATAAATTATATAAAAATAATATAATTATTATCATAAAACAAAAACCAACACTAAAGTAATCAAACACTAAGTCAACTGAATACCTAATTTTAAGAGAGTAGATAATTTAAATTTAATAATACCTGGGAATTACAATGCTGGTAATAAATATTCTATCAACATCACAAATATAATACCTTTAATATCTGATGGCTACCTTGATTTCCAAAGCTAAGGGTTCCAAATCTATAATTAAATCTGACCAGTTCGCTCCGTTATCGTATTTGCGGTCTACCGCGACAGAAGTCTCGCTTTACTGTTTTAAGGCCCAATTCTTAGAAGTGTGAACTACGTAGGCCCGCATTTCATCTATACATATAAATAAAATTGGAGTGTCTGTTGGTAATAATAAAATAACTGCTTTTTACTACATGCATATGAATATATAGGTGATTATGCTCATGGTTACAAACAACTTTCCCAAAGAATTTTTTTTTATACTCATAGATTTATCATAATCTGTCTGTCTGTTTGTCCGGGCTAATCTCTGAAATGGCTGGACCGATTTTGACGGGATTTTTTTCAGCAGGTAGCTCATGTAATAAAGTGTAACATAGGCTACTTTTATTTTAGAAAAAAAAAAAAAAAACAAAATCCTGTAGTCCACGCGAACGAAGTCGCGGGCACAGCTAGTCACCTATAATTTTATTTTACCACTAAACTACTTTAATTCTTTACTGTACACTGCAACAACTTATAAAATAAGTGGATAACAAAGTTCATGTACATAGGTGAGCTTAACTCAATGTTGAGTTTTCTTCCAGCAAACCATTGAGCGATAGAGAGATATGACAATAGAGGGCTAGTATGATGGCTCAGTGAGTGTAGTAGTAGGCGGTCGGCTCCTTCTGCGAAACAGTAATGTTGGCAAAGGAGGTCGACCGCATCAGGCAACGGCGCTCACGCCCCAGCCGCCGCCGGGATTCTAATTCGATTTCCAGCCACCGCAGGCGCGGGCACTGTCCGTCCGTTCGGCAACCTTTCAGGCCGAGCCTAACTCGTCGACGGTGCGTATTGTTACACGTGCATGTTAGCACGGAGATGTTAGCAAACAGTAGGGGCTCAGCAGGTTCGAAGCCTACTGAGGCTTCTGAAAGGAAAACTCGGCCCTGGTATGAAAGGTAACAGAGGAACTAGGAGTGGGTTTTAGTCAGTAAAAGTAATTTTAATTATTAAAACTAACCCGCGTCCTTTCAGTCACCATCAACGATTGCATCACTACTTACCTTCAGTTGGGATCGCAATCAAGCACTAGTTTATATCAAAAGTTTCTATACGTGTTTCAAGATTTCGTAGATTTTTTCTTACATCAGTTCTGGCAACCATTGGGCCTGCTGTGCAATGTCAATTATTCTGACATTTCTTGAAAGCACGCGTGAAAAACAACGCGATGTCGACTCTAGCTATTCCTAAGCCCAATGAAGTTTTTAGAATTAATACCAACCATTTTTCCTAATAAGAAAATAGACTATATTCAGAAACAAGAAAACATTCTGAATTTCTAATTTCCGCAACCATAAAATAATTCAATAATTTCAGGTATCAAATCATATTACAAGCTCGGATAACTATGTAGTACTTATATACTTAAGAACTCGTGAAGTACACATTAATTGGTTGAGTTTCTGATTAGTTTGACCCTGTTTATTACTTCAATGTACAAACGAGTTTGATATATAGGTACGTAATTACTAACATGAATAAAAAGGTAATGGAAAATGGTTCCTGGAACAGAACCTCGAGAGAGTCTGAAATGTTTTTTGGGGATATTTTAGAAGGCCGGGATAAAGTTAGATAGGTAGATAGTTGTACACTAGCTAGACTATATATTTGTATGGATACAAGCAAAGTCTTGACACACTTACTGATCTATCAACCCGTCTCAAACCTTTGGACCCAGAACACTGAAATTTTGGACCGAGGTGCATTTAGTGATGTGTACAAAGAATAAGAAAGGGTTTTTCAAATCAAACGAGCAAAACCATATATATACCAACTATCCACCACCTAATGGTAAGTGATGATGTGGCCGACTATGGAGCACGCTTTTCTTGAAGTAAACTATTCACTCTTGACTTAAAGACCCCTAGGAAACACAGACTCTGGCAGGGAATTCCACTCCTTAGGTGTACGCATAATGAATGTGTTTCCAAAACGCTTTGTACGAATTTGTGGGAAATCTACCATGTACCGATGGCGCAACGCCGTGCGTCTAGTGGTCCGATGATGGAACACACACACTTCGCCGAAATGTAATCGATAGAAAACCGACAGGCCAGCATCTCGGCGGCGATGATCAAGGCTTTGGAGCTTTGACTCTACAAGTAAACCTCTGGTAAAAGCTAGTTGTGTTTATATAGATGATTTTTTAACTATTATACAGTATACTAGTATGTTACCTGTTTTAGTTGCTAGGGGTGCTAGTTGCTAGGTGCGAGTGCTTGTACACGTCGAGCAATGAGCAGCTAGCATAGTCATTCACATACAGGGTAAGGGGTCTCCTGGTTTTTAAGTAAAGAGCGAATGGGTTGATTCTGGGCAAGCGTGCTCCATCGTCGGCCATGTCAGGTGAGATAGTGGTCAAACGCGAGCCTATTAATAATAATAAAAAAAGGTCCAAGTAGGGCTGATGAGGAAGTTCCACACGTCGCCTTCTCACTTCACCCAAAAGCGGGAGAATTCTTTGGATAATGACACGCCTAAAAAAAATTGGTTTCGATTTTCCGTCTCAAATGAAAAGCGAGGAGTGAAAGTAACCAATTTCTATTTCCACATGAAAAGATGAAAAATTAACCTACTTTTATTACATTTTGTCGAGTCATGTAAACGCAATGCTTTTACAAGATGAGGAAACGCTTGAAAACACTAATACTCGACCTTCATACTTATACAACCTTATTTTTAGTATTACCCTATCTACACCGTAGGCGCGGGCTTGCGGACAGTGAGCAATGGGTAGCTCACTGTCTGGCCGACCGGTAACTATCCGAACCAAGCCCAAGTCGCCGACGGCGCGCACTGTTCCCGTGCGCCTCAAGGAGTTGTCAGCAACAGCAGGGACCCAGCCGGATCGAAGACTACTAGGGCCAGGGTTATCCGAAAGGGAACTCGAACCCCGATATGAAGGCTAGAAGGAACGGGTGGGCTTTTAGTCTTTAAGAGTCTGACACTATCTCCCACTCCGCCCAAGAGCGGGGGTTGTCATTGGATGATTTTTCCCACCATAAAAAAAACCCTATCTAGTGCCGTGACCTGTTTTGTACTTAGTGTCCATGGTGTCCAACTAATGTGACTTTTTAAGATATTTTTTGAGAAAAATTATAAGCAACATGGTGTAAAAATGTTTGGAATCGATTCCGCTACTAATTCTGATAACAGCTTATTGCTATATTCACGTTTTAAAAATAATGTTGTATTTAAACTGGTTTTCTCAAAAACATTTCCATTTCTTCGGTTTCCTTCTAAAAGAAAATAATAAATACTTACCCTTATATCATCAACCTTCATTTTAGGTACAAAAGGCCTGTTCCCTTTGTCGGTCACATTGGTAATTACACGCGGGACGCCTGGCATTCACGTTGTTTATGTAACCACGTAAATACTACGTAAAGCTCTCGGTTAATTTCAAAACAATCATTAAATTATACGGTGTGAGAGCAATTATGCTTTCAATTGGTTTGGGAGTCACAGGGAAATCATTATATAACTTAATGGGAGATTACAAAAATATGAGTATCTTAGGTGAATTAAAGATTGGTTTCAACAGCGTGTATCGCAATTAGCATTTTAGCTAGGTTACATGTGTGTGATGGAGACGCAAATGAAATAACTAAACAATATATATATAGTATTCCATAACTATTCCAAGCTAAGCAGAGCTTGTGTATGAGTACTAGATAACTGATAAAGATAATAATAATAATAATAAAGTAGCATGTCGTGTAGCTCACGTTAAATTTCCTAATTGTAACAGAGCTACACGACCAGCTGTGCCTGCTTGGCAGTGCAGGATAGAGCGGCGTATCGGTGAGGCTAGAGCACTCATCGGCAAGCTTATCTGCTTCAGGGAGGGCAACACTCGCCCTAGGGTAATGCGTTTTGTGAAGCGGGCATTCTCGGGGACTGATATTAGTCCTCGAGATTATCTGCCCTGCGTCACAGAGCGTATCGACTTCCTGAAGCAGAAGATCTATGCATGGGCAAACCGTATTCGTAGGTACAAGCGGCGAGTGGAGCGGTACACTCAGAATCGTACATTTCAAAGCAATGAAAGGTGGGTTTACAGGGCTTGGGAGCGACCGGACCAAGGTGTGACTGATACGCGCCTGCCGGATGATGACGCCATGTGTTCATTTTGGCGCAGCATTTGGTCGTCGCCTGTCAGTCACACCGAGGGTGATTGGATTCGAGAGGTTGAGCGCGCATGCGATCTTTTACCAGAAATGGGGGCAATAACCATCAGCCCCCAAGATGTAGCCCGTGCAGTTCGTCCGTTACCGAACTGGAAATCTCCAGGGCCGGACGGGCTGCACAATTTCTGGCTCAAATGGTTTCAAGGGTCGCACGCTCGCTTGGCATCTCAGTTCCAATCTGCCTTAGAGTCAGGGTCGCTGCCCCAGTTTCTAACAACAGGAATAACCCACCTGCTCCATAAATCAGGTAGTACTGCGGAACCCAAAAATTATAGACCGATTACGTGTTTGCCGACGGTCTATAAAGTTCTTACATCCATTCTGAGAGCTAAAATCAATAGTCATATTGAAACAAATTCTATCATGTCTGTCTCTCAGAATGGATGTAGGAACGGGTCCCGCGGTACTAAGGAGCTGCTCCTCATCGATATTGCCATTAGCCAACAGGTTCGACGTTCTCGAAAGAATCTGTCGGTATGCTGGATAGATTATAAGAAGGCCTATGACTCTGTTCCTCATACATGGCTCATGAGGGTGTTAGAACTGTATAAAGTTGACGCAACTTTGCGCACCTTCCTGATGTCATGTATGGGGCAGTGGAGAACAGTCCTTCACTATCCGGGATGTCGACAGATTTGGGAGAACAGCGAACCGATAAGGATTGAGCGTGGCATATTCCAGGGTGACAGTCTGAGTCCACTGTGGTTTTGCCTGGCTTTGAACCCTCTCAGCACACTGCTGGAGGGTTCTGGCTTAGGTTACCGGTTGAAAAGAGGCGGTCAGGTCATATCTCACCTTCTTTACATGGATGATCTGAAACTCTTTGCCCCCAACAACTTGCAACTGATGGAGCTACTGAAGGTAACTGAAACCTTCAGTAGTGCCATCAGGATGGACTTTGGTGTGGACAAATGTGCAGTCATACATGTAAAGCGAGGAGAGATTATGGAATCCGAGGGAATTCAACTCTCGGATTCCATACACCTTAGATCCCTCAGTTCAACCGAAACATACAAGTATTTGGGTATGTCGGAAGCGTTAGGCATCAATACTGATGACGTGAAACAATCGCTGAAGGAGCGCTTCTTTGGCCGCCTGAATAAAGTACTGAATAGTCTTTTGTCAGGCGGAAACAAGGTGCGCGCTTTCAACGGTTGGGTCATGCCAGTATTGATGTATTCTTTCGGCATACTCAAATGGACTCAGACAGAACTTGACGCCCTGGATAGGAGGGTCCGTACACTACTTACCGCAAATCGGATGCATCACCCACGGTCATCGGTGATGAGACTGTATATCCCGCGGAAGTGTGGGGGTCGTGGCTTCTTAAATGCTAAGTCCCTGCACAACCGCGAGGTATGCAGTCTCAGGGAATATTTCCTAGCCGTCGACGTGAGTATGCACCGAGATGTGGTGGCGGTGGACAAGGGCCTCACCCCGCTCTCCTTAGCTAACGAGAACTGGCGCAAACCTTTAGTAATGGATACTAATGACCGCAGGGAAGTATGGCAGGGCAAGGAGCTTCACGGACGCTTTTACCGGGCTTTACATGGGCCCGATGTAGACCTATTAGCGTCCGTATCTTGGCTACGTTTCGGTGACCTCTTCGGGGAAACCGAAGGTTTTGTCTTTGCAATTATGGACGAAGTTATGATGACGAACAATTACCGGAAATACATTGTGAAGGATGGTACGGTTGACATCTGTCGGGCATGCCACCGGCCCGGAGAATCAATCCGTCACATTATTTCTGGGTGTTCTCGTCTGGCTAACGGAGACTATTTGCATAGGCACAACCTCGTAGCCAGGATTATTCACCAGCAACTTGCTCTTAAATACAATCTTGTAGAATCAGAAGTACCGTACTACAGGTATGTGCCCGACCCAGTTCTCGACAATGGCAGTATCACGTTATATTGGGATCGATCTATCATCACTGACAGGACTATTGTTGCCAATAAACCTGATATAGTGGTGATAGATCGACTAGAGCGTCGCACAATGATTGTTGATATAGCGGTCCCTCATGACGAGAACCTTGTGAAAGCTGAGAAAGATAAGCAGATCAAATATCTTGACTTAGCTCGCGAGGTTGTCGACATGTGGGAAGTGGATAGAGCAATCATTGTGCCGATAGTCGTAACGGCCAATGGCTTAATAGCTAAGAGCCTCGAACAACATCTAAGGAGGCTCTCGTTAGGCAGCTGGATAAAGGGCCTGATCCAGAAAGCAGTACTCCTGGACACGGCGCGTATAGTTAGGAGATTCCTCTCTCAGGAGCCCTGACCACCGGCAGCTTGGACCCTGTTCCCGATGCCGGTGGGCTACTATTTTTTATATTTTTAAATGTTTTTTTATGTACTTTTTAGGAAATATTTAAAAATGTAAATAATATGTATATATATATAATAAATGGAATAATAATAAATATTTAAAAATATATAGTTACATGTTAAAAGATGAATAAAGGAAATAATAATAATAATAATAATATTTTTTATATTTTTAAATGTTTTTTTTTATGTACTTTTTAAGAAATATTTAAAAATGTAAATAATATGTATATATATATATAATAAATGGAATAGTAATAATATTCCACAACTATCACACATCGCCGTCTAGTCCCAAGCTAAGCAGAGCTTGTGTTATGGGTACTAGACAACTGATAAACATACTTATATATTTCTAAATACATACATATTATAGATAAATTACACCCAGACACAGAACAAATGATTATGTTCATCACACAAACATTTGTCCTGGGTGGGAATCGAACCCACGACCTCCGGCATAGCAGTCAGGGTCACTAATCACTACACCAAAAGGCCAGTCAAAAGTAATGTATTTTTCTATAAAATTACTAGACTTTTGTTGAAATCTCTTATCAATCGTGGTTTTGAATATTCAACATACGTAATTATGTATGTATCTATAAGCTTTTTAAAACATAAACCTTAAAAGGTAACATTAACTGTGCAGTTTGCAAGTAAATGAGTATGTGACCTTCTTGGACACCTTGGTTAGTACCAGTTACATTTCCCATATAGAGCAGGCGCCAAAGGGAGTTCAGTGTGCAAAATATGAGGACCGCATTCCGTGAATAGTTTTGGACTCAGAAAAGCATGCAGGTTCTGGATATTGCCAGGAGGTTGATTCATTTTTTTTAATATTAGATTTAATAACATTTTTAATTGAATATATTAAAAAAGGTTATAATTGTAATTAATTTGATTAAAATAGGTAATAAAAAAATTAATAAAGCTACATACTTATTAATTAATAATGATGATAAAAAATTGAAACTTAAAACTTCAAAAATAAACTTTCCATTACGGTGAGTTTGTGTGTGTATTCATCTTCTTTTGTATTTGTGCATAACGACTTAAAGCTTAGCCATAAAGATGACGATGCTTATCAGCAAAAGGAACGACACCGAATGATTAAAAAAACCAACCCCACGTAATGGGAAGAAGCGAGAACAAAGAAAAAGAAGAGCGAAATCGTCATGTAAGTAGATGTATGAACTAGTGGTGTAATTGGTTTGATATTTCTTTTAGGACGTTGGTTATTTTTGCCTATAGGTACTCTGCTATTTGGAATTGGAATAATACTTGGGTAGGAATATTTTGTTTATAGTATATATTTTTTTATTGTAGACGTTGCGCGACAGGCAGCCCAGCTCGATATGAACTGCGCTAAACAAGTCTGCTGCATAACTAAAACCCGTAAAACAAAATTGGTGCAAGAAAAATTGCAGCAGGCAGGCAGGGTCGTGCTATCGCGCCTAATTACAAGAAAGCGAAGCAAATCGAAAAACGTTGCTGTAAAGTAATGCGACTACATTTTGATCAGTCGGATTGTAGTGGCGATACGTTCTACAAAGTGTTGTCCAACTAATTCAAACGCAAGCCTATCAACAATAAAAAAATACTGACTAAATACCATCTAAAATATGCCGTCAAAAAAATAACTCGGACGTAGTCAGTATTGATAACTAAACTCACATAAGTCACATGACTTATCAATGAATGTTTACTATGCAATATTATTTTAAGGATAAGGAATATATCGGCTTACAATTACCGGCACGGATCTCGAGTACTGGCTTCAAGTTGCGCAGAAGTCAAATATTCGGTCTCTTTAGTGGTGCGAAATGAGATGCGGGGGCGGGGAGTGTCAGTGATTGGCTCGCCGCGCCATCGCGTCATAGACGTCTCTCCTGATTCGTTCCCTGCGCTTACTGCATGTATCTAACAACGACGACGATTGGCTCGCCAATGTATGGAATGCGAAGATCCGTACCGGTAATTGTACGTGGTTTTCACCCATAATATGCATCATATACCTATACATCTTAAAAAAAACAGCAATTTTTTCCTTAAACCCTTCTGTTTAAAGTAAAAATTGCTGTTTTTTCAGTTTTTTTTAAAACTGATATAAACTAGTGACTATGATCCCACTTGCTGGTAAGCAGTGATACAAAAGTGGATGGCATAGTTTAGAATGAGGCTCTAAGAGACCTAAATTATAAACAGACGAGAGAGAGTTCCAGTCCTTCGGTATACGCGGAATAAATGATCAAGTGAAACGCTTACTCTGGATCGTAAAGGTGTCACCAACCTAAGGTTGAATACTCGCCGTAGGTTGGAGGTCCAATTGTAGAAAGACGATAGCGGAATCAAGTCATGTAATTCCAGTGTTTACTTTCCAAAATGCATCATAAAGAACACTGAAAGGCTGGCTACCCTACGCCTGTGCTCTAGACTGAATGATTGGTAGTCATTTTCTGTTTTCAATGGAATTTCCCTACTTTGTTAAAGTCTCATGTTTCGTTGAGTGGGTCGTCTTAGTGGCGGATTTTTCGTGTCCTTTGAGCCGAAAAAGGACCACATTACTTAGGCCTCACCACAACAATAGGTAGGTGGTCCTAGTGGTCAGGTAACGGACAAACACTTTCGTAGGCCCTTTCATTTAACAACTATACTAACCACTATAACTTACTTACTCAAGTAAAGGTTCTATTACAACTAGTAAGTGCCTAACTTCTTAATGAGCGGTGACTACCCTTTTAAAATATTATGTTTTTGGTTATTTATGCAACAAGGTCTTGGTAGCTTAATAAAGCTTTACATAAACAGTGGTTTCAGTGTAAGTAAAGCGGCTTAGAACCCAGGCAGACCCTTTATTTTATTTGCTTACAATAAGGGTACCTAATTTCTTAAAAAAAAAATCTGGCCAAGTGCGCGTCGCACTCGCACACGAAGGGTTCCGTACTGGGCACGCCACAATTATGGCGGTAAGTCCCCTCTTTGAGGGGTAGCTGCAAAGGCCTCACGGCGTCCTTACCTTCCGCATGACGCAGGGGACTGGACATTCTGGCAAATTCGGGAAGTTCCTGTACCGGATTCGTGCGGAAGTGACGCCCGGATGTCGCTACTGTGCGGAACGCCCGGAGGACACGGTGGAGCACACAGTCGAGGTGTGCCCTGCTTGGGCGGAGCATCGCAGTGCCCTCGTGGGGGTGATCGGCGGCGGAGACCTATCGCACTGGGCCTTGGTTCAGGCCATGGTCTGGAACGAGGAGGAGTGGTAGGCCGTCGCCACCTTTTGCGAAGCAGTAATGCTAGCAAAGGAGGTGGCCGACTGCATCAACGGCGCTCTCGCCGCCGCCGGCATTTCGATCCCGATTTCCGGCCACCGTAGACGCGAGCTTGCGAACGGCAAGCTATTGGTAGCTCAGTGTCCGACCGTCCGGTAACTGTCCGGACCGAGCCCAAGTCGTCAACGGTGCACACTGTTCACGCGCGCCTCAAGGAGTTGTCAGAAGCAGCAGGGGCCCAGCTGAGCCCAGCTGGGTCGAAGCCTACTGGGGCCAGGGCTAGTTTCGAAAGATAGCTCGAGCCCTGGTATGAAGACCTAAAGGAACGGGGTGTGTCTTTAATCAGTAAGAGTCTGACACTATCTCCGGCTCCGCCAAAGAGCGGGGGTTGCGATGTAACGGCTATTAGATGATTTTCCCACCATAAAAAAAGGGTTCTTCTCTCTCTATCTACACTAATATAATAAAGATGTAAAGTTTGTTTTTATGTTTTTTTTTTTTGTTTGAGGAGGTAATCTGGAAGTACGGGTCCGATTGCTAAAATTTTTTCACCGATGCGATAGAAAGCTGCTTTATTCCTGAGTGACATAGGCTATATTTTATGTACGTGGGTGAAACCGCGGGAAAACCTGTGGTACTAGATCTCAAAAAGCAACAAAAGAAACTCAGATGGATTTAAGTCAGTAAAAGTCTGACACGCCCTCTCACTCCGCCCTAGAAAGGGAGAAGCCATTAGATGATTTCTCATCTTCCAAATAAAATAATACATCATTTACAAACGCTAAAAAAGGAAGTAGACAAAAGTTTTGCAGCCGGCCCAGAAATATGCCTTTTCAGTTTATCTTGTTATTCCAAGAAATTATGGTATAAGAATTACCCTAAAGGAGCCTGAAGATGACAGTTTCGAACATAAAGTTAAGGTTTAGCACTTTTGCCGATGACAGCGAAATTATCATCACGTAGACGATAAATCTTTTTTTTTCTGTTAAAGACAAGTCCTTTGTCCTAGATATTCAGCCAGAAATGAAATATTTGGCTGACCTAGACCGAAGAATTATTTTTTTAGTGGTTTTAACCTGTTTTTTTTTTAAAGTATTGATCAAAATTATATACTGTAAAAGACATTTTTATTATACGCTCAATAATACTTATTTATTGAATAACCTTTTGGTCTAGTGGCTTGTGGCCCTGACTGTTATGCAGAAAGTCCTGGCTTCGATTCCCACCCAAAACAAATGTATGTGTGATGAGCACTGTCATTTGTTCTGTCTGGGTATAATTCATCCAATATAAGTATTTAGATATATGTATAAGTATGTTAATCAGGCCTCTTACAAGATGGACCGATGGCCTGGTGAAGGTTGTGGGAATCCGATGGATGCGGGATGCACAGGATCAATCATTGCGGCAACACTTGGGGGAGGCCTATGTCTAACAGTGGACGTCTATCGGCAGAAATGTAGTGATGATGATGTTTATAACTTGTCTAGTATCAATAACACAAGTTCTACTTAGTTTGGGACTAAATGGCGTTGGATGAAAGTTGTGGAATATTATTATTAAAAATACATACAATTTTTTACTGTTGAAATGTAATAACAGTACTTACCAAGCTGTTAATAGCAGTACTTCGAATTTCATTGCATCTAGTTAATAACACTGGTGTAAGTTAGAATATTCTATAAGTTATTGTCAAGTTATTTGGCTAGAAAATAAGTTATTGCCAAATATGACCTGGCGTCACACAATTACTTTATTGTGGTCTCAGAATTCTTCGCGTGAGTAGTACATAAAATAACTATATGATAGTTATTCAGACCAGACAACTCCATGTGGTCGGAGGATTTTCACTTTTCCATGGAGGTTTGCGGTTTGCCAGTTCTGCATACCTCTGTATGACTACTGAGATGTTTAAATTAGAAAAGTATAATGAAAAATAGTCAGCAGCAGTAAAGGCTAAGTGGTAACCGGCCAGCTTCGTCTTGAGTCGGAGTTATAGGTCGCGGGTTCAAACCCTTGCAAACGTACTACTTTGTAAAATTTATTTCATCACTACTGCTCTGAAAACGGTGAAGGAAAACATCGTGAGGAAAACGACATTCACTAATTTGCTGCACTGCCTGCGAAGTGGATTATGGCCCATTCCCTTTTGTCTACGCATCATCATCACAGCGAGCCCCTACGATTGAACAGTCCAGAGGAGGAGTACGAGATTAGTTCCGATTTCCCTTTCTCACGCGCGCGCGCCACTCTGGCACTTTCTTTGTATCGATCGACAAATCACTCACGAATAAAAATTTGTAGAACCAAAATTCTTGATTATATATATATATATGCCTAAAATCTATTGAAGAAGTATTTTCATTCATCTCCAAAACACATTTCCTAGAGAAGAAGCCTGAGTCCCAACAATGGGAACATTATAAGACTGATTACGCTAAGGATGAAAAACATTGAAATGAATTGGTATAACGACAACAGAATAATGATTGTTTCAACGTACAAGTTATTTATACTACAAGTCTAACTTACCAAACAAACATTTCCATTGCTACCACGTGTTTATCCTACAAACTACGTATAAACATGTACAAACTCAAAGTTTAACCGCATACTATGTATCAAGATCTTGTTTCGGTCTTCATTGCACCGAAAACTCGAAGTTCGATGGCTAAACTCGGCTGATCGGGTCATCTAAGTTTGGCTATCGAAGTACAAGTGAGCGTAATGACCCTGCCGCGAATGTCGACATCATGGGTTGCCAGTGTTGAAGTTTTCATTGGATGGTCCTTTTGAACTAATTGATCGAAGGAGATACGACACAATTTAAGGGAATATAAAATATTATTTTGTTATACATTAAAATTGTTTATGTTACACTTATGTAACGCTATTTTTAGAATTTGCGAAACCTGAAACACCCATCTAGTGTTTTTATGTAAAGAATCTATGTACAAAATGTCATAACTGTATCATGAAAAATCACGAAGTGGAAATAAATTAAAAAAGAAAGAAAAAAAATATAACATGGTGTAAAAAATATTGGAATCGAACAGTTACTGATTATTTATTTATGTATCCTTTAATGTACACCAAGATAATAAATTACAGATTTGAGCCTTATATTTAAAATATACAATTGGCGGCCTTATCGTGTATTATGAACTATTTTTAAGTTTCACTTTTACAAAACAAAAATATGTTGTGTAGCTTAGTTTAACGTAGTTCTATAGACTGTTCTTAGCTATGGTTGCTTTTATTAACTAGCATTAAGCTGCAAACTTTTAAGGAACACAAAGTTTAGTCTTTTTTGTTGACTAAACCAAGAGAGAGCGGGTGAAATACCTATTTAACTGTGCCGTGGCCTTGGAACGCAAAGGGTAACTGAAGAATCATAGACGAGTTTTAGTCAGTAAAAGTCTGACACGCCTGCTTGCCCCGTTTTAAGCGGGAGAAGTTCATAGTAAGGTCCAGCGTCATACTAATTCTTCTGAACATTGCCGTAATACTTTCTTTACAATGTATATTAGGTAACACAAACTTAAACGAACATTTTAAGACAAAAGGTGGTACCATTTTATTGTCTTCTAAAGTTGCTCGCAACTTCCTTGTTTAGCCATTTTGTTCCTATAAAACCATATAACTTACTACGGAAATCTTATTAACTTTATAAATTCTTTTGGACCGCTTAGAAGACTTATAAACGTCTCGGGGGATCCTGAGAGAAGATTTTATGAAACGGGATCTTCAAGGGGTATAAAAATAACTTCTATTTTTACAAAATTAGAAGCTATTGAAGCAAAATTAATTTCACATGGAAGATTTATGTAATTTTCTAAAATAAAAATGAACCCATGAGGATTTCTTTTTAATTTACTATGTGATAGAAGCTTTTCAAATGGAATTTTATATATGGTTGCCGTCTCTCATTAGTAGACTTGCATCCAGTTTTAGAAATAATAATTATATAATCGGCTGCCGTCAGTTGAGACTGGTCATCTTTTAGTTGTCAGTGGCTTAATTCAGTTTGTATCTTTTAATTATTTTTATTTTACTTTTCATTATCTACATTGTGTTCACATAATAGAAGCAACAAGAAATATGTTACCAAGATTATATGTAACTAAATATGATATATCATCACTGGCAACACACACTGGTCATAGACTTTCGTGATACGCAAATTTTTCCATTTTTGAATTTTTCGGTAATTTTAGGTTTAGAAGTATCAAAGTGTTTTTGGTATCAAATTTTCCTTTCATGTTGAATCATAATCAAAAACAAAATTGTTTTACAAAGACTAATTTAGTATTATTCTGCCAGAATTTCTGAAGAAATTTGTCAAGTCACTTTTTCCTCATGACTTAAAAAAGTTTTTTAATCTTGTTTCATAGTTGATGAAGTTAAAACTGTCAAGAACAGTAAATTCAATACCACATCATCATAATGAAAGCTCGATAACTTTTCAATACTTCCTGACAGCTCAAGTTCCTTTCACGAAGACGCATAAAGTAAAGTCATTTATGGTGGATATTGATATGAAAGTAATTTACCCTTCACAACTTGAGATATTCATTTAATTCCATCAAAGGTTTGATGAGTTAAGATTTACATGTCTATTATCTACTTAACTGTTTATTGCTAAGTAAATAACTGTTAGTTAGACATTTTGAATTGATTCATTTACGTATACTGGCATAAATATCTTTTTTATTTTTTATCTTATTTTCTTGTAATTTAATCTTTTAATATTTTTTTTTTGACATTTTAGTCCTACAATAAATTAATTTTTAATTTATACCTTTGTAAGCTTATACTTAAATCTTGTGATTAACTGTAAATATTACAGCACTTTATTTTATATTCCAGTGTTTGTAATGTTGACGATCTTTCTTCTGATCATAATCTGTAAGGATCACGCTGTCTTTGACTACTTTTTCTTCATTTCATTATTTTTATAAAATTATTCACACTATCCACTCTTCTCTTTTTCTAGCTTTTATCTCGTTTCCAATTTGTTTACATAGTCACATTCCAACAGCTGGCGATTTGATTTTATAATAACCGCCTATTTTTATTATATATTATTTCTGAATTGAAATTATGTGTTGAATTCAACTGTCATCTTCAATTCAAATGTCGAAGCTTGACAGGTTTTTAAACTTAATTAAAATTTGACAAATAACAAATTCATAATTCAGAATTCGGGTCATCTTTAAAAATTACTTTCTCACAACAATACCAGATTTCAGTATCCTAGACCTCACCTTCAACTTCATTAAAAATAAACGACCCTTTTACCGAAACCAGTTCAAACGTCCGTTTACATTGACCAACTACAAGTACTTTAGCGCCCCAGACCAAAATGTGAGAGGATTTTACCTTCTCAAAGAGAGGGCTCTCATACGCTTAGTGTCAAACGGTCGTGCCATCTACGTCTAGGGGTTCTTAAGGTCTCTTAAATAAAATTCGTATGCTGATGCAAGTTCTGAGTAGATGTCTATATGCATATCTTGAAAGTGCATGAATATTTAAGGAAGTGTTCTTGAGAATCTTGTTTGCATTCAAATTTTCTTATTTTGTGTTTACTTGGCCAAGTTTTCTTTTTCTTTTCACTTTTACATCTGAATTTAGTGTTGGTAGTTTTTAGTTTCTATTGAATTTTATCCTTTCTCTTACGATGGCGTTACTTAGAGGAAATCGTAAAATAGTAATTTTAAGTATTATTACAATTTTATAAAACATAAAAATGTTTTAGTCACATTGAATAAGTCTATTGTTCAACATTATAGAGCACTATCTTTTTATTCCACAAATTTCAATGTTATGTGTTAAGGCCCTTACAGGTACATAAATGAGCGCCATTTCGTGTTTAATAAATGAAGATGATAAATTGTCTAAACGGACATATCTACGCTGATTGCTTATTTCTTTCCAGTCTTGGATTCGGTCCAAAAGTTGTGAAGAAAGACTACGTTCTTAGTCTATATTTCTTGTGTGATAAAACTATTCATTGTGTATCTTCGATCTATTCTTCAAACTGCAAAGGTCGTGCCTTGAAAAATTAACGTCGTGAGGAATATTATAGAGATAAATAAAGATTAACCAGGTGTATCTAATGGTTTTAACAGTTGTACTAAGTACTAGATGTGAATGTATCGACTAGTTTTTGCCAGCGACTTCTAGAAAATTATTTCAAGTGAACATACTACCGTGATAAAAAAAGCATCCTATGTCCTATTTCAAGATATGGTGTACCTGCACGCTGAATGTTCAAATCCATTTTACCAATGGAGCGTAAAGAAACATTCGTCTTTATAATATTAGTTTCTGCTAGCGGTTTTGCCCAGCGCTTGCGCTTTTGTTCTATGGGCTATTCCAGGATATACTTGAACCGGGAACCAAATTTCATATAAATCCGTTTAGTCACTCGCTCGCATTACTTCTTCAAGAAGTAATAAACACACACCCATAAACTCGCAAACTTTTGCTTCTATATTCACACCTGATGACTCTATCCTTGAATATACCTAAATTATAATCGGATGAGAAGGCTGCAACAGGCCAATTTATTGTTCCTGTCTTTCGATGTACGTGGTATAAACGACGAGACAAATTCTGTGTTTGAACCCTATAGGTTTTAACAGTGTATTTATGATTGTACTTAATTCTTTCCTGTTTATCATTCTGTTACGTTGTAATTGTCATGTTATGTTTTTGGAGGTAGGCGGAATAGAGAGTAAAGTCCCGCAAACCTCCTTTGAAAAGGGACGATCCTCCGACCAGACAGGTATTATGGTCTGGTGGGCTACTGCCCGGTAGATGATTTCGGGCTGTCGTATATTTTCAAATCGCGCGGAGAACTTTGATTGCGCGATGCAGGATTAGTTCTTATGTGACGCTATACATGTCGCTACATCACTCCCCTCCGGAGATCGCAGATTGATGGTTCTTGATGCGTATTGATGTTTCTAAATGCCTAAGGCCGCCTTTAAACAGTGTTTTTAACTATTGCACAAAGTTTTAATAAATAAATAAAATTAGAGTCATTAGTGTGATAAAGAAGAAGCTATAAAACAAACAAATTAAAACCCCAATTCATTTGAAGCACCGCAATTTTGTTTTTTATCAAAAACCTGAATCTTCAAACGTCTAAAGGTATTCACGGTCGAATATTCAGAGATAACCTCAAGATCTAAAGTGGAATACCTCAGAAGATTACCAACGAAGCTTATTTATAAAGTAAACGTCTTTTGAAGGATACTTCGCTTTTATTTGAATAGTAATGTGTGTTTAGACAGGTTGCTGGTACCGAAGTGCTGGCTGAGATCAAAATTAGATTAATATTGAACTGAAGCACCGGCAGATTTGGAAAATTAATTCATATTTGGGCTTAGCTTTTGTGAAAGTTTATGAATTGATAGGTAGAGAAATCTGAAGTAAGGATAATTGGCATAATTAGAAGAACTGTTTACCTTCAGGAAGGATAGTACTCAAGCACTGGTTTATTTAATTTAAATTTATATAATGTACATATTTATACATTACATTCAAACGTAATAACATACACACGTAATCTCTTTATTGGGAATGACGTGTTTTTTTTTTATGTGGGAAATCATTGAATGACATCACCCGCCCTTTCGTGTCAGACTTTTACTGACTAAAACTCACTCCTATTCCCTTCGTTGCCTTTCATTTCAGGGCCGGATTTTCCTTTCAGAAAAACCCACTTCTGTTTCTTCTTTGACTACGTTTCAGGGCCCCGGGTATCTCTATCACACAACCCAGTAGGCGTCGACCTCACTGGGCACTGTGGCTTGCTGACATCTTGAGGCGCGCGTTGAATACTATGCGCCATCGATGGCTTGGGCTCGGTCACCCATTATAAATACGCCGCCGTCCGCAAGCCCGCACAAAATGTTGTATGTAATGATGTAGTTGGATGAGCATAATATCTGGTGATTTATTTACCTAGTAAATAAGTCTAATTTTCCACGACCACAACGAAGTCGCTACGTTGGAAGGTCTCCTACAAGGTGAACCGATGACCTAGTTAAGGTCAAGGGAATGCGATGGATGCGAGACGCACAGGACCGGTCGTTATGGCGACACTTGAGGAGGTCTATGTCCAAAAGTGGACGTCTCGAAAAACAGTTATTGTCAATTTTCATTTTAATTTTTTTTTTGACTATGTTTAGCTTGTATTAAATTAGTTTATAATAATTCACCTGGTAGTCGTATCCGGGACATGAGAAGTGTTCAAAGTGCAAGGACAACTGTTCACAACTGGTTACACTGTTACAGCAAACGAACGTTCAAGTTTATCTGAAACAAAAGAAAAAAAAATGAAGTACAAACCTTCAACAAACTTTTTATATTAACTAGCTGTGCCCGCGACTTTGTTCGCGTGGACTACAGGATTTTGAATTTATTTTTTCTAAAATGCCTATGTTACTCCTTATTAAATCAGCTACCTGCCGAAAAAGCCCCGTCAAAATCGGTCGAGCCATTTCAGAGATTAGCCCGGACAAACAGACAGAAATCGTAAAAAAAATGTTTTTGGTGTATGTACCGTATATACTCGTATATTCATAGCATTGTAGTAAAAAGCAATTATTTCAATATTACAAATAGACACTCCAATTTTATTTATATGAATTTATATGTATAGATTACAAGGCAGTACCTACAGAATACAGTAGTAGCTACTACATACATACATATAACCGAGAATTTGTAGTACATAACATGACTTAACCCTTCGAATATTGTAATTAGAGACACAATAGAAAGACAATGAGAGAGCGAACGCTGGATTCGCTTGGGGTCTAATGAATTAAAAAAGTGTCCATGGAGTTTCTTGCATTTTCTTCTCCACGGGGATTTACAGTAGACACAACGGATCTTGAGCGCTCGGCGTCAGAGTGAGGATCGCTTTGCGCATTCCATACATTGGCGAGCCAATCGTCTTTGTTGTTAGATACATGTAGCAACGTAGGGAACGAATGATGAGTGGGCGCGGCGAGCCAATCACTGACACTTCCCGCCCCCACGTCTCACTTCGCTAAAAAGAATATTTGACTTCTGCGTGACCGCTCAAGATCCGTTGTGCCTAATGTACGTTTTAGAATGTGCAATTAGTATTATTTTTCTGACTGACTTCTTGATAATTCAAAAGTGCTTGTAAAATTGGTTTCTGACTGACATGAAACTAGCTTCGGGAAATATTTACACCCACCTGGAAGTTAGTTTCTCCATACTAATCCCCGTTTTATCCCTTGAGAGGGTGAATATTGGAAAATATTGCCTTAAAGCTCAACATGCAATTTTGTAGGTTTTCTTTTATGACGTCATAAAAGAAAACCTACAAAATTGCATGTTCTTAATCCCTATCGTTTCGGTTGTACGTTGATGTCAGTCAGACAGATTCTCTTTATATATAATACTAGCTTTTCCCCGCAGCTTTGGCCGTGTACATGAAATATAGCCTTTGACACTCAGGAATAAAGCAGCTTTCTATTGGTAAAAAAAATTTAGCAATCGGACCAGCGCTTCTAGCCAAGTTACAACCGTTTCTATTGTATTCTGTTTTGTCAAACGCCTCAAGTTGACCAAGCGTCTGAATCTTTTGTTCTAGCCACGTGTTTGAGTGTTGAGATGACGTCATAAGCAAAGAATTGGAGGCAAGGCCAATTCGAGGCATAAAAAAAATTCATAATCGGATCGATAGTACTTTCAGAGATTACTGTACAAACAAAAAAAAAACATAAAACAATTAAAAAATAAACTTTACCTCTTCATAATATTAGTGTAGATAGATAAATGCTTAGATTCTTTTTTTGATTCAGTGGTCCAAACAAATTTGTTTGATCCTAGAAAACCTAACTCAAGAGATGTTTCGAGCTAGTATTCATCGTACTCAAACCCAAGATAATTAATTACCAAGCAAGCCTTGACAACTATGATTTTAATCCTCTGAACATCGGAAACCGTTAATCATAAGATTTTCAAAAAACTGCACGATCATCTTGTAGCTGTTTGGTATTAAATTAATGATCCGTACAATATTTTGTGGCTCTAGTGATGGATCAGCGATTTAAACGTATTTCATTAGGACTGTTTCGATTTAATTCTAAATTACCGGGAAACGAAAAAAAAACGGGTTTGAACGATTTCTGTGTGTGTAAAGGGTTTAATGAGTGTGAACGCACCCACACTACCGGAGTTATTCCAAGTGTAAGAATTAAAAATAAAGCAAAGATATGCATTGCTAATTGATCCTAAGGTTATCTGGTAGATATCGCTGTCAGCGATAAGACCGCAGCAGCAGTAGCCGAGTGATAATGGCTCGGACTTATGAGTTGTAGGTCGGGGGTTCAAACTCTACCAGGCCCATTACTTTGTGTAATTTATTTCATCACCACTGCTCTCAAAACGGTGAAGGAAAACATCGTGAGGAAACCGGCATGTCCTAGAACCAAAAATTCGAAGACATGGGACATTCATCAAACCGCACTGGGCCGTGGTCGTGGATTACGGCCCATTTCCTCTCCTAGAGAGAAGGCCAGAGTCCCAGCAGTGGGAACATCGAAAAGTCTGATGATGACGATGATAATAAGACCAGCATTGTACGAGTACTTACTTACTTTACTTTATAATGTGGTTAATGTTTTGGTAAAGTTTATTTTATTCTATAGATCATAAAGATGTAATCGCATAAATTGGTTGTCGTAAATTTTATGCTCTATATTTCTCAACACTTAAGCTTCAATGTTAGACATTTATTAATATCATCACAACGTATATATTTGATAAAAGATAAGTCAATTAGGTTCACTATTATCAACTGTAGCATATAATACAGATCAGTTACAAATTCGTAGCGAATTTCCCAAACGTTTCTAATTTAACTAAGCCTGTCGCCTACATTGGTCCTCCATTCATACTGCCTACATAGTACATAGACACTGTTTGAAACGATAGCGTCACGTCAACACGGCTTTGCGATTTGCTTACTCAAAGGGAAATCGCTAATATTCGCACTCATGAATCAATTGGCGTCGTTCAATCATTCATTCGCACATGTCGCAGTGATTAATGTATTCATTCGTTCGTTGAATGAATTATACATGTTTATTACGAGTTCTATGGTTTTGTTTACAGTTATTACTAAAGGTTGGAATAAGGTGAAGTTATTTAGGCATCGAAATGTTGATATTAATATGGATCTTATCAGAATTTCTTGAAAAGTCCCGTGTAGCTAACAATATTACAAATAAATAGTTATAAAAACCTCAGAGATGGATAAGACAAATAAAACGAAGCTAAATTAACATACCTACAAATTTATTAGTAATTTTCATTTAAAAAGATCTTTGTACCTCAATTGAAGTGAGGCACATCTACATATTCCTTGTCATCAATGCAAGAAAAAAAATTCTGCTATATTTCTGACAATGTCATAAAAAAAAATCTACTCTCTGATTTGTGGTTCTACCTAATCCCGACCTCTGGTTATTACTAAGAGGCTCAAGTTTGACTACTATATCATCTGATGGTAAGTGGTAATGTGGTTGACAATGAAGTTCGCTTAACAAGAAATAACCGACTTACTCTTGACTTAAAAAAGCCCGCTGTTGAAGATAATAGATACTTATTAAGTAAATTATAATAGTAATAGACAGAGAAGTTACTATAACTTGTTAAATTGTCAGTCGTACAATTGCCGGCACGGATCTTGAGCGCTGGCTTCAAGTTGCGCAGAAGACAAATATTCGGTCTCTTTAGTGGCGCGAAGTGAGACGCGGGGGTGGGGAGTGTCAGTGATTGGCTCACCGTGCCATCTCGTCATAGATGTCACTCATTACTGCATGTATCTAACGAAGACGGCGATTGACTTGCCAATGTATGGAATGCGGAAAGCGATCTCCACTCTGACGCCGAGCGCTCAAGATCCGTGACGGTAATTGTACGAGCAACGAGAAAAAGGGATTGAGCTGTACACACCCTATATGCCTCCACCCTTTAAGAGTTCAGTTTAAGTCGTAAAATGGATAGCGTTAAGAGCTCGTGGTACTGCAGGAATGTTATGGAGCTCTGTCACCGAAACTATCGGATATTTAAAATAAAATAATACCCGTAACCGTAAACGAACCCGACATAAAAGCTTCGGACAATGGCGGAGTCTAATTGACAAGTTACGAGGTTTTTGTTTGATTTACCCGTCCGAACAAATGATACTAGATAAAAGTCATTTCTTTTTATTTTACTTTTTTATAGCCTATTTTGTCTCTCATTACTGGGTAAAGGCCTCCCCTTTTTCTTTCCAAACCTCTGTCTAGCATGATCTGTGATCAATTTTGCATCACCTTCTTCACGGTCGACCTCGACGCCATCGACCTCCTTCATGAAACTGGTATAAAATTATTCCTATATTCGTATACAGGTCAAATATGTCATATTCATAACATCCCTAATTTTCATTGCAGTCGGATAAAAAACATACAATCATAACACTGTCCCAATGTTTGCAATGAATGTGTGTGAGCCCATGGTTTACAATTTTTCTCATCCAACTCGACTGTCCAAGAAAATTAAATCTCGAACTACTTTGGGACCGAGCGCATCAAACTTACCCAATACAAATGCAAAACCAAGGAACATTTTATTTTTTACAAACAAAACATTGCCGACTCAATTCCTCCGGGATTCCCAAGTTGGACGCCCCATGAATAGGAAGTGTGAAGGATTTTACACGGGATTATAGACTTTAAGCACGCGAACACCATCAGTCTAAATTTCTCCCACAACCTCAGATTAAAAGTAAAAGTTAATCATAATCCGATGTGATTTTCAGGCGCGCAATCCAGAAGCTGGCGTTGTTTTTGTTTAATTTTCTATAAAAGCAACGATGTAGTACACAGGGAGCTATCGCAAAATTGCTTCCGATGCGATTGTGGGAGTTTTCAAGCGGATCACTTTGATAAAGGAAAAATAAAGGCTGCAGCTGACGATGTGTTCGTGGAAGCGCTAAAAGGATTTTTTAAATTCCACTTTCCTACTACACTGTATACGTTGGTTGTAATATACGGCCCTTTTCCCTTATGAAGGTTTTGCAAGGAAGTACTACTTATCCTTAAGTATCAAAAAAGGTTACAGTTGGTATTTCTGTTACTAGATTTTTAGAAATATCGGAAAAACCAGGTAAAATAAAATAAAACAACAAAATCAGGTAGGTTGTAACGATAAGATTTTGTATTTATTTCATTACTTTTTTTACCTCTAAATATTAAGCTTAATATGATAAATGTGATTGGTACTCTTAAATCTATTTTATTAGGGTCTGTTACTGCTAATTTATACCAGACCACTTACCTGGAGTTTATTTGATTCTCCCTCACAGTTTTCAAATTCAATTGAGAATTTATTTTTAAATCAAATCGGATCCAATTTGTGGATCCATCTTTTGCCTCAACAAAATTTTATTTCAGTACCTACTAGTATCCTCATTTGAATTTAATTGCTCGGGTCAAAAGTCGCTCGAAGCCAGTTAGTCTATTAGCGTGATGCCCATCTTTACGACTCCAGTGCTTCATAAGTGCTCCCGTATCCATAAAAATGTTATAGCCTCGTTCTGGATGACTTTCAGAATGAGGACTGTAGGGATTTGTTTTTATATCTGCTATAAGCTCTTTTACTTCATAAATTATGTCTACGGCATTGTTTACTTTGAGACGAAATTGTTAAAGTAAGATACACAGTCTCTGTTTAGGCCTTGAGGCGATATATGTTTGTCCATCTAACGAATTTATTAGTTTTGTCCCTTCAAATGTTTTAGAAATACTTGAATAATTTATCTAACTTTTTAGTTTTGATCCAAAATTTTAAAATTTTGCTGTAATCCAAACTAATATTATAAATGCGAAAGTAACTCTGTCTGTCTGTCTGTCTGTCTTTGCTTCACGCCTAAACTACTGAACCGATTTGTGTGAAATTTGGTACAGACATAGTTTGGAACTTGAGAAAGGACATAGGATAGTTTTTATTACACAAAATAAAATAAAAAATAAAATTTATTCCGGACATACAGCGCCATCTATTGGTCAAGAGTCGGCATCAATTCAGTACTGAAAATTCATCGGAAAAATGTAAATAAATAGTAAAAAGGTATGAAAATATAATATAATACAACTTTTAGTACAAAGAAAATGCTCTAACGGAGTATAGATAATTTTATTAGTACTATATGTCGAGTTGGTGATCGCGCAATGGTGTCGATCGTTACACGAGTTCGGTTCATGTTAAAATCTGCCAGAAGTCACTATTCCACGCGAACGAAGTCGCGGGCAAAAGCTAGTTCTTGTATAAATATAATATACAACTACAAGCAGTTGGTCTGATAAAATTTCTAATATACAAAAATGTAAAATTTTCATATAATTTATTTTCCTCTTATTGGCTTAACTTCTTAAAATAGTTTCTTTACGCCTATTTAATTGTAAATGGAAAATATTAAAACTTATTTTTTAATAATTGTGTGTAATTTTGTAGGGTACCTTATCAACCAGAACCATTATCACTTTCACAGCCCAATTTTCAACATGTTGTAACCTAAATATCATCGCTGTTAACAACACATTGAACAGCCAAATGGCAAAGAAAATACCGTGAGAAAACGCATAAGGTGGCAATAAAATGTAACGTGCGTAATCTGATAAGAGTAGAGGTTACACAAAGTATATTGGTACAGAAGGGTTGCTCTATACAACGAGCAAACAACGCACGTACACATACCGTCCCTACGGCGCGGCGATCTCAAACAAATAGGTAACACTCGTAAATGAGCTGTGGCTAAGTATGCGTTCGATGTAGTTGATCTTCTGTATCTTTCTGTTTTGTAGCGGTAAGTAGCTACCTGGTACGAGAAGCACGAACGAATGACCTGGATCCTATCGAAGACATCCATTCAACACGATCGAAATGGAACCATCATTTTTATGAATCGTAGGTTTATCGAAGTTTTCAGTTTCTTTCGTGGTTTTACTCAGCTGTTTGTTGCTTTTACATATTTGCTGAAAATATTAAATTTTGCATCGATGAGTTGTTTCATGCGATTAAAGGATTTTTTATAGTCAACAGCACGATCACGATTTTCGACACGATCGGCATTTGTTTTCTTATTCGATCAATTTACGACCTTTGAACATTACGACTATGTATATGCTATGGCATTATGTGAAAGCTTTTACACAACGTATACATTTACCATAAACATTTATATTACCACCTCAAGATGAAAAATAAAAGCAAAAGTTTTTTGCAGGCCTTCTTAAAATATTGAGGACAAAAGTATCAAGACGTTTCATCAACACAGCGCTAACACAAAGATTCGCTGTATCTTTCGAGATGCAATTTAAGGAGAGCCAATTTACGACATGCCAGGTGTTACGGTATTCCTTTGTTCCAATTTACTACATCCACATTGCGAGCAATCATAGCCAAGGAATATATTGGAAAAAATTCACTCGGAGCTAGCGTTTCTTTGTGACAAATATTTTGAGCCTCGACCAAATGGCAACGATAAATTTTTGTTGGGTGCTTATAGCGAGGTCTTGGGGAGGAATACTGGATATTGGTTCTGTAGATTTACTTTGGTGTCGTACAGTGATCAGAAAGTTTATTTAGTGTGCGTATGTAAAGTAGTGGTGCATTTAGAATCTTTGCGAATCAATCTGCGTAGTAAATTAGGATCGGCTGCTGTGCAAACAGATTTCAGTAATTTACATAGTGCTACATTGCTAATCTGACCTCCACAACTCAGTAACTGTGTAAAACGATTCTCAATTTTGGGATTTGAAAAAGTTGTTAATGTGCATGGCCGAATTAGTATGTAGTAGTACGATTACCTGTTTCAGTTTTATTAAGTATTTTTAAGTATTTACACTTCTACACTAATATTATAAAGAGGTAAAATTTGTTTTTATGTTTGTAGTAGGTACCACGTAGGTACTTAATGTAAAATTATATCACTATATAAAAAGCTGCTTCATTCCTGAATGACATATTAAGCTATATTTTATGTACCGACGCGGGCGAAGCTGCGAGTAAAAGCTAGTCCTCTATAAACTCGTAAATCGATGGTTCGTTAATCATTTGATTTGGGTCACATGTTGCAGCGTTAGTTTAATCAATTTAGCTCATCAAATAGTAATTACTGACATGGCTCAGTAGAGTTTAACGTCGGGACGAAAACCAAATTTTCCATTGTCAAAGAGGTTGTCGGAAGTTCAGGAATTAGATTTCCTCTATAAAATGGAATTACAAAATGACCAATCACTCCACTCTGCCTTTTTCCAAATATGTTAAGGTCAGCTGCTAGTCAAACCAAATTTTTATTTTATAGTCTTCATGTACAGTAGTGGAGCATAGATGGATTTAATATAAAAAGGCATTCCAAGTCATTCTTTGGGTTAAAAAAGATAACACTATGGTAGGTGTGCACAATAAATAATTTATTTATTTTAAATAGAATGAATTATCATTAAAAAAAGCTGCTTACAATAATAAAATACAAAAATATGCTAAAAACATGAACTAATAACCAAAGCTCTCTTGACCTCACTGAAGTGCAACTGGATAAACTTGTGCGACTTCAAAACTTTTGTGTAAGGTTTATATTCGGTTTGCGTAAATATGTGCCAAGTTTCTAAATTTCGTGTTAAACTCCAGTGGTTGCCAATTCACCTTCGCCGTTATACTCATATTCTTTCTCTTCTGTATAATGTGCTCTTTTCCTCTTTTACCCCTCGTTGCCTCAAAGAATGGTTCCAATTTCTTTGCCACTCGCACATGAAAGTTCTTAGGTCATCAGATAACTTGAAACTTAAAATGCCAATGCATTTAAGTACTTTCGTTTCTGGATAAGTCATTTACTGTTCAGTCCGCTCGTTTATGGAATGCATTGCCTCTGGGAATAAAACGTGCACAAACACTGCCTGTAATTAAAAGGCTTGTGAAGGATCATTACTTGACACTGTAATCTTGTCTTCGTTTCTTCATTTACCCTTTTGCTTAAATATATTTTGTATATAGATATGTGTATCTATTTTCGTATTAAGTATTGTTTACTTTTATATTTGCACCAAGTGCAACCTCATTTTGTGTCCATTCTAGGTTGCCTGGAAGAAATCGCCTGGTGCGATAAGGTCGCCAATTGTGTGTTTTTTATTATATGTTTTTTTTTTATATAAATTTATAATCTTGATGGGCAATTAAGTGTATATAGATATACAATACTGTAATAAATATCAAGTCATAATTGAGAAAACTTATAATATAACAATTATGATGAAGACCAAACTAAGGTTGAGAGGAAGTGAAATAAATAGGTTTTTAATAAACTAGTGCGCTTTACCATCAACGATGCTATCACTGCTTACCATAAGGTAGGATCGCAATCAAGCACTAACGAATAGGAGTTTTGGGATCATCATCATCATTTCAGCCGAAAGACGTCCGCTGTAGGATATAAGCCTCCCTCAAGTGTCGCCACAACGAAGGGTCTTGTGCGTTCCGCATCATATTTTCGCGACCCTGACCAGGTCATCGGTCATAATTCTTGCACTGCTATATGGCAATGCTTAATTTCTGGCCAAGGTTAAGCCATCCTTTACGTAACACCACGAAGTGTCAACTGCAGTACATAAAAAATAAATAAATCAATTGAATAGATTCTACACATAGAAAAGTTCCTCCCATTCATGTTATCTAAACCAATAATTTCCTATATGCTTACCAAACTTTTCTAAAAAACCCTCGCGATAAATAAATGACAGTTTCGGAAGAATTTCTAAACGTTATCGCTTCAAATTGATGTCTCCTGTAATATCCACTTACAGGCAGCCATGCCTCTAGGCGACGTCATAACGATGACGTCATTGCTGGGCCATCAATCATAGCCTAGTTTCCGGCCTCATATGATACTAGCAGCTGAATGGATAGGCGAAAAAAGTTGGGAGATCTAAATAAAAATAACAAATAACAAAGAGAATGTTGTCTATTACTGAATTCAGATAACAATGAAAACGTTTATACCCATCATAATAAGCTAGTTTATTTACGTAACGGTAACTTCGAAAATTGCCTGAGGTCTGCATTGACTTATTTAAAATTAAAATAGATATTACTGAAGGAACTGGAGAGAGAGGGAGGCCAAAGGAAATATGGATGGATTGTGTGAGAGAAAAAGTAGTCAGTAATAATATTATTACGGTTGACAGGACAGAATGGAGGAAAAAGTATTGTGCTGATCCCAAATAACACTGGATGATGGCAGGAAGACGATGGTAATTACTAAAGCAACTATTTGTTCTAATTTATTAGGAACTAGCTCCTTCGTTGGCATGGAGCTTAAGAACATTAGGTATTCTCATTTTTAGGGCAAATTTTTAGTTCTTATCATAATGTAAGTTCTGTCAATCTGTTAGTGAAGATTGCACATTCACGACCAAATACTCCATCTCATCGGTTCTTCTGTTACCTATGAGGATTGAAGATCTACATGAGATCTGAGATCCCTGGCGACTAGGACACGAGAACACTCGTCTGAAGACGTCGTCGTCTGTCTCGTCTCGTCGCGAGCAGGTAAAGGGTTAAGTCAGCCGAGTGAATAGGTTACCTCTTGGCAAGCGTGCTCTAGCCAGAGCAAGTGTTCGGCCGTTTTTAGTGAGCGTGGCGCATTTGATGTTTTGCTTTTTCCAAAATGTAATCTATACTAATATTATAAAGAGGTAAAATTTTTAAGTTTGTATGTAGAGGGTAATGTCTGGAAGTAATGATCCAATTCCACTGGTAGAAAGCTACATTATTCCTGAGTGACATAGGCTATATTTTGTGTACGCGGGCGAGGCCGTGGGCAAAAGCAAGTCTGTTATAATTATGTTAGTTTTAAGTTTGCGCCTTTTGCGGCAAATAAAATGTACTTCTTTCTTTCTTTCTCTATCGTCAACCACATCGTCGCTTTCCATCAGGTAAGATAAAGGTCAAGCGAGAGCATATAAAAAAAAAATTTTCACTGCCCGTCCTCTCCTTTACTTATTCCAGTCGATATACATTCCACAACTCCAGAAAGATTTATTCAACAATCGGTAGAAATAATTAATTCTCAATATTAATTACTGAACGATAATTAACTTTCATATTTCCTACATTAATAATATCTTGCGGGTTCACTGAGCCATTTCAATATTGAAAAGGAATTGGGTTTTCTGTTAAATAACGTTTGTAATTGTGAAATAATTATATGAGTCGGTAGAGTGTATGTAATTAGAGAAATAATTCCAACAAGTAATATAAAAAAAAAAGGAAAAGGTCAAGTGCTAATCGGACTTATTCATACACAAAGGGTTTCATATTATAGGGTAAAAACTCAGACAATAACTTTTTTTACAAGGTCCCTACCATTCTTAAACATAAGAAAGTACACATTCTGTAAAAATATCAACTCTACCTTTTACGGTTTATGCCCGCGGACAGACAGACAGATGGAAGGGCGGAGGGGCAGTGAAGCCTTAGTAATGGGGTCCCATTGGCACCCTCCGGGTAAAGAACCCTAAAAACCGATGAAAAAAAGGAAAAAAAAGAAACAAACTAATTTTCTTTTATGCATAATGACTGGTTTGCCCGATGAATGAGGTGAAGATTGTCCGAAAGAGTTGCTCTAGTATGCCAAAGCAACTGAAAGATAACAGAGGTGCCATTCTCTAAGAAAACAGCTTTGAGCGCAGCGCTGGCCGCAGCTTGGAGTCGAGAGCGCAGTACATTGAATTAACAATCCAATGTAAAGGTCTAATATGTTGTTAATCCAATGTACTGCGGTCTCGACTCGTCGCTGCAGCCAGCGCTGCGCTCAAGGCTGTTTTCTTAGAGAATAGCACCCCAGGACTGTTTTATTTATTATTAGTATTTATTATAATCTTTATTATATCTTAATTTTTTTTTTAAGTCAAATTTATGACAATTTTTCTCGCTCCACCTATAGCAGGGAAATTTTCATGGTTTTCTACCCCAAACCATAAAATGTATGTTTTCTATATTAACACAGAGCTGCACGGCTGAGGGAAGCGTTGGCACAGGACTCGACCAAGACCACTCTGTCAAAAGTGCACGACTTAGAAGATTTCCACATTATACCATAATGATTAAACCTCTTCGATATCCAGATCGGAGACTCTAAACTCGAAAATGTGGATGATTAAGTTTATTTGGGACAGACAATTAATTTGGGAATAACTTCGAGGAAGAATCAGTCATCTAATCTGATTTGGCTGGGAAGCGTTAGGGAAGCTGCGCGGTATCTTCTCGTCCAACATACCACAGTATGTCAAGATGAAAGTCGATGACCAGTGCGTGTTGCCAGTGACGACATATGACTCTGAAACTCGGGCTCAGTCTTTTGCTAGCTAATACTGCTCACCCGTTGTGTTCCAGGCTTACGGAATTCATTTAAACAATCTCTAAGACTTAAATGAAATCTTACTTAATGACTTGGAATAAATACTTTGGTTAAACCAAAAACCTGATATAAAATCACAGTTAAACAATATTATAAACAAATGTCTTCATTGCAATTTAGTTAGATTCGATTCTCTAACAGCATCAGTATTCCTCCTTTTCTTTTAAACAACCATAAAAAAATTCTGCCGCAACTCCCCAAACTCATATTTCTAAATCCTCTTCACGTATCGCCCATAACTTAAGCCGTGGAATCCTAAAATGCACCAGTGTACTTGTATTACAATGTTCATATTCCTACAAAGCAGTACTGTGAGTTAAACTCTATCTGGATTTGAAAGTTAGAATAAGCAATTTCAAAGAGAATTTTGATAAAGGAGGTAGGCTGAATAGCGGTTAGTGTACCTTTTGTTCCGAATTTTTGGCAGAAATGTGTTATGTTTAAGCCTTATAGGTGGCTGGTCAAAAGGAAGTGGTTTTACCATTTTCTAGGGATAAGAATACTGTTTACTTTACAGGCACTTTTATATTTTTTTCTGCGGATATTTGGATGATGTTAAAATCTGTTTTGTATATAAAAACGAAATGCCACTCTTTGAATAATCACGAAATCTCAGACTAAAAGCGTTAGGGCTGTAGGAGCGGGGTAGCGTCACTCGTGGGCCTGCCGATTCGTCGAAATATTTGCGGTGCGGAGCCGCAACGCGTCGTGTGCCCGGCTCTAATGCATCGTACGACGACGGCAACGCACGATTTTGTAACTTTTAGATGCTGGCTTGTTTTTATTATTAAATATCTCTCTCCATCAGTTTTACCCGTGTCTTTGATTACTGCTTAGCTCCCGTGGTTGTAACGTGATGGTCGATAACGAGGCCATGGGTGATGCGAAAGAGAACCCCGGGGCCCTGGACCAATGGCAAAGGAGGAACAGGAGTGGGTTTTATTCAGTAAAAGGTTGATAGGGCATCCCGCCCCGCCCAAGGGCGAAAGATGCCAGTGGACCTTAAAAAATAATGTAGTAACTTGTGTGTTGTGTGTGTAAGTTTCAGTAGCTATCTAGTCCCAAATTAAGCAGAGTTTCTGCTATGAGAATGAGACATGCACTGGCAAACTATCAGCTTTTATAAAATGATAAACGTCTGACAGCCACGGGGTCTTACTGTATAAAAGAAGATGAAGTAGCTCTTAAGAGGGTACTTTTTCATTCGCCTATCGTCAACATTGAGTACGGTTTAGAAGCTTGTTGCTTCATTTAGCGCAATCCAACGTGATGTTTGAAGAAAAGGTAACGCGAAAAAAGAGATAAATAACGCCTTAAACCTGTGTTAGCATTCGGTAATTCCATGATTTACTCGAATATTTCATAAAACTTGTTCCAAGAAATACATGTTTTTTTTAAAGCCTTAAAAGTTTTTGAGAAAAATGGTCATCGTTTAGAATCTCGATCAAGTGTGCAAGGCTTCTATAGATGTACTTTATATATTTCAATATATGTGTAGATAAGAGAGGGCTAAAGTTCACGTAAAATAACAGATTTTCAGATTACTTTTACCTAAAAAGTTTTAATTTCTTTAAAAGCCTAGATCCACAAAATATCTGTGTATGCAAAATATCTGGAGAAATATGTATAATAACATCATAATCACGAAAGAGCGGTAGTATGAAAATGTACCTAGAGTTGCCCGCTCTTAAAATTATTATAAAAAAAATTGACTATGTCCGTCTCAATGGTCCCAACTATTTCTGTACCAAAATTTCTAAACTGCTACGTCGTCAAACTTAAGTGGCAATGGGCAGGGCACATTGCTCGCAGAACAGATAGCCGTTGGGGCCGAAAGGTTCTGGAGTGACGACCGCGTACCGGAAAACGCAGCGTTGGAAGGCCTCTTACAAGGTGGACCGATGACCTGGTGAAGGTTGCAGGAATCCAATGGATGCGGGACGCACAGGATCGTGCATTGTGGCGACACTTGGGAGAGGCCTATGTCCAACAGTGGATGTCAGTGAAATGATGGTGATGATGATGAAAGAATTAACCAAATAATATACATTAACTATTAATAAAAAAATAACATAACCATACAATATAGGTGCGAGCAGTGCAGTACACGTTCTCCAATAGCGTGTTAGTCTACAGAGACTAACACAACAGCGTCACGGCGTCTTATAATGAGGAAAACGTACGCGGCCGCGTCACGTTCCCGCCACGTCAACGCGTGACATTGCCTTTATATAACTGTGTAACTCGCGCCTTGAGGACGCGAGCTTTCTTCCTTCACGCGCCGTGAATGGGACGTGTGGGACATACATTATATGATTTTTAAATAATATGATTTAAAAGAATGCCCATGGAGTTTCTTGCACGTTCTTCTCCATAGAGATCTACGCTTTTCTTTTGGACTGACCGAAATTCAACTATTCAAAAGTGTCTGCAAATGGTTAATTTGAAATAAATGCTTATGATTTTGATTTAAGTAGGATGCATCCTTAATTTCTAAGCAAATGAAGGCAGCGATTATTCTGAAAGAAACACTATACGATAGGAAAACTTAAGAGTATTAATTTCTAGATTTTCTTAATGTTTAGAAATGGATAGAACAGTTATGGCCGAGTGGTAATGACCCTGACTTACAAGTTGTAGGTCGCCACTTCAAACACAGACCGGCACATTACTTTGTGTAATTAATTTCATCGCTAGCTTTTGCCCGCGGCTGCGTCCACGTGGCATTAGGTACTTAAGGAATCGAGATAAAAGGTAGCCTATGTTCTTTTCCATGGCAAAGGCTATATGCATGCCAAATTTCATACGAATCCGTTCAGCCGTTTTTGCGTGATTAAGTAACAAACATCCAAACATCCACCCTTTCACATTTATAATATTAGATAGTTAGGATTACTGTTCTCAAAACGGTGAAGGAAAACATCGTGGGGAAACCGGCATTTCCTAGATTCGAAGATTTGTGACATCTACCAACCAGTACTGGGCATGCGTGGAGTTTTACGGCCCATTCCTTCTCCTAGAAATTAGTCCTCATTCCCAGCTATATTAAGCTCTACGGGTAAAACTACAAGAGTACATACTATTTCCTTTTCATTTTCAAAGAATATTTACACTATTGGAATAGAAAAGTATCAGATACTAGTTACTGCTAGGGGTTTTGTCGGCGTGAAATTTGAAAATAGTCTCAAGCGGGCATACTTTCGGGATTAAAAGTATCTATAATCGAATCGCGATTTTTTTTGTTTACTTATCCACAAGTTTATTGTTTCAGATTTTTTCCCTGTGCTATTAGATCTTGCGTTTTGCCAAACAGGATTTTGGGTCAACAAAACGACGCACGGCGAGTATCCACCCTTACGTTGTTGAAACATCTACGGTCCGGACTAAGCGTTTCGCCTCGTCATTTATACCGCGTACTTCGAAGGACTGGAACAGTCTGCCTGCTGCAACGCACCATCAGCGATTGCATCACTGCTTACCATCAGGCGGGATCGCAGTCAAGTACTAGTTTATAACAGATAAAAAAAAAGATTCCCATGAGAGTGTCGAAATATACGTTTTTTTTTTTGTGACATAAACGGCTACAACTTTTTTTTCGTTGATTTAGAAGTTTCATGTTTTCACAGCTTCAAGGGTTACGAGAGAGACCTGATTATATGGTTTTAATTTCAAATTGATACCTCCACGCGTTCCTGGGATAAAGAGTCTTGACAGGCAGACAGACAGACCGAAAGATACACAACAAAGTGATCCAATTTTCCATTTGAGGTACGTAAAAAAATACAAACATGCCAAGACAACATGGGAAGTTTAGAAAAAGCACTAAACTAACATATCCAAACTAACCAATAGTTATATCCGGAGGATGTTCCCTTGGGATAATTATTGTCTATCATCACACGCACGAAGATGTAAATAAGAAACAGGAAAAAAATATCAACAACTTACAACAACATAACTCTCTTAAATCGAAGTCTTGTGTGAGCACGACGCACACGTGGGTAAACATCCTCAGATTAAACTTCTACCCGATGCTTTTACTTTGGCACAAAACTCGTCAGTTCGTAACTATGTACAAGTTACAAAGTGTCCCGAGTTCATAACAAGGGGACACAACTTGTACATCATAAGTTACAGAGAATTAAATACATAGCTTTAACTTCTTCGTATATGTAAGAAAAAGTTCGCAATATTTGGAGTTGAGTTTGTAAACATCTTAACAAGTTTATAAAAAAATACATACCTACAGTTTTTGGGTGGAAAATCATTAATCGTCTCCTCGCGCTATTTTTGGAGAAAGAGGTGGAGGTAGGAGGTGTTAAAGTTTTATTGAATAAAACCCACTTATGTCCTTCAGTTGCCCTGGACGTTCCACAGCCATGTTAACGAGCCCCATCGATTTAGTAAAAGTCTCATTGAAAATATTCCTCATCTTTAAATTTTGATATCTATTTGTCCAAAATACAAAATTTATTATTATAATAATATCGATAAAAATATTAAATTATTACACCTCCACCCACCATCACCACCATCATATAGCTTAAGGCGTATAGTCCCTTGAACCATCTGACCGAAATTATGTGGACGCAACTCTCGCACTAGCATAGGCGGCAGTACGCAAATCTGTGCATTTATTTGCGGCCAAAGCGCTTTAAATCCATTTTCTCTGTGAGATATTGATTGACATATATGCAATGTTCAGTTTGGAGAATATTTAACCACCAATTTTTATGTGTAAAAATGTTTCTAAAGGTCCAAGCCGTTTCGAAGGAGTAGGGAAAAGTTGCGAAAAGTTGCGAAATTACTAAATATTTTTTTGACAAATGTATTAATTGCACGAAAAAATCAAATGTTGATATTATTGTTCATAAATCTTCATCATGAATAAACATATATTTTTTTCAAACTAATTGACTTAGCCGTTACGGAAGAGTAGGCCTCAGAAAATCACTGTTTTATGGCACTTTTTGAGCGCTTGGCCCTTAAGTCTCTAGAATAAAGCATCATTCTATCTTTAAAAAAAAAATTACGTAATCAGACCAAGTATTTTCAGAGATTAACTCCTGCATACAAAAAAAAAAAATTAAACGAACTTTTACACTTTTGTAATTTAGAAGTCCAGTAAATTATTGCTCACTTAGCACGTTGTTCGAACTTGGCCCGTGCCCTACCGAGGCACCCAGGTGTGCAAACATTTGCGGAGATTGAAGAGCACATTACACCGAGCGGCTGCTGCAATTACCATCAGCTCCAATAACAGTAACTGTGCAATAGTATTCGTAAATGTCGCGTAGAATGGTGTTTATTGGGATAAAAGTTTCCAATTGGAACAGCAGTAAATACTCCATTCTAGATTCAAAGAATAGTTGCAACCCTAGTCTCTTTTAAGTTGCATCTGGCTGGTTATAATTTAGAGCCAAAGACTTTGGTTTTTAAAAGCTAAAAATGAATTCGCAGCCTAATAACATCTAACTTTTGCAGTTATTTTTAAATTAGCAATATCTCATTTGTTCAATTTGTTTTTGAACTCCAACAGTAAAACTGAAAAATAATTTGCAAACTTAAAAGAATAAAAGAAATCAAAGTGAAAGCAATTTATTTGCTAAATGCGTTAGAAACTGTAATACAAGATCTACACTTAACATTTTATATAGATAAAGTTTGAATTATTGTTTGCAGGAGTTAATCTTTGAAAGTATTGGTTCAATCGGACCGGCTATTTTTTATTCATCGATAGAAAGCGGCTTTAATCCTGAGTGACATTGGTTATATTTTATGTACGTGGGTGAAGCTGCGGGCAAAAGCTAGTAATATATATTTTTACTTAGCAAAGATATTACAACTAAGAAAAGAGCTTTATAGAAATGTATTTAATGAAGACATAAGTTATCAATCTGAGAAGAAAAAGTAAAGTTCTCAATTAAAGCATAATAATTATTATGATTAACTTTTATGAACTTTTAAATAATAATATAATAATAATAATAATTTATTGCAAATAATACACACATCATATACACAGAGAGAAAACAATTTTATACATTTGAAGTGCAAAAAACTTTTGACTATTTAACCTTTCAATTGTGGTATTTAGAGACATAATAGAAAGACAGTAGGTGCGCAAACGCCGGCGTTCACTTGGAGTTAAATGAATAACTGTTGAAATAGTTTGTTTCTATGAGGAACAAAAAACCAATTCGATTATGAACATTATCTCACTGATCAGAATTTGCGCAATCGTTGAGTACCGCTGTTCGAAAGAGCCGCCATGTCCCTGCAACGGAAATGGCAACTGATGGAATAAAAGTGAGTTATAGTCAGTAAAAGTTTGACAGTCCTCACTGCATCCGGAGTGGACGAGGTTATAATTATTTTTCAACCAAATAAATACTGCTTTTAATTCTAAAAAAATACAAAAATAGGCCTCGAAGGCGTAGCTGCGGGGTAAGACATAATCAAATATTTTCAAAATTCAATTATAGCATAACAAAACTTCTGAAACAAGAAACCGATTCTTTGATCTTCCCAACGTTTGCTCATTCCGTAGGTATATCAGAGTGGAACTGTTTGTTTTAATATAAGAAGATCTGTTTATTTTAACTTTACGTAAGCAGAAAAGTCTGAAGCATCGGGATTTAAGACACGTGTAGGCAGGCGCTCGTGCGGAATAATAATGAGCACTATAACATTTTGTGAAGAAAGTTTAGGAGTTGCGTGAAGCCTGGGCATTTAGCTCCGAAACCTAGCTGACTTGGAGATCTTGTCACCTTATAAAACCTCATTTTGAGTATACACAAATCCTGAAATATCTCTTTAGTATTTTTATGTAAAAAATCTATGTACAAAATTTCAAAACAGTTGTAGTATGCAAAATCATAGTTATAAGCTTGTTATATCAGCAAAAATACATAGTCACCGGGCCATCCAGGCGACTGACGGATTGTTTTGCACTTGCACCCAGCTGTTTGCTGGCGCCTAATACCCGCTATAATCTGCCATGACCTCTGTTGTACTTAGTGTCGGTGGTGTCCTAATTGTAAACTTTTTAAATACTTTTGGGAAAAAATATAACAGGGTGCAAAAACTATTGCAATCCGTTCAGTTACTGATTCTGACTAAACTATATTCAGATCTCGCATATACAAAAATTATTAATGTTGTATATTCTGCTCATCTTAGAAAGGTTTACGTGCTCGGCTCTTGCTTAAATAATGCCTGGTCAAAATGTGTAAATTTTTGACATGAACCCATCGTGTCAAAATATTGTTTACGTATTTGGAAGCCACTTCTGTCATATTAGCCTCATGCCAAAAAGAATTCTAGTGTTCAACAGGGTGGGGCCTTTTAAAGATAATACAATTACTGTAATTTTGATTGTTTTCAGTACTATGATACTAGAGATTAGTGAGACTAGAGATTAGAAGATAAGGGGCTATGCATCACCCATAGTGTAGGGAAAGAAATAACTGCGACCTAAAAGATCTATTGTGACTCGCCACCTTGTTAGAGTAACTCTTTTAGCCCGGAGAGAGAGACTAAAGATACTAGAATAATATAAATTTGAATCAGTCAACCTTACTTCCAAAAATTTGTCTAAATTTTAACTAAAACAGTCCGTGTTCCAGGTGATCAAGGTTATCTATCAGAAATCGTGAAGTGCCATAATGTCGCAAATTCTTTATTTTTTGGTGTTGGAACAAGTCAAACCACCGGGATTTTTTTATCTGAAATGCTGTCTAATCTCTTTTGAGATAAGAAATAGCACATTTTGATAGCAGTGTAGAAACTAATTCTCGTCGCAACCGTTACGAAAATAACCCAAACCACAGGCGAGGGGGTTATGAGCCCGAATGCTACAGTGGCAAATTTCCACGTACATCAAATGGTATTTTTCTACATACGAAGAAATAATTTCGTGAGTGTGATTGTGATTAGAGACAGTTTTCGAAGAAGCCAATTGAAAAAAATATTTTAGAATAATATACACTAATAGCTTTTGCCCGCGCGGCTTCACACCCGCTCTTCCCTACTCCACCTTACTATACCCTACTCTACCCTATCCTACCCTACCCTACTCTACTCTACTCTACACTACTCTACACTACTCTACACTACTCTACACTACTCTGCACTACTCTACACTTCTCTACCCTACTATACCTTACTCTACCCTACCAAACTTCACATAAACCATCTACTAAATAGTCCGAACAAAGCCTAAATTTGGTTTGGATAGGTGAGCCCGTTCTTGAGTTATAAAATTACAACGAAAAGTGGCATTGATTTTTATTATATATATATATTACCCACATGAAGCCGGGGTGGATCTTCAATAAGTATATAAATAAATAGGGACTGTGAAAAATCTAATCATTCTTCTTGCCATTTATTTATTTAATAAAGATTGAAAGAAGAATGATTAGATTCGCTAATCTCATAGATAACCTAGGAGCACTTTTCACTAAGCTCCTCGTATCTAAGAAAAAATGGTTGACACAATCTTTATCATCAGATAAACATGGTGTATTCTGTCCATTTTTATATACCTCGAACCATTGAAAAACAGAATAGGTACCGGAAATGGAAATGGCCTGTTCCTTAATTGGCCCTTAATTTTTTCGAGGATACGAAACGGAATTAAGGCAGATTGCGCAGAGAATGTTGCTGTAGGTAATCAATTTACCAAATTAGACTGAATTCGGAATTAAAGAGAAGAAGAAAAAACTTACAAAACAAACTGGAATGAAGTTCTTTGTACCTTTAACGGTTCTTTGAATCAAGAATTCTGAATATTTTTTTTTTATTCCGACAGTAAATAGCTATACTTTGATTTTAGGAATTCAGATAAACCTTTAGCTGTAGCATTTTTCGAAAGAGTTAACGCATCCCAGGAACGTCAAGAGCTTCTAAAGGAACATGGGTGGGTTCAATAAAAGTCTGACATTCCTTCGAGCTTTACCCAAAGCGGAAGAAACTATTCGATTATACCCTACCACTAAAAAAGATCGCGAATTAAGTGTTGATCTACACTAATATTATAAAGAGGTAAAATTTGTATTTTTATGTGTATTTTTGCTATGAATAAACTCAAAAACTTCTGATGCCAATTTCATAAATTCCTTCACCATCGGAAAGCTACATTCACCCTGAGTAACATAGGCTATATTTATTGCCCGTGCGAAGCCAGGACGGGCCGCTAGTTGCACTATAAAGAAAGAACGACAAACAATTTATTTGTACAAAGTGACACAATCTAAAGACTTGCTTTTGTGCCAAAAAATCTTTTGTATTCAGATTTTATATTCCGAATATGATTTTTGAAAACAGAACTTAATTTTAATTTAAGTTTATATTCCTTTCCTATACGCCAGTCTGTATTATCTTGGCTTTGCTTACTTCCTTTAGAACTTAATAACTTGCCAACTTTTCCCAACAACACTTCCTTATCGGCAAAGAAAAATATAACAAGAAAACCAGTATTTAACACGTGTATTATACCGCGGGGCTTGTCAGTAAATAAATTACACCATTATAGCCGCTTCAGCAAATTCTAAGCGACCCCAAGCGCCCTCCGGCTTGAATGGGGTAATCGATTTACAGGTAAATACCCTTGTTAATCCACCCTTTAGAATCCTATACTGGGAACAAGAGGTGCCTTGCTGATACATTAAAAATGAAAATCATGCACAAATCCTTTAGAAATGTAATCAAAGTGTACTTTGAAACAAAAGCGGGCTATGTAAGTAGGTTCACCAAATCACCATATTGCCTTGCTCCCAGCACCTTCCATTATAGCGACGATGTTATAGCCTTGTTACATACATATTAATAGGGGAGTTTCCATTGCTGTGCGCTTATTTCCTTGTTAATATTGAGCACCCACCCTTTATGAACGAAATATTTAAAATGGAATTCCAGAAAACTAACTTTGTGCGACAGGTGAAACGGAAGTGCGTTTTTTTTCCGTTGGGTAAAAGTCATCCAAACGACATTCCCCGCTCTTGAGCGAAACGGAAGATAGTGTCAGACTCTTACTGACTAAAATACCCACCCCGTTCCTTATGTCATGTTTTATACAGGGGCCGAGGCTTTGACCCAGCTGGGGCCGTACTGTTGCTGACAACTCCTTGAAGTGCGCGGGAACAGTGCGCGCCGTCGTTGGCTTAGGTTCGGTCCGGATAGGCACCAGATGGTCGGACAGCGAGCTACCCATTGCTCGCCGTCGAATCCCGGCGGCGGCCTCCTCCTTTGCTAGCAACATTACTGCTTCGCAGAAGGAAGCGTCCACCTGCCACTCTTAAATGGAAGTGCATTTACAAAATCTCCCCCGACATGACGCGCAATGCTGTTAAATTGTCCAACATGTCTTGTGTCATGAGAATGTATTGTAAAATGTTTGGAGACACTGAAAAATGTTGCAGCATCACATAGATTGAGCGCCGCAAGTCATGATGGGGGACAAAATGTCCCTTAACGTATCTGAGATTTAACCATGTCATAGTTTGTTTTAAAAGATGACAGCTGAGTACCTACATGGCTGCCAATTGTCGAATAATTGAAGGTTTGTGGGTTAGGCTATTAAATCAGAGTCATGGGAAATAATTATTATCATAATAATGAAACGTTTTAGGTTATAACAAGTACTTCACCTGATGTGTAAGTTATTATATTTTTATTACTGATATGCTCGCGTTTGACCGCTATCGCACCGGATGGAAAGCGACATTGTGGCTGACGATGGAACACGCTTGCCTAGAAGTAACTTATTCACTCTAGACTTAAAGACCCCCAGTTTATAATTACCAGGAAACAGAGTCCAGCAGATTCCACTCCTTAGCTGTACGCACCATGAATATGTTTCCGAGACGTTTCGAGCGTATGAATATATTTCAATGCGATCTAATTCAATCTACACTAATATTATAAAGAGGTAAAGTTTGTTTGTAATCTCGACAGTATTGGTCCGATTGCTAAAATTTATTCACCAATATTATAGTAAGCAGCTTTATTCTTGAGTGATATAGGCTATTTTTATGCACACGGACAAAGAAGCCGCCAAATATTTTGTTTCACATGGGTACTTCTAAAACGTGAAAAGCTAGTGGATAGTTCTAATTGGTCGTTACTTAAGGAGAAGAATGGACAATAAACTCCAAGAACTAACAAAAATAAAAAAGGTCTGCGGTCCCTTCAAGCTGTGAAAAAATCAAACTTCTAAGTTAACGAATAAAAAGATACGTTTACGTTGCAAAAAACCTATAGTTTGATACTCTCAAAGATCAAAATTCATAGGTTACTTTCCGTGGAAACGGAATCTTGAAATTTTGCATAAAACAAGGTCTTATAGCACAGGTATAGGAAAAAATCCTAAAACAGTTTTGTTGTAACCTACGCCACAAAAATAAAATTGCAGTTCGGGAATTGTAGTTTGCACGGAACCCTCAGTGCGCGGGTCCGACTCGCACTTGCGTAGTTTTGTTTTTATAAATGGAGGAACTGACTGCCATATCAATGCACAGCCGAAACTACGCGGACCAGGAGCGTGAAATTTTGCCCAAGGTTTCCTTTTAGAACGCAGGGGAGCACTAAGAGACGATTTTCCAAAATTCACGCCCTGAGTAGAGAAACAACTTTCACACGGGCGAAATCGCTGGCACAAGCTAGTTTTTAATAACGTTGTACATATTGAAAATGTTTTTGTGACCTAATTTAGTTCAGCTGGAGCAAAGCCAAAAACCGAATCATGATCATAATATGAACAAGTAACATCAAATAGCTAGGTAATTAATTGTTTTAAAGGTTATCCGGTGCTTAACAAGAAACGAATTCATAAGTTATTAGTGGAATTCAAATGTGTAATTATTTAGTACGGTAGTTACTAAACATTATAGGAGAAACTGACTGACATATCAATATACAGTCGTAACTACTGGGACTAGAAGCGTGCAATTTTGCACAAGGTTCCTTTTTATGACGTAGGCGAGCACTAGGAGAGGGAATTCCAAAATTCACTCCCAAGGGGAAGAAAGGGGGTCCAAAGTTTGTATGGTGGAAACTACTTTCGCGTGGCCGCTGGTAGAAGCTAGTATATTTATATACCTATAACTCTATACGACCCTATTTGTAACAAACAAACACCGGTTCCTGGCAACCTCTCAGGACTATATTATTAATATCATGAACGAAAACTTCTGTTCCATGACTTTTAAAAATTTATCATATATTTTAGTTCATCAGATTTTCACACAAAAGTAAAAATGTTTAAATTGAACGTTCTAAATATTACGAAGTCTATGCGAAGCAAGCGATAGTATAATAGAGGAGAGGAGCGAGAATCGAGCGGAGGGGGTGCTTGAAGCGCTTGCGTTGCGTCATATAGACGTAGTATAGCAAAATACAGAGTTGAAATGTTTTAGATAGAACAACGAAATCTTGTTTCTATATTTTTGTGCGTTCGTCACCTAACTTCTTCTAGATGGTTTAATCAATTTGGATGAATTTGTGTGTGTATATTTAAGTAAAGGTTGCGGGAATTCGATGGATACGCGACGCACAGGATGATTTGTAGTGGCGATACTTGGGAGAGGCCTTTTATGTCTATATAATATTTGAGTAGGTTCCTGAATGGATTAAAAATACAATTGAACCCAGTTGGTGGCGCTGCAGTCAGAAAGAAAGATCGTTTTTTAATTCCATAAGCTATTCATTATTTCGTTTCGACTTCAATTTCACGTCCGTTATAACCAACATTAACGCTGACAAAGTCGCTGGCAGAAGTTAATCATTAAACGATCATTCGAGTTTTGTAATGAAAAAGATTGTTTTTTGATTGAGATTTGAGGAAACCTGTCAGGCAGTTAGACGCGAGTAATGGAGCCATGGGTTCGCTTCTGAAAGGAAAACCCAAGGCCCTGGAACATAAGGCAAAGCATAACATAAAGAGGGTTTTATTCAGTAATAGTCTAATACACCCTCCCACCCCGCCCTAGAACGCGAGAAGTCATTGGATGATTTCCCATCTAAATAAAAGGAGTATTTTTTCATAATAACGTAAAAGAGTTCTTATTTATTTATTTACTACTAAATAACTATTATTACAGTAAATTAAAAAAAACCCTACGCTAATTACAACTAACTAAAATCAAACTATAATATGGCGTCAAAAACTCTTCCACATCGCTGTCGACTGGTAATGCGCTCAAAAGACTGGCGGCATTGCCACGCTGTATGGCAATGCTTATCCTCTGTCCGAGGTAAAAGCCACCCCGTAAAAGAGTAATTTCATAGAAATAAATGCTATACGCGAGTAAGTCCTTTTTATTACCTCCTACAATAACTACGTAAATTATATTCTAAATCTAGTTACAAAAAAACAAATTTCTTTTTCATTCGAATAGGTTTGAAGTCAAAACGAGTAAAAAAATATCTACAAAGAAATGACGCTTCGCAAATGAATCGTATTTACACACCACTCATATGTACATACAGGCAAAATTTTTTATGTAATGTGTGATAAAAATACGAAAAATTATATTTCATATTGACAGGAAATATTTATTGTATGTAATAATAACAGTACGGCCGCTAAACGAGCGGTGTATTGCTTTTTGGCTTCTTATACGCGAAGATTTCTACTATACTTTTCGACTAGCTTAACACGGTCATTGGTTCTGTATTTGGGTATAATTTATTTATGTATGTTTATTTAGAAATATTAAAGTATTTTTATCATAATTTTCTCTAGTACTCTTATCACAAGCTCAACTTAGTTGGGGACTAGATGGCGTCGTATAGAAGTCGTAAAATATTATTATAAGGAACTTAAATATTTGCCAGATATTTACACTAAACCTGTGTACCTACATTATACAAAAACAAAAAATACACTCGGGCGTCTCAGTACTCCTCCACCTCGCTGTCATCTGGAAATGTACCCAGAAGACTGACAGCATTACCACGTTGAATAGCAATGCTAATTCTTTGGGCAAAGAATGAGCCTGCTCTCTAGTCACGCAAAGTCATTCATCAGTTGAAGTTGGTGAATAAAAAGGGACACGCACACTCGGACACTATGACCCAAGTATTTCGATCCCAAACGGCTCAAAACTGTAATTGCCAATAAGGTTCTATAACCTCATTGGTAAGACCCTCAAACGGCGCAAATGCTATAAATTTTATGCGCTATTTGAGGATCTTATATTGGCAATTTGCAAAGTGATTTATAGTGCGTGATGCGGAGAAAGGATAATTTGAGGTGTCATTTTTATTTTAGACTAGCTTTTGCTCGCGCGGCTTCGCTCCCACTCTTCCCTACTCCACCCTACTCTACTCTACTCTACCCTTCTCTACCCTATTCTGCCCTACTCTACCTTACTCTACCCTACATTACCCTACACTACTCTACTCTACTCTACCCTACTCTACCTTACTCTATCCTACACTATCCTACTCTACCCTACACTACTCTACTCTGCCCTACTCTGCCCTACTCTGCCCTACTTTACTCTACCCTACTCTACCATACACTATCCTAATTTTCATTTTTCTTTTTCTTATGAACCTTCTCCTCACAATAAGGAACACAACAAACAAAGAATTAGCGAAATCGGTCCAGCGGTTTACGCGTGATGGCGTGACCAAGGAAATAGGAATTCATTTTTAAATACAAGGTGTAAGGGACAGCCCTCCACAAACTTTAAGGGCTTGCTCAGTAGACGAAACTGAACAACCTTTTACAAGATTTTTTTTGTCAGGTAACGAAAAAAAAATCAGCCTCTCCATACAAAATGATAAACTTAATTGGACAATTTGTATGGCGAGGCCGATTTTTTTTTTTTTTAGAAAAAAAAAATTGTGGTTTTTCAGTTTCATCTACTGAGCAAGCCCTTAAAGTTTGCGTAGGGCTGTCCCTTACACCTTTTATATATATTATTTGAAATGTCATTTTTATTTTTGATTATTTGAAGTATCATTTCTAAGGTTTTAGAGTAGTGACCGCGCACCGTAAGACGCAGCTTTGGAAGACCTCTTACAAGGTGGACCGATGACTTGGTAGGAGTCGCTGGAATCCGATGGATGTGACACGCACAGGGTCATTCGTTATGGCGACTCTTAGGGAGAGGCCGATGTCCAACAATTGGCAACTTTTCGTTGAAATGATGATGAGTCTCAGAAATTGGATTAGGTTAAGTAATTGGAGGAACGCTACACGTCATGGCCCATAAAAGCGAAGAAGTAAACAAAAACGCGGGTGAAACCGGAGGAGACACTTAGTCAATATACAAAGTTACTCGCGTCTTTCGACCCGACAGCGACAGCCGTCCAAGTTTTATCGAACAATATTTTTTCTTCTCAAACTCGGATAAGTCTTTATCTCTTTTATTTATTACACAATGTGCCAATCTCCAAAGAGGCACTGATCAAAGAGGCTCCACAGTATCAACAATATTGTAATGTTTAATCGATTTCCGATACAATACGCCCGCAAACAACAATACGTCATCCCCCCTTCCTCCCTCAACTCTCTATACTAAAACATCGCTTCCCCATAGCTGTCTATAAAAGGCACCATCAAATCAGGGTTATAAATCAAGTTTAACATAATAAAATACCTTTATCGCGGATTTATTGGCCCTCCACAGAATCATTTGGCTCTTGATCTTGCCATCGTAAAGTAGATGCAGAAGGCTCTTTTTATCGAGAGAGTGTGAAAGGACTTTCGGTAAGATAAGAAATCGAACGTGTAATAATCGTTTATTTTGAGCTGGAAATCGCAGTAGTAAATCGCAAAAAAGGCCCAGCACGATCTTTTAATGCTATCCATTTTACGATCTAAACTGAACTGATAAAGGGATGGGACTATATAAGATGTATAGTTCCGTCCCTCTTTCTCGCTCGCACGATTGACATTTTAACATGTCATGGTAAATACCCAGACATACATAGTTCAGGATTTTGAAATGGTAGTCGCCTCATGGAACACATAGGTTGGTGTTCTAAGACTAAAAATCAGCCTCAATAGTTCGGAAAGGGAAAATTTCATAATTTCCTTTTCTGTTCGTTTGTTAGCCATTAAGATACATCTACTATGATATGTTTCTGCGCCATCCTAAAATCGACTAGTAGCATAAGCCTTAAGCATTAAATCCACCTCTTCACAGTGTTTATTAGTGCACAAAGTTACCACGACTAAATCCTTGCTTACACTAGAGGACAGAATGTAACCCGAAATTAACAGAATGCTGTTAAATTGTTTAACAACATGTATCGCGTCACGAGAATGCATCGTAAAATGTTGGAGGACAAGTTGCGGGACACCGGGCAACGTTGCAGTGTCACGTAGATAGAGGGTAGTGCATTATGTTGAGGAGCATTTTATCCCCTAATATATTTGAGGCTTTAAAGCAGCCTATACTGCATGGTAGTGAAATGTATTACCAGACTACGATATTTATTTATTATTATTTACTTATTTGATATTGTCAAAAAAGTGTTTTAATTTTAGCCTGTATTGTGTATATGTATTTAAAAAAATAGTCCTAAACGTACAAATAATGAAAAAGCAAGGAAAAAGAACTATGCAATTTTTACCTGCAAATATAAAGCATTGGCTGTCTTCTAAACATCACTACAAGTTTGTTGGGAATATTTTCATAATACAATACTATTTATGGCAATATATTTTTGTAGACTGTTTTTTGTTTTAATTTTTTCAACTTTCTTTTTCAACAGTAAAACAATATCCGAAATTGGATCATAAGTTTTAAGGGGCCTTTGAAGATATGCGTTTTTTAATTTGTGTAAAGTCCCTTAAAATGGCATTAAAAACAAATATATATATATATATATATATATATATATATGCAATAGTTTGATTCATGATCTTAAATTTTGTACAGATTTTTTTTCCACAAAATGTTTAATGAAATAATTACAAACGATAGAAAAAATGTCTATTTGCGTTTTGTTTTTGTTTTGTTGTTATTTGTATTGTAACTTTTTTTACCTTATCAGTTAGCAACATGACATTTACACCTATCTCTTTTTTATAGTGTAGAACTTTGGACGAATATAGTCGAAATCTCACCGACAGAAAACTCATAAACTTCTGCTTCAATATTTATTGTGCCCTTATTGTTTCGTTCAAGATGTTATACAAATATTTTTGTGACGTTGTGTACGTTTTACGGTGTTACCGCGACATAAAATTGTACGTTATATTTCTTTTTGCGGCCTATCTTGAATGTGTTGAAAATATACAGAATATATTTTATGCTTAACATAATATTTTCGGTCGTGACAGATTGGGGATAAAATCATATTTCTCAAGCCGTTACCACAAAAGTCTAGCTGATTGATTTGAATTTACGAAAACCGATTCTTATACTTTTCTAAAGCAATCACGTACTATAGAAATGCCACTTTAGCAGTGTAAAGAAATGGCAATGAGAAGAGACGGCAGTGATAACAAACGGCAGTGACACGAGAGGGCAGAGACTAGAGGCGGTTGTAACAAGAGACGGTAGTGACAGGAGGTGGCGAAGACCAGTGACGGCAGTGTTAATCCAAATTGTGGCACCTAAAGTTCACTGCCTATCCCGTGACAAAAGTTTCGTTGTTGCTGTAGTTTGAGAGCTACGGCGTAGCACAGTGGGAACTGTACCGTAGCCACTATATTGTGTAGCTCGACGCGTAGAGCTACGCGGCGTAGCGCTACGTAGCTCGACGCGTAGAGCTTCGAGTTCACAAACTCATATTTGGGATTATTTCTTCTTCATATGAAACTTAGTCATTTAATTATTAGTAACATTATTCGGTTATCACAAGTTACTCTTTTTAGTTTCACTGTAACATATGTTTTGTTCGAAATTATTTAACAAAATGATATACTGTAAAGGTAAATTTTATTGTTATCTATATTAAACGCTCAATAATACTATTGAATTTGCCTTTCGGTCTAGTAGTTAGTGGCCTTGAGTGCTATACCAAAGGTGGTGGGTTCGATTTCATCCAAGACTAAAGTTTGTGTGGTGATGAGCACAATCATTTATTTTGGGACGGGCTATATTTTTATCTATATTAAATGTATTTAGAAATACATGAGTATGTTTATTAGTTGTCTAGTTTTCATAGGACAAGCTCTGCTTAGTTTAGGTCTAAATGGCGTTGCGTGACAGTTGTGGATTATTTTTATGTGAATAACAATTTAGAATAAATGCCTAATGAAACAATTCAAAATAATTACATCACCTTAGTTTTAATAAAAGAAAAATAATAGTTAGAAACAAAAAAAAACCTACAAAAAATATACTTTATTCTAAATATAAACTTTCTTTGAAATATATAATAAATATGAAGATCGTATCAAAACCATTGCTTGGTTGAGCATAAGTTGGTGAATATACAGATAGACGCGGAAAGCGAATTTTTCATACTGCTGTTTTATAGAGAAGTAGATATACCTACATAAATAAACGTTGGCTCTTCCTATTTAATGCAATTATAACATTCCCCGAATTGAGATAACATTCCTCACAAGCTCTATAAAGCTTTGTACGTTTTTCAAAAAGTAATGAATAAATTCCAAACGTTTCGGAATATAATTCCGATATTAAAATGTAATATTACTCGATATTCTTCGTCGAGCTCTTATCACGGCTGGCGTACCTGCGATATTAGAATCTATCGACGAGGTACTTACGTGATGACGTGACGTTGATTATGCGGGTTTTGTAATAGTTATCACGACCCTAGAACTCAAAATATAGGTAAACTAGCTTTTGCCCGTAACTTCGCCCGTGTACATAAAATATAGCCTATGTCACTTAAGAATAAAGCAGCTTTCTTTTGGCGAAAAAGTTTTAGCAATCGGACCAATAAATACTTCTAGAGATTGCCCCGTATTTATTATATTAGTGTAGAAGTGTAAATTAATGTAAAACTTGTGTTCAAGTCAGTCCCTGAACAGACACTCCTTCTTCCCACACAAAGGAATTTTTCACAAAAAATAAAAAACTTTGATGTCTGTGTTTAAGGCCTGCCCCCCTAGCTAAGTTACAAACGTTTCGCTAGCGTCGAACGCTTCAAGTTGACCTTCGTTAGTTCTGACCATATGATTGAGAGTTGAGGCGACGTCATTCCCGTACATTTGTAGCTTTCTACAAGCGTTAACTATTGCAGATTAGCAACTTGGCTAGGGGTACTGGTGTAGCCAACCTGTGTCGACAGCATCTCATCATCTCATGATCCAAGCACGGCGGGCTGTGTGTTGCCGCTACGGACGCTAAGGCCTATAGCCGTGTAAATGCTGTATGTTATATAGGTACAGTTTTGAGCTCTTTAGAGTCATAACGCTTGGATAATGGGGACCAAAATCGTGTTTCTCTTTTCTTTTATTGAGTGACTATATAGTTATTTTGTTCTCTGCCCTAAGATTAGAATTAACATTTAACGTGGCAATGCTGCCAGGTTTTTGGTCATGTTTCCAAATAAAAACGATGTGGACAAGTATTTCGACGCCTTAGTTTATTTCGCTTTTAGCAACCAAAAAAAATAATTTATCGGACTGGACTTCGTATTTTTCTAAGTTACACTGGTACAAACTAGGGCGAGTCGGTCGAGGGGAGTGTAGTATAAAATTTGACGTTTCTTTATGAGGAAATTACTTTTTCCCCTTTGCAGCTGGTATAACAGTCAATCATACTTTTTGTTCTTTAATGGTGTTCGAGTCTGAATTCAGTTTGCTAAAATGTATTCAAAAGCAAGGCAGCGCTGTATCAGAGATTATATTTAACGATCTTCTACATTGCAATTTTGACTGGCCAGTTGTTCTTGTGGTAAATGGCCCTGACTACTAAGCTGGAGGTCGTGGGTTCGATTCCCACCCAGAACAAATGTTTGTGTGATGAGAACGTCATGTGTTCTGTAGCATAATCAGCCTTTTAATGTTCCCAATGCTGGGACTCACACCTCCTCTCAAGGAGAGGGAATGGGCCGTAATCCACCACGCGGGTCCAGTGCGGGTTGGTGAAAACTTCAAATTTTCGGTCCTAGGACATGCTGGTTTCCTCACGATGTTTTCCTTCACCGTTTTGAGAGCAGTGGTGACGAAATAAATTATACAAAGTAATGCGCCTGGCTGGGCTTGAACTCGCGACCTATAACTCGTAAGTCGGGGCTGTTACCTACTGCTCTCAATCAGGAATTAATTTGCGAATAATTAAAACTGACATTGAACTTCACTCGAAGAAATCCCGCCAAATAATAACATAATAGAATTTGAACTTAATTTTAATTACAGAACTAATAAAAAAAAAAACGTATACCAAATAGTTCCCATTTCAGTATGCCTGATTCTCTTTGTGTGCATTCCGTATTTTACCATGACTAGTGAAATCAACATCTGAAAGAAGGTTCTATTATTATATACCGGCCTCATCTAGCATTAATTGACGAAAAAAAAATTGACGTGTATAAGTTTTTTTATAAAACCTACTTGCAAAATAAAGATCATTTATCATTTATTTCAAAAGAGGAAGCAAAAAAAGTGCAGAATTATTTTCTATTTATTCTTTGAGCTTTCTTTAAAATTTTGAATATAACGAGGCATAACAGTAACTTTTGAAAATACATCAGTGAAATATAGACAAGTATGTACTTTGAAATGGAAACAAAATGTCGATTTTGAAATTGCTATGAGCTGCATTCAAATGGTCTTATTCTATGACAAATTATACTGACTACCTTTCCTGCATAATTATACGAGCAAAAAATATAACCAGTTTGAGTAATTTTGCATAGAGAAATTAGCATCTTAGATTAAAGAACTTTATAAATTATGGAACAACAAAAAAGTTTAACTTTGCAAATACTCGGAAACCCTGTAAAATTACTTACTAACTTAAAAACTACTGAATAATTCATAAACAAACAAAGAATTATAAACTTCTGTTTACACAATTACTTTAGTATGAAGTAACTTGAAAAGCTGTCATAAATAACAAATTTTATTTACAGTAAGCTAATGGACGCCTTAAAGCGTACTGAAGGTCACTTAAAGTGTAAATATAAATATTTAACAAACGTTTTACACAATGCTCTCTGTTTTACTTAAATGTTAACGTAATCTCTATTGAGTTGCTACTAAAAGCTGAAAATAAAAAGGAAAAAAATCTTTCAAGGTCAATTAACCTGTGCCCTAAGTGTACCTGCAGCCTTAGTGTACCTGTGCCATAACAGTACCTGTGATCCAAATGTATAGATAGATAGATATTACTCTATTACTCAATGTAGTGTTTGTATTAGGAGTATCTATACTTAAATATAGATATACGCTATCTCGGGCAAGCGGCGCTTATGTGAGCCACGGAGTTACGAGAGCGCTGTGGGCGAGAGTACACGTGTTGTTCCAGCGCGTGCGCTTGCGAGCGAGCCATTGTTTGTACGAGAACATTACAGTGGACAGAGGTCCTACATTTGGCGACGAGTAAAAAGGTATGTTCAGTATTTTATATATAAATCAAAAGAAGGAAAGGAAAGTACCTACATTTTATGACTGGTAGCAACAATACTCGTAACATTTTCTTAAGGGGATGCATCCCATACATTTTCACTGTTTTTCGTACAACCGCTCTTACAAATCTAATAAAAAAAATCAAATCCAGTTAAGACCTCTGAAAATCTGCTATTTTGCATGAGCTTTGACACTTCATGATTTGCTCACAAGTGAAAAGTAAAAAAAAGAATACAACATGGAAGCCTGGCAGATTTTGTCAGGATTCTGAATAATGACAATGTTTTTCAAAACTTTTAAGAAAAAAAAAAACACGCATTTGCTGGAACAAGTTTTGTAGAATTTTCGAGTAAATCACGGAATTTACTATTACAGAGTATTCAGGTATTATCACGTTGCCTTTTCGTCAAGCATCGCGCTGGATTGCGGTTGATGAAGCGACGGGCTTTTGAACCATGCTCGGTGTTTGCGATGGGTGGGTGGAAAAGCAGCTTCTTAGATATCAACCTACATAATATACGCCTTTCAACTTCGTAGGTACGAGTACATACCTACGGTTATTTTTCTATAATCCACAACGTTTTGTTTTGTATACCTTCGTGAAGACGTTATGTTGTTTGAGATATGTAGCTACATTGTAGCGGATGTACACTGTACGTATGGTCCGTTTCTGGGCTTGGAAATATAAAACAACGTGATGGCAAAATAAATATGGTGTACAAAGTTGCAATAGTGGTTGCGTTGTGGAGCACTTAGAACAAGGAGACATATTCTTCACTGCTTGAATAATTAACTGATATAATTTGAATTCTGATATTTGTACTTGTAATGGACGGGCCTGTTGGTCGTGGGTTCGATCCCCGCCTCGTTGGGGAATGTTTGTGTGATGGACGCGAAGTGTGTGTGATTCACCTCCAAGGTGAATGGATGTGTTTGTCAATCGTCTGGTGCCCATGACACGAGCTCTGCTTGGCTTGGGACTGGATGGCGTTGCGTGAAAAAAAAAAAAAGTCCTTTGTGGGTTTAAGATCTCCATTAAATTGGAAACATACTGCGATCTAGAACCATCCATTAAATTGGAACTTTTGTGATTTAAAGATCTCCATTAAATTGGAAATTACTGTGATCTTTAAATATCCATTAAATTGGAACTTTCGTGGGTTTAAGATCTCGAAATTCGATCGATCGATCTCGAATCAGCTGGTTTTCTATACTATTCTCGCGTTCAGAAGAAACTAGTCTTTGGGCTACGGTTTCTTTGGGTGTCTTTTTGGTAAAATTATAAAGGGAATAAAATTAGTGTGCTGGTAGTCCAAAGTTGCTCGTTTTAAATGAAATCAAAAGTTGATACGAAACTAAGTAAACAATCTATTTCAAATTGTCATGATTTTTAGATATTGATATGTCGGAAAACAAACTAAAAATTGTTTTACTAAAATGATTTTTTTTAGAATTCAAAATGTAACTAAAAAGTTGAAGGAGTAAATTAAATGTACCCTCAGTTTTAGTTACAAGCTGCGATTGTTACTGATATCAAATAAAATTTAATGTTGTGGTCCGTAGTAAATAACTGATATCACTGACTTAAACTATGATCTGTAAAAGAGTAAATAGAAGATTCAACGTTCAGAGCAATTTGCAATAATATTGTCAGGTTGACCGAGCGATGTATTATGTTGGTAATCTTACTAAAACAGGCTAGAGTTTATAGCCAACTGGAATAATATTAAATTATTGATTAGCCGTTTATTTTGAAAACAAATTGATGCCACTGAGTCGCCACTGAGTCAAAATGATTATGTTCGAACAGAGTACAGGTGAATATAGTTGGCGTGACTAGGCATTTGGCTTAATGATTCGCTGATAAACTATTAAGAGAGACGTCGGGAGACTTAATGTAGTTTTAAAAAATCGTTGTCTACAGCCGGATTTTCGTTAGATTTGGAAAAGTGAAAAAAAAAGGGTTGTTTTGATAATGCAACTCGTGTGGCTAGGATATGAAATAAAGTCAAGTGGTGAAGTTAGAAGAAATAGGACCTATTAGCAGAAAACAGATAACGTACATTCGACTCTGCCCCTACTTTTTATCGTAGCTCAGTTAGAACAGTTTATAGGTCTAGTAGCTTACTCCTGGTGGTTTTTACCTAAGTTTTCTCGAGTATGGGGCCGTTCTAAAGACGATTTGACGTGTGGTAAAGTTTATTTTTTGGCAACTGCGTCACAAAAAATTGAATAAGAAATAATTTAATTTTTATGAAAGAGTCGGGTTTTATGATTTAACCTTTCGATCGTGTCAATTGGAGGCACAATGGAGGGACAGTGAATGCGCGGGCGCCGGCGTTTGCTTGGGATTTAATGAATTGAGACTCGCAAGTACTTAGTCGTAGAATTTCATACTGATACCAGTTAGCGGGCTACCTCAAATGGGTGAAACCATAAGATATGACTGGACCCTAAGCGTACGTCCTGTAGTAGTGCCATACGTGACTTCTTATCGCGAAACTGTATCTCGTTGCGTGATCGTAAAGTTAATTTACCGTCAGTTGGAAGTTGGTCAGAAGGTAAAGCTAAAAATAACTCTCTGGTAATTGGTAACGACACTGAAACATTGAAGGTTTTGATTAAAATTACTGGTAGTCTCATCTAAATAATTAAGAGTTCTGTGATTCAAGTAACATTGTCTAACACTTTCATCGCGACGGGACAAACCCGTGTGAATGAGGAGGACAAATATGAGATGTTCGTGTTAGAACCAATGCTAATAGCGACTGTAGAGACCAGGGACCATTTGTGGTAGGGTCCATTAGGCGAAGTCCAACTCACGTTTGGGTGTACAGTTACAGACACTTAACCAAACGACGAACACTGATGCTCCTTTGGAACTCTCGATAGGCAAGACTTCGTTTTCTCTGCCGCTGCCGCCAAAAGAGGATGTAGAACCCCGAGGTTAATTTAAGTGCCATGATAAATGATGCGTTACGCAATATAGAGTACGTAGTAACCTAAAAAAAAAAAGTGTAGGTTTAATCAGAATAAGAAAAAAAAAATTTTTTTTTCTTCAATCCGAGACTTCCTAATGATTATAAACGGGCAGAGCAAGTAAACTAAGCTAGATCCATTTAAAGATTTGTTAAAATAACGGAGATGAGGATTAAGGATCAGCTGTTAATCAAAAGTTTAAATCGATGTGGAAGGATATTTCTTTACTGTACCCTTGCTTCGAATTATTTCATAGTTTCTTTTTAATCTCAAATAAATATTTTTGAACATGAAAGGGATGTAGTGTTTGTATTAGGAGTATCTATACTTAAATATAGATATACGCTATCTCTGGCAAGCGGCGCTTATGTGAGCCACGGAGTTACGAGAGCGCTGTGGGCGAGAGTACACGTGTTTTTCCAGCGCGTGCGCTTGCGAGCGAGCCAGTGTTTGTACGAGAACATTACAGTGGACAGAGGTCCTACACTCAAGTATACCTGAGGCTTAGAAATACCTATGGCACAACAGTTCCTGTTACCCAAGTTTACCTGTGGTCTAATTGTACATGTGGCATAACAGTTCAAGTGGCTTGAGTGTGCCTGTAGCTCTATTATACCTGAGGCTTAAGCTTACCTATAGCTCTAATAAGTCTGCGGCCTAATGTACTTATTCAAATGATTTAGCTTTTGCTTTTATTTCTCGGGCACGTACTACCAACGTTTAATCCATATGACTATTGTCATCCTAATCCGTTCAGTGGTCGAAATGTGATTGATTAAAAATCACCCAGCTCTCTGAAAATCCAGACATGCTTGTTGGAGATAGGATTTAGGTACTTAGAAAGTCGGTTAGTCATTTATCACAGAGGCTTTTCCAGTTCACAAACGAACGACACTCAAATATGTTAGTCTGCGGTTACAATGCTTGTTACCTATTGTAGGTGTAAGGGTATGAACACATCGACATCAGAGACCGCAACTAATTGCAGAGCATGCTTGCTAAACCACGTCAAAATGGCGACGTTGACGTGGAAACACGTCAACGGGAAATACAGACGTTGATGCGGAAATAAGTGGACGTCAAATCGGGTCACAGCCGCAACTAGTCCGGAAAAATCTATATATATATACAAGGAGAAACTGACTATCAACGCACAGCCGATACTACTAGGGTCAGGAATATGGAATTTTGCACAATGCTTCCTTTTGTGATGCAGGCGAACACTAAGAGAAGATTCTTTAAAATACACTCCCGTAAGTTATAAAACGGGGGTCTGAAGATTGTATTGAGAAACCTGCTTTCACGCGGGCGAAGCAGCTGGCAGAAGCTATAGTCTGTATATAGAAAAGGGAAAGACCTGACTTACTTATAGACTCATCAACACCCAACCCTAACTCTTGGATATGGAATGCTGAAATTTTAGACCGCGGTTCTTTTTAATAATGTATACAAAGAATAAGAAAGGTTTATTCAAAATGTATCCTCTAAGAGGATAAAACGATGGTCAAAAAGTTTGTATGAAAAAAGCGAGCGAAGCTGGTGGCCAAATCTAGTATAATATGTATCTAAAAATTTCAAGTCAAACTCCTCCAAAAAGGCTTGATCAATTTTTATGATTTTTTTGGGTATATTTGGAGGGCCTGGTTCATACATTTTTTTTTTAAATTGATTTAAACTAGTGCTTGATTGCGATCCCACCCAAACAGTGATGCAATTTTTGAGTTGATTGTGAGGCGCAGTAATTTATTATAAGCCTATTTATTTTAGCCTCGGACAGAAAGACCGTAATAGGCAAACTTACTGTTTTCTTCCCTCGCAAATTTTTTCTTTGACAATTTATATGGGCAACGTTTACTAAGTCATGGTTGAGTCAGTAATTTTACCTACCAATTAAGAATACAGCTAACAATAGGATAGAGTGCTAATTGAGTACACTCTCAAATATAGGCTGAAAATTGACAAATTTGGAAAAAAATCCCAACGGGTTTTTTTCAGCACAAACTTTTATTTATCCACACATTTTTCAATTTGTATTCCGCACTAGATTTTGGTTTTTGCTGATTGCAACATATGTTTTGTACTGGACGCGTAAAAATCAACAGTTTTAATAGAAAAAGTTTTCAGCATTCGCAGTAGTTAGATTACTAACGCTTCGAATATTAATTTCTGTTGCTACAGATTTCCAATTTATTTTGCATCCGATCTTGGAGTAAAAAGTACATGGAGACTGTATCGAGTTTTCATCGTTGCTAGGTCGTAAAAAGCAGGATATGGATTTTTTACAATCTGGATAATGGTTCTTTGTTAAATTAGAAATGGAATTAATTGTAATTTTATTTTACTATGGGTATCCCAACCTAGTGAGGCACAGGACCGGTAGTTATGGCGGCACTTGGGGGAGGCCTATGTGCAACAGAGGAAGGCTTGAAAAAAATTAATTTATTTAGTTTATTAATTTACATTTCTCTTGTCATACAAATATTATAAACGCGAAAGTCTGTGAGTGTGTATGTTTACTACTTTTTCGAACGGCTGAACAAATTTCGATGAAATTTATTAGGTATACCGGTAGACCGTGTTCTGCAATAGCACTGCTTTGAAAAGGTAATGGATGAAGTGTTTCACAAGATTTGTAATTCAAATAAGTACATAATCACATGTGGTGATTTTAATGTTAATTTATTAGAAAATTCAGCTTTATGTAGCAAAATTATAAGTTTGTTTCAGTCCTACAATCTTGTTAATTTGTTTTTGGAGCCTACAAGAATAACTCCTACTAGTGCCACTTGCATAGATAATATTTATACCGATGTTGTACCTAGCCATAAAGACATTATAAATTTACTAGATTCTGATCATTGTGGGCAATTAATTACTTTTCAAATTCCAAACATCATAGTGGCTAAAAAGAATATCACTGTTAACCCGAAAACTGCAAATCGCTTAGAAACTTTTAAAACTAAACTAATTAATAATTTACCAGCATTGTCAACGTTAGATGATCTGAATCAACAATATGAATGTTTTTTTAATATGTACTGTAAGCAATTTAATTCCACTTTTATACCCAAAACTATGTCGGTTAACAGTAATGTATCTTTCAGTGAATGGGCTACCATTGGTATACATAAAAGTAGAACGCGACTATATGAATTGTATGAGGAAAAAATTCTTGTAAACACTGCCGAGTTTAGTTTGTATGTTAGAAATTATTCAAAATTATTCAAAAAAGTATGCTCTGTTGCAAAATCGCGCTACTTGAGTTCCAAAATTAAAAATAGTAATAATATAATTAAAACAACCTGGAATATTATAAACAGTGAAACTGGAAGATCTACAAAACCATGTAGTGACTATAGCCTTAAAATTAATGACAGCGTGATCGAATCGGACTCACAAGTTGCTGCAGCTTTTGAAAAGTTCTTTTCAGAGATCCCCTTATTAACCACTAAATCTCTGAACTCATCACCCACTGCTGCAGAGTCTCTGCTTAAAGAAAATGTTAAAGTTTGTGATTCAGATTTTATTTTCGAACATGTGACATATGTGGATATAATTAAAACCTTTAACACTTTGAATGTAAAAAAGACCACAGATTTATGGGGAAATTCTGTGGATGTTGTAAAGTCTATTATAAAGGTTGTAGCTCCTAGTTTAGCACTTATTTTTAATAATTGTATTGATCGTGGCTAGTTTCCTGACTTAATGAAGTATAGTAAAATAATACCATTGTTTAAAACAGGTAGCACATCTGACCCCACAAATTATAGACCTATTTCAGTGCTACCCACCTTTAGTAAAATATTTGAGAAACTAATTTTACATCAATTACAAAGATTTTTTAATAGACATAAGTTGTTACATGATAAACAGTTCGGTTTTACAAGGGGTCTTTCAACAACCGATGCCGGGGTTGAACTTTTAGGACATATTTATAATGCATGGGAAGACAAATGCGATGTCCTGGGCATTTTTTGTGATTTGTCCAAGGCTTTTGATTGCGTTCTCCATGAAACATTAATCAGGAAACTACACCATTACGGGATCCGGAATTCCTCTCTGGATCTTCTTACTTCTTATTTGAGTGATAGGATTCAGAGAGTTGATGTAAATGGAAAAAGATCACCCGGGTCTGTAGTATCAATGGGTGTGCCCCAGGGCTCGATTCTTGGTCCATTTTTATTTCTCATTTATATCAATGACTTGCCATACCTCATAAAGGATAACCATGATATAGTGCTGTTTGCAGACGACACTTCGCTTTTGTTTAAGCTTAAACGTCAGCAGCCGGTTACTGATGACATAAATAACGCCCTTTCAAAAATAGTACACTGGTTTAATGTCAATAACCTGCTCCTTAACGAAAAGAAAACCAAATTTGTTAAATTTACGATGCCTCACGTAAGACAGGTAGAAACTAGTGTGCTAATAAAAGGTAAAGAATTGAGTCCTGAAGACACTGCAGTGTTCTTAGGTATAACTCTTGATGCTAAGCTTCAGTGGGGCCCACACGTGGATAAGTTATCGAAAAAACTTAGCTCTGCCGCATACGCTGTTAGACAAATTCGAAATCTAACTGACTTAGAGACAGCGCGTTTAGTTTACTTCAGTTATTTTCATAGTGTCATGTCATACGGTATTCTATTGTGGGGAAATGCCGCCGATATCCAAACGATTTTTGTTTTGCAGAAAAGGGCTATTCGTTCAATTTATAAATTAAGTCCCAGATACTCCCTCAGAGATAAATTTAAAAATATTAATATTTTGACTGTGCCATCTCAGTATATCTATGAAAATATTTTGTATGTTCATAAAAATAAAAACATGTTTAAAAAATACAGTGACATTCACAACGTTAATACTAGGAACAAACACAAGTTAGTGGTTCCTGCCACCAGGCTCAAAAAAATAGGACGCTCATTTAGATGCCAAAGTATACATTTTTATAATAAGCTTCCCAGTCCTATTCAGGAACTTAGCATTAATAAATTCAAAATATTTGTAAAGCGAAAACTTTGCCAAAAGGCTTTTTATTCTGTAAAAGAGTATCTCGAGGATAAAACGGCTTGGGATTGACCTGCTCCAGTACCTACTCACTATAATTATTATCATTTGAATGTTTTTTTGTTTTAACTGCCTTTTTTATTGACGATTGTTGTTGTTTTACAATTATGATATTGTATATATATAAATATATATCTTATTATTATTTTTTTACAATTATGACATGTTTATTTTTACTATTTGACTGATTTTTTTATATACTTTTTTTTACAATTTGCAATATTTACACTTTTGTAAATTTTATTATTGTGAATGTGAGAACTATGTGGATTACTCTTTCGTTTCTTTTATATTCACATGATGTCTGGCAGTTTTGAGTATTTGATGTGGCCTACCCAAATGTCCTTTCTTTGGCATTGTTCGTCAAGTCGTTGAGCTCCTTAGTAGTCCTGAGTTGAGCTACACGCATATTGACAAATGCTTGCACTGACTGGACAGGTCCACTTAAAACTGTGTGGTTCTTTCTTCAAAAGACCATCTCAGGCTCAATCTGCATGGTTCTCATATGATTTGACCATTACATGTTTTGCTGTATGGACTTTAAAAGAGACTTTGACCCCTGAGTTTGTTTCGGTGTTTCTTCTCAGGGTAGTCAGCTAGGAAACACCGGCCTCATCTAGCATTATTTGACGACAAAAAAAAAAAATTGACGTGTAAAAGTGTTTTTATAAAACCTACTTGCAAAATAAAGATCATTTATCATTTATTTATCATTTAGCGCAGAATTTACTTTCTTCACAGGGGTATCATACAGACGAAGCCACTGGCAGTAGCTAGTTTATAATATTTTTCCTTCATAGAAATAGCTTTTATTTCTTGATATAATTTTGCGATCATTGGTGATGACACTGGGGACCCACGTTATTTTTAACCAAATGGCGAGTTGGTATCGACCAATTTAACTAAAATTCAAAATCCTGTATCAGAGTGTGTATCTCCTTGCGTTAACATTCATCTGGTTGGAGGATTCTCCCTTTTCACAGAGGTATGTGGCCACACGTTCCTTCTGTTTACCCGGCTCCACATACCTCTAAAGAGTAACAAATATACATTTACACACAAGCTTTTGTTTTTATTATATAAGTGTGATATCTCGAGCCCATACAAGCTATGGTCTTGTTTGCAAAACATATTGCAAACAATGACGAACACTCAAGAAGAAATGCCAACCCATAATAACCACCCCATCAAGGAAATATGAACATTAAGCAAAGTAATTAACGCAGGGCGACAAGCGTGGCCTCGACAAAATATGAATGGGGGTCGTTAATCAGCAGCCAATGGCAAAGGCGGAATATACGAGCCTGTGCGGGAGTGAGTCCGTGCGGGAACGAGCCAGTGCGGGGACGAGACCGTGCGGGTTATTTAGGGAGACATTATTCATTACGAATGCTGTCGAAGGTATGTGATTTATAAGTTTATAGATAGCTGCTTTTTAGGGTTCCGTACCCAAAAGATAAAAACGGTACTGTATCTCAAGAACCACGATAGCTAGACAGTTGAATCTTTCACAAATTATAACTACATATTCTAAAAACAAAATAAAATAAATATTTAAGGAGAGCTGCCGTACAACAAACGCGATTTTTTTTGAGGAATTTTTCTAAGGACGGTGCTTAACCCTTCGTGCGCGAGTCCAACTCCCACTTGGCCAGTCTTTTAAATGTGAAACCTTTCAGTGACTTCGCCCATTCTAGGGTGGAGCGGTATTCCGCTCTTGCGTGTCAGATTTTTACCATCTAAAACTACACCTTGGTTTCCTTTTCTGAAATTACTCGCACCCGTCGCTCGAGAGGGTTTCGCCCTGCCGGGGTTCTATGGTTTTGCTTTCTCTTGCGACGAAGGGACATATTTACGTTTTAGTAAAATAAACTCTTACGTCAATCGTCGTGATGTACATTTTTAAGTTTTAGTTAAATGTCTCTTACGTCAATTCTCATTACAGGTAATCGATATATGACTTTTATGTAAGCATTTTTCATGTTCTTATAGCTAAGGAGTGAAATTTTCTACCAGAACAGCTAGTTTCTTTATAACTACAATTTAGGGATGTTTAAATAGAGAGGGAATAAATTACTTCTAGGCAAGCGTGCTCCACCATCAAACAAATCATTATTTGCCATATATGAGTTAGTGGTCAAGCGCAAGCCTATCAATAAAGCAAGAAAAACCAACGGAAGGGAACAATTGCGTGCTGTATTCCTACAAGCACACATTCACGCCCGTATATTCCTTTATCTTGATTCTTGGTGTTCATTATCGTTCCGTATCGGATTTCTTAATGATACACTGAGTGCTCATTAGTAGATGTAAGACTAGTTTGTTGACCTGGGTTTTGGAAGATGATATTTTTCTTGTTCCTTTATATAAAATGAGAAGACTTTAATCAAACAAGTATGCGCAATTAAAGCTTGCAACAATAATCTGCCGAGCTTTTGTCCAATTATATTAGGTTCGGTTACCAGACTATACAGGGTAATCCGATGGATGCGGGACGCACAGGATCATTGCGGCAACACTTGGGGGAGGCCTATGTCCAACAGTGGACGTCTATCGGTTGAAATGATGATGATGTTTATTAGTATATTTTTTTTTGTATTGTATGTATGTATTTGTGTTAATGTATCTTGTTAGTATTATATCTGATGTTTGTACACTGACAACCCTTAATCTATCTTCTTTCTCTCAGTCCATCCAAAGGTTGTCTGTAAGAGATCGCCCTGTGCGATAAGACCGCCCATTGTGCACTTATTCTTTTAAATGTTTGTCCTGTATTTTTGTTTATTTGGTGTACAATAAAGATTATAATAAATAAATAAATAAATGTTGACAGGGTTATTTGAAAAAAAAAAAAACACTCGCAACCTCACAGAACTATGTTACTAACATTATTAGCAACAAGTTTTGTTCTATGACTTTTAAAATTTATCAAATTTTTGTACATCAAATTTTCACACAAAAATAAAAAAAAATTAACTTGAGCGTTTTGCTACGTTTTTTATTACGAAGTCTTCACGAAGCAAGCGATATTCAATAGCGGAGGGGAGCGGGATCGGGCGGTGGGGTGCTTGATGCGCTTGCGTCGCGTCATACAGACGTAGGTAGGTATAGCAAAATACAGAGCCGCCCAAGGGCGGGGGTTGTCATTGGATGATTTTTCCCACTATAAAAAAAAATGTGTTAAATAGAACAACGAAATCTTGAAGGTTTGTTTTTGGTAAAATAATTGTTTTGTAAAAAGTCATAGAACAAAAGTTGTTGTTTATGATGTTAGTAACACATTCCTGCAAGATCGTAAGTGTTTCACCAATTTTAATACCAGTATTTTTAAGGAGCTATTGCCTGTTTGGCTTTCTCATCCCAATAATTTGAAAATACTAACGTTAGCAAGACTAGTGCCAGACTTCCAGTCTTCTAACTATCCGTAACGACTACCAATTATCTACAAATTATAGGCGAGAGCAAAAACTTAACTTGCTCACAAAGTCCAAAACCAATATGTTTAAATTGGTAGTTCACCATTTATTTTATACTAGCTTTTAATATTAGATGCTTATTCTGGATGGAAAAGTTTTTCTTGTTTCAGACTTTTACTGACTAAAGCTGACCCTTATTTTTTCAGTTGTCGCTTGCGTTCCAGGGCAATTTCGACTCTATTGAATCCCGCAGTCTTATCAGGACTAATACAGGTTTAGGATAACAGGTTTATTAGATACCTACTAGATTTTGCTCGCGGTTTCACCCTTGTACATAAAATATAGCCCATGTCACTCTGGAATAAAACAGCTTTCTATCGGTGAAAAACTTTTAGCAATCGGACCAATCTTTTCAGAGATAAAAATGGGTCACCATTTTAACCATAACCTACACTAATAATGAAAATAAACTTTCTTTATAATATTATATTTTAATTTAAACTACATCTTCAAAAATAGCAATCATTATCATCATCATCATTTCAGACGATATACGTCCACTCTTGGACATAGGCCTTCCTAAGCGTCCCCACAACGAACGTTTCTGAGCAATCCTTATGATTTTTAAAAACACTTGTACATGTCATTTTTTTTTAATCATTTTAAACTGTCATGTATCATTGCTTAACTTTAGAAATTAACTCATGTTGCTATTCTTACTCAGCCATCAACTTCTAACTATCCACAAATACATTATCTAGATACTCCTTAACCTTTCAATCGTGGAAATTACAGACACAATAGAAAGACACGCGAACGCCGGCGTTCGCTTGGGGTTTACTGAATTAATACATGGACAACGGAAATAAGTAGGAACTGAAACACTAATTCACTATGACATCTACCGTCACCAAGAACCACAATAGACCAGAAATTACTGCATATAAGTTATATTCTCGTGCTTACAACACAAACTATAAGATACGGCTGTAATAAATTACAAAATCTATTGTTCGATTCGCAATCTCTTCGTACTATAAGCCCCATTCATAAACGGGCTGCTTGCCTTTCTAGGCCATGCATGCGACATCACCTAGCTAGGCACTGAGCCAGCCGTATATTATACTCAGCGAATGTTTGCTTGAAGATGACCGAAATTCAGGTCAGATGGACGTGAATAGAGGTCAGCTTTCCTTGGCAAGTCTGGTGTAAACCTATGCATTATGCAGTTTGTAAGGAACATCTTGGTAGCTGTTGGAGTGTGAGTCAATACATTGGTTCTGGTGTACGATGTTGAAAATCGATTTACGAATCTAAATTAAATGGTTGTAGCTAAGGGAGTGAATATATTTTTTTTAACCATTTAAAGTAAAAAGCTTGCTTTAGTTGGTTTACACACATTTCAAATTATGTATGGTTACTATAAATTATATATATACACCGTTAAATTTTAATCGTTTTAATACCGTGGAGGGTCGATCCGGTACATAAAACACTATCGATTGTAAAGATTAAATAAAAAAAATAAAGTACCTTTTTTTCAAAACCCAAATTAATTTACGCATGTACGAAATTTATTTCTTTAAGAAAACGTCAGCTGAGCGAGTCCAATGATTCGTAGGTAGTTGTCGGCGTTACGTACAAACTACCTACAGGTCTTTGAACTTGTAATTGTATGTTCTATTAAATAAACAACTGAATAACGCTACGGCAGCTCATGTCTTTATTTTGCTTGTGCGTATTGTTAAAATCGAGTACAAGTACTCCTCCATATCGCTGTCATCCGGAAATGTGAGCAGAAGACTGGCAGCATTCAACTGATGTATCCATTCAGGTATAAATGGTGCAGTATTTTATAGTTACTTTTATTTGAAGTAATTTTAATCGAATTTATTACGAGTATGTTGTCGTCGTAATTTTAATGTAATTTTTGTTATATTATTATTACAGTTAGCCCATATTGTCAGCGTATGTGTAGCCCATTTGACTGCAAATGTCTGAAAGACTTCTTCCAGGGTACTGGTGAACAACTTTGGGGACAGCGGGTCGCCCTGTTTGACTCCCTTAAGAATTTCAAACATACCTACTCTCTCTAACTTGTTAGCAGCTGTGCTATGGCTGTATATATTTTGCAGTAGCTGTATAAACGTGTAGTGTAGGTATGTAAATGTAGTGTACGTGTATATGTAATTATATTTTATTGTAATTTTATTATTAGGCATTTTTAGTTTTCATTGCGATGCCATATTTAATACTTTTCTTGTTTGATATGAATAAAGTACTTTTTTTTATGGTGGGAAAAAATCATGCATTGACATCCCCCGCTCTCGGGCGGAGCGGAGATAGTGTCAGACTCTTACTGACTAAAAGACCCACCCCGTTCCTTCTAGCCTTCATACCGGGGCTCGAGCGATGAATAAAGTACTTGATTACATATTAAGTAAATGTTATTGTTATTTTTAATATGTAATTTTTTGTAGTTCCAAATAAATGAAATTTAAAAATTTTCCTATTTTATTTAAATTATTGATTTTTCGACATTATTTAAAGTGTAGAAATATTTACAATCTTACCCATACCAGAGAAAATTGAATTGTAAAACATAAAAACAACTTTACAAGTAGGTAAGTATTAATCATATTGGAAAATGGCGAAAGCCGGAGGCAAGATCAATAAACAATTGGCTACATCTAACCAATTCCTACTCTCGATTAGAGTCTAATATAGACACTCCCAAACTCCCATGTTATCAGGAATATTTTTGTCTTTCAGCATAATTATGTAAGTTTTCTTGATATATTACACATCGTTTTTTTTAGAAATATTACTGTATGTGTACGACCTTTTTTTCTTAATTTCGGCTCTTATCTGGTTGTTCCCACTGGTGGTTCTTGCTTTCAAGAATGCAACTCTGCAATACCAATTGGTCAGTATCATCTCCGTGTTAAAAAATATTCATATTTTTTTTCGACATTCAAATTTAAATCATGCACAGAATGTTCCAAAAATAAAATAAAGAAAATTCTGTCTGCAGCAGCGGCTTTCAAGTAAACAACTTTTTCGATAACTATAAATTGACAATCAATTATAATTGAATCGGTTATCAGAATTGGAGTGCAAATCGAATGATCTGTCAACACCATAACATCGGTAAAACGTCCCCACTTTAATTTTTGATTCGTAACCCCGACGTCGACAATGAAAACAACATTTCACGTTTTGCATTTCTGAAATGAATATCGTAAAAGGTTATATCAAGAGGCAGAAGTTGTCGCGAACTCGTTTTGTCGGTGCAATGAAATTAATGTTGCAGAAACGAATTTCAATAATGCTAAAAGTTTTCACTGAATATTTTCATAATTTACAAAGTACTGCTGATTTTATGTCATTATTTTGAATCTCATTTTGAAGAAATGACATCTGGGTGAAACATTTTTTTCCGTGGGATTGACAACGTTAAAAACTAGTGAAACTTGTTACACTGGAAATGGGATATTAACTCATCGAATGCTGTAATTAGAGACACAATAGAAGTCGAAAAGTGTAACTTAAGACTTTCAAAAGGTTAATTTTTTCATTGTATCGGGCTGATACAATGAAAAAATTAAATATTTCTCATATCTATCAATTCCATAAGAGTTTTGCTAGCTGATTTAATTTGTATTCGTACCAACTTATTACGAAATAACTGCATTGTGCTAAACAAGAATACTTGTAGTATCATATAAGAATACTACTCATGCGAAAAACGATAGAAATGCAACCACGTCCGTAACAGCAGTCAAATCTGGCTGCTAGCCAAGAAGAAAAAACGAAGAACTTTCATATAAAAGTCACATTATATTGGGAACCCGTATGTTTCCGACAGTTAATATCAGTTATCCAGACCTCGACAGATTCCAACATATTTACGGCGCCATTGTCGCTAATCTCCCACACTCGCTCAACCCATTACACTCAACATATTTCAGATCTGGACCAACATTGGCTAAATGCATGTCAAAAACCGTTACTGTTGAAGCTTTCGCGGTGAGCTTAGCTTTGTGTGTCGCTGTGAGAGTTGCGCCATTATGCTGTTCTGTTATTTGGCAGCATTGTATTCGAAATTGGAGTCTTTGAATCTTTTACGTTGTCTTTATTGCTATTTGTTTCATCTTCAGCAGTTGAATTTTGTCTCATCGTCAGTTGTACCTACTTATCATGCTGTACTTGTCTTTAGATGTACTTATCATTAGCTATACTTTTCATTAGTTGTATTTATCATTAGCTATACTTGTCATTAGTTGTATTTATCATTAGCTATACTTTTCATTAGTTGTATTTGTCATTATTTGCCCTTATTGTTAGCTGTTTTTATTTTAGTTACAATAATTTCTTGTTCTCACGCAATTGCTTTCCTCCACAAAAACTTTTATTAAGGAACAGTTTAGTTCAATGACTTGTTGTAATCTATTTGTATGAATTGATATACTGCTATTAATATTATTTAGCTACCAATTACTTTTCTTCTTTATCTTTGTCATAATGATTAATGATGAAACTAAACTATCATAAGTAACGCATTAATTATAATTTAGCCAGGGCTATATAACCATCGTGGTATAGTTTTCCATACTACCAATATTGGGAACACTATTTATCGTCAGATATAAATTGTGTAGGCGGCTAGTAAGGGGACCCATAAAGTTATAGTAAAATGGAATAGGATCGAATGGGAGATTTTTATATCAATTGTGACATACTATACGCTACTGGTTTTTCTTTTTTTTTGTTAGAAATCATCAATCAAATTCTCTTGCTTTGGGTGGAGCAAAATTTTTGTTGACTAGAAACCACCTGTACTCCTTCAGTTGCCCTTGGCGCACCTGGGCCACAGTAACTCTTTTGAACAGTACTACAGCCATTTTAGGCTCCGACCTTTTTGCTGTTATCTCTTCGAGGCGCAGTTAAACCACGACGCACCGTTGCCCTGGGTTAGGCCTAGGTCAGGTTAAGTAGTAGGTAGGTCGCCGTTGGATAAAACTGATCATCTAATATGCCCATGGCGGCCAGTCATCACATTATAACTCCCGATGCGGATCCCCAGGGTCCAGGGTGGCTCGACTGAGGCTGGAGCTTGTTTTCGCCTCTACTGGCAGAACGAGATCCCTGCTTCCTATTGCTCCTCACTTGTAACACCAGACCGGACCTATTTATCAGATTCTGGATTGTTGTAGAAATAAAATAGTAACAAACGAAAAAGGAAAAATAAAGTACACAATATAAATTAGAAGAAATAAGTAGAGGAGTTAAAAAAGTAGCGAGGCTTGTGTAGAGTTCTAACTTGTAGCAAATAGCAGATTAAGACTCCATACTTGACTTATAAAATCTGTTACTGGGTTTTTTCAATGTCTAATCGGTCATGTTAGACCACGAAAGAGATTAACCATGAGAAGGCAACAAACAAACTTCTCTTTGCATTTACCTATTTAATATATAAAGTTGGTTAAGATTTTACATTAAACTGTTTCACTTTATTAGAAGTAAGCAGCCACCACCTCACCATCAAATAAAATTAAAGATCCAATATAATTGACAGCTCAAAGAGTTGGGTTAAAGCAAAAATATTTAACTTTTACTACTTCATTTGCGTATGAAAGCTGCAATTTTTCCAAGGATCTTACAAAATCATTAGCTTTCCAATGTAAACAAACACGGAATACTCTTTTCAAATCGAACTCTCGTACAAATATTCGTGTAGAAGTAAACGCTCAGAAATTGCAGCGCTCATGCAAATGGCGCTGAATATTGCGAGCCCAATAATAGGTTTCGTTCTGAGTCGGAGTCGGCAGTCGGGATAGCGACGTGAATGGACTCGGAACTTAGCTAAACGATTCTCATTTTAGTTATGTGCGTATTGCCTTTGTGTGGTACCATGAAGAGGTTTTATTGTTAAATTGTTTAATACATACAAATGTATTGTTAGTAATGTTTTGAAACACGGACATGATATTTTATTTATTTACTAGCTTTTGCCTGCAGCTTCGCCCACGTACGTAAAATATAGCCTATGTCACTCAGGAATAAAGCAGCATTAGATCGATGAAAAAATTTTAGCAATTGGACCTCCAGAGATTACAAACAAAAAAAAAAAACAAAATTTACCCCTTTATTACATAACTGTAGATTTAAACTTCATGTACAGTAGTTAATGTCACAAGGCTCTACTAGTCAACCTTTGGGTTAAAAAAGACAACACTGTGGTAAGTTTACACAATAAACAAATAATATATACTTTAAACAGAAAAATTTAAAATAAGTTATTTTTAATAATGAAATACGTACCTATATAGGGTGACTGGTAATTAGTGACCGATAATTATACACGTGATTGTACTCATGATTTCAAACAACTTTCCCAAAGAATCTTTTTTATTATACTCATTAGTTTCATCATAATAACAAAACAGCTGTTCACACAAATTCGCGCCCATCGCGGTCACCCACCGGTTCGCGCATCGCGAGACGCGAACATCGATGGGTATTCAAGCGGCGCGGGTGCTCTATTACTATTGTAGGTATGGTACATGAGACAACAGCGTTTGCGGTTAACAGCTGAGCTTTGTTATTGTGATAAAACTATGAGTATAAAAAAAAGTTTCTTTAGGAAAGTTGTTCGTAATTATGAATACCATCACCGTGTATAATTATCGGTCACTAATTACGTCACCCTATATTGCTAAAACAATAAACTAATAAAAAATATGAAAAATATCAAATCATCAAGAGAATTTAATAACAATTCTGACGGAGTTTTACTCTATAAAGGTTATGTTTCTAACCTAACGTTGTGTAGACTCTAGATGCTGACTTGTCACGTTTTGCGAATAGGCGTAAGTGGCAGGATATTGTGTGGCGTGACCACCAGCATAAGGATATGTTTTTGCGATGTAGAGTAAAATTAAGATAGGCTAAGTTAGTCTTTCATGAACTTCTGTAAAGCTCTTCATCATCATCATCATTTCAGCCGGAAAACGTCCACTGTTGGACATAAGCCTCCCCCCTCCTCCACCAAGCGTCGCCACAACGACTAATCTGTGCATCTCGCATCCACGGCATTCCCGCTAATAAAATTTTATTTCCACGCAAACTCGGTTTCATTTGCGCTCCCGAAATCTAACTAGATAAGTATATGAAATTATTATTCATACTTATTTACATATAAATGTTTACACGCATCCACTTATACATAAAGTAATTGTTATTTTTCATTATGAGGGCCTGGATTTTCAAGATACAGCCTTAGGCTTAGTTTAGACTCCACTGATCTCCCACAAATTACATATTCTAACATTTCTCTGTCCAATAATATACTGGATTTTTATACGTTATATGTAATTTGTGGAGATAAAATAATCTTTTTTTTTTAATTTGAATATTACAATTCAAGTTTAAAAGTTTGATGTAAACATCGCTATTTATTAAACTACGCACTAGATTAGGCGTGCCACACTCACTTCAGTCGACTCAGATGTAATGTAGTCCGTACACCTTGAACATTACACTATGTTGAACGAAAAGTGCCACGAAATTCCTGGCGTTTATGACATTTTGGTCGTAAAAAAAGTATCGTCTAAAAGCTATCTTAGTACTGTATGTTTTAACAGTTCTGTTAGACGATATAATGCTAATATAGCGGTGAGAGCTCTTGTTTTAACTTTCAGTATTTTGACAAATAGTTTCCATGAACGTGCTTGTCTATCACTAGAATATAAGTCGATGGAGGTAAAACACAAGATAATAGCCTAACGGAATTTGCGTTAACAAAAATTACACACTTCTATATAAACTTTAATCCCCTTTAAGGGTGGAGTATTTTTTTTTTATTAATCGTAGGCTTGCGTTTGACCGCCATCTCACCTGATGGTAAGCGATGATGTGGTCGACGATAGAGCACGCTTGCCTAGAAGAAACCTATTCACTCTCGACTTAAAGACTCCTAAGTTGTAACTATCAGGAAACACAGATTCCGGCAGAGAATTCCACTCCTTGGCTATTTCCTAAAATTCTGAGATTTTAAAATCCTATTTTACTTATTATCATAACAAAACCATATAAACCAACCAATACTGCTCAAAAAATTTTTTAAGAACCTTATTCTAGTCGAAGAAAAACAAAAATGAGAGCATTACTGTTTAAAGAACTTCTTGACTAATGAAACGTCAGAGTTTTCGTCATAATCTTCACAGTGACGGGCGGAAATATTGCAGTCAGTTTAATATTGCTTCTGTCAAGAGAAAACATGGCAGATTCTAATATCTTACTGTTTATGGGAAGAAGGCCTTAAGAATTGGGTCATGTTTTCTGATGTTTGTTTATTGTTTAACACGATCAGCGGGCTACGAGGTCTAATAAGCCCCGTACGCGACGTCTTTGTGGTGCGGCTAAAAAATCATATTCTTCTCTGCCGTGATAACAAAATTCATGTACGTAGGCGATTTAATTTAATTTAGTTTACAATAGAGATAAATATACACCTAAGATATTAAAAAAGAATGCAGTAGTGAACTTACTTTAATACAGGGTCACTTTGACCTCGTAACGGACTTAGCCATAAAAAGTTTTTAGTTTCTCAATTTTTTACTTCTATTCTTCAATGACAAGCCTGTTGGACTGGTGGTTAGTGACCCTGACTGCTATGCCGGAGGTCGTGGACTCGTCAACTAGGACAAATGTTTGTGTGATGAGCACGATCATTTGTTCTGTGTCTGGGTGTCATTTATCTAAAATATGTATGTATTTAGAAATATATAAGTATGTTTATCAGTTGTCTAGTACCCATAACACAAGCTCTGCTTAGCTTGGGACCAGACGGCGCTGTGTGATAGTTGTGGAATATTATTATTATTATTATTATTATTATTATTCTGTCTTGTCGTCCATCACGCTATCACTAACTCCCTTTTCCTTTATATCATCCCTCACATTAATTCTTTTTTTTTTTTTGGCTTCCCTTTTCTCCATCGATGGTTTACTAATAGAAAGAGTAATAAACGTAAAAGTTTCACACTAGTTTGTAATAAGATATAGAAAAACATTTTTGTTTTCCTGCACACTAACACTTTTTCATTTCATGGTTGTAAATACAATAATACAGTAAAAACAAAATCTAAAGAAACCAATAATAAATTAATACAAAAGAGAAAAATGTGCCTTTAATATAATTTTTATACCCACTTACCATCAGGTGGGATCGCAGTGAAGCACTAGTTTATATCGGATACAAAAAAAGATTTAAACTTATAATTCCAAGTCAATCAAAAGATACCACAGTTCAAAGTAAACCGTTTCAAAAATGGCAGTTTAATAAGCAAAGACCTACCATTATTATTATAATCATATAAATTTTGATCATAAAATACAATCACCCTAAATACATATCAATCAATTGAACTAAAAATATGGAACAAGAAGAGAAACCTTACTCAGTAAACCTTCCGAAAACACAAATGAGGAACATCCTAAAATAATAATTTGGTATTACACGTTTCCATAGAAATAACTGAGAGAAAATAATACTTAGAAAAACAGAAACATAAAATATGTACAATGGACATTATAATAATATGCCGATTATTTCTTACAATATAATAATATTCCACAACTTTTACACAACACCATCTAGTCTCAAATTAAGCAAAGCTTGTGCTTTGAGTACTAGACGACGGATAAATATACTTACATATTTCTAAGTAGACATGTATGTACATATTTAAGATAAATTATAATTAACTTCCTTTTTCTTCATATCATTCCTCACATAATCCATCCGTTTTTATTAACAACAACTTAGGGGTCTTTAAATCAAGAGTGAATAGGTTACTTCTAGGTAAGCGTGCTCCATCGTCGACAATATCATCGTTTACCATCAGGTGAGATAGTCAAACGCGAGCCTATCAATAGTAATAAAATATATACCCAGGTATCTGTACCTGGGTATTTATTTTATTACTATTGATAGGCTCGTTTCTGATTTCTGAACATGGTCATTTAGCAGACCGAGCATGAGACTGACCATGTTCAGAAATCAGAAACATTTATTTCAACTATAACAATTACAGGCACTTTTGAATTGTCAAAATGTCGGTCAGTCAAACCAGTGAAACTAAATTGCATGTTTGTCATGAGAAGAACGTCCAAGAAGCTCCATGGACACACTTTTAAATTATATTGAGTTACATGAATCTTCGTTACATACTTCTTGTTGCTTCTATTATGTGAGCACAATTAAGATAAGTAACGCTAATAAAAAATTATAACAATAAAAAAACAGACCCGTAGGGCAGTTTTGTGGCCAACTGTTGGGCATTAGCGACCCCACGGACACGATCTCCCGAGAGAATTCTTGTTCTTCATCTCCGACTTGCCTTTATTTGCCGGCCGAAGTGAACACTGACGAGGAACAGAGCTCCCACCTCTCTCTTGGCTTGAGTGGAGATTCGCAAGAGCAAACGTGCTCGGAAGAAGAATGTATAATCCTGTAAGGTGCTGGTAGGGTTCTTGACCGTACTTCCGGGATTGTCCTGATAGCCGTGGTAATACCTCTCCACTCCTCAAGCATATCAGGATGTGTTGCCCTCTTGTTGCTACGTCACTGCGTGCTAGCCATTGGGGCCCATTGGCTGAGTGTACAAATTAACACCTGCGTTTTTATCAATGGATTTTAATAACATTGTTAAGGCAGACAGGGGCCATAGTCTTACATAGCTCCTGGTAACCAGTCCACTTAAGACTCCAAAAACAGTAGCCCTATTATCTTTGCTTTCAAATTCAAATTCAAATTCAAAATTCAAATTCAAAATCATTTATTTCAAATAGACCATTTGCAGGCACTTTTGAATAGTCAAATGTCGGTCAGTCCAAGAAAAGTGAAGCTAAATTGCACGTTCCAAAACGTAGGTCTCTATGGAGAAGAACGTGCAAGAAACTCCACGGACACTCTTTTTAAAATAATATTGAGTTACATAAATCTTGGTTACATATTTCTTGTCGCTTCTAATATGTGAGCACAATGTTGGTAGATACATAATAATAATAGTTTATTATTCTTTTTATTAAATGTAATTAAAAATAGAAACCGAATTAAGCCACTGGCAGCCAAGAGATGACCAGTCTCAACCGATGGCACCCGTTCACGGGCATGACACGTGCATCAGCCCCACTCAGCTCAACCATTTTAAAGGGAACCGAATGACCCAATAACACGTGCCACCACCAGCAAGACATTTGGGTGAGCATGACAAACTCTCAACTGCCATGCTCGTAATGTCAAACAAGTTGTAACCTAATAGAGATGCTCCATGGTGCTTCACATTCACAAAACTTGAAAAAAAGAAGAAAGTGCTTCTACATTATACAATGCTATTTAGTTTCCAATTAAAAAAAGTAATAAATTATCATAAGCTCTACTGAAATAAACAAATAAATAAAAAATACATTTCGAAAGCAAAAAATACAAAAAGGGGAATAGTATCTCTTCCAATATTTAGAAATATATTTATATATTTATAAAAAAAAAAAAAAAACTAATTTGAAGGTAAAAGTGGCTGTAGTTGTGGAGCAGGACCAGCATTTAGCCAAGCATTTTTGTCAAGGAGATAATCTTCCAGTTTATAATATGCTTGTCTACATAGTGTGCGTTTAATGCATGTTTTAAATTTGGACTCATTTAGTTGTAGAATCTCAATTGGTATTTTATTATAAAATTTTACACAGTACCCCATGAAAGAGCTACGTACTTTAGCCAATCTGAATCGAGGTTGATCTAATTTGTTCCTATTCCTAGTATTAAAATTGTGCCTGTCACTTATCTTAGTAAAAAGATGAATATTTTTCCGAACATACATGATGTTTTCATAAATGTATTGACAAGGGACCGTCAGGATGTTTATTTCTTTAAATAGTTCCCTAAGGGAATCGCGTCTGCGAAGGTTATATATGGCTCTGATAGCTCTTTTCTGCAGTATAAAAATAGACTCTATGTCTGCAGCCCGTCCCCATAGCAAAATACCGTAAGACATAATACTATGAAAGTAGCTAAAATAGACTAGTCTCGCAGTATCTACATCAGTTAATTGGCGGATTTTTCTGACAGCATATGCTGCTGAACTAAGCCGTCCTGCCAGAGATGTTAAATGAGGATCCCATTGTAGCCTCGAGTCAAGCGTGATCCCTAGGAAAACCGTACTCTCGACGAACTCGATTTTCTCCTTGTTCAATACTATGTCAGAATAATTGCTTTTAACATTCGGTAACGCAAATCTTATGCACTTAGTTTTTTTTCCATTCAATACTAAATTATTAACAGTAAACCAGTTTTGGACTTGCTGTAGAGCATTATTTACGTCATCAAGGTTTGTAGAACGTCTATTGATTTTAAAAATTAACGACGTATCGTCAGCAAACAATACAATATGTGGTTGTTTTTTTAATAGATGCGGTAGATCATTTATATATACTAAAAAGAGGAAAGGACCCAATATTGAGCCTTGCGGTACACCCATTTTGACTTTCAAACCCGGAGAATTGACACCATTTATCTGAACTTGCTGTTGCCTGTCAATTAAGTAAGATTTTACCAAGCTAAGTGCAAGTTTACCTAGCCCATAATGTTCAAGCTTTAAAAGCAAGGTTTCGTGATTAACACAATCAAAAGCCTTTGAGAGGTCACAAAAAATCCCTATCGCATCTTGGGCTTCTTCCCACGCTGCAAATATATGTTTTAATAAAGTGACACCAGCGTCAGTCGTACAACGACCTTTGGTGAAACCATACTGCTGATCGTGAAAGATTTTATTGCTATTAAAATGGTAAAGCATTTGATTAAGCATAACTTTTTCAAACACTTTACTGAAAACCGGCAATACTGATACAGGTCTGTAATTATTAGTGTCCTTATGGTCACCTGATTTAAAAAGTGGTATAACCTTACTGTATTTCATTATATCTGGAAAGACGCCTTGGTCCACACACAAATTAAATATTAAAGCTAAGTATGGTGCTATAGTCTCAATTATTGATGTGCATACTTTAACAGACATTCCCCATAGGTCTTCAGTTAATTTGACTTTGATTTGCCGGAAAGCCTTTATGACTGTCATAGGGTTTATATGTTTGAATTGAAATTCAACCGGACAACCTGGCAAGTTTGCTTTTAATAGAGTAATTGAGGCTTCAGGGGAGGAATTTAGAGCTTCCGTTGTCCTAAGAGGTACATTGGTGAAATAATTCACAAACTCTTGGGCTACTTCTATGTTAGAGCTTTTGGGACCATGTGGAGTCTCTAATAAAAAATCCGTGCTGCGTACTTTGTTCCTACCAGTTTCACTATTAATTACTTTCCACACAGTCTTTATTCTATTGTCTGCGGATTTGATCTTGTTGCTAATGTACAGGGCCTTTGCTACCTTGCAAATCTTTCTGAAAAGTTTAGAATATTTATTTACATATTTATTGAAGGTTTCAGTATTGAAGAATGGCTTAAGGCCATATAGCTCATACAGTCTTTCCCTACTTATTCTAATACCTTTAGTCGCCCAGTCACTAAAAACAAACTTTGGGAATATATTTTTCGACTTCTTTTCAAAAGCTGTATTAAATTCATTTAGTACCAATGAAAAGAAGTTATCATAAAATTTATTGGCATCATTAATATCATGGCCTAGAACATTTAACTTATTTTGTAAGTTACTATTAAATTTAGTTAATTTGCCAATTGTAATTGGCCTGAATTGAATCTGAGTCTTTTCCAGGGCTGCTTGAGACATAAAAGTTACCGTTTGTCCACTATGATCAGACGGAAGATAATTTACTATAGCTTTATCTAGATAGTCACAATTGCAGAAAACATTATCAATACAAGTTGCAGAGGTTGGGGTTACTCTCGTTGGTTCTGTAAAAACGTTAGACAAATGAAATGATTTAAAAAGATTTAAAAATCTGCTGCTATTTAAATTATTTTCCAAAATATTAATATTAAAATCTCCACAAATAATTATGGATTTGTTACTATCTACAAGTTTGGCGAGAATATCTTCCATAGTTGATTCAAAAAGACTAAAGTTTTGAGGGTTCGGGGGTCTGTACACGCACACTATAATATGCTTATCTAGCTCAACACAAGACAGTTCTATGTAATGATTTCCATATATGTTGCAATAGTTTTCCTTCAATCGGGTGTTTTCCTTGGATGCACTAGCATGGTGCATACAGGGATAATCACCGGTTGATACTACGTTCCAATAAAAGCGTCTAAAAGTGCCTCTGCGAGTTGATTTTGGCTCCTTGTAAGCCTTCCAAAGGTCCAGGACCTCAGGGTCCTGAGATAAATAAACTTTAAAAAATAGAAATTAAATTAAGTCACTGGCAACTGTTCATCACACAACCATTCGTCCTGAGTGGGAATTGAACTCACGACCTGCGGCATAGCAGTCAGGATCACTAACCGCTAGATCAATACGCCAGATAAGAGATTAGCTAAGAGACATTTTCCAATTTTCAGTGTACAATAAAAGTATTTTGTATCTATTAATGAAATTGCTGCAACAGCTGTCTTAGACCAGCAATCGTTAAGAAAAGCAGGGTTAATCCTAGCATGATAGGGGCAGAAAGATGGTGATAGTTGACAAAATGGTTGAAAAATTTGGTTGTTGTAGAACATAAAGCGTCTTCGATTCTTACACGAAACAAGTATTCGTATGACTATAGATTAGTCCAGTCGAATCAGATAAAAAAATAGGGGTGAGATTACAATAAAACTCACCCAGCTGAAAATTGATAGAATTATTTAAAACAGCATCATAAATGAAGTCTAAAAAGTCCTCATTAATCTGATACTCGGAGTCAAAAGTCACAAAAACGAGTTTGTCACGATTTTCAGCAAAACGGTAAGTGTTATCATAAAAATTAGCGTAGATAAAAATTGTAGATTTTTGTGAACTTTATCCCCAAGTATTTTTTTTTTCCAAGCGTTAGATCGATGAGGACTTTTTAGATTTCATTTATGATGGTGTTTTGAACAATCTTACCAGTTTTAAGCTGGGTGCGAATTATTGTAACCAGAAATCAGAAATCAGTGGTTGAACGGATTTGGTTAAAATTTAACACACGGCTGGACAATGTCCTGGAGTAGTACATTGAATACTTTTTATTTCGGGAGTACTTGCTCATGGGGCAAGCAGCAGGCAGTATATAAATACTAGCTTTTGCTCGCGACTTAGCACGCGTGCATTAAATATAGCTTATGTCACTCAGGAATACAGCAGCTTACTATTGATGAAAAAATTTTAGCAATTGGACCAGTACTTTCAGAAATTATCTCCTACAAACAAAAATACAAACTTTACCTCTTTATTATATTAGTGTAGAAAAGTCATAAACGTTTAAAAAACTTCTTACTTCTTGTTATATTTTACGACCAGTTCAAGACTCAGATGCAGATGATGGTATTCTTCAAGACGGTATGCATCGTCAATAGATTTTTCTTTAAGAAACCCTCCAATAGTAAACTATTGGAGGCTTCGTTTCTATTGTTGGTACCATATTGTTCGCATTATTTGGATTGGGTATATTGGCTATGATTTTTAAGTGTATTTCATGCTAAATAGTCTGAGCTTTCTTTTCCAGATCTTTTATACTGTAACAATAAGAAAGAAAAACATTTTATTTGTCGGAAAAGCGCAAAAGGATTAGTAATTTATAAATATGTTTCATGAAAAGAATGCGCCACTTCCGAGCAAAACGGCTAAACGCTCAGCATAATGCCGTAAGTAATTTTATAAGTAGGTGTAGTTATTTTATTGGATCTTGGTTTTTTACAAGCTACCCCTAAGAATGTTCTGTGCATATTTTATGTTAAGAATTTTAATATCGCCGGAGCTTTGGCATTAATTTGGAAATTGTAATAGTAAATGATTTATGTCATGCCATCTTTAGCTCGAATAAATCACGATCTGCTTTATGAAAACTAAAAAGATGAGAGTACGAATCTAACTCCAACCTAATCAATTACTAAAAAAGTAAAAAATCTGTTTCATATGTCGAGACTGAATCTTGTCATCGACACTAATATTAAAAATGTGAAAGTAACTCTATCTGTCTGTTAGCTATGCTTTCACGGTTAAACTGCTGAACCGATTTTATTGAAAGTTATTGAGAAAGTTTTAACTCCAAGGATTGCTTATGCATATAGCCCAATTTTTATCTGTTTTTAAATTCGACTTTCGTCCCAAAAATCAAAACTTACACAGATGAAGCCATTGGCGAAAGCTAGTAACATCATAAATGACCCCAAGAAAAAAGATTATTTTTAAGTTGATCATTTTTTTTTTAAATTCTATGTTACATACAAACCGGTCGAAATTCGGCACTTAAGTAGGGTTTAACTCTGACATTCTGAAATCGGCCCTTAGTCTCAAATGTAGCCCTCAATTATTCCCCAAAAAATATCACACAAGCTCCAATATTCACAGGCTCAGCAGCACTTGGATCACACTTGACCGCTGTCTTCATTACTATTCAAGGCAAGGCTCCAACCGCGGCACCCTCACCACACCACATTGGTATTCTGGGTGCGCGCAGACAAATAAGTTAAATAAGTTTGGGCAAAGATGGCGCACTCAATGTGGATTGTGATGAGCTGTCAAATATTTGAGTTCGAGGTGTCGGGAAAAGCTAAGGTGGTATTTGAGCATTAAGCAAGATTGTGTGAGGATTTTAGTGTTATTTGTGGTAATTTTATTTTTATTTTATTAGGTGTAAAATTAAAGAAGCTTCGGCTGCTTTCTTTGGCTACTGAGCGGTAAGCAAAGAAAGCAGCCGACACTGTGAGGCGGGTACAAGTACATGTTGCGCCACCAGTACATGATTTAGGTATAAGTTTAAATAGTGTAATTGGCTTCGGCCGTTCTATTTAATTAAATAAATAAATAAATAAATAAATAAATAAATGGTAGAGATCCCACCCCTAGGTGCAAACCGTTTTTGGGAACACATTAATTATGGGTGGAATTTCAAACTAAGGAGTAGAATTTCCTGCTAGAGTCGGTTTCGTGTTAGCTATAATCTAGGGGTATTTAAGTCAAGACTACTCCTAAGCAAGCGCTATCGCTTTCCATCAGGTGAGACAGTGGTCAAACGCGAGCCTATCTATAATAAAAAAGTCTCATGCCAGGCTCTCTGCGGGAGACACTCCTGCTGTTGGATGTAACAGGATGACTACCGGCCATCGTAGGTGGGTTTGCAGCCGGCGACATCTGGGTAGCTCGTCGTCCAGTCGCCCGGTAAAAACTAAGCCCGGGTCGACAGCGCATTGTTTTTCACTCGCGCTTCAAAGAGATGTGAGCAAAATTGTAGGGGTCAGTTAGGTCTGACGCATGCCAAGACCGCAGATTTTTAGGAGTTACCGCAGCCCTCACAATAAATTGAAGAAATACTGTAGGTTTTAGTCAGTAAAATTCAGATACTTTCTACCGCTCCATCCCGGAACAGGGTAAGTTATTTGATGATTTTCCCCTTAAAAAAAGGATACTGGGGGACGAACAAAATATGAAAGAAGGGTCATTCACTTTTTTGTTGGTTTATCACGTTAGCTACAAGGTTTCCTTGTATGACTGACATGGCCTCTGCCATACCAGTGTCAGCCCTGATAGTGATCAGGGATGCGCAAAAACATTGTAGCCAATTAGTTGTTTGTTACCGAATACCAGAATTTTTTGGTATTCAAAAGTTCTATAACGTCATTGATAACTGATATGGAGAACATCTCCCTAAAGCGACATTTGGTGACGAATTTTGACTCATCATAGTTAAAATTTCTGATGGTGCCATACTAGTAAAAGTCGCACGATGTCCATATTGGCAATACGCATTACGTACCGTGACCGGTGCAAGCAGTGGCTGGTTCTGTGTATATTTTAAGCTATGCTAGTCTTTCGGAATGTATAGTTTTGTATTTAGAAACGTAAGACTTATGTAAGCAAAGTAATTAATGAAAGTTTAATTGAAATTCTCCCAAAAGTTTTCGTGATTTATTGATATAGTACATACATGAATCTAACCAGATTAACCTAAGTACATTAAAACTTATTTATGTTCACAACAAAATAAACTAGAAACAAACTTTCAACATCTACAACTATTATTAACTTAAACTAGTCCACAGTAAGAAGACTGGCTTTATCAAATGCAACGGTTATTTTCTTGATAGTCTGAAAACTTTGTTTGTAGTCGGTTCGATCATTGGCGTTACAGCACCGGTACATGGTGGACATCCCTACCACACGTACAAAGTGTTTATGGGAACACATTATGTGTACAGCTAAGGAGTGGAATTCCCAAAGCCACGTCCTAGGGGTCTTTAGGTCAAGAATGAATAGGTTACTTCTAGGCAAGCGTATGGAGGCCACATCATCGCTTACCATCAGGTGAGATAGTGGTCAAACGCGAACCTATCTACATCTACACTAATATAATAAAGAGGTAAAGTTTGTTTTTTTTTTTGTTTTTTTTTTTGTTTTTGGTAATGTCTAGAAGTACTGATCCGATTGCTAAATTTCTTTCACCGATAGAAAGCTGCTTTATTCCTGAGTGACATAGGCTATAATTTCCGTACGCGGACGAAGCTGCGGGCTAAAGCTAATCAATAATAATACAAAAAAAAAACTACCATTTTATTCAGTCTAACATTTTATATGTTCAGTATAAGTCCAGCTGGGTAGGTCTAACTTCGAGAAAGAGGTCACGAATCCAAGTCACTTGGCCAGCGTTCGGGAAGCTACGCGGTATCTTCTCGTTCAACATACCACAGTGTCTTAAGACGAAAGTCTATGACCAGTGCGATTTGCCAGTGATGACATACGGCTCCGAAACGTGGTCGCTTACAATGGGCCTCATCAGAAGGCTTAAAGTCACCCAAAGAGCAATGGAAAGAGCTATGCTCGGGGTTTCCTTGCGTGATCTAATAAAAAATGAAGATATCCGCAGGAGAACTAAGGTTGCCGACATAGCACGAGAATTGCCAAACTTAAGTGGCAATGGGCAGGGCACCTACAAGGTGGACCGATGACCTGGTGAAGGTTGCGGAAAACCGATGGATGTGGGGCGCACAAGAACGTTCGTTGTGGCGACGCTTGGGGGAGGCCTATGTCCAACAGTGGAATTGTATCGGCTGAAATGATGATGATGATGAACATTTTATACGAAGTGAAAACTACATGTGCTTCTATTGCATCTATCAACACGTGCATTGTCAACAAGTTTTAGCGGTCACACAGCTATTGGACGCGAGCTGAATAAAATGCATCTGTAGACCTATCCGATGCAAATCCAGTGAACACAAAAACAGTATTTTGCATGTCATAAAATTGCCGTCCCAAATACATAGGCGATTGTTCTACCTAAAACCAATTTTGGAGTTTATTCAAACCATCTGAAAAAGCAGATTTTTTTTTTAATTCTTTATTGGTATGGTGTACATAACAACTTATAAAATAAGTGGATGACAAAGGCCATGTATATAGACTAGCTTAACTCAAAGTTGAGTTTTTTTTTGAAGCAAACCATTGAGTGATAGAGATCACAATAGAGATTTATTTATGCTAGTTGATTCTAAAAGAGCTTCATACGCTCTTTGATCGACAATGATGGAGGGACTAATGTAATCCTTACGCTCAGGTACGGAGTGATCCTCTTAGAATGCATCAATTCTAAAGAGCTTTTCAATCATTAATTACATTAAGTACTCACACGTATTACGGCGTTACGGCTAAGTCAGCATCATCTTCATCAGCGTGATTGGATCGTGGTGAGCTGGGGCCGCGAAGCAGGTGAAATATGGTGATGGTGATACGAAGGCTAATAAGTCTATCAAGTTTAGTGTCGTCTAATTTGCGTTTTCGCAGGACTGCACCTGGTCTGATAGCCCCTTGTCAGTGGCGCGGAACCGCTCCGGTTCTCTATAAAAATGTCATTCTGTGGGAGAGCCGCTGTGGCTCTCCTGAATCTGTGTCTCTCGTATTGAACATACATGACCATTACTAATACATTACAAGACAAAACTATACTAATCTATACGTTTCTTTTTAAGTAATTTAATGACGATTCGAATAATATAAACGGTAGCGTGTCAACTAACGTAGTTTCGAAGATATGGTTTTAATCAGATGCGCCAAAATTGCGCGGGAATCATTCTCGAATGCGTAACATGTGTTGCACTGGCTCCATTACGGGCTCACAGCTGAGACGATAGTAAGGAATAAGCGTTTATAACGAACTAGTTTTCGGCTTCATCTGCGTATATAAAAGCCTATATAGCCTATGTCACTTAGAAATAAAACAGCTTTCTATCAGTGAAAAAAAAAATAGTAGTCGGACCAGTACTTTCAGAGATTACTTCCCACTAACAAAATTTTCCTCTTTATAACGGAACCCTTAGGGCGCTTCCTGATTTTCGGTCACCGTAGGCGCGGGCTTGCGGACGGCAAGCAATGGGTAGCTTGCCGTCCGTCCAGTAACTGTCCGGACCGAGCTCAAGTCGTAGACGGTGCGCACTGTTCCCGCGCGCCTCAAGGAGCTGTCAGCAACAGCAGGGACCCAGCTGGGTCGAAGCCTACTGGAGCCAGGGTTATCCGAAAGGGAAGTTCGGTCCCGGTACGAAAGGCACGAAGGAACGGGGTAGGCTTTTAGTCAATAAGAGTCTAACACTATCTCCCGCTCCGCCTAAAAGCCGATGAAGACCACTCATCAGGAAGAGTGAAAGGCTATGAGGAAGATGATTATCTAGCTAGCTGTGGGACAATATAGCTCCAAATCTTTTTTCCCAATTTCATAAAAGCTAATGTTTCCGTATAAATAAGCTCTTTAGATTCATTGCAGACATTTTTATTCTCTAAATTCTGGAAACCATTACACAAATCACTTGAAGCCGGTACATCGTTCCCTTGGGGCACAGATGTATTACGATTGTGTCGCCGTTTTTTGGTACTAATCCTGAACTAAACGAGGTGCCTTATATCGTGTGAAATACTCGTATGTATGTGAGTTGGATACATAAGTTGTGACTATTGCTGTTCATGTGAAAGAAAAGAAAGAAAGAAAAACATTTTATTTGCCCGAATAGGCGCAAACTTAGACTAAACATATTACATTTATGAGTACATTTTTATATTTATTATTTTACTCATTTTTCATGTGAATAGGGATGTGCGAGTATCAAGAGTTAGATGAATTCGAAACAATTGATCACAATATCAAAGTGTAGTAGATAGTACTAACCACGTCACGTATTAGCGGCAAACTACTTGATAGGAAAAAGATAAGGCGAGTCTCAAAATTGAGCTATAAAAAATCTTTAATATAAAAACTTTTTTTTTCTTTATTTTTTATTCACACAAGCATACACAAGGAAAAAACAATTAAGTACATAAAAACTTAAACTAAAAACAGCTACAACAACAATATTGTGCCCCATTTCCAAGAACTAGGCAAAATACCTCTAGGAGTAAACTAGTTATTATAAAAACAAAGTCGAAACAAAACAAATTAATCCTTCAGCTCCAGCAGGAAATTAAACAAAATAATTGTTTTTATGTACACAAAAGCCTGAACTAACTTACGTAATTAGAGAGCCTTCCACGAAGGTTCTTCGTAACCTATAACATGCTTCACATACCAACGTTCTAGTAGAAACATGAAACCGCTGACTAAATCGAGGCTCATGAAAAATTTAAATGGCTCGGCAATCGGTCAGACCTTTTTACCTTTAGAGGTATCAGAACTGAAAGGTAGCGATACTATTTGGGTAGATAATGTTTATTGGATGTATTTTGGATGAAAAGCAATTTCGTGGGAGGTAGACTTTGAATAACTGCTGAAAGCTCTGTTAACTCCTTTTTTACGTGGGAAATTATCAAATAATAATATTCCACAACTATCACTCAACTCCGTCTAGTCCCAAGCTAAGCAGACCTTGTGTTATGAGTACTAGACAACTGATTTATTTATTTACTAGCTGCTGCCCGCGACGTCGTCTGCGTGAAGGGTCTACAGTACCAAAAATACCTAAGATGTCAGTGTCGCTATAGTATTATAAGTAAACAACTTTTAAAATAGCATTAAAATATAAGTTTTTTTTTGCAAGCGAAGCAAGTGAAGAGAGTTATATGGGAATCCTGCTGAGTTCAGTCATAAGATGTGACTGAAGGAAATAGAGAAAATAATGCAGGAATACATTCCAGGACACAAAAGAGTAAAAATACGTACAAAGGTATCATACCTTACAATACTTCCCTATAAACTACGTTGGTAGTTTTGCTGCCAGGAGCCAAAATGTAAAGAGAGTCAGGACTGGTGACGCGAGAGCAAGCGACGTACAGTTGCCCGCGTGAGAAGCAACTCGTCCTGAGATCGACACCCGCTGCCCTCAGTATCTGCCCCTGTGACTTATTGATGGTCATCGCGAAGCAAACACTCATAGGGAACTGTACGCGCTTGGACTGGAACGGGAAGTTGTGAGGTATGAAGGGAATGCGTGGTATAAATACTGCCTCGCCTACGCCACAACCCGTAAGAATTTTCGTATCAATGGTGTGTCTGTGGAGAGAGATGACTTTAAGGCGGGTCCCGTTACACAATTTCGGAGGAGTTAGGTTCCGAAGAAGCATAATCGGGACACCGACCTTCAACTTGATGGTATGCGCTGGAAGTCCACTTGCTGACAGAGAGTTCAGAATTCCAAGGGCTAATGTGTGGCGTCATCTTGCTCGACAACAGTGTTTATCGAGGTGTAGACCACTTCATTCCCCTCAATTTCCGAGAGAATGCTTTCGTTATTTGCTGCAACCTGATCATTTTTGGGCGTCGGCGATGTCACTCACACACCCAAGAAGCTGGTGCGGTATACGACTGATGTCCCCGTACACACAGCGAATGAGTTCTTCTAAGCTGGATACCGCTCAACCGAGAGACTCTGGAAGCACCACCTGTCAGAGTGCCTTCGCCAAGACTTAGAAGGACATCGGAGAATTCTTGCAATGCACATGCATTGCCGTCGAGCCGAGCTCTCATATTAATGGTCAAGCCAGCTAACAAACTCGTGACCACAACGAAGATCGTTTCAACGAAACATTCACTTCGTCAGCCCTCGATACCCGGACTTCCCGCGTCACCACGGGAAGTGTTTGCCGGAAATCGCCACTGAACGGTGACACCACCCATCAAATGTTCGTTCCTGCGGATGCCCTGCAGGGTTCTGTCCACGGCCTCAACTGCCTTCCTATTGGCCATCGTACACTTATCTCATACGATCAGAAAGCAATACTGCTTAAGGAGTGCTCTCTGTTACGTGACACACCACAAACAGGCGTTTCGGCGCTCTCTAAATCGATGGGAATTTTAAACATGGCATGTGCTGTCTTGCCACCCGGAAGCAGTATGGCAGCAAATCTCGACGACGCTACAGCAATAGCAATTTTACTTTGCCTCCTGACCTCTGCAAATATGTCAGTGGTAACAAATGTTTTTCCTGTTCTACCTGGAGCATCCAAGAAAAACATGTTACCCTGGTTTTACTCAACGCTTTCAAGGACGGTGTCATAAATTTGTTTTTGCTCTGAAGAGAACAAAGTGACATGGTCATTTCGTATGGTGGTCATTTCGCCCGGATCGTAATTTATCCCAGCGTTATACTCCCGATTTCCACGGCCTTGATGCGGTGATGATTGACTCATATTCGATCAGCGGTTTGCAGCCGATAGAAATGACCACATCTGGAAGTGAACTGAGACAGGTGTTCAGCACGCGTTCATCAGTTAGGTACTTCGTCTTCGTCTCCTGTAGCACGCCTCAAAGCTCGTAGAAAATCTTCAGACAGATGATGGCGATACTTCTACCACAAAGCTACCGGGTTCGCGACCCCACAAAACAACGACCCCAATTATTGTCACCGTTGAGAAGGCTGCGCGGTAAGTGGGATACTCCACGCCATCAAATGTCCTCTGGAAGGCGAAAGACATCGGGCCTCGGACAGTGGGAAGTAACAACCGCAGAAAATAGCATTCGCTATTATTCGGATGCACGGTAGGTATCCAATTCGGTGTACTTGAAAGTTCCCGGAAAACCTTCCACAGCACCTCCTTGTCGACGTCGGTTAAATACACCCCTTTTGTCGTACGTGTAATATGAAGGCACCGCGTCATACGTAAGGGATCTCACAAACTGGTCGACTTCACAGAGCTGGAAAAATGTCACCATGTTAACACCGCATTTTTTTTAAATTGTCTTCCTCAACTCTGCTCAAGATTTTGAGGGTTTTGTTGGAACTTGAATTTGCCAAAACGAACTATACGATACAACTTTTATGACGAAAATGCACATCACATCACCATCTATGAATTTTAAGAATAACTAACTACTAACCTCGCCAACATGATCAAATTTAAATTATTAATTTCCAAAAAGTGTTAACATGTAACTTGATTTGATTTTTATGAAATCTCATGAGATGGCGCTGCTTAAAAATTATCTTTATGCTACTAAAATTCATTAAACTATGTTTCTCTACCCAAGTTACTGAAATGGCGTAGTTTTTATAGTGTAAAGCTAGATAATAGCATGGCTTACTCAAAAACAACATTTAAATATGCATCGTTAGATTACACGCTGTCACAGAATGCGTGAGAAAAATAAAGATTCACAGCTCCTCCTCCGTAGGTGATAGCGTGATAATATGTAGCCTATATGTTGACCCGACCTCTTGGTAATATTCATGCAAAATTTGAAGTAAATCCATGCAGTACTTTTTGAGTTTGGCCCGGACATACATACAGACAAACAGACAAAAATTCTAAAAACTATATTTTTGGCTTCGATATCAATTGAGATCACGCCCCAAGTATTATTTAAAAAAAATATTCAATATACAGTTTTGACTTTCGTACGATTTTATAATATGTATAGATTCAATACACTTTGAAGAAATGCCTAACGATTAAACACGTTCTTGTGGCTAATTTATAAAAGATAGATATAAACTATCCAGGACTTTTTTGTAGATCTATTGGAGACTATCATCTTTGTAATACATACTTTTGGTGTATGATCAACGTATGCGAGGATAGGAGCGATCGAAAGCGCATTTTCATCCGACTTGCTTTAAATTTATAGTCAATTCTCAGTTCCTATGTATCTTATCGTTATGTTATATAGCCCATAACCTGCCCAGGAGTATGGACCATAATCGTACCAAGTTTGGTTAAAATCCCTTCAGTAATTTTTGACCCATGCGTGCACATACAGACAGACAGACGGACAGACAGACAGACAGACAAAAAAATTCCTGATTGCATTTTTGGCATCAGTATCGATCACCAATCATCCTCTAATATTAATTTTTAATATATATTCAATGTACAGAATTGACCTCTCTACAGTTTTATTATAAGTATAGATATAGATATAGATTTAGGATCGCCAACATTACAACATAAATATTTTTAAATACATACATACGAGTATTATTATAAATTACACCCAGACACAGAACAAATGATTAAATAACTTTTCTAGCTGTGGGTGGAGTGGAAGGGAGTGTCGGGCATTTCCTGACTTAAATCCACAACAACAATCCGTAGCCCTAGCACACATTTGTAACTGGTCCCGTTAATTTTGCTGACATTTCTAAGGCGCGTGTAGAATAGAGCAAACTCTCGACCCATGCTTGATTTTTACCGAATGTCCAATAAAACTTTATTGCTTGTATTAGGTTTTTTAGTTCATATATTGTTGGCTTGGTTAAGATTGTATCTTTTGAAACTAACTGTAATAAATAAAATATGTCAAAATGCACTTAGGGAGGTTTTTTCCCACTAAGGTAAAAAAAAAACTTAATTGAATTTGGTAAACTTATAATAAACATTGGATTGAGACTCTAGTAGAACCTGTCTGATTGGAAGGTGTATTTTTAAAACTATTATCATAATTATATCGCTGGTGTTAAACTAAAAAAAAGTCGATGAATGAGCGCATCTCTAAAGTCGTCACGCATTAGCTATCATGCACTAGCATCTTTATCAGTCGAACAAAGAATTACGCGCCCTTTTCAGGGTGTTATACTTTTTTAATAGTTTGGAGTTGTAATTATGTAAATGTTTTTAAAATTACGTTTATCCCTAATACTAGTTAGGTATATTTGCTAAATATTGGATGAAAAACACGCGGTGAAAAAAGTACGGTGATGCTGGAGAGTACCGCAGTTCATGTCTTCCGGCTGAAACGGTGAAGATGTTTCAAATTATGACAAGTGATATTTATTTTGCAAATAAGTTTTTAAAAACACTCATTCGTCAATTTAAAGTAGATGACACTAGTGTTTTCTATATCTGACAAAAACCTGAGAAGAAACACGAAAAAAACTCAGGGGTCTTTCTCTTCCATACAGCAGTCTTGTAATGGTTAAATCATATGAAAACCATGCAGTTTGGAGTCTGAGATGGTCTTTTGAAGAGAGAACCACACATTTCTGATTGGACCTGTCTAGTCAGTGTTCGTGTAGCTCAACTCAGGACTACTAAAAAGCTCAACGACTTGACGATTGTTAAGATTTTCTCAACAAAAACAATTAGGTAAAACAACAGGAAAATATGAAGTGAGAAAATGATATTATACTAAGCGGTGTTGAGTAAAACACCTGGATTTTGGCAGGTAAAAGAATAAGTATTTCATAAATGAACTTTAGACGCTGCTGGAGAACATTTTAAGAAAAGTTTTTCACTTCGTTAGGGACCGCAAGCTTTTAGGCTAAGTACAATTTTATGCTAAATGTAATTTGAGGGCAGTGACCGTCAATTAGAGAAAGAGATTTAGACATATAAATTAACCACATACTGTTGTTAGTATCATACTTATGTATATAATACTAAGAGCTTTATACCCCTTATTGCTTCTACTACTTTGCACGGCCACCTAAACTACTCAAACTAGTAGATTTATCGACACTTTTGAAGCGAAACTATGTAAATGCATACACACTCGTGTAGTAAAAGCAAAAGTCAAATAAAAAGAAAAGTCAAACCATTATTTTCCCCAAATCTAGCGAAACAAATAAAAAAAGCACATTTGAAACCAGCATTAAAGCGAATATTTATTTGTGGTTGTTTTATCTGTCCCCCACCAATGAAAGGGCAATATTTTTCTTACATACATCAAATATTTTTTTATCTTTTTAGTATTTAACTTTGACCCTACTCTTGGTCTAGTGGGCAGTGGCCAGTGGCCAACCAACCAACCCCAAACAAAACAAATGTTTGTGTGATGAGCACGATCATTCGGTCTGTGTCTGGGTGTGCATCTATAATATGAACGTATTTAGAAATATAGAGACTATCTTTATCAGTAATGTCTAGTACTTTTAGTAGTGCTAAAAGTACTAGACATTACTGATAAAGATTACTTAGTAGCGGACAAGATGGCGTTTTGTGAAAATTGTAAAGTATAAATATAATTTGATCTTCACAAATCAATAGGCCTCCATGATGCTAAAGTAAATCCTATTTAGTGTCTTAAGAGCGTTTTTTCGATGTACATTTTCTTTATATGTCTCTATGTTATTACACATCTTTGTCTAGATATGTTGGATACACAGCTATTCTGTGGATATTATCTAAGCTTCTATAGAAATCTAAATATTTTGATAAATAGCGTAATTATTTGAAAAACTAATCTAGTAAAAACCTCTGAAAATCTGCTATTTTATACGAACTTTGGTCCTTCATAATGTACCTAATCTTATATTAAAAATATTAAAAAGTACATCAATGGAAGCCTTGGACGTTTAATGAAGATTCCGAATTACGACAATTTTTCTGAAAAGCTTTTAATGGTTTAATTCATTAAACCCCAAGCGAACGCCGGCGTTCGCGCACCTATTGTCTTTCAATTGTGTCTGTAATTATCACAATTGAAAGGTTAAAAAAAACAACACGTATTTCCTGGATATTTTTTTCTGTTGTATCACTAACAGAATTTTCAGGCGTAAGGTGCAAAAAAAGAGAGATACTCTTTTTTGCATTGCCTGTTTATCAAACATCGCGTTGGATTGCGTTAGATGAAACAACTAACTGACGATAGGCGGGTGGAAAAGGAGCCTCTTAAGGTGTAGTGTGATATATAGTGAAGACACTGTACGAATTTGAGCTCGGCTTGTGTTCCGCTCTTAATCGGCTCCTCTGGCGTAAACTCACCTTTAGGCTGTTTCTACAACAAAGATGTGTTATGCAGCTATGCTGAGAGGATGTAATAGCTAAACTGTAAAGCTGTATGACCGTTTCCATTGATGCTAAGCTATATGGCAGTGCGAGTAAGATGTGCTGTGGAGATGCGTCGCCGCAAAGTAGCTGCGCGAGGAAGATGCGCAGCTCGAGCTATGCGATGTATCGATAGTATGGACGCTTTACATCGCTACACGACTCGCGACCATCCATAGTACGCATCCTTCCTTAAAAAAAACATATCTTAGTTGAATCCGTTTCCACCAGTGCTAAGCTATGTGCACCAATAAATATGATTGGTGGATATAAAACGCATCCATAGCAACGTAGCATAGCACATCTCTGGTAGAAAAGCACTCTTAGGCTGGTCACGATACGAACGGTAAACGATTTTCCAAAGTTCCAATCTAGCAGCGATGGCCAAGTATTCTTACTTACCAGACAATTTCATCGCAGTAATTTATAAATTACTCAGTAAACACTTGGTAAGGCTACTTGCGTGTACAAAGAACCTTTTGTTCAATTCAATATTATTTTATTCTTTACGTACAACCGTTAAATACTTTCGAAGAAACCTGAAAGATATTTTAAGAAGGCTTACACAATAGCTTTTATCTTTGAACATTTTCTTTAAAGAAAATAATGTGTTTTCTCTGAAATTACAGTGTAAGATTATTATGTTTGTGATCAAAGATGTATGAGGCAGGATAATTAAAATTTTGTACAGTCAGCAGTATTCATTGTTCTATTGATAAGAAAAATCTTCTACTTGTACAGGAAAGAAAGTCACTGTTTTCCTGTATCATTAGTCAGTACTATATTGTTATGTCATTCTATCCTGTGATAAGTTCATTAAATTATTATATTATATCTTGCCTTTTGATGAATAAAAGCTTTCCTCCATTCTTCTCTTTGTTCCCAGTTCTGTGCCACTTCTTGCCCATTCCAGATGATATGTAAGGCGTCTCGCCATATCCTTTCAATTATTTTATTTGTTAACCTAACGATTATTCATACTTATAAGAAAACCTAATGAGAAAGCCTATACAAATTCTAATAATCAAACACAGTAAAGATGAAGTTTTCTATTTATGTTTGTTATTTCTTCATTCTCAAACGGCTGAACTTGTTTGGCTCATAGGTAGATCATGTCTTGGAGTAAGGCATAATTTGCACGACATACTTTATGGCTTTATGTCCCTATTCTTCTAAAGCAGTTTTTTTTTTCCATTTGTATATTGTCGACGCAGTTCTGGGAGCTTAGTTAAATCCAGGATATTTTGTTTATATTAATTTATTTATTACAATTACTCCTTGCACTAATAGTTTAATCTTTAGAATACCGTATTTAAAGACACAACACAATAGAAAGACAATGAAAGGGCGAACGCCAACGTTCGCTTGAGTTTTAATGAATTAGACTCACACTTGCAGAGTCAATGATTATATAAGTGACTATTACATAAATACTGTTCAGATATAACAATCGACTAACAATAAATCAAAATGTAGCAATATTATTAATATTGCTACATTTAAAAAGCGAAAAAAAAAACTGACGAACGGCGAGTTTCCACACTCACATACGTTGTTGAAATCTCTATGATCCGGATCAAGCGTTTTGCCTCGTTGTTTATACCAAGTACATTGAGGGTCTATAACAATTTGCCTGCTGTGGTCTTCCCGTCCGATTATAATTTAGGTGCCTTCAAGGCTATAATGAATAGGCTAATAAACTAGTGCGCCTTTTTTTTTTTATGGTGGGAAAAATCATGCATTGACATCCCCCGCCCTTGGGCGGAGCGGGAGATAGTGTCAGACTCTTACTGACTAAAAGACCCACCCCGTTCCTTCTAGCCTTCATACCGGGGCTCGAGCGCCCTTTCGGATAACCCTGGCCCCAGTAGGCTTCGACCCGGCTGGGTCCCTGCTGTTGCTGACAACTCCTTGAGGCGCGCGGGAACAGTGCGCGCCGTCGACGACTTGAGCTTGGTCCGGACAGTTACCGCACGGCCGGACAGCGAGCTACCCATTGCTCACTGTCCGCAAGCCCGCGTCTACGTTGGCCGGAAATCGGGATCAGAATCCCGGCGACGGCGGCAGCGGCGATAACGCCGTTGCCTGATGCGTTCGGCCTCCTCCTTTGCGAGCATTACTGCTTCGCAGAAGTCGGCGACCGCCTGCCACTCCTCCTCGCTCCGGACCATGGCCTCAACCAAGGCCCGGCGCGAGAGGTCTCCGCCGCCGATCGCCCCCACGAGGGCACGGCGATGCTCCGCCCAAGCAGGGCACACCTCGACTGTGTGCTCCACCGTGTCCTCCGGGCGTTCCGCACAGTGGCGACACCCGGGCGTCACTTCCGCATGAATCGAGTGCAGAAATCTCCCGAACGAACCATGTCCGGTGAGTACCTGCGTCATGCGGAAGGTAAGGACGCCGTGAGGTCTTTTCAGCCACGCCTCAAAGAGGGGACTTACCGCCATGATTGTGGCGTGCCCAAAACTAGTGCGCCTCTCCATCAACGATTGCATCACTACTTACCATCAGGTAGAATTGCATTCAAGCACTAGGTTATAACAAAAAAAAAAAAAAAACAAATAAAAGCACAATTAATAAAATTACATACCAATTCACCTGAACTATGTATTGTATACTTTTAAATCATTAAAATTGACTTCTAAAATAAGCGATTTAAATCGTCATAATGCCTTCAAGTCATTTTGATGCCGACCATACTAACTTGTTTTATTTCTTGCGATGCTCTCACTGGAGATAAGTGCGCAGTAAGATAAGCGTGAGCTAAATAAATGAGTGTCTGCTTTTTACTGTACTCTTTAGACTACGTCTTATTTCAGTTTTTATTTAAGACTCATAATTATATGAGGCTTTTGTGTAATTTAGATAGGGTCGGAGTCGTTGCATTTTAGCGTATCTATAGTTACGAGAGAATATCAATTTTCATTAGAACAATATTTGCCTCAAAACATGGTACCTACATTTCAAATCTTTTCTTAGAAATTGTGATCTTGTATACTTCGCCATTTACTGTTATAAAAGTATTCGAACAATTTTCCTTTATTGTACACACAACTTTTATAAAAGAAACAAAATAGGATGGCTAATCTACACGGGTGAGTTTAAACTACAATTAGGTTTTTTACAGCAAACCTTAAATATATTAGAAATGAGAAAGTAATTTTCCAGTCCACTTTTAATGTGAACACTTTCGCAGGAAGTTGGTGTAATCATCACAGCGTTGTTAGATTCGTTTCTCGTAATAACATTGTTAATTCGTATTTATGTATCTAAGTATGTATATACTTTCTATGTATTTCTTTTCTATTTGATACCATATCATGTTTCTGCACCACCCTAAGTTCGAATGGCAGAAAACGCCTAAGGCATTAAGTCCGGCTTTGTCCAATAGTTATTACTAGTGCATAAAGTTTTAATAAATAAATAAATTTACTTGACGATAACTACAAATCATCGGTATACAAAAACTAAAGTAAAAACGTGAATGTACGTTTTTCGTACAGCCGAACATGAACCTCCTCCTTTTAGAAGTCGGTTAAAAATATTGTTAACTAGCTTTTGCCCGCAGCTTCGCCCGCGTGGTATTAGGTACTTAAGGAATCGGAATAAAAGGTAGCCTATGTTCTTTTCCATATCAAAGGCTATATGCATGCCAAATTTCATCCAAATCCGTTCAGCCGTTTTTGCGTGATTAAGTAACAAACATCCACACTTTCACATTTATAATATTAGTTAGGATAGTTAGGATTGTTGTAATCCTAACTGGATTACAAGGACAAATTCTTAATGTGCGACTAACATGGTACAATGGTATACCATGTCCTAGAATAGCGCGTAGAATACTTTTGGTTTCAGAGAACGCTCTTGGGACTATTTTCTACTTTCAAATAGTAGCAGTTAGTTATAACGATTACAAACGAGTACTGGAACACAAAGCGTTGGTAAGTCTTCCACAAGATGAACTGATGACCTAGTGAGGTTCATGGAAACCCAGTGGAAGCGACACGCATAAGACAGGTCGTTGTGGCGACACTTGAGGAGGTTCTTGTTCAACAGTCGTTTTTGGTTGAAATAAATTTACTAATTTTCTCATCACAACATTATAAAATACTGAGTAATAAATAGCAAATACATATACTCGTACTTCTATGGTTCAATATTGCGGGAGACTGGTGCCTAAGCTAGGCTCAAGGTCTGTATTTCAAGATACCAGGATCTCCACCATTTACCTAGATTTGTTTAAAAACTCATTATAAATAATGTACTCGTACAATGATCACATAAATTGCAATATTAGGGAAGCAAGAATAATTTACATGCATTCACAGACTCGCTAAGAGCAGTTGTCGAGTCAGTGATTTTAAATTGTATTAAGTTTTGTGTGCTACGTACATGAAATGATGATAAGCAATGATATATGAATAGAGCAAGTTTACAACAAGTTCTAGTGTATATCTGACTAGCTACTGCCAGCGGCTTTGTCTGCGTTAAAATCGGAAAACATCCCCAAGGAAATCTAGATAAAAGACATCCTATTTACTTACAATAAATCCATTCAAGCATTGAGATATGATTGATTTCATCAGACGTCCTTTTTTTTCGGTAGGTGGGAATTCATTCAATAACTTCTCCGCTCTAAGATGGAGTGGGTGGGCGTGTCAGAATTATACTCACTAAAAACACACCTTTATTCTTTAGTTACCTTATCAGTTCTAGAACCACGGGCTTGCTTTTCAGAAATTAGTTGACATTTGCTGTGCTGAGTAGGGAACCAAACAAAATAATCTCATCTGTCTCTTTATCTCAATCATCTGTTTCAGGCACGCGTAGCTACGCGCCACTGGAGCCGTCGATGTTTAGAACTCGATCTGGATGCGTTTAGTAAACGGCTGGATGGCGAACTATTCATTGCTCAACGTCCGCTAGCCCACGCCTACCGCGAAAACGTCTTAACATACAGAATTTTTGTTTAAAATATTAGTATGCTAAGCAACCCACTGTAGGTAATAAATCGAAACCCATGTAAGTAACATAAAACATAAAAAGTGAGTTCCTAAAACCAAGATAATGATTTCCTTCTACGTTATACATAAAATTGTCTGAAGATACATTACCCGCTTCGCTACACGAATGTAGCGTAATATGAATAAAGTGTGGTACATTCGTAACAAAAGTAATTGTTTCCCTCGAGCGCCTACATTTTTGCGGCCACCAACTTTTGAACAGGTTTCGTATAAATTCCGTCGCGCACTACGCAACTGCTGGCTACTAGGTATTTGGTAGATAGTTACTGCTCACTGCTCACTGCTACGACAATTTTTCATTTACTACCCTGACCTATCTGATTATTGAGCTGTAAACTAACATCTTATTTTTTATTAAAAAAAGAGTGAGGCGTGAACCGCGTTTGATAGTAAGAGATGATATGGTCAACGATGGAGAACGTTTGACTAGAAGTAACCTATTTACTCTTGACTTAAAGACTCGTAGGTTTCCTACTAGTAACTATCAAGAAACATAGTCTCCGGCAGGGAATTCCACTCCTGCTGCAGCTGAAAATATGTTTTTTTTTTAATTTTTTTTTTATTAATGTTCAAGATAAAAACAGTATACATTTGACTTTTTATACTAAAAACCACTAAAGCCATTACTGGCTTATGCATGGTTAGTGAGTTCGGATAAATTAAATTATGTTAGTAATAAGTTTATCTAAAATAACTTTTTGCAAAAAGTACTTTTTTAATTCACGCTTTGATTTTTTAGGGTTGCCGAGGTATTTATTTTGTATGTCCACAGGAAGTTCGTTAATTATATATTTTTGGCAGAATGTATGTGTATGTTCTCATACCGTATGTATTGTTGTATCTAGGCAAGGTAAAGGTGTTCATGTTCGATAACGTTCTTAGTTTTGGATGACGTGCATTCTTAATTAAATTATTTATGTTATTAAATTCATCTTTTAGTATGGAAAGTTTAGCCATGTTGTGAACTGGCAATATGTTGCAATAATGAAATAGTTCTGAGTAATCATTTTGGTATTTTGTTTTAATTTTAGGTCGTACTATATTTTGAGAATTCGTTGTTGTAATTTGTAAATTTTATCTAAATGTGTTTTGTAAGTTCTCCCGTAGCTACTGAGACCATAGCCAATAATGGAGTTAGCTAGAGCTAGGTATAGTAGCCTTAAAGTTTTATATGGCATTTTATGTTTAAGTACGATTATTCGACCCAGGATAAATCTTAGTCTATCACATAGATAGTTTATGTGAGGGACCCAAGTGAACTTGTCATCGATTATAAGACCAATATACTTGTGTTCTTTAACGAACTCAAATTTTTCACAGCTACAACTTTCGGCACGTGCAGTGTGCAGACAGTCATGGCTATGGGCTTTGATGGAAGGTGTGTAGGTAGCTTTATTGTGTGAAGAATGTATGTGCATGGCTTTGGTTTTGTCAGCATTTATGACGAGACCAACGTCGTGCGACCACTTGCATAGTAAGTCGAAGTTCGTTTGAAGAAGGCGCTCGGCCCTTTCAGCATCTTTATCAGCCACTACAACGCAGGTGTCATCGGCAAACTGGTATACTGAGCCCACCCCTATAGTATTGCACATATCGTTGACGTAGAGTAGGTATTCCGTAGGCCCAAATATTGATCCCTGTGCCGTGCCTTTAGTTGTTAATTTCATGTCACTATACGAGTTTCCTAGCTTAACAGTCGTATATCTATTACTGTGGTAGTTCATAAACCACCGAAGGAGGGGCCTCTTATACCACTGCATTCTAGTTTCTGTGAAAGTGTATTACAATTAAGTGTGTCGAAAGCTTTACTAAAATCAATAAAAATTATTATAATAAAATGTGTTCTCAAAACGTTTTGTGTGTACGGATGGGAACATTCAATATGTACCAGTAGAGTATCGATGGACTACGTCTAGTCGATGATGGAAAGTACTTAATAACTGAAAGACGCCTTTATGACTATTCATATTCACCTATTAATGGTTTAGTACTGATAATTTTTGACAGAAGAATAAAAATTGCTTAATAGAGATAAATGCTTTGATATTGACTGGTCTCTGTAATGTTACCGACTGCCGAAGAAAGAGCGCACAGTCTTAAATTTAATAATTATAATTATGTCAACCGCTTTTAGCTTACTTGTAGTGTAATTGTTTGGCAAGTACTCAAAAAATAACTGATTTTTACCTTAAAAGCCGGTTGTAGTCAGAGAGTATGTTGTATTTCCGCCATGGTCCATGTCGATTTCGCAGCTCCGTAACAGTGGTTTTATTTTTATTAAAAAAAAAAAACACTTCTTAAAAACGATCTTTGTTATTTTCTGTAACTTTTAAATATTTTCGTGACGTATTTACGTAGATAAACACGTTTGAAGTCATATTTTTTTATCGAGCCCACTAATTTATAAGTATCATTTTTTATTTTTTCCAGTGATTGGTTATATAGTCAATTTTAATAAAATAATTTTTCATAGTGTTCTCGTGTATGTTTGTGGTTTTCGAAAGGTTCAAAAAGTTTAAAATGAATAGAACCCGGTCTTAACAGAAAACGTAAATTCAGAGCTACTTACAGTGGCGTGTAGTGGCTTTGAAAAAGTTGCATGATGTGGTATTTGGTAGCCCAGTGTGTAACGAATGTATGAAATCAGTTTATGTTAACTCATGTAGATATAAGTTTTCATGTGGACTTTTTGCTGTAAATAGGTCAACTTCGCTGCTGAGTGATTTCGTAATTATCACGTTTTTTTTAGCAAATATTTTTTTACTGCAATTTTATTTTCTCCTGAATATATCCAAGTCACTAACGAGTGCTTTTTAGCTAAAAAATATTTTAAATAGAGAATATTTTAGTGACCTACTACGTCATATTTATGTCATCTTGATTTACCCAGTCACTTTATAAAATGACAAGCTTTTACTCATTAATTAAATCTCGTAAAAAAAATACTGAATAGTAGTAAATTGGCCTTTTAAACCAGTAGAATCTAAGATTTTTCTACATGGCTCTCATTAAGGTAACGTCTGCGCTCTCCTTATCAAAGTGTAATCTATATAACCGTCATTACCATTAATATTTAGCATCTTAATCGGAGGTTTTCCTCTTCTCATTATCGCAATATAAGCAAATGGGGTGCTGCTGTGTAAGTATCAGAAAGGTTACTGATAAAAGTAATGATATTAGGTTTAACAGCTGATTGTGGAAGCAAAAACATAATGGAAGATTTGAACTTAGGTACTGTCGTTTGGGGTTAATGAACTTTTTTATTGCCGACTAAAGTTAATACAACAGTATTATGACGTAACCGAGATAATAATAAGTCGAAATGGAGAAAGCTTAATCTTCCTGGTCGTGTAGTAAAGCTTTATTGAAGACTTTTTAGTCTAGAATGAATCGGATTCACGACTAGAAGCCATTCTAAGTCTCTAGGCAATCTTTTAAGATTAGCTGAAACGCAAGCAACCCAGATAGGGTGAATAAGTTACGAACCTTTATTTTAATATGTATTTCAGGTATATATTAGTCCTTACAGAATCTGATGTCCTGTGACTTCTAGGTTCGCGAGCGGTGAGCAATGCGTACCTGGCAGTCCGATATTGATCAGACCTGGGTCAACGGCAAAATGAACGGGGCTCACTAGAGCCGATGCCTGCTGCTAGGGCAGTAGGATTGTTCCAAAGAGTTATCATCGCCCTGAATGCAAAAAGCAACTGATGAAAAACAGTTGGGTTTTAGTCTGTAGAAGTCTGACATTCTCCAGCCACCTAGAGTGGGAGAGGTTATTTAAATATATATTCTAAAATTTTTCCCACAACGTCAACTGGTCTCAAGTTAAGTAGAGTTTGTGCTATGAGTATTAGACAATTACTGATAAACATAGCTTATATATTTCTAAATACATACATAATATAATTACATAAATTATAGCCGGACATAGAACTAATGATCGTGGTCATCACACAAATATTTTTCTTGAGTGGGAATCAAACCCACGACCTCCGGTATAGCACTCAGAGCCACTAACCACTAGGCCAAAAGATGAGTTGCCGATTTCTCACATAAAAAAGGTAGTACTAGAAGTAATGACACTATAGTAGGTTTTATATTTAAATAATGTACTGCTTGTAGAAAAAGACTTTACCAAAGTATAATCTTTAAATGAAGATCAATATAAACTGGTTCATCAATATATTTTTACCAAAACCAATCATTGTAAACTCGGTCAGCGAAAACCACAATTAATGAAACTTTGTCCCGCGACCACAGGAGTCCGGTTGCCGAACCAATCTGTAGTAACATCCGCTCCATGATCGTGACGTCGATGTCGCGATTCCCGATAGTCACGCTGTAATAATAATGATGAAACCGCTGCCACAGAGCTAGGCGACGTCAAAGCAGCCAATGCTAGAAAAAACTAGAGATATCTTTCCATACGAACCGAGCGTCTTATTTAGTAACTAAAGGTATTTTTTTAATATTATGCGGAATTCATCGCCATGCGGAATAGCCGCGACCCGAACGCGTCATGCGCGCATATCCCCCGCATTATAATAAATACATGTATCGTCATCATCGTCATTTCAGCCGACCAGCTCGGACGTGTTGCGACTCTGGTGTCTTTGTGGTTTGGTAGCTTAGGGCTATTTTCATTTTAGCGCAGTGAAATGCAGCCCTAAGTCAAGAGTAAATAGGTCACTTCTAGGCAAGCGTGCTCCAGCATTGACCATGTCATTGCTTACCATCAGGTGAGATAGTGGTCAAGTACGAGCTTATATAAAAAAAAAATAGCCGTCATTATTCGCTGCCGACGCGATGTTCCGTGCTCTGTGACCACAATGAAGCGGGTAGCTGACTGGAGTCGGCAGCAGATGTCCTCATGCAAATGAATCTAACTTTTGTCTTACATAATTACAATTTCATTCTGTAGCTGGATTTAGGTTTTAGTTGTTTTTTGTTCGGGATGTGAATATTGCTAGGTCCTGCTTTAGAGGCGTTTAATGAAACGACAAATTGGTCAGAGAATGTAACTCACCAGAAAGTCTGTCTTTGTACTTTAGTGATGCATGAAGTTTTATTAAATACAACATCGGGATGATAAGGGTTGACGATAAAAATATTTTGTTTTGCCCTCAACTTCGCTAGCTTACTTAAAATATACCCTATGTCACTCAGAAATAAAGCAGCTTTCTATCGGTGAAAAAAAATTAGCAATCGGACTAGTAGGTACTTTTTTTTATTGTTGATATGTTCGCGCTTGACTGCTATCTCACTTGATGGAGCGCGACGATGCGGTCGACGATGGAACGCGCTTGCCTAAAACAAACCTATTCACTCTCGACTTAAAGATTCCCGGGTTCTAGCTATCAGGAAACACAGACTCCGGCAAGGAATTCCACTCCCTAGCTGCACGCACAATGAACCATGTGTTCCAAAACGTTTGGTGCGTGTAGGTGGGATATCCACCTTGTACCGGTGGCGCATAGCCGTACGTCTAATAGTCCGATGATGGAACGGGCTAGGCGGAACTTTCAGAAATTAACCTCCTGCAAACCAAAAAACAAGCTTTGCCTCTTTATTATATTAAGAGGCTGCTTTTCCACTCGCCTATTGTCAACATTGAGAATGCAAAGTTCATGCAAAACAGTCGATTTTCAGAGGTATTTACTGGGTTTGTTTTACACTGTAAATAGATTTCAATAGAAGCCTAGATAATATCCACAAGATACTGTGTTTCCAAAATATCAAATGAAAAATATGTAATAAAGTTATAATCGCGTAAGAGCGGTCGTATGAAAAACAATGAAAATGTATATCGAGTTGCATCCCCTTAAGTGTAGGTAATGTATATAGGTATTTTTTTTTTTGTTTCTATGAGGTAATCTCTGAAAGTACTGGTCCGATTGCTATTTTTTATTTTCCACAAATAGAAAGCTGATTTATTTCTAAGTGATATAGGCAAAAACAAACGGCATATTTTTAAGGTTGGTAGTAGAGTCTGTGCGGAAAGTAAACCATCGTGGGATTTGAGGGCGCTGCTGTAGATAAATATCGTTTTTGTTGTGTAAGCAACATTGTGACGTCATTATAGTGCGACTGTTAAATCTTGATATTTTGAAACTCAGTCAGACTAGCTTTTTCCAGCGGCTTCACCCTATAATAAAAATTATCCTATTGGCTGAATTTGCTGACCTAAGGAAACTGCAAAGTCATTGCTTATGTGCTATATTATTACAATGTTTATGATTAAGTTCATCTGTCTAGTAGTTTTTGCACGACACATCCATATATACGAGTACCTTCATCCATCTTCACAAACTTTCGCATTTATAATATTAGTAGCCTATTTATTAAACTTGCTCACGTGATGAAACTTATAAAAAAAAATTGGTTATAAGCTATATTATTGCAACGTTTATCATTAAACTCATCCGTTTATAAGTTTTTGCCTTATGAATAACAAACCGTTAATTGTAGCGACACCTGGGGGAGGACTATGTAGAACAGTGGACGTCTTTCGATTGTAATGATGATGGACCTTTAAATGCAAACAGGAATCGGTAAAGGAAAATAGCGTGAAGAAACTGCTGTACTGCCTATCTAGGTAGGTTCCACCAACGACCACTTACCCAGTTCCAACGAAAATGGTTCTATCACTTTGACTGGGATCGGTCTATTATCACTGACTAGAATATTGTGACTGACTGGCCTGTTGGTCTAGTGGTTAGTGAACCTGACTGCTATGCCGGAGGTCGTGGGTTCGATTCCCACCCAGGACAAATGTTTGTGTGATGAGCATAATCATTTGTTCTGTGTCTGGGTGTAACTTATCTATAATATGTATATATTTAGAAATATGTAAGTATGTTTATCAGTTGTCTAGTACCCATAATACAAGCTCTGCTTAGCTTGGGACTAGACGGCGTTGTGTGATAGTTGTAGAATATTATTTATTTATTTATTATTTATTGTAACTAACAGCATGTTTATGTACTCCCTAGTTAAATATTAAGGTAAAAACGGGACACACTACCACTTTCTCGTTGTCTTCCTCAGAACAGTCCGTCAGTACATTTTCCCCTTTTGCTAATCAATGAAAAATATGAACTTAATGACTATGAAAATAAAATACACTTTAGAATTTGTAATGTTGCTTCGTAAAAAATCTATTTAGCCTATAAGGGATCATCTCGTAAATAAGATCCTTGGGATCACTTGGTTGTCCGTCTGTTTATCTGTTAACCCTTTAACTCGAGAACGCTTGGAGGTATCGATTTAAAATTAAAACCATACATTCAAGTCTGCGGTCTTTTGAAGTTGTGAAAAAATCAGACTTCTGAGTTACCGAAAAAAAATATGGCCGTTTATGTCGGAAAAAATACGTATATTTCGATACTCAAGAGAATCAAAGAAACCCGAATCCCGTTCCTAGAATCCTGAAAGGCATAAATCAAGGTCTCATAGAACAAGTACAGGGAAAAATCTTAAAAATTTAATTTGCAATTCGGAAAAATCTTCGTAACACAATTCGGGAATTGATTTCATAGGTAAATTTGTACAGAATCCTCAGTGTGCGAGTCCGAATCGCACTTGCCCTTTTTATTTTAGTTACTTCCTTCCTTACTCAAGCCTGAAAAAAAATATTCTTAGTTAGTCGAAACGCATTATAAATTTAAAGTATCAATACTCTTTATACTAGCCATCGAAAATATTGACCAAAACCAAATAAAGAAATATCGTCATGTTTAAATGAATTTCCGTTTAATTTATATATATTTGGAGATAACTGGGACAGGAGTTTACCTAGGAAGTCTAAAAAGATTAAAATAAAAGTGTTACGTACCAAAAAAACAGCATACCAATGTTTCCCAAGTTCGTGACTTAGTTTTGATCAATTATGGTGTGATTTGCCATTTGTTATCTTTGGCAAAACTGTAATATATTAAATATTATTTTCCTTGCAGCTCGGTGAAATTTTTTATCACATTTCTGAAGATTTCAATTGAAAATTATAACAAAATAACATAATCAACAAACCGGTGTCAACATTTTATGACGTTTGGCATTTGACGGATGGCTGGGTTGGGTTGCTACTTAAAATCTTTAATGTTGTTTTCACTTTACGCCACGACGGTTCTTTTATCGCACAGACAATAATAGATTTTTATTTCATTCGACGCAAACCTGCTTTTCCATGATCTTGTTTGATAGAATGACACAAATGTGATCTACATTCAAATGAAGCACTTGTAATGTGCATTTTTTATGAAAGCTGACGTTATATAAAATATGTACGTACTGACATAGCCCGAAGATGATGATGAGAGATGGTTCACGTATAGTATGATCATTGAAACCGGAAGATTCTGGGGTGGCGACCGCGTATTAAAACAATGAACTATAGTAAACCGATGATTGGGTGATGATCGCGGGGATCTGAAGGAAGTGAGATGTACGAGACCGGTCGTTGTGGCGACACTTGGGAGAGACCTATGTCCAGAAGTCATCTTTCGGCTAAAAAGATGATGCTGATGAATGTCCCAGTGGTTTGGTTGGAGGATAAGGCTATGAAAATATATAATTACAATTTTCTTAGAACCAATCATCATCATTATCAATATTTCAGCTGAAAGACGTCCACTGTTGGACATAGGCCTCCCCCAAGTGTCGCCACAATGAACGGTCCTGTGCGTCTCGCATCCATCGGATTCCCGCAACCCTGATCAGGTCATCGGTCCACCTTGTAGGAGGCCTTCCAACGCTACGTCTTCCGGTACGAGGTGGCCATTCTAGAACCTTTCGGCCCCAATGACATCTGTTCTGCGAGCAATGTGCCCTACCTTGGTTCTTCTGTGGATATCCTCATTCCTGATTCGATCACGCAAGAACCAATACAATACATCTTTATTTAAGCCTTTCTTTAGGATAGGCCTTCCTCAAGTGTCACCACAATGAATCCTATACGACTTGAACTCATTAGATTTACACGACCTTCACTTGCTACCCATCAGATGGAAGAATATTAAGCTTTCGAATTCCGTAATTAGAGACACAATAGAAAGACAATGAGAGAGACGAACACCAGCGTTCGCTTGAAAAATATTCTGTAATATAACACTTTCAGTTAAAAAAGTTGTTTTCCTATATTCAAGAAACTTTAGGTATATTTAACTTCATCGTTTTTCTATGTATGTAACAACGAAAGTTATAAGTGTTGTTGATAACTAGTGGAGGATAACAAAAGAAAAGTAAAAATTGTGACACATACTTTAACATCTTATTATAAAACTTTTGAACTAAAGCTGCAGTTAGTTTCACCTATAAAGTTATCCAGTAAGTACTTACTTTTACCAGTAGTAAGTATGCTTTGGCCAGTCAAAAAAAAAAAAAAAGTCCTGTATCTTGCCAAGTATTGAGGTCATGGTCTAGCCGTTTGACACACGTCATCTAAATACTCAGATATCCAGGCATTTCATGACAGTCAAAAATTAAAAATATTACGTATAGAGTTTCATCTGTGAATTCATCCGGTAGGTACTAACTGCTACCAGTTAAAACCTAAACATAGTTTAACCAGTCAACAATTTTTTTTACGTGATGAACAGACGGGATAACATGTATTCTGTATTTTGCCAAGTATCCAGGTCATGCTGTAGCCCTATGATACACTTCATCTTCATATTTACGTAAATATCCAGGCTTTCAATAATACATGTAATAAATCTGTAGAAGTTTTTAGTTATGTGCGCATCACGTAAAACGTCCGAATGTTGGCGTAGATAACTTTTATACAGTTAAATTGTGTGTTACTTGATATAATACTTAGGCTCTTTTTTCAAAGATATACTACATTACTGATAGGCGGTAAGAAGGTCGTCGGGTCAACTAGTTCAAAATATAACAGCCTAATATCGTATTAGGCTATTTTTATGTTTTACTTTTATTGCATTTTGTTTTTATTGTTTCGTACCTTTTTTTAGGAACTAAGAAGTATGATGCAAAAATTTATATCAATTACTCAGATCTGCTATCATAAGCAGCAGTGAAAAAATCAAACTTCTAAGTCAATGTTATCTAAAGATGAAAGCGTTTAGGCGTTTATTTTGACATTCGCTAAGATATCAAAACTATAAAGTACTTTACGTTGACCAAGAATCCTTGGAAACATGAAACATGGTTCATAGGTAAAAGCTTAAATTCACATTCATGAGATAACCTAATTAAAATTAATAATTTATTGGAATAAATTATCTCTGTCAGTTTACCACAGGCACCACCTTAACATTTTATAATAATTAAAATAACAATATTAAAATATTTTAATGTGAACAATTTCATATTCGTGATTTTAATGAAATAATCTTGAAATTTGAATTCTTCTGTTAATTGGGACAACGTTTATTAAATTAAAACCTTAATTATTTTAATTTGCAAACTTATTTAAAATTGCCATGGATTTTTAAGATAGAACAATTTATTATGAAAAGTCTATTTTATTATATCTTCACTTAACGACAAAATAAAAAGTATGTTTTTTTTATATTTATATAAATGGGTGCTTGATTGCCCGATGGTAAGCAGTGATGCAATCGTTGGTGGTGCGGCGCAAAAGTTTATTAAGGGCCTATTCTCTCTAGTCTTGAAGACACCAAAATTATAATCGGACGGGAAGACTGCAGTAGACAAAGTGTTCCCTTCCTTCGATGTACGCGGTATAATGGTCGAGCTTACGCTTAGCCTGGACCCTAGAAGTTTCAACAACGTAAAAGTACTTGCCGTACGTCAGGTTATCCGATGGTACACTCTCTAAAATGCATCTTGTAAAATATCGAAAGGCTGGCTACCCAGAATGAGGACTGTAAAATATCGAAACTTGGTTACCCTAAGTTACTGTTTGCTCTCTAAATTAAGTACGCAATAAAAATGCAGGCTTTATTTTCTTTTCTATGAACTTTATTAAAAAAATAATGTCAATCCATAAAGAGCCCTTTTTTATAATAAAAAAGTACAAAAATAAGGACAAATTTTGTAAAAATAAACTGAAATTAATTTTCTGATTCCACGTAAACTCTTTGAATCAATTCTGAGAACTTTTAACTAAAACGTACTCGATGAAATGATTTTAGCTTTCATCGGATCGGATTTAACATTTTTCGAAAAAAATATTTGGCTAAAATAACAAAATGAAATATCGCTGACGAGTTTTTGAGTGCATGACTTAAAAAAGGTCAAGTGAATTCCTAAAATACCCACCGTGTACCAGGGAGCACTTCTCTGTCAGTGGGTACTACATTAAATCGTCTATGCTATAATTTACATAAGAACCTTCTACTTATTCGTTTATTCTTTGCTCATTTTCATAGCCTTAAAGATAGACATAGGTGATTTACGAAAAAATTTAGTGTTGTCGTAGGTCATCAATTAGTGTTTACGTAGATCATAAATGAGTGTTACTGTAAGTCATCTGTGGAAGTGTCGCAATTTTTTACAGCAGTATTTTTCCACTTGGATATTTTAATTTATAACAAAGGTGAATAGATAAAATGGACTCTTACTGGTAGATTTTGCCATCAATCATTGAGTATAGATATGTGTGGATAAAGGCCAGACCAAGACAAGCCCTTTTTTTAAATATTTTTACTCAAGTATCGTTTTTTTTTTTAATTTGATGGACTTATGTTTTGAAGCAGTAAAACTATCCCCTTTTTAGGTTTATTTTAAGGATCTTACAGTCAATCATAAAATAGTCTGGTAAATATCGATGTCAGCGTTAAGAACGCCATTTTACCCATAGATTTAAGTTTCTGTAAAATTGTTACTATTTTGGTGTACAATAAAGTTTTTTCAGTTCTATTTAACTCTTTGAATGTCGTAATTAGAAACACAATAGAAAGACAATTACCTTATGTCGGACAGTGTAACTTAAGACATTCGAAACGTAATAAACATGTTTATATAGGTTTAAAGAATTTATTTTCATAAGGACAATTACAGTTCACTTAAAATGAGATACAAATAGCTTATAAGTAATGACATGTTCACATCTGGTGTGTTGGTGACATCATAGGTTGATTACATGTTTTTTTTTTAATTAAGCTTTAAATATATTAATATTTTCACATTTTAATTCTTTGGGTAAATCATTAAACAGCCGTTCTCTCTCAAACAGTATTGTTTTTTTGCCGTAATTAGTTCGAGCGCGTGCAGTCATTAGTTGAAACTTCTTTTAACAGTTTTAACAAATTATACATCGCATTGAAATTAGCCTTCTCCACTCTAATTTTCTACTACTTTTCTCTGTTTATATACCATACTTATCGGTCCGTATTACTCAAAGAATATGACTTTGGCATAACCCGTCGACGTTTACCCCTTACGGGAGGCAGCTGTGAGTAAGTTATTATTTCTGTAAAATTGGCACCAACCACCTGTGTTTCTAATAACATTACCTTGTGCGATATACTGCTCGTATATAACCTTGCTATATAATGTAATATTTTCCTTACAGCTTCCTTGGTACATCAGTTATGGAAATTGAAGGGAACGTGTTTATTAAACGGTTGGAGTGAGTTGACTACGTGGTTTGGCGGCTGATCGATTTGAGTGGTGAATTGTTGTGAAAATTGATGACTGCTGCATGTTTTTTAAATATGTTTACTGGTTTTTCAGTTTGTTTTGTGTCCTGCAATAACATGATCAGGGAATAATATACCTAATATAATTTTAACCAATGTCTTCGCTGGCGTGAAAATAATTTTCTCTATAAAAATTTTGCTCTCCCACTTCATCCTCTTGGGATGAGATTTTCTTGTCCTTTATAAACATCATAAAAGGAAACTGTACAAATATTCAGCAGTCTTAGTCCAAGTGTTTGGGCTGAGCGTTGATAAGTCAGTAAGTATATAAAAGCCAATACTTTGCCTTTTATATACAGAAGATTGTTTGCAATCTATTTTCAGTCTATCTACCAAAAACACTTCTTATTTTCGATTATCGCTGAGATGACATTGACATGATTTGTAATGTCCTCTTGAACAGTGGTAAGTCAGCGGAAACGGCTCCAATTTTCGGGATTATATGTGTGATTTATTTCATCAATTCTACTTTCAAAACGGTAATGGAAAACACTATGTTAACAATGTCCTCTAGGTAGATATTTTTTTTAGAAGGTGAGTATGTATTGTATTTGTGATTTTACCAATAAATCATGTATCTACTTTAATATGCTTAAGTTAACTAACCTAATTAAAACTAACTTAAAAAATAAACATAAAAGTTCTAAAGAACTAAAGAAGCAATCTAAAGTACGGCGTCGAAAAACTCCCCCGAATGGCTGTCGACTGGTGATGTAGACAAAAGATTGGCGGCATTGCCACGCTGAATGGCAATGCTTATCCTTTGTCCCACATAAGAGCCAGCCCTGGATCACGCGAAGTGACAAGGCGTTTCGAAAGTTTTTTAAAGAATTTCAATCTCAAACAGCTCGAAAATATGACTATGAACAAGGTATATAAGTCCCTTAACCCAATTTATTTGGGTTTTATGCATCACAAATTATAACTTACCTCACTTTCCTTTATCCTCGCCTTATCACAATCCATCAATCATTTTTTTTTGTTGTCACATTCAAAGCTTAAGCTTTCTTCACAAAAACTATTCCTCACTCCTTCGCATTACATACCTACTCATTCTCACATTGTCATGCCATGCTTATACAACTGTTTAATAAATTCATCGCAGTTAAAATTCTCATGGGTCAACTTTGTATGTTAAATATCCTGATGAGTTATAACGATGTAGATATTGGAATAATGTCGCAGGCGTGTTGTAATAACTTCCATTTCACACGATGACCATTTTTTTTTAGCCATTGTAGCCACTTGGTCAAATTCATACATTTGTAATTAAAAGTTTTATGTGTTGTTTCTTAAAAATGATGCATTATTTTGGTAAAAGAAAGAAAAAATGTCTCTAGGCTTGTCAAGGGGTTCCGTTTTCATTAAACCTAGGTAAGGAAGCTTTTTTTGAAGCGGAAAATCATTCAATAACTTTTCTCGTCCTGGGACAACGCAGGAGATGACACTTTTACTGACTAATACCACACCTGTCCTGTGCCTTTTAATTACTCTTTACGTTCTACGACCACGTGTTTTCTTTTGAGGAAATCCCTAAGGCGGGCCTCGGTCCTAAGAAAACAAATTAGCAAGAGGATTCATTTAATACTGTCTATAGTTGTGTGGTATCAAATGTGTGAACTCAAAATTCATGACTGCGCCTCGCCTTAAAACGCTCAGCTTAAGTCGTAACTGCGTGGTTTTTGAATAGACCCTTTCTATTTCTTTGTTGAGGTTTATGCATTTTATACGGAGCACACAGCCTTTATACCGGCGGCTTCGTGAGAATGTGTTACAGGATTAAGTCTCAAGAGTGAGGGAACGGCGGTTTCTAAGCTTTAAAAACGGATACTTGACGGTACGGGTTTTTTCTACTACTCTCACACAACGCCATTTAGTCCCAAGCTAAGTAGAGCATGTGCTATGAGTAATAGACAACTTATAAACATTCATCTTTATTTTTAATATGTATTTAGAAGTTGTCCATTAGTGTGTATGTACATAATTCTAGATAAATTACACCCAGAAACAGAACAAATGATCGTGCTCATTACACAAACATTATTTTATCTTGGGGGGGATTCGAACCCATAGCGTAGCAGTTCGACATAGCAGACAAGACTACTGATCACTAGACCAACAGGCCAGTCGACGGTTGGCGCGGTAGTTGAGCGATTGGCTGCTGTATTTCGTATCGGTGATTTAATTTTCGCTTTACAAATATTTAACTGCAGATATTTTTTTCGATTCTATGTGTTGTGACTTTGCATAATGCACATACTTAATACATACATATCCTTGGTCCTAGTAAGGGGCAAATTTGAAAAAAAAAAATATCTTGAGGCGTTGTTTCGAGCAGCTGTACATTTTTTCCGGAATAAAACTCTAAGACTCTCGTCGACATTGATGCTTGAAGATCTACTTGAGAATATTTCTTAGAAGCAATTAATTTCACCAATCAGCTAGAGAGCAATTAATTTTTTTTTTTTTTTTGCACCTGAATGAGTTCTGTTCGTTTTATAAAGAATTTTCTAAACATACTAAAGTATTTCTTTTTGAGCGCCATGGTTTTGTATAGGAGTAAACGTTTCTGTGCCCTCCACGCCACGACATTATTAGAAGACAATATATAATCATAATATTTATTAAAACCGGGTCCACTTTTGTGTCATTTTAGTAAATTAGATTCCATTGCGAGGCACCAGCGTACTCGTATATCATTGTCGTTAGTTGTGACGTAATTGATACGCGACCATGTTACACCTCAAAGCTAATACACCTCCCATTTTGTATACAACCACGAATCTGTAGCCGAATATTTTCGCGTATACCTACGTAGCTTGGACGCATTTTTGATACTGTGTCGCGATACGACTATATCCATTGATAAATAGCACCACTTTCTATATCGAAGTGATTCCTTTTCCGTAGGCGCGGGCTTGAGGACGGCGAGCAATGGGTCGCTCGCTGTCCGACCGTCTGGTAACTGTCCGGACCGAGCCCAAGTCGTCGACGGCGCGCACTGTTCCATGCGCCTCAAGGAGCTGTCAGCAACAGCAGGGGCCTAGCTGAGTCGAAGCCTACTGGGGCCAGGGTTAATTCGAAAAATAGCTCAAGCCCCGGCACGAAAGCAACGAATGAACGGGGTGCGCTTTTAGTCAGTAAGAGTCTGACACTATCTCCTCTCCGCCCAAGAGCGGGATTTTCATTGGATGATTTTTCCCACCATAGAAAAGCGGTTCTTTTTCAATCGTTAAAGGGGCTATGGAAGGGGATATGGTCAAAATGGGCATACTTATTTAGGATACGTCATCATCTGTCTAGCTTTCTCCCCTGAGTAGCTTGGGGTCGGCTTCCAGTTAACTGAATGTGGCTGTATACACGTGTTTTACATGGAGCGGCTGCTTAACAGACCTCCACAACCTCGTTAACTCTTTGAATGTCGTAATTAGAGACACAATAGAAGAATGTGTAAATGGTGGGTAATGTGATACTTCTTGAATAGACTGATAGTCAGACTTTCTGGCGTCTGACTACCTCTAATGGGTAACGGTGTGTCTAGATCTGGCAAATGCGTCGTTAGCGCGCTGCTTGTGAACAGACTGTTTGCGTACGAGCCGCTTGCGAACGAGCCGTCTGCTAATGAGCCGCTTGCGAACGAGCCGCTTGCGAACGAGCCGTTTGCGTACGAGCCGCTTGCGAACGAGCTGTTTGCGTACGAGCCGCTTGTGAACGAGCCGTTTGCGTATGAGCCGCTTGCGAACGAGCCGTTTGCGTACAAGCCGCTTGCGAATGAGCCGCTTGCGACCGAGCCCTTTGCGTACGAGATGCTTGTGAACGAGCCGCTTGGGTCGGAGCCGCTTGCCAACGAGTCGTACGCATAATGCACGTATTTTGCGTACGAATCGTTCATAATTATGAAGCCCCTGCGCCGAGCGCGCTTCGTAAGATCAGAAAATACACACGCGCAGTTCGCAAGCGGCTCGCAAACAACTCGCGTGCCTTTTCTTTTCGTACGAAGCGGCGCATTTTGAATGTATTATATATGTGTGTGTATGTTTGTTACTTCTTGACGTTCGAACAGCTGAACGGATTGCGATGAAACTTGGTACACGGGTACGGGAACATATCCTGGAATAGTACAGGATACTTTTTGTCCCTGAAGTATATTCCCTTGGGACAATTTTCTACTTTCAGGCAGGCTAAATCGCTGGCAGCGACTAGTGCTCAATACTATAAGTCTGATTTATCTTAACGAAAATAATAATATTTATTTTGTGTTGATTAAGTTTTGTATTGACTCTTGTTCATTTTAAATTCTATCTATGAAAACATTTTGTTGAAGAAGCTTGATTAAAGTTTTATTTATTTTCAGACGGCGATGTTTTTGTAGACATAACATTATGTTCTCTCTGTTAATTATAGATTAGAGTAATGCTTAAGGTATTTTAATAATTATTACAAATTCATTTCATTCAGACGTAGGCCATACATTCGATAAAAATTAAGAGTAACCATGAAGTTACTCCTCTATCTTTTGTAGGTTTTCCACGTTGTATGATGAGCTTAATCTTGACTCGACTGATACTAATAGCAATCTATAGAAATAAAAAAATATAGTTTTTTTTATCTGTAAAAAGGGGAAGTTACTAAAAAGTCTGACTTGGATAATTATTAGGGTAAAATGAATTCTGATATAGTCAACACTTGTTCAATAATCAAGGTTGATTAAGACATATTGATCATTGTTTACTAATAGAAGAACCTTATAAAAAGTATAAAATATAAGTATTTTTTAATTATATAATATTAAAAAAAATATCCTAAGTTGTTTGATTTTTTAGACAGACTATAGGTATTTGATTAATTTATTTGACAGTTGTTGCGGAAAGTCAGGACTAGAGAAATATACTGCTTTCTTTTTTTCACAAAAAAAGGCTTGAAGCCGATCCTAACATTATCTGGCTTGATAGATTGATTGATATGTAAAAAAGAAAAGGTTTTAAGCTATGTTGGTATATTGAAATTGAAATCAAATACATGTAACTAATACAGCTTCATGTTAGCGGCTCTCCTCGTATAATTTGACATTGTGTGTGTAAAAATATTTGTTATTATTGTATAATTCTAATTTTGTGATTGTGTGTTATTTTATTTGTGTTGTAATTTTATTTTATTTGTATGATATTTGATGTTACACAATTTTGATTATTCTAGTGTTTTATTTGAATTTTAATTGTTTTATGGAATGTAACTACGGACTACGTCTGAATTAAAGAAATTAATAAAATAATTTAATATGCTTAATTTAACCACAATAAAACTAACTTACAAAATAAAAATAAAAGCCCTAAAGGTCTTAAGCTAAATTTTTAAAGGAAACTAATCACTTGATTTATAAGCCTTTATTTCTTAGATATAATATAAAATGAAAAATATATTTATAAAAGGCCAGCGGTTTTTGAAAGACTAATGAGAAGGTTTACTGTGAAACATTACACTTACTTATTATTTAATAACTAGATTTTTCTCTATATTTTTACCTGTTAGCGCTCTACATATAAAAATGATTTTCCTTCAAATTTATGGCGTGGTCATGAGGAGGAGGGATGAAATGCTTGTTACTAAAAGAGTTAAGAGTATATATGTGGATGGATGGATATTGTGGTGACAATTGAGGGAGGTCGATGTCCAATAGTAGATGTCTTTCGGCTGAAATGATGATGATGATGATGTGGAAGGATAAATGAAGAAAGAGAGGGAGGCTAAAGAAAAGCGCGTATTTATGTTCAGTAGAAATGCTTTTCGACTTAAAGTTATTTCAGTGCATTGAACAAATTCTATTTTTTTTTTGTGATTACTGACTAATTTGTAACCGCGTAAATAAAATGTTTTCTGGAATAATACCTAGCTCACCGATGAGTCCTCATCATAACAAATTTCTAAGTTAATATGTGGGAAATCTTGTGGTTATTAAATTGATTTTCTTTTGTATATAATGTAATATCGTTTGTTTTTCCAAATAAAATTAATAAATAAAATGGATAAATAATGTGTGAGGAGTAATATGAAAGAAAAGGGAGTTATTGATAGTATGAAGGGTGACAGGACAGAATGGAAGAAAAAAACGTGTTGTGCCGACCCTAAATAACACGGAACAAGGGCAGAAAGACGATAAATTTCCAGTAAAATGAGATAATTCATTAAGTTTTAGAACAATATAATAAACCATATGTGATCAGACTATTCTAATAGGTTAACATAAAACACCTCAGCCTTAACTAGCCAAATAGATGTTGATTCTGGGCTACCTTAAATTTATGCTATTGACCACATATACACCTATAAATAAATACATTTTAACCCACATACTCCGTCTCTTAGAAATAAATGAAAAAAAAAAACCTTCAACGATGTCGTAAGAAGTGACCTAAGGACATCTCGTCTTGTCGATTATACCGACCTTTCATCTACTAATAACTATTTCCTATTTGTCTCTCGAAAAGTAACGATTGTACCTAAGTATTGCCTTTTGACAGATACCTTAAAAAGTATTATTGAGCGTGACCCTGCTCGAAACTCTTGAGGAAAATGCAACCCTCAAAAGCTCCATGTACGGATTTCAAACATAAAATATGTTCCTATCAAAAAATTATTGACATACCCAGTCATAGCTTACAGAGATAATAGATTTTTTGTTGTAACGGTATTGATAAGAATTACAAAATGTTTATTTTCCCATCTTACAGACGTAATATGGCGTCTTCGTAAATTTTAAAAGTAATGAAGTATTTTAAACTGAGCGATAGTTTTTATATAATTAAAAATTGTAAACTAATAAGTGCATATTGTTTTATATTGTTATTAAATTAAGAACATGCCAACATACCTTTAAACTGATGATCAGCGTCAGAAAAATCAACCATCAAAAGCAAACTCGTCCGAAAAAATCACACTAAAAAACAAAACTCACTGGCACCCGATAAAACAAAATTTAAAAAACAAAACACGTATCTGAAACTCGTGAAAAGTTTTAAATATGGAATGTGTAGTTCGCGAGCCTTCGGGCGGGTTCGGCGGGAGGAGTGTCCCGTTCGGCGGTCGGGTAGCTACTGGCGACGTAGCCTACGGACTACCCCTAGTAGCGCCTTAGCCCACTGAAACTTTTGTAACCTTATTTAATGCAACGACTCAGATTACGCTGTCGTGTGTCCTTTGAACTTCGAATCTCTTGGTATCGGCACGCAATTTGACCATTTTGATAGTGGGGGTAGTGTTGAATAGCTGGAGTAGTGGGTAGTGCAGTACGCAAACGGTGTGCTATCATGCTGGAGAGCTAGTACCTACTAGTCTCTACATTTGATAGCAGTTACATTGTTGCGTAGTAGCGTGTGTAGGTAATCAAATCACGATACTGTCTCTTCCTTGAAAGTTGGAACTACTATTTACCTAGGAGTTGTACCTGTATTTTGGTAGTGATTTTCTTGTAAGTAAATTGGTAACATATTTTGTAAACTTACTTATAGTTTTTGCTCTCAATTTACGACCATTAGGTTTTATGTAAATATGTGGTTTCTATTATCCTTAGCGGTACGGCAGTCTCTAAAGGGTGGGCTGTTTGTGACGCCATGATAAAAAAGTATTCTGAGAAAGCCGGTGTAAGGAAATGATATATAATTATTCCCTTTTTCCTTATTTGTCCTTTCGTTGAGTCCACCCAAAGTTTGTCTGTTAGGGATTGCCCTGTGCGATAAGACCGTCTATTTTACATTTATTTTTTATAAAATAAAATAAAAGTATAACTTAAATCTAAACTAATATATTGAAGAGGTAAAGTTTGTTTTTTGTTTGTAAAGAAAGAAAAAAGGTTAATTTGTACCTCACACATACATTTAAATTAAAAAAAAAAAAAAACAGAATTAGGATACATTTAGGGTGAGTTGCACCATTTGACTATAACGATAACCAAACCATAACCAGCCGTGAAACAACCGCCTATTGGTCAATTCGACAATTTGACAACTGTTAACGGCTTTTATTATCGTTATAGTTAAATGGTGCAACTCACCCTAAAAAACTTAACAACAGATAACGGATGATAAGGGATTTTATATAACTTTAAAGTCTGTGTAAGGTTAAAAAGGCGCCTAACTCAGCATATGCTGCGATATTTATAGAGAGTAAATGCTTGTAGGCGGTAATCTCTGGAAGTACTGGTCCGATTTCTAAAATTTTTTCACCGATAGAAAGCTGCTTTATTCCTGAGTGACATGGGCTATATTTTATGTACGCGGGCGAAGCTGCGGGCAAAAGCTAGTAATATATGAAAATCTGATGTCACAGTGTTTGCTACCGAACTCCTCCCAAACGGCTTGATCGATACGCCGTCTAGTCCCAAGCTAAGCAAAGCTTGTGTTATGAGTATTAGACAACTGATAAACATAATTATATATTTCTAAATACGTACATATTATACATAAATTACACCCAAACACAGAAAAAATGATCATGCTCATCACACAAACATTTATTGTCCTGGGTGGGAATCGAACCCACGACCTACGGCATAGCGGTCAGGGCCACTAACCACCAGACCAACAAGTCAGTCAACAGGTCAGTCAGTATATATTTAGTAGGTCTGTGTTTTTTAGGTGGGAAAATATCCAATGATTTTTTCGCTTTACGGGTGGTTTGTCAGACTTACAACTTATACTGACTTAAACCCACTCCTTTCTTCCTTCTTCACCTTGCGTTTCAAGACCCCGGGTTTCCCTTGCGAAAGCTAATCCACGGCCCCAGTAAACGTCGGCCCTGTTGAGCCCACGGTTTTGCTGACATCTCTTTGAGGCGCGCAAGGAAGCAGCGGGCTCCGGCGGACGGTTACCAGACAGCCGGACGGCGAGCTATCCATTGCTCCGGCTCCGCGACGAAGTTCGGTCTCATCTACACTTATGTAATCTACACTAAATAATAAAGAGTTAAAGTTTATTTTTTATTTTTATGTTTTTTTGTTTGTAGGAGATAATCTCTGTTAGTACGGTTCGTTTACTAAAGTTCTTTCACCGATAGAAAGCTGTTTTGTTCTTGAGTAACATAGGCTATATTTTATGTACGCGGGCGAAGCTGCGGGCAAAAGCTAATATGTTAATAAAATATTAAAAAGAGGTAATTTTTTTTTTGTAGGAGTTTCACTCTGAGAGTGTACTCGTCCGATTACTAAAATTTTTTAATTGATAGAAAGCTCCTTAATTTTAGAGTGACATAAGTTATGTTATATGTCCGCGGGCACAGCTGCGGGCAAAAGCTAGTATTAGAAAAATCTGTCAAAGTACTTTCCCCACTCCTACCTCCAAGCCCCAATTTTTAATACGTTATTCTTTTGTTCATTTACGTGACAGAATAAAAGCCCGGTTAGCTAGTAAATAAATGATACTCGGAGCTTAAACTGTACTTGACAATTTGGCGGAATTCAGTTCACGCTTTGTAAGTTTTTACACAATTCTCTGAAATTCATTCTCTAGCAAATATTGTACGCCTTGTTTTATTCCTGGGATGTTGACTATTTAAGACCTTAAATACTAAATTATTGCCACTTATTTCCATGTATGACATTACATTTGAATGTAAAAAGTAAATTGCCGTCATTTAGCTCGTGAGCTTTGTCACAAAAACTTTGTTTCGCGGTAAATGTTAAGGGCTTCCGCAGACAAGCGACACTAGGTCTACCATTCTTTATAGTTTTTTTATTATTATTTTTTTTTGTGTAGATTTTGCAGTATATGATAATGTGTAGAAAGTGTTAACGTGAACTACTTTTTCAATTAAAATTTAATTCATCTATAATCTTTTTTTTAAATGTACTGTCGAACGAGGTAAATAGATATGGGGGTGATTACTGACCAAACTTTAGCTGTCGGTTTCTATCAGTTTCTATCAAAGCGTTGATTTCTTTTAATAAAAATTACAATTTATGACCATATAGTTAAATACAGCAAATTACATTAAGTAGAATTACATTAAACCGACGCACTCGTGTAATACGCCTGATTTGTACGTAGAACGACGTCGCGTGGCGTGGATCTAATGTAGCTCTACAAGTCTAGTTGCTATATAAAATGTATGGAGACGACTTATACGTGCCCAGGTCGACGTATGTGGCCCAAGTGTGCGCAATATAGTTCTACCTTAAATTAACAGGAAATTATGTACCCTTCTTTGGTCTCCATTCACCCCTGCATTCCTATTTCTCCCGTTTGACGTTATGGAAAAAGTATTTTACGATTCGTAGTTTTTCTAGTGCCCAGGCTATAGTCGATCAATTTTTTTTTATCCATATTAGAAACTGGTTCAATTGGCCTCAAGAATAAGTTGTCGCAATGTCGAGTCGCGGCTGTCTGTGGCAGCCTAAACTTAGGGAATCTGACGTGGGTTTAACTTTTTATGTAAACACGCGTAAGCACATACGTATTTTTCTCTATTTCAAGCGTTTTTGGTCAGTGGTTTTTTAGGTTTATGTTAACATAACAAGGAACCCTTATAGTTTCACCATGCTTATGCGTTTGTCCATCATTTTACAGCTTAGGTTAAATATTGATACTACTAAAAAGATCCAATTTTACTTGGGTATTTTTTTCTTACTATATCATTATAGAAAAGAAAGAAGAAAGAAAGAAAATACGTTTATCTGGCACATAGGTACACACAATGAGATAACAATTATTATAGTATAGAAACTTAAACTTAAAGATATCTACATAGTATGTCTCACGTCTGCGCCAAATGGGTCCAGTTCAGCATAATGCCAGGGCACTACGTAGCAGTTGCCTGACGCTGGTTTTCAACTGAACCTTGCGATGAGTCTACGGATGTTAATCAGTATGTTATTATAATTATGATGGTAAGCGATGGTGTGGCCGATGATTGAGAAATCTCTAGAAGTACTTAACCAATTTAATCTTGACTAAAAGACTTCTAGGTTGTAGCTGTCAGGGAACACAGACTTCGGCAAGGAATTCCGCACTTTAGCTGTACGCACCGTCCACACGAGCGAATATTTATTACCAACCCGCTCTGGACCCGCGTGGTGGGTTACGGCCCATTCCCTCTCCTAGAGAGGAGGCCTGATTCTCAGCAGTGGAAACATTAAAAGGTATGCTATGCTATGCTATCGTTAGGTAGGTCTTTTAATAAAATCCTGGATCGTGATGAGCATTTTTTAATTCAGTGATTAGCGTTAGCAAAATAGTTAACTTTGCAGTGCTAATTTTTACTGGCGTTAAATCTACTTCCTCTTCACAAGCTAAACATTAAACTTGAAAAAACTGAAAAAAGACATGACGGAGGTACATATTATAATGGATTTTGAAGAAAAATTATCGCGGTATTAATTCAGTAAACTCCAAGCGAACGCCGCGCGTTCGCGCACCTATTATCTTTCTATTGTGTCGGTGATTTCCACGATTGAAAGGTTAATAGGTTTCTGTTAGTTTCAAAGTAATAGTTGACCAACTTCATCATCGTTATCATCATTCCAGGTAGAAAAACGTTCACAACTGGACATAGGTATAGAATAGAATAGAATAGCATTTATTTAGGTCTCCCTGTAATGTTGCCACAGCGATCGGCTCATCGGACGCATTGGGCCGGTCGCTGTGGCAACATCGATGGATATAGGACGCTACATCCGTTAGATTCCTACGATCCCTACCCACCTACGCTTAAAAATTACTGACTTAATATAGATTTAATAACTCAAACAAACATGTTAAGCCATTCGTACACGAGGCTATACAAATCTTCGATTGTCGACGAATTTGGTCTCTCAGCGGCTAACGTAGTACGAAATTCAAAGTGGTTTTTACATAACACGCGTCGCCGAAATTTTCGCGCACCAGTAGGGAAGACCGTAGCAGGCAAACGTTCCAATCATGTGATATACGCGGTATAAACGACAAGGCGAAACACTTAGTTCGGACCGAAGATTCACAAAATAGATAGGTACAGAAGTCAGTCTACATACAAAGCGCGCTCGAGCAACGCACACATAGACACCGCTCACGGACACGATCGCGTCTCGGATCACTCGTCGAACAGTTCTGGCTTAACGCTCATTAGTGTGCGTCCACCGAGCGTAGGTGTAAAAAGTGAAGTACATACATGAGATTGTCTTCTGTCCCTATCTATTTTGTGGTAGAGTGTTCAACAATGTCAGGGTGGATACTCGCTGTACTTTGGATTGTCCGATGGTAAAAAGGTGATGGTGGAATCAAGTCATGCAAAAAGTATTCTACATTAGTATCTAAGATTTGCGCAGCCTTGTGCACGATGGACCTTAGGTTGTACGGTTTGTATTTAATAATTAAACATGAACTGATCAATACATTTATAATAGCTTACGAGCAATTTAATACTACTATACTTTCATATTTTAATGAGTAAGTATCTATGATCACTGTATATTATATACGAGTAGAAAGTGAGGGAGCGCCTCATTACGTTATAAATTGATTTATTTCATAATATCCCATGACCTACAAAAAGGACACCAGCAATAGTAAATTTAAATAATACTAGTTGCTGCCAGTGACCTCGCCCACATGGTTAAATTGTCCAAAAGAACATATTCTCGGGATCCTCACGCCTCAGCCGCCATAATCCTGAACCTGACTACCAGCCACGGTAGGCGCGGGCTTGCGGACAGCGAGTAATCGTCCAGACGGAGCCCAAGTTGTCGACAGCACGTAGTGGTCTACGCTCTCTTCAAAGAGATGTCAGCAAACCATAGGGGCCCAGCAGGACTGATGACCGCTAGGGCCGCGAGGATTTCTCGTAAAGGAAACCCGTGATTCTGAAATGAAAGGAAGAATTCACAAGATGATTTCCCACATCAAAACAAAAGACAATCGCACACATTTCCTTTACTACTTAATCCCAGGTTTTTTATTTACAACTTAAAGCAACAAAATATATACATAATAAACTTAAATATTTAATATATATATATATATTTAAGTATGCTTAACCTAACTACACACTAAAGGCCCTACTTTACTACTTACATAATATGATTGTGTGATAGTCGCAAAGTTCCTATTAGTTACCTAACGCCATTTATTACTTTGATCTAGTAATAACACCAGCAATCTTATTACCAGAAATCTTGGCTACGTGCCAAGACCAATCGTCGTTAGTGTTTGTTTTCTCACCGTTCAAGTTCCACTTATCAACAAGTGAATGAGCAAGTGATAGTTACAAGTTATGATACTCCCAAAACTGTTGTTTTATTACCAATTAGCGTTTGCCTGCATCTTTTTTGGGGTGAATGTTGGGACACAAATAAAAAACCTATGTCCTTTCTTGTAGTTTAAGCTACTTCTTGGTCGTTTCACTCTTGCCAGAGTGGGCGTGGTTAACACGAAGGTAGCTCTCCGGAAGCCATCAGGGTACATCGCACAACTTCCCGCCACTTTTGCCTACTAGCAGTCATACAGTCTATAGTCGCCAACAGTCGTTTTGATTTGGTCAGTCCATTGCATCGGCGATCTGCCACGCCAAGCTTACTCCGTTCCTAATTTAAATGAAATAGCAAGACATAGCTAAGGAGTGGAACTCCGCGTCGGAGTCTGTGTTCTTCAGTTGCCCTTTGCGTTCCAAAACCACGGCATCACTTTCAGGAATTTCCGTGCGTTTGTTATTGCTTAGTCAAAAATTTAACAAATCGAATCCAATCTTCACGAATATTGTTAAGTTTGTGTTGTTTTTCGTTTGTAGGAGGTAATCTCCAAAGGTATTCGTCCGATTGCGAAAATTTCTTCACCGATAACGCGAACGAAGCTGCGAGAAAAAACCAGTAGATAATAAATAACTAATCAAATCTAAAAACAGTAACCAAAACGGAAACCTTTACAATTTGAGCAAAAATATCCGCAGGTATTAATTGCCACGTATACGTGAGGGGTACACAAAAAGCATTTATGCCAGCAAATGAGCGACAATACCTACCCACGGGGTACTAATGAAATCAAGCTATTGCGCAATTAGGTTTAATAATTCTGGCGTAGGCGGATACCTACGCCTGAAAATAATGAAATTTAATTGTAGGGCTCAGCCCTTATTGAAAGCGGTTATGTCAACATGAATAATTTGCGCGATATTTGTAGGTTCGAACAAAGTTAATAATATCACATCGTCTTCATTATCATCATTTAGATCTTTCGCTTCGTCAGATTGGTTTACCATAAACAGAATACGCTTGACAATTGACGTCATTTGTTATCCCTCAGAAATGTTAATAAAAATAAAATACCTCTACTAAAATTATAAAAACTACTAAAATTGCCATTTCGTTTGACTTTTCAGATAGAATCTAACACTCGGTTAATAAATTGAAAATTTGAAGTTGAAATTTTGTCAAACTATGATTTAGCATGGCATGTTGTTGTTTTAAGTATGTTATTTTTTTATCTGTTATAAACTAGTAATTGACTGCGATCCCGCCTGATGGCAAGCAGTGAAGCAATCGTTGATGGTGAGGCGCACTAGTTTATTAAGAGCCTATTCACTCTAGCCTTGAAGACACCTAAATTATAATCAGATGGGAAGACCGCAGCGGGCCAACTGTTCCAGTCCTTCGATGTACGCGGTATATGACGAGGCGAAACGTTTAGTCCGGACCGTAGATGTTTCACAACGTAAGGGTGGATACTCGCCGTGTCGGTTTGTCCGATGGTAGAAATGAGATGGCGGAATCAAGTCATGCAATTCCTGCGCACGCTCTCCAAAATGCAATCTGTTAATGATATGGTCTGGTTATATACATGTTATAATCATGTTGTTTCTTGGTATAAGTATGTCCAATCAGCTGTCTAGTGCTCATATCACAAGTTCTGATTAATTTTGGACTAGATGGTGTTGTATGAAAGTTGTGGAATATTATTATGAGTATTTATTGCCTGGTTTACTATTAGCATTTAAAGTAATTAAAGTAGGATTTGAGAAGTTTTCAATGTTAACTCCCTAATTTTGATTCTGGGGGTGAGTTTTCTAACATCGATAACACATTGTGAATGTGAATTGGCTCAAAAGGCTGCCTTAATTAATTAGGACTGGTCTCCCGCATACAAATCGAGCGGCGTTGCTCTAAAATATGAAATTGGTACACTGTAATCACAAAACAAAGTCACGGCATATCAGGAAGGAGATGAAAAAGGCTAAAAGTAAACCAGAGCCAGTAACGGAAAGAACGGATTAATGACTTTATCTCGCAGTGGGACAGTAAAGATTAGATAAAATAATAATCGAGGAATAACATCGATCGAGGAACGTAGATTTAATTGTTTATACCGAAGGATTGGAACAATTTGCCTGCTGCAGTATTCCCATCCAATTATAATTTAGGTGTCTTGAAAGCTAGAGTGAATAGACTCTTAATAAACTAGTGTGATTCCATCAACGATTGCATCACTGCTTACCGTCAGGTTGAATCGTAGTTAAGCAAGTTTATATCATTAAAAAAAAACTATGTTTTAGCCAAAAATAAAATGTGTAATTATAAATAGAACAACCTACTAAGAGAAAAGGTCACCCAATTCCAAACTATAGTCATTTATATGCGACCTGCGTCAAGCTTTTATAATAAACAATAACTCATATAAAGTACCAATAAAGATAAATACAATAATCAGAATAATCCACTCAAAATATAAATTTTATTCGTATGATATTGGAAAAAATATTGAGTTATATTCTAAACATATTTATTGCAGGCGTTATAGTTATGATTTTTTTATGCGCGAATCATCAAGTAACTTCTTCTAAAATAGTATCAGACTTATACTGACTAAAACCTATAGTGTTTTTTCAGTTACATTTTGCAAAACATCGAGTTCTGTTTTATGTTAAGTTTTGACGAGTCTAACAAATAAAAAAGAGTGATTTCAATGTGTTAAACCAAGACATGAAATTGCTGTTGATGGAAGCGTATAATTATCGATTTTATACAAAAGGAAAAACTGACCGACAGTTCAATACACAGCGAAAACTACTGGGAACAGAAGGATAAAATTTTGCACAACGCTTTCTTTTATAACATCGGCGAGCGCAAATAGAGAATTTTCAAGAAAGAAAAAATTCACCTCCTATAGGGGATGAAACAGGGGTCTAAAGTTTGTAGGGAAAACATACTTTCACGCAGGCGAAGCCGATGGCAGTAGTTAGTAAACTCTAATTTATGACAGTAGGTTACTTTTGGTTTCCTTAGAAAATGATAAGACTCCATAGAAATTTTGAAGACACTTAACTTTTTGTACATGTATCAGAGTAATCTAGCCAAGATTCAGTAGTAGGTATCTGTAATCGCGTTAAGATTAGAAATTTAAAGAAATCTTTTTTACTGTCAATATCAACTATTTACTGCAGCCGCCATTTGTCATGCCACCAACGTAATAAAAGTCAAAATCGGTTGAACAGACAGTAAAAGGTTGTCATAAAATTGTGTAATGTTATTTTGAAAGGAGTATACAAAGTTTACAGTCAGATTTTTAAATAAGTATCTAGTTATTTGTAGCACAGCCTCAGATAATTTGATTTACTTATTCATCAAAATTTTGAGATCCAATATTTTTATAGGTCTATTCTGCGAATATTTTATTCAATACAAAAATATGATTACGAAACCTAATAAACATTTGCCTAGAAAATGTATAGAAAAGGCGTTCTTATGTAAAAAAACGTGTTTTCTTTCGTAGGATGAAGACGTGCTTCCAATGAAGTATGAAGTTGAATAGAAGTTTTATTTCGAAACAAAATATAGGACGTGTTCCTTTTTTCATAAAATTGCTGCTTATGTTAAGTAGTGTAGTAGTCTTTTCGGAATTTTGGGCTTGGACTGCGGATTACTTACTTAAGAGCGTTCTTTTCGAGGCACATTTCATACAACCGCTCTTACGTGATTATTATGTTATTACACATCTTTCTTTAGATATTTTAAATACACCACTGTAATATTGTGCCTATTATTTAGGCTTCTATAGAAATCAAAACTATTTTTTTTTGTAAAACTAGTCTATTAGAGACTTTTGACTTTTACGTGAACTTGGTTCTCTCTTTAACATACTTGTATATTTAAAAATATAAAAAAGTACATCAATAGAAGCCTTGCACATTTAACCGAGTTTCTAAATAACGACAATTTTCTGAAAACTTTCTTCTTATTCATCTTCCTGCCCTTGTCCCATCTTATTTAGAGTCGGTGCAATACGTTTCTTTCTTCCATTCTACCCTGTCACTCGTCATAATATCACTAACTTCCTTTTCTTTTTTATATCGTTCTTCACGCAATCCATCCATCTTTTCTTTGGCCTCCCTCTTCCTCTCCACCCATCCACGTGTATATTCATAAGTCTTTTGGTAACATGTATTTCATCCCTGTTCTTTATATGACCATACTAAGACAAACGATTCCCATTCAGCTTAAAGCTTTCTGAAAACTTTCAAGGATTTAAAAAAAAAAACACGTTTTTACTGGAACAAGTTTTGTGAAATATTCGAATAAATCATGGAATTACCGAATGTCAACAGAGTTTTCAGGCTTTATCTTTCTTTTTTTTTTGCATTGGCTTTTCATCAAACATCACGTTGGATTGCTTTGGATGAAGCAACTAGCTTTTAAACTAAGCTCGATTTTGACGATAGGCGAGTGGAAAAGGTCCCTCTTAAGTCATTTATAAGTCCTCATTCTCTTGTTGATTCTGATACTGAGCTAACACATACACATTATGTTTTCCCCTGTCTCTTTTGTTGAGTGATATGCAATCAAGCTTCCTCATTTTTTGGGTTCCGCATTTCAGTCCGCAAAACATGACCGTTTTTCTCAGGAATGCATGTAGGGATTGAGTTAACCTTTCTAACGTGGAAATTACAGACACAATAGAAAGACAATAGGTGCGAGAACGCCGGCGTTCGCTTGGGGTTTCATAATTAAATTACTCATATTTAAATACTTAAATCTGCTATCTTTTAGAGCAAGGAAAAAGACCTTTTACGTAGACGCTATCTAAAGATAAAGCCGTTTATCTTTTGTTATGGCAAATATTTTGACACTCGCAAGAAAATCAAAACTTATAGGATACTTCCCGTTGACCTAAAATCCTGAAATTTGGTATAAAGCCAGGTTTTATAACACACATAAAGATAAAATCGGAAAATCGTAAAGTAGTTATGTTAAAAATAACAGAAAAATATTGGAAAAACCTTTGATTCTATCAATAAGACTGGATTTGGTAATCGAACTATTTTATTTGCATTGATAAGTTTGTACGGAACCTTCGATGCGTGAGCCCGACTCGCACTTGACCGTTTTCTGATCTATACAGAATACAGTGAGTGGGTTTTATTCAGAAAAAGTTTGACACACCTAACTGCTCCACTTTAGAACGAGAGAAGACGTAAGATAATTTCCGCCTCCCAAAAAAAAAATTCGTACGCAACTTTACCACTATTCCTGAAATAAAAAAAAAAACAAAAACTTTTTACCAACATAAGTGCCTATCCATATAAAATCAGCACATTCGCGCCAACCCCAGGGGAACATACATGAAGCCTGCAAACCTTGGAACTATAATGGATTAGTTTATTATTTAGCTTTTGTTTTCCTTCCTGGTTCGTTACTGTTTCTATAAAAGTGAGTTCGTGATAAATTATAGGAACTATTTTAATTAGAACGCCATGATATGAAGGACGGGTACCTAAATTGTTTGCTAAATTAATTATTTTCCTCAGCCAATATTTGTTTTTTGTACCTATCTAATGATTTATATTTCTAGTTTTTGATTGGATTTGGAATACAATACAATGTGAATTAAAAAGGTTTATTGTTTCCAAATACCTTTAGTTTTTCGTTGTTTTGTCGAATTTACTCAATTTCTAGAACTCGGCTCATAAGTATTGATACAAAGTTATGATTTTCCAGAAATATTTGTAAGATTATTTCGAACGTATATAAAACATTTCGCCCATTATACAACATAGTTTTTAGTTTATGCGATACCGGAATTTAGTTTCAGAATCAGTAGCTGAATGGATTCCAATAGTTTTTATAACATGTTATATTTTTTCCCAAAAATATTTAAAAAGGTCACAAGTCGGACACCATTGACAATAAGTACAACAAAAGTCACGGCAGGTCATAACGGCCATCGTTGGGTGCAAGTGCAAGATTACCCCTCAGTCACCTGGATGGCCCGCTGATTAAGTATTTTTGCTGACATAACAAGCTTATAACTTTGTGATTTTTCATGATACAGTTATGAGATTGTGTACATAGATTCTTTACGTAAAATTACTAGACACGTGTTTCGTGTTTTGCATATAGTAAACCTTATGTTGTATTCTTGAAATAGGTAGATGAGTTCAAATCCTAAATTTTATTTAGAACAAAATCTTCTTAGTCGTGCACTCTTGCCACAGTGGTCGTGGTCATGTCTCGGTCGAGTCCTGCGCCACTTCCTCTCTCCCGATACCATGCCATCCAGCTCTGTGTTTGGCGGCTTGATCATTGTCATTAATGCTGCAGTGTATCACAGATTTGATGAGGTCCGTCCACCGTATTAGAGAGCGTCCACGTGATTTTTTGCCCTCGACTTTTCCTCGCACCACTAATCATTCCAAGGAGGCTTCGTTATGGGTTATACACCCAAAGAACTTAAGACAGATGATGTTAGTCTCTCTTTGATATTGAGTTATTTCAGGATCGGAAAATTGAAAACTGATGGAACAAAACATGTTTTTTTTTATCTATTATAAACTAGTACTTGACTGCGATCCCGCCTGATGGTAAGCAATGATGCAATCGTTGATGTTGTTGTTGTGTTGTTATTGTCGTTGTTGTTGTTGTTGTTGTGTTGTTATTGTCGTTGTTGTTGTTGTTGTTGTGTTGTTGTTATCATTGTTGTTGTTCGTTGTTTGGTTAAATAATTCTCATGTTTCTATTATTAGAGTAAAAAAACGAGCCTCATGCGAGTGGGACTCGCGCTCGAAGGGCTATCTGCTAACTTGCTTGACGGCTAATTTTCAGGTAACAGGTAATCAAGGTACATAAAAACAGTACTTACTTCACGTAAATTCTCCAAGCTGATTTTTACGTATATTTTAGGCAATATCTTTAAAATCAAGTCGTCAATACTCCCAGACACATTCCGTGGGCCGTATTGTTTTACAGACGCTTTTTAAGCTCCCAAAATAATGACATAACTTCACGTAAATTCTCATGCTTGATTTTTATATATGTTCACCAGAAAGCTATTTTAAAGCCTTTTACAAGAAGACTGGGATCTCACTCTATTTGTTGTTATAGCGGAAACCGAAACACATAGTTTTTTTTTTTTTCACATCTATCACACAACTTCGTCGAGTCTCTAACTAACCAGAGGTTGTAATATGAGTACTAGACAAGTGATAAACATACTTATATTTCTAAATACATACTTAATTATAGATAAATTACACCCAGCCACAGAAAAAATGACCATGCACATCACACAAACATTTATTCTGGGTGGGAATCGAACCCCCGACGTTCGACTTATCAGTCGAGGCCCTAACCACTGGGCCAACAGACCAGTCTAAAGAAATCGAAAATTTCAACCAACTATGGCGGTTCATGAGATACAGCCTGGTGACTAACGGACAGTCAGACGGATGGACAGCGGAGTTTTAGTCATATGAGCCTTAGCCTTTTGGGACCGGAACCCTAAAAATGGCAAAACTGTTGTCAGATTTTCTAACTTCTGATTAACCGTAGAGACTGTACATGACAGCAGGAAGCAACAGCTTAGCGTATTTTTGTCCCAACCAAGGGCGACCTCGGGAAGTGTTGCAGTTATTACTTGCCAAGAGCTTCTCATTTTGTTACATTCATATTGTTCTCGTTTTATCAAGATGTGAGAAAATTGACGAAGTAGAAATATCATGATTGATAGCGAAGAACTGTTTTCAAAAAATATTTTTTAAATCAGAATGTTTAGGGGAATTAAGGTTGCCGACATGGCACGAAAAATTGCCAAACTTAAGTAAGTGGCAATGGACAGGGCACATTGCTCGCAGAGCTGATGACCGTTGGGGCCGAAAGGTAGGAGGCCTTCCAAATTTGGACCGATAACCTGGTGAGAGTAGCGGGAAACTGATGGATGAAAGACGCACAGGACCGTTCATTGTGGCGACACTTGGGGAGGCCTATGTTCAACAGAGGACGTATATCGGCTAAAATGATGATGGTGAAGATGATGATGAGGAATGCAAAACCGGGTGTAGTCTCACATACTTCTGTCAAAAAAGAAGGTTCTCCGACCAGACTGATGTTGTGTCTGTATATGTTGTGTGTCAATAGTTGATTTCGGATTGTCGTAGATGTTCTAATTCAAGTCGATAAGTAAAAAAAAATTATCGATACCTAAATCGAACCCAACCCAACCATCCATAGGCACACAAACTCGCCAGATAACTTTCAACGCCTAATTTTTAAACAATATTGTATATTGAAAAGTTTAAATCAAACTCCAGGAATATTCCTGTATTATAGCGATAATAGTTTTGATCCCCAAAATTGATAAATCTGCTTAATGGTGTGAAAGGGACCAGTAAAGCTGATTAATGCGACAGACGTGCTAACTTCATTAATATCTTTGAAAGACGTAATTTATGGTTAGAGCTAAAATATAAATGCAGTGTATTGGTTTCTACAAGATTTTATGCTAATGCTTTCTGCCCAGTACACGTTTGTTCTATGTCTCGTTTCGATTATGATCAGTGTGTTGCTAATAATAGCATATGGCTCCGAAACGTGGTCACTCACAATGGTTCTCATCAGAAGGGAATGGAAAGGGCTATGTTCTGAGTTTCCTTGCGTGGTCGCATCAGAAATGAAGACACCCGCAGGAGAACTGAAGTTACTGACAAAGCCCGAGGAATCGCCGAACTTATGTGGCAGTAGGCAGGACACATTACTTGCAGAATAAATGGATATCGGGGCCGAAAGGTTTTAGAATGGCAATCGCGTCTTAGAAGGCGCAAGGTAGACGAATGACCTGGTGCGTGAGGGTCGCGAGAATTCGATGGATGCGAGACGGTGATCACTCTTTGCGGCAAGGCCTTGTTAAACAGTTGATGCCTTACCTACCAAGACCGTACTAAGAAAGTATCCAACACGAAAAAAGTGGAAAAAAAAAATTGGAGTGGAATTCCCTGCTGGAGTCTGTGTTTCCTGAAAGCTACAGCTTAGGGGTATTTAAGTCAAGAGTAAATAGGTTACTTCTAGGCAAGCGTGCTCCATCGTCGACCACATCATCGCTTACCATCAGGTGATATGGTGGTCAAACGCAAGCCTATCAATAATAAAAAAAAAATAACAATATAGTTTTAGGACGGCAGATCTGATTTACAAACAGTTCTAGTCTCAATATTATAAATATAAACAAAAATTATCCAATGATAATATTGTATGTTTGGTTGTTTGTTAAAGGTAAGTAATCCCTGGTAGCACTTACCTGATTACGAAAATGCTTTCACTGACAAATCCATAATCCTTGTCATTGTTTTAGGATGGCTCCTAGTAATAGTTTACGGGAGTAAAGCCGCGTGTAAAATGAAGTTGTTAATCAAAGAGATATAATTATTAAAACTTAATTACATCTATTTGATTTGACTCTATAAAGGATAGTACCCTTCTGCTATTAAGAAAATTTCTTGACATAAATGAAAACCCGGCAAGTACCTACGAGTCAGATTCGCGCACAGAGGGTTCCGTTAAAACTTACAAGTATCTATCTCCTTTCTTTCAGTATACCCAAAGGTTAGCTGTAAGAGATCGCCTTGTGCGATAAGACCGCTTTCTACACTTATGTTTTTAAAAATTTATTTTTAAATGTTTGTCCTGTATTTTTTATGTGGTGTACAATAAAGATTATAATAAATAAATATATAATAAATAAGTAGTTCAATTCCCGAATGTAGTCTAATAGTTATTCCCAATCACAAAAAGGTTTTTTTTAACTACTACTATTAACCCTTTGTGTGTCCGGAACGTTGATCCACGCGAGACACAATACTTTTTAAATGTGTCTCTTATTACGGCATACGAAAGGTTAAAGCAACCCATTACGTCCCCCTGTTGGGTCTTTCCTAATAAGAAGGATATAGTCTACTGATACCACGTTAGCTAGACAGGTTGGTACAGGGTTTTATTTCAAGTTGTCCTTCTCTTTCACTAGTTGTATGTAAATGTTTCCCTATTCGCGTCTTACGAAAATCATGCTTCATCCCACGGATTGAAGATGAATAGGAGTGGTGACTTATTGTATTCTTACTCTGACTCCGTCACCACACGGAATAGCGTAACCACATATTTACATTTATAGATTCTTGGGCAATACATTCAAGCTTCATCAAGTTAGACTAGAAAACTGTAACATAGTTCAGAAAAGAACATAATGTGACGTAAAACAAAACCATTTTTGTTATGTTTAAAGAAACTCGTTTTATTTCGAAAATGAGTTCTTCCGTGGAAACAATACATTTCAATCGGTAAACAATATTACTAACATATACGGAATTCAGAAAGGCTAACAAATTGTAAGCTGAATTGAATTGGCTGTGAATTTTTGTTTCAATCGCTTTCTTTTCAATTTGTGAGGTAAACTTTGGAAAAGTTGAAAAGAAAGCAAATTACCTTTTTTTCAGGACAATTGCGAAGTAAAATTTCCAAAACGAAAGCTATTAAGCCAATAAAACACAAATCGTTTGTTAGAAATTGTAGTAGACATTACGCTAGTCTTTGTGTGACTTTTAAAACTCATTGTTTCAACGTTAGAACTCGTATTAGCATATTCAGCCTTTTTAATGTTCCCACTGCTGGGACTCAGGACTCCTCTTTATGAGAGTGAACGGACCGTAATCCTCCTCAATAGAAAGCTGCTTTATTCCTGAGTGACATGGGCTATTCACGCCCGTTTGCTTTATGGTTGCGGGCGTGAATAGCCTATGTCACGAAGCCGTGGGCAAAATCTAGTTTAAAACAATCCAAAGTTATCAGTTCAAACATTGCAATTTCAGTAAACGGCAACTTCTAAAAAGAAGACTTGAAGACAAAAACGTAAAACTATGTCGTAAGTCGACACAGTGGCGAAATAGCAACACGGTGACTGTACACTTTGTGTCGCTGAGATAACCGGTGCAGATAATGTACGAGTTGGTAATATATCTCAACACAGCGTTCATTATGAAGCTGCCGAGATCATGCTGGATAGGTCCTACGCTTTTTGAGAACGCAATATGTCTGGGTTTGAAGATGAAAGAGGGTATATTTTTGCAAATGAAGATAAGTTTTGAAAGAAAATAAAAGGTGTATTTTTAATACTTGCTTTTCCACGCGGTTTTACCTGTATTTTTGGTTACTGCTCTGGTTCCGTGGGATGCAGCATGATATTATAAAGCCAAAATAGTTCCTCGATTTTCGATCGACACTAAATTAATTTTTCAATTCAAATCAGTCGTTTTTGAGATTAACAACTTCAAACATATAAAAAAGATCTTCAGCTTTATAATATTATTATAGATTCTTTTTTTTTCTATCTGACTGAGCTCAGCTTTTTGAAAAAGTCACTGATACTTTGAAACGGCATTTAATGTTAGTAGTACCTATTAAATCTACTCGTATTATCATAAAGCTATATATTAGTCGTGACATGACTCCAGGATTCAATAGTCACCTTGCCTTGGAATTCAAAGGACAACAGAAAAGAATTGGTTAGGCTTTAGTCAAAAAAATTCTGAAACGAGAATGACTTGTTCCACACCAATAAAAGTCATATTAACGAATTTGTCAAAATTTGGATTAGAAGAACATTAATATAATATCTATAATATTCCACAATTATCACGAAACGCTATCTAGTCTCAAGCTAAGCAGAGCTTGTATTATGAGTATTAGATAATTGATAAACATACTTATATATTTCTAATTACATACATATTATAGATAAATTACACCTAGAAACAGAACAAATGACCGTGCTACCGTGCTACACAAGCATTTGTCCTGAGTGGAAATCGAACCCACGACCTCCGGCATAGCAGTCAGGGCCACTAACCACTTGAACAACAGGCCAGTCAAGCGTTCCGAAACTAATTAACCGACACATTTAATTTAGCCCAGCCGGTAGGGTGCGTCACCGGTACACGGTGGATGACCTATAAGCACAAAACGAAAAAGGGAAACACATTCATTGTGCGCATAGCGAAAGACTTTGAATTTCCTGCCAGAGTCTGTGTTTTCTGATAGCTACAACCTAAGGGTATTTAAGTCTAAAGTAAATAGGTTACTTCTCAGTAAGCGTGCTTCATGGTTGACCACATCCTTACTTGCTATCAGGTGAGATAGTGGTCAAACGCGAGCTTATGCCTAAAAAACTGGGCAAGAACGAGTAGGACTCGCACTGAGGGTTCCGTGCAAACTATAATTCCCGAATGGAGTCTCGAAGATTTTTCCGAATTTAATTTTTTTTTTTTGATGTAAGTAACAACAAATTTACTGTTTTCAGTTTTTTTCCTATACCTGTGCTATAAGACCTTACCTTGTGCCACATTTCAGGATTCTGAGTCAACGGGAAGTACCCTATGAATAACATCCTTGGAAAGTATCAAAATATACGTTTTTTTGCGACATAAACAGGCGTAACTTAGAAGATTGATTTTTTTAGAGCTTGAAGAAACCGCAATATTAAGTATATGGTTTTAATTTTCAACTCGATACGTCCACGCGATCTAGAGGTAAAGGGTCTTGACAGACAGACAGACGGACGAACAACAAAGTAATTATATAAGGGTTCCATTTTTTCCTTCTGAGGTACGGAACCCTAAAAATGGTATAAGGATTAATATTATCACAACTATAAGATCTTAAACAGACTTACTTAACCTTCTATTTTCACGGCAACATTTTTCCTTTGAAACGACAGTTTGACAGGTCCGTTTCCTAATCTGGCCCATTTCCTATCACGTTGATTCCATTTAGATCAAAAAAATCCGATACTGTAACTCAAATGTAAAAACATTCAGTCAAATTAAAAACTGGTTAGTCACCTTGTTTTGAGAGTGGAATATTATCAAATTAACAGGCTGACGATTTATAAATGTCTCATCTAAAGGAAAATGACGATACGTCGATGGAGCACTTAGAAGTAACCAATTCACTTTTGACTTAAAGATCCCCGGGTTATACTAATATCATCTTGTTAGTATTCTTATTCTTCTTAAAATAACGTCTCCCGCTCTGAGTGTAGCGAGGGCAGTGTCGGTCTTTCACTGACTAAAACTCACTTGTGTCCTTGGCATCCGAAGGCCGTGGCGAATCATCCCGCAGCACGTCTCATTGAGACGCGCTTGAAACTCAGCACGCTGGTCACTTTTGTATTGGGCTTAATTTGCTTCATGTTTAACGGATCAATCTACTTCACCGGTATAGTACTATCTGTTGGGTTTTAGGCTAATCAGAAATAGGATTTTTTTTGATATCCCGTTTATTTTCAGTTTTCACGTTGCACATTTACATGTTTTATAGCTGAAGCACAAGTGGCGCCACAGGATCGAGCAAAACAAAAACTAATAGGAATGTGTTCCAATTTCATCACTATCATTATGTCATCGTCTCAGAACGATACTGAGTAGTCGATAAGTATTAACAATGAAATGGGATACTGACAATTCACTTAATCATCACCATTTCAGTCAAAAGACGTCCATAGTTGGACATAGGCTTCCCCTTAGTGTCATCACAACGAACGGTCCTGTGTGCTTGGCATCCGTCGGATTCCCACGACCCATACCAGATCCATCCAGCCAGGTCAGGTCCAGCTTGTGGGTCTAACATTGCGTCATCCAAAACGCGGTCACCACTTCGGAACCTCTCGGCCTCAACAACCATCTGTTCTGCGAGCAATGTGCCGCCATGCCCATGACTGCCACACAGTTTGGCCTGACTCACTACTAATTCATTAACGCCCAGTTCAAACCCTTAGACCTAGAAAGCTGAAATTTTACACAGATGTTTATTTTAAAACGTATAAAAGAATACGAAAGGATATTTTAAAATTCATATATAGGAATGAAACGGGAGTCCAAAGTTTTGTATTGTATACCCTGCCAAGACACGGGCGAGCCCGCTGGTAGAAGTTAGTTTTTTTAAATTTAAAAATATTAATATTTTGACTGTGCCATCTCAGTATATCTATGAAAATATTTTGTATGTTCATAAAAATAAAAACATGTTTAGAAAATACAGTGACATTCACAACGTTAATACTAGGAACAAACACAAGTTAGTGGTTCCTGCCACCAGGCTCAAAAAAATAGGACGCTCATTTAGATGCCAAAGTATACATTTTTATAATAGGCTTCCCAATCCTATTCAGGAACTTAGCATTAATAAATTTAAAATATTTGTTAAGCGAAAACTTTGCCAAAAGGCTTTTTATTCTGTAAAAGAGTATCTCGAGGATAAAACGGCTTGGGATTGACCTGCTCCAGTACCTACTCACTATAATTATTATCATTTGAATGTTTTTTTGTTTTAACTGCCTTTTTTTATATTGACGATTGTTGTTGTTTTACAATTATGATATTGTATAATTATATATAAATATATATCTTATTATTATTTTTTTACAATTATGACATGTTTATTATTACTATTTGACTGATTTTTTAATATACTTTTTTTTTTACAATTTGCAATATTTACACTTTTGTAAATTTTATTATTGTGAATGTGAGAACTATGTGGATTACTCTTTCCTTTTCTTTTATATTCACATGATGTCTGGCAGTTTTGAGTATTTGATGTGGCCTACCCAAATGTCCTTTCTTTGGCATTGTTCGTCAAGTCGTTGAGCTCCTTAGTAGTCCCGAGTTGAGCTACACGCATATTGACAAATGCTTGCACTGACTGGACAGGTCCACTTAGAACTGTGTGGTTCTTTCTTCAAAAGACCATCTCAGGCTCAATCTGCATGGTTCTCACATGATTTGACCATTACATGTTTTGCTGTATGGACTTTAAAAGAGACTTTGACCCCTGAGTTTGTTTCGGTGTTTCTTCTCAGGGTAGTCAGATAGGAAACACCGGCCTCATCTAGCATTATTTGACGACAAAAAAAAAATTGACGTGTAAAAGTGTTTTTATAAAACCTACTTGCAAAATAAAGATCATTTATCATTTATCATTTATCATTTATCATTATAAAAGTTCCTATACATAAAGAAGGTTTTATCATTCATTTTCAAACGTCGGTAAAAAGTTTCCGCAGTTATTTAAAGTGATAAAAATAATGTTTTCTATGCATTACCTAGTTGGTTCAATGCTGTAGTTTCACAAAATATTCGTGGTATTTTAACATTCTTAAGTTGAGTATTTTCCACTAATACTCTGCAGTGAGCTTGCTTAGTGCAATGTATTTTGTAGCTTAGTTACTCTCATCACCGGTTTACTCAAGTAATCTACACTTCTTCACTAATATAATAAAGAGAGGTAAAGTTTGTTTTTTTAGGGGGTAATCTCTGGAAGTACTGCTCCGATTGCAAAAATTTTTTCACCATTCAAAAAAATGCTTTTTTTTTCGTATTTTATATGTAATTTATTTTGACTTTTTTGGATAAATTTATTAAAATTACTTGCTAGGAAATAATAAACAAATTGAACAATAACTTATATAATTAAAAATAATATATACACTAAATGCCTAGCTAAATAATTATATTTTGTTTTCATTTAGTTTCCTCATACAGCGCTGATGTAATAAATAAATGGGAACCCAAAGAGACATAAAAACCAAACAGGAAAAATATCCTAGTATTATTTAATAAACAAAATACCGCGGTCCGTATGTCTGTTGCCGTATTAGGCAGTTATTTCTGAGCCTAGTTATTGAGGCAGCGGTTTATGACGAAATACTTTGTTTATGACTTAGTTTTGTTTGCAGGGCTGGCAGACCGACGAGCAGGAAAGCACAGTCTTTGAGGAGTGATTGGAAAAACGTCACGGTGACCTCACCTTCCGCATGACGCAGGTCCCCACTAGGCGTGATAAGTTAGGAAAGTTCCTGCACCTTATTCATGCGGAAGAAACGCCCAGGTGCTACCATGGTCTGGACAGTCCGGAGGACACGGTGGAGCATGCAATGGAGGTGTAAGCACCGCCATATTCTTGTGGTCGATCGCCATTGGCAGCAGCACAGGTCCGACAGTGTGTGGAGTACTCCAGGCACATATGGGCTGGTGCTGCAAAGTACCACCTAGCAGCTTTTGACTCGGTGGAAAGCTTGCGAAGAGGCTGATTGGTGATCCAGATTTGGTTAAGTCCAATCTTCAAAGCCTTGAGAACAGGCGTAGGGTAGCCAGCCTTTTAGTGTTTTGCATTAGTGCCATTTTGAAGAGTGTGTGCAGGAATTGCATGACTTGATTCCGCCATCTCATTTCTACCATCGGACAAACCGATGTACGGAGAGTATCCACCCTTACGTTGTTGAAAGCTCTACGGTCTGAATCTGAATTAAGCGTTTCGCCTCGTCATTTATACCGCGTACATCGATAGACTGGAACAATTTGCCTGTTGCAGTCTTCCCGTCCGATTATAATTTAGGTGTCTTCATAGCTAGAGTGAATAGGCTCTTAATAAATTAGCGCGCCTCACCATCAACGATGCATCACTGCTTACCATCAGGTGGGATCGTAGTCAAGTACTAGTTTAAAAGACAAAAAAAAACCTCTACAAAACTGTAGTTGCCCGACAAGACCGAAACCTACTGGGGAAGAAACTTTGGTGTGAGTTTAGTCAGAATCTAAACTTAAGTATAGTTTTAGTCAGTAAAAGTCTAACCACTCGCTCCACCCGAGAGCGAGAAAAGTCTAGATGATTTCTAATCTTAAAAAAAAAGAATTAAGTGTATGCGTTTCATTTTGAGTAATTCTCGTTTCAAAGTTCAGCGGAAGTCTCCTAATAGTAAATTAACACTAACTACACAAACTTGACTTGGTGAGGGTCGCGGAAAGTTGATGGATGCGAAACGCTCAGGACTTGTTATTGTGGCGACACTTAGGGGAGGCGTGTGTCCAACAGCGGAGATCTTGGTTTAGTGCGAGTTGGTACGTACATACATGTACATAATACACAGCTTTACCTTTATAGTATTAGTGTGAATGGATACCCTTTTTTTATTTGACTGTAACTGCATAAAAATAGTTGAAATCGAAACTACATTAGATTTGACGTCGACCTCAGTTAAATGCCCTTGACCTTCACCTCACCTGAATACCCATTTGGCTGGACAAAGACGAGCAGTTGCTTTTGCCAACAGTTTTCATATTTCCGTCACTTGACACCCCTATGTATAGTTTGTTCCGTGACCTTATCTTGTCCTACTTTTTATTTGTATAAAAAGGTAAAAAGAAATAAAAAATAAACGGTTACGCTATTTACTGCCAAGGTTCATAACGGTTGCAATAAACAATGATTGTTTAAATTAGGCGTTGTACGTTGTTGGTTATTTATTTGCGGTAATTGCACAAACCCGCAGGCAAAGCAACTAAAGGTAGAATGCTGTACGTCAAGACAGAGTTTTAGTCTATTATTATTTTAGTCTTGCTACGACGTAGCAAGCGTAGCAGCGTCTACGCTTCGTAGCTCGTAGTAATTACTACGTCGTAGTGTAGACGGAAGAATAATAATTATTTTAGTTTATTATAGCGTGCGAAGTGTCAGTATTTTAAAAGGCTCTCAATAGATAAATAGATAGATATACTCTAGTATATAAAAAAAATATTTAAGAGGAGAGTCAATAACCGTTCAGGCCGTATTACCATCAATTTGAGACAATAGTAAGACAATAAATGCGCGAACGCCGGCCGGCGTTTGCTTGGGGTTGAACTAAGAAACATTTCTCAAAATTAAGGATAAGCATAATTTGCAAATATCTCACGGTAAAACTGATGGCACATTTATTTTGGTTCTTAATTTTTTTATTCTGTAATTCAGTGCGGTGTATTTTTAGAAGACTGTAAGTGCCTTTTTGGTGTTTCAACAAAGTTTTTTTATTGACTGGTAGGTACGTAACATACTATCAACAAAAAAAAATAAACCTAAGAAAAAAAAAATAATAGACTCATTTTCAGTGGCCCCATAGTCCTTGAAACAATTATTATATACCAAAGTCACCCTTGGTCCGTCCCTTCCATCGTACCATCCCATACAATCGCCATGACCGCAAATTGTTCGGATTTCTTTTTCGCCGGAAAACGAACTGGCTGTATGTAATTGGCTTCGACAAGTTTTGTCTGTAAAATGTTCAGCGTCTGTTTTGTATTATGTTACGTAAAGACTTGTGCACAATGTACACACTAGCGCTCTTTGTTGCACAAAAATTGAACAATTTGCTAAAATTTCGTCATCGTTTCAGTCGGCAGATGTCCACTGTTGGGCATATGCCTCGTCCACGTTTCGCCACAATGACCAATCCGGTGCGTCTCCATCCATCAGATTTCCGCAACCTTCACCAGATCAGCAGTCGTCTTTGTGGGCGGCTTTCCAAAGCTACGTCTTGTGCCTCAAAGAGATGTCAGCAAACCGTAGGAGCTTAAAAGCCTACTAGGGCCATGGGTTCGCTTCTGAAAGGAAAACTCGGACCAGGAACTAGGAGTGCGTTTTAGGCAGTAAAAGTCCGACATGCTCTCCCGCCCCACCCGAGTCATTGTATGATAACACACCTAAAAATAAATTGTCATCATTATTTCCATCGAAAGATATCCGCTGTTGGGCATTGGTCTCTTTCACGTGTAGCCGCAACGACTGATCCTGAGCGTCCCATATCTACCAGATTTCTGAGACCTCACCAGTCAGCAGTCGCCCTCGTGGGAAGCTTTCCAATGCTGCGTCTTGAGCCTCAAAGAGATGTTAGCAAACCCTGCCCTTACCTTCGACCCTACTGGGCCCTTACTGATTATTATTAAACAGTAAGGGCCCAGTAGGGTCGAAGCCTACTGGGGCCAAGGGTTTGCTTCTGTAAGGAAACCTCGGCCCTGGTATGACAGGAAACAAAGAAACAGGAGTAGGCTTTTAGTCAGTAAAAGTCTGACAGGCCCCGCTCAAGGGCGGGGAATGTGATTGGATGACATTCCCACCAAAAAAAAATTCTCTGCGTCTTTTGGTGCGCTATCACCACTCTAGAACCTTTCAGCCTTATCAACCATCTGTTTGTCGAAAATATTAAAATTATGTTATGCTATGCTAAAATGTTGGAAGTTCTAAAAGTCACAAAATATTAAACACGTGTAAGCCTCAAAAAGGAAACTAAATGGGTATTATTCTACTTTGCCAGTCATGTTGAAGGTCACCTAGAGGAGGCGAAATCATTTCCGATCGTCGAGTACAAATTCAAACTTCAAGCTGGTATATAGTACAGCTAAACCTACCTTTTATTTTAGGTGGGAAATCATCCAATGACATTTCCTGCCCTCATGTGTCAGACTTTTACTGACTAAATACCCACTCCTGATCCTTCTTCGCCTTTCTTTCAAGGGCCGGGTTTTCCTTTCATAATTGAACCCATAACCCCAGAAGGCTTCGACTTTACTGGGTCTCTACAATTCGCTGATATCTCCTTGAGACGCGCGTGGAACACTACGCGCTGTCGACGACTTGGGCTCGGTCCGGACGGTTACCGGACGATCGGATGGCGAGCTACCCATTGCTCGCCGTCGGCAAGCCGGCGGACTGCTTAGTCTGACAGTGCTTTCAACCCCTAAGCAGTCAACCGTCACTGTCTCGCAGAACATTTGTAAGTTAAAATAGACGGCTACATCTTTCCACACATTTGTGTCCCACTGCTGGTCCAAGGACACCTCTTTCTCTTTCCAAATCAACTTGCACGATCTCTAATTAAATTTGACCTATAAACGTGATCAATCGTCAATGATCTGCAGCTTTATTAGAGAAAAATAAATTGATTGTGTTGTGTGCCTTAGTACTCAAGCCACAATGGAATCTAATAAGAATCTATAATAATATATAAATACGTAGTACGGCTTGCGCGCTCCAATAAACGACACAGACCTAAGTCTGTCCGCAAAATAGATACGTTGGATCGAAATGCTGTCCAAGGGATACGGTGCATCCTTCTCCAACACCACATGTCAATGCGTTTGCGACTGCGGTCTGCAGCCTTTAGCAACCAAGTCTTTTTTTATTATTATTGATAGACTTGCGTTTGACCACTATCTCACCTGATGGTAAGCAATAATGTAGTCGACGATGGAGCACGCGTCTTAGCGCCATACAAAAAGATTGACAAGACCAGTGTCCGTACCAGTTTAGTTTTGGTCTTCACGGTGATATTTCGATCCCTCCAGACTTTGATAAGCTGAGACATGGCGCTCGTAGCCATGCCAATTCTCCTGCAAACTTGCTTCTCGCACGACCAGACCTGATATTGAAGCCCACGTAAATAGAGTTGTCCACTGTTTCTAGGTCCAAAGCGCCAGTCAGCTCCATTTTTTCAGATTTGTCCACCATCATGACCTTAGTTTTTGGACCTGTTTACGGAAAGCCCCATCTCCTTGCTGATACGCTCCATTCGGGCTAAGAGTGCAACCATTTCTGACTCATTTACTGCAAGTAAAGTAGTGTCATCAGCGTAACGCAGGTTGGTAATTTTTACGCCACCAACTGTGATGCCTAATATTAATATTTTCAATGCGAATGTCAAACCCTTTTTTAGGTGAGAAATCATCCAATGACATCTCTCGCCCTTTCGTGTCAGGGTTTTACTGACTAAAAACCACACCTAGTTCCTGCTTTGCCGTTCGGACCGGGTTTTCCTTTCAGAAGCAAACCGATGGCCTCAGAAGGCTTCAACCCTGCTGGGCTGAAGTGTACTGAGAGTGGCCCAGAGCCGAAGCCTACTGGGGCCGGACGGGTACCGGACGGTCGATGGCGAGCTAATCAAATCCTGGATATGACTTTCAACAGTCAATAAGGTTTTCAACTACTACAGTAACGGAGCATACCTACCCTAAGAACTACCTTGGTATATTTTCATACACACAGCTGACTCCCAATCACTATATTTACCATTCTTGAATGTGTCTATCTAAAACCAAAACTCGTCGATGAACTCTACCCTTAAGGGTATCAAAGGGCGGTGACCGAGAAATACCCTCTCAATACACAATCTATAGTTTGATGTGGAAGCAGGGAATTGAGGGTTGCATCATTGAATATGGAACAACTCTTTCGATGATATCTCGTTTTCGTGTTCTACAAAAAATTTTATGTTTGATTTTTGTTGGAGAATTTTATTTTGTTAATTTTTGGGTCGATTCAAAGTTGATTTTTGTAAACTAAGAATAAGAATATTTTATTAACCAAAACATACATTGAATGGGTTGGATTATTAGAACTCACTCAGATTTCCGGTGTTGTGAGAACCAGGGTCTTTCGTTTACATTACATTTATGTTATTAAACACAACATAAAATTATGTTAGTTTTACTGTTGTTGTTTTAGGTGCTTATTATTATTTGTTTATGTAATAAACATGAAAAACGCATCGTTGGAAGGCCTTTCACACAAGGTGGGTCGATGACCTGGTGAGAATCGCAGTAATGCGATGGATACAAGACGTATAGGACCGTTCGTTGTGGCGACACTTAGGGGAGACCTATATCCAGCAGTGGTCGTCTTTCGACTGAAATCACGACGATGATGATGCCGACACATAAACATTAATGTAGCCATTTACATCGACAAATAACATCAAATCAGAAAACATGCTATTTATAAAACTGCTTTTAAATAATTTTTCATTTTCATGGAAGTTGAATCTAAACAACACATCTGAAAAGAGGAATGAAATATAAATTGGTCCCTTGTTTCTGAGAAGCTACAATTTGCCAAGAACTTGTGAAACTCAGCTGCGTCAAATATCACTTTGCTTCCCTAAAATAACTGCCATATGATTGTACAGCGACATTATTATTTTATGGCACGTGGAGACATTTGTACATATGTGCTCACATGAAATTGTGCACCACATTACTTGACTAACTAAATAAACGACAACGTATACATTTTCTAATATTCCCGACATCTTTAGGGTTCCATACACAAACATTAAAATTGGGGCCGTATTACTCGGACTAAGACTCCACTGTCCATCTATCTGTTACAAGGTTATATTTTACAAACAAAGATAGACAGATAAACTAATTTTTCATAAATGATACAATCTATTGGCGCTATAGCAAAAAATACATAAAGCAGAACAAAATAAATATTCAAGTTTATTTTATTCATTAAAGTGTGAAACCATATGTGTGAGAGTCCGACTCGCTCTTTGCCAGTTTTCTACTACAAACAAACAATACCTAACCTAGAAAGGTGGTATAAATCTATTTTTTTTTTAACGATAAAATTCAATAAGTTAATGCTTATTCAGCCAAAACAGTTTACACATTTATTTTATTTATAATACATAGCTTTACGTGTCACTGTTAATTTACGCCAGAATTTTATAAATTCCTCGGGTTGCAAGAGAACAAGTATCCGTCATAAATTCTACATAGTAACCATAAACTACCGCCATAGAATCCGGATAAATAACATTGTTCAAATATATTCCCACACTAAAGAATTTTATGGTAACCCAACTTTAGTTTTAAAAGAGCGTTTGCCTCTGGGAGTAATAAAAAGCTTTATTGTTTAAAACCTTTTTGGTTTTTGGGTCCAGAGGCTGTTTTAGTGAGTATAAAAGAAAAATAGAGAAGAAAATGCATGGAATTTATTTTAAAGCGAAATAAGAATATACTAAAAATAACTTTAGAACGTTGCAGTAAGGGTAAATGTGAATTTTATTAAAGAAGCACGTACGTACAATTATTTCAACTTACAACTTTCACACGAAATTTAAATTATTATGGGAGGTCTAGCTATGTACCTAAATCCTATGTTACTATATTTAGTTAACTAAAAATTCTTGTTTTAGATATTTTTTAGATTTTTTTGCTTGTGCGACTGCGAATTTACCTTATGGTGAGTGACGATGTATTGTTGATGATGAAGATTCAAAGATTCAAATCATTTACATATTTAAAATATACCATTTTCAGCCACTTTTGAATTGTCAAGATGTCAAAAAATGATGCTAATTGCACATTTCAAGGCGTAGACTTCTTTAATAAAGAATGTGCAAGAAAGTCCGTGGATATCTCTTCAATCATCAGCAGGCCGATTAGCATTCAAAACTAAAGTTCAAGACATAATTCGTAAGAAGTTGGCCATAGTATCATCACAACGTTAATGATTTCCAATTGTCGATCTGGACATCTGGACCAATTGTTTGACTACATTAGTTAGGTTAGGTTAGGTTAGGTTAGTTACAGTTTATTAATTTGACAATATATTGTATACTTTTAATATATATATATATATATATATATATATAGTTTATTAGTACTTCTGTCTATTCTTGTATTCACCTTCTCTCTCTCGTTTATTGCACTTACCACTATTTTCCTCTGCATCACCCAAAGGTTGACTGGCAGTAGATACCTAAGGCATTAAGTCCGCCTCTGTACTTTTGTGTGCATTTAATAAATAAATTATGTTATGTATTATAAATATCTATATATATAATAGGGAGGCCAAAGAAAAGATGGATGGATTGTGTGAGAAGCGATATGAAAGAAAAGGGAGTTAGTGATAGCGTGACGAGTGACAGGACAGAATGGAAGAAAAAAACGTGTTGCGCCGACCCCAAATAAAACGGGACTAGGGCAGGAAGATGATGATGATGTTATGTATTATAAATATCTCATTTATAATCTCATTAGTTTATTATGACATTATTCTAGCATTGAAGATAACTAATTTATAATAAAATAAGTTATACAGAAAGTAAAAAACATTTGTTCAGAAAATAAAATCGTATATTTTCTTCTTTTTCTCCATTTTGGTGGGCACAGACTATAAATCTATATAAATTTTCCTGTTTATCAAGAATCTTTTTCCTGAAATTCTTGCACTCTTTTACGGCCAATTGATCATTTCCTAAAGACCCAATTTTTATGAGTTGCGGAAAATAAACAAGTGATTTCCCCTCTTTAGTTCCTGTCATTATCATAAAAGTGTAAGCCCTTATTTCCCGAGCGTACACGGGAGGCAATAAATAGGCTATTTCTTACGCAAATTTATGCTAATTGCTATAAATCGCATCCAGATAGATGGGTCTTTATTTTATTGACGTCAACATAAGGGAAAAGGTAATTTGGGGTAATGAGATTCTTTTGATATAGTTTGCAATAAATAGGGTATTAAAGACTTTAAGGTTTTAACGGAACTGTACAACAGACAATATCTCATCAGTTGTATTGAGGAAACGTCGGTGTTCCGCCCAAGCGCAGTAGACTTCTACCTGCGCAATCATGTCCTTTGGCTGATATGAACAATGGCGACACCCGGTGTTTCTTCCGCTTGAAACGGTGACAATCTATGTACATCAACCGGAAGATTAAGTTGTCGTGGCCTTCCTAACCAATGCCTTGTGACGTTAAAACATAACTTCAAAGTGTAAGTATATATTTAAAAAAAAAAAAAGACGCGTTGCACTCCGGGAGTGCCGGCAGAAGTGAAAACTTGATTATTAACGTTGAAATATATATATTTATATATATCTATATATTTGAAATATATATATATATATAAATATATATATTTATATATATCTATATATTTGAAACAGTAGGCCCAGGCATACATTTTCGCCGCGCCGTAGAGAGGGGATAGCTGTCTACTCTCCATCCGTCTTACGCTTTTTCGATCAGGTCACGTGTCCTGACGCGAGTTTAATTCATTAAACCCCAAGCGAACGACGGCGTTCGCGCACCTATTGTCTTTCAATTGTGTTTGTCATTATCACGATTGAAAGGTTAAGATTTTATATCCATTACAGAAAAAGTGCTCAACGCCGCTAAAGAAGTTTTCACTTCAATAAATGTAAAATATTGCAATAACTTTGCAGCGAATAAAAAGCTGTGAAATGAAACAATTACTTAGTATTATACTGTAAAACTTAATTTAAATAAAAATAAGCTGTAAAAAAATACTTTTTTACGACTTATTTCATGAATTATGGTTAGTAGGGGAGACCGGGTCAAAATCGTATAGCTAAGGGTTTAGGGCTGTAGGTCTTTCATCTCATAACACTCATTTATGTTCTCAACACTTATAATTAGTCAGTTTCATAAGGAACATAATCATTTGAAAATATTTGGAATAATTAAGATCTTAAACAATAAAAACCAAAAAAAATTAAACATCTTCTAATTACGGTTTTACCCCGACCCATGGGTAAAACCGTATATTATTGATATTACCCCAAAAATACTAAATAGTCGTTTTTTCTATGATCAAGACATGCTCTGCTCAACTAGACTGTTCTTGGGAAGCCGAAAAAATCAATTTAAATCGTCCCAAGACTTTGGGTGTGGAACGCTCCGTCATTTTTCTGTCTAAAACATTTTACTCGATCTTGTAATGTTGATTTTGACTTTTTTCATGTTATCCGGATCCCATTCTTGTCTAGAAGTGGGTATTTTAACAACACCTAAAATAAAATAAAAAACAAGTAGTTATGTTTATATTTATTCATGCGGGTCAAAGTCGTATAGTGGTCGGTTTTACCCCTTACGGTTTTGACCTAAGACTCAATGTTTAAATATATCACTCACAACTATATACGTAAACTGAGTTTACGTACTCAAATATTTGTTAATTACGAGTTAATACACACACTTTAACATAGTTGATTGCACACTTACCTGTTACAAACGTAACTTTCACTATTATTGATTGAATCTTCACAAAAATAAGATCAAGAACGACGAAAAACAATAAAATCGATTATTTTGATAATGCGCATGCCTACAGCGACCAGTGTTTGTGGACAAATAGCTCCGATTGGTAGACGCCGATGAACAGTTTGCGCGCGGGAACTTTGAATTATTGACAAGAATAGACATGATGTACTGTTTTACCCCGGTATACGGTTTTGTACAGGTCTCCCCTACATAAGCAAAATAACAATTATTTGAATATTCTGTTCAAGAATTTCGAAACAATTTGTGAACATTACTTGTTAATAGTTAAATGCATTGCAGATAATGAAAAAAATGCCATTTTGCTCCGAGCGTGTTCATTTTGAAATTCCACTAAGAAAAATAGTTTAAAACGGGAGACCGTAATTTTAATTATTCCAACTATGCTAACGGACACAACAACAATAAAAAAGTTAACAAAGGCTAAAGTAAGCAAAGTTACGAGCAAACGAAGCAAAAATATTTGCCAGTAAACATTTTATTATTTATTTATCAGCAATTCATATAAAACGGCCAAGTAAATAAAAAAAAGTGATTTACTTCAGTAAAGTCTAGTGGTGTTCTTATTGTCATGGCCAATCAGCACTTTAAAGATTTTTATTTTTAAAGTGTGAAATTATCCATTGACTTCAACCACTCTTAAGAAGGTGTGTCAGACTTTTACTGACTAAAATCACACCTATTTTCCTTCTTTGCCTGGCGCTCTAGGACCCTGGGCCCCAAAGGCTTCGGCCCTGCTGGGCCCCTACGGTTCTGCCGACAGCTCGTTGAGGCATGCGTATAAACTACAAACCATCGATGACTCGGGCTTGATACACGCGGATACCAGTTGGCCGGAGAGCAAGCTATCTCATCGTTATCCGCAAGCCCAAGATTAATTGGAGGCATAAATATTATATTTGTGTAAATACACAATACTACAAAAAATCCATATCCCATATTGAATCACGACCATCCTTTATATAATACAAAACCCTTCACCAAAAGCTAACGATATAACAACATAATTCATCCCAAAAATTCAACTACCTACCTCCCTTTAACATAATGGAATAACGGTCCTAAGGTGATAATTTTTCATTTTACCATCAAAGGCCTGACCTCGTGAAATACTTTGTTGACTGCAAACAATTTCGTCAGGGGCCGATAAGGTGGCTCTAAGAACCCTCTTATATGTTTTTCTGGATGTTAGGATCAGTTCATACTGAGATGCAGTGCTACGCGCAGAAAGCGAAGACAGTTGTTTGTAGTGGGGCATGGAACAACCGGTCCTTATTTACTAGAACAAAACAATAAAAATGCATGTAGCCCACCTATCTGCACGAGACTCTCGAAAAAATTTAGGTTGCTTCTAAGCAAACATGCCGATGATGGACGGCTACATCATCGCTTTCTATCAGGTGAGATATTAGGCTAACGCGAGTCCATCCATAATAAAAAAAAACTGCCACCACTTTAGTTTTTTGTAGAGAGCTTTTTTGATGTGGAACATCATTGTCTTTTCCCACTTCTTTTTTTTATGATGAGAAAAATCATCCAGTGACAACCCCCGCTCTTGGGCGGAGCGGGAGATAGTGTCAGACTCTTACTGACTAAAAGACCCTCCCCGTTCCTTAAAGCCTTCATACCGGGGCTCGAGTTCCCTTTCGGATAACCCGGGCCCCATTAGGCTTCGACCCGGCTGGGTCCCTGCTGTTGCTGACAACTCCTTGAGGCGAGGGCGAGGGAACAGTGCGCGCTGTCGACGACTTGGGCTTGGTTCGGACAGTTACCGGATGGCCGGACAGCGAGCTATCCATTGCTCACTGTCTGCAAGCCCGCGCCTACGGTGGCCGGAAATCGGAATCAGAATCCTGGTGGCGGAGGCTTTCACTGACCAAGACCAAACCACACCATCGGTTTCCTTTTGTGTTCTTGAACCACAAATTTTGTTTTCAGAAGTTTTTTCGTGGCCCTAGCAGGTTTCGGGCCTGCTGAGCCACTTCGTTTTTCTGAAATCTCTTTGAGGTGCATATGGAACATTACGCGCCATTCTTATAGGATGATCAGACGGCGAGTTACCCATTGCTCACCATCCGTAATCCTGCGCCTACAGTGGCCGGAATCCCTGGTTCCCGATGCCAGAGGCGACTCCTGTCACGGTGGCTCTTAGCAAAGCTTGAGGAAGACGTCAACGAAAAAATTGCAGCTGCACCTATCGGGTTTAATTGTATTTTAAAATCATTCAGAGACTCACTCAAATATACCCACAAAGATTTATTTAAATCAAATAAGCCATTCTGAAGAAGTTAAATAACAAACACACGTACTAGCTTGTAGTAGTAGTAGCTCTCTATCGGTGAAAAAAAATTCGCAATCGGACCGGTAGTTTCAGAGATTATCTCTTAAATTAAAACCAAAAAAAAAGAAACAAAATTTACCTCTTTATTATATTAGTGTGAATAAAGGTTGGTTTTTAAATTCTCTATTAAAAAGAACGCATCTCGTCTCGCTATGAGCTAACCCTAACAGCATATTATCTGGTCTCAGGAAGGTTGTGGCTATTTCGGATTTTGTAGCAGGTACTAATTTTTGAATTTTGTGCGACATTTTTCGGGTAAAATGCTTGTTGTATTTTGTAGTGGGTAAAGGATTAGTTGGAAAGGTTTGCTTAAAAATTGCGGGTTATATTGAAAGTTTTGTTGTCTGGTTACTAAGCAATGGCTATAAGTTTTGAGGTGAGATATGAAATGGTGGATCGAGATAAATGATAGATCGCGTCAAAACCATACCTTAATTTTTTTTGTAAATGACAATGACATCTCCGCGCTTTTGGGCAGAGCGCGAGAGTTTCAGACTTTGACAGACAAAAAACCCCCTCCAGTTCCTTCACTGCCTTTCATACTGGGGCCAAATCTTCCTTTCAGAAGCAAACCCTTAGCCCTAGTAGGCTTTGACCCTGCTGGGTCCCTACGGTTTGCTAACAGCTTGAGGTGCACATGAAACAATGCGCGCCGTCGACGTCTTAGGCTCGGTCCGAGCTCACCTACGGTGGCCGAAAAACGGGATCGCAATACCGGCGGCGACTGGGACGTGAGCGCCGTTGCCCTACGCTGTCGGCCTCCTCCTTTGCTAGCATTACTGCTTCGCAGAAGGAGGCGACCGCCTGCCACTCGTCGCTTCAGACCATGGCCCGTACCAAGGCGCAGCGCGAGAGATCGTTTCTGCCCATCAACCCCATAGGGCTGCGTTCAAATTTGAGTTTAGAGTTAACTCTAATGACGTCATTGGGCAATTAATCTACCCTGGCATTTATGAACGTGAACGGAGTTCAACTGACAATGTCAAGCACATTTATTTATTTATATTTCATGCACATAAAAGTACAGAGGCGGACTTAATGCCATATTGCCGCTTACTACAACCTATCCTGTTCAAAGTTAGAGTTAGTTGGGTTAACTCTAGGGTAGCTACTCGAGTCATTTAAGAACGACCCTGGGTTGCAACTCTACTAGACTCTGGTTATTTTTGAACGCACTGCGGGGAAGCACATACCTAAATGGCTTTCATTATAAAAGCCTGTGGAAATTCTTTTATCTTTAATTGCCCTAGGAAATGATAGTGTAGTTACAATCTATTATTTTGTGTAAATACTTTTTCACAAAACAAAGCCAACATCGAACGCAATTCAAACATTTATTTCATTTCACACTAACATAACGCTTGCGGGTTTTATTTCAATAAATTATAAAAATATTCACACTAGCTAATATTTATTCTATGAAGGTATTGAAACAATTATGTGTATTTAAACTTGCATGTTTATTGCTGAGCCAACGAATTTACGAGTCATGTTAGTTATGCAAGCAAAAACCCAACTAATTAAATATTTACAATTCAAATAATGTATGTAAACTCTTTGAAAGTGGTATTAGAATATTTACATAGTGGAAAGTACACATTATTCAAACTCTCAAAGTAAGTATTTGTTTCTATTAAACTATTCACAGACCAGTACTTTTAATTTTAAAAGGTTGGTCAGCCAAAAAACAGATAAAGCTATTTACTCGTTTCAAAGCATAGACCCACAAACACTCTAGCGACATAATCCCGATTCATAAAGAATTTAACAAATTGTTTTTTTTTTTTTTAAGTATCTGGACTATACTATAGAATGCGCCAGATAATATATGGAATAAAGTACATTGACCTTTTCCTAATATCTCTGCGTAGGTACACGAAAAATCAACAATGAACTGCTTTTCATTGCTAGATTTATGTCAACAAAATGTAGGTGGGTGATTCCACGTTTATCAGGTGCCTACTTTACTAAATTACTTATTAAAAACAAAACATTATTTTCGTGTCTTACAAGAGTGAACTTATAAACAGATTTGAGTGAACAGGTTTAATTTATTTTTATAACTCAATTTTTTTGGTAGTGAATCAGCTAATAACTCCACTCGCTTAGGGTGAAGCAATAAGGAGTGTTAGACTTTTACTGTATATATATTTTTGTTCGGCTGTCTGGTGATGTACTGGACCGACCGAGCACAGTCGTCAACAGCGCGTAGTGATCCACGCGTTCCTCCAAGAGATGTCAGCAAACCGTAGAGGCCCAGCTGAGTCGATGCCCGCTAGCTAGAACCGCAGAGAATTATGTGAAAAGGATACTCGTAGTCCAAGAACGCAAAGGGCAACTGAAGGACTAATGTGTAGTTTTATTCATAGTCGAGGATACTATTAAGAACGACCTTCATCGATCTGTTTATTGGATGAAAAGTATCCTATATTAAATCTAATATAATAATCTAAAATATACCTAACGCAAGAAATTCGTGACCAAATTATTAATAAATAAATAGAAAATGACTTTTTTTTTAAATGTACCCATGTGTTTAACGAAAAAAATTAAAATCAACTGAAAGAATGGTATGAAGCCTTATACAATATAAAAACGTTGGGTGGCCTATTTGTTTCCTGGCATGACTACTGGGTGGCCAACCAGGTATGTTGATACTTTGGTAACAACCCGTATGGTAGGGATATAGATATCTTCACCCATTTGTTTAATAAATATTTTTATATTAAAATAAACGCTGTTTCATTAAAAATACCATGATATAGGGCTGTCTGTAAGAGATCAGGCGTGAATAACGGTACCGACCCGTATTTTTTCAGTTGCACTTTGTGCTCCAGGACTGTGGTGATTCTTTTGTACAATCCCGCATGATAGCTCGAGTTTGTATTGGTTTAATGTGAATTTATGCTTGTGAATTACTCATAAAGTTCTGCGAGCGAATTCACTCGCGCGAATGTCGTAAATCGTTGTCACACAGGAATGTGGGCTTAATCCAGGATATAATCTACACATGTGCTAAATTTTATCCTGGTTTGTCCAACCATTGATGCCTGATTAGTTAACAAACACACTTTCCACATTATGTTAATAAGATTTGAAAAACGTATTTTGTAAGAGCTCTCCATTCAGACGGTTCTCAACTATTTTTATTAACTGTTGGAAAATAAAAAGTGGCTCAAGTTACTCATTATAAAAGTAACTATATTCCAATGAAAGTCAATCAAAATCGGTTTTACCGATTTGGAGATTTGTTGGAACAAACATACAAAGAGAAAAATATGAAAAAATAGCATATTTGTAATAATTATCGAATATACTTAAAAAAAGTTAGTTTGACATTAAAAACAGATACTTCAAATTATATATAGTTTTATTTAGAATAAAAACACATTAAAAACTCAGATTATTTCGGGTTCCCGGAAAACTTAATTTACTGATTTAATACTTATTAAAGCAAACTTAATTAATTCAAGTTCATTACCAAAGATAAAAAAGCTTAACATAATTATACATTCCCATGAAAATTAAAATTCTTGGAAGTATTCTGATTACTCCAAAGAAACTAAACTTCCAGGAATTTAAATTTTCACATACTTTAAAACGTACTTTGTTGATGTTTATCTCATAGATTTTTGTGCGAGACCCACAAAAGATTGAAAGTCCAATAAAAACGGCATTCATTTTTATAAAATATATGTATTTAAAGGATTAAATAAACTCGCTGCTGCCAGAGGCTTCGCTTGTGTGATATTTAAAAAACATATCTTAAGGGGACATAGCATAGCATAATCAGCCTTTTAATGTTCCCACTGCTGGGACTCAGGCCTCTTCTCTAAGAGAGGGAATGGGCCGTTGTCCACCACGTGAGCCCAGTGCAGGTTCGTGAATGTCACATATCTTCGAATTTTTTGTTTCCATCTAAGACATGCCGGTTTCCTCGCGATGTTTTCCTTCACCGTTTTGAGACCTGTGATGAAATAAATTATACAAAGTGATGTACCTGGCTGGGTTTGAACCTGTGAGCTACAACTCGTAAGTCGGGGCCGTCAGCACGCGGCCGCCACTGCTCCATATTCCCGGAACAATAAGTATCCTATGTGCAGTTCCAGTGCATGGTCTACCTTTGTCACAAATTTCATCGAATTTCGTTAACCCGTTGGAGCGTGAAGAAGTTATGAACATACAAACACACAGACCAAATCTTCATAATATTAGTACAATTAAGATTAAAAACATCATTCATAAGGGTTGAATAAAGTTTGACAGTTTATCATTAATAGAATTTTGTAAAAATGTGTAATCATCGCGTTTATATTTGCAGATCACAGGTGAATGCTCGAATCTTAGCATAAAAAAATATTTTATCACTTTAATGGAAAGGTTTCTATATTATCTGCCTATTCATCAAGTTCACCCAGGTTTGAACGCGACCATTTCAATGTCATGAGAAGATTTGTTGTTTTTTATACAAACAACCCCTAATGTATCATTAGAAATCTTAATGATTATAATAATAGCATTATTCATCATAAAACTTAACTGGTTAAATGTTTAGTCTTCTTCATTGCAGCTAAGAGGCTGGTATTAGACTTTAAAAAAAGCGGACCGCGACCGCACTGATGCCTTCAAGATGTGGTGCTGGAGAAAAATGCTTCAAATTCCCTGGACTGCTTTCCGAACAAACCTCGCGTCTTACGTGAACTGAACATCAAGATCAGACTGTCGACTACCTACTTGTGCAGAGGTCTGGAGTTCTTTGGCCACATTGCCAGGTAAAATGGTTACAACCTTAAACAGCTCATCGTAACTGCCATGGTTGATGGCAAACGACCAAGAAGCCGCAGCCTGAAAAGATGGGCAGTTCAGGTCCACTCCACATTGGATACCCAATTGAAAGTCGCACTTCATGACGCTGCGGATTGTCACAGATGTCGAGATGCCAGAAGCTAATCCAGCAGGAACTTCACGACTCTTAGTATAAGGATCGAGGAGGAGGAGGATTATTAATCACTATGATTTTAATTGAGTCATTAGTCTCAAGGTGGTACACACTAGGTACTGCTGGACAAAATGTTTAAGATTAAATTTTTTAGCATTTCCATAGTCTGGATATGTTGCTGGAATATTGAACACACATTAACGTAAAAAAATTGCAAATAGTTTTTCACCAACCAGGGGTTGTCCTTGGGTGTACTAGCATTAGTGCATACCGGGATAATCGTCGATTAGTACCAAAGTTGATATCGGTTCCTCGTTCGTCTTTCAAAGGTCTAGGATCTTTTTTTGTTTTTTTTTTTTCCGTTTGGTAAAAATCATCCAAATGACATCTCCCGCCCTTGTTTGGAGCGGAAGATAGTGTCAGACTCTTACTGATTAAAAAAAATTAATTCCTTCTTGCCTTTAATATCGGGGCCGAACCTCCCTTTTGGAACTCAGGATTTTCAGATTTATTGAGATATAAATAATAATAATTGCAGTATTTTAGACCTACTGTGGCAGTTTTTTTTTTATCAAAACCTGCCAATAAGTTGTTCCTAAAAGCTTCCTAAGACAGGTAATTTATCAAAATGACGATGAACGTTTATTAAGCTACTTTATCTTCATCAATCAATTTTAATAAGAAACACTGAATCAGATTCAACCTCGGCCACACTTACTAAAAGTGAACGTAATCCTATTTACTGAGAAATCCCCTTTCAGCAGAGACTTGCTCTCAATAAACCCTTTCAAGGTAAGACCGACTCGTGTTTGACGGTTAATCTTAAAAAATAAAGTACTTCTAAGGTAAGGTCATCCGCATGATAGTCAAAACTGCATGAATTGCGAAAACCTTTTTTTTCTTTCAATTTGCCTGCTGCGGCCTTCCCGTCCGATTATAACTTGGTAAATACAAAAACAAAGAAATACACAATTATTACGCACTTTATATAAAATTCCAAGTGTGATAGACAACCTAGACTATTGTGTTCTGTCTTGTCTATGGTGTAACAGGAGTCAAAGTTAATGCCCAGTCCACAGATAGCCCGACAAGTTGCTTTTTGTTTTTTTTTTTTTTAGTTAGTAATCTTTTGTAATTTATTATGCACCTATAAGGGCAGCATAAACTAAACAAGTTTTCTCTTTTCTTTTTCTTATTACATGACAAAAAATATTAGTCTAAATGCCTGATGTTAGACATAATATATTTATTAGTTTGGATATTTATAAGTAGTTTCAAAATAATGAATATGTCATAGAATTTGTAAAAAAGACTAAAAACGCATTGTCACGTCGAAACTGTATGTGGGTAGTCTTTCCTGCTACGTAAAGGTTTATCATTTTCTCTCTAAACTTTTTTCTTAATGTTTAGATTCCAATTGCATGTATTTTAAGGTTAAGTGGAAGAGCGGTGAAGTGGAAGAAGAAAAATGGAAGGCGATCTCCTGGTCACGTTTGCAAAAGTAACGTGTAACTGAAATAAACATATATTTTTCTCTTTTTCAAAGGAGCACTCAATGTCAAATTATAACCACTGACGTGTGTTTGACTGTACCTTTTTACTTCACTTTTTGTGAACTTCAGAATTATGGTAATACGGTCTCATTCAACCTTATTTCAGTTTAAACAAGACCGGTCAAGTGTGAGCATGAATATTAAACGGTTCCGCAGACGGCATAATGATTGAGCTTACACGGAATGACTTTATCGACTGTATTTTTCAGTTATTGTAGATTCATTTGCTGTTAAGAAAAAATGAATAACATTTTTTTATAGCTGTCTCATCAATATAGTTCCAATAAACTCCAAGTAAATTAGTTATTTTATGCGACTCCTTTAAGATGTTCTCAAATGAGTCGCACAAAATAGCTATGTAACATCCCAAAAGAGTCGCATCATTTCTTAAATCATTAGGCTCCGTTTGTTGTTTTGTCTACGGGACCCCAAAAAAACTTCACCCACAAAGTGCTTCTTTAGCCCACTTTAATGAGTATAATAGGATTTTTTATTAGAAAAAGTTACATGGATTTTGTTCTTGCCTCGACCTCACCTTTGAGTTTAAATTGTTACTTTACAAAGAGTTTTGGAAGACGTACTCCCGTCGAAGTAATTTTATGGAAGATTCCATCAGTATATATTTTGTTTTTAAATTAGCGGTGATAAGTGCGTAGGAGGGGGTTCAGTTAAGTAAGTGGTTTAGTAATAATAATAATGCCACCAAAAACATAACTTTACCATGATGACCTAGATTGACTTGGCAATCGGACTATACATGCGTATTACTTGTGATATAGGTACATGCGTTTCGAGAAAAGGATGGTATGGTCGTGCCCCTTTTTTGCTTGCCTTGGTACACTGTCGTGCCCCCTAATTTATTAAGTTTCTCAGATTTCATACAAAATGTGTTGGGTTCTAAATACTTTATTTCTCTATTGTACATTATTAGAACTTACAATATAAGTAGATAACCAAGTGTACATAGGCGAGCTTAACTCAAAGTTGAGTTTTATAGTTAACCATTTAGAAATAGAGAGATGACAATAGAGGGTTTTTTTTTTTTTTTTCGGTGGGAAAATCATCTTATGACAACCCCCGCTCTTGGGCGGAGCGGGAGACAGTGTCAGACTCTTACTGACTAAAAAACCCATCCCGTTCCTTCAAGCCTTCATACCGGGGCTCGAGCGCCCTTTCGGATAACCCTGGCCCCAGTAGGCTTCGACCCGGCTGGGCCCCTGCTGTTGCTGACAACTCCTTGAGGCGCGCGGGAACACCGCGCGCCGTCGACGACTTGGGCTTGGTCCGGACTGTTACCGGACGGCCGGACAGCGAGCTACCCATTGCTCACTGTCCGCAAGCCCGCGCCTACGGTGGCTGGAAATCGGGATCGGAATCCCGGCGGCGGCGGCGAGAGCGCCGTTGCCTGATGCGGTCGGCCTCCTCCTTAGCGAGCATTACTGCTTCGCAGAAGTCGGCGAATGACAATAGAGGGTAGGATTCAGTGTACAATTTTAAAAACAAATTATAGGAATTAAATAATAAATAAATATACTTACACACATAAATACAAAAATACATATACATAAATTATAATAAGACTATGTCATTGAGAAAGAAGATGCTCTTGGTTTATCTTCTAGAAGATATTCAGAAAAGGGCTGTCACGCAGGGAGTGTGGAAGAGAGTTCCATAGACGCACTGCAGTAACAGAGAAGAAGCGAAAAAGAAGAGAATACTACAGAACTTTTAAAACCAATAAATATCTAATTTATAAAAAAAGGATAACATTCTTTAAATATAAAGTCTTTTAAACTTATGAATCTAAGTTAATCTGAAGATTTAAGACAATGCAGTTTTTTTTTTAATTGCCAATGTAATAGTTAAGAACCTAACATGTTTCAGAAGCAACTTTGAGGCTAGATGTGTGAACTAATACCGTACATGGAACTTACTTAAAGTCATGTCTGTCGAAATTCGTTGTACCACTGCTCCGAATTCATATAAATTATGGACTTCACCACCAAATCTCCACAGTCCCAGGGGAACTGAATATATTTTCGATATGCATCTGGAATATATTCTTTATTTTCACTTTTTCCTCAAAGAAACGGTCGCGAAAAATAATTTTCGCGCGATTTTTCAACGAAAATAGGGTTACAAAACTAATTTTAAAATTATTATCGGTTCTAGTTTATCGTTAAATCAATGTATTAGTTAGATTTGTCAGCATCCGCTGACAAATCTAACTTAACTTTTGAAGTCAATAGAGTCCAAAAAGAACTTACTGGGATAAAATCCTTTGTTCAGGCCAAAGTCTACTCTTATTTCAAATTACATCCATTCCCGTTCAGCTGTTAAGGCGTAATTGATGCTTTTTTTTTAAAACCTATTTGCAAAAAAATATATATTTGTCATTCAATGACATATCTCGCTTTTGGGCGGAGCGCAAGGATGTTCCTTCGTTGCCTTTTATGCAAACCCTTTGCCATAGTAGGCTTCGACCCTGCTGGGCCCTTACGGTTTGCTCAGTTTGTATGTAGGGGGTAATCATTGAAAGTGCTGGACCGATATCCAAAATCCTTTCTTATTACTGAGTGAAATAGGCATATTTTCTATATTCATGCAGGCAAAGCTGCTAACAAAAGTTAGTACTACATTAGTAAGATTTAGTTAGGTATGCAGTTTATTAATTTGAGTATGTATGTATAATCGTAAATATAATAATACGTTTATTAGTACTTCTGTGTATTCTTGTATTCGTCTTCTCTCTCTCATTTATTGCACCTAGTGGCAGGTGTTGTGTTATGTTATCTCTGAATCACCCAAAGGTTGACTGGCTGAAAATGCCTAAGGCATTAAGTCCGCCTCTGTACTTTTGTGTGCATGAAGCATTTAATAAAATAAGATTAGTGGGATGAGCGTACCAACTACATAACTGTTTAATTTAAACAAGAAAAGTTCTCTAAGAAATAAATAAACGTTACCTTTAAGAAGTTACCTTGTACCCGCATTTCTGCAGTAATAACATACTGAGTTTAACTTTGCAATACAGTTTAAATAGTAATAAGTTTGCGGTAACTCGATGCTGAGCTTAGAACTCGTTCTGGAGTAGTAGTGTAAGTATGTACGATGTTTATTGTACATTTATTACACGTACCTTTCTTGATCACGTTGACTTATTAATGAAAAAAATAATTAAGTTTGTTGGAGAATTTCGCCGTTGACGATCCTCCAGTAGTTGTAGATTGTGTATCTAACACCAAACCGAAATACGGTAAAATATTTATTGGTAAATACAGTAAAGTAAAATATATAAAGAGTAGCACTTATTAATTGCAAACATATTACCGCGTGACTGAGGTGTAGTTACGATTAAATAAAAGTATGTGCATATATGTTTACTATGTAAAAAGTACTATGCTGTATGATCATTATTAGCTCGTACATAATACCTACCCATTTTAACCGACTCTAGTAGAAGAGAGTAATGTAAGGTATTAGGTATTTAAACTTCATGAATAGTAGTAGTAGATAGGTAGACTTAATACAACAAGACATACTCTACCAGTCAAACTTGGAGTTAAAAAATACAACATTTTGGTAGATCTGCAAAACAAATAGATAACAAATATTTCAAACAGAATGTAGTATCATCAAATTAAAATGCTTATTATTATGCCAATATTATAATTTTATACTATACATATAGACAGGTACAAATTCTGGACACGAACGATAACTTTAAAAATTATGGTGAAATACAACTTTCATAAAACAAACTAAAAATGCGAGCGAAGAAACCAATCATTTCATTAAGTCTGTGTCAAAAACGAGGAAACAGAACCGATTTTCGTTTTTTTGTTCGCGCTTGACCACTCACCATCTGTCCTGATAGTAAATGATTATGAGGTCAGCGCTAGAAAAAAAAATGGTACGTGCTGCAATTACACAAAGAAAACTGTGTAGCATTCCTAGTTAATTTTTGGACAATTTGGTTATTTTTTTTCAATTCTAAATACAATAGGTAATTATTTTCCAGACCCATTTATAAAATGCCCAGAAACACTTTTATCCCGAACAGATTTTTATTTCTTACTTTAGCATGAAAAATGCTATAATTATTTCCCAGTTACCTACTGCAAAATTGGTTTAGTAGACAATTCTAGATAAAATGTGGCTGATAAACAGGATGAATGATCACTTTTATAATTTTTTTTCGTGGTTGATATAATTTTTGCTAGAAGGCAAGTGAAATTTATCGAGTAATTTAGTTTAATAGCAGTAATTTCTGAAAAAAATATTGAATTTTATAACTAGCTTCTGCTAGCGGCTTCAACCACCTGAAGTGTTCTCCGTACAAATTTCGGACTCCTCGCCTCCTTCTGCGAAGCAGTAAGCTAGTGAAGGAGGCAGCCGCACGCATGAGGTAACGGCCCTCACGCCCCAGCCGCCGAGACCCCAATCCCGATCTCGCAAACCTACGCCTACGGACGGCGAGCACCGGGTAACACGACGTTCAGTTACCTAATAACCAACCAGACCGAGCCCAAGTCGTCGACGGCGCATAGTGTTCACGCGCGCTTTAAGGATATGTCAGCAAAATGTAGGAGCATAGCTGGGTCGAAGCCTACTAGGGCCATGGGTTAAGTGAGAGTGAACCCGGGGTCCTTGAACAAAGATGGAACAGATTTTAGTCAGTAAAAGTCTGACGCCCCCTCTCGCTCCACCCATGAGTGGGAGAAGAAATTAAATTTCGATTTTTTTTATGAACTATATATACTAATCAACTAACTTCCGAAAATTAATTATTGTTATTTAGTTGTAAATAAATATTTAAAAAAAACTTAAGAAACAATATTTGTTACCTAGAAGGAATTAAAGTTAGTCGAAACAGAAACTAACTAAATAAATATGAAAACAGTTCTTTTACTAAAACTGAATTAAATGGAAGTATTTATTTATAATTGCCGGACGTAAACTTGTCACGAAGACAAAGTAAGTTCAGCCATGCATCGGATAAAGTCATTCTTCTAGCTGAGTGCGCTTGTAATTAAAATCCTTGTAAGTGAAAAAAATATATAAATAAGCAAAGATTTTTCTTTTATAACGGCCAAATAATATTCTCTTTTTTTTTTTTGTTATCAACATAAGACTAACACCATTATACCATGTTTAAGGCAAATAAAGACTTATCTAATCTTATCTATCTTATCATGGCGAAAATTTAATGAGCAAATCCGTACCATAAGTTTCCGTTATTTTTCTTCTTTCAACAAGACTGTCAACAACAACTATTTCGTTAATCTACGATAAATGATAAATGCCGGTTTCCTCACGATGTTTTCCTTCACCGTTTTGAGAGCAGTGGTGATGAAATGAAAAAATTACACAAAGTAATGCGCCTGGCTAGGTTTGAACCTGCCACCCGCAACTGTTAAGTCAGGGCCATCACCACTCGGTCACCACTGCTCTAAAATAATGATAAATTGTAATTTTTTAAACAAACAAAGCATGACAAAAACATAAACTCGCTTACAATGCCAACAACGCCTTACGTTTGCACACACATTTCCTACTCTTAAGGTATGGTTTCCACGCACGCGACGCTGGAACTACCCTACGTCACGACCGAGAGATAAAATACAAGTGCACACCAGTCGTAACGTGCTAAACACCCTGTTAGTTACATTACACTCATTAGTGAATTTATAAGCGTTTGCATCAATTTTATAGCTGTGGTTACAATCTGCGGACGAGATATTATATACCTCATAATATCAAATGATATATTTTTTCTGACCTACTTTAAAAGAGAAGGAGAGTCATGATTAGTATTGGATATTATTTAGTCTTTTACAAAAAGCACTTCTTGAGAGTTTAATTTTACCCCCAAGTCTTTTTTTAAATTTGTTTTTTTGTTTGTAGGACGTAATCTCTGGAAGTACTAGTCCGATTGCTAATTTTTTTTCACCAATAGGAAGCTGCTTTATTCCTGAGTGACATAAGTTATATTCTAAGTACGCGGACGAAGTCGCGGGCAAAAGCTAGTAATCGAATAAAAGGTGAGGGATAAATTTCTTCTACGGATCTTAGATCATTATATCAAACTTTGTTTTTAGCTGAAAACCTGTCAAAACCTAGTTAAAAGAATTTTTTCGAAAAATAAAGATAAACTGCTTTCAAAATTTACAAAATCACTCCGCATTCATAATTTATTTAACAAAAAAGAAAAAAAAATTCAAATAGTTAAATTCAGATTATTAAACAAATTCACCGAACCATTAATATCTACTAATAGTTGCAGTAAAGTTCAGGGTCCGCCTTTCATCACTCACTCTGATGTATAGCCCAGCCGACCTTTATAAGGAATTTATTGCCCATTGACACTCACCGAGCCCATTTGTGACGTATCGATCTTGAACTGCTTTGTTTTGTGTTGATGCGGACGGAAATAGCACAAAACAGATAGACAGAGAAGTCTATCTCATGTTTTCATAACTACGCACGGCGGTCGTGCTAGGGTTGTCTACTTCGATTAATGCACAAAAAACTATCGTAGTTGTTGAGTTCATATCAGCTGAAAGACGTCTACTGTTTGAAATAGGTCAAGTGTCGCTATAATGACCGGTCTTGTGTGTTTCGCATCTGTCAGATTCCCGCAACTGTCGCCAGGTCATCGGTCCACCTTGTGGGAGCTTGTTGGCTTGTTGGCTAAGACCATTTGACCAAGAATCGGAAGATTCAGAAGACTTTCTACAAGGTATGGATATACACTGGCTGCATGAAGTTCTAGACGACCCAATGTGGCACATACTGGCAGGAGATATATATGTCCAGAAGTGAAGGTCTGACATCAGGATTGATGATGGAGTTAAACACTCATTGGCAATATAACGTTTTGTACTTCTAGTTAACTGGTTATTATATATTAGTTGTTCAAAATGTTTTGCATCTTACAAAGTAACGTATTTCTGATTTGTCTTCCCAACCGATTAAATTTACGTGTCTTCAAGGCTAGAATGGAAAAAAAGCCAGTCAAGAGTAGTATACAGCACGTAGTATCCACACGTGCCGGCAGGGCACATGCAGGGCCGATGACTGCAAGGGCCGTGGGGAATTTCTGAAAGGTATACCTTGTCGTCGAACGTAAATGGCAACTGAAGGATACAGATGTGGTTTTAGTCAATAATAGTCTGACATGCTCTCTTGCTTAACTTTAAAGGGGGAGAAGTCACTGGATGTTTTGAAAAAAAAAAATCCAGTGCAAATTGTTATGAACATTATTTACTTATTATGTTAGTAGCTATGAATTAGATACTATTACTATTTTTTTTTTAAGTAAAAGTATAAGTAACTAAAAACTGCAAAATAACCAAATAGTTTTTACTGAAACTAGTCAAGATTTATTTTATTTATTTATTTTATCATAGGAGAACCAACAGCTATAAAAAACAAGTGCAATTTAGCTTCACTTTTCTTGGACTGACCGACATTTGACTATTCAAAAGTGCCTGTAAATGGTCTATTTGAAATAAATGCTTTGATTTTGATTTTGATTTTGAATGAATAACAACAGTAGAAGAAACAATTCCAGGTTCTCAGGGATAGCAAAAGTTATAGTAATAGAAAACTTACGATCACCAACAACAACCATATAACAACTTTGACTTTAACAAACACAGTGTAAGCTGGAGTGAAATCGTGGAATAGGTAAATTTTTATGCGCGAGGATGCTGTACCGGTTCAGTATTTGCTTATTTCTAATATTTGCTTCTTCCGGCTGGTCTCACATGAAACGCTGCAGTTAGACAAACCTGAGAGTCTTGCTAGCTTCACAGGATTTGGTTTATTTACAAATAAACATAACTACTGTCGCTAGGTATACAGAACCTTCTCTTCCTGTTGCTAGGTAACTTCTTGTCAAAAGATTTCAAGGAATTACTGGCAATTAACTTATTTACTTATCACAGACGGTAATTTGTACATCACATGACGCTAGTTCCAGAAGATGGAGGTCGGCACAGGGCCACCGTAATTCCTTGATCACACGTACTGAGTGAACAGGCGAGACATTGCTCTCGGCCGAGTACTTGCTATGTGTAAATACAGCGCCGAGTGCTCGGCCTACCACTTATCTCTCGCTACATCACTGTCTCGACCAAGCAACGCTTTACTTTCTCGCAGTTTTACTCGGTACATGTGATCAAGGCGTAAACGTGAGCAATGGCTCATCGTCCACTCGGTAGGATTGAGTACGAGTAGTCGATGGCTCGTAGTGTTCCTCACGTGTGTCAAAGATATGCCTGTAAACCCTTTGCATTTTTATTTCAGACCCAATAGTCCATAAATTGTGCTAAAATCTTATTCTGGAATGCCCAATGAAATTTTGGTCAACCTGGGTTTTGAATCTAGTACCTCGTATTTAGTGGTAGCATTTGCCAATACTGAGACTGGGTAGACTTAGGCTGGGTAGAAAGTCATGAAACATTTTATCCAAGTCCGGGTGACGCGAGACACGGGAACATACAATGTGTTTGATTTACAGAGCTGTGAATCTCCACCCTTACGTTGTCGAAATCTCTACGGTCCGGACTAAGCGTTTCGCCTCGTCTTTTATACCACGTACATTAAAGGCTACAGTGAACAGGCTTTTAATAAACTAATGATTTTTTTATAAAACCTATTTGCAAATAAATATTATTTAACAAAATAAAGCGCCTCACCATGCGGGATTGCATCACTGCATACCATCAGGTACGATCACGGTCGAGCACTAGTTCAAATCAATTTAAGAAAAAACGCACCTTAAATGCAATCGGTAGCGAATTTCAGTAGATAAAAAAATATTCTAATGATAGCAATAAACACGTGTTGAAAAAACCTACACCAATAATCACCATACGTATTCCTATATCCAATCATTTTAATAATTCACTGATGTGTCCAATTACCTATAATAATTAATATTTCATGTTCACTAAACATTAAATAGACACCATTCGTGTGGTGCGGCCATGTTGGAACCACTAAACATTGGTTTATTTAAACCATAATTTAAACTTACGAACTACATGGAAATAAACTGAACTGTTTACGTGCATGATATTGATGTTAGATTAGATTCTAGTTTATTATTTACTGGCATCTGTCAGTGGTTTCACTCGGGATCAAAAAATATCATACGGAAACATACCTCGGGGACACAAAGAAATCGTATAGTATTCCAGGACATGCTCAATGTGTATGTCAAACTATATTCAAAGTAGGTACACAAACATTAATAAAATATTCGTCTTTATTATAAATTACTAGCTATGCCCACGACTTCGTGCACTTAGACTGTATAGATGATGTTTTGAATCATCGTCATCATTGCAGCTGAAAAACGCCATTGCCGGACATAGGCTTGTCTCAAGTGTCACCACAATGACTGATCCTGTGCATCTCGCATCTATCGGATTCCCAATAGATGCGAGATACCGACGGCTAGCCCCCCTAGCTAAGTTACAACTGCTTCTATTCTATTCTCTTGGGTCGAACGCTTGTTCTGACCACGTGACTGAGCGTTGACATGACGTTAAAATCAAAGGTATCGGGGACGTGGTCCTCTCGAGGCCTTGGCTTGGCGGCTGGTAAGAGACCACCCATAATAACAATACTCGAATGGCCGGGGAGTCAGGCTATCTGTGTGTTTTCGTTTTGGGAAAATTTATGAAATTGATTTTGTTTTAAGGCCTGAATACTACTAAGGGAATCTGAAAAAATTACTAATCTTGTTATTTGATGGGACTAAATATAGTGTATTGCTTCAAGAATCCCAATACACTCTCCTGTAAAGACTGACGATTCTGGAGGGCATTGAAAAAGTAGAGAGATTCTTGAGTTTCTAAAATAGACTGCCACACCAGTACCTCCGGTTTCAGATAATTTTGAGGCCTGCGTGAAAAATAGATTCCATTCTTCCTAGTAACGCTTAATAGCTAGTTAAAAATCGGCTCTTGCGTTTTGGGAATTTTTTGATATACCCAGCCCCAAAATGGCTTTTGGTTCGAAGTAAATCGCCTCATATGCGGAGGAGAAGACCGGGAGAATTGGATATTGACAAATATCATTGATATTGACAATGTTATTGTTATATTGTTTATGAACCTAGATTATATCACATATATACCTACATATTTTTGCTTCCTGCTTTAATGGAAATTAATAAAATATTACTAGGAATTGAAAACACCTAGAATCCTTTCATTCTATTTCAAAATTGTCAATACTTTTGTTTTGTGTAAGCATGGTTGGAACATACTTTAAAAATTTGCTCAATAAAGAAATTCTAAGTAATTAATATGTGTTTACCAATTACAATACTTTGGATGATATTTAGTACACATTGAGAAAACAAATACTTATAAACCTGCTTTATTCTTTTTTCATAGAAAATATTATACTGCTAATTTTTAACAATGTTAAAAAAATACTATAAAACCCTTTTTCAATTTCTATTATCGGTATTTCTACAAAACATCAAACTTAATAGTTTATAATACAATTTAAAATGCACCAACCATATTTCTTGGAATAACAGACCCGTAAATAAAACGGAATATTTACATTTTCTATCGAAACGGAACATTTTTCATCGTTTCTCGTCTGATTCCGAAGTCGTTAAGGTTCAGTGAAGACTATTTGCCGTTCATTATTCGACTTTCAGTTCATTACGACTTCCAAACAGGAAAGAGAATTTAAATGCATCGATATTTAGTTTCGCTTGAATTTTAAAGAATTTCTGTAATGCTATGCTTCGATTGGTTTAGTAATAAGAGAGATATTGGCTTTAATTTTTTTTTACATTGAGTTTGCATTTTGCTTCTGTATACATACATTGTATATACATATACTAAGCAGTAGAGATTCAATGGCCCAGGTGCGTTTGGCGTAGTGGTTGAGCGATTGGCTACTGCGCTGCGTGTTGTAGGTTCGAATCTCGCACAGAACAAATATTTGTATAGTCTACAGATAGTTGTTGCCGAAAAAGATGCAACTTCCAATCTTATGATTAAGGCAAGCGTGCTCCATCGTCGACCAACATCATCGTTTACATCATCATCATTATTATTTCAGACAAAAAAGTCCATTGTTGTACATATGCCTCCCCCAGTTGTCGCCTCAAGTAACGGCGCGTCTCGCGTCCATTGTGCCTACTCCTGCGACCCTCAGCAGGTCATCAGACCAACTTGTGGGATGCTTACGATCAGGTCACCACTCCAGAACTTTGCGGTCCTATTGACCATTATTTTTTCTGCGAGTAATGTGCTCTACCCACTGCCACTTTTTGGCGGTTCTTCGGGCTATGTCGGCCACCTTGGTTCTTCTGTAGATATTTTCAATCTTAATACGATCACGCCAGGAAGCTCCGAGCATAGCACACCAGGTGAGATACTGGTAAAGCTTTAACTTATAATGAAAATAAAGAAACAAAAGGCAGACTTTAACCCCAAACTCAATTCTGTAGCCTTGTCAATTTGATTTACAACAGTTGTAGTAAAATTCTCATTTAAAATATTCAAAGGAATATTCATAAGTACTTCAGTAGACACCGCACAGCTTGCTGATTAACTTCTAAGTAATAATGTTTGACTTTGACTAGACTTTTAACAAATAAGTCTGAACAATTGGATTTCAGCTAAACTTTAACATCAACTAGTGAACAGCCTCGGGTTTGCATGGGTGCTATCTTTGAAATTCTTTTCTTTACTTTTTCTACTATAATATACAACATGTAACTTAAACCATCAAAATGATGGGCTATGAAAAAGACGGATGAAAAAAGATTACATGTAGCGGAGATGAGAATTTTGAGATGAATGTGTGGTGTAATGAGAATAGTTAAAGGGAGAATTGAGTATATTAGAGGAAGTTTGAAAGTGGTGCTAGTGACTGAAAAGTTGATAAGAAATCGTTCATCCGATTGAGCGTTTATAAATAACAAAAAAATTAGTAATATACACAATCTTTCGATTTAGTAATGAGCAAATAATATAACAAGCCTATCACAATCATCCTTATAACGTAAATTCCCACTACTGGGACTCAGGCCTCCTCTCTAGAAGAGAGGACAGGCCGTAATCCACCACACAGGTTGGTGGATGTCACATATCTCTGATTTTTTTGATGAGATACGTAGGTGCACGATTTTGTTACTTCAGAGCTGCTATGGTGATGAAAGAAATTACTCGAAGTTTTGCACTTGACCTGAGCTTGAACCCACGATCAGTAGATCTCTAGTAGACTAGACACTAGACTCATAAGTCAGGATCTTTATCACTAGGGCATTAGAAAAGATGCCATAATATTTTGAACATTAGTTTGATAATAAATGTATGTCTATATGCTAAGCCTTTCAAATAAAAAGATTTATATCTTCGTTCAATCTCATGCTTTTAAATTAAATAATGTAAAAGCTCACATTTACGTGTTTGCATTAAGACGGGGCGGGGTTCACATGCACCGTCAAATAAATCACGAACAGTTTGTGTGCAAAAATGAATTTAAATAACTTAACGTCGTTCAATTAAATTGCTTTAATTTTAACAGTAATTTATGAGTTAGGGGTCAGTCTGTCAGTTTATAACTTTAAATTATACAAAAGATGTAAAATGTAAATTGATCGTTTTTTTATTATAATTAGCGAGATTAGTTATTATGATAGTAGTCAATTTGTTCCAATAGAACTTACTCCCGGAATAAAAAAGAAAGTAAATTTTCAATATTTTCAGAAAGCTGTTACTTACACTGTTTGTAACTTTAACTCACTGTCTTATTACCAAACTAGTTTTGTCAACGGGATCGCAGGCATCAAAGTTGGGAGAATAGAATGGAATCGTTTTTAATTATTATTAATATAAAAATAAGGCTCAATCTACATCTACACTTCTAAACTAATATAATAAAGAGGTAAAGTTTGTTTTTTTTTTTTATTTGTTTGTTTTGAGATTACCTCCTAATCTCTGGAAATATTTATTTATTTAACCTTCATGCAACAAAAGATACAAAGGCGGACTTAATGCCTTAGGCATTCTCTATCAGTCAACACTGGTCCGATTGCTATAATTTTTTCAACGATAGAAAGCTACATTATTTCTGAGTGACAGTCTATATTTTAACCACACGGGGGAAGCTGCAGGCAAAATTTAGTGATATAAATTACCCTTGGTCTAATATTACAAGCTATGTAAGTTAATATTAATTTTAAATTATTGAGGCCTTGAAAAAACCTGCATTTTTTTGAAAAAAACACCAGACCATTGCGCCTCCAACCGCACCTCATCAATTTCAATTATTATCATCAAAGCTTATCCAGCCACCCTGCGAAGATCGTTGTTACCTAGTCAGAGGGTATGACACCATTTAGATATTTAAAATTTATTTCGAAACCGTATAAATCAACATTAGTTTTCATTACTACAATAATTCAGTATAATGTAATACTAAGCAAAATGAAATTGTTAATATCAAATGAGATGTATGTAATACATCATTTATTTAAAGTGCGTCTGAAAGGATCCAAATGGTAAGCTCATATTTACTTGCTACGAAATAGAGTTTGGTTTGTGACAAGTTATGAGAGGTAGCGATTTGAATTAGCGTTTGCAAAATAATTCAAAATCGAGAATGAATAAATCGATACCTCCTATGTATAAATTCTTAACTTATTTTAGAGTAACAGAAACAAAAATAGTTGTATTATATATATATATATATATATAATACAACTAGTTACGGTAACGGAGTTTTGTCTAGACAATAACTACATAAATACTCCATTCAAAATGAGATTAGACATTTGACACTGGATGTAATACAAATACGAATTATATATATATATATATATATATAATTCGTATTTATTATTACATCCAGTGTCAAATGTCTAATCTCATTTTGAATGGAGTATTTATGTAGTTATTGTCTAGACAAAACTCCGTTCCTTTAGTGGTGTTAGCCCATAAACTCGCGACACTATCATAACTTTTACCATACTCAAAAGTAATGAAACGTCAGCGCTACAATTTGTTGCGCGAGTCTGGTCTGGCCGCCCACTCCTGTGTCACCATAACGCACAGTTTAGACGGCGCGAGTGGAATGTGCGGCCGTGAACAACGACTCACTAACCTGAATTAATTTCTATGAATGTCAGTTGATGTACGACAGGGGTGTGTATGTAAAGGCTTTCAATTTTATTTGTTACTAGCTTCTACTAGAAGTTTTGTCCGTAAAACTGGCAAATTATCACCAAAGAACGCACTTGTAGAATAAAAATATGTATGTAATAATAATATAGGAGCAGTGGCCCCGACTTACGAGTTGTAGGTCACGGGTTCAAACCCAGCCGGGCGCATTACTTTGTGTAATTTATTTCATCACCACTGCTCTCAAAACGGTGAAGGAAAACATCGTGAGGAAACCGGCATGTCCTAGAACCAAAAAATTTGAAGATATGTGACATCCACTAACCCACACTGGGCCCGCGTGGTTGATTACGGCCCATTCCCTCTTCTAGAGAGGAGGCCTGAGTCCCAGCAGTGGGAACATTATAAGGCCGACTATGCTATGCTTTGCTGTGTAATAATAATGCCATTGTAACTTTAATCCATATCAATAAGTAACTAACATAACCACACACACACATATTATAAAGTTCTCTTTTAAATAAAAATGGAATGGAATGATTTAAACACATATGAAATAGTTTAAATATGTTTTAGTTATATAAGACAAGGACAGAAAAATAATGATGATAGAATGGTTCTTTGATATTCTGTAAACGTAAGTGCAATTTTAATATTGCAAATACTCTTCTTCTTCTTGTTCCCGCTTTTATCGCATACTAGCTTTTGCCCGCAACTTCGCCCGCGTACATAATATATAGCCTATGTCACTCAGGAATAAAGCAGCTTTATATCGGTTAAAAAATTTTAGCAATCCGACCAGTACTACCGGAGATTACCTCCTACAAACAAAAAAACAAAATGTGCCTCTTTATTATATTAGTATAGATTACTTGTAAACGGCGCAACATATTTTGTTGTTTAATTCTGTCCTGTCACTCGTCATAATATTATTAACTCCCTTTTCTTTCATATCTCTCCTCACACAATCTATTCATCATTTATTTGGGTTCCATCCATTGAATCGTATATTCAGAAAATTGCAAAAACTATTTTAGTTAAATTAAACATTCAAGATACGACATAGAATGGTGAAAATGTAATTTTGAATAGTCCTAGAATTATTCAGCGTGAAACTCATAGTGAAGATCAAATAAACTACAAGTCCCTTTGAAAGAGATCAACAGAGTAAAATATACAGCTTCACTACCTATTGTAATCATTTAGCAATATTGTTAGAAGGGTAGATGCTAAGACCTACATTTTAATTCAGTTTATAGGTCAGAAATCCCTTGTCTGGCAAGTAGGACAGTAATATTACTATATATCTCATTTATGTAAGGCTTATATCCATTATCAGATTAAGATATAATATTCATGATCGTATAATGTACTATAAATATATTCTGTGTTTATCTTTACCACATGTGTTTATGTGAAGCACCATGGAGCATTTTTATTAAGTTACAACTTTTTTATTGACATTACGAGTATGACAGTTGAGTTTGCCATGCTCACTTAAATGTATCACTGTTGGTGGCACGTGTTATTGGGTCATTTGGTTCCCTTCAAAATGGTTAGTTAAGACTGGTCATCTCTTAGTTGCCAGTGGCTTCATTCAGTTTCTATGTTTTAATTATTTTTTACTTTTATATTACTTTTTATTATCTACACTGTGCTCACATAATAAAAGCAACAAGAAATATGTAGCCAAAATTATATATTATGTAACTCAATATGATTTAAAAGAGTGTCCATGGAGTTTCTTGCACGTTCTTCTCCATAGAGATCTACGCTTTGGAACGTGCAAATTAGCTTTACTTTTTTTTGGCTGACTGACATTTGACTAGGTATTCAAAAGTGCCTGCAAATGGTCTTTTTGAAATAAATGATTTGATTTGAACTTTACCGTTAAATAATATTGTAATCAAGTGCAACCGTATCAATAATTATGGTAGTCTTCGCAGTCTCCACAATTTTGTTCTACTTTGGCCCAACATTTGTGGGGTGAAGAAATATACAATTTGTTTCTTTATAATATTTACTTAGGTGACTTAAAAAAGTTTAATAATTAACAACCCTCTGTCTTAATTTGCTAAAGCTCAACAGTAACGAATGGCGCATCCTACTTGGAGCCCTCAACGATAAATCTTCAGTATCTGTTATATTTTTTGTTACAACAGTGTAATGAAAAATTAAGGTTGTTTACAGAGAAAAAAATAGGTCAAGTCTGTCGTTAAACCTGAGTAAAGTTTGTCTGGAAATTGAAGAATTTGATGAAAAATACCGTGTAGCAGCCCTAGGTCAAATGAAAAACAAACTCGTACTAAACGTTTACGAGCTTCATTTCAGTAATTGTTTCTGGAATATTCTTGAAAGGAATCTGTTTTTTTTTTAAGCTGATTGTAATACTTAAATCTTAATGTAATTGGACGGTCTAGGTCTCAAACTAGTTATGAAATCTTCAGTACAATCATTGGTCAAACTAACGGTATTGTTTTTTTTTTTGAGGAATTTCACAGTTTTGTTTTTTATCGCTTTCCTTTCCGGACCCGATCCGGACACTATTATCTGTAGTTTGTTTTTATTATTATTAACAGGCTCGCGTTTGACCACTATCTCACCTAAAGTTAAGCGATAATAATTTGACGAGCACGCTTGCTTAGAAGTGACCTGTTCACACTTGGCAAGACCAGAAATCTGGGAATCACCGCGACACTCACCCCCATTCGCTCAGTGTTACATAAACTGTTTGTATTCAAGGTAGTTAGTAAATCAGAACACCATTTGTGAAAAATATTTTTTTACTCAACTCAAGTTTCTGAAAATTTTAAAATTAACGTGTGAACCACTTGTCATCACCATTTCCAACAGTTTTTTCTGTTTGTTAATCGGTAAGTGGTAAAAAAGAATGCCCTCGGGGAGTGGATTTCGCACCCAGTCTATGGGTAGATAAATATATAATAATAATAATAATTTATTTGCCTCAGATACAAAACAGATCCATATTTTTGTTAGTAGTTATACTTAAAAATATATGTTAGTAACCTAAAATTAAAACGACACATTACTTTTTCACATGCGTCTCAATACAATGCCTCAATATTGGACAATCTGGTCGATTGGCCACAACGCGAAGAATGCCGTTGCTACTGCCACGGACCCGACTTAGCAGCGATGCGGCCCTCTTACGAAGGATGGCATGAAAGCCATCAATACGTGCATTGGCAAACATGCCTGATGCACTACAGTGCCGTGGCAGCCGCATCAGCATCCTAAACGCGTTATTATACTGAACGCGCAGGGCGTTGATAGTCTTCTGCGTATAATTGACCCATAGACTGCACGTGTAAAAGGATTGGCAAAACGCCCGAAACAATGTCATTTTTACTGCCTTAGTGCAGCGTGCAAATCTACGAGCCAACATATTGCATCTGACAGCCAACGCCCGACGCTCTCTCTCGATATCTTCGCCGTCCGAGAGATCATCCGAGACCCAGTGACCCAGGTACTTGAAATGAGAAACTCTTGGCAAGGACACACCATCTAAGAAGACAGGTGGAACATGCGTGACCTTCTGGCCAGGTGATTGGAACACCAAGAGCTGGCTCTTCCTTACATTATACCTGAGCCCATGAGCCCCGGCATAATCCTCACACACGGCAAGCAGTTTTCGAATGGCGCTTACAGAGGGACCCAACAACACCATATCGTCTGCGTAACTTATATTATTGATGTATTTTCCATCTATGGAACATCCGACATTGGTGTTGGTGAGTATCTCAATGAGTCCATTCACGTACAGATTGAAGAGACGAGGCGAGGTTAAGCCTCCTTGCCTTACTCCACACCCTAACCTGTACTCATCGGACGTCACGCCAGCCCACCTTACAATATTAATTTGGTTGTTGTACCAATAGTCAAAAATGTTAATGACTTCTTCAGGGAGACTAGTTTCCGTCTTCATTTTGTACCATAGGACATCATAGGACATCAAATCAAAGGCTTTTGACAGGTCTAAAAAACAGGCATAGACAGGAGTCTTCCTGTCAGTGTAGTACCGAACGGTATGCTTGAGGCACAGAACAGCTGTTTCAGTCGATAGCCCCGGCCTAAAACCGAACTGAGCGTCACTCAGGTTTATGTGACTGTTCAATTGGCGATCAAGCAGACTGTCTAGCACTTTCGCCACGGTCGTAGCCAAAGAGATGGGCCTATAATTCTTACTATCCGATACATCGCCAGTTTTGTTTTTGACTATTGGCACAACCACGGTTTTCATACACTCGTCCGGCAGGTACGAGTGTCTTATACAAAAAGTATAAAACATTGCGAGAACCCTAGGCAGATGAACCCCCGCATGCTGCAGATGCTCAATACTAATTCCATCATGGCCAGGAGACTTACCCCTGGTCATCTTTGATATAGCGACAGCTACATCTCTGGCCGTAAACGATGGTACTACCGCTGATCCCAGAGCCTTTTGCTTGATACAATCAGAATTGAGCATCCCCAGACTACTAGCAAGAGGTTCCATTCGAAAATGATCTTTAAACATGTTCGCGATGTCACGCGGCTCACTTACTCTACTAACACTAAGAGGGAGGGTGGCTTTATTGTTTAATTTTTTCGTGCCTTTCCAAAAGTCACAAATTTTTTTATCTGCATGATGTGATGCGAGGATATCCATCCTTATTTGCTCAGCGTTATTTTGACACCATTTAAGTTTTGATTTAAAACGGCGCCGGGTCTCCGCCATGCTATCATATATAGGTCCGTTAATAGGCCTACCATAAAGTAGCCAGGTTTGAAATTCGCGCCTAGCAACCTCGTGAGCACCACGAACATGTTTATTCCAGCCCAACACAACACGTTTTCGTTTCACAGTACTAACTCTAAGATGTGAGCTAGATACAGCCGCTTTACATAAAATTGCAATAATATCATTGTACAATTGATCAATGACCACTCTATGCTCTTTATTATGGCATAAGTTGTCACAACACTCAGACAGCTGTGATGGAAAATCAATCATTTTTAAGTGGTCATTGCACAACTCTGAGAATAGCAGTTTTTGTTGCTCATCTCTATTGCCCCACAGTACGCCGTTAGGAGAACTTTCTGGTGGTATAAATTGTGGTTTCATTACGGCAATATTACAACGCATTTCAAAGGAATAGTGATCCGACCAAGAACAGTCATAGTTCACCCTTACATCCATCACGGACTGCCATGCAGACTCCGTTACTACACAATGGTCGAGCCAGCTTGTGCTGCCATGAGCGTCGCTAACGAATGTAAAGGTGCCCGATGAAATTCCCAATTTTTCCATGTCCGCACATACCCATTTTTGGTCGTTACAAAACTTTAAAAGCTCCCTCCCAAATAACGCACAGGGACTAGCATTAAAGTCTCCCAAAATGTATACATTTGTAACTTCAGTGTTGTCAATTATAGCGCTTATTTCACTTAGACAGTCAGTAAATTCAATTAAGTTCTCAATGGAGTTCACAGGCATGTACACAGAGAAAACTACAAATGATCGATCGCACACCACTACTTTAATTGCCGTGAGACGCACACTATTGCACGGAATTATTGTAACTGAACTAAACGCACTTTTACGCCACAACAACGCGACACCGCCAAAAGGTCTGCCGCGTACCAGGCCAGCAGACGAGTCAATGGCCGATTTGCCGCAGTAGTCAAAGTCTGGGTCGACAGTTCCGAGGAATGTCAGATCGTGAGGAAACAGCCACGTCTCCTGTAAGGCTATTATGTCTGCTCGCCGACACATGGTTCTTACATAATCAACAGACCGTACTAATGACTTACAGTTATATGTAAAAAAGTTACTTTGTAGGTGTTTTCCTGATTGATAACTGTCCATTATTGTATTTATTATAATTTTTTCGATTACCGAAGTCTACAAAACGACGAAAACATATTCCTTCTGGCCATATACGGTCATCCATGAAGATATCTAACTTATGCCGTGGAACTAAAATCTTATAAGCGTCGTACTCTTTTTGTTGTTTCATTACTATTTTTTCTAAGATGACGTGAACGTGTGTTTTGTGCATAATATAACTCGCGATGTCCTCAGGCGACGTGCCTTTGTCAACATTATTTATAAACAGAGGGAGCCTTATATCTGCAGCTTTGAACTTACATTGTGACGTTGTAACAGCTGCACCCTTCTGTCCTATAAATCTATTTTTATATCTGTTTCTCCGTACCTCCGTCCATTCACCATCATTCTTTGGCTGTTTCCATTCACCCGGCGCTCGCGCCATGTCTGCAAACGTGTGATAAGACTGACCACAGCTGATACCAGGCGTGTCAGCTATCTTGCCATTCATAATATTGCTAGCGGACTTCAATACATCACACACCTGTCGCTCTGTCTCACTCGCACACACCGCTGTTGAAAACTCGCAGGTAATGTTATCAGTAATCTCCTGTCGCGGCAGTTGTTTGCAAGGCGCAGAGGAAGCCTGATTATCGCACACAGTCACAACATCAACGTTTTCTTGCAATTGAGATGGACGACCACATTCATGCTTTTCAGACCTAGCATTAATATTTTCTACCTGCTGTGGAGAGGTCAGTGATATCGAAGACATGTGTGGTAAACCCATGGGGCCACTGTCATAGGCAAAACTAGTTTGCATACAAGAAGCACCTCTCCTTATGTTAATGTTTCTATAGTTATTTTGTACAATAGTTTCATTTAATTTGTCAGCGGTTACGCTGCAGCCATGGTTACCGTTATTTATCATCAATTCCTGCTTAATATCTAACAGCTGATCAACAGTCACATACGAGTTTTTGATCAATTTCATCTCGTTTTGCAAAATAACGATATCTTTCAAAAGCCTACTGACATCAACATGATCAAATGTAATTGGAGGTAGTTTATTTAAATCAAGCGCTACGAAAATAGGGATCTTCTCGGGGTCTACGTTCTTAATAACTTCGATAATATCAAATAAGTCTTTTCTGCCTTTTCCCTCTTTGTTCTTACGTTTTATTTGACGTATATCAGTAGAAACAGATTGAAAAAGTAATGACTTAGCTTTTTCGATGTCTTCTGTTGAAAACGCTGAACTGCATATCCTCACTAGGCTTTCACTGTCCATCACTTCATGTTTATGTTGCACAAACGTTAACAATTCATTCACTACAAGATTACAATTATTACATTTAAGCACATTAGCCGACGACATTTTTAACAACTGATTAGTAGGTAGGTACTACAACATCTCACATAAAAGAGAGTCTCTAAATAGATATTGGAGAGTCTATGGGTAAATAAGTACATCGTCCCTTTCGTCTGATTTATTACGGTGCAATAAGTGGAACACTAGTCTAAGTGACGGTCTGAGATCAGGTTTGTACTCGGCTGGTGTTAACAGGCTCGCTTCCTTGTTACATGGGTCATAATCGCTCTTTGTGGACTAAAAGCGTTAAGTTACTATACTACTAATTTCATTATCAGAGAACGTGTTGCAAATTTATTCAACATACTCGTACTCGTAGCTCTCGTAGTAGATTTCGTAGCACGAACTAAAGTACTACGAAAAAGCGTAGCACGTAGCTCGTAGCGTCATAGTCACTGGTGTTTATTTTAAATTTTAAACTAGGTACTCTTACTTTTTGATCCATTTGCTCATCCCGCACCACAAAAATTTGTTTTATTCCTAGAATAATAAAAAAATGAACTTCCTAAGCTAATTAACTTTTTGTAGAACGTTCAATTCAGTTCTCTCGGTACTTTTGAAACTAAAATGATATTTTTACTATGTTTAGATAAGCTAATTCGTGCAGCTTTTTCTCATATTTACATAGTAATCTGGCTCTGAAAGTTAACTTGCAGGTTTATAATGTTTGCTTATGGCTGCTTTTGAGGAAAACAACTATAGTAAATAAACCGTGGGTTCAAATTTTATTGACATGAAATAATTTATGTTTTGACACTAGTAGTGTATCTAGATAAAAATACACAAAATGGTAAATTTGTTTAACCATTTTGTGTATTTTTATCTTATCTTGGAAACTAGCTTTTGCCTTCGACTTTGTCCGCGTAAAGCTTGTTATTTTGCACAAATACCAAAACTATTACTCGTATTCACTAATCATTATGTGCTTGTGATAAATCTTTCGAATACCATAATTAGAGACACAATAGAAAGACAAGAGAGCGAACATTTGCTTGGTTTAATGAATTAATCTTATTCCGAAAGTATTTTATTTGCGTAAAAGCGAACTGTTAAAGAAAAAATGAAAAAAAAAAACAACAAATTCAAAATAAAAACTTGAAAGACTTAATTTCGTTACAAAACTAATCGTTTTCACTCGAACAACTACATTGAAACAACTTTCTAAACTTACTCGAAATATAATCCATAAATAAAGTATTTCAATTATATTTGAAGTTTTCTTCAAAACTAGCATCTTGATTTACAAGAGATTTTGCTTCAGATTAGAGGGTAGTATAATAGGATCAAAATTGGCTGATGCTGGCCGAGATTTATAACCCAATTATGAATGAAAACTTGATCGTGTCGAGTATCGTTTTATTTTAAATAATATTTAAACAAATTTATTATTTTAGGGTTCCATAACTTAAAAGGAAAAAACGACCCACTTTGTTTTCCGTCCATGCTATCTGTTTGGCAAAACCTTTTATATCGGGAACGCGTGGAGGTGTCAAGTTGAAGGTCGTAGTTCCTTGAAGCTGTGAAAAATCAAATTTCTAAGTTATCAAAAAAGAAAATAAAGCAGTTTATATCGCACCAAACGTGTATTTCGACATTCTCAAAGTATCAAAATTCAATGGATACCCTCCGTTGACCTAGAATCCTAAAGGTGTCATAGCACAAGTAAAGAAAATAATTTGAAAACTGTAAATTTGTACTTACGTCAAAAAAATACGCATAATAAATTTCTGAGATTTTTTTGATATAATAATAATAAATATGAATTAGTAAAAAGAAAATTTCAGGTACGATATACACAGAAACACACAAAACACAAACCAAAACGAAAACAAACGAATAATATTAATTAATTTATTGCAATTATATCTATTGTTCTTCTTCTGCCTGCCCTTATACAACACGTTTTCTTCTTCCATTCTGTCCTGTCACTCGTCAAACTATCACCTATACTTTCATATCACTTCTCACGCAATCCGTCCATCTTTTCTTCAATTATATCTGTTGTTGACATCACATTAAATAAATAAAAACTGATTTTATTCAGTACTAGCTTTTTCCCGCGACTTCGTCCGCGTACATAAAATATAGTCTATGTCACTCAGGAATAAAGCAGCTTTCTACCGGTGAAAAAATTATAGCAATCGGACCAGTACTTGCAGCAATCCTCCTACAAACAAAAAAACAAACTTTACCTGTTATTATATTAGTATATATACCAAGTTATTAACTATGCCTAGAAAACAGTTGTATCGTGGTTTGGAAACAGTAGCACAACTTTAATTCACATACTACTCTATAATTATAATATATAAGTCTCCGAAATTGTTTCGCTCATTTCCTGACTTCAAACATTATTAGATTCATTGATTGCCGTGGCGATAGTATAATGTCGCCATCGAATGATAACGAATTCTCTCGACAGTTCATTTATTGAAAAATTAATAATGTTCATCTTTTGATGTGATATTAATATAGTTAATTAGTAGAGTATTCGTAGGCATTTTCTCTAATTAAATTAGTCACAGATAATTTTCATTATTACTTACTATCGGTATTTTTTCATCAAGATATTTTTTTTTGCTAGGCATTTGAGTATATTAGTATTATAATTTTTGTACAATATTTTGTATACAATAAAATAAAAAATAAATCTTTTTCTGAAGGCGGTATCAATATTTGTTATTAATGTCTTAAGGCTTTTGAGGAATATTTAGATTTGGTAAAAGCGTTCCCGCACACAGGCCTAAAGAAAACGCCGCCACAAAAAAAAAAAAAAAACGATAGAAGCGGTGATTTTTTGTGAACCGTGTACAGGGACAGTAAGAAGTACCGATTGACAGTTCTGCTAGATTGAAGAAGAGGGATGGGGTTTGAAAACCGATTTCTATATGTTTCGATTGTTAAGATATTATTATATTGATTTCATTTCTTTGTATTTACTAATCGATTACAGATTTATACGTTATTATAAATTATTGGTGTATCTTAGATTTCACTTTATCTTAGGACATAGTAATGTGTGTCGGTAAATTTTAGTTCCATCCTAACCTAACCGACATTGTAAATTAATTATTAGTCTTGAGTTTTGTAGTTTAAACAGAGTTGATACATAAGTATAATTTTAATCAAGCGTTTTTGTTGACAGTTGTCGTCTAAAATTCGCAATGAAAATAGCTCGTCATTACTAAGTTCGATTATTTAGATATTCGGACATTTATAACGATTGTTCTTTACCAGTACCTAAATGCCTTCTATTTTAGACTTTTGAAGCCTAGTTTTTGCCAGCCGTCCTTATAATTTCGTTAGAGATTAATTCAAAGGCTATTAATTAATTAAGAGACCGATAGTAGTTGAGTAAATATAATTTCAAATATTTGTGACAAATAATATTAACTTCAACTCTTCATTAACGGCATTTGTGGAAGAGATAACAATTTCGCTAATAATATATGCGAACTGTTAATAGACCATCAAATGTTAGACAATATTTAGCGAGTATTAAGATCAGGTTCTACTCATTTTGAACTTATTTAAACCTCTGGAAATCCACAAATTTAAATACAAAGAACACAACAAAAAAATATTTGTTAAAATTGATTACATGATAAACTGTCGGGTAAAAATCAAAAGATGATTTAAATTGTTGGTATAAAAATCGCAAAGCGGACCATAACTTACGATTTCAAACGTGTATGTCTACGAGATTACTATATGTCACGGAATTATTTAAAAGTTACAAAAAATTATAAAACTTGTTTTTTTTTTTTTAAAGGGCCTCGCAAAAACAAAAATCGTGAACAGTTATCGTTTTTTTTTTTTTTAACATATAAAAATAAAACCGCTTTTGCTTTTACGAGGCCGTGAAATCGACATAGACCCGAACGGAGTTCATACAAAATAGTGACTTCAACCGGCTCTTAACAGTAAGACAAATAATGTCATCAAAAGGTACCAAGCAGTGTGTCTGACAGCCCAATGACGTTAGAATCTCCTTGCTAGGTTTCATGACGGTATAGATACTGCGAACGAGGCGTCATTTCCATTCTATTACAAATGTTGTTGGTGTTAGAACAATAGGATGAAGACTCGTAAATATAAAGGATTTGTGAATAAATAAGAGAAAATATGTTACTGTCACATTGCACACAGAACAGATGGTCGATGGGGACGAAAGGTTCTGGAGTGGCGACTACTTACCGGAAGACGCAGCGTTGGACGGCCTCCAACAAGGTGGACCGATGACCTGGTCAGGGTCGCGGGAATCCGATGGATGCGTGATGCACAGGACCTGTCGTTGTGGCGACGCTTGGGGGAGGACTATGTCCAACAGTGGAAATCTTTCGGCAGATATGATGGTGATGATGATGAGTGTTTATAAACAAGTAGCTAGACCACAAAAATATTTTTTTTTAATAGAACACTAGCTTTTGGCCGCGGCTTCGCTCGCGTACATAAAATATAGCCTATGTCACTAAAGAATAAAGCAGCTTTCTAAGGATGAAAAATCTTAGCAAACGGTCTAGTAGGTACTTTCAGCGATTACTTTCTTCAAACAAAAAAAAAAAACAATTAAAAACCAACTTTACTTCTTTAACAATAAGTGTAGATTTTAAGACTTACCTAGTAAAATAAAATAAATCAAGAAAGTAGGTCTGTACAAGGGATTGGCCAGTATCTTCCATAGGTTAGAATTTTGATTGCATCATGATGACACTCATATTAATAAAAAACTAAACTCAAACCCGTGTTTTTTATAACTGTAAGGTACATATAAAGGAATATAAAAAGAAGATAACACAAGTTGCAAACGCTTAGAGCAGTGGTGGCCGAGTGTTAAGGGCCCTGAGTTACGAGTTTTAAGTTGCGGGTTCAAACCCAGCCAGGCGAATTACTATGCGTTTTTTTTTCTTATTTCAGCAATGCTGCTTAAAAACCATGAATGAAAACATCGTAAGGAAACCGGCATGTCCTAGAACCAAAAATTCGAAGATATTATGTGACAGTCACTAACCCGCACTGGGTCCGTGTGGCCCATTACTGCCCATTCCCTCTCCCAAAGAGAAGGTCTGAGTCCCAACAGTGGGAACATTACTAGACCGACTATGCTATGCTATGCAGACGGGAAAGGTCATATCTGCGATGTACAAAATTGGGAAAAGGCAGCTTAAGTGCCTGAATCCCGAGCAACAGGAACCGGCGTCGATGATGGTGCCGAGTAAGATCCCTCCCTAAAGAATTGGCCGAACGTAACTAGTGACAGAAAAATATGGAAAAAAGGAAAGGAGAATCTTTGCTCTGCAGTAAAACCCAACAGACTCATAATAAAATAAATTTGTTTTTTGTTCATATGAAAGGGTAAAAGATAAACTCTGAAAGTGCTGTAAGATTGCGGAAGTTCTTTCACAGATAGCAAGTTATATTGTCGTTGAGTGCAATAGGCTTTATCTGTAAAAAAGCGACGGTTCCTGAGGGAAAAGTCAAGGGAAGCAGCAGGAAAAAGCTAGTCAAAAAAACATTTTTTCAACATAATGTTTGGTTAGTTCAGCTCTATATATCGGACTTGCTTATGCCCGCGGCTTCGCATGCGTAAGTACATAAAACAACTTTCTATCAGTGACAATTTTTTTGCAATCGAACCAGAACTTTCAGAGATTACCTCCTACATATGTACAAAAAAAAACACTTCACCTCTTTATAATATTAAGGGTCGGTTAGTAAACAATCGAGACACTTAATGTTACATACGGATCCCTAATGGATATCGTCAGCCCAGCAATTCATTCGATTGACCTCGGACACACGAAAACAGGGACCTAAGTCTGCTATTTTTATAAATTCGTCATTCCAACACGATCCCATTGTCATTTTGCTTAAAGTTTGTAATCTGCTAATTCATAATAATCGATCATTGATCGGTCAGTGGTATCGTAATAGAGTTGTGGTAGAATGATAATTTCGAGCATATTAAAACCAATAACTGCACAATAACGTTCTAATAGTAGAACACTGATCAAATAAACTGTCAAAGTTTTAGCAGAATACCGCATACGTTTTTTTTTTTTTTTTTTTTTCGATGGGAAAAATCATCTTATGACAACCCCCGCTCTTGGGCGGAGCGGGAGATAGTGTCAGACTCTTACTGACTAAAAAACCCATCCCGTTCCTTCAAGCCTTCATACCGGGGCTCGAGCGCCCTTTCGGATAACCCTGGCCCCAGTAGGCTTCGACCCGGCTGGGCCCCTGCTGTTGCTGACAACTCCTTGAGGCGTGCGGGAACAGCGCGCGCCGTCGACGACTTGTACTTGGTCCGGACTGTTACCGGACGGCCGAACAGCGAGCTACCCATTGCTAACTGTCCGCAAGCCCGCGCCTACGGTGGCTGGAAATCGGGATCGGAATCCCGGCGGCGGCGGCGAGAGCGCCGTTGCCTGATGCGGTCGGCCTCCTCCTTAGCGAGCATTACTGCTTCGCAGAAGTCGGCGACCGCCTGCCACTCCTCCTCGCTCCGGACCATGGCCTCGACCAAGGCCCGGCGCGAGAGGTCTCCGCCGCCGATCACCCCCACGAGGGCACGGCGATGCTCCGTCCAAGCAGGGCACACCGCGATTGTGTGCTCCACCGTGTCCTCCGGGCGTTCCGCACAGTGGTGACACCCGGGCGTCACTTCCGCTTTAATTCGGAACAGGAACCTCCCGAACTTGCCATTTCCGGTGAGGACCTGTGTCATGCGGAAGGTAAGGACGCCGTGAGGTCTTTCCAGCCACGCCTCAAAGAGGGGACTTGCCGCCATAATTGTGGCGTGCCCAGAATACCGCATACGTCAAGTATTCATTTGTCAATATGTACGAGATTACTATTCTACGCCACTTCTTTCAATGGAGTGTCAGTGGTTGACCATTGGAAAGACATAATGACGCTATTATTATATTAGTAGGTTACCAAACTTGTCAAAATCAACAATTATGACATCAATGATAGACCATTCTGACACTATTGTAATAGCAGACTTGAGGCCCTGCATCGTCGATACCTGGACCAGCGAGCCGCCGGTGCAGCAAATCTGCATATTAGCAATAAGTTATTTTTAATAAGTTTTTGGTCATTCCATATTCTAGCATCGAATAAGTTTCACTAAAATTAAGGCCGCGATTTCACATGCAAGCAAATTGCATGCAAGTCGAATCACATCGCGAATTACGAAGGACCGCTTGATCACATCACACCTCGCTAATCCGCAACGTATTTTAACTTGCATGCAATTACTGGCGAGTGGAAACGCGGCCTAATTGTAATTTCTTTATTTAAAATAAATTAGTTTAAAGTACTTTGGTGTTTTTCGAGTACTCGTAATCCGAACAATACACAATGTTTTTATTCATTGTAGGTTTTTCAAGATTCCCTTGTGAACATGAGATAATGAAGCCTTACAGTTTGAGAGGTTTCTGCGATACATTCTACATAACAATGTAGTTTTATTTATTCTCTCTAACGAGTGTGTCGATATCTATTGACATGAAAATACTAGAACGGTATTTTTTGTGTTTTAGGAATGGTGAACTAGCTTAGAGTTTACAATAATTTTCAATAGATATATTTTCAAAATTTGAAACAGGCTGCTTTAACTGTACTTAAGTGTGTTAAAACCTATTTTTTAACCTCTCCCCTGCCATAATATTATTACATTTATCGTATCAAAACGGGCGCGTGTCGTCCACCACGTCGAAAAGAAAAAAAAAATGGACTTGGAATGGATGGATTCAATGAGTGGAGCTACTATAGAAATAAGGTCACTCAATTGGCTGTTCTCGATGGTTTTTAAAACCTTAACCGAAAATTAAAACTAGAAACCGTATAAGAAAACAGCTGAGTTGATGCCTACCAAGGCTCCGGGACTGTCTAAGAGAACCACCACAGCCCTGGAAGACAAAAGGCCACTAAAGAGTGGGTTTTAGTCAGTAGAAGTTTTTACCGAGCATTCGCTGCATCTAGAGCTTTATATCATCAGCCTTTTTAACCCGTTGTATGGCCGGAACGTGGATCTACGCAGGACACAATAACTTTTTAATTGTGTCTCTAATTACGGCATACGAAAGGTTAATGTTCCCACTGCTGGGACTCAGGCCTCCTCTCTAGGAGAGGGAATGGGCCGTAATCCACCACGCGGGCCCAGTGCGGGTTGGTGAATGTCACATGTCTTCGAATTTTTGGTTCTAGGACATGCCGGTTTCCTCATGATATTTTCCTTCACCGTTTTGAGAGCAGTGGTGATGAAATACATTACACAAAGTAATGCGCCTGGCTGGGTTCGAACCCGCGACCTACAACTCGTAAGTCGGGGCCATTCGACCACCACTGCTTTACATATTTATAGCTTTCTATATTTTCGTTTATAGTATTGTGCATTTGTTGACTACGTGGATCATTTTTTTTATCTTGAGTTATTTTGACATATATCTGGCAATTAGAGTATTTCTGCGGCCTACTCAAATGTCCTTTTTCTCGGTAGTTCTAAGTTGAGCTATACATATACTGAAAAATGCTTGCACTGACTGGACAGGTCCACTCAAATCTGTATGGTTCTTTCCTTCCAAAAGACCATGTCGGACACTAACTGTGTGGTTCTTATATGATTTGACCATTACATGTTTGCTGTATGGACTTGAAAAGAGACTTAACTACGAAACTTAACAACGAAACAAACTCAGGGGACCCTGAGTTTGTTTCGTTGTGACTTCTCAGGAGAGTCAGCTAGGAAATGCCGGCCTCATCTAGTTTAAACTGACGATAAAATTATCATGTAAAAGTGTTTTAAAAAAAATACCTATTTACAAAATAAATATTCAATTCAATTATTTATTGCTTAAATCACATGTGTTACATAAGATCTTAAAAACAATTTAACAAGTACACATCGACCCTGTCGGGCACAGCAATTTCATAGAGGTAAGTAGTTGGAATTATATTTTTAGAAGTTAAAACTTAGAGAAAAAGAAATTGAAAAATAAATCGGATTTAAAAATCAAATAAGATAAAAAGTCAATAATATGGTCAAAGTAAGGTATATAGTAAATGTCAAAAAAAAACATGTCATGAATGTCAAAGTAAATTCCTCCAATATTAAAAATAAATTCATTATAAATGTCTAAATAAATTCATATTATATGTCCAAATAAACTCATTACAAATAGCAGAACAGCAAAAAATAATTACAATTGTGAAAAACTAAATATCATCATTTAGAGCTCGAGAGCTTATTTGATGATCTACAACATCAATATTAAGTAAAACCATTGATTGTTGGCAAATTGTTTGTAAATATTATTCCATTAAAATACAATACTCATTAATTGAAACACCCACCCACAACACTCCCCGAGTATATTTACTAGAGACACACAAATAAATATTTAGCTTAAAAAGTGATTAACAATTACCGGTACACAAACACTGTGGTTAATGTTCAGTGAAAATTGTTATTATATAAAATTTATATGTTGGGGCGGACGTTATTTTTAATCGCTATGGAAATAAATGGGAGGAAATTGCTGTACTGTGGCTATTATCATATTGAAGATCAGCTTTTCCTGTGCTTGGGGTGTTTTCTTAATGATCTCTGGCCTACAATAACGAGACCCCGCCGGTGGTATGGTTGTTTATATAAAATGTAAGTTTGCATAACAGATGTTTAATTTTTTTTTCCGTCTTTAGCAGGTTCGCCCTTATGATAGTAGAAAATCTTCACCAGGGAACATATTACCGGTGTAAAAAGTATCCTATCTGTTATTCCAGGAACTACATAGTTTTTTTTTTGTAATCTTTTGACATGTTGTATTATTGTTTTTTATATTGTTTTCTATTTTTCGTGACATTTTTCATATTACGACAATTTCATAATTTAACATGGATAGATCTTTGACATTGTTACTTTTTTATGTCTATTTCAAAGTGTACACTAACTTCATAAGCCTGATTTTGTATATCTATCGGCCGGACACGGTTTGTACTATTGATATAAAGTGAATAAAACCTGTAATGATCTGTGTTTACAAAATAAATAAATGAATTTATTTTTATTAACTTTACACAAAATACTTACATTAATTTTGTAACATATTGTTTTGTATATAAGTAGTTGGTATGCCTATATAAATAAATGAAGAATTTAGTGAAATAACAGCAGAATCGTGCCTCTGCATAACTTTTCGGGGCATCAAACACGTGTGATAATAACTTATGTATATGGTACAACCATCTTCGTGAAGACTATCAACATAAAATTAAACATAAAATCTGCTTTAATTAAATAGAGCACGGCTCCAAATTACGTTTTAAGATTATAAAAATTAAATTATTTATTATTATTTATTTATTTATTATGTACTTTACTAGCTTGTACCCGCGACTTCGCTCGCGTACTTAAAATATAGTGTACGTCACTCAAGAATGAAGTAGTTTTCTATCGGTGAAAAAAATTTAGCAATTGGACCAGTACTTCCAGAAATTATCACCTACAAACAAAAAAAAAAGACTACCACTTTATTATATTAGTATAGATGTAGATTGTACACCATTACACACACAAGAAGAAACTAAGACTAAAATACACACATACAATGGGTGGGCTTGTCGCATTCCGCGATCTCTTCCAGGCAACCTGGAATGGACAGTAATTACTTTTTACTAAGAATTTTTGCGATCCTCTATTCCAAATAATGTTATTTATAAAGCCTGTTCTATGCTTGCACTAATAACTCATTAAAACACCTAAAAAATGGGATAACCAACCAAATAATACAACCATCCTATCACACCATTCAAATCCTACAGCTTTATTCATAAACGAGCATGCAAGAATAAAACCAACCTTTTTTCTCCTAAAAACGGATGCCTAAATTAAAGGCCGACCTGATAAAAGTCCGCCTTGTAAAAAGTAACGGGTTCCATTGATGAGTCTCGTGACGCAGCACTTTGAATCCTTTTCATTACGCCATCACCCTTAAACCATGGAAGAGATAAATACAGAAGGATCATACAACGAGTTAACTTAAGAGCCAAGCGCCCGAAAAGTGCCATAAAACAGTGATTTTCTGAGGCCTACTCCTCCGTAACGGCTAGATCAATTGGTTTAAAAAAAATATATGTTTATTATAGATTCATGAACAATAATATCAACATTTGATTGTTTCGTGCAATTAATACCTACTTTCGTCAAAAAAAATATATTTTGCAATTTCGCAACTTTTCGCAACTTTTACCCTACTCCTTCGAAACGGCTTGGACACAGATTTGCGTACTGCCGCCTAGGCGAGTGCGAGAGTTGCGGTCACATAATTTCGGTCAGATGGTTCAAGGGACTATACGCCTTAAACACACACACGTAGAAGCTTCAAGTACAGCAAGTGCAAGCGTACAAGCGATTTTGTTTGAGACGTGCGTACTGTTATACCCATCCAATTTACGTGTACGCCTTCTGGTTTAGCAAGCAGCTTATGCTTTTTTTTAAAGTAGGAAATCATTGACGTCTCCTGATCTAGGGAGAAGCGGAAAAATGTCATACTTTTACTGACTAAAACCCACTTCTATTGTAATTAATTATTTACTTTTTTGTACATCACGTAAACAAAAAATATATACGATACATTATTAAAAATAAGTATACAACGGGCGCGGGCGGTCTTATCACACAAGGCATGTTTTTTATAGAAAATCTTTGAATAAACTGAAAGAAAAGCGATAGATCCTATATTCCTTCTTTACCTTACGTCTTAGTACCCTGGGGTTCCCTTTCAGATGACCCGAGGATCTAGCAGCTTATGCTGCTTTCCCTTCAAAGGGCTGATATATCACTCCTCAACTCCTCATAAATCTACCCTAATTATACAAAAAAAAAAAAAACAAAAGTGTTGTATTCCTCAATGTAATGGACGTGATTAGTTGGTTTAATTTATAAATCCTGCAGTATCGTGACTTCTTCTATAAGTATAACATAAATGACAGATGAAACGCCGACTTCGCACGTACGTAGGACAAAGTCACCGCGTCGCGTTGCATACCTTATCGAATCGCTTCAAAACCGCAATCATGCCGCGTAAGTACGCCTGTGTTCGCGTTGTACAAAATCAACCTTTTGTTCAAATCTATTTGTATTTCGGCTATTTTTGTACCTTCTTTAGAAGGTAAAAAATCCTTACTTTTAACCAAATGCAGCATTTCTGCATTAAAATATTGCGTGTGAAAATGAGGGTACATTAAAATTTTGCTGTTATTAATTAGCGGGTGTTAAGAAGGAACGTTTCGTTTTGATTTATGGTTTTAATTTCGTCAAACCTTTTATTTGAAGGCGAAGAAAATAAATGTTGCTTTGTATTTATGTTAATTTATGTATTTAAACTCCATGTACAGGCAATGGTACATAGGTAGACATAATGCTACAAAGCGTTCTCTAACAGTCAACCTTTTGGTTAAAAAACAGTTAACTGTAGTAGATGTGCACTATAAACAAAAAATAGACATTTCAAAATATGTAGAATGAAGTATCTTTAAATTATGTATTCTGTGTGCGTTTTAATTACGAACAAACTTGGCATGTTTTAAAATTCATAAGTGTAAACACATTAAACACGTTGAAAATTACGTGTCAAATAATCACTATTTGCTAAGTACAATTTGCACTGTAAATCTAGATTTTAAGGCTTTAAAAATGTCCATCTTTGTTTAAACTAAACCCTTTTATAAATACAAATAATTACATAATAGTAATCATTTGTATTTGTATAAGGAGGAATATATCAGTAGACATTTTTAACGCCATTTGGGATGTGTTAAGATTTAGTTACAATAATTGATTGAAAACTAAATCTTTTTTTTTGTAATTTCGCCTAAGCCAAAGATAAATTTACACATTTTCCCAAGAGGGTAGGTAGAAACTACAAAAACTCATCTATCTGCATACCCTTTGTTTCCACATGAAATTTCTGTAAGGGGAACCGTGGTCGTGTAACGCAAAGAGCGTTAAAGGACACCGGTGTGATTTTAGTCAGTAAAAGTCTGACATGATCTCCCGTTCCACTTGACAGCCTATTCACGACTTTGTTCTTAGCTGTGAGCCAGGTGGAATCAGCATACTGAGCGCGTAACGCTATGACCTGCGTCTCGTGGCGAGCTTCAAACATTTTTAAACTTTTGATCTTACCGCTCTTCACCCCGCGCTTAAGCGCCCGAAAAGTGTCATAAAACAGTGATTTTCTGAGGCCTACTCCTTCGTAACGGCTAGATTAGTTGGTTTGAAAAAAATATATGTTTATTATAGATTTACGAACAGATTTATCAACATTTGATTTTTTTGTTCAATTAATACATTTGACAAAAAAAAAAAAATTTAGCAATTTCGCAACTTTTCGCAACTTTTCCTACTCCTTCGAAACGGGTTGGACCTTTAGAAATATTTTCACACATAAAAGTTGGTGGTTAAATATTTCAAAGTGAACATTGCATATGTAAATCAATCAATATCTCGCAGAGAAAATGGATTTAAAGCGCTTTCCGGACGCTGCTGGCCGCAAATAAGTGCACAGATTTGCGTACTGCCGCCTAGGTGAGTGCGAGAGTTGCGTTCACATAATTTCGGCCAAATGGTTCAAGGGACTATACGCCTTAACTACCGCTCGCAACGGCAAGGTCGTGAAAAGGCCGTTAAAGCAGGAGCAGGATGATTTACCAAATAAAAAACACCTTTGTATTCACGTCATTTGGTCTTACACACACACCGGATGTAATACGAAATAATTCGTATTACGCAACTGAGCTTCCTAAAAACTTTAATTTTTATTTGTGGTCTCAGACAAAAAGCTCGTCGTCTTTTATATAACTATGACGTAATAGCCGCATTAAAAACACCATTTGCTCATAAAAAAGGCTATTCACAATGGGCAAAGATTCAAAGCGACGTTCATGAAAAATGATATCCTCATCACACTGCAAGTAACTCCAACAGTTCCATTTGGCAAGCAAAGCCACACGCTTCAGTTAGTGAGAAAGTCGTTAAATAAGCATAACAGTTTCGTTACAGCTTAGCTGAGCTTCGATGTGCTATTAGAGAGGATTAGCTTAGTCCTTGAGCTTGCTAGAACAGTGTTTTAGCCGAAAATAGGCTAGACTTCTAAATGGTTACTGCCTATAGTAGATTTGAATTCCTAGTTGATTAGACTGCTGATTAGCTGAGTAAGTATTTCCATATTAAAGTAGTGATGTTTGATGGTAACAATTGTTACCTACCTAAGCATGCCAAAAAATACAATGCTTGAATTTATTTAATTTAAATTTTACACACCCTCTCACACACATACACTCACCATTTTCACGTTATACATCCAGAGAACGGTAATACCTATTTTTTTTTTTAATTTTGTGATTTTTTCTTTATAACAACATAATATAATATGAACTAAGCTTAATTTAATACAGACATTGAGACTCATGAGCTGCTATAGAAGACTCAGTTCCAGGGACTGAGGCGCTGTATGACGAAATACAGGCCCCCAACCCTAGTTCGGTAGCACATGTTAATTTAGCTAAAATTTTTATGTAATTTAATAATATCAGAAGTATGAGCACAGTCGAATTGTGTAATACGTATTTTTGGTGTAATAAATTATTATTATTTATAATTAAAATCAGTTCAAGCTGGTCTTAATATTGAAACTCTGAAAAGCGCTCAGCATGTCAGCCAGCTCAAAGTGTTACCACAACTGTGAAAGTACGAAATTTTATTATCATTAAAATTATGATACATCATAATTTTTTAACTGCGACTTAGACTCGCACGAGATCTTTATTATTATTCTTTTATTATGAGTAGGCTCGCATTTGAGGACTATCTGATAGTAAGCGATAATGTGGCTAACGATGGAGTACGCTTGTCTAGAAGTGACCTATGAAATATATTTAATTCCAGACATCTTATAAAATAGGGTAGTTTCTAGGGTCAAAATAATTACCTTTTATTTAGTCCATATTTTAATATAAAAAAATTTTGGGCACATATTTTTTCTTTTTTCGTTTAAACAAAAAATAACAAAGATATAGCCCATTAAAGTTAGATGTGACGTCATCCTAGCGAAAACATGCTGCATGGCGTGACGTTACACGTAACTTTAATGGGCTATATCTTTGTTATTTTTGGTTTAATTTACAAATCAAAAATACGTGTTGTAATGTTATTATTTTATACTCACATTATTAATTATTTCTTATCGTTGTTCACATTCTTTTTTAGGGTTCCGTAGCCAAATGGCAAAAAACGGAACCCTTATAGATTCGTCATGTCTGTCTGTCTGTCTGTCTGTCTGTCTGTCTGTCTGTCTGTCCGTCCGTATGTCACAGCCACTTTTTTCCGAAACTATAAGAGCTATACTGTTGAAACTTTGTAAGTAGATGTATTCTGTGAACCGCATTAAGATTTTTACACAAAAATAGAAAAAAAACAATAAATTTTGGGGGTCCCCATACATAGAACTGAAACTCAAAATTTTTTTTTCATCAAACCCATGCGTGTGGGGTATCTATGGACAGGTCTTCAAAAATGATACTGAGGTTTCTAATATCATTTTTTTCTAAACTGAATAGTTTGCGCGAAAGACACTTCCAAAGTGGTAAAATGTGTGTCCCCCCCCCTCTAACTTCTAAGATAAGAGAATGATAAAACTAAAAAAAATATATGATGTACATTACTATAAAAACTACCAACGAAAATTGTTTTGAACGAAATCCAGTAAGTAGTTTTTTTTTTATGCGTCATAAACCGAAAAAAATACACTATTATTAAAACAAAGATCAAAGTTACAATACATTACAAGAACTTTTATATTATGTTACTTGCTGCTACGGAACCCTTCATGGGCGAGTCTGACTCGCACTTGGCCGGTTTTTTTTATTGTAATTATGTCTTCTGATAGCTTATATTATTTTATTCTTGTAAATTTTTGTATTTCATGTCTTGTTTACTTTCTGTATGAGATGACGTTGTCATTATTTAAGTTCTTTTTAACTGAATGTTAGTTATGGTAAACAGAGTATGAAAGCGAATATTGTATTGACAAGTAAACATGATGAATTAATATAAATTAATCATATGTTTTTAGTTAAGTATTAATTGTTATTATTCTTATATTCATGTTCATAAATATAATTCTAATAATATTTCTTTTGTGAGACAATAATACTGGCTGGTTCTTACATCAAGCTTCATTTTTTAAATTGAAAAATAAGGAACACCCAGCCAGATTGTCAGAATGATTATGTGGAGGGGGCAAGAAAAGAAAAGGGAGCGTGTTGATTGGTAGATTAGAGTACAGTGTTTCTTATATAGTGTACTTTGCGGGTTGATTGATAATCCTACTCCTCCATATTTGTTGATGGTGGGTCTGCCGCCAGTTGAGGAACCTGCTCCTGCTCCTTGCTGCCGAAGAAACAGGACGTTGAATGTGCTCCGGGCCTCTGGGGTCCTCACTTCTCTACTTGACAAGAATACACACCACCAAGCTACACCTTTTTTGACCCTGCGGACCACTCTCAAGGTCCGCGAGGGTGGGTCTGCCTGTCTGCTGCTACCTACCTACGAGCTGCCAGTCTTCTGCTACTTACCTACGAGCTGCCAGTCTTCTACTACCTGCCTGCATGCTACCATTCTTCTACTTCCTACCTACGTGCCACTAAAGTTCCCTCAAATAAATTACCTCTCAAGGACACATCTTATTTATTTACACTATCCATAGCGTATCTAAGAGTTACAGTGTCCCATATTTTTGAATAATCTAAAGGACGGACTAATTACATTTTTTACGGCAAGTCGCCTATTCTTGAATTAAAGTCATAAAAATGTTTAAGATAAAATTATTTGAAACTTCAATCATACAATTTTGGATATTTTACATCACTATTTGCAAAAAAATCTTCCTACAAAATTTTGTTCGGGAGTTCACCGTTGTTGAAACGAGGCCAATAAAGGAATTGAGATAGACGAGTTATCTTCTGTCCTAACTAGTTTCCAGGGGACGTTTTTTTGAAAACGTGTCGATATCAGTGCAACTCGCTACGGAATTGAAACAATCTACTGCTGACAGGACTTTGAAAACAAACACTTTTGTTCATTTTTTTAAGAATTTTTAGATTGATTGAGAGTCTATTGGATTTTTAGTAGACTATATACAATAAATTTATAAATATTTCATGAAAACATTCTTCGTGTTTTTATTCTATTTTCATCAAATTGCATCACTAGTTACCACAGTTAAGCACTAGTGTATGTCATATAAAAACTATAATTATAAATTTAAAACTGTACAAAGTCCTTAAACCTTTTAGCTTGGACTTTCAACCAAAACCTCACAACCATTTCTGAATTGTTACATTTTCGTTTTTCACAAAGCTCACAAAAAACATAACTAAAATAGAATTTTAAATCTACAAACTACATGCAAAAACTAGAACAAACCATACCAGTAAATCTTCATTTCCTAAAAATCTGTCCACTTTTTCAACATTCGGAACAGCATCCTGTATTGCACCTACGTTTTTTTTTATCAGAGTGCAAATATGGACGCCTGTCGGTTCCATTTCTCTATTAGTGTAAAACATAAATCGGACCTTGTAGTAGTTCAATTTTTATGAACCTTACGTCAACGAAATAAGATCTTTTTTTACTTGGCAAGACCAAAAGTTTTGACAAAAGCTTTCTGACATAGTTGTTATTGAATCCTGGAGAAAGTGAGGTTTTAGCTTTTGCTCGGAATATGATCTTAGTCAAGGTAGAACACTTGTTTATAAAACAAATTGTTTCATGAAATATCTAGGTTTGATTAATATCGCTATATATATATAGATACATATTTATTAAATACAAAAATAATAACCTGACAGAAAATAAAACAAACAATTTACAACTTTTAATTGGTTACAAATACATCATGTAAGATATAAATCTGGAATGCAAACATATAAAATTAGTTTAACTCAAGTGTAAATTCATGTGTGATTTATTATGCAAATATTCGTAGTTAGTAACTTGGCAAAGCTCGTTAATTTAATTTCACCTCGTTCGTTAGTCATTATGTGTATGTACTTACAGCTGTATAAAAAGGTATCGCGTGTATAAACAGTGTAGGGAAATGTTAATAACGTAAAATGCTGCTTGGCATTTCTGTTCCGTATACTGTTTTAAATTACAAAACATGGGTGTGATTTTAACAATAAAGTCTAATAAGGAATATGCAATTATGCATGTGGACGCAACAGCGATAAATTAACGGCACAGCTATCATCGGCAAGGTTTTGTGGTAGACGGTTAATTGCATCGAGAGCTAATGAAAATAATTTAAAGTATTTCTATTGTACAAAAATGTCTGCAGGAGTATAGCGTAACTAGCCGTACAATATTCCCACTCCTGGGACTGAGGCCTCTCCTCCAGGTGAGAGGACGGCCGTAAACCACCACGCGGATCTAGGGCGCATTAGCATAGTCTTCAAATTTTTTAAACGATTCGAAACAAAAGAAGTCAATTCATACCCTCAGAAAAGTATAATTAAAAAAAAAACGGCGTAAAAATTTTTTCAATGTCATAAACATAAATACTAAGAGTATTTTTAATATCGTGCGGATTCCAACACGCTTGCGGAATTGCTCCATATGCAAAAAATTTCACATTGCAAAAAAAACGCGTCCGCGTGCGTATTTTATGCATAACAATAAATAGTATGAAAAGGGGGTTACGCATGCGGAACAATCTCGCACGCGTGATGAAATCCGCATGATATTAAAAACACCCTTAGGTATACAAATTAAGATTAAGTTTTGAATCATCGACTTATATTCTAGTTCTAAACAAGCCCTGTCAAGGAAATTATTTGTCAAAATACAGAAAAGTTAAAAGTTCGCTGTAGTGCTACATTGGCATTATGTCATCTAAGCGAACTATTAAAACATGCACGCTAAGATAGCTTTTAGAAGATATTTTTTCTGCGACCGAAATATCTTAAGAGCCATGAATTTTGTGGCACTTACGCGTTTCGTTCAACATAGGTAGTGTAATGTTCAAGGTGTACAGTCGACACCACACTTGAGTCGACTGTAGTGAGTGACTAATCTAGTGAGTAGTACATATATATCGATGGTTTCAATAGTTTCACATAAGACTAACCACGGCTCGCAGGTCACCCGTTCAGATAATGCTGACAAATGACAGTTTCACCTTTATTTAATGACATCATTACGACGGTCATTCTGCGGCCTAGGAATTAAGCTGTGTAGTTTGGGTTTAATTAATTTTAGTCGTTCCTATAATTTATTTTTGCCAAAAAGAATACTTTTTTGGGCTGTGCTTGGTTTTTAGGCAAATGGTCTGTTAGGTTTGGCTTTAGGGTAAGTGTTCCCACTTGTGTTAATTATAAAACGTTTAGATATTTTTTTTTTTAATATTCCTAAAATTAATTATTTTTGGACCATTTTTGCTTATTTTTTCTTCTGTTTTGTTTTGTAAATTGTTTGTTTTAAACATAACACTTTTAGCTTCGCGTACAATTATTATTTTTACGGGCCATATGATGCTAGTCCATAACAAATTATAACAATAACCTTATACCAGGCAAGCAGTAACTAACTGCTTGGCCAATAAGATAAACAATTAATCTGTAGACGTTAGTTCATTCATCACATATTCACCCCATTCTACATATATAAATATTATCTTTCCAATGATACGTAACATGGATCATCAAATCACTAAAAGAATTATTTCTTTTAATAAATTAGGTAGTTTCAGCAATAATGTAATCCCTATCCGACAGACTGTTGTTTGTATTTCATAAAAAAAAATCAGCGTGTAAAGTAAGTGGGCGTGGGCTTGCAAACGGTGAGCAATGGGTAGCTCGCTGTCCGACCGTCCGGTAACTGTCCGGACCGAGCCCAAGTCGTCGACGGCGCGCACTGTCCCCGCGCGCCTCAAGAAGCTGTCAGCAAAAGCAGGGGCCCAGATGGGTCCAAGCTTACTGGGGCCAGTGTTAGTTCGGCTCAGCCCCGGTACGAAAGGCAAAGAAGAAACAGTAGCGGGTTTTTAGTCAGTAAAAGTCTGACACTATCTCCCGCTCAACCCATGAGCGGGGGATGTCACTAGATGATTTCCCAATGGAAAAATAAAAACGTGTAAAGTAAAATTTTAAGTGTACATTGTTGTAGATATAGTTTGTAGTTGAGAAGAGACAATGTGTCTAAATTTTTAGCCTTATTTTACGGTATCCTATTTTTGCCTAGAAAGACGGAACATACTAAAGTCTGAGGAAAACCGTAATTTCCCAGAAGAGCTATTTAGAATCGCGACAAAGTCACTTAGAATTTCAACAATAACTGCTTTTTTGAGGAAAATCAGTTGCACTATTTTGTTGAGGGATGATTTAAAAACTTTTTAAACGCGTAAAATAATTCGAGTCAAGAGCAATAAATGTAATAAAGCCAGTGACGATTTATAAAAAGATGATGAAAGTAATAAAATTAATGTAGTTTGTGTAGTAACGACTTACCCCTGAAGGGTTTCACTGAAAACGCTAATTGACTTAATTTCTGCCCTCAGGCTGATGGAAGACGAAAAGAGTGTCCCCGACGGCATGATAAAATTATATTTTAATTTATACAGTCATCACTGTTTACCATCGGGTAGGACAGCTGTCAAACACTAGTTTATATCATTCAAAAAAGTAGTCTTGGGTTCAAAATTCACAAAGACCGATCTTAGCCTTAAAAGGAAAAAAGAGCCACACAAGGAAATAACCGCTTGGTCACGGTCTTCACGCTTAGAATATCGCTTCTGGCGATAAGAATGTGTAGAAAACAAATGAATGAATTCATTGTGAACGTGACCCAAGACACTGTGCACGACTTGTAGAGCTACGATTTGGCACGGAACAAAACAAGTTAATAAATGTAAGCAATAATGTGGTAAGTAATACATACAACTATTTATGAAGACTAATTGAGAGCGTGGTAAACGTCCAAAGTCATAAAATCATCATAACGACAATCAATATCACAATGTTGTTAAAACGTGGAAAAGTATCAGAAGTTTTGGACAGATTGCGACTGAGATACAAATGCAAATGTTCTGTTAAAATAGCCGATTGATACTTTTAAACGCTCAGTGCTTAAATTCCGAAATATTTCATCGTAATATCTATAGTTAAACAAATGATTAACAATATCTCCCTTCATTTGGTGGGATCATGCGAGAGTCACTGACAAAAAAATCGGACCATAGCTGACAAAAAGACAGTGATGTGTAGGAACGATAAGCGAATTTAGTCTGTCATTAGCCAAGATACTATTGCCACTCCATAGCCTGTCCATAGTACAAAGATGAGCGTTAACAAAAGACAATTAAGAGGGCTCAAATGAAACGAATGCAATAAAAAATATTATTGACTTTATTTGAAATTTGAAGTGTTGAAAAATAAGGTTAGTGATTTAGGGTTAAAAGAGATGAACACAATTCAATAAAAACTTAACTCCTTAAAACATACATACATTTCATACAAATTCAGAGCATTTTACTTACAAACAAACTTTGCAAGCAATATACTCTAGACTCCTACATTCGAATATAGGTCAAAATATGAATAATATTACGATATTCCCAGCCTAAACGTGCTGAACAAATACTAGAATATCTTCCTTTAGTTTGTCTTCAAAAGAGAACAAAACGCAGAGGAACAAATTCAATGTTTGGAAATGGCTTTTATCTAGCGTGAAAGTAAAGAAATGACAGAAAAGAAACTTTAGTAGATACTTAAAAGTTTTACCTTTATCGTTTCAATGAGATTGGCATAATGGCAATGCTATAATTTCCCAACGTATACTTGAAGTCAATAAACTTTTACTTATTGTAAGAATTTCTAGGTTTCTTATAATCATTTTGTTGACATTTTTTAAATGGTTCGGAGTCCGAGCAGATGTCTTCTTCATTTGTACCTTTCTGTTCGTTATCATAACAGTACTTAGCCTCTTCTAGATTATCACACCATTCTCACTGTCCATCTATTGTTTCTTTGATTCCCTCTTCTTTTCTAACCTGTATTCTTCTTATTTCAATTTGTTTTTACTTAAAGGCTTTGTCAGAGACTTTATTCAGTTTTAAACTATTGATAGACTCACAGCAGCTCATAAAAATAACGTAGAAGAATTTGGCTCCAAAGCATTTTAATATTCAAAATTCCTACATTGTGGCACAAATTCCTTACGTCCAATAGATGGCACTCGGCGTTGATATATCTATAGAATGAACTCTCTTCTGCATTGCTACGGCCGCTTACTATTGTCCGCAAACTGCACATACTCTGCATATTCTGTAGTTTCACTCATAATACATTCTCGACGATGAAACTGTTGGTAAACTCCTCGTGGTTTCGACTTATGGAATGCTTGTTTTGTACTACTTACGATGTGTAATTTTTTTGTTAGTGTGACTTTGTGGTAATTTTGAGGTTATTTAATACCTCGCATACCTTGATCACACGTACTGAGTAAACGGGCGAGACAGTGCTCTCGGCCGAATACTCGGTACGTATAAACAAAGCCCCTAGTGCTCGGCCGACCGCTTACTTATACAACTTGCTTACATCGTTGTCTCGCCAGAGCAACATTTTACTGTCTCGCCCTTTTACTCGGTACGTGTGATCAAGGCATTTTTTTTTAAATCTTTTTAAGGAGCTTTGTCACAATTTTGACCATGTCGCTCCATCATAGCCAAATTTTGTGTTTTGATTTATTTTATATGATTGTAATAAATGTTGTATAAAACTCTTGCCTCGTCTGACGTAGGCTTAGCTAAAATGATCAAGGCATTATAGATGAAAGGTGAAGCAATAGAAGTCCCACCTTTCAATCGTGGAAATTACAGACACAATAGAAAGACAATAGGTGCGCGGACGCTGGGGCGTTCGCTTGGGGTTTAATGAATTAACCTTTCAATCGTGGAAATTACAGACACAATAGAAAGACAATAGGTGAACTCCTTTTTTGCATTATTTTTAGATGAGTTTATAGTACAATCATTTTTAGGGTTCTGTAGCCAAATGGCAAAAAACGGAACCCTTATAGATTCGTCTGTCTGTCTGTCTGTCTGTCTGTCTGTCCGTCCGTATGTCACAGCCACTTTTTTCCGAAACTATAAGAGCTATACTGTTGAAACTTTGTAAGTAGATGTATTCTGTAAACCGCATTAAGGTTTTCACACAAAAATAGAAAAAAAGCAATAAATTTTGGGGGTCCCCATACATAGAACTGAAACTCAAAAATTTTTTTTTCTTCAAACCCATTCGTGTGGGGTATCTATGGATAGGTCTTCAAAAATGATACTGAGGTTTCTAATATCATTTTTTTCTAAACTGAATAGTTTGCGCGAGAGACACTTCCAAAGTGGTAAAATGTGTGTCCCCCCCCCCCTCTAACTTCTAAGATAAGAGAATGATAAAACTAAAAAGAATATATGATGTACATTACTATAAAAACTACCAACGAAAATTGGTTTGAACGAAATCCAGCAAGTAGTTTTTTTTTAATGCGTCATAAACCGAAAAAAATACACTATTATTAAAACATCGATCAAAGTTACAACACATTACAAGAACTTTTATATTATGTTATTTGCTGCTACGGAACCCTTCATGGGCGAGTCCGACTCGCACTTGGCCGGTTTTTTTTTCTTAAAATAGTGATTGAATCTGAAATTTTTTCTAGAAGTTTTGAGAATCGTCAATTATTTTAGATTTTGATATGCTCTTTCAATTTTGACTTCATCACTTTAGGTTTTTGCGCTCGCGCTGTCATATTGTAAAATTGGCGCATCAAAGCATTTTTTTGAGAATATCTCCTTTTCGAGTCTTTTTAAGATAAAAACAGTTATATTATGCTAAATAAAACAAAAGAAACTATCAACAATTTAAATAATAATAATAGAGTTAAAAAGAAAAGAAAGAAAAATATTTGTTTGTGACTCGCACAGAACTTCTCTCTATATAAAACCTTTTGGCTGAAATAATATTTTATAATTTTATTGCACTCTAATATGCTATGAAAACTCGTATTTATCTCGAAGCACTCTAAAATTCTTGCTATGAATTTAAACAAAAATAATTAGGAAGAGCAATGCAGCAAGTTCTTAATTAAATGTATACACGCTTGTGAGTGCAAACCGAGTGAGATCACAGAGTTGCCGAAAATGGACGCGAGCCAAAGCGAAGAACTGATATTAATTATAACATAATTCAAACGACATCCGAACACGGATGTGTGTGCACGAATGCGAAGATCTGCGGATGTGTGGACGCGCGGATGTACCGTAGGTACATTCTAAATTGTGAAATCCGCTTGCAAATTATTTATGTGTGCGCTATGCAGGTGATTTAGCTGCGTTTGTACCGCCATAATTCAAGGATTTTGATCGCAAAACGTTGACTGCAAAATTTTGGGAGATTTGTGTAAACTATCACACAAATCTCCCAAAATTTTGCACAGCGATATAGAGAGAATAATTGCTTGGCATTAAATCACAGATATATTTGTGCTGTGGGATACTTGAAGCGATGCACGAGTGAGTTAATTGCGTCCCTAGTGCGAAATAATAAGCATTCCGTTTGTCTATGAGATAGTATGTAGTCTCATAAATAGCCCAAATATTACGAATATGGCATTGGCTTTTGTTAAGTAACCGTGCAAAGATAAAGATGAAGAGGTTTGTTTGTACTTTGTCAAATGTAAGCTGTCCAGATAATAAATAAGTTTGCAGGGTTGCTTAAAAAAGTTAGCAGTGTGCTTTCCGTAGTGCTAGAACGCAAAAGGCAACTGAAATACAAGTGGATTTTAGGTGATACTTCGGAAGACATTTGACGATTTTGTACCGAAAAATATGAACAAAAGTAAGGCTACTCGCCCACGTCATATAATTAGAGGCCGATTTTTTGTAGGAGAAAATAGAACACACTGATAGCTATAGTGCAACGCACACGTCCTACAAAAAGTCGGTCAGAAAACAGAACAATGTTATAAGTATACAGAATCGACCTGATTATCTGTCCTACGAAAAGTCTGACGTGTGCAAGCAGCATTTTCCTTACAAGCTGCTTGTATATTGAACGTAGAAAAACAAAACACGCTACAGTGTTAGTAATATTATAAGTTTGAATACCATTAAGTTATACAATAATTTAGTTCTTAAAGCGCACTTTACGAATAATTTTTCTATAAACACTTAATTATTGTAATAACATAGCTTAAACTCGTAACTGAGAAGTTTTGCATTTATTTCAACATGTTTCTGTGAAAACACATTACGTTGCCCGAGTTACTTATATTCCCATTAAGCAGTTCAACTTGAAATAAGTGGACATTATTAAGCACACTAGCTTAAATAAATGAGCATATAGTTTAAGTTAAAAGGCATTAATTTCCACTTAGTGAATAAATTAGCTTGGTTTTAGTTTTACAAACAGAATCTATTACTGATTCTTAATGCCATTTAGAGATACGTAATATGTATTTGGAAACCTGTGCTTTAAGTGGATATGAGAATTAATTTGAGCCTTTTATTCACTTACCTGTAATAATAATGCAATTGTTATTGTTTTTTATGAATAAATTATTACGAAGGTTTAGGCTTCTTGTTTTGTTTCACTTATCATGAGTTTGGGATCCCAAAAAAAAAATTGAGGAAGTACGTGCCATTGAATTTACAGATTTGGAATTACTCTGTTGCTGCTTGGAGTTTGGAAGTTAGTAGAGTAAAGACCACCGTACCTTAAAAAGCATGTAAAATTGATGGTCCTGCACCTAATCTCTCCCTGATCATGTCGGATTGCCACCACAACGGAATAGGAGAATAAAGGAATATATAAGCTGTGCTGTTAGATATATTTAATAGCACTAGAATTTGTGTTACTTAAGCAATGTACTGTCTCCTGCGTTCCTGAATAATCTCTGTTTGAATGGACCACCACGATTGAAATTCGATCTGGAGGATTATTTTTAAGTTGCTCTGACATAAATTACTTATGGCATACGAGCTTATTTAAGTTCAAGTAATTTATCACAGTACTGTTCAATGTGGTCGCCCAATGCATGAGAGAGGAAAGTAACCTTTATGCTAATCAAGGATATAAAAGTGTAACAAATATACAAATACAAATTTTCGTCTGACCAAATACTGCCGTAGCGATAAATCCGCGGCTTAGCATCTACCATAACTTCCACGTAACTTTTACGAATAAGCTCAATATTATGAATTCTGTAGTTTTCATCAACTCACAATCAACCATTCAACTAATAAGTAATTAACTACCTCTGATTCATACATAGAAATGGTCCTTCGAGCCGGATATCGATCAGGCACGACTTGATTAGCAAGTTATTGCAAGTACATGAATCACAAACTGCAATAGAACTTCTTTAAACTCATTTCTTCAACTGACCCAAAAACCCAAATGCGTTGAAAAGTAACTCCCTCAACACACGTATTTAGTTTAGAACGGCTCAAAATACTAACATGCTCCACTATACCCACGAGAAATAAGGTACATTTACACTTGACTAGGTTCCCAGCGGGATGGCAACGCGACAGCCTGACGTGAATACCTTCCAGCGCATCACCTACATACGTGTCTATTACAGAACGGTGTGTTAAAATGTTCACATATTTTCCCGTCACTAACTTGTCGACGGAGCTCAGTCATGTGGCTTGGGATGCAAAGGATTTATATACTTGAGCTATTTTGCTGATATTTTAGTCGATTTTTAAAGTTAACTTCTGAGTTTTTTATTTATGTTTACTTGACTCAGTGATGTCTGATTAGTAATTAAGTAAGGTAATTATATAGCCTAATTTCTGCCCAGCAACTTTGATTAAACTTTCTAAAACATTCATGACATGTAAAACTCATCATAATCATTTCAGCCGAAAGACTACTGAATAAAAGCTTTTCTAAAGTGTCTCTATCCGACCCGTCCCGTACGTTTCACATCCATCATATTTCTGCTACTCTCAACAATAGATCGGTCCACTGGGAAAGTTTCTGACACTGTGTCTTCTGGAATGTCACTTCACAACTTTTCGACTTAATGGCCACCTGTTCAGCAATATGAGTGGATAGACCACTAGACGTCGACTACGTACATACGTACGAACGTAATGTCTTTTCATTCAAATCAATCAAAAACATTTATTACAAATAGACCATTTGCAGGTACTTTTGAATAGTCAAATGTCGATCAGTCCAAGAAAAGAGAAGCTAAATTTCACGTTCCAAAGGGTAGATCTCTATGGAGAAGAACATGCAAGAAACTCCATGTCCACTCTTTTTAAATCATATTATTATGAGTTACTTAGGTGGATCTTGGTTACATATTTCTTGTCGCTTCTAATATGTATGTATTGTGGTCATATAGTATGTAGATACATAATAATAATATATTTTTTTTTTAAATAGGGTTTTGAAAAATAGAAACTGAATTAAGCCACTGGCAGCTAAGAGATGACCAGTCTCAACCGATGGCACCCGTTCACGGGCATGACACGTGCATCAGCCCCACTCAGTTCAACCACTTTGAAGGGAACCAAATGACCCAATAACACGTGCCACCATCAGCAAGACACTTGACCAACTCTCAACTGCCATGCTCGTAATGTCAAATAAGTTGTAACATTATTACTATTGCAGCTAAAAGACCCCAACTGTTAGACATAAGTGTCTCGCATCCATCAGATTTTCACGACTCTCAACAGGCCGTTCATCTTGTGGGTAGCCTACTACCACTTCGTCTTCAAATACACGGTCACCTCTCCAAAACCTTTGGGCCGCATCGATCATCTGTACTGTGAACAATGTGCCATACCCATTTCCACAATCATAACTTTGGCAATTCTTCAGGCTATGTTGGTAATCTAAGTTCTCCTGCATATATCTTTATTTTTGATTCAATCACGCAATGAAACTCTGACCAGCCCCTTCCATTGCCTTTTAGTGACTAAGCCTTCTGATGAGGCCAATTTTGAGCAACCACGTTTCAGAGCCATATAATATGTCTTGTCTACTGGCAACACGTACTGGTCATAGATATCATTAACCAATCCAACCAGTAATTTTCCTACTATGATAGTGAATATAAAGCAGGGTTATCAAACAATGTAGGTAGTCAAAATGTGAATAAAAATGCACTTCGTAGTAAAAAGTTGTTATCATATTGTTTGACTATAACTCGTGTAACTGTCAACTCTTAAAATTAACGAGCTTTATGTAAGAGGAGTATGTACAGTCAATCGCACGTTTGGTAACTCTTGAAGTGTGAAAATCGTCCTTACCACTACGATGTAACGCACTGCAATAGCAAATAGAACTTAGCACTTGCAGAGGCCTTCGATTAGTCTTCTGGATACACACTGACCTCTTCATTGTAGCTGAAAGCCTAGTACATTGTATCCGATTCGAGAAACCAATTGTCCTCATCTGAGTTTTGTTCTAACTACACGTATGGTTAAGACACTTTCCACTCGAACTGAATGCCCAATATTGCCCAGCCAGCTAAGACTGAGAGACACATTATCCACTACAATTTATCACAGATTGGTTTCGGATTGATGACTACTCGAAACGACTCTCAATGACCTTGCAAAGACTGCCACCTAACCGGTACTAAATCCTCGATCAATGGACGAACTTCGGTAAGAGTTCAAGACCTTGAAGGACGATCAGTGCAGCTGACATTTAGTCACAATTGGCATCAATGTGCAGTTGACTGTATAAAAAGTCCTTTTTATTTTGATTTGTCGTTTATATGAGAATTTTCAAATTAAAAGCGTTGGTCGATGTTAGTGATATGTGCCCACATAACTCTGTCTGCCACACTTTTAAATATATTGCTTCAAAAACGTAGAAATGGAAGAGTTACGACCATCGTAGTGTAATCAAACTGGAATTTGTTATTACTACTGTAATTTATGTGTTGAGTGCGGATTTATTTGAATTTTAATATCAGATTTTTTTAATATAAACATATACCTATATGTCATAGCCAGATCGTTTAAACAGTAAAGTTTGATGATATGTCAATCCTTGTTTGGTCTGCTTTCCTTAGGGTGAGTTGCACCATTTAACTATAACGATAACAAAGCCATTAACAGCTGTCAAATCGTCGAATTTACCAATAGGCGGCCGTTTCATGGCTGGTTATGGTTTGGTTATCGTTATAGTTAAATGGTGCAACTCACCCTTAGACTTTTTATTTTCATGGAAATCCTACATCAATGATTTGAAGTCATTGACAAGCTTTGCATAATTAAAATTAGATCTAACTAAAGTGACCTTTTTTAAATTATATAAATCAGTGTTTGACACTTCTACCTGATTGTAAGCAGTGATGCAATCGCTGATGGTAAACTGGTGCACTAGTTTATTAACTACAAAAGGGTTTGAAGAATTTCTATAAAAATTGTTCCTTAATGCTCAATCATTAAGGAATCTTGAAGGAATTTTTGAAAATTTGTTCCCCAAAGAAATAAAATTATGTACTACGAGACGAACGGAAGTTCGTACATTTTTATCTATAGCAAAATGGATGAACCGTCCCGTTGGGTGTAGGGCTTGTTACTGCCAACGTTATTTAAAAACCTATTTAACATAAATCCACAAAAGGAACTACAAACAACTGAATTAATAATAAACCTTACATTAAAACCTTCACGCCTCGACCTTTACAGAATGAGTAGAGAGAATGAATGAATAGCAAACGACAACAAAGGGAGTACAATCTCATTAGTTATTAATAGCTGCTTGACGAAGGACTTGTAAGGGGTTAGCTATTTACCCAGGATTTAAACTTACATAGTTGATGATTAAGACGTGCCCTTGTATAAACTAACAACTAGTTCAGTGACCTTAAAAACTTCTTTAATTCATTATACCCCAAGCGGACGCCGGCGTTCGCGCATCAATTGTCTTACTACGAGTATTGTGTCTCAAATTGATGGTATCTTAAAGGTTAAATCTCCATTTTTATGAATGCAGCACACAGAAAATATCACAAATAATTTATATATATAAATATTAAGTGATATTTTCTTTTGTTATTGGTAAGCTTGCTCTTGACTATTGTATTAACTTATAGTAACTGATAATATGATTGACGATAGAGTACCGTTGTCTAGAAGTAACTTTTTCACTCTTGACTTAAAGACTCCAAAGTTGTAGTTATCAGGAAATACGGACTCTAATAGCGAATTCAGATTCAAGACAGACATATGTACGCAGAAACGCGACTTTGTTTTTTGTGTAACGAGCTTCTGCCTGCATCTGCATCTTCCTGCCCTGCAATCATTGAATACCTGTTTCATCCTCATAGGGGGTAAATTTTGAAAATTCTTTCGTTTTATTTGTCTACATCATAAAAAGAATCTCTGTGTAAAGTTTCAGCGTTCTAGGTTCAAGAGCTGGTTGGGCGTTAATAAAGAAATGATAATATGCTTTTCTAACATTACGGTGTATCACGCCCAGGTATCTTACTATTGGGGGCGATCGGCGGCGGACACCTCTCGCGCCGAGCCTTGGTTGAGGCCATGGTCCGGAGCGAGGAGGAGTTGTCAGCAACAGCAGGGACCCAGCCGGGTCGAAGCCTACTGGAGCCAGGGTTATCCGAAAGGGCGCTCGAGCCCCGGTATGAAGGCTAGAAGTAACAGTGTGGGTCTTTTAGTCAGTAAGAGTCTGACACTATCTCCCGCTCCGCCCAAGAGCGGGGGTTGACATTGGATGATTTTTTCCCACCATAAAAAAAAGTATCTTACTGTGACTTGTTGAGATGTCAGTCGTGCGAGCGAAAAAGACGGAAGGAGTTAAAGAGGTGGAGCTATATAGAGTATATAAATTAACTATTAACTGTACAATAAAATGGGGTGAACAGAAACTTTGGGGTGAATAGAGACAAAACTTTAAAGGATATTTTCTCGATATTTGAATATATTTTGCAGCATTTAACTATATCCATTTTTTAATGAATTGTTATTCTAAAAAATCGATGCTTTGTTAGAGGCCGATATAATATTATCAAAGTGAAAAATCAAACCAAAGTTTTGTCTCTATTCACCCTTATGTCTCTATTCATCCCGTTTTACTGAAGTCCTCTCAACCTTAATTCGGTCTTCGTTCCGAATTGTTATTAAGTTCTCTTAATTATTTAATACCTTTCATAGTATTTATTAGTTTTTTTTTTTCATAGTATTTTAGCATATATATATGTATTTTATTATTATAAATAACTTATTTTATATTTTTCCTTTTGAACTATTTGTTATGTATTTGTTTATTGTGCAAACCTACTCCAGTGTTGTCTTTTTTAACCCAAAGGTTGACTGGTAGAGAATGCCTTGTTGCATTAGGTCCGCCTATGTACCACTATTGTACATGAAATTTAAATAAATAAATAACTCCATCCGTCTTTCTAGCTGGCATAACTGATTAGTTCAGGTTAGGTCGTCAAATGGTTTGCGTTAATAGCTCGTGGCCGGGCTTCTAATTAAAAAAAAAAGCTTTTTACCTCCGTAAGCTGCCAATCTGACATCCTAACAGATGAAATCTTACTACCATCACACACAACACTAAGATTAATTGAAAAAAATATGATAAATGAACAGAATAGACAACAGAACCCATAAAATACGTAAATAACTTCAGCCATCCTCTCATTTATAACTCCAACATTTTCCTCCTGAAATAACTGCAGAGTTGCAACATTAAAATTAGCATAGCCAGTAGTAATGCATAGTGTAGATTCAGTCCCAATGCAATCTCGGCGCGGAAAATTTATGCGCTGTAATACATAGGTATAGGTATTTCTCTCAACATTCAATAAGCTACTATCTCAGCTTGGAATAAAAATGTATTGTTCGTTACTTCATAAGATCTACGATCTCGATGGGAAGCTACTTTGATTAACAAAACAATCAATGGCATTAAATATTTTAGAGACATCTCACAAAAAATAATGAGTAGGGAAGGACCCAGAATGGGCTGCGGGATTTTTCAAAAGAGTTGAAGTGAAAAAAAAACGCCTGTAGGTTTGCGGATGATGAGCAATGGGTATCTCGCCGTTTGTCTCTTCGGTAACCATTTGAACGGAGTCCAAATCGACAACAGCAAGAATTCCCCGCATGTCTCAAAGAGATGTCAGTAAAACAGTAGAGCTGAAGCCTACTAGGACCATGAATTGACTTCTGAAAGGGACCACGTGGTCCTGGAACGCAAAGGGCAATTGAAGAGACATAGGTATGGTTTTAGTAAAATTCTGACACACCTACTCGCTCCGTTCCGTAGCGGGAGAAGTCATTGGATGATTTCCCACTTCAAAAAAGATTATTGAGTAAAGTCAAAGCAAAAAAGAAAACTAAAAATAAGACAGTGGAAAATAAGACTGTGCGTAGTAATATGTGTGGCTTGAAAGAAATTTGACAACTGGGGTGATGAGAAGCACCAGATACTAGACAAGATCAATAAATATGAAAGTGATATGAGTTGCGGACAAACGACTTTAGATATCTCTAAGAACTACAAGAAAAAGTTTTAGATCCTTCGTAAGTAAAGCATTTTTTTTTAATGTGGGAAATCACCCATTGACTTCTTTGACTTTCTTTTGACTCCCTTTTTTAAATGATTATTTTTATTGTGCTTTTTAGTACAATATAGACCGGTTTACACTGTTCTTAAATAATACCTATTAATACTGTAATATGGAAATATTGTAACAACATTTTTTTTTACCATTTTTTAAAAAGAATCACCCCTGGAGTTTCTTTCCGGTTCTTCTCTATAGGAAACGACCAATTTCGAACTGTTCACTAGCTTCTGACGCTTCGCCCAAGCGGGGCACACTTCCACTGTGTGCTTCACCGCATCCTCCGAGTGGTCCTTGCGATTGACTTTTGGGGAATATTTGAAAGAATATAAACAAAAGAATATCTTAACTGATCAAATGCAACAATGACTTAATAGATTTTGGTCCCCAAGAGTAACGTAAGAATAAGCTCTGTCGTCACTTTAACAGTTTAGATGAGGAGATTATTCAAGACAGCAAGACGCACTGACTTGAGTGAGTCCCGGCGCTCAGTGGATCAAGTTAATCCGTGGATTACTTAGCTAATCCCACTTCCTCGTAGAGTGACATACACAGTCCTTATGCCTTTTTAAACCTTATGTAATCTGTTTGGTACTGAAGTAAAAAAATAATATATTAAATGCAACTATTGATGTTAAGTCCGCCGACACAGATTGAATAAAAATGTAATAAATAAAATATTGATGTTAAAAATTATTTTACCTTTGAGAGACTACTCAGACTACCAATTTAATCATCAAAATTTATTTAAAATGTACGAATAGTGTAAAATGTAAAATATTTTAAAGTTAACGTCATTTCATTTTCTGGATTAAATGCTCTTTGTAAAACAAAATACAGAGTAACATTTCGTAGTAGCTGTATTCATACAGTATTTTTCAACTATTAACGTTAAAATAATTTCAGGTCTATTATACTATGAGTATGGGAGCCAATTTACATACGTAACCATTTACAAACAATAAAATTTTTGACGTGCAAAATTATAGTTTGTGTTTTTTATTTTTCCAACTCTCTCTACTCCCTAACGCGATCCAATTATTTTAAAAAGTCTTTTACATATTTTTGGTAACAAAATAGCTTTTTTTATGTCGGTTACCAAAACTATTGGGTAATTGAAAAAATAAAACAGTTTGAACTACCTGATCTGGCCATAAATTTTGCTACACAAAAGTATATAATATATTGATCCAAAATTTAAAATTGGAACGAGGGTGATTTATTCAGATATCGGGTATAGTTCTGACGTATTTGTAAAGTTTTACCCGTTACCAATATACAATAACATAAGCTGTGTTTACCTATAATTCAGTGTTCATTATAGGATCAGGTTACGTGTATTTCTGTTTCTAAGTTTTTAGTTTTGTAACAATCATTGGTGATCCTTAAATAAATAAGTATACAAGGTGCAGTTTTAAAACTGCACAATATTTTAGGAGGTTGTAATAAAACTCATAAATAATCATGTGAAAAAACGACACCTGGTCAATAATCAGTAAATACTTGTTATTTTATTTTTTAATTATACTAAACGAAATCCATTGATCGATGGCAGCGGGGGCGTGGCTAGGGTGTGACGTGCGGGATGATGATTGGATGATACATTATTTATGAAACTATCGTTGCGAGTTAATGTGTGTGAAAACGCCCTTTATTTTTCTGTGTTTGTGTGTGTGAAAGAAAGCGCGGTTATAAGGCAGGTATCAGACTGGCTGCTTTTTAAGAAACGTAGTTCACACATACCGATTTAAATAAATAATAAAAAAAAATCCTACTCATTTTATTATTGATTCGGGTTGAGAATCACTAACTTAATTACCTCCTGAAATATTTTGCAGTTTCAAAACAAAAAGCAAAAAAAAAAATAGTTGTCTAGGTAGGGTAGGGCAAGTTACTAAGTAATGTACTCTGTGTACGGTGTAGGGTACGGTAAAATTAGTGTAGTCAGTTGACTTGAGTGAAGTCGTGGGCAAAGTTCCTAATAAATCTAAATGAATTGGAGGTATTAAAAGAAACAAAATCATTGTGATTGCTCTGCATGAAGTGATTATAAAAAATGTTAGTAAAGCTTGATATCAGTCGTATGTTTGTTTAATGTACTACAGACAGACAACAGTTCTGTACCAATCATAAAAGATCCGGCCGGCCACGTTGTGAGAACTCAGCAGGCTATTTTTTTTTTTTTTTACTTAGCCCACACTGTCCCACTGCTGGGCAAAGGCCTCCCTCCAGTCCTTCCAACGATCACGGTTCCTCACTTTCTCATTCTGGCTATACCCATATTTTTTTTACCACATAACCTTTAGCATCAGTTAAATCTTTTCATAGAGGTAGTTTAGAAAAACGAATGATGAAACCTTTTAAATTTTTGCTTAAAAATGAATTTCCCTATTTTTACCCCTTTTAGTTAAATAAAAGAAAGCCTTGTGCAAAATTTTACCAATGGTTTCAGCAGTGCGTTGATCTTTTAGTTAAGTCGTTTTTTCTTTTTGTATAACTACAATTAAATACATATATACAATAATATTATCAGAAAAAATTGTTAATTCGGGTCATAAGTTATTTATTTATAGGTTAATATTTACAAAATTTACATTCGTTTACATAATAACTCGTGCAGTACGTAAGGCTGCCTGTCCACCGGAGCGGAGCGAGGCTGCGGATCGGGGAAAAGGAGAAATATTAACGAATAGGATTGCGCAAAATCTCCGCTCCTCTTTAGTACAAACTAATTAGTACAGCGGGGTAACGAAATAGGGAAGCGGAGAGGAGAAACGAGTGCGAGCGCTATAATGAAACTTTAGCTAAAACAGTATGTAACTCCGCTCCTTACTACTTTCTCACTCCGCTCCCCTGCCTCGCTCCGCTGTGGTGGACAGGCAACCTAATATTGAGTACCTCACAGAGGAGATCGACGTGTTTCCACCAGTGAGAGCACACGATCATATACGAGAAACAAACTATTATAGGCAATAATAAGTCTTACTTAGAATAGACATTCAAAATCTCAAAACGATAAAATAAACCTAACCTTCCTTAAAACGTTTGTATCTGTATGGCCTACAGTCTACGAACGCATAGCTTCATAGACGCGTATGCGTCATCTTACGATTGGAGTGCGCCTGCTCACAGCTTACATACACAATTGTGAAACTCTATCGATGACGTCGTTGCTTGATGGCTTTATGACGCCTGCTGTACCACATGTCATTTCATACACCGGAGCGAACATCGAGCGGAAGCACGTTCTTATTTTTATAAAACTAGTGGGACAGTCTTCAATGTCCGACGGCATTGTCATAAATTAATAGAAAACGTATGCCTCGTGGGCAATGTTCAGTACGCTGCGTTGCTCTAGCTGCGTAGTGTATTTTAATGCGTCTATGAAACTACGCGTCCATGGACAGTAGACCTAAGTAATTAGGTCATAAAGATAACAAAGCTCTTGTTTCCAGGACATAAAATATAAGGTCCGACTGCACCTGAGTAGAATAGTTGCCGATCCTAATAAGCCAGCAAGATGTAACCACACACGTTACTTTGCTATACTATGTTACTTGAAACATTTTCAGGATCTGAAATGATAAGTTGACATTAGCGAAAATCTCATAAATCGCTGAATAAACTTAAATTTTAACATACACCATCTGTTCTTTTATAGGAGCACTACCGTCGGGTCTTACCTCTCGCGCCGGGCCTTGGTCGAGGCCATGGTCCGGAGCGAGGAGGAGTGGCAGGCGGTCGCCGACTTCTGCGAAGCAGTAATGCTCGCTAAGGAGGAGGCCGACCGCATCAGGCAACGGCGCTCTCGCCGCCGCCGCCGGGATTCCGATCCCGATTTCCAGCCACCGTAGGCGCGGGCTTGCGGACAGTGAACAATGGGTAGCTCGCTGTCCGGCCGTCCGGTTACAGTCCGGACCAAGCCCAAGTCGTCGACGGCGTGCGCTGTTCCCGCGCGCCTCAAGGAGTTGTCAGCAACAGCAGGGGCCCAGCCGGGTCGAAGCCAGGGTTATCCGAAAGGGCGCTCGAGCCCCGGTATGAAGGCTTGAAGGAACGGGATGGGTTTTTTAGTTAGTAAGAGTCTGACACTATGTCCCGCTCCGCCCAAGAGTGGAGGTTGTGATAAGATGATTTTTCCCATCGAAAAAAAAAAATCGTCGGGTCTTTTTTACTAAGCCTCCGCTGTCTGTCCGTCTTTCAGCGAGCTGTATCTCATAAACTGTAAGATGTAGAGAGTTCAATGTTTTTACAAAATGTGTATTTCTATTCCTGATAATATACATAACATATTGAATAGTCATCAAAAGTGCCTGCAAATGCTTTGACTTTGATACAATAATAAAATTTGTATGAATTTAAAGGTAAACCGCCCCCCATACAATAAACATTATTTTGTCGGCTTTTTATACTTGAATTTAATATTGTAGTCTAGAGCACTTCGTGTACGAATCCATCTCACAATTGTCCAGTTTTTCACTTTTATATTGCCATACCTATTGCCAACTTACAAATCTCCTTTTATCCTGAAAATTGCGCAGTTCATGTATTATCTTATCAGTTACGTGAAAAGCTAATAACTTTATAAATTCACCTTTACCAGGGTTACTTTCATCATAGTCTGGGTCATTCCAAGGCTGCGTCACGCTCGTGCCGAAGATGATGAAGATCGTGTTGGTAACGAAATAGACCACAGAAGTCACATAGAACACGAAGTGCCATTTGTTGAGATCGCACTGAAATCAAAAGTACAGGTATTCAGGGTTATTTGTGAAACACTACAACCTTACAGTCCTGTATTACTGACATCATCGTCAACTACTTTTGATCTATGATTTTTTGCTAACGTAATACATTTACCAAAACAAACCTTCAAGATTTTGGTTGTTTTATATAACACGTTAAAACTCTGTATTTTGTTTTACCTACCTACGTCTGTATAATGAGAAGCAAGCGCATCAAGCACCACCGCCGCCCAATCTTCTTTTCTCTCCGCTAGTGTACTATCGTTTGCTTTACGTAGACTTTGTAATATTTAGAACGTTCAATTTAATTATTTTAAGTTTTGTATGAATATCTGATGAAATGAGTGAATATGATATTTTTTTAAGTCATAGAACAAAATTTGTTGTTTATGATGTTAGTATCATAGTTTTAAGAGGTTTCCAGTGTTTACTTTAACTAACCCTGTATACTTTCCTAATTGTATTTAAACCATTCAGGCAGTGAATCAGCCTTGCACGCAAGGAGTCGGATCACAGTCCAATGTTAGATGCAGACTTTCTCCTAGTGTCATAAACGTACATATGTTTAAAAAACTTTTTTCTAGACTTTTCTGTATGATTGCCAAGCAAAGTCCCCTTAAGTCAGTCGGAATATTCTCCTCCCACATTTTTAGGAAGCCATATAACATATTTTATTCTCTTTGATCCTGCAGATTCTTGCGGCCTTTAACTGACCATTGATCCATCTGATTGTTTTAGTTTTATAAGGCGCTAACTACTAGACAGGCTTACTTAAAAATTACCACTTCGTGAGGCCCGGTTTTTAGCAGGTCAACGCTTTACCTTGTGAGGCTTTTTAGGACAAGTACGTCAGCAATTCCAGAAGGCCAGTTCTGATATATGTTGTTAAGTACCACTCCAATATCTTTATCTTACCTGTTCCTTCAGTATGAGTCCAGCGATTAAAGGTGCAACGATGGATACGAAGTTAGCAAAGAATTTGGTGATACCCATCATTATCCCAGCGAAATTTGGAGCCATGTCAATGTGGACTAGCTGTGGAGAAATAGTTTTGTTTTTAGTTGTTTCAAACTAGAGGAATAAAATATATACTCATACTCATATACCGACCTTATCTAGCTTAAACTGACGAAAAACAAAATTACGTATAAAAGTGTTTTTTAAACGCATTTGCAAAAATAAATATCATTTATCATCATTGATGTTGGGAGTTTTGATTATTAGAGAGACTTACATCTATCGTCTTGACAATCTCTATGTGTTTACTCTTGTTATAATCCCGTTAGAAGACAAATTAAAAAATAAGAAGGAAGTACAAAGTTTGGTGACATTGTTATGTCTTAATTATTGCCATATTATTTATAAAACATATTTTTTTTTTAATTGAAAGGACATGCTACCAGATTTTTTGGTAAAGGAAAGTCACCTAATGACTTTTCTCGCTCATAGGCAGTTTTACTAATTAAAACTACATCTATTATCCCTTCTTTGACTTGCGTTCCAGGACTTCGAGTTTTCTTTTCGGAAGTCAACCCCCTTTGCTTTGGGCTTCGGTCCTTTAAGCCTCTACGGTTTTGCTGCCATCTCTTTGAGGTACGCTTGGAACACTACGCGCCGTCAACTAGATCCAGTGAATGTCTAATCGTATGAAAAAAATGGGAAATATCCTCACCATAAATCCGGTTAAATGTGCCGCATTGAGTCCAACTACGACAGTGAGTAGACCGACTGCCACAGTGATGTTACCAGGCGGCGAATGACATAATGCTATCAATGCAATTGCAGGTCCGAACTCACCTGGAAATTCGGAAAATTAAAAACAACAGAATAATAGAGCTTCACACTAATATATTCAGGTACGAGTACATAAACGTGTTGAACTACACCAAATTATCTCATTATTACACTAATACTTTATAATAGAAAGCTTATAACCAATCTGCACTGTGCCCACGTGGTGGATTGCGTCCCATTCCCTCTCCTAGAGAGAAGGTCAGAGTTCCATCAGTGGGAACATTAAAAAAGGCTGATTATGCTTACTTATTACTCGTTACTGATTTATGTTCGGATAGCAGAATAGATTTCGTTGAAACTTGGCGCACTGGTCGAACAAGTCTTGCCATGACTTTTTATCTCGAGATCTTGTAATAATAATTTACTACTATTACGCGGGCAAAGCCGCTAGCAGCTGCTAGTAACAGTATGATACCAAATTCAATTATGATGCAATTTGCCTGCTGCGGTCTTTCCATCCGATTATAATTTAGGTGTTTTCAGGGCTAAAGTAAGTAGACTCTTGATAAACTAGAGCATATCACTATCAACGATTGAATCACTTCTTACCTTCAGAAAGGATCGCAGTCAAGCACTAGTTTATATCAGATAAAAAAAAATCAAACAGGAGAGAAAAGATCGTTGAGCTTACACGTACCAATAGAATTAGAAACTTTTCTGCAGGTATTGAGGCTGAACCATTTCTTCTTTAGACCGTAATCCGATATGAAACCGCAGGGAAAGCTCAGCATGTACATTGCCAAATAAGGAAGAGCCGACAATACACCATTCTGTAAAAAAAAGAACCAGAAATACTTTCAATATAACAGAACAGATTTATTGGAGTGCCTAGGGGTTTTTACTTCGGATTAATCTGAGGTTTTTATGATTTTAAAGGCCCAATTAATGGACTAATTAGTCAATGTTGAATTTTCAACGAACACTTATAGGGTATTTGCTGGGCTATGCTTTAACATTTCCAAAAATTACACACACATTTGCAGTACACAATTATATTTGGTAGTTCATATACAAAAACCGAATTGACTCATCCAATCGACAATACAAGAGAAAATGAAGGTGACTAATAAACATAATAATTTAGAAGAAGACAAGTAAAATGCAGCTCAGTAGAAACTCACTGATTTAATATCAACATCAAGCACTAGCTTCATGTAAGATGGCATCTCAGTCATGAGGGTCCAAAAGCCCCAGTTATGTCCACAATGCACCACGACTAACGACAAAAAAGGTATGCTCGTGGCCAACTTTTTCCATGGTGTTTTCAATACCTGCAAATAAGAAACCGTCTCAATCGAAAAAAAAGTACTCGATAAGTACGTAAGAGCTTATACACACTAGCGGTATATTGTCAACGGCTGAGATAACTGCAGCCGTCGAGATGTCTGCTGCAACCGTCGACCTATAGTGACTCTTGTCACACACGATAGTTGCCACTAATAATCATTTGTTGACTGCCGCCATCGACGCTTCAATAGCTGCCGCCGATGTATTGATGGCTGCAGTTACCTCTGCCGTTAGCAACAGGCCACTTGTGTATATGATGTTTCAATACTATAACCATGGACGAAAAATTGCTTAAAACTCTTAAAAAATTCACACTTTAAAGTAAATGTAAGCGTTGTGCTACCAGTATAATTATGGTGGACATCCCACCCATACATACAAAACGTTTTCGGAACACATTTAATGTACATAGCTAAAGAGTGAAATTCCTTATCTAGGAGATGAGCTACAACCGACATCAAAGGGGTCTTTAAATCAAAAGCGAAAAGATCACTTCTAAGCAAGCATGCTCCACCACCACATCATTGCATATCACCAGGTGAGGTAGTGGTCAAACACAAGTCAATTAGTAATAAAACTATTAAAGAACTAACGAAAAAAACAAAACACAGGGTTATTTGTAAAACACTGGCAACCTCTGAGGACTAGGTTAAGAACATAATAAACAACAATTTTTGTTCTATGACTTAAAAAGCAAGCGATAGTACAATAGCGGAAGGGAGTGGGGGTGTTATGATAGAACAACGAAATCTTGAAGGTTTGTTTTTGGTAAATCTATTATGTTTTGTAAAAAGTCATAGAACAAAAATTGTTGCTTATGATGTTAGCAATACAGTCCTGCAAGGTTGTTAGTGCTTTACAAATAACACAATATATTTTTACTTTGTTCGACCCACCTTCTGATCATCTGTCTGTCCTAACGAAGTCTGTATGAACAATCTCTCCTCTATGCTGATGATCCTTGATTTCTGTGGGGAGTCAGCTCCGAGGAAAAGATAGAACATCACCCAAATGGCAGCTAGGCAGCCGTTGACGTAGAAGATAGCCGGCCAGCCCCAGTAGTCTGCTATGTAGCCTGACGCTATCAGCTGTATGGCTGTGCCCAGCATTGATCCTACAAGTTACATTCTTATTATTTATCTTGAACCTGTAGTGTCCCACTGCTGGGCAAACTTGTCCCTTTTTCTTTTAATTTGATCTGTTTTTAAACAGATAAGTCCATTTTTTTTTTTTTTTTTTTTTTTAATTGAGATAAACTAGTGCTTGACTGCGATCCCACCTGATGGTAAGTGGCGATGCAATCTTTGATGGTGAGGCGCACTAGTTTATTAAGAGCCTATTCACTCTAGCCTTGAAGACACCCAAATTATAATCGGACGGGAAGACCGCAGAAGGCAGACTGTTCCAATCCTTCGACGTACGCGGTATAAACGACGAGGCGAAACGCTTAGTCCGGACCGTAGAGGTTTCAACAACGTAAGGGTGAATATTCGCCGTACGTCGGGTTGTCCGATGGTAGAATTGCGATGGTGGAATCAAGTCATGCAATTCCTGCGCACACTCTCCAAAATGCATCCTGTAAAACACCGAAAGGCTGGCTACCCTACGCCTATGCTCAAGGCTTTGAAGGTTGGACTTAACCAAATCTGGATCACCAATTAGCCTCTTTGCACGCCTTTCCACCGAGTCCAAAGCTGCCAGGTGGCATTTTGCAGCACCAGCCCATATGTGACTGCAGTACTCCACACACGAACGGACCTGTGCTTTGTATAACATTAAAAGCTGCCCCGGTGTGAAGTACCGCCGGACCTTTGCAAGAACGCCCAGCTTCCTAGCTACCTTGGCTTTGGACTCAATGAACCGCCCAAAGTTAAGGTCTGAGGGAATTTCAACCCCCAAGAGCTGAAGGCGGTCGGTGTACTCTAGGGATAAATTCTGAAAAGTAGGAACCAAGGTGCACGGGCTCCTTTTGGCAGTGAAAAGACACGCTTGTGTTTTGGCGGCGTTGAATCCCACTAGATTGGCTTCGCCCCACTTGGAGACTGCCTGAAGTGAGATATTCGTTCGCTCTACCAAAGCCTCTCTTTCAGACCAGATTAGTTCCTTACTAGCCCGAGCACTGGGCAGGTATCTCTCTACAACTGTGCTATCATCTGCATACCCATAGATACCGGGCACCAGCAGATCGTTGATATGCAACAGGAAGAGAGTTGCAGAGAGAACAGACCCCTGAGGAACTCCGGCATTAATCGTCATGGGCTCTGATGAGCATCCGTCGACAACAACTCGGAGAGACCGTTCACTCAGGAAGTCTTTTACCCAGTTAATCAGACCAGGGGAAATGCCGTACGCTGGAAGCTTACTCAATAGGCTAGCGTGCCATACCCTGTCGAAGGCTTTCGAGACGTCTAAGGAAACGGCAATCGCTTCCCCATTCCTCTCGAGGGCCTCGCCCCACAAGTGGGTGGCATAAACCAGTAGGTCCCCAGTAGACCGCTTGCGGCGAAACCCGTACTGTCGGTCACTGAGGAGATCGTTACCTTCCAGGTATGCCATGAGGCGCGAGTTCAATACACATTCCTTTAGATCAGGGTCCAACTGCTCTTGTTATCTTGTTTTGTGTCAACCATGTCGCCGGCTCCTAATGTTTTAGTCCAGGACCTCAAGTCTGCTATTACAACAGTGTCAGAATGGTCTATCATTGATTTCACAATTGTTGACTTTGACAAGTTTTGGTAATCTACTAATGTAACATATTATGGCGTCATCATGACTTTCCGATGGTCAACCACTGACACTCCATTGAATGAAATGGCATAGAATGGTAATCTCGTACATAATGACAAATGAATATCTGACGTATGCGGTAAACTACAAAAATTTTGACAGTTCCTTTGATCAGTGACCTACCATCACGACGTCATTGTGCAATTAGTGTTTTTAATAAGCTCGAAATTGTCATTCTACTACAATTCTATTACAAGACCATTGACCGATCAATGATCGATCATTATGAATTAGCAGATTACAAACTTTTAGCATAATGACAATCGGATCGTGTTGGAATAACGAATTTATAAAAGCAGACTTAGGCCCCGGATCTCTATATTTCATTAACCGATTATTTCAAGCACTACCTACCGTATAAATAATTCTCATTAAATTTACCTCCATAAATCAAGGTGCCAATTCTACCTTTTTCTTCTACAGGAACCCATTTACCTATAAGATGATGCATTGTTGGATACAGGCAACCTTGAGATAGACCCTGTATACCACGAAGAAAGCAGAGAGCTTTCCATCCTCCCTAAAATAATAATAGTTTAATAAAAATATGAAGTGATGCAGCAGTAGTGCAATGACAAACTGTGCCGGAACTCTTCAATCAAAATATTTTAGACAATTTTGAAGCGGAATGCAACTAGGCGAACATGGCATGGTTGATGGTTTACACGCAGACCCCGCTGCTACATGCCATTTAGAGGAAAAAAATAATTATTAGGTATTAAAAACAAATATAAATATTATTATATATATTTATTAAAAGTCTTAGCCAGGCTGTAATGCGATGAGTTTTACCTATACTTATAGGTAACATAAATTAAATGATGAAAGATCAAAAATGAAATGAGGAAAGATCAAGAATAAAATGATAAAACACCATGGTCATTTATTACTTACATGATGTGCTCCATACGGTATTAGCAGCGACACTGCGGAGTTGACTGCAATGGCCATCGTAATGAGAATCATGCCACCATACTTGGCAGCCAGTATTCCACTGGGAATTTGCAGTACTATGTATCCCCAGAAAAAGGAGGAAAATACCACGCTTTGGGTTTGCATATTCCAGTCAAATGTCTAAAGAAAAATGTATGAAGTAAGCGACCAAAAGGTTTTTGTAAGACTGCATTTTTACAGTATACTTTTTATAAAGCTTAAGTTAAAAAGTAAAGATGTAAAATACAAGGTGTAAAGTGATATATAAGGAATAAGTATTAGTAGCTGAGTTAAAAGAGCTGCACTGGGCAGAAGTTTGTCCACATAGTGAGACCTGTCCGAGTCTTGGTTATAACATTAACCCTTAAGCTGTGACTGTCATTTGTACAGTTATTTTTTCCTAATATATAAAGTCATTGCTACACTCTTCATTAAACCCCAAGCTAAAATTCGCGCAGTCATTGTCTTTCTATTGTATCTCTAATTGACACAATCGAAAGGTTAAGACTTTACTTTTGTATCCTGGGTGCGTTAGCAAAGATGTAAACTCACATAAACAAGAACATCCAGACCCGAAAAAACTATCTGTAGGCTGTATACATATTTGTGTTCCGTGCGAGTCTGTGCGAGAAACGAACCCATAATATGCAGCGTAGCTCGCAGGCCCGTTTCTTTGTTGCAACGGATAGTCAGAAACCCAAGACCCTATAAACCAATCGTGCCAATTGTTATCGTGTTACCGTGTGGTTATGAGAGCAGATGTCTGTCAACTATCTAGCTTACTTGGATTGAAGAGATCAGATAGCCACTCAATCTATGTAAAATATAGTGTCTATTAGCTGCCGCCAACACAAATGTAAGAAGACTGGCAGATTGATTTTAAAACCTTCTATTTCAAAATCAGTCTGCCAATCTTACAAGAACTGCACTTACATCTTCGCTGCGTTTATCTGTCATGGCAACTATAGCCACACTGATGTTGACTCTCATGGCGATGCTGAGTACCATTGCAAAGAACAACAATAACCCCTGCAGGTGCCGGATACCAAAGATCTTATCTGAAAAATATACAGTTAACAATTTTTCTTGTAAACACAACTACTATTACTTTCTGCAAACTTTCGAAAAATCTACACCATTTTATTCGTTATCATCATTTCAGCCGAAAGACGTCCATTATAGGACATAGGCCTTCTCCAAGTGTCACCCCAACAAACGTTCCTGTGCGTGTTGTATCCGTCGTATTCCCATTACTCACCAGGGCATCGGTCTACCTTACGGGAGACGTTCCAATACTACAACTTCCGGTACGCGGTTGCCACTCTAAAATCTTTAAGCCCCAGCGAACGTCTGCGAGCAAAGTGCCGTGCCTTACGCGGTTGCCACTTAAGTTTGGCGAATTTTGGGGCTATACACCGGTATAGCCCCAAAAGTAGAGTGGTAGAGCCTTAGTTCTTCTGTGGATATCTCCATTCCTGATACTATCATGTAAGGAAACTCTGACTGCTGTAACTAAAATTGCTCATTGGAATTCAAACAACCTTCAAGTTTTCGTACGCTTTATTTAGGTTTTGAACTAACAATTTAAATACTGACGTGCCAGCGACTTCTCGTATTTCGGAGTTTGCTACAAGAAGACACAATCATGGTATTTAAATAACCAAATCCTTCTATTCCACAGTTTATATATACTCAAGACCTATCTAGAATACTATCGGTAGCTTTAATGTGGCTGTCGGTTTACACCACAAACTAGGCCTTAGGTCTTACATCTTTTTGAAAATAATTAACGCTTTGACTCTTGGTAATATATACAAGAATAAGCTTCCTGGCGTATACTGTTTTTTAGTAAAAATGTGCTGGTCGCCAAGGCTTGACTGAGAACTTCTATAGAGTAAATTGTAACAAAATTGCAGCTTACTTTCACCCGTTCTTTTCATTGGAAAACCGGGATTTTAAGTAATTTTGAAGGCGTTATCTTCTAACAACACATAATGATTCCACATACTTACTGCTACACATCAGAAGAACTACTATCAACGCTTATATATCCAGTAAAATTCTTGATCCATTGACGTTCTGTTTTTGCACTTATAAAGCTATATTTTGAACCAGGCCATTATACCTTGAGACGCCTAGTGCTTTAGAAATTTACATTTAGCCCTGCTCAAATAGAATGAAACTATGTATTTTATAGAAAGTCCTGAGAAAATCAAAAATCATGTTATGCTGAACCTGTCACTTTCTCTGTTTGACGCTCAGTGACAGACAAATGTGATTATGTCAATAAGTTATTTATTTTTAAAATTAAGTTGACATATTCAAGCAGGTTTTATTAGTATTTATAGATTATTTTTTTTAGGTAACTGTGCTGGTGCGAACATTCTCTTCAGGTTTTTATTGCTTTGGTTTACGACTGCAGCTACTATAGCAACATCACTTTTTTATTTAAGTAGGTAGGTAATAGCAGAAATAAAGTAGGCAATGTTAATACAATTTATTTATTATAGGTATTTACAAAATTTACAAATGCATAACAGTCAGTATTTTATTTGGTTTTTAAACTATTTTCTCAGCCTTTTTTTGTTCTCCTGTAACAGAAAAACAATCGCGTTGTTTATTGCAACAAAAGCAGTCTAATAAAGGCAAACAAGTGCCTTGGTTGGAGCTACAAGCTAGCATTCATGACTTTTAATTATGATGAAAGTCACATTATATGTATCAGTCTAGAAATACTACTGCCCAAAGTAGACTTTCCACGTAGTTCGTTCTGCGTCTTCCTTTATTTATCTGGAAAATTGCATGATAATCGGCAAAAGTAATATCGTCGGCGCAATGGATGTAGGGAATATGATACAGTCATAATTATTTATTACATGTTTCAATCAAAATTACGTGAATTTGTCCTGATATCCTATGCCAGGTTTTGGTAAGTATCTAACCCTGCGTTCCAAATTGCTTCTATAGCGATAATATCGCGAATGCTACCAACGCAAAACGTCACAATTATTACAGTTCTTATATTTTGTAATTGTTAAAGGTCGGAGTCGCGATATTATCGCTTTTGATGCAATTCGGAATGCAGGGTAAATCTTATGAGATTAGTTTCATTCTTACCTGCAGTGATTTCTTTGGAGACTGGTTCGTTCCAGGATTGTCTGTCACTAGTGCCGAATATAATGAAGAACGTGTTGGAAACGACGTAGATGGCAGAAGATACGTAGAATACTTGGCGCCATTGTTCCGGATCAGTCTGGATCGAAATTTTGGGTAAATATAGAGGATTTTATAAGTGTTCCCTTGGAATTGGTAATTATAAGGGAACGTTCTGGATAACATGCGTTCAGATGGTCTAATGTGATTGTGTATTGCAAAAAGTCCCTAAACATAATAATCCAGATAATTAAACAATAGTAGACATAACAGATAAACTAAAGCTACAGATTATAGTTACTACAATTACTATTGTTGCAACCCTTATGATAACCCTCTTAAACCTCGAAAGACATATTTTGAAATATGCTATGTATATTTAAAAAAAAAGCAAAAAAGCTGGTGGATATTTTCTGCATCTTTTTTCCTCTATTATACTAAATACAGTTCTATTATATCAGTATCTCTTCTAACCTCATCCTGCAGTAAGACTCCAGCAACCAAAGGAGCGATGATAGACACGATGTTCGCAAAAAAGTTGGTGATGCCCATCATAGTACCTGCGAAGTTTGGAGCCATGTCGATGTGAACTAACTGTTGGAAAACAATTTTATTTTAATTAACCTTTTAATTGTCTTATGTTACACAGTTCGACATAAGCAATTGTCTTTTTTCAATTGTGTCTCTAATTACGGCATTCAAAGAGGTTAAATTCTCGGACAAAATTAGTGGGTCTAATAAATTATGATGGTAAATTTTATGCAATTACACTCTTTTACATTGATATCTCCAGCCGCAAATCACTTCGTTGTATTAAAAATATGTAGCTTTATCGCATTATTTGCAATTTTTTTTTGAGAAACTGATGGATTCAATTGTTATGTTCCAGAAGTGATCCCTATCGATTTCTTTTATTTTATTTCTTCCATTGTTGCCGTTGTGTTCGGCCTTACATGTAGCAAATGACCTCCCTGTTGTATTATTTTTACTCTACATTAAGGTTTACAAAGCATAATTGTAATCAATAATATCCTTTATGTGGGTAGTTTCGAAACAACACGGAAAACGGCAGAGTAATATTAGGTATTTATAGTTTTGCCAAAGAAAAAGAATCAAATTTATGCTTCTTACTAAATATCCAGTCATATGCCCAGCGTTGAGTCCAACTACTATGGTAAGAAGTGCCACCGCCATCACGATGTCACCGGGAGGGACGTAGCACAACGCTATGAGAGCTATCGCGGGACCATATTCACCTGAAAAGGCATCAAAGTTATTATTGTTGAGTGCTTTGTTGACCAACTAACCAACAGTTGTTGGTTGAACGTGGGCTATTAAGACCTGACAAAGAACAGTCCGGTGTATCAATTTATGTTGGCCGCAGTAATGTGTGTTAGTCTCCTTCTGAGCCGAATTTAGACGGATCTTTCGGAGAATACCGACACGCATGATATGAAAATTGGTCGGCTTTTTGTCAAACACTAGGTATTTTACATATTGAATAATTACTTGTATACACACAATTGACTTGATGAGAAAAATAATATAAAGATGATGTAAGTACGTAGATAGTAATCTTGATGATCTTATAAAAGTACTCACCAATACAACTGGATAGTTTTCTGCACCAATTGATGCTCAACCAATTCTTTTTGATAAAGTAATCGGAGAGAAATCCAAAGGGAAAGCTTAGCAAGTACATTGCCAAGTATGGAAGAGCTGACATAAGGCCATTCTGAAAACATTAAAAAGGAAGATTAAATTACCGTTTCAATCAGTTAATAGTATCCATACAGAATAATTCTAAATCTATTTGAATACAAATAGTAATTCATTTAAAAAAGAAGCTTATTTCTGGCAGTTTCGTCTATTATAATTATAATCTAATGATTGTAATTTATTATGGCCCTGTGATCGCAATAAAGCACCAAGTCGCCGAATTATGATGTTGAAATTCATCATTATCATGATCATCATTTTTGCCGAAAGACGTCTGCTACTAACCAGACATCGCGCAGTTCTGTGTGATCCCGCATATTCCCGTAATACTAACCAGAACACTGGTCTATCTTGTAAAAGGCCTCCCTACGCTATTATTTGCTTTGAAAACATAATAAGTAAAATTATTTTGAACTCACCGCTTTAATGTCAACTCCAAGGACTTGCTTCATGTACGAAGGCATTTCAGTCATGAGGGTCCAGAAGCCCCAGTTGTGTCCACTGTGGACTATGATCAGTGAGATGAAGGGCAAGCTAGTGGCTAACTTTTTCCAAGGAGTTGGGATTCTCTGGAAACAATAGGCGAAAGAATATGAGAGAGTATAACTAAAGTCGACTACAATCATTAATCTACTGTAACGAGACCTGTTTTTTTTTTTATCAATTCAATCATTCTGAGAATGACAACTACTTAACTTAAAGTGTGGACGTTATTTTATCCACTTACAAACAACAGAAGTAATCCTAAAAATATCGTTCAGTTTTCAAATGAACTATTTATTTGGTGTCCCGTAATACAGCTCGTACAAGGTGGGTGTCACATGTAGTGTCATTGTGATCGAGGCGGAATTTGCACGAGCCATAGTCGAGTGTTTTATGGAGCCGAGGGCTGCAATGACAAGCACATGCATGAAACGAATTTTTTCTATACATTTTCGACAAAATTAATAAACGGTTGTTAAAGCCCAAGCGCCCGAAAAGTTACATAAATAAAAATTGGTGGTTATATATTCTTCGAAGTGATCATTGCACATGTAAATCAATCAATATTTCGCAAAGACAATGGATTTAAAGCGCTTTCCGGGCGCTGCTGGCCGCAAATAAATGCACAGATTTGCGTACTGCGCCTAGGCGGGTACGAGAGGTGCGTCCACATCATTTTGGCCAGATGGTTCAAGGGACTATACGCCTTAAATTAATGAACGGACGACACGCGCCCAGCCTGATACTATACATGTAATAAAACTGTAGCGGTAGAGAGCACTCGTGCGAAAAACAGTCTATTGCGTGCCTAAAAAAGGTGGTATAAGAGCGGCTTTCGAGAAAGAGTATTGAAAAAGAATTTCTAGAAAGACTTGGGAGAAGCCTTAGGGCTACAAAAAAAAACAGACTTCAAGCGCTATAATTTGAAGAATATAATTGTTAAATTCTTAGTTGCTGTACAGAGAAAGCTCCAATAAATTCACGTTTTAGGCTCATTCATCACTTTACCTAATACATCTTGAAATGTTCCGATAATCTATGATATTCTCAGTATGCCATAAATCTAATTGGTTACGGCTTTACCGGTTCTAGGCCCTTGTTATCATTCCTACAAGCCAGATGGAATGTTCTAGATAATTTATAAGCCTGGTGATAACCCAGCGAGGTGTAAATTGTCGATTGGAAGATTTACGGAGATTTTGGGTAACCTATTTGCTACTATTGGCTCTTGGGAAAATCATTGTAATTATTATTTTGTACATACCACACCAACAGGCTGGGTTTATTGACCAGACGTAACGAACATGGGACGGGAAATCAAGGCTATTTTTTTTTTAATTCATTTGTTCATAATTTTAAAATTTGTTCAACTTTGTTTAATTGAAGTCAGTAGTAATATGAGTAATATGTAGTAATATGAGTTTTCATTACCTAATAGAAGTGAGTATTTTGGTCACGATATTTTGTTCTGTAACTGTTTTCTTAGACAGGATTATTTTTAAAACACTAACAACCTTTCAGGACTGTATTACTAACATCATTAACAACTTTTGTTCTATGACTATTTAAAAAATATTATACATTAAACAAAAAAAAAACCTTCAAGATTTCGCCCGAAAAGTGCCATAAAACAGTGATTTGAAGTTTTCGCAACTTTTCCCTACTCCTTCGAAACGGCTTGGACCTTTAGAAACACTTTTACACATAAAAATTGGTGGTTAAATATTCTTCAAAGTGAACATTGCATATGTAACTTTAGTTTCATATATGTATGTAAAAGAAGTGACATGATGTAATGACAACAACAGACATATGTTTTATTCTTATACTAAAAGCCACGCAGGCATCCGTCCTAGAACTATGAACATTGTATCAATCAATATCTCGCAGAGAAAATGGATTTAAAGCGCTTTCCAGGCGCTGCTGGCCGCAAATAAATGCACAGATTTGCGTACTGCCGCCTAGGCGAGTGCGAGAGTTGCGTTCACATAATTTCGGACAGATGGTTCAAGGAACTATACGCCTTAAGAGGTTGCCAGTGTTTTACAAATAACTATGCTTTTATCAAAATGTTGCATCAACTAACCTTCTGTTCGCCAACCTGTCCTAGCGATGTCTGTATATACAACCGTTCCGCGTTGCCAATCATCTTCGACCTCTGAGGGGAGTCAGAACCCAGGAACACGTAGATGACCACCCAGATGGCTCCAAGGACTCCGTTTACGTAGAAGATGGCTGGCCAGCCCCAGCTATCTGCTATAAAGCCGGATATCACCATCTGTAGTGCTGTTCCGAGCATGGCACCTAGAAAACGAAAAAAAAAAGAAGTTAAAATGAATCGGTCTTTTCAAAAGCATGTTAGAGTCTGTTTTTAGTCTGAATAGATGCAGCTTTATACTAGCATTCTTCATGGAAAGACTTTCTATCTGACCACTAACTTGAAATAGTCATAGAATGAAGCATACGGAGTTATAAAAAAAACTTTAATTCAGATCCAATAGTGTATATTAGCGTTATTATTCATTGGGTTAAATAATACGTTTTTCCTTTATAAACAGAATTAGGAAACTACTATACACAACGACTTATATACGTAGTAAACTAAAATGCCAGTTTCGATTTGAACAAGACTCCTATAACCATAGATATGATACTTTTGAACTGTTAGTTAGAGAACCATCCAAATTGGATATACATCGGTGATTCCCCGAGTGTTGGTCTATTCATGTTAGATGCCAATTAAAAAGTCCGCTAGTTATTTTAAAACTCATGCAGTTTTATTTCATTGGTCAATTTCTTAACATTCTGCATATACTGTAACCGTATTGGTGATAACAGGTGCTGTTAAGGGTCGAAATAGTCGCTATGTAGATAATCTGTGACTTTTTATCAAAAAAATTAACGATACTTTGCATAAACACTCGTTTTTTTGTGCAAAGGTTGTGTAATTGTCAATACTACAGGTCTTCTGAACTCATTTTTGGATGGCAGAGAGACAGAGAATATTAGTATACCTATTAGTTTATGTATGTGTACATATAATGTGACTTATTTATTTCTTTTTAAGTTTATCATAAATTGAACGTGCCCTTAGTATTTATCTTATCTTAAATTAATCTAATCCATTTTTTTATCAGTTTCATCTCTACACGAGCTTACTCAAGTACCATGATGTAATAAGAGGTATTTAACATAAGATTGTTTCTGCATACTATTTGTTTTTAAATACAAAGTTTTTATATGCTTTTGCCGTTCTTCTGCTGAAACAGCCCTACTTAATTAAGTACAAATATAATATATTTAATCAGACAAAAGCAGCATAAAAGCATATGAGTTATAAAATATTTAACACGTAGTATTTCTACTAACAAACTATACCAAAGTAGCAAGAACTTCTGCAGATATACTAAAACATCTAATAAAACAAAATAGCACGCTATCTCAAATAGTAAAAATAAGCCTATATACCTAGTCAGTGACAATTTTCTGCAGCACTGATTTTTCTACGTTATTTTTTTTTTTAATGTTTCTTTACTCTACTTTTTAATAAGCCCTAAACTTGTTATTACGCAGTTTTTCCAATTCTTCACTTTTTTACTGATCTTCATGAACAGGTACGTTATATCAAGGAACAGAAAGTCAGTTGCTAACTAGTTTTTTATTCTTAATTATTTATTATACACAAAACTTAAGGCTTTATATCCCTTGAACATCTGGCCGAAATTAAATGAACACTAACACAACACTCGTACCCGCCTAGGAGGCAGTACACGTATCTATATATTTATTTGCGGCCACCTGCGCCTGGATACAGCCCCACTCATTTTCTTTGCGAGATATTGATTGATTTACATAAACTATGTTCACTTTGAAGAATATCTAAGCACCAATTGTTATGTGAGCTTTTTTTTTGACAAAATTATTCATTGCACAAAAAAATCAGTAGTTGGTAGTTTTGTTCATAAATCTGTCGTTGTGGCGACGCTTGGAGGAGGCCTATGTCCAACAGTGGACGTGTTTCGGCTGATATGATGATGATGATATGATGTACGATTTAAAAAGCACCGTAGAAAAGAAAATGGAGTAAAGAATCTTACCAAAATAGTAAGTATGCGATTGGGATTGAGAATCCAAAAATATTATTATTGATTGTTTTTAGTAGGGTTTGGTAAAAAACTGCCAACTTCCTGACAAATATTTGTAATATAGCTAAAGCTCGAAGGTTACTTTAAAAGATTGTTTAATTTCCGTTGATCATAACGTACCTCCATATATAAGGGTCCCAAGCCGGCTCTTCTCTTCCACCGGAACCCATTTGCCTATCAGGTTGTGCATCGTTGGGTACAGGCAGCCTTGAGACAGACCTTGAAGGACGCGACAGACACATATAATTTGCCAGCCTCCCTGAAATAGTGATTGATTTATGTAAGACTAACTTTTACCCACGGCTTTGCGCGCGTAAATAAAATATAGCCTATGTAAATCAATAAAGAATAAATAAAGCAGCTTTCTATTGGTGAAAAAATTTTAGCAATCAATTTAGAAAAACTCTCTTAGAAAAACTCCTTTAAAAAAAAAAAAAAAAAACAAAAACTTTTAATTATTTTACTAACAGCTTTTGCCCGTGTACATAAAATATACCCTTTGTCACTCAGGAATTAAGCAGTTTTTTATCGGTGAAAAAAAATTAGCTATTGGTCTAGTACCTGAGATTACATTAACTCACACAAAAAAAAGAAACATAAAAACTAACTTTTCTTATTTGTAACATTGTTATAAATTTTAAGTATAAATAAGTGTAGACTTTTAGTAAAGGTCGTGCGAGCTTAAAGGGTCTCGGTCTAAATCTTAAATTATATGAAAACATAATTAATTTTCTAGTCTAGCTACAAACCTACCTGGGGGAACCACTTGAAGCCTACCTTATTAGCATTAACATAACATTTTTAAGAGTGTTTTTTCTTAATTAACAGACCTCGAGACTCTTGGGTCCTAGTTTTATTCGGCTACGACTTTATTTCTGAGTGACAAAAGCTAGGGCAGGCAAAAATTGGTTTAAAATAATTTCAAGCTAAATTAATTTGCAAGTAGCTACAGGAGAAAACTCAATCTTACTTTTTATAGAGTTACGTTAATCACTCTCAAAATAATGCTAATTAACGACTATCCACTCCGTATTAGATTTTCTCTTTACTTCTGAGGCACTATTTTAATGACTCCATCCGTAGGGACCTAGCAGGGCCAAAGCCTACTGGGGCCATCAACTTCAACTTCAACTTCTGAAACGAAAGTCGTGGTTCTAAACGAAAAGGGCAATTTAAGGAAATTGAGTGTGGTTCTAGTTAGTAAAACTCTGAAACGCCCTCTTTTTCCGCCCTAGAGCGACAGAAGTAATTAAATAATGATTTTCAAGCTTAAAAAAATCATGTATTACATTAAAATGTAGTAACTTGAAACAACTTAGTTATAATGATTGCCAATTTCCAAAAATGTACTACTACTTTTGTAAGACGAAGAAGACTAGTCCCCACGACACAAGGAATCCTAGTGTAGAGACTAGGGCTTTATTTTGTGAAACTTGTTTTACTGATATTATTTTATTTAACTCAAACTTTGGCTGCAAACTTTTGCATTTCGACGACACTGGAGTAGGTACGCTCCACAATTGATTGGTTTTTGCTGTTTCACTAGCTCTACATCAGCGCTCAGCTCACAGTAAAGCCAAATCGAAACATCATGTGGCATCCAATGTCTCAACCATAATGTCTGGCGAAGCGCGACGTTGCGCAATGATGACGGCATTAGCGTGCCCGGATCACAATGCTTAATCGACAGCTAACGCATTACTGCGCGCGATTAATGCTCGGCAACGCACAGCGACAAGCGAAACCGCTTAACTCTAATGTGGGGTTTTAAAGCCGCACGATTTTTGCCACGCGACTAAAGTCGGATGTAACCGAACTTTGGAGCTAGCGGCTTTAGTCACTTGTGACCTAGCTGAATTGCCGTTTAGACGGTCGATTTACGCCGCGCGGTAAAAATTGTGTGGTTTTAGGCACCTGTGCAAACCCCACATAACCTAACATTGACGTGCGAATCAATATTTTCTACAGACTTTTTACTTTAACAGCGAGAAAATAGACATAAATATGCTGTGACTCTCCTTGTAAAATACTGGTGGAATCGTCCACAGTCACGCTGGAAAACAAACGAACTACGAAGCTAACATAATAATATATTGATTACGTTTATTTTTGCTTTTTTTGTACTCGTAAACAAATATGCCATTAGCAGCAGACAGTATGAAGTCACGACAAAAAGCGCAGTCGCAGTCTAAGAGCGGTTTCAATTTATGCGTCTTTTGACGACCTGCTGCGGTGCGAGAGCGGTGCGTTAATCGCACTGCGTGCGGACGATCGTATTTATTATACAAAGCGCGCGGTACGGCAACCGCGCCGCGAACGGTCGACAACAGGACGGCAACGTCACAAGCACCACGTGTCGAATAATGCGGTGTTGAATGGCCAACGTAACGCCCGTAGTCGTACAATAAACTTGCGGCAGCAATCTGAATGTAATATCTAAATTTAAAGCGCCCTAATTGCATAGAAAAGAAAGAGATGGTGATAGTGGATAATAGCACAACATATTTCATCTTCATACTCACATAATAAGCTCCAATAGGAATCAGCAGAGTGATAGCCGAGTTAACAGCGATACAGATCGTGATGAGGATCATACCACCGAACCTGGCAGCGATCTCTCCGCTCGGGATCTGCAGCACCACGTATCCCCAGAAGAAGGACGATAGGATCACGGACTGGATCTGCATGGACCAATCGAAGGACTGAAAAGGAAAGATGACCTGATTAGTTATCATTTATCTATTAAGCTCATGCAGCTTTACGTATAGTAATAAAATATATCACAATTTTTTTATCAGTACAAATACTTGAAGGTCTAATCAGAAAAGGTCTTGTTATTATCTAGAACCAAAAATTCGAAGACATGTGACATCCACCAACCCGCACTGGGCTAGCGTGGTCGATTACTGCCCACCCTCTCTCCCAGAGAGGAGGCCTGAGTCCCAACAGTAGGAACATTATAAGGCCGACTATGCTATTCTGTGCTAAGTCGTGTGACAAAGCTAGAATATAATAGAATAAACTTTTTTGTAACAATTTCACAGAAATTAATAATAGTTATAATGCTGCATCATACTGTTTTGAAAATGTAGACACAGACCTAATTAAATAGAACATTACATTATATTACGCATATCTCTAAAAGGTATGCGAAATTGAGTGTAAAGTTCCGCATAAATGCAAGCTTAACGTCCGTGTACTCACACTAATATTATAAAGGCGAAAGTTTCTATGTGTGCGTGTTTATGTTTAATTCTCCTTCATGCTCAAATGGTGGATTTGAATAAACTTTCCGGCTAAAACTTGTCCTGCAATAGTACATCGGAATATAAGATACTTTTTATTCTGAGAGTAGGTACGTTCCCTAGGGGTAGCTTTCTACTTTGACGCGGTTGAAGCCGCATAAGTTAGTTTTTTTTTTTTATAAAACGATACACATATGTCGTTAATTGTGACGTGTGTGTAGACACAGCTAAAGAGTAGAATTTCTCAGGCTCGGGTCTTTAAGTCAAAGTGAGTAAGTTATTTCTAGGCAAGCGTGCTCCATCGGCCACGTCATCGCTTATTATCAGGTGAAATAGTGGTCAAGCGTAAGACGTATATTAATAAAAACAAAACGCATAATTTCGTTTTATAGTTCGTTGTGTGACTGTATTTAATAATCATTGTACCAGCACAGTTATTTCTACCTGAAGGCAAAAATTACCTTGAATCCTGCGACGCAGCGCCAAACCAAGACCTTTGAAGTTTTTATTTCAAGTGCAAGTAAAAATAAACTTAGCGGTGGTCAGGCGGAAGTGTCTTCAATGATACCTGCACACATTTTAAATTCGTGCATCTTCATGTGTTTATCACTGTCATCACAAAAATTTCGGTCCGATATAGATCTCCCAATACAAACGCAAGTCACTGATAACAAACACGTTTCGTTCTTGAATCTTAATCTATATCAGATCAATGTCAGTTACAAATCAAATCATATCTGCACCTTAGACATTTATATCTACCCCTCTGTCTGTTTTGACTAACTTCTATTATCTCTGACATATCCATAATATTTCTGTCTGTTATGTCTATCCGTTTGTCTATCAATGGGCTGTATCTCATCAAATAGACAATAGACTGTTGAAATATTCAATGAGTATTTTTCCAGGTATTTTGAATTAATTCAAGAAAGTGAGTCTCAAATCAAAAGGGCGTTTGATTTAGATGGAAAGGGCGGAGTTTCATCAGAAATTAAGATATCTGCAGGAGAACCAAGGTACCGACATAGCCCGAAAAATCACCGAACTTATGTGCCAGGGCATATTGCTCGCAGTACAGATTGTCCACAAGGGTGAAAGGTTCTGGAAAGGCAACCAGGCCTCGGAAGACGCAGCGTTCGAAAGCCTCCCACAACGCAGACCGATGACCCAGTGAGGGTCGTGGCAATCCGATGGATGGGAGACCCAGGACCAGTGATTGTGGCAACATTTGGAAAGACTCATGCCAAATCATAGCAAATAAATCATAGTATCAAAATCATAACTCTCCTTTGGATTTGCGGTAGTCAGGTAAAAATATGTAGATTTAAAACTACGTACGAAGCTATAACAATGGCGTTAATGATTGTGTTCATTGTAACAGGATGTGAGACAGCACGTATTCAAGTGCACAAAAAACATTGTAACAGTTACTAGTACACTGACTAGCAGCTAATTAAGAGACACTTATAGTTTTTACTTGTGAGTTCTTAAACGCGCCAGGAGCGTGAGAGGTTTATCTATTTTATCTACACAGATTTTGTTTTACATTCGTATTCTAATGATAGTGTCATGATCTATGAGTGATGGGTTCAAAACCGGGTAGTATCAATGAATTTGTGTTTCCTGATAACTACAACTTAGGAGTCAATCAATCAATTAATCATTTATTTTGTAAAACATAGGTGGTTTAAGGTAGTACATAAAATGAAAAATAAGTGCACTATGTTTTGCCAAAAGAATGGCGTACATAATTAAGGCAAAAAGCCAAGAAGGTAAATAGAATAAATTATAAATGTCAAGTCAATCTGATAAAATAAAAATTATTTAAAATTAGAAATAATATTAGAGTATGTTAGTTGTCATTCACCAAAATAAAATAAAATGAAATAGCTACAATTATTAAAATTATATCAATGGATTATTAATTATTATTATTACAAATTATTATTAACTATTCAGCACGTCAGTCTTTAAGTCGAGAGTGAATAGGTTTCTTCTAGGCAAGCGTGATTCATCGTCGACCACATCATCGCTTACTATCAGGGGAGATGGTGGTCAAACGCAAGCCTATCAATAATAATAAACAAAAAATGCATTATAATTATGTACTTTTCTAAGTTTATTTAGGACATTACTGACTCGCAGTGCTTCAGAAAATCCGGAAATCCATTGGTCTAAATTATTGTCATTCTTAGATCTTTGACAGTCGTTACCGGTAATCAAATGTCAGAAAGTTTGACTATCAGTCTATATAAAGAGTATCGTGTTCCCCAGTAACTGAGTAGAGACCTGTAATTCCGAAAAAAATACACGTATTGAACCTTAGCTGGTGAGATGATGACTTATTCTATGATCCTCTATTATACCTAGAGTTGCTGTAATACAGTCTAGGTACCTATTTAATTATATGTATTAGGCTAACACTGCCAAAGCAACTTTACAAAATTGTCCTAAGAAAACATTCTTCTATATCCTAAACCAAGAAAATATCTAACCTAATGCCAAATTTCACCTAATTCCGTAGAACCATATACATTAACTTCTAAAATTTTAAAAGTGCTCATGTGTCTAGGTGAAATGAAGTATTTTACCGTTTTATATCGTTTACATTTCGGAAGTGCACAATCTAATTCCGCCAAGTCCGTTCATCGGACTACTAGACGTACAGCGTAAACAGTGGTATTCCCTGCAGAAGTCTATATTTCCTGATAGCTACAACTTAGGGGTCTTTAATTTAAGGGTGAATGTTTTTGAGCAGATGTACTGTTGTGAGAAAAAGGACTTTGTAGGTAGAATACAGTCTACTACTAAAAGCCACCTACGAATTTTATTTCTACAAAAAAGAACATAAAATTCAATAGGTCAATAAAATATTTATTAAAAATAAAGATTTCTAAATAAATTATAAAAATACAAACGATTTCCGAGATTCGACTTTTAGAAATTCCCACATATCAATGTTTACATTGAGGCAGGTTAAATACTGAGCAAAAAGTTAGAATCACATTTTTACTTGAAGTCAAATAAATTCATCCGCTGTTGCTAGATACCATTATGAGTCATGTTTTTTTTTGTTATTATCATAACAGTCATATTCTTTCTCATCATATCATCTCTTATTCTTTTCATATCAAAAGCATCAATTTATTATTATAAGCAACTTAACTGCGGTCTTCCCATCCGATTATAATTTAGATAATGTCTTCAAGGCTAGAGGGAATATTCTCTTATTGCGCCTTACCATCAAAGATTACATCATTGCTTACCTACAGGTGGGACCTAAGTCGAGCACTAGTTTGCGTCAAATAAAAAAAAAATGATACTTCATTCTATTCTGAAATACTTATTATTTAATTATTGTGCACACCTAACACAGTGTATTCTTTTTTTGCCCAAAGGTTGACTGCTAGAAAAGGCCTTGTTGCAATAAAGGCCGCCTAGGTGCCTCTACTGTTCATGAAGTTTCAATAAATCATAGTATGTAACAATGTATCTACCTCCATAAAAAAAATACTGGTTGGTCCAATGATTTCAAACGACATACTTTTTGCATACTAAGCGCTAAATCCGGTATCAACTATTAATTATGTACTAACTTTGATTGAAATCTTGATCAAATGGTTTCGTTTTGTATCTTGACCTTGCAATGCAACTTGAACTGGTTTCTCTATTATTGTAAACGAAACTAATTTTAGTACTACATTCATTACAAAAGGTTACCTATGTACACACCTATATAGGTACACTCTAACCTTTTATTAGTAAGTAGACAATAAATTGATATAATTATATTGAAACACATAAATTTTTTGAAACCGAAATTAGGAGTTTTAATATAATTAAATAAAATAGTAAAAAAAACTTGGTGACACACTACTAGTAAGTCCAGTTGCCATTTGAGTTGGAGCTAACCATGGAGCTAACCTCTGTACATCAGAGGTAAATTTGTGTGTGACGATGGTGTGGAAGCCATCTTTAATCATCACCATCGTAATGTAAGAGTATATCTATCTAGCTATCTATCAAACCACTTCAGACTGGTGCACATATTTTTTTCTAAAAAAAAATTTCAGGCGTAAAAATATAAGTCTTGGGAGTTGAAATTTTGGGATTAGAAAGTATATTTAGAAATTCATAAAATTAATAAAATGAAATGGTGGAGAAAGGACTCGCAAAGTTTATATTATGGAGAAATATTTTATTTGTGGACATATTTATTAACATTTTAAAGGGAGCAAAACCATGGACAGAAAAAAGCTAGTTTCCTTAAAATTTTATGCTCACTTATAGATTTTGTGAATTAATTTAACAATTTATTCATATTAAATGATTAAAATTAAACGCAAAAAGCAACTAAAAGATCATAGGTATGGTCTTAGTCAGTAAAATTCTGACACATCCACCTCTTCGCTCTAGAACGGGTAAAGTCATTAAATGACTCATCAATTAAAAAAAAAAAAAAACAACAATTTGTCATCATAAACAAAGGTAACACAATTTTAGGCATAATTTTATTTGTAATTTGTAAAAAAAAATATGCCAAATAAAAAGAGAGATTTTTATATGGTTTTGTATGCAAATACTGTCTGTATAATTTAAGCACGTATCATGTGCGTGTCATATAGTACAATCGGCGGTTAAAGCAATATTTGAAGCGACCCTTCCGTTTGTACAACCCTATCTGTCACAGTTAGACAGCACAGTATTTGCATTAATTAACATATTTTTTCAGTTTAAAATAATATGGAAGTGTGACAAGTGAGTATTTTCAGATTTTTAATTTCGAAAGGGCCGTTAATATAATAATATTTGGGAACGTCTAAAAACGTAGAGGTGGCTCAAAAGATTATTGCATTGTTTCTAATTTTATTATCTTGTATATTTTTTCTCTAAAATGTTATCTCATACTAGGAAATACTTCTGCAGGTATTGTGGTTGTTGGAAACGCACCAAAAACAAGGCACTCAGACCCAGAACCACTATTGTGTACCTAGGTCATTATTATTATTATTATATTATTATATCTAGCCCATGATGTCCCACTGCTGGGCAAAGGCCTCCCTCCACTCCTTCCAATGTTTCCGGTTTTGGGCTAGGTCATACAAATGTTTATTCTGTGTGGGAATTAAACCCGCGACGTGTAACAGCCAATTGCTCAGCTATACCATCTTAATGTCTAGTGCCAACTGTAGAACGTTGATTAAGAAAATGTCAATCGTCTTCTTCTTGGTCACAGACAGAAAAGTAAAGAAATAAAGGGAATGAAAACTGTTTCAGGTATCAGTTTATCCTCAGAACTTTCCAATTTTGTGGAAGCAAAGAACAATATCTCCAAAGTTTCAATGATCGGTATCTTTTTTATCAAAAGCAGGATAAACTCGATTTTCTTGTTTTTGTCAATACAACAATATTGACAAATAGTGCACGTGCGCAGTTCTCTAGCTGAGCACGTGTACTTACACGTGAATTTGTGTTGTTATGAGGAAGGTATCTACCTATCCGTCAATTCATCATTTTCATCTGTTATCGATAATATAAAAGAAAAGTACGAGTAGATCATTATCATAAATACGATATAAAAACCTGCGTCAAGAAACCAGAAATATTTAAGTGATTAAGTAGTAAAAAAGCCAACGAAGCCAACTCACAGAGGCCCCTTCGACACTTTTGGTGAAACGTAGAACCAACCGACGACTATCCTTGTATGCACTATGCTAATGCAGCTAAGAACAACTTCCGATTGGTGGAAAATATCTTTAGACATAAAAGTAAGATATAGAGCTACGTTTTTGGGAGGTTTATGCGGGTTGGTATCAGGAATTATGTTAAGACTACGGCCCTCGCCTAAACATTTTTATTAATATTCTTAAATATTATTATTATCGTACAGTTCAATCGTAACGTCAATGGTCTTTATTGTTCAGTTCGGTTACATCATCGCTTCCCATCAGGTGAGATAGTGGTTGAACGTGAGACTATCTATAATAATAATAAAAGGTTTTCATTTAGCATCATGGTTGCAGATGAAAGTCGTTCACTGTTGGGCATAGGCCTCCCCCAGTGACCGGTCAGGTCATGTGCGACATGAGTACCGTCTTATTGGAAACTCTTCAACTGGTCACGAGGACCTTCACACCTTCGACCGGGCTTGCGGACAGATAGGTAGCTCGCTGTCCGGCCGTCCGGTAACTGTCCGAACCAAGCCCAAGTCGTCGACGGCGCGAACTGTTCCCGCGTGCCTCAAGGAGTTGTCAGCAACAGCAGGGACCTAGCCGGGTAGGAAGCCTACTGGGGCCAGGGTTATCCGAAAGGGCGCTCGAGCCCCGGTATGAAGGCTAGAAGGAACGGGGTGGGTCTTTTAGTCAGTAAGAGTCTGACACTATCTCCCGCTCCGCCCAAGGGCGGGGGATGTCAATGCATGATTTTTCCCACCAAACAAAAAAAAAGGTCATGTGCGACTCGCATCCGTCGGATTCCCGCGATCTTCACTAGGCCATTGATCTGCCTTGTGGGAGACCTTCCAACACTGCTTCTTTTGGTATGTGGTCGCCATTTCAGATTTTTTTTGTCTCATCAACCACACAATCTGCGAGTAATGTGCCCTGTCCACTGGCAATTAAGTTTAGTGATTCTTCGGGCTATGTTGATAACTTTAGTACTGCTGCAGATATCTCTATTCTTGATGGATCGCGCAAGGAAAAGCCAAACATATTACTGTATCTTATGAATATTACTTAAATATAAATGTCTACATTTATGACATGAAATTTTTCACGTCGCCGCTGTAAAATTGCTACTAATGTTGATAGTGATCACAGTAGGTAAGTAATGATTTATTGTTAATCTTAGTTATTGATTAGAAAATGAGAGAAATACAAGACCCTTATCAGTTTACTTTACAAAATGATGTAATCTAAGGGTATTGTACTGTTATCAATACTATACATTTTATCAATGTAGCAGTCAATATTACAGTTGTTTTGAAAGCTGATCTACTAGATATATTTTGTTCCAACTTTCCACTACTAGAAAAAACACATATAAACATAAAAAATATACAGCTGAACTGACAAGTAAAAAAGTAATAAAAATTAATTCGCTAGTAGTACACCACGGACTACCCCTTATCTATATTCAGTTCTGTCAGCGATAAGACCACTGCTATTGTGCTGCCAATAGATATTGTGTGTAGCCTATAATTTATGTAGAAGTTATGTTACTATTATATTAGACAATTTTGCTGACACTTACTATATCGGATAAACTATAATTAAAAATCCAAGTTGACTCTCGGTCAGTGACGATATTGTTTTGTTTGTTTATCTTAAATTCATTATTTAAATATCTACTTCTTCTTCCACTCGTAGTAACGATAGCAAAAAATAAGTCTCTCTAGCTCATTTCCAACTAAGTTAGACTTCCAGTCAAATCAGATACAGTCGGATTCCAATTTTTTGTTTCTGATGTGACTGCCTATCTGACTTCCACAACCCAGTAATTGGATAACACAATACCCCTTGGTAAAACTGGTATTAGATTGCCAGGCTTTGGACTAACCGTTACGACTCAAAAATCTACAAATGACCGCCGAAATCTACAAATGACAGCCGAAATCTACAAAAACAGCTTAACTATTCTTTCACAGGTATGAAAAACTGTTAATATGTCAAAATGGTCATCCACTCATAACCCGATCTCGATAGCATTATCTTACCTAAGACATTAACAAAAAAAAAATCACTAAGCGAGTTCAATGACCTATAGGTAGTTTGTACGCAACGCCGACTACTACTTATAGGTCATAGAACTCGCTCAGCTGACGTTTTCTTAAAGAAATTAAGAGTTTTGAAAAAAGGTACTTTATTTTTTAATTTTATCTTTACAAATCGATAGTGTTTCATGTACCGGATCGACCCTCCACGGGACTAAAACTATTAAAATTTAACGGTGTATAAAAGAAAAACCATTTAGCTTTTTTCGTTCGGCTGCTCTTTTTTCCTTTTTAGCTTGACTTCGATCCCATCTTCGATGCATGGATTGTAAGCAAAGATGACAATCGTTAATGGTGAATCACACTCGTTTATTTATTATTATCAAACGGAAAAACCTCTGCAGGCAAGTTATTTCAGTCTTTCGAAATTCGCGGTATAAACGACGAGGCTACTTTTCTAGCCACGAATTCCTCTTGAGTTGAAACCCCCCAACCCAGATTTTTTTTAAATTATAATTACTTACGCCTTCATTATCCTTGTCTGTCATGGCGACGATGGCCATGCTCATGTTGACTCTCATGGTGTAGCAGATGACCATGGCGAAGAACAGCATGATCACCTGCAGGTGCCGGATGCCCAGCATCGGCCCTGGAAGTAAAGAGGACATGAGATTACTAATAAATACTATAGAAAATGTATGTATGTTGCTGGGTGGACCCTGTAACATTCACAAATCAAATTCTTAAAATTTAAATAAAATTCTTTTTCTTAAACTTTATCTAGTAATATAAATATCTACCGCTTTGACTGACTTAAATATACTTTTTTTATTGCTTTATAAGAAGTATGTATCTTTATATTCACTCCACTTCCTTTCTTTGTGCCTAGCTATATCTGACGAATATTTTAGCTCGGAGTTCGATTTGTCTTCTGGGCCTACCGGCTCGTCACTGTTCCTTGTTGGTCAGGATTCAGTCAGTAGAGCCCCAGTTTTATTGCGATGTATGGTAGAAATGACCCGCTTAATTCTATTTTGGTTTGTCAGCTGGATTTGTATTTTGAAATTAAGTGTTCTCTTCCTTAATGCGGTCTATGACGTTTACTTAGAGAATATTTCGTTTCATCGCTTACTGGCAGATTGCACGATTGCACATATATGTAAAATTTTTATTGCAGGAGTAAGTTCTTTCCGGATAATTTTCTACTTTCAAGAGGGTAAAACTGCTGACTAAGCTTAATAAAATAATATTTATACCTAACAATTTTTATTTTTTTCATTTTCAGCTACATCAACTCGTTAGCGAAACATATAAAAAAATCAACCAAATTGATATAGTGGTTTTATAAAACAATTCTCAAAAAGTAAAAATCGGTTCTTTCAAAGATGATGATTTGACCAAATTCAAAACTCTAGAAATATGTTGCCAGATTTTTAGTAAAAGTGATGTCTCCAAATTTGATTTTTACCGGGTTTTTATAACGATAGAACCTTTAAGGAAAATAGGACTTAAATTCTTTAATGTTGATTTGTAGTACAGTGTAATGGGAATTGAAAACTCAAATAATTGAAAATATTACCATACCAATTTTTAATACTCGGGCTTTTACTAAGGCTACAAACTCACTAACTCACCGCGGCATGCGTGGTTAAAAACCGCTTCGTGAGCTTTTAGGTTTAGTGCCAATAATAAAAAAAACGGTTTCATTACTAGCTGTAGCCATGTCAAGAAATAAAAACAAAAAGGTTTCATTTCTCGCCTTTCTTGCATCCAGTAGTGATCCAACCGAAGCCTGTAGATGCCTACAAAACTAGCTCAACCAAACCAATGAATGGATGCAAAGATGACGTGTAAAAGCGAGTGCCCCTAAGTCTTACCAAATTACATTCACGTTGAGAAAGAAGCTGTGCCCAACAGTCAAATTTAGCCAGGATCTTTTACCCCCATGCAAATGTATCAAATACTTGGAATTTTTCTTGGACAAACGTATATCATGGGAAGACCATATTAAACACAAACGGAACAAAGTAAATAATCGATTCAAAAACGTTTTATGGATGCTTGATTAGCAGTCTACTCTATATCTATCGCTCTATCGCTAAACTTAGAGTCTATAGCTCAGTTATAAAACCGATTTGAACCTATGGAATTCAACTAATATGGTCTTCGGCCAGCAAATCCAATATACTTTGCCATCAAAGAGCCCAAAATAATATCCTAAGGACCATAAGTTGTGCTTATACGTAAAGCTGAAATACAAGAGTAACTAAATATGAAAACTGTCATTGAAGAAGTCAAAATACATAGATAACTACGCTGAACGATTAAAGCTCCATCTGAACTCATTGATAAGCATGCTTCTAATACGAAACCCAATCAATCGACTGGAAAGGGCAAATGTGCGGTATAAAAAGGTCAAATCGTCGTCTTTAATTAAAAAAGTACATTTAATTCTAGGTCTTAGGTATTTATATCTTCTAGTAAAAGTTTTTATCTGAGCTTCACATCAATGTGCCTACCAATAAACTAGCACATACACGACATAAATTTCTAAAATCAAAAACCCCTTCTCAGTTCACAACAAACAATAAATTATAACAACAGTCCCTTTTGACCCGACAGAGTGTCAAGAAACTCACGCGACGCGACGCGTTTCCCAAACCCATAGCCATCAGTGTAGAACAGGTAAGTGCAGAAGGCTAGCTCTATACGATGAGCAAAAATCCACACACACGTAGACAGGTTTCACACGTACATCGAGCGCACTACGAGCACTAGTTGACTTTTATTATTGAAGGCCAGTTTACAGTTGTAGGCTAAACCAACCATTTTTTGGCACCCATTTAAATTCAAGGTGACACCGCTGCAGATCAAGACGAAGGTGGTAAGATAAACTTGGCTCTTACCGAAGGAATTGGCTTGTAATGGCAGAATATAGACGTGTGTGGGTTAATTACTTAATTAGATTAGGTTAGAATTTATAGCAAAAATACATACAAAGCAATACAGAAAAGCGTGTTATTTCGAGTCTTCTTTATTGTGGAAAAAAGAACACAAGAGAAAAAATAACAGAACAGAATAAACTTTATTGTACACCAAAATAGTAACCATTTCACAGAGATTTAAATAACATATATGTAACATTAGTTTCAGTTTAAGCGAAACCCGAAACAGACAGATTAGTATTTTTGTGTAAAGAATCTATGTTCAAAATTTTATAACTGTGCCATGAAAAATCGCAAAGTTATAAGCTTGTTATGTCAGCAAAAATACATGTTCACTGGGCCATTCAAGTGATTGAGGGGTTGTTTTGAGCTTGCACCCAGCTGTTTGCCGACGTTTAAGGCCCGTTACGATCTGCCGTGATGTGTGTTGTACTTAGTGTCTAAATTGTGACTTTTCAAAATATGTTTGGGAATAAAAACATGGTGTAAAACTAATGGAATCCATTCAGTTACTGATTCTGAACACACTATAGGTTTCGCATTAACCAAAAAATAATGTCATAGACCATTATCAGACGACAACCTATTATTTTATTATTTAAAAATTGGTTTCTTGTGACCTCAATCTCTCGTGATGAAGGCAAATAAAATACGTGTTTAAAATAAAAATGGACCCGATCGCTCAAATTGGCGGTTAATCAGTGTGCATGTACATATTGTTACGCCATTAAACGTGAACAGGCCATATCTCCGAGAAAATAACGAGTAGCACGTAATAATTAAAACGCTTTGCTGTTCGAAAGATCTAGAATAGTGGTATGTAGCCAGGTTTAGAAAAATCTCGAAACATCCAAAAAGTAAGTACCACTAGTAGTTAGGTATGTATCTACCGATAAGGGAAATGGTACTCTCCGCCATTAACAATACAGTCGAAATTCACATGAAAGTGACTTTCAGTACATCGTGCAATAAAAATGATTTATGGCTTCGAGTAGCGATTAAATTATTTTGAATCGATCTTGGGATGTCGGTATCTAGAATTTTCTTGGCTCCACATATAAATACGAGCCCCCCGACCGGAAGTGAGTCAGTTGTGATTTCGACTGCGATCAAGAGCGAACTACCCAAGTGTGTAAAGTGATTTTATCTAACGACCTAAGCGATAGTGTAACGGTACTCTAGTGTTAATTGCGATTCGGATTATTGTTGACTGGACTAATTTGTTGTTGTTTAAATCGGCATTTGATTACCCACGTACGTAACAATATTGTAACAGATTTTAGTATAAATAGAAACACAATTCTTTTGTTAGTCTATCCACACTGAATTGTGAAAAATGTTAAGGAAAGTACACTCTATTGTGCGTGTAATATGTTCTTTTTTCGTTTATTCAAAAGCTAAACTATATGAGCCGATCGTACAAGTGCGTGCGATTAAGTTCGTGCGATTTCGTGCGTTTATGAGTCCAACCTTCTGTATTCATCTCTTGGGTGTCATCGGTGTCAGAATTTAATTAAGACTTCGCCTTAAACCGAACGTAATTAAATCGACTTCATACCAATATCTGAGTTAATGAGTTTTTGCAATTTCTGCATAATATTCTCGAAGTGCGATCAATTCTTGGGTGGAAGTATTTTGTTTGTCATTAATGGTGTTTTTATGGAGTTTTCGTTTAATAATCTGATTCTTGTTTATAGATGAAATCACTATTTTGTATTTAGGTAAAAGTCTGATTTGAATGTCCATAGAAAACCAAGAATAAAGGCTGAGTGTCTTTAAAACTAGAGTGAATAGCCTCTTAATAAACTATAGAAGGCACCAGATAGCCGTGGAAAAGGGCCATTGACCTTTTTATAATATCTCTGCGTAGGTACCCAAAAAACCAACAATAAACTGCTTTTCATTACTAGATCATGTAATAAAGAATCACGACACATATCGATTCAAGACTTACTTTGTTTTTTAAATAAAGAATATCAACACGAGATATCCAGAAATGTAAGAGATGGTCAATGCCCGTTATTACACGGTTATTTATTTAATTCACTTACCGGTCAACCTAGGGTGGTGAAGAGAAAACATGGAAGGTGTATAAAAAAATAAAAACAAATAAAGGATTATTACGAAAAAACAAGGGTGCAAAATAATTTACTAATACAAAATACCATAAACACAAAATAAACATACATATATAATTTAATATAAAATATTCTTTTTAGAGTTTTGAGACAACTTCACTATTTATGCAGAAAGTAATTCCGCAACATCCGCTTATGTTTATCTGGCATCTACCTTAGTACGATTTACCATCATTGACTGCAACACTGCTTACCATCAGGTGAGATTGCAGTCCAGTACTAATTTTCGTCATTATAAATCTTGTATAATAACTGCATAAGTATAGGTTCTTCTAGGCTATAATTTTTATCGAAGACATCTTTGTTTTACATTTGAGGAAAGTGTGGCAAAAATTCTCAGAATCACTGACCTGCTCATTAAACTTCATAAAACTACAATCATACTAAATTAGTTAGGCATTTGTGAAATCGAACACATTCATGTTCAAGCTGCTACATAATAAAAACATCGTTAGTACATCCATCACTGAGATGTATTGCTAATGTGAAGATAATCGCGGTCATCATCTTTGTTGACATATCGGAACGTCAATACTCACGTACGAGTAAGTGAACTATGTGTTTAATAACATAGCTGTGTGATTTATACAATGTATAGTCTCGTCTGTACTAGCGATCAAGTAGTTGTTTTATGATCAATAATATTTGCACGATTATTATTTTTAGTCTTAACGATTTAGTACACGGCATCCAATAGATTTTTTCTACTACAAACTTGATTACCGATTACTCTAGATTAAAAAACCTGGCAAGTTGTGAACCGAACTTGTGCACTGAAGTTTCCGTATAAAGTTACCTATGAAAACAGTTCAATCCTCGAATTGAGTTACCTACGAAAATTTTTCCGAACCCCAAAAAATAATTTTTGTGAAGTAACTATAAATTTGTACTATGAGACCCTGTTTCATGCCCAGGATTGTAGATTAACGGAAAGTACCCAATAAACAGACGGACAACAACATGATCCGTTTTTTTCCTTTTAACGTACGGACCCTAAAAAGAAGCCCTACTGTGGGACAAAATGTTGGTTAAAAAAATAATTACAGTATTCGGGAGTACTTAAAAAAATTCCTATGAACAATATCAGCAAAAAACAAAATAACCATAGAAATAAAGTTATTTTCACATTTATAATTATTAGTATGAATCATAATGTCGTGATGGCCCGGCGGGTTTGGAACCACTACTGTACTTGTCAAAGTTCATTTAGGACATTATTGAAACCCCGTGCTTTGGAAAGTATCTACAAAAAGACGTTAGTAACGGTTATCATTCGTAGATCTTTGACAGCTTTACAAGTAGTCAGATGGCAGAAAATCTGACCAACAGTATTTTCAAGGAGTATCGTGCTGCCCAGTAGCTGAGTTCATGTAAAACATGGGTATTCAGCTTCCTCTGGTTAGACTAGAAGCCGACCCCAAGTTAGTGAGGAAAAGGCCAGGAAGATGAACATCTAAATTGTTCACACATCCAGAACAGCCAGACCTAACGGCCTCATGAGCACGGCTTATAATGTATAGAGGAATTTCAAAATTTAGGTAAATTTCGAAACAGACGCATAACCAGCATTTACAAATACTTTTCCGATCAACTTTCAGATTTATTATTGGATATTTCCACAACATCCTCTGCATATTGTCATTTCTGCTCCGATGAAAAATGTAAGTAATTAAATATTTGACATAACATTCAAGCTATTGTAGGATGATAGTATACTCGTAATGTAATAATACGCAATTTGTCACGATACTGCCATCTTGGTTTTTAGTCAGAAATAGTCTGACACTCCCTCTACTCTCTCTCTCGCTCTTTCTCTCTCGTGCGTATAACCTTATTTTTAGTATATGCGATACCTAAATATAGTTCGTCAAGAATCAATAACTGGATTGATTCCAATCATTTTTACGCTATGCTATATTTTTGTCTAAAAATTTAAAAAGACGGTCACAAGTTCAACACCAACGATACAAAGTACAACACAGGTCACGACAGGTCATTTTATTTTTTATTATTTATTGAGATAAACTATTGCTTGACTGCGATCCCGCCTGATGGTAAGTAGCGATGCAACCTTTGATGGTGAGGCGCACTAGTTTATTAAGAGCCTATTCACTCTAGCCTTGAATCGGACGGGAAGACCGCAGCAGGCAGACTGTTCCAGTCCTTCGACGTACGCGGTATAATTGACGAGGCAAAACGCTTAGTCCGGACCGTAGAGGTTTCAACAACGTAAGGGTGAATATTCGCCGTACGTCGGGTTGTCCGATGGTAGAATTGCGATGGCGGAATCAAGTCATGCAATTCCTGCGCACACTCTCCAAAATGCATCCTGTAAAACACCGAAAGGCTGGCTACTCTACGCCTATGCTCAAGGCTTTGAAGGTTGGACTTAACCATAGCATGCATTAGACACCAGTGCATAGCTGAGTACGGGAGAAAAACTACCCGTCAGTCAACCAGATGGCCCTGTGACCATGTATTTGTGCGGACAACCAGATAACATAACAAGTTTATAACTTAGTGATTTTTCATGATACGGTTATGAAATTTTGTACAAAGATTTTTTACATAAAATATTAGACACGTGTATTGGGTTTCGTATGTACTAAAATAATGTAGTACATATATATCGACGCTCTCTCTGAATTACAGAGACATCACACTGTTGTACTTATATTAGAACGGCGAAAGATTGTGAGTGTGAATGTTTGTGTGTTTGATTTTGATAAAATTTTGGCACACCATGTCCTGAAATAGCACATCGAATGCTTTTATCCTGGAAGTATGTTTCCTTGAGACTGCAGTTTCTTGCACCTTCTTCATAGAGATCTACGCTTTGGAATGGGCAATTTGGCTTCACTTTTTTGACTGACTGAATTTTTTTGACAATTCAAAAGTGTCTGTAATTGGTCTATTTGTAAACGTTTCTGTTTTCTGACGGACTAGTAAATTATTAACAGTGATAAATATTGAATTTAAAATTCACACACGATGCACATAAAATTAAGCATTGATCGACCAATCTCTAGTGCACAGTGATTATTCAATTGTTTGGCTTATCTTTACACTCGTGTGAGTTTGTGGGTGAGCAGATTTCCAGCTATTGTGTGCATTCATAAATGACCGCTCATACATTTGTTCGTGTTTAATTTTTAACATAATATAGTATCGATAATCATGGCCTGGTAACTGTGTCATCTTTGTTCTAGAATTAAACAACTTTCTTTTTTTTACGTTCTCGTTTAGTTTACTAAAGTTAGAAAAAAAATATATTTGACCTTGCAGTGGTTGATCTAGGATGTCAATTGATATAAAATGGTGTGGGTGACAGTTGTCAGATTGCATATTTTTGTCCTGCTATCAACCTATTAAAGCTATGTAAAAAAGACCTTCAGTTTTGAGTACACTACCAACTAAAGTACTTATCCTTTTATTTGAAAGTAAATCAAATTCTAAGACACAATGTTTTTAAAATAGTCAAGTATTAAACATAAAACGTTACAAATATACCGTTACAAAATAGTCTTTAATCATAATTATTCACAAAGGAATCAATATTTATTAGTCGTAAACTATCGTCTCAAGGAAAATCATAATAAGAACAACAAGATGATTTTTTATTCATCGAATACGATAATTGGCAAATTAAAAACGACGCGCTTGACATTGAATTAATCAGGATGAGTTAATTACACACCTAAGACTTGTGGACAAAGATTTTAGGCAAAACCTTTTAAAATCGATGTTTTAGTTTAGGTAAGGAAGTCATTAAACTTATGACCGAAGAAAATAATGATGAAGGTTTTGTCAACAGTACTCAATTGTGATATTTTTAAAGAACTAAGGAACGTTGTACCTAATAGTTGTTGAAAATAACAGGTTTTTATCAATTACACGTGCTGTAGGAAAAAATAATCAGAACCAGTTAATTTGTATATTGGTTTATTTACTTTATAAACGAAAATGGTATAAATATTAAAACTATTATGGTAATCACAACTAAATTTTTAACGGCACCGTTTTCTAGCCACAAATAATAATTATAATTGCTAAAGGTTAAAAATAACCCTCCTTGCAGTCGAGTAAAAAAATAAATGTAATAGATAAAAACTAAAAAATTTATTTGTCAGTACATAATTATAATTATATTTTTAAATCTTAAGTAAATTAAGTGCAAGTCTTGAAAATTATAAACTTAGGTTGTAGAAACAGAAGTCTTTTCAATAAATTATTGCGCCCAATATTTGCTGACAAAAACGAAGGCACCTAATCGAAAATCCACCTTTCTAAATGTAAATTAATACTAAATATATGAATTGAAATTAAATAAGCGCGTTTTCTATAAGAAAATAAAGATTAATAATTAGAGATAAAATAATTGACTTACCCTTGCTTAGTTTAGACGATTCTTCTTCACTCATTTTTATTTAATTACTAAATAATATCACAAATCAAATACTGAACAGATTAGTACCTAAATTATAGTTAGATATGTAATTTGTATTAATCTAATTTATTATTTTCTGCAAAAAATAATAAATACAGTTATTTATTTATAATTTGAATTAGGAACGCGCGGCCTCCGCGCTTGTGTTGCGCGCGCGCTACCTTTCGATAGACTTGATCGTTTTTTTCTTAATCATAAAGCAAAGGCATCTCCGTCAATGCCACGGACAGTTATGCAATAGCAAAACCAATTCACTCTACATTGTTTATGGGCAAACAATGTTTATGTTATGCTAGAATAATAAGTCGGTCAATGAGGTCTATGGCACGGTAATATGGGCTAAGAACTATGGTATGGTGTTTTTGACATTATAAGGAAAAATATTTAAATATTATTCAGCCATGCGTGAACGTTCACAGTTGAGGAAATATCTTGATGAGATAAATAAAAACTAAAAAAAGATGTACGTTGTTTTTTTATATTTGTAAGGCGATAAGCGTTTTTTTATTTTATTTTAAAATTTCCTCAGTTACCTAAGACTAAAATGTTAAGTATTCATAAGTTATTGTCAAGAGAACACACAAAAAAGTGTAGGTTTTGTTTGATAAAACTATGTACAATCCTGGTAAAACTATAATATATAGATAAAACTAAGTACGCTCTTGGGCGGAGCGGAAGATAGTGTCAGACTCTTACTGACTAAAAAGCCCACCCCGTCGAGTTGTCTTTCGGATAACTCTAACTAATTTCGGGTCACTGCTGGTGCTGACAACTCCTTGAGGCGCGCGGGAACAGTGCGCGCGGTCGACGACTTGGGCTTGGTCCGGACAGTTACCGGACGGCTGGACAGCAAGCTACCCAATGTTCACTGTCCGCAAACCCGTGCCTACAGTGGCTGGAAATCAGGATCGGAATCCCGGCGGCAGCGAGAGCGCCGTTGGCCTCCTTCTTTGCGTGCATTACTGCTTCGCAGACCCCTAGTACCTCGTAATGCAAGTAAAGCTGCTGGTCTCAGTTGTCATTCGTAGACCTTTGATAGTCATTACAGGTAGTCAGACGCCAGAACATCTGACCATCAGTCTCATCATCATCATCATCATTTCAGCCGATAGACGTCCACTGTTGGACATAAGCCTCCCCTAAGTATCGCCACAATGAACGATCCTGCGCATTCCGTTCTGGTACACGGTCGACACTCCAGAACTTTTCGGCGCCAACGGCCATCTGTTCCGCGAGCAACGTGCCCTGCCCATTGCCTTTTAAGTTTGGCAATTCTTCGTGCTATGTCGGCAACTTTGGTTCTCCTGCGGATATCTTCATTTCTGATTCGATCAGGCAAGGAAACCATCAGTATATTTAAGAAGTATTATTATGTTCTGTGACTTTGTTGTAAAGGTTTGATAGACAGTCTCTACATATCAAACACGGGTATTCAGTTGTATCTAGATAGACTGGAAGTCGACCCCAAGCTAGACGGAAAAAGATTAGGGAGACGATTCGTGTGTACAAAACTACATAATTAAATAGGCACGTTTCCATACCACTTTGTGCCCCTCATTGACCATCATCACACTAATGTTATAAGTGTGAAAATCAGTGTGTATGAAGGGTTTTTTGTAAAACACTAACATCCTTGCAGGACTGTATCACTAACCTCATAAATAACAACTTTTGTTCTGTTACTTTTTATGAAACATAATTTATTTACCAAAAAAAACAAGCCTTCAAGATTTCGTTGTTCTATCTAACACATTTCAACTCTGTATTTTGCTATACCTACTTACGTCTGTATGTCACGACGCAATCGCATCCAGTACTCCCGCCGCATAATCCAGCTATTTTACTAACGATTGCTTCGCATAGACTTCATAATATTTAGAACGTTCAATTTAAATATTTTTTTATTTTTGTATAATAATCTGATGAACTATAATACTTATGATATTTTTTATTAGTCATAGAACAAAAGTGGTTGTTTACGATGTTAGTAATATAGTCCTGAGAGGTTGCCAGTGTTTTGCAAATAACCCTATATTTGTTACTTCGTCATGCTTGAACGGATTTGTATAATAATTGGGTAGACCATGTCGTGGAATAACACATAGGACCTAGTGTCTTTCTGCTCTTGTATCTCTAAAAGGACATTTTTTCTTGAGAGAATTATCTACATTCACTCGGTCAAAGCCGCTGACATTAGCTAGTATTACACAAAATCTTCCACTGTTGGAAATGGGTCCATCAGCATGTAAGTACCGTAATCACAGCGGTTAGCAAACACATGCATCACGTCTTCCCTTCCTTGAGGGATAATAAGTGTAGGCGTCACATATACGTAAAGGCTCACAACAAATCACGTCAGTACTTTTCCCAGATTCATTTCCTCAATTTTAGTCATAATGTTAAATGTACCTACACTTTTAAGGCTAACGATCAGTGTAGATGCTGCTCATTTATTTATTTACTAACTTCTGCTACCGGCTTCAGCCACGTGATAGTCGGTATTTCCATACAAACGTTGACCCTCGTTTTATTCCTTTGGGGTATATCAGTGCTCGTCTACGTCATAAAAGGAAGCCTTGTGTAAAATTTCAGTTGTGTGTTGATATTTCAGTCAGTCAACATTATTCTTAATATTACGAAACCTGAATATAATTTGTTCAGAAATTTTTACACCATGTTATTTGGACACCACCGACATTAAGTACAACACCGGTCACGAAAGATCATAGTGGGCATTAGACACTAGCGCATAGCTGGATGCGGGAGCAAAACGATCGTTCAGTTGCCCGGATGGCCCGGTGATCATGAATTTGTGCGGCCAACCAGGTAACATAACAAGCTTATAACTACGTGATATTTCATCGTACAGTTATGAAATTTTGTACATAGATTCTTAACATAAAAATACTAAAACTAATATTGTATTGATTTATTATATAATTTAGTTACACTCAAAATGTAAACAGAATAAAAAATGCACAAACTAAGTGTACAATTGGCAAGTGGCATGGTTTTATCACTCAAGGCAATCTCTTACAGACAACCTTAGGATGGACTGAACGAAATAAAACCTGCACAGCATCAACTGCTGTAGCGATTTTGTGTTAGTCCTAATTTCATTTCATCATTCTCCTTTTTTCACATCAGACGTTTCTGTAATTATTGTCAGTTGTGAATAAAACAACAGTATTTCTTTAATAATTTTATTTTTCAAACAATTTTGTCAGCGCTTTTCACGTGTGTACCATCTGCAACAACAAAGTGCAAATTATAAATATGACACTATAAAAGGAACTGAACCTGTGCATGACTAAAAACTTAAGTTTTTTTTTTACAAAACCGAATTGTACAGTTTTGAAACGAACCGTTTCACTTTCAGTCTAACACTCTTTTGCTCCACATAGAGCGGATGAACCTATTAGTGGAATTCGCACCCTCAAAAATGGCGTTCTCTTCTAGTCAACCTTTGGTTTATAAAAACTATACACACGCACGATTCAAATAGATTTTTTTGTATCCAAAAAACTGTCTATATTATAAGTGTAAGATTTAATAATTTCCTTACTGTCAGTTTCTTCCGATGGTTCGTTCCATTTCTGCCTCTCACTGGTGCCAAATATTAGATAGAAGGTATTTCCCACAATGTATACAGCCGACGCTATATAAAACACTTTCCGCCACTCATCCGGGTCTGTCTGCAAATAGTGATGATATAAATTATCAAGAGCAATCTAAAAAGGTTTAGACTTCAAAAATTAGATAAAAACTAGAAATATAGGAACTAGAAAAGTGATTAGAACTAGTCCTGATATTTTTTATTGCCACAAAAGCCTGCCGTTCACCAGAGTCTGCGTTTCCTGATACCTAGGGGTCATTAAGTCAATAATGACTAGGTTAATTCTGGGTAAGCAAGCTTCATCGTCGGCCATATCATCGCTTACCATGAGATGAGATGGTGGTAGAGCGTAAGCCTATCAAAAAATAAAAAAAAAAATAAAAAAAACTCTTTTACAGATACTGGATTATACTGCCTTTACACCGCGTACATCAAAGGTCTGGAACAATTTTCCTGCTGCTGGTCTTTCCGTCCGAGTATAACTTAAGTGTCTTCAAAGCTAGAGCGAATGGGCTCCATATAGACTAGTGCGCCTCACAATGAACGATTGCATTACTGCTTACCACCAGATAGGATCTGAGTCAAGCACTAGTTTATATTATAAAAAAGATATCTTATAATAGTAATACACACCTCATCTTTCAACACGACTCCAGCAACAAGAGGTGCAATGATAGATATGATGTTGGCAGCCATGTTAGTGATGCCTAGCAGTGTGCCTACGTAGTTAGGAGCCATGTCCAGATGCACCAACTGAGGAAAGAAAATCAACATGCATAATCTTATAATGTTTTCACTGCTGGGACTCAGGCCTCCTCTCTATAAAAGGCCCACCTATAACCCACCTCGAGGTCCCATCACAACATATAGACATAAAGAAAAATATTTATTTTGGCGCACAAAACATTGTAGACAACAAAAACATATTGAAACTTAAGATCGATAAACACATATCACATCGCTTTAGCTTACAGCAGTATTGAAGGTTGCTAATAGATTACAGAGGAGCTTACCATAAGTCCAGTCATATGTCCGACGTTGAGGCCAACCACGATGGTAAGTAGAACAACTGCTAGGGTCACGTTACCAGCTGGCACGTATGATAGGCCGATTAAGGCGATGGCTGGCCCAAAGAAACCTGATGAGGAACATTATGTGATGTTACTAGTCCATTATTTCTATAATGATCTGAATGATGATGATATCATCATCATTTCATGCAAGACATCCTCTGTTGGACACAGGCTTCTACAAGTATCACCACAACGACCGATCCTGTGCGTCTAGCATCCATTGGATTCCCGCAATCCCCTCTAAATCATCGGCCTTGTAAGAGGGTTACCAACGCAACGTTTTTTACTACACCTTGCCACTCCAGAACTTTCTCGCTCCATTGACTATCTATTCAGCGAGTAATATCACGATGCAACTTCTTCAATATTTATAGCTGAATAAGCCAAACCATTGCAACTGTATACACTAATAACTGTGCTGATTTTTGTAATCACAATGGATACAATCCGAAATACAAAATGTTCAGTATCAAATAATTTACAAAAATTTGTTTACGAGTGAAGCCTTCTTTTAGGAATGATAACACCTGTGTTAGGAGTCTCTGCTCATCTATAGCTTTTGCAGTTTGCACTACATTAAAAATATTTTATTGTAATAATAACAATGAATAAATGGATATCTAGAGATACTGTTTCCTTTTCAAGAAGATTTTTGTTTAAATATTTATCAATAGTATTAATACCAAGACCTTATTACTTAGAAATACACATTCTATAACATCGTTATTTAGAAAGGTCAGTCCTTTTTTAAACGTCGCCAGATCAACTTCTAAATATGACGAGAACCGGTTTATCATTTGTTTTGGGTGTTTGTGTACACTGAAGAGCACTTTATCCTCAAAACGTTGTAATTTCCATTGGTTTTTTCCTATACTTATACAAAATCACATTTCTTCATCTGTTTTACCTGCATAAAGGGGAAGGCCCCTTAGACACCTATACTCATCGTACTTACCAATAGAATTAGAAAGTTTCCTCGTGGCTGTTACACTGAGAATCTTCTTGTTCGGAAGGTAATCAGACATGTAGCCGAATGGGAAGCTCAGAATGTAGACGGCTAGGTATGGTAGAGCAGACATAACACCATTCTGGAGAAAGAAAAGGAAATGGTGATTAATGCTTTATTAAATAATATCGTAGTCCCGTTTATTTAGCAAATTTATAATTGAACTGATACACACGAAGTCTTGAGATATCGATGATATAATTTCAATTACTTCTGCCAGCGACTTCGTCCGCATGAATGTTAGATATCGCGGAGGCGAAGTCAATGTCGAAGACGGATAAAAAGCATATGTTTTGTTTGTGAAAAATTCCATCACAATCAGTTCAGTAGTTTAACCGTGAAAAATTAACAAACAACTATACGCAGTCAATTTTACTGGTTTAATATTAGTAAAGATAGAGAGATTATTTCAATTTTTTATGGGACATTAGACACAACTTTTTTACAGTTAATAGGCCCATGCTTGACCACTGTTTTACTTGATGAAAGCAATATGTGGTCGCCAATGAAGCACGGTTGCATAGAAGTAACCTATTTACATAACTGTACGCACAATTAATGTTTGGAGGTAAGTGGAACAGAGAGTGTCTGGCAAGCCTCCGTCAAAAAAGCAGGATCCTCGGACCAGATAGGCGTTATAGTCTCCTGGGCAACTGCCCGATACATGATTTCGGGGGGTCGTATATGCTAAAATCAATGTAGTGTAATAGATGTCGCTACAAATGTGTACCCAAAACGCTTTCTGCGTATGAGTAGAAAGTCCATCATTGCCAGCCTTGCCGTACGTCTGGTAGTCTAATGATAGCGACGAAACTGGCAAAAAGAATCTAACTTACCCCTTTATGCAATTCTGGTGTGATATCCAGCAATGTTAATCTTATCCAGATTACCTACTTACTTACAGCTTTTATATCGACACCCAGAACTTTCTTCATGTAGGATGGCATCTCTGTCATAAGGGTCCAGTATCCCCAGTTTTGGCTGCAGTGAAGCACGATCAGCGATATGAACGGAACTGACGTCCATATGGCCATCCACGGGGTTTTGAATTTCTGAAAAGACTCCTCTTCTATACTTCTCCGTTCCGGAATTTACATTCTATAGGTAATATCAAAAAAATAAGCCTTAATGTTCCAATAAATCTATTTTAATAAAAAATTTAAGAGCTTGGTTTAAAACTGTTACGAAATTATGTGATTATGACTAAAAAGTAAGCTCCGTAAAAAACCACGATAACTATAATAATTAGCTAGTAAGTGGTCCTAAGGTTGTCTAGTAGATATCGCTGTTAGTGAAAAGAGAGATTTATGTTTGTGTAAAAGTTTGGGTTTATTCCATCCATTCTATTTAGCTTCACGTTTTTTGACCAACCAACATTGTAGTACGGGCGGCGAGATGGGGATTTTGCGGGATACTCGAGCCCGTCAGAAAATCATATGGAAAGAAACCTTGCACCTTGTAATATACCCCTACCACATATGGACATTTAATATGGTGGGGTTCGTTGAGGGCAGCCCGTCAGATTAGTAAAAAAAATTGATCCACGGAAAAACTCGAGCGCGTCAGATTATGACAAGGTAATTTAAGGTGTATCCTTTCTGCATGTACTTAAATTACCTCTTATTTCAGTAATCTGACAATTTGAACGTAGCATAAGCAAATGGGCGAGTCATAAAGTTAGATTGTAAGGTTGCTGTTAATATTTTGCTGCAACCGAGTAGTTGTTTTACTACTGTGTGCTAAGACAATTTTGTTAGGAACATTGAAAATTGTACGCTTATCGATGGTTTAACTACACCACCCCATTAAAACCGTCAGTTTACAGGTTTTTCGTAATCTTGATAGGATTACCTCAAAACAAAAAACCAAAAATCGGGTGAAAATTCTTATACGCTCTTCTGCCCACTAAAATGAAAACTTGTCATAGAGTTTTTTTTTTAGAACCTAATCCCACAATGCAATAGGTCCCCATGGTGTTTTAGTAACTTCAAATTTAGCATCCATCCCTCCCCTACAATTTTGACTTTACTATTTTCAAAAGTGCATGGTCTATTTGAAATTATCGTTTTTGATTTGTAATTCTAGTAGTCAATTATAGAATATCTAATAATAATAATTCGAAAATGAATAACGTACCTTCGGTTCCCCAAGCTGTCCTAAAGAGGTTTGAATATATATTCGTTCCTCCGCACTGATTAGCTTTGACTTCTGGGGTGAATCGGACCCCACAATGCAGTACACCACTACCCATACTGCTCCAATTGCCCCATTAACGTAAAAGATAGCTTCCCAGCCCCAGGCGTCTGCTATAAAGCCTGATATAACCAGCTGGATAGCGTTGCCAAGTTGGGAACCTAGAAAAAGTAAGCACGCAAACAGGCAAAAAAAATAAATTACAACTGTAAAATTTTACTAAACTTGAATCTCGCTAAAAGATTGTCGCTATAAAAATCTTATTCGGAGAACAAATCCAAAAGATGAAATAGTTCCAAATCCACACTAATATTACAAAGAAAGAAAAAAATAAAAACACAAACTTTACCAGTTTTAGTTTTCATTTTTATGTTTGTAAGAGATTACCTCCTTTAAAATAATAGTGCGATTGCTAAAATATAGACAGAAAGTTGCTTTATTTTTGAGTGGCATAGGCTATATTTTATGTATGCAAGCGAAGCTGCAAGAAAATACAAGTCTTCGATAAACAAATTAATTAGACAGAAAAAACGTTTTATAATTTTGTAATTCAGGTTAACTGACCTGAATTGATCATGGCACCTGTTCGACTTTTCTCATCAACTGGCGTCCATTTGCCAATCAAGTTGTATATTGACGGCACCACAAAGCCTTGTGCCAGACCCTGGATGACACGACACGCGCACACTAGTTGCCATCCACCCTAGAAAATAAAAGGCCAATTAGATGGGCTGTTGATAAACATACGTATCTAAATAGAAAGACCAGTTCACATCGAGAGGCGTCTTACCAGGGTTTCAGCTGAACTAATATTGTACCAGCGAAAATAGAAAAGGCTTGAGATTCTAATTTTTAGAATAGGTTAGTTGCCGTAAAAAAATGTAATTAGTCCGTCTTTTAGATTGTTCAAAAATAAGGGACACGTATTTTTTTATTTGTAAATTAAACCAAAAATGACAAAGATGTAGCCTATTAAAGTTACGTGTAACGTCACGCCGTCATGCTGCATTTTTTTTCACGGGGTCATACGTATCTTTAATCAATCAATCAATCAATCATTTTATTTGCATAACATGGGTTTACAAAGATGTTTGCGCATGTACAGTTTCACCATATTCAGCTTATGTTAAATGGGCTATGTCTTTGTTATTTTTTGTTTAATCGAAAAAAGAAAAAATACGTGACCAATATTTTTTATAATCTAAAATACGGACTAAATAAAATGTAATTATTTTGACCCTGAAAACTACCCTATTCCTGTAATAAATAATTATACAGAATAGCTGAAAGTGCAATTGATATAGTCATAATATCTTTTTATTTCTTCATGATTACGAGTATATGCTATGTTGTGTTACTGAAACACGAATGAAGAATACATGTGGATGAATGGAGGCTAAAGAAAAGATAGATAGATTATGTGAGACCGACAAGGCACAAAATCGTGCACAATGGAAAACGAAGACGAGGGCCGACCCCAAATAAATGAGATAAGGTCTAGCCAGAAGAAGAAGATGGATTATGTGAGAACGGATAAAAAACAAAGGTAGTTAGTGAAATCGTGAAGGGTGACAGGACATAGTAGAACATAAAAACGTATTGCATTAATCCCAAACATCACAGAATAAGGGCAGAAAGATGATGATTATTGATGATGGTCAAATATCTACATGATTATTTTGACACAGGGATTCCATACTTACATAATAAGCAGCAAAGGGTACCGTGAGTGAGACTAAGGCATTGATAGCGATTGCTGTAGTCACAAGGATCATGCCACCATACTTAGCAGCCATCTCTCCAGCTGGGATCTGCAGGATGATGTACCCCCAAAAAAATGAGGACAGGATGACACTTTGAGTCTGCATACTCCAATCGAAAGACTGAAAAATATTTTATTTTGTCATTCTGTACAGTAATAATAATAAATTTATTTTCGTAGTTATGTCCATAGTTTTCTTAATACTATAGTGTGTGTTATAGAAGATGCCAGATAACTGTGGAATAAAGTACATTGACCTTTTCCTAATACATTTGCGTAGGCACTCGAAAAACAAACAATGAGCTGCTTTTCATTACTAGATCATGTAAAGGACCACGATAAATGCCGTTGCTAGACAGCTATGTCTCTATTTCCATTTTCGAAATTAAGAATGTCAACAAATGTAAGAGGGTCAATGGCCGTTATTCCATTATTATCGTGGTTATAGCGCCTACAGTCTGTCTAATAAGTCAACCGACTTGTATAATTAATATGGTAAAATGAAATCTGATATAATCAACACTGTCAAGGTTGATTAAGAGATATTGATCATTGTTTAATACTAGAAGAACCTTATAAAAATATCGAATATAAGTATTTTTTTAATAATTAAATATTATTAAAAAATCCCAAGTCCGTTGACTTTTTAGACAGACTATACCTTAGTTACAATAGACAATAGTGCTTTAGTAAATAGGTTAGTTTGGTTAGACCTACTGTCCACGAACGCATACGCTTGTTTACAACTTACATTAATTTATAAACATGTAAGTTGTGAACAAGCGTACTTTATATTCGTATTCTGTTTTAAGACTATCACCACCCAGTGTCTCTGTAAGAAGTAGTCCGGTCTGGCATTAATCATCTACACTTATATCTATACTAATATAATAAAGAGGTAATTTTTGGAAGTACTGGTCCGATTGCTAATTTTTTTTCCGATAAAAAACTGCTTCTTTTCTGAGTGACATAGGCTATATTTTATGTACGCGGGAAAAGCCGCGGGCAGAAGCAAGTTTTCCATGAAATGTTAAAAAATAATATGCTCTCTTTTGTCTCAAAGTCGCAGAAAACTTTGAGACAAAGAAAATGTGAAAAAAAAAAATAGTCTGTCTAAAAGGTCAAATAACTTGAATTTTTTTAAATAATTAAAACATCTGTTATATACCTATCTTACAAACAATACTTTTTATGAGATTCTATTCGTAAACAATGATCATCTCTTTGCAACCTTGATTGTTCAACGAGTGTTGACTATATCAGATTTCAAGAATTTGATTAGATTAACCCAAGTCATTTGAATCTTTAGACAGACAACACATTTTTAGATAAACAAACGTCAAATTAGTAACGTTAAGAATATTAATATGTTACACATCTAGCGTAATTAACTGTCGAGCAACAAGAAAAGATCTTTGATCATGATTACATCATAAATGACTACAGAACCGCAAAGAATAATGTCGTTAGTCGTCCTATGAAAGCCAATAAAATTAGTCTTTGATCAGTCTGGGACATTTATATACAAGAGTCCTACAAACTAGTTTATTATTTTCTTTTTCAATGTTTTCGGATCTTTATTTTAATGATCTGGTTATACAGCGACAATTGTGATAAATAATAAATGTTATATGATATTTATTTTGCAAATTGGTTTTAAAAAACACTTTTATACGACAATTTTTTTTTCTTCAATTTAAATTAGATAAGACCGGAGTTTCCTAGCTAACCCCAAGAAGAAACACCGAAACGAACTCAGGGGCAGTCTTTTTTAAAGTCCAAACAGTAAAATATAATTATGGAATGGTGAAATCACATGAGAACCGTGCGGATTTGGCTGAGACGGTCTTTTGAAGAAAGAACAATACAGATGTACGGAGACCCCGTATGGTCTCTATTTTTTTGTAGTTTGCTAGCGTCTGCCAGTAACTTTGCTCACGTAAAAGATGAAAATAATTTCAACGAGATAAAAAACTAAATTAAGGACACAGTCTAACTGTAAGTTTCTTGCACGTTCTTCATTATAGAGATCATCTTAACTTTGGAACGTACAATTTATCTTAACTTTTTTGAATGACCGACAGGTTTCATCCAGTTTTTTTATTTTCAGTCGTTTATACGTGAAGATGTAACAAACGGTGGCAGACAATAGAGAGATAAAAATTTATAACATTAGTTTAAATGTTTAGTTTTACGGAACTGGTTGTAAAGTCCTTCAAACCTCCATTTGAAAGAAAAGATTGGATTACAATTATGATATTTCGCACGATAACACTAATATGTATTCCACAACGACCACACAACGCCATCTAGGCCCAAACTAAGCAGAACTTGTGGTATAAGTACTATAAAACTGATGAAAATACTTTTATATTTCTAATTCGACCCTACTTGTTGTAGACAAATTTAATTACACCCAGGCACTACAAAATAATGATCGTGTTCATCACGCAAACATTTGTATTGGGTGGGAAACGAATCCATGACCTCTGGCATAGTAGTCAGGACTAGTAACCACGAGACTAACAGGCCAGTGAAATTGTGATAACTACACAGGTACATTTTCTACTTACTTATTTTCTGCTTTATTTTTCTAAAGGCCTCCTACAAGGTAGACCAATGACCTGTTGAGACTCACAGGAATATAGTGGATGCGAGACGTACAGGACCGTTCATTGTGGCGACACTTGGGGAGGCCTATGTCCAACAGTGGACTTCCATCATGATGATGACTTACGTTTTCAAGGGTGTGGTCGGTCATGACGACGATAGCCATGCTCATGTTGACTCGCATGCCGTAAGCGATCACCAGCGCGAAGAACATCATGATTGTTTGAACGTGGCGGATGGCACATTTTGCTTCTAGAAATAAGGATTAGTTTAAACGTGGCTTAATCAGTTCGCCTAGTTTCCGACAGTTTTCAAATATCTGGTATTCTGTATTAGCTATAATAATTTATTTTTATCAAGCGATTCTTACATTATGATTTTTCATAAAATGAGGTTTTTTATGTAAACCTTGTCCTGGAAATTAAGACAAAAAAAAGAAAAAGGTCACGTGGAGTGGTTTTCTTTCAAATTTGTTTTCGGTGGCGACGTGCCCTTGCGCCGGGCCTTGGAGGAGTGGCAGGTTGTCGTCTCCTTCTGCGAAGTAGTAATGCCAGTAAAGGAGGCGGCTGCACGCGTGAGGGAACGGACTTGCTTACGCCCCAGCCATTGGAACCTAAGCCCCGATTTCCAGCCAGCGCAGGCAAATACTTGTGGAGAGCGAGCAATGAGTAGTTTGCCGTCTGGCCATCCGGTAACCATCAGACATCCTTTTTTAATACTAGCTGTATTCATAAATCATTAATAAATAACTGTTTAGTTACGCAGTATTTGTGATAACATGTGGTATTTTGAGAACGTATTCACAAAAGTAAAAATATGATACGTTGTAAGAATTATTCTACTACGTCTAGGGGTCAAAAGATTGAAAAAAAATAATAATAAAGTAAAATTTTAGGAGCAACGTAAACAATCATTTTAGAGTAGATATTATAAGTACCTTTACTTATATCTATTGTTTATTTCACATAGAAAATTAAAAAATAATAGATAAGAGTTTACATATAAATAACTTACTTGGCTTATTCATTTCCCCATCTTCTTCAGTCATTTTGAAATTCGAACGCACAAAACTAACAAAAAATAATTTATATAAAATATAATGTTGTTGGCAAACTTGTCACTCGGTATTTTTATCGATAACGGCTTGACACAATCGAGTGTAGTAGCGTCGATAGTGTCAAGAGATCACCCAGGGTGAGCTTAGATGATAGGGGCCTGTTACGTAATTGACCTTGAAGTGATTGTTATAGCATTAGATGATATTACAACAAACATTTTGGGAACACGATTATTGTACGTACAGCTAAGGAGTGGAATAGGGTAGTTTCCAGGGTCAAAATAATTACATTTTGTTTAGTCCGTATTTTAGATTATAAAAAAAAATCGTCGTATTTTTTTTTTCGATTATACAAAAAAATAACAAAGATATAGCCCATTAAAGTTACGTGCAACGTCACCCCGTGTGAAAAAATGTAGCACGGCGTGACTTTAATGTGCTATATCTTTGTCATTTTTAGTTTAATTTACAAATGAAAAAATACGTGTCCCTTATTTTTGAATAATCTAAAAGACGGAGTAATTACATTTTTTACGGCAACTAGCCTATTCCCTTCAGAACTCTGTGTTTCTTGATCTAACCTAGGGGTCTTTAAGTCAAGACTGTCTGCCTACTTAGGTTACTTCAAGGCAAGCGTGCTCTATCGTTGACCTCAGAGTGAGATAATGGTCAAATGAGAGTCTATTGTAGTGACATCTATTGCGCCACATAAGAACTAAAAATTTGAAATCCTGCATCGTGCAATTAGAATTATCAGTGTGATTTGAACAAATACAACAGCTCAAAATCATCTATCGATCAGTCGCCCAGATCAGACAAAATATCCGTTTGTTTAGAGGAGCCTCCCTTTTCAGTGGAGGTTTGCGATCCTTTAAACTTTTTTTTACATACATTTGAACTATCGGTTGATTGGTCAAAATTGATTGACACTGTACATTGTATTGGGGCAATTGCAAATTGTCGTATTATCTCCAAATTCGACGCAATTTCGACACGCCACTATTGCGTCGACCAGTTTCTCTCTTTGATTCATTAAACCCCAAGCGAACGCTCTCTCATTGTCTTTCTATTGTGTCTCTAATTACAGTATTCGAAAGGTTAAGGACTGTTTGGAGAGGCGTCACATTCTCACTTTTTACCTGAGGTCCTCACTGGACACTATAACTTCGAGAAGGTCAGATAGCGGTCAAGCGCGAACCTGTTATATTTTAATGTTTGACATTCAAATATGTGTACGTTATTTGATGTAGTGATCAAGTGCGAACCTATTAATAATAATAAAAAAAAACCTGGACCACTCTGTCATTGCCAAGTTCAGATCCAGGAATAATGAATGATTGACGGATTAGGTAAAGATACGTCTTCAGAGGCTGTTGGTGCCGAAAAGTTCTGGAATGGCGACCACGTACCGGATGACGTAGCGTTGGAAGGCCTCTTACAAGTTGGACCGACGACCTGGTAAGGGTTGCGGGAATCCGACGGATGCAGGACGCTCAGGACCGTTCATTGTGGCGACACTTGGGGGAGGCCTATGTCAACAGTGGACGTCTTTCGCCTGAAATGATGATGATGATGATAATGACGTCTTCAAAGTAGTGACTACTTTCATAATAACAATCGAACTATATCTTCTTTAATAATAATAATAATAATTTTTTAATAATTTAATAGTTTTTTAAGAAATATTTAAAAATATATTGTTACATGTTAAAAAATGAATAAAGGAAATAATAATAATAATAATAACAAATACTCACCACAGCCTTCTCAATACAGACCAATAACATGCCTACCCACAATTTACAAAATCCTAACGTCAGCCATCACAACAAAAATAAACAAACACATAGAACAACACAACATAATAGCGGAAGAGCAAAAGGGGTGCAGACGGGGTCATATGGGGTGTAAGGAACAACTAGTTATAGATTCAGTAATACACAAACATGCACACACAAAAAATAGAAATTTACACTGCACCTACATAGATTACAAAAAAGCTTTTGATAGTGTTCCACATTCTTGGTTGATCCAAATATTACAGATATACAAAATTAATTCAAAAATCGTAGGTTTTTTGCAAAATATTATGTCTCGATGGAAAACTAAACTGCAGTTAACTTGCCGCGATAACATTATAACAACGCGACAAATAGCTATAAGAAAAGGCATTTATCAGGGAGATTCCCTGAGCCCTCTATGGTTTTGCCTCGCTTTAAACCCCTTATCTCACCTACTGCAACGCACTCACGCTGGATATTGCCTTAAACACACAACAGAACTAACTACTATCTCTCACCTTATCTATATGGACGACATTAAACTATATGGAAAAACTGAAAAAGAGATGAAAAAATTAATAGAAGTCACCACGGAATTTAGTAAAGATATCAACATGCATTTCGGACTAGATAAATGCAAAACGGTACACATAATAAAAGGCAAAGTTAAACCTGGTGACTATGCAATTAATAACACTGAAACAATTACAGCGATGGAACCAACAGATTTATATAAATATCTAGGATACAGACAACTCAAAGGTTTAGATCATACCTCGATAAAACACACATTGACTACTGAATACAAGAGGAGAGTGATCGCAGTATGTAAAACTCAACTCTTAGGAAAGCATTTAATAAAGGCATTGAACACCTATGCCATACCAATACTAACATACTCATTTGGAGTGATCAAGTGGTCAAAAACAGATATCCAACAAATAGAGAGAACGACACGCACTACGTTAACTAAACACAATAATCTGCACCCTAAATCTGCAATAGAAAGACTGACTATCAAACGGCAACATGGAGGGAGAGGCCTGATAGATATCCATCACCTTTGGCAGAAACAAATTGCTAGATTAAAAACATTCTTTCACACAAAATCTCAAACAAGTACTATGCATAAAGCCATAGTCACAAACGATACTAACTACACCCCACTTTATTTAAACGATATAAACACCACATACGATATTAATAATGACTCACAAAAACAAAAATTAGAAGAGTGGAAAAAGAAAGTGTTACATGGGCGACACCCCCATGATCTAGGACAACCCCACGTAGATGCAATAGCTTCAAATAAATGGCTTAAGGTAGGTAGTTTATTTCCGGAAACTGAAGGGTTTATTATAGCGATTCAAGATCAAGTCATCAATACTAAAAACTACAGGAAATTCATAATTAAAGACCCCACAATAACGAATGATAAATGCCGTAAGTGCCACAGTCAACCAGAGACCATACAACATATTACAGGTGCATGTACAACGCTCACACAGACTGACTATACTCATAGGCACAATCAGGTGGCAAATATCATTCACCAGAAACTAGCAACTAAACATAAGCTCATACAAGATCAAGACATAACCACTCCTTATTACAATTACGTCCCACAAACTATTTTAGAAAATACTACACACAAACTTTATTACGATCGCGCCATCCTAACCGACAGAACCATTCACTACAATAGGCCAGATATCATTCTTCAAGATAAAGTTAATAGAGTTACATACCTCATAGATATAGCAGTCCCTAATACGCATAATTTGCAAAAGACGATAGGAGAGAAATTAAGTAAATATGCAGAACTTAAAGAAGAAGTAACAAGAATCTGGAGGCAAGAAAAAGTTTATGTCGTACCTATAGTTATCTCAACTACTGGGGTTATACCCAACCATCTTCACCATAGCCTCAAATTAATAGATTTAAAAGATTCTATCTACATTTTGGTCCAAAAAGCAGCAATTTTGAACACCTGCAGAATAGTGAGAAAGTTCATGCAGATAGAGGAAAATGAAATTTGTCCTCATAATACCCACTCTACACCAATTACACACACGCTACATTAACTTGGCTTGGCCCGTTAATGTAGCTTAAAACTAGCCAAAGAGCTAAGCAACAGTCAACGTTTTTTCAAAATAATAATAATATTCCACAACTATCACACAGCGCCGTCTAGTCCCAAGCTAAGCAGAGCTTGTGTTATGGGTACTAGACAACTGATAAACATACTTATATATTTCTAAATACATACATATTATAGATAAATTACACCCAGACACAGAACAAATGATCGTGCTCATCACATAAACATTTGTACTGGGTGGGAATCGAACCCACGACCTCCGGCATAGCAGTCAGGGTCACTAACCACTAGACCAACAGGCCTGTCATTTTATACAAGTATTGAATAGCTGTCTAATCTGTAAACATGAAGACAGGCGCGCCATTGGACAAGTTATGCAATATTGATACTGATTCCGATAATATTATTACACAAGTCTTATCATGTCTTTTTTGAGATAATAGTTATGACAAGAGATAGGAACATCTGATATACTCGTAGAAGGAAGGACTTTCAAACATAGTATTAGTAAGTTTTTTTTTGAGGCGGGAAATCATCCTATTAAAAATTAATATATTATATTATATAATAATATATTTTATTTTTATTTTATATTATAATTATATAGTATAATATGAACAGGTAATTTATTTTTGTCGTATTTAATCTTTCAAAATACTGCTTTGACTGCTAAATTTTTTTCACCGATAGAAAGCTGCTTTATTTCTGAGTGACATAGGCTATATTTTATATACGCGGGTGAAGCCGCTGGAAAAAGCTAGTGTTTTGTAATAAATATACTTGCTGTTGCCATCGGTTTCGCCCGCATGATTGTAGAAAATTATCCAAAGGCATTCTCTCGACTCTCGAGATAAATAGTACTCTATTTGCTATTACAAGATCTGGTCTACCCGTGTGCCCAGATTCATCCAAATCTGTTCAACCGTTTGAGTTTAAAGAAGTAACAAACATAAACACACTCACACACACTCACAAACTTTCGATGAGTGAGCAACCTTTTTTTAACTTTGCTGATTTGGTTTATTTTGCATCTATATTTTTATTTTCTGCAGACTTTTTTGTTACTTCATTCTAATCAACTTCTAAGAATTTAAGCAAGTTAAAATTATGTATTAGATACGTGAAAGTTTTACACAAATATAAAATTCATAAAGCTTTCAAATGAATATAAATTCACTTTAAAATTTAAATCTCAAGTAATGTATCTAAATTCAAAGTAATGTCGATTGATGTGAGATACTTACATTTTATTTTAAAGGTTATCTTATTTCCAACTAGACTGTAGTTTTTCTAAAATATACCATCTAGATTTGGTTTTCAATTACTTGGAATTAAACTGCTCATCATTATCATCATCATTTCAGCCGATAGACATCCACTGTTGGACATAGGCCTCCCCCAAGCGTCGCCACAACGAACGATCATGTGCGTCCCGTATCCATCGAATTCCCGCTACCTTCACCAGGTCGTCAGTCCATCTTGTAGGAGGCTTTCCAACGCTGCGTTTTCCGGTACGCGGCCATCGACCAAACTGTTACTTGTTATTTAATGTTTTTAATTCATCGATGTCAAATGGCAACTTGCTTTTCATGCGATTAAAGTTATTTTCAACCCCATAATGTCACCCAAAGTTACCCAATGAATGGTAATGGAAAGGGTTATTGGGCATTGGAACAAGCTATGCTCGCATCAAAAATTAAGATCTTTGCAGAAAAACCAAGGTTACTGACATAGCCCGACGAATCGCTAAACTCAAATGGTAGTGGACAGGGCACATATTTGGTCACGGAACAGGTGATTGACGGGGCGAAAAGGTTCTGGGTTCGTGTCTGCGTACCAGAAGACGCTACGTTGGAAAGCCTTCCGCAAGGTAGACCAGATGGCCCGGTGAGGGTCGCAGGAATCTGATGGATGCGAGACGCACAGGACCGGTCGTTATGGCGACACTTGATTGGAGCCTATGTCAGCCAGCTAGACATGAATTCTTCTTATCTTATCATGAATTCTATGTATATTAACTCCAATGGGCATGCTTGCTTCCAGCCACCAAATCTATGAATTCAGTGCTATTCCCATGGTGCATGGTCAAAATAATTACATTTTATTTAGTCCGTATTTTAGATTATAAAAAAATATTGGACGCGTATTTTTTTCTTTTTTCGATTAAACAAAAAATAACAAAGATATAGCCCATTAAAGTTACGTATGACGTCACCCAGTGTGAAAAAATGATGCACGGCGCGGCGTGACGTTAAACGTAAATTTAATGGGCTATATCTTTGTCATTTTTGGTTTAATTTACAAATAAAAAACTACGTGTCCCTCATTTTTGAATAATTTAAAAGACGGACTAATTACATTTTTTACGGCAACTAGTCTATTATATTGGCGGTATTGGCTAATCAGATTATTAGAAACGCAAAAGTTTGTGGGGATGTGTGTTTGTTACTTCTTATTACTCAAACGGCTGAACGGGTTATAATGAAACTCGATACACGCGTAAATCTTGTCCTGGGATATCACATAAAATACTTTTATCCCAAGAGTATATTTGCTTGGGACACACGTTTTACGTAAACGAAGCCGCTGGCAGTAACTGTAACATAAGATTCAATATAAATAATTTTTTCACAGCAAATTATAGCGGCGTAACTATAAATACCCGTAATACTTATCAAGACCGTCCCAAAAAGCTCAAAAACGATAGGATCATCTAAGTTCCTTTGGCCATCTTTCTGTTCCATCATCAGATCAGCCCTTTGCCATAATAATTTTGCACTGTCATCCGATTTACACATGTATGTAAAATGTCAGGTCAATTAAATTTAGGACCCTGAAGGTGGATCCAATTTAATCTGTAAGATTTGATTACAGACAAACATGGGATTATCATGGCAATAGCATTGGAAGTCTTCCAACAAAGTGAACCGGCGAGGTTTGCGGGAATCTGGTGAATGCGAGACGCACTTGTCCGGTCATTATGCTGACACTTGGGGGAGGCTTATGCCTAACAGTGGACGTCTTTCGGCCGAAATGATGATGATGATGATACAAATATCGGTACAGGTGAAATTATATAAAAGCTTTTAAAAGGACACCTCTAACAATGTAACAAATCTCATTAAAGATTTCTCGTCAATAAAGAAGTCATTACGCAATTATTCCTCGTTATATCTGTTCAAGTTTTTGCTGCCCCGGCTACGGTTCACTAGTTATCTACTTAAGCTGCCCATTGAACCGCCTTCTACTATGAATCATTTTTTGCTGAATATAAGACTCGATTCATCGTTTTTTTAACCGACTTCTAAATGGAGGAGGTTATTTTTGCTTATGATAAAATGTTTTTTTTTTGCATTATTGACTAACTTCTGTCGATAACTTTGCCCGAGTAAACTGTGTTTTATTTGCACTGATAATCTGAATAGTTTGCCAAAATAGCGCTCAAAGTGTAAAATTACATCACTTCGCCCGATGATTATTTTCTAGACTTTGTGGTCATCCTGGCTATGGAACACACTGCATAGGCGGCAGAAACGATTTTAATACCGGGATGAAAACTACATTTGGTCTCAATCAGTTAAACTAGTCTCATTAGAATCCGTTCAGCGGTTTAGATGTGAAAATGTTACAGATGGTCGAGCCGTTTAGGATGACTTAGGTGGTAAATAATTATTCTGTACGTATACATAAAAATAATATTTATTACAAGTTTTGCCCGCGGCTTCGCCCGTGTACGTAAAATATACCACTCAAAAATAAAGCAGCCTTCTGTCGAAGAAAAATTTTAAGCGATCGGTCGAGTACTTCCACTGATTACCTCCTACAAACGAACTTTACTTCTTTTTAATATTAGTGCAGATTATAAAAAGTAAAAAATAAATTATTAGGATTTTACTTTTTGCCATTATTTTGCTGTTTTATGCCTATTATAGTATTTTATAAAAGACCTCAAAATACTTGCGTTATTATACTTAAATAAAATTATGTGCGACATGTCTTTTTTAGGTATGTGTCATAATGTAAATCATACAATGACTTCTCCTGCTCTAAGGCAAAGTGGGGGGAGGAGTCAGACTTTTACTGAATAAAACCACTTCTATGTTCTTACTTTGCCTTGCGTTGTAAGACCCCACGTGAAAGTAGAAAATTATCTCATGGACATACCCGGGACAAAAAGTATCTTATGTCTGTTTCTAGAATATGTTCTTCCCGCGTGTCAAAAAATAAAAGACTCGTTTAGACTTTTGTATTTTGTCTACCTAGCGGCTTGTCCAGTGGTAGTGTAGCTGCTACTAAAATAACTACTACAAAATGGGACCCCTAATTATTATTTTATTGTTTCTTGTTTTCATTTCTCTCTATACAGCTAGAGTTTCGCTAGAGTTAGAGTTAGAGTTTAGCTAGAGTTAGAGTTAAGCTATAGTTTTTTTTCAAATGTTAAAACGAGCCTTTTATTTTTTAACAAGTATAGCGTGAATAAACGAACATACATTTTGGATCTTGGTTCTCTCTTGTATCTGATGTACGTCAGCGTTTGTTTGAAAAGTAAACTTCTTACTCATGGAGACATGTAGCGTAAATACGGAAAGAGGAAATTGAGTTTTGTTCAAGTATCAAGTTGAATGGGGTCACGCATCTTGAAATTAAAAGTTTGTAATGGTTTAAGAAGTCTGTGAGTAAATGATATGGAATTTCCTGCCAGATTCTGTTTTATCGCTCTACAACTTAGGGCAGTTAAAATCAAGACAGATCAGCGTACATCTAGGCAAGCATGCACTGCCGGGGACCACACCCTCGGTCACCATCAGGTGAGGCGGAAGCCTATAAGTTTTTAAATAAAACTGGGAAGTTCAAATCGAACTCGCACACAGAGGGTTCTGTACAAACTCACCTATGTAAATGTACAAACTCACATTTGTAATAGTAATTTTATTGTTCAAATCCCGAATGGAGCCTCAAAGATTTTTCTGAATTGCAAAAAGTTTTTTTTTTTTTTTTGTAACGTAACAACCTCATCGTTTTCAGGTTTATTTCTATACCTGTCCTATAAGACTTTGCTTTAAGAGGCTGCTTTTCCACTCGCCTCCATCGTACACATCGAACATGGTTTAAAAGCTTGTTACTTCATTTATCGCCACCCAACGTGTTGTTTAACGAAAAGGCAACGCGAAAAAAGAATGATAATACCTGAAAACTTTGTTAGCATTCAGTAATTCCGTGATTTACTCGAATATTTTACAAAATTTGTTCCAGGAAATAGGTACGTGTTTTTTTAAACCCTTAAAAGTTTTCAAAAAATATTGCCGTCATTTAGAATTTTTATAAAAGCTGCAAGACTTCTATGATTTTTTGATTTTTTTAAATTTTTGAGTAAATTATGAAGTGTCTAATTTCATGCAAAATAGTAGATTTTCAGAAGATTTTACTGGATTAGTTTAACACAAATTTACGTAATGATTTCAATAGAAGCCTAAATAATATCCCGAAGATACTGTATTTCCAAAATATCTAATGAAAAATGTACAATAACCTCGTAATTGCGTAAGAGCGGTTCTAGGAAAAACAATGAAAACGTATTTATTTATTATAATTTTTATTGCACACCGAATAAACAAAAATACAGGACAAACATTTAAAAGAATAAGTGTACAATGGACGGTCTTATCGCACTGGGCAATCTCTTACAGACAACCTTTGGATGGACTGAGAGAAAGACGATGTATGTCGAGTTGCATCCCTTTAAGTCAATTTCAGGACTCTACTAGATCAACAGAAATAATCATATGAATTTTGGTTCCCTTGAGTGTCGAAATATACATTTTTTTGCGACATAAATAGACATACTTTTTTTTCGTTCGTATAAGTTTAAAGTTAGATTTTTACACAGCGTCAAGGGACTGCAGACCTGAGTGTATGGTTTTTATGCGATTTTCAACTCGATACCCTCACGTGTTCTCGAGATAAAAAGAAAAAAAATACATGACTATTAACAATATAACTTACAATGATAATACTTGCATTTTACGATATACGGGGCTCTTATTTTATATTAATATTAATATTATAAATTTGAAAGTAAATCTATTTATTTTTGCATAACCTTTTCTCGTCTTAACGGTTTTGGTTGAAAATCTCCATTTTTTTTTAGATTTTCAACCAAAACCATGCCCTGAAATAAGCCAAAACACTTTTTATGTCGAGAGAATACTCCCATTGGAATAATTCTCGATTTTTACGAGAGAAAAATCATTGGAAGAAGCTAGTACAGTACAATGAACAAAAAACGTATAATTTCACTTGTAAGTTTTTAATTGCCTAGCTGGAACTAAAAGAGAAAATGTAAAGCATCTGAAAAGAACCACTGTGAGCATATTGACTGTTTTGTTCCAACAAACTACAATATGCCAGGTGGAAGACTCAATTTGAAAGACTGATTGATATTGTCACACAATCTTAAACCTTCAAGTCTAGTTTTTAGAGCTGAAAATTTCTTGAAAGCAGTTTAGGTTGGAAAATTGTTAACAAAGGTTCTACTATCAAATAAAAGGCAAATAAAGATAATAAGTAACATGATACTTTATAGTAAGACAATAGAGATGCTGTTGAAATAAGCAGGACATTGAAGTCCCAAAGAAACAAGATGTCAGAGAATTTCTCATCTTTTCTCGGTTACTGCGTTGAAGTTAATTAGACTCCTGAGCTGTTTTATAATTTTCTTTAAGAAATAAAAACAGTTTATTTATGTAGGAAAATTGAAAGTAGTTTTTACAATAAAGTTGTCAAAAAATAAAGGGCTCTTTTTGACGTTTGTATTTTGACTACCTAGCGGTTTATCTGGTAAGTAGTTTAAGTACTACTAAAATAGCTAATACTACGCCCGCCAGTCCCCTAATTATATTCTTGTTTCTTTCAATTTAGTTCCAAGTTACATTCTAGGGTCTTTGTCAAATGTCAAAACGGGCCGTATATTTTTTAACGAATTTATTTACTTTTTTCAGAACCAAATATAACTTAGCTGGATCACCACTAAACTGACTGACTGATACTTCTGCTTACTGATGTGCCTGGCAGCAATACTCCCACTGCCGGCAATATTCCCAATGTTTCCACTGCCGCTAAATTCCCAAATTTGCCAGCAACATTGGTAATATTGCCAATGTTGTTTGTCAATAATACCAATATGTTTTATTATTACTGCAGGAGTAATTATCGTTTTGAAAAAAAATGTTTTTATGTAGGTATAAGGCACTTGCCAATTATAATTATTTTGAAAATTTTGGTTATAAAAAGGAAAATTAAGATTGTTCAAATTTTAGTATTTTATTCGCGATCCAAATAAAATTATTGTGTCTCATTTAAAAATGCATCTGCATTGAGACAATTTCCTTCGTTGATTTTCTACAATTTTCATTATGGTTAAAGAACTTTTAAAATATAATGATGAATATGATCAGCTTAATTCATTCTATTTGAAATACCTATTATTAATTTATTGTACACACAAACCTACCACAGTGTTGTCTTTTTTACCCCTAGGGTGACTGACAGAGAATGCATTGTTGCGTTCAGTCCGACTACGTATGCATTACTGTAAATCAAGTATATCAAGTATAAATTTATAAATAAAATTGGTTCAGTAGTTTTTGGTTTTATTAATTACAAACAAATTCTAAAAAATCCAAAAGCTTTATTCTTTTCTCCTTATAAGCATAGATAGATAACTAGCTAAATTATGTCAAACCAATAAATTAACATGAAATTCACCATAACCAATTTCTAAGTCTTGAACTTGTCTTACTTATAGCAAACATAATCACGAAAATAATTCTGTGTTGCGATACCTACAAACGTTACCAGTATTTGCTCAAAAAAATATATTGAACGCTTAGATCCAGTAATAGCAAAGTCCAAATATTTGAACAAGCAGGTTCAAACCAAGGTTTGGCCAAAGTTTAAAACTTGAAAACGCAGCAGAAAAACTTTTTCGATTTAAGAACAATAAAGTTTTGTGTAACTCCCACCAATTAAAATTCGTAAATTATGAGCGTGGCTACCAACTTCGAGTTTGCTACAAACGTTCAAGTTTGGACACTCGGGTAGAACCCTAAATCTTGGTGTCCATTTAAAATGACACGACAGTAGAAATAGGAAAACAATGTAAAAAAAAAAAACGTTTATAAATACATTTTTCGGGAACATCCTTCGAAAAATTCACTGGCCCTTTGAAACGTAGATCCTTTAGACGTAATGAAATTCTTCCGTCGAAGGAAATTAATCGTTTCTCGAGTATTTTTCACTGTTTTTGCCTTTTCCGAGTACAACCATTTGTGTTAGCATTAAAAATGTCGCAAAAGAAATGTTTTTGATGGACAAAAGTTTTATAATTAAAAACGCTGGATTGTTTCTGTTACCGCCTTAGGGCCAATGTCAAGTCCAATTGATCTGGTGATGTCAAAGTTGTTCTTAAAATTAGATTTTTTTTTCTGAAATTAAAGTTCATTTAAGGGATTTTATATTCAAAGTCGAAAATAAAAAAAAAACAATTTCTTTGAAAGTCTTTGATATTACTAAGACACATCGTAATTTTTACTTAAATAACAGGATTAAATTAAAGAAATATTGAGCGCTATTTTTGTTACGAATTATTTAAAAGATAAACGAGTTTAAATGCTTAGATTAATATTGCACCATTTATTGTCCACTGAACGAAAAATTGCATCGCTGTGTTGCAGTATTTTACTCTTTGCAGAGATTTAAAGCATCTACTGCTGTAATCACTCACTCGTGTGTTTTAAGACTACAATAATTCTTTCTGACACTATCATTAATCATGATAAAAACTATTTCTTCAGTCAAATAAATTGAATGCATTTAAAAGTCTTTGCAGCTCGGAACATTAAACATGGAAGAAAAATCACGGGTCATATAGTTCATTTCCGAGAACATCCGTTAGTCATGTCTTCCGAATGCTGTGGCGTTCAATTTATGTTCAACAATTTAATCCCTGCGTTTTTGTGTTTGACAGTACATATTTGTTTGCATTTTGAGAGTTTTATATAGTACCTAGTTGAACTGCTTTTTTGCAGTCCATGGTTTTATTACCCGACTGAAAGAAGGGTTATGTTGAACTGTGAATTTGGAATGATTGGTTTGACTTATTTTTTTTTTATGGTTGAATCTAAAAATCTACATTTCCTTCTTGATTACTAATACAGACACAATTAACGAGCGTCTGGATGACAAATGTCTAAATAATCTTAGCTTTTTGTGTAGTTTACCAATCGACAGCGATACGGAGGAATTTTCTGATTGAATTTTATTTAGTGTATTATATATATTTGTATATTATGTAGTTAAGATTTTAATACAAGTATTAACTTAGTAGGTATTATTAAGATGTTTACTTATTTAGTTTTTTCTAATTAAACTGAATAGTCATTAGTTAACTTTTATGAAGGCCGCTTTCAAGGAGCTAACTAACCTTCCTTCATTTAACCTAACACAGATGTGTTGAAGTGTCATACGACACCGAGCTCACTTTGATCAGACTTAATTGGAAAATATTTAGATGGTGTTATAAAAAAATCTGTTTAGTTTATTAGAGGTTATTACATTTTCCTATTGCTTTGTTATAAAATGAGAAGTTTGATCACGTAACCTATAAATAAATAATTATGTAGTTTGAATTAAATTTTCACTTTTTTTTATTTAAAAAATTAGCTCAGTCTAAAATTTTAATAATTTTGAACTAATTCGATTTCGTAAAAAATTAACCAAGTTTAGCACAATTCAAATGTAGTGAAAGGAGAAACTGCCAAGTGACGGAAAAAGAATACACAAACTGAAATGTGACGTCATCACCGGTTATGCGTGTTAGATTCTGTATTATTATGACATCATTAAATTATAAATTTAAATTTTTCATTTTATACATTAGTAACATTTATGAAGCTTGAATCTAATGTTGAGGACTAAGGGTAACATTATTTTTTGTACAAATATAAAACGCTAAAGTTTTAAAAAGCCGCATTGATGAGAATCCTCTAAATTATTACGTAATTTTTAATGACCTTTAAAATGTATTTATATTGCTATTGAATATAATAAGTTGTTTGAATCAATAGATAGTTTTATGACGACTTAAGATGACAGATGAGAAGGTAGCGGGATATTGTATTTGACGTTTAAGTGAAAACCCACAGGTCGGCCCTTTCCTATGAATACGACTGGATTCTATTACCTCTTTGAATGCCGTAATTAGAGACACAATAGAAAGACAATTGCTTATGTCGAACTGTGTAACATAAGACATTCAAAAGGTTAAAGTCCTCTAACTTGCTGTCTAGCCCTAGACCCTTACTGATTACCAAAGTTCACGTAAGTTGTTTATTATTATATAATTACCTTAAGATTATTGCTAATAGTTGTATTGATTCTGTGTATGTGTCATACTGTGACTTATTACTAATTATATTATTGTGATAAACTATAATTAATAGTTTAAAATGTGTCTATAATTGAAGTTACATGAGGTTTCTTGCTTTTTCTTCCTCATGACCGACCTAGTTTTGGAACAAGCAATTAGTTATTCAAATAAATTACAAGTCTATGTGAAGCTTGGTACTTGGTTTTGTCTTTTTGTGCTTTTTCATAAAATCCTTTCCTTACACAACAATTATAGAAACTTTGATTCACAGTAAATAACCATTATCCATCTTGGCATTTTAGTATGATATGTAGGTAGATGTAAATATACATATGTCTACCTAGATACCTCCATATTTCTAAAATGCGCTATATGTTTTTCCCCTATATATATATATATATCTATATTTAATAAACAAGAAAAAGATTTATAGTTTGAGTTGTTTGTAGTTATTTAAAACAAAATATTGTACGAAATATAATACAAACAAAAACCCAATAATTTATTAGTAAGGGGAAATGTTTGAAATTATTTCCTTATTAAACAGGATAATGTGAAAAAGAAATTACTGCTTGAAAGTATATTTATTTACTGAACAAACAATTTCAATTTTCTTCCTTTAATTTATTCGGCTTCTCCATCATAGGCTGTCCTTCTTCATTATCGACTTCCCTCGGTGGTGGATCATTCCATTCTGCTTTTTCAGCTGTTCCGAAGATTACGTAGATCAGATTAGTCACCAGGTATAGACCAGCTGCCATGAAGAAAACTTGCCTCCATAAGTATACGTCGTTCTGTAAGAAAAAAATACGTGATAAAAAGGATCCTAAAAATATTCTTACATCATTAATGTTTGGTCTACGATATATAAAATGTGGGTTCAATGTATCCATCTTTGTCAACCTTTGGGTTGTAGTCCACACTATCTGTACTTTATACTATAAATACAAAAATAACCCAGTTATTTTTTCATTCTTAGCTTTTCAGTTGTATGAAGGGCACAAGGACGGGAAGTTCTATGGTCCGAAGCAAAGAGAAGTCGGCGTTGGTCGCTTCCTTTTGCAAAGCAGTAATGCCAGTGAAAGAGACTACCGCATGCGTGAAGGAACCGACATGCCCAGCTACCCAGGCCCTGACCTCGACTTCCAGCCACCGTAGGCGTGGGTTTGCTGACGACGAGCAATAGGTAGCTTGCCCTTCAGCTGTTCCGTAATCATTCGAACCCGAGTCCGAGTCATAGTGTACCACGCGTACCTCAAAAAGGTGTCAGCAAAACCGTAGGGGCCCAGCAGGGATGAAGTCTACTAGAACCATGGGACGATTTCTGAAAGGGTTACTGGTGTTCCTGGGACGCAAAAACCAACCGGAGAAACGTAAGTGTAGTTTTAGTCGGTAAAAGTTTGACACGCCTTCACGCTTCACTCTAGAGCGGAGAAGTCATTAAACGATGTCGTACATTAAAAAAGGGGATAAAACATTTCCTAGATTATGATAATATTTAATTTATAATGATGTTTCTTCTCAGAAATAGTTTCCTTTGGAGTAGTTTTCGACATTCGTGTAGTCGAAGGCGCTTGTAAATTTTTTTAGTTTTAAATAATTTCAGTCCAATATTTGATATTATATTAATAATGAAATAGACTTATTTACTCACAACGTCAGTAAGAATGCAGCCTATTATCAAAGGAGCGATAGATGCGCCAATATTTGACATAAAGTTGCTAATACTGATCATAGTTCCAGCGAAGTTTGGAGAAATGTCAATGTGGTTGATCTGAAAATAGAAACAAAATGTTCATGTTTTATATCCGGAGATTAATGTACGTGAAAGAGCCAAAAATTTAGAAACTTTCTAAAAGCAATCATTAGTTTATTCAGTTTTATATAAAATTTAGTCTTCAAGATGAGGTTTGGCCACATCAAATACATGCATATTAAAATTGTTACATTTTCAGAAAAATCTTATCTTTTTTTTAACCTGACATGAAGGAATAGCAACGTCTTCAAAGATATAAGCGAAATAAATAACGCAGGCGTTGAAAATAAGTAGGCAATTTAACCTGAAATCCCAAGTGAGCTGCTATTTTAAAACTGCATGTAAACACCAGTATAGATTCCACAACGTAGATGTTTTTAGGAGCAAAGGCTAAAGCTATCAATCCTATAGCTGCTGGTACATTGCCTGAAAAGAAAGTAAATGATTCAATGAAGAAAAAAAAAGCTATTTCGAAGAAAAAAAATGGAATACGTTTAAGGTATTGAAGGCTCATAAGTTTTACTGGATACAACAGCCTAGTAACAAAGAATAAAGTGTACATTGATATAGTTTCCACCGATGGTTTATATACAAGTGTATACTTAATTACCTAGAGAATTCGCAAACTTTCTTGTATTTGTGGGACTGAGAATATTCTTCACAATCAGCATATCTGTCATCCAACTGAAGAAGAAGTTTGTGAACCACATCACCAAGAACGGGAGAGCAGTCAGTAGCCCATTCTGTAAATTTTTAAATTATGGTCATTTTAGTGTTCTAAGTAAGGTAATAAGAAGCAAAACAACGGTTATTGAAATAACGTGCAAAATCAGAAGGCTTAAATAGCAATGGAAGAAGAGAAAAAGATAAATGGAACATGGTGACACGATGGTACCCTAGAGAAGGTAAAAGGAAAAGAGATAGGTTTAACATGAAAGATGAGATGATAGCATAAAACAATTGGCAGGCGTCACATGCAACAAAGTGGCTCAAGAAAGACATTTAATGTGTGGAAAAAATTGGAGGAAGCCCTTGCCAACTAGCAAGGAAATCTAGAGAAAAAAGCAAAATTCAAATAAAAGATTAGGTTTACATTCAAAAGTTGGTATCTTTTGGATGTAGATCTGAATAAAAGGTTATATTAATATAATATAGTGTTTTATGAGGTTACGTTGTTGGTCCCAGACTCATTTGTTGGTCTATAATAATCTTTGTGGGTAATTAGAAGAGGGAAAATCTAACCAAAGAATATTGTGCAACCCCGTCATGGGCACGCCACAATTATGGCGATAAGTCCCCTCTTTGAGGCGTGGCTGGAAAGACCTCACGGCGTCCTTACCTTCCGCATGACACAGGTCCTCACCGGAAATGGCAAGTTCGGGAGGTTCCTGTTCCGAATCAAAGCGGAAGTGACGTCCGGGTGTCGCCACTGTGCGGAACGCCCGGAGGACACGGTGGAGCACACAATCGCTGTGTGCCCTGCTTGGGCGGAGCATCGCCGTGCCCTCGTGGGGGTGATCGGCGGCGGAGACCTCTCGCGCCGGGCCTTGGTCGAGGCCATGGTGGCAGGCGGTCGCCGACTTCTGCGAAGCAGTAATGCTCGCTAAGGAGGAGGCCGACCACATCAGGCAATGGCGCTCTCGCTGCCGCCGCCGGGATTCCGATCCCGATTTCCAGCCACCGTAGGCGCGGGCTTGCGGACAGTGAGCAATGGGTAGCTCGCTGTCTGGCCGTCCGGTAACCGTCCGGACCAAGCCCAAGTCGTCGACGGCGCGCGCTGTTCCCGCGCGCCTCAAGGAGTTGTCAGCAACAGCAGGGGCCCAGCCGGGTCGAAGCCTACTGGGGCCAGGGTTATCCGAAAGGGCGCTCGAGCCCCGGTATGAAGGCTTGAAGGAACGGGATGGGTTTTTTTAGTCAGTAAGAGTCTGACACTATCTCCCGCTCCGCCCAAGAGCGGGGGTTGTCATAAGATGATTTTTACCATCGAAAAAAAAAAAATTGACAATATCATTCATACTTACCGCTTTGATATTGACTCCCATGATTTTATCCAAATAAGCTGGAACTTCTGAATAAAGAGTAAGTTGTCCCCAAGTTTGTCCAAAGTGTGCAATTATGATGGCATAAACTCCTTTGTGGCTGAACATTTTTTTCCAAGGCACCGGCATTTTCTACAAAACAAAAATTACTAGAATTATAATTTCAGCTAGAATAGGCTTTTTAATTATAATGTGTATTAAATTTAATTAAAACACATTAATAACAATTAAATATCAACCTATCAATCAAAAACTTCTCTGCATCGCTGTTAACTGTTAAGATAATATGTGTTCAAAAGACTGGTGGCATTGCCACGCTATATGGCTATATGACAAAATTATATTGACATAAATAATTTTGATTTAATTATAAATACAGAATTATAATTAAATCAAAATTATTTATGTCAATATCATTTATAGTCAACGATGTCCCAAATTACCTTTCCCTCATCGCCGGCTCCCAATTCTTCTTCCACATATCTTCTTTCAGCTTCCGATATTTTTAAGTGCTGCGCTGGAGTGTCAGCCGCCAGCCAGAATAGCAGGACTCCGATGATACCAGACAGTATCCCGTAGAACCTGAATATACCTGGCCAGCCCAATACTGATGATGAAATGAAGCCTGTCATTGGTAGCCCAAAAACTGTGCCTAGAGCTTGCCCTGAAAAATATAAGTGCACAAATAAAAGTAACTACTACAACAGTTATTATTTGAATTTGTTAATAAAATTATTCAGTCTGTGCAGAAAGAGAATTATCATAAAAATTAAGGACTCAATTGTACATAAAATAAATTTTTGTTATGTTAAGAACACAGTTACGTCATTGTAGTGCGACTGTAACATCTTGATTTTAATTATGATAGACTAGCTTTTGTCAGTGGCTCCGCTCGTCAGTAAAAGTAGCCTATGTGTCATTGTGACTAGTTAAACATTAGTTTCATTATGCCACGACAGTTCCTTTTCTGTAAAAAACTCTACTCATCCATACAGCTACAGCCCACATCTTTGTGAGAGAGAGTTGACCATAATGTATCACACGGACCTAGTGCACATTGGTGAATGTCATAAGTATTCATTCTTTTTTAAATACTTTTTTTTTACAATTTGCAATATTTACACTTTTGCAAATTTTATTATTGTGAATGTGAGAACTATGTGAATTACTCTTTCCTTTTCTTTTATTTTCACTTGATGTCTGACAGTTTTGAGTATTTGACGTGGTCTACCCAAATGTCCTTTCTGTGGCATTGTTCGTCAAGTCGTTGAGCTCCTTCATACTGACAAATGCTTGCACTGACTGGACAGGTCCACTTAGAACTGTATGGTTCTTTCTTCAAAAGACCATCTCAGGCTCAATCTGCATGGTTGTCATATGTTTTGACCATTACATGTTTTGCTGTATGGACTTTAAAAGAGACTTTGACCCCTGAGTTTGTTTCGGTGTTCCTTCTTAGGGTAGTCAGCTAGGAAACACTGGCCTCATCTTGCATTAATTGACGAAAAAAAAAATTGATGTGTAAAAGTGTTTTTATAAAACCTACTTGCAAAACAAAGATCATTTATCATTTCAAATTATTGGTCATATGGTATACCCATACATGCAAAGACAAAAATAACCTGATTACTCTCAAAACTTAGTAAGGGATTCATTCAGTTGTTTCTTACATTTGTTATGAATTACCTCCATAAACAAAAGCCGCCATCCTTCCTCTCTCTTGTAAAGGTGCCCATTTTCCAAGAGAAGTGTGCAAACCAGGAACTATGCAGGCCTGACTTAAACCTTGCAATACTCTGCACATTGCGGTACATATCCAACCACCCTGGATTAAATAATAAATTTTATATCTCAAACTTCTGAAAATAACCATTCTATTACAACACTTACAACTTACTCTATATGGCTGTAACGTAAATCACAGATCAAACTGTCATTAAGGTCTTGAATAAGGTTATTAAGGAGCAATTGAGAATTTATTTGTTCGAAGTACAATTAATTGACTGGTGTGTTAGTCTAGTGTAGGGTCGCCAATTTCGTCCCAATACGTCGGGACATGTCACCGTTATTAGTAGTGGTGTCCCGACGTCCCGACAAGCTATAAAATGTCCCGATAAAAATAGTCTGTAATATTTTTTTCTGTATCTACGTGTAATTTGCCTATAATTTGTATGTATTTAGAGTTACATAATATTTTTATCAGTCAAGTTGTCTAATCCTCATTGCAAAAACTCTACTTAGGTTGGGACTAGATGGCGTTATGTGAAAGTTGTGAAATATTATATTGTTTTTGTGGTTTCTGTTCTCTTTCATCCAACTTACATAATAAGCTGCTAGCGGAAGTAGTATAGACACCACGCAGTTGATCATCATAGCTCCAGTCAGTAGGTACCTGGCCCCGAACCTGTGAGCCAGCTGGCCGCCTGGGATCTGCAGCGTCATGTACCCCCAGAAGAAAGAAGCTATCACTGCGTCTTGAGTCTTCTTGTTCCAGTTGAATGTTGGGTACTAGGACATTGAAATAATTGATCAGGACTTTGATTGATCGGTAACCATAAAACTAATTTACGCCACAATTTTTATCTTTCTGCATATACTCGTAGCTTAGTAGCTACAAGTGTATGCAGAAAGATAAATAGATAGATCCTAGTTGATACATTTTAAATCTCTGTGAGAGAGAGTGGAACATAACTTATCATAAGGACTCCGCATTGATGGATGACACAAGTTTTAAAATAATTTGTTCTGTGATATAACGTCGGCGCACACGGTCCCCACAAAAAAAAAAGGCCGCCACAAAAAAAAAAATAGAAGCGGCCACAAAAAGAAGCTGAATTGCGCGACAAAAAAAGGCCGCCTAAAAAAAGCTTCGAGCGGCTATTTTGTGGCCCGTCTGCGGAGACACTTACTTATAAACGCAATGACAAAATTAGTATTTTTAGGAGAATAAATAAAGTAGTAAAGCCTTGCGAGGTTTCATAGCTTAGTTGTGATTATTAATTTCTGTTTTCATTAAACCTGTACACACATCCCTCGCTCGCATCCCTTACACACATTCCTCACTTGTGACCCTGACACAAATATTCCTCACATGAATCCTTCGCATACATCTCTCATTTCTTTGTATGTATAAGTATGCTCTTTTTTTATTCAGGGTTATTTCTAAAACACTGACAACCTTCTGTTCTATGACTAAAAAAAAAACATAATTTATTCATCAGATTTTCATACAAAAATTAAAATATTTTAATTGAACGTTCTAAATATTATAAATATATGAGGACTACGCGAAACAAGCGATAGTACAATAGCGGAGGAGAGCAGGATCGGGTGGCGAGGATGCTTGATTTGCTTGCGTCACATAATACAGACGTAGGTAGGTATAAAAAAAACAGAGTTGAAATGTGTTAGTAGAACAACGAAATCTTGAAGATTTGTTTTTGGTAAACGAATTATGTTTTGTAAAAAGTCATAGAACGAAAGTTTTGGTTTATGATGTCAGTAACACAGTCCTGCAAGGTTGTTAGTGTTTTACAAATAACCCTGTATAAGCTGTGCTACCTAGCTGGGAAAATAAATTGGTGAACTTGTTTAGCTCACATAACTTTAGCAGTAAAGAAACCTGAAAGGCTTAATATAATAGTAGTTTATGAGACTAGGGGATAAAGCAGTGTCCTTAAGTCGCGGGTGGCAGGTTATATTCTAAATGAAACGAAGGTTGCTGGTTTTAATCCCGAACGCTGGTAAGGGATGTATAAAATTAACTCCCGAGCAGTGCGAGGGAGTTAATGAAGAAATCTGAGTGAAGTGAGGAATTCAAGCCGCCAAGGCAAAGACAGCTTTATCCTCGTTTTATTCTATTTTCTTTTTTCTTGCTAGTGGCCAGTTTGAATTTCGAGTCAATTTGTTCGATGCACGTACATTTTAATTCACAATGTTGGCGAGTTTTGATGTTCCAAATTCAAATCTCATTATTCTCAAGGGATCGGCAATACCGCATTATCTCCCTAGGGATAGAATGACTTGCGTTAAGTGAGGTTTGTATGACGTATAAAACGACATTATGGAGCAGGTGGTGTAAAAAGTTACATACATTTGTTGTCATTGAAACCTTTCTGTCTACTTATAATGAACGGTGGTACCAAATGAGCCAACGACTATTTAGTTTTCTAGAACGCTTTTCAACTTCAGGTTAAATGTCGTCGAAAAGTTAAGTCGACGACACTTACTACTACTGGTAAGCAAAACTTAAAAAAAAAAAAACTGGAGAAACCATTCAAGAACACTTTGTAATGCATTTAATTGACTACGGTTATAAGCTAACAAACAAGTCTTGTAGTAACGGCCACGCCATAATTATGGCGGTAAGTCCCCTCTTTGAGGCGTGGCTGAAAAGACCTCACTGCGTCTTAACCTTCCGCATGACACCGGTCCTCACTGGACATGGCAAGTTCGGGAGGTTCCTGTATCGGATTCGTGCGGAAGTGACTCCCGGGTGTCGCCACTGTGCGAAACGCCCGGAGGACACGGTGGAGCATACAGTCGAAGTGTGTTTGGGCTGAGCATCACCGTGCCCACGTGGGGGCGATCGGCGGCGGAGAACTCTCGCGCCGGGCCATGGTTCAGGCCATGATCCGGAGCGAGGAGGAGTGGCAGGCGGTCACCTCCTTTTGCGAAGTAGTCATGCTAGCAAAGGAGGAGGCCGACCTCAACAGGCAACGGTGCTCTCGCCGCCGCCGGGATTCCGATCCCGATTTCTGGCAACCACTCGCGCGGGCTTGCGGACGGCGAGCAATGGGTAGCTCACTGTCCGACCGTCCGGTAACTGTCCGGACCGAGCCCAAGTCGTCGACGACGCGCACTGTTCCCGCACGCCTTAAGGCAGCAGCAGGGGCCCAGCTGGGTCGAAGTCTACTAGGGCCAGGGTTGGTTTCGAAAGAACACAGGGTGGGTTTTTAGTCAGTAAAAGTCTGACACTATCTCCCGCTCCGCCCAAGAGCGGGGGTTGTCAATAGACGATTTTCCCACCATACAATAAAAGTCTTGTAATAACGGATATTTAAAAAACCGAAAGTACACGCCATGTTTAATCTGACTAAGCGTTTCGCCTCGTCGTTTACATCACGTATATCGAAAGACTGGAAAAATTTACCTGCTGCGGCCATCATTTTCATCCGATTATATTTTGGATGTCTTCAAGGTTAAAGTAAATAGACTCCTAATAAACTAATGCGCCTCACCATCAACGATTGTATTACTACTTACCAACATATGTTACCGCAGTCAAGCACTAGTTTATACCAGTTATAAAAACTGAACAATTAATTATATCAACATCATAATTTGAACAGTAGGTACTTATACACAAAAATATCATCAAGTTTGCATCTGGCAGTAGGAAGTTGTCTTTGTTTTGCTCAAACAAATTAATTTAAACAGATTAAAAAGTTTGCCCAACTCCCTTTGAACCGGAAAAAAATATGTATTCCGAAGTACTAGCCAGTTTATTCGCAGTTATTACGTAAAAATATATAAATAGACTAGACCTGCATCAGATACTAAAATTGTCTTTTTATTGTGTAACAATCTCAGTAAGATAAACAATATATTTATGTAGTAGCACGCAAATTGATAAGATTCCTATCTATGCAAATAAAAACTAATCTCTTAGTATTAAATAATATTACAATCATTTTTTATATAATTATTTAAACAAACTCACAGGCGGTATCAACATCAAAGCATTGAGTATTCCTTCAGGTTTAAACTGGTTCTCTTCGGCTAAAATTGCTGCCGTAGCATTTGTCTCTGATGTATTAGCATTTGCCTCTAGTTCTCCATACTTTGTCATGGCTACTAATGATACTCCCATACAAGATCTCATACTGTAAGCTATCGTCAGGGTGCAGAATAGTATGAAACATTGCTGATGTCTGTAGCCCCACCCTGAAACTAAAAATAATGGTTTTGACTAGTTACCTAAGCCATTTGTAATTTTGAGTATTGATACAATTAATATGATAATCTATATTATATAAAAATCAATGCCACATTTCGTTGTAATTTTATAACTCAAGAACGGGCTCACCTATCCAAACCAAATGTTTAGGCATTGTTTGGACTATTTAGTAGATGGTTTATGTGAAGTTTGGTAGTGTAGAGTAGGGTATAGTAGTGTACAGTAGTATAGAGCAGTGTACATTAGTGTAGAGTAGTGTAGATTAGGGTAGAGTAGGGTAGAGTAGGATAGAGTAGGGTAGAGTAGGGTAGAGTAGGGTAGAGTAGGGTAGAGTAGGGTAGAGTAGGGTAGAGTAGGGTAAAGTAGGGTAGAGTAGGGTAGAGTGGGGTAGAGTAGGGTAGAGTAGGGAAGAGTAGGGTAGAGTAGGGTAAAGTAGGGTATAGTAGGGTGGAGTAGGAAAGAGTGGGAGCGAAGCCCTGCGGGCAAAAGCTAGTATATAATAAAAATCTTTAACCAAAGTGGCTACAGAAGCACTACGTTATCTACATAATGTAGAGGTAGACTCACCGGACATGGTTGTTTCGGGAGATTCCTATTTAGAATTTAACAGGAAGAAACGCTCCAGGCGTTTCTTTCATTCAGGCGGTCACCATTGTGGGAATCGCCTGGAGGACGCGGTAGAGCAAACAATGGAAGTTTTTATGGAGGCGATTGGTGGCGGTGAACTTTCGAGTTCGGCTCTGGTTAAAGCTATGTTACAGACTAAGTGGGAATGGGAGGTGGCCAACTTCTTCTACGAAGCAGTAATGCGAACAAATTAGACAGCCGAAACCATGAGACCAAGCCCGGTCGATGGCGCAATGTGTTTCACGCGCACGAACGCATCTCAAAGAACTGTCTGCAAGATTGAGGGGTCCAGTTAGGGCCGATGCCGGCTATGGCTGCAGATTGATCTAAGAAGTTACCGTGGCAAACGGTAACTTAAGGAATATGGTGGGTTATAGCCAGTAAAAGTCTGACACTCCCTCTGGCTCAACAGTGCTGGAGGTAAATCCAAATTGGAAGAAGTCGACTATAAATAAAAGTTACATAAATCCAAATTTTGCAACTAATGTAATATTAAATTTTATTTGTCCACCACCTGCTTCTCTAATTGCAATCAAAATCAAATTTTAAACAAACATTAGAGTTTAAATATAAATCAACGTTGAACGAATCTATCACGTGATTGGGCAAATAGTTTCGAACTAAGTGTCCACGACCCTGTGACACAAAACTTTTCAGACACATAGTGTTCATTAATCAAAAGTTTTCACTCACCTTTGAAATTACTTTCGGAGCCTTTTTCTAGAACCTCTTGCTTCTCCACCATATTTATTAGTTTTAGATACGATTTTTTGATTTCGAGTCTCAACTTTAAAGTCGTTTTTTGATAGAACTTCTTAATAATACTTGCTGTAGCTCATTAACTTCATCCTTTACTTACATCATTAAAAAAAAACACACACTTTTTCTTGTACTATAAAATCATCTACGCATCTTCATTTTCCTTCTCCGTAATTTTGCAATATGCAATATATTTGCTTCAAAATATAAATCGAACTGACGTACGATATCTTTGAGAGCGTCTTTCATAATACCCGAACAATTAGTTAATTGTCAGGAATATGACTTGTGTGCTCTAGTGTCTCTGTTATCATATGCAAATAATAAACCAAGTTCAATATGACTACAGGTAGCTACATGACCATTTTATTTGTTTTATTTACTTATTTATATACTTTATTGCACCTCAAGATTATAAATGAACAAAAAGAAACCATATAATAAAAACACACAGAATTGGCGGCCTTATCGCACAAGGCGATTTCTTCCAGGCAACCTTGAATAAACATAGATTTCTTGGACACAAAATGGGGTTGCACTTGGTGCAAATAGAAAAGTAACAAAACTTAATAAATACTTAATACTAAAATAGATAGTAAAAAATATATCAATGCAAGTGAGTAAGTGAAGAACGAAGACAAGATCACAGAGTCAAGTAATGTTGTATAGTATAGTGTAGTATGTCTATTTCAGTTAAAAATAAGAGTAGAACCGTATACGTTTCCTGTAACGCAATGTTCCAAATGCTGGAGATTTGGGCATATTGCTAAAATGTGCCCAACAAATAAATCAGTATGCCCAAAGTGTTAACTACTATAATACCTGTGATCCAATAATATTCAAATGCCCTGATTGCTCAGGCAATCACGTGGCAGTGTCGAAACAGTGCCCTGTGTATAGAAAAACGCAAGAGAATTTAGAGAATTGAGGTTAGAACATAATTATACTCGTACTTACCATAAAGCTTTAACAAAATTGAGAGTCTCCCTCTTTCCTTACACCAAGTGCACTACGTGACCCAATCCTGGAATATAGAACTACTCAGACATCTGAGAGAAGCAAGCAAGATTCAGTATCGTCTTTTCAAGAAGTTTACATGGAAACATGGAAGAAGAAAAATACCAAGAAGAAGAAAGTACCTTATAACCGCTAACCGCTAACAATGTAATTGTTGAACTGGATACTTCAGGTTCCGAAAAATCAGCTGAAGACACTGCTGGTCAAAGGCGGACAGATAATATGGATCAGACACATTGAAAATCATGGTCATTAAGAGAAATTATACAAAGAATTAAGAACTTCATAACAGAAAAAAAGGATAGTATAGTCGTTAAGGCGTATAGTTCCATGAACCATCTGGCCGAAATTATGTGAACGCAACTCTCGCACTCGCCTAGGCGGCAGTACGCAAACCTGTGCATTTATTTGCGGCCAGCAGCGCCCGAAAAGCGCTTTAAACCCATTTTCTCTGCGAGATATTGATTGATTTACATATGCAATGTTCACTTTGAAGAATATTTAACCACCAAATTTTATGTGTAAAAATGTTTTTTAAGGTCCAAGCCGTTTCGAAGGAGTAGGGGAAAGTTGCGATATTGCTAAATATTTTTTGTTGATAAATTGTTCATAAATCTATAATAAACATGTTTTTTTCAAACCAGTTGACCTAGCCGTTACGGAGGAGTAGGCCTCAGAAAATCACTGTTTTTTGGCACTTTTCGGGCGCTTGGCCCTTAAGCTCAAACCTCTTACTAAGAGTTTTACAAACTGGTATACCTCACTTTTTACTAACCTTTTGCCAGACTTACCAGGGATGGTTAAAATGTTTCTGAGTGATAGTGGTTAATGGACAGTGCACCACATGAAATAACTTTGAACATACTATAATGGAACTCACAAAGCTTGAAACCAAAACAGGTAGAATTTGAATGTTTACTATTCCAAGAAAAAGCGCACGTTGCTATTGTTAGTGAAACATGGATGGAACCAGAATCTCATAGTCACATTAGTGGTTATAATATTTTCAGAAGAGATAGAAGATGTGATTCATACGGTGGTATAGCAATTATAATCCATAAACCTTTAAAGACTCCGGTATCGTCATTCAAATTGAACAATACAGGTATAGAAGTGCTACATGTAAAGTTACTGAACTGTCCTTATATACAAAATATTGTTAGTATGTATTGTCCATCTAATATTAGAACCACTCCGTCAGATTAAGATGCGCTTTTCAGTACGTTTTCTCAAGGAACTATAATAGCAGGTGACTTTAATAGCCATCATTCAAATCAACATCATATAAAAATGACCCCAGAAGTATGCAGTTATTTGATTCATCCCTAGAAAATGGCTTTATTTCATTGAATAATGGCAGTCCTACGAGGATTAAACTGGTAAATGGGGTGCTTCACGAGTCTTCACCTGACATTACTTTTGTATCTGCAGATATTGCTGTAAACTTTAAATGGAATATTACTAATGAAACGCTGAGTAGCGATCACATAATTATCAAAATTATATTTCAATTTTCAAATAGTTTTATGTACCTATCGAAATTTAGTTAAAAGAATTAAAAAAAAAATCTTGGTATTGTACAAACAAACTCTGGAACAAACTTTTTTATATAACAACATAATTATTTGAGATAATGTTCAGGTTAAATACGACTTCTTTGTAAATGAAATTAATTCAGCTGCTGATTTAAGTACGCCTTTAATTAAAATATGTACTGACCCTTTGACTAAATTCAAATCAAAGGCATACTGGAATGCTGACCTATCAAGGTCTGTAGCAACGAGAATGTTGGTATTTTCAATATTTAGGCGAAACCCAACTCCAAGTAATTTAAATATTTTAGAAAATCAAACTAATGAGAAAAAACGAGCTTTTAATCATGCCAAATCACAAGGTTGGAGGGATTTCTGTAGCAGTATAAATGAATCAACCTCTGTCTCGGAAGCTTGGAATAGAATGCGTTGGATGAAAGGGCATAAAAAAACAAAATTTTATGCTTCCAAGCTACAAGTTGACGACTTACTCTCTAGTCTTGCTCCTGATTATGTCATTCCTCAGATGCCTGTTATAGAGTCAAATAACACACCCCTAGAAATAGATGAAACGAATTGGATAGATGTTTTAAAAAAGAAAGACACGGCACCAGGGGATAACTAAATTACGTTGTCGATGCTCTATAATCTTAAAAAAACAGCAAAAGTATACCTATTAGAAATATATAATTTAATTTTGGCAACTGGTACTGTCACTACCCAATGGCAAAATATTAAAATAGTACCAATACCGAAAAATTTTAGTGGTTAAGATATCCTATTGAAATGAAGACCCATTTCTTTAATTTCATGCTTGTGCAAAATTTTCCATTCTTTATTTTGTAAAAGAATTGAATGGTATGTGGAAAAAAATAAATATTTATCATTGAACACTACGGGTTTTAGACGTTTCCAGTCATGTTTGGATTGCTTGGCTCGATTGGTTTGCTACCTCCAAATGGGGTTTGTATAGAAAATGCGTATAACAATGTGACAGTAGATAGTGTTATTCATGCTTTTAACGAAATAAATGCAGGAAATAAAATTTGCAGATATATGTGGGAAATCTTGAAAGAAAGATATCTTGAGAAAGAAAAAAGATAGCTTTTAAGTCAGGTGGACTAGTAGAGGCATTGCCCAAGGTAACCCATTGTCTTCTTTGATTTTTAATATAGTTACGCATAACATTTGTCATACGAGTAGTATTACTAACGTTATAATGTTACAATATACGACGACTTTGTCCTTAACAGAAGCTGTAAAAATCTAGCTGATAGTGTTTTGGAAGTACAAAGTGCGGTAGATGTAATGATTAAACTATTAGATCAATTAGGTTTAGAATTATCAGGGTACATCTCAAATTTGCATATTTTGCAGAGGACGTAGGAGACAGCAAGTAAATTTAACCATCAAGGACTCATTAGTAAGCCCGTCTGAAAATGTCAATTACATTGGTGTGTGGTTGGACAAAAACCTTCGTTAGGGGTAGCACATAAACGAAACTTGTGTAAAAACATAGAGGTTTTTGTGCATACTGAAAGTTTTAGCTGGAACAGCATGGGGGATGCACCCTAAACATCTTCGTAGGCTGTACATAGCATTAATCTGAAGTAGAGTTGATTTTGCAAGCTTTTTATTTGATAACAGTGCAAAAACACTTGTGAGTAAATTAGATAAGGTACAAAACCAAGCTTTGAGGATAATTGGTAGTTTCATACGAACAACTCCCATCCACGTTATGGAATGTCCTTAATCTGGCTCTAATAAGGAAATATCTTGCAATTAAATTTTGTTTAAAATTACAATCTTTTGAGAACAATATAACATTGGATCTATTAAATACCTTAAATAGCCACATTACGAATAGCTATTGGCAAAATAAGATACCACCATTATTAGTAACAGTATATTCTATCAGTACCAAAAAAGAAGTTGTTTCATCTAGTTATCCTTTAGAAATGTTTTTTTTTTTTAGATAATTGAGTTTCAAATATAAACGTAGGAGATACTATTAGAGTCCATTTAGATTATATGAAACAGTGTAGGAAATCATACGACATTAATATTTTGAAAAACAATATCTTGGAAGAAATTCATATTCATACATTTGACTAGCCTGTTGGTCTAGTGGTTAGTGTCCCTAACTGCTATGCCGGAGGTCGTGGGTTCGATTCCCACCCAGGACAAATGTTTGTGTGATAAGCACGATCATTTGTTCTGTGTCTGGGTGGACTTATCTACAATATGTATGTATTTAGAAATATATAAGTATGTTTATCAGTTGTCTAGTACCCATAACACAAGCTCTGCTTAGACGGCGCTGTGTGATAGTTGTGGAATATTATATTATTATTATATTAAATATTATGGTTGGGTAAAATTATATACAGATGGTTCTAAAATAGGAAATAATCTTGTTACCGCTTTTTATAATATAAGGCATAATAGAAAAGGATTGTTTAAAATTTGTAATAGTAATGTATGTATAATGACATCGGAGCTTCTTGCGGTATCAAAGGCACTTACATACTTGCAAAACGCAAAGTTTTAGTGCTCTTCAGCATATAGCTCGATGCGCCTTTGGCTGCAGAAGTGTTTCGATTGCTTATGTCATATAAAGACAAATATATTATTTCATGTCTTATAATGTATGGTCCCGTCACATGTTGGCTTACGGGGGAACGAGGAGGTCTACCAACTGGCAAAGACGTCTGTTTCGGATGGTTTAGAGGTGAATATTACTCCAAGATTCTCCGAACTTTTACCAAAATATAAAATTGAATGCTCTAAGGATTGGAAAGAATATTTTAATAGAACATCACTTGAAAAGGGAATCTGGTACAAGACAATACAATGTGAACCTCCACGTATTCCTTGGTTTACCAATATTAAGCTTAAGAGAAAGTTTATAATAATAGCGCATAGACTGCGGTCTGGACACGTTCCACTCAACAAGTTTCGGTTTCTCATGAGAATAAGTGACAGTCAAAATTGTGCAGAATGCGGCGCGGTGGAGGATGTCCACCACTTGTTGGTGGAATGTGTCAGGACACGAGCTGCTAGAGAGGTGCTGATGAATACTTTCAAAATTAATTTGACTGATGTTGGTGTTATTCAAAGTATACTGTCCGAACCCCTTTCTAACGCAGCCATCGCTGTTTATAAAATAATAAGTAAGGTTTTGAGCCCTCATACTTGATAAAGTTTACCTAAGTAGCTTAACTTGTATTAGGTTACGATGGGACTGGCATGGTCTTACTGTGACCAAAAGCCCCTAAATTTATAAGATTAAAAAAAAACAAAAAGGTACAGCACGCAACAAGTTACAATTTTACAAAACAAGTCCATGCTGTCCTAGTTTTCTTAAAAATAATAAATTGTCATTTATACAAATCAGACTGTTTCTACAATCGTTAGTTGTTATGTAATTTATACCATTTTTTTTGTTGATGGGTTCATCATAAATATCTTAATAACTTGTTAATATACTCTTTTTAAATTCAACAATACAATTATATTTTCCCCTAGAACTTACTGTCCAACCGCTACTACTGGGCCTTCCACAAGTCCATCCAACGATTGTTTTCCCACGTTTAGTCTTAAACCTGTATCCGTGGTACGCATTTATATCGCCTCACTACCTATTTCTAGGCCAGCCTCAATGACGTTTTTCCTCTGCAGAAACTCACTGCGGAGTCTGCAACTCTTGCTCGGCAGTATATACAGTTAAATAACCCGCTCAAAACTATTCTTGAAGCCTTTTGCTCACAAATTTATTATGTCCGTTTTGGGCCGAAACGTGTAGTCGCATAATTATTAAGCCTGTTGTTTTTGCACCCCAATCGGTGCACTTTCTGGTCAATTCTTAGGTGAAACTGTTTCAGAAAACAAAACCAGTCATATTTATAAATTAATATACTTTAATTAAGAACTTGAATGGACTTACAGTAAAATATAACTCATTTATACTATTATACAATATTTTATAGCTATGTATACCATTAAACTCCTTCTCAATGATGTAACTATTCGTAATCTCTGATTAATAACCATCTTAACTTGATCCTCAAGTTAATATCGCAAATCTATTCCTTTGTGTTCTTCTACCAGTTCTCCTGCAGAACTGACTTTTTCTTCTGAAACATCACCACCACGCTTTTCAGAGCGAGTTTTTGATCTGAATCCTCACGATGCTACCATTTGTTTTACTCGCCAGATTTAAATCCTTAATCTCATCCATGAAAAACAGTTCCATCAACATGTTCGTCATTACAAAATTCTATGTGACTTCTAATCATAGTAATATACTTAGGTATTATGTAAATTAAAATAATTAAAATCTCAATGAATATTTTAACCACACCATTTGCCATCATTAGGTGTGAATATTCATAGTTTGAAGTCGACTGACTTTTCATTGATTTTAATTGATGAGCCAAAAATTGAACGACTTCAAGCAGTCCCTATAAGCTCTCATAGCTTTATTTCTCCATTGCGCCTTTTGCTTTCTTCATTTATACTTTTGGTTTCTCCATCATCAGTTGACTTTCTTCATCAGCTGCTACTTCCTGAGGTGGGTCATTCCATTCAGCTTTTACGCCTGTTCCAAGAATCACGTAGATTAGGTTTGTGAAAAAGTACATTCCAGCTGCCACGAAGAATATCTGCCTCCAGAGGTATGGGTCTGTCTGTAATTTTTTTTAATAAGAATAATTTAGAGTTTTCCTTATCTTTGATCAATTATTTCACTTTGGCTATTTATGATTTCAGTATAACTAATGTCGATGGTTTAATTATGGTTTAGGAAAAATAAAATGATTCTAATATCAAGTTGATTTATAGATAAAACTGACCATATTGTTAAAACGATTAATGAAGCAAAATTATAATATTTTGTTGAACTTACAACGTCGGTTAGAATGAAACCAACAACTAAAGGCGTCATCGATGCTCCAAAGTTTGAAACAAAATTGCTGATACTCATCATTGTACCGGCGAAGTTAGGAGAAATATCAATGTGATTTATCTGTAAATATAAATAATTAAATAAAGCAAGGTTGAATTCAAGAATCAAAATTAACTGACCATTGATAAAACAACATCATTAATAAAACTAACAAATCAGGAAAATCTAATCAATAAAAAATAATCAAAATTTTCTTACGTGAAAGCCCAAATGTGCAGATACTTTGAAGCCACAGATAATGACTAAAATTGTTTCTACGACATATATGTTTCTGGGTACAAAAGCTAATGCAACGAGTCCAATGGCTGCCGGAACATTACCTGTAATTATAATTATATAAATTACTGTCATAAACTAAGTACCTACAAGAAGCTACAATTATCATTATATAAATGGACATTCACTCAAATACTGTCCTACCTAGTGAATTGGCTAATTTTCTTGTATTAGTGACACTAAGTATTTTCTTTACAATCAGCATATCAGTTATCCAACTGAAGAAGAAGTTTGTGAACCACATCACCAGGAACGGTAGAGCAGTCAGCAGCCCATTCTATAAATAAAAATAATAATGATGAATACTATTTACATTGATGTAAATGCAATGTGATCCATTTTATTTAAAATGAGAACTAGAAAAAAATTAAAGAGTTTTAACTTCGGCCTTCATACTGATACTCGTATACATACATAATTGCGGAAATAGCTCTGTCAGTCTGTCTGTTACTTCAACACGTTACGGTTTTAGATGAAACTACGACAATTATACGAGTAGGCCATGTCCTAGAATAGGACTTGGGATACTTTTACTCCGGGAGTATGTTGTCTCAGGATTTTGATTATCACAGAAGCTAATAGTTTCTATGTGATTTTTCATTCACCCTCTCATTCTTCAAAGTATGAGTATATTTACCGCTTTGATGTTGACTCCCATGATTTTGTCCATAAAAGCCGGTACTTCTGAATACAGAGTCACTTGTCCCCACGTCTGTCCAATGTGAGCTATAATAATGGCATACATTCCAGGATGACGCAGTATCTTTCCCCACGGTACCGACATGCTCTGTAAAAGTAATGATAATTTTTATCCTGCTTGTGGAAACCGAGATATAAATTATTTAACAAATCTTTTCTGTACTTTTTGCATTTTGGCCGCAGCGCCATGTCTGTATGAGTTAACTTTAAAGAATAAATGAGAAAAAATGGTCTCTGAAACTAGGTTAATTTATAGTTGCATCTGCGTGTGGCGGCTTTTAAAGCGTTTTAGCAGTTTCATCGTTCGTGCCGAAAATTTTCTTTATAAATTGGTATAAAGAAGTCTATTGCAGAAAAAAAAAATGAATACATGTTTTTTTATTTTAACAGTTATAGCTATTTTTTTTTTAAATTATACGTTTTAGCTATTGATCTCAGCTAAACCAAAATAGTGTGCAATTTTCATCGGTTAATTAAAAATGAACAATTTTACCTTAGTTTTAACTCCGTTTCCTAATTCGTCTTCAATGTATTTTCTCTCCCCATAAGAGATTTTGGAATGTTGAGCTGGTGCATCGGCAGCCATAAACCATAGAATGATGCCAAGTAGACCAGACATTATGCCGTAGAACCTAAAGATACCAGGCCAACCCATCGGAGAAGCAGCGATGAAACCTGTCATTGGAAGTCCGAATACTGTTCCTAAAGCTTGACCTGAAAAAAAGTTAACAAACAACAGGTTGATTGTCTTGAATTTAGTTGTTCATAATATGTTGACTAGAAACTTATGTAAAAGATGAAAAAAAAAACCTTCTATTTATTCATTGATATGATCAAAATAGAAATATTGTAACCAGATTTTGAATAATTACAATTATTGTTAATTATAATTCGTTTTAAGATGTTTTTTTATGAGTTGTTACCCCATCCTACAATCTGCTCCTGTATCGCAGGAAAATTCACATATACGTAAAAACTCACATATACAAGGCACCCATATCAGGAACAATCGTTGATAAGGTTTATCAACGATTGTTCCTGATATGGGTGCCATAAGAAAGATTTTTTTTCATGCATAGAAAAGCAACCAGTTGCTCAATCTCTGTGCCAATAGTGCCGTCAAAAATTGAAATCATATCAAAATTAATTCATTGTTATAAGGGACGCTTTTCGAATGTTAAAGTTTTATCCTGCCGCGCTCTTTGTTAGTGTTCTTGCTGGAAAGAATGTGTGGGATATAAAATCTAATTTAGTCGTAAGACAATCGAATAAACGTATCTGTGTTTGTCACGTAACTTACCTCCATAGACAAAAGCAGACATTCTTCCTCTTTCATGCAAAGGTGCCCACTTTCCAAGAGCTGTATGCAATCCAGGTAGAATACACGCTTGACTTAGACCTTGCACTAGTCTGCAAATTGCTGAAAATATCCAACCACCCTGGAAACCAAACACGCAAGTGATTATTTTCTTTTAGATAAGCCTATCCACTTATATTTCAATTGCCGTATATTACTACTGACAAAGCCCATTTTATACATCATAGATCATCTGATAGATATAGATGTCAGTAACAAAATCGCCATTGTGCCCATCTAAGTCCATGTTTTACCTTTTTTAATGTAAAAAGTTTTAAACATTTATACAACCTAATTATAATATGAAATAAAAAATATATTTTGAATGATAGTTTTCTAAAATATTTTAGCTAAATGCACTAGCGAAATCTATTATTTATGCATGACAGTGATGAAATATTACTTTTACGAAATTATTTAATGGGAAGAAGATAACGTGTTATAAAATAGGTCACACTTACGTAATAAGCAGCAACCGGGAAAACGACGGAGGCAAGGCAGTTGATCATCATGGCTCCAGTGAGAAGATACCTGGTGCCAAACCTATGCGCCAGTTGACCTGCTGGCACCTGCAGTAACATATAGCCCCAAAAAAACGATGAAATAACTATATCTTGCACTTTTTTGGTCCAATTGAACGATGGGTACTGAAAAAAAAAAATTATGTCAAGACACATGCAAGATATGACCAGTCTAAAGTCCAAAGTATATTATAGAATATACTTATAAATATTTTAATTGTGTAACTTAAAATTTTCAAAACGAGAAAATCATGAAGAAGAAAGTTAGAGTAAAAGCAATTTTCACTAAACAGATAAACCTTGCTTAGTTCAATCATATTAAATGTAATTTAGAGCTTCTATTTAAAAAATTATTACCGGTGGCACCAACATAAGGGCGTTCATAATTCCTTCAATTTTGAATTCGGTGACGTTATCAGCATTGGTTGCATTTTCAAGAGTTTCATGGTGCGTCATAGCTACCAGTGACACACCCATGCAGGATCTCATACTATAAGCTATCGTCAAGGTGCAGAACAAGATAAAACATTGCTGATGTCTGTAGCCCCATCCTGAAACTGAAAGTTTAAAAAATATATATTGTTGGATTTATTATAGTCTTCCTCTTTTTGCAAGGCTGCTGGAAGAAATTTCTTTTGAAATAAGCAGCATCTGTATATTTTGTTCTTTTAGATTGTAAGTGTTTGTATAGACATAAATCAATAAATAAATTGTTTTCTCCAAATGTTAGCTTAATTATTAGAGAAAACACAGTCACTAATTTCCCCAAACGCATTTGTTACTAAACAAATAAAACTAATTATAACATGTTAAGTTTTGCCCCATGTTCAGAGGTGCCTAGGGAGTGATGTTTGCAATGCCTATTCCAAGGCTGCATACACTCACACGTTTGGATTTCCATGTTGATCTAAAGCTGTAATGATATTCAAACAATTATTTTCCATCTATGTTGACTTGGAAGTGACATTAGAAATGCTGCAGTGAAGAATCAACACGTAAATACGGTGCAGGGTAAAATAAACAGTATCAGATATACAATATTAATTTTTATCTAGCAAAACACCTCTGATAAAATTTAAGGAAGTGGTTTTAAAGCAAAATTAAAAAAAAAATAGATTTATCTTCATAACATGTTATAGATTTCAGAACCGTTCGTGTTTTCACATTTGTTGTATTGATTTTGTATTGTGTAGATAAGTATTTGTTTAGGACTGGCCGTTGGTCTAGTGGTTAGTGGCCCTGACTGCTATGCCGGAGGTCGTGGGTTCGATCCCCACCCAGGACAAATGTTTGTGTGATGTGCAGGATCGTTTGTTCTGTGTCTGGGTGTAATTTATCTATAATATTTATGTATTTAGGATAAGTATGTTTATCAGTTGTCTAGTCCTCATAACACAAGCTCTGCTTAGCTTGAGACTAGATGGCGTTGTGTGATAGTTATGGAATATTATTATTATTTAATTCTTTGAAATAAATTTTGAGATAACAATATTGCACTCACTATATTGAAACTACGAACTTGAACAGGTATCGACCAATATTACTAATTGAATGGATTGTTCTTACAAAATCCCGCACCACGTAAATAAAATTTGACGCGTATATTTATTTTTTTATATTATTTAATAACTCACCCTTGAAATCCGGTTCCAGATCCATTTTGGCGAGATCTGCTTTAGTTACCATGTTTTTTAAATATTGTTTTGATAAAATAGTGAGCAAATTAAAAACAAAGTAGAATTATTTTTTGTAAAAAAAAAAAACTAAAATATTTTGTATATAATTATAAATTGTTTTGATTGTTCACAGCTTTGACAATAATTAAAACTATTTTATGACGGTAGTAAACGGAATTAGTGATTAAAACTATTTTATGACGGTTGTAAACGGAATTAGTGATTGATACCGGTCACTCTTAGTTCTCCGCTTTCAGATAATAAGTGAGAGCTTCTCTTTTAAACTAAAACTCTTTGTTGTCATAGGAAAAATTATCTTAAAAATCATTTATTATTATGTACATCTATCGTTGCTATCTTAAACAAATAATACGCAAAAGTCAATGCCACTGCGTATTTTACTATGTCTTACGTTTGTCGGTTTACTTTTACGTAATTAAATTACATAGACACACTTTCCGATTCAAACTGGAAATACTGCCGCAGAATATCCCTATCATTAATTTATTTGAAAGACCATAATCATCTTTCTGCCCTTGTCCCGTGTTACCGGTCATACTATTTAATAATAATAATAATAATAAGGGCTTGATCCAAAAGGCAGTACTCCTAGACACGGCGCGTATTATCCGGAGGTTCCTCTCTCAGGAGCCCAGACCGCCGGCAGCTTGGACCCTGTTCCCGATGCCGGTGGGCTACTATTTGTTATATTTTTTTTTTTCAGAAATATTTTAAAATATGATAAATATGTATATAATAATAAATGAATTGAATAATAATAATATTCCACAGCTATCACACAACGACGTCTATTCCCAAGCTAAGCAGAGCTTGTGGTATGGGTACTAGACAACTGATAAACATACTTATATATTTCTAAATACATACCTACTTATTACCGACAAATTACACCCAGACACAGAACCAATGATTATGCTCATCACACAAACATTTGTCCTAGGTGAGAATCGAACCCACGACCTCCGGCATAGCAGTCAAGGTAATTAACCACTAGACCCACAGGCCAGTCATTTATAAGCCTTTTTCTTTTTTCCATCAATTTATTTGAAAGCTAAGTAATAAAATTTAATTTGACGCAGACAACCCGAACTTGAGAAGGAATAATTTAAACAGCTTTCAATGATTGAATTAAGTGGTACAAGCTTACAAACAATAGACGATAAGCATACCTCTTTGTATTAATTAATGAGTCCTAAATTTCAAATTAGTATGAAAGATAAACAAAGCAAAAATCTTTATTAGACTCAAAAACGAGCCATGACTGTCAATTTGACGATTCGAGGTGGAGTCGAATTGGAGAAAATAATTTAAAATGTTAGAGTCTGGGCATCAATTTACGTTCTACAATACATTGCACAACATGATGAAATGTTTAAATTAGTCATCGGTTTACGTAGGAATTTTTTATCTTGAATACAAAAGTTATTCAAGATTCCACAACACAAATAGAGAAATATTAGCTGAAGAAAATATGACCAAATTTATCTTATTTTACGTCACTATACATTTTGACATTATAAAACAAATTTAACTGTCTGTATATTTGTAATTTCAAAGGTACGTGATTGATTTTATTTGACCTTTGACTGGCCTGTTGGTCTAGTGGTTAGTGACCCTGACTGCTATGCCGGAGGTCGTGGGTTCGATCCCCACCCAGGACAAATGTTTGTGTGATGAGCATAATCATTTGTTCTGTGTCTGGGTGTAATTTATCTATAATATGTATGTATTTAGAAATATATAAGTATGTTTATCAGTTGTCTAGTACTCATAACACAAGCTCTGCTTAGCTTGGGACTAGACGGCGTTGTGTGATTGTTAAAAAAAAAAAAAAAAAAAAAAAAAAAAAAACCTTCAGTTAGTTTAATGCAATACTGACTTATGGAGTATGAAATGTATCAGAATAAGGGCAAGAGTGTAGACACGAGTTGGACTACTGCCTCAAGGATTAGCTCATAATTAAAATATAGAAAGAAAAAACCCTTAAACTGCAGTGAAATACTGCAGGGCTACTACAGTCGATTTATGGTAGGGCTGATTGTTTGAGTCATCATGGTCTTGTATACCTACATCATTCAGTTGACTTTCATTTTTTTTTAACATTTCCTGTACATAAAGGTACAGAGCCGGACTTAATGACTTTGGCATTTTCTACCAGTCAACCAGTGACAGTGACAGTAAGTGTATCGGTCTTTTGCATTCTAGGATCACTGATTCAGGTTCAGAAATACCACGTGGACTCAATAATAGGCAAAGGATTAATATTTTGAACAACCCGCTCTTTGTGACTCAACGACTCAACATTAATTAAAAAAACGTTGTATTATTATTATTTATAACTTTATTGCACACCTTAGCTTAATACAGGATAAACATTTACAAAAGATTATGTGTACAATAGGCGGGCAATTGGCGGGTTGTATTGTAGTAATCAGTAATGAACGTTGTATTGGCGAGTAAACTGAGCATTTCATTGATGATTCAATGAATAAAACTTAGGAATTTCCACAGGCAGTACCAGTATCTAAAATATGATCACTCGTTTCCGTTACTGTCGGTTTAATAAACTTTTATAAATGTCAATAATTACTGAACGACTCCACTTTTTTCGAAAGACAATCACAGACAGTGAATGTCAGAGACAATAACCTAACCAAGGCCACCAAGACCACCGGTTCAAATCGTCACTGAGCGTCATGTTGTTTATCTTGCCAAACAAAGAATATCAGGGTCTTGGAAGGCAATGACACCAACAGATATACTTAACAGTTGCTTCACGTTACATGACCTTACGAGTATCATTTCGTAAGGTCATGCCATCTCACAAGAAAACTGAGTTCTTCCAGCAATTTTGGCTTTTTGTTTTTTTTTAACAATAAACGGAAACAGCTCTACGCTTTTTCACGATAAGATGGCATATTAGGATTAGTCGTATCGTAAGGTAAAAGTTTTAAGTAACTTGATCTGAAGTTTTCCTTGCGGAATAGCGTTAGAAAGTGTTGCTTTTATGGCTTACGTTTACGAGTTGAAGGTAATTATTAAAAGTTTTTTACTGTTTTGTTTAATTACTTTATTAAGAGGAATGGTTTCAGTACCTTCACCCTTTGAGCTCCAGGCTCAAATTATTCAAACAAAATGTTGGAGAAGACAGAGACTGTCTGTTATATTTACCTCCATGTATGTGTGTACCAGCTAATAGCTTTTTCATTTTACCTTTTAATATATTGTTGATAGGTTCGCGCTTGACCGCTATCTCACCTGATTAGAAGCGACGATGTGGTCGACGATGGAGCGCGCTTACCTAGAAGTAGCCTATTATATCTTGATTTAAAGGTTCAAAGGGTTGTAGCCATCAGGAAACAGAGATTCCAGCAAGGAATTGCATTTTTTGGCTGTACGCACAATTAATGTGTTCCCGAACTTTATCTATTTAGTTTAGTTTGTCAGAGTATTTGATCATAGTAAGAACACTAACACTATAGCCTATAGCATGTATTTAACATTAGTCAAAACTTATTAACCTCTCGTCGACTTTCGTCATAAGAAACATTAGAAAAACATTTTGTCTCAATGATTTTAAACTTGAGCAGATTTTGGTATTTTACAAGATGTGTTTCGGAGAGTGTGCACAGGAATTATATGGTTGATTCTGCCGTTACTTTTCTACCATCAGACAACGTAAGGCGAATGTCCACCTTTACATTGTTGACACCTCTACTATCCCGACTAAGCGTTTCGCCTCATCGTTTATACCACGTACATCGAAGAACTGAAACAATTTGCCTACAACGGTCTTCTCGTTCAGCTATAATTTAGGTGTATTCAAGGCTAGTCTCTAAGTGCACTAATTTATTAAGAGGCGGAATAGGCTTTTTAATAATTAATATGAAAATAAACAAATTGTAAATACTTTCTTTCATACGCCAATTTCAACGCATACCATTGAGTAGAAACTGGCGACTCATGATTCCCTTATTTTCTCAAAAAAGTAGAAATGATTTATTTATTTATGTAGACACAAAAATAGAAAGAATATAACATGTTGTAAAACTTAAACTCTTTGAAATGCAACAAAACAATCATAATAATTATGAAGACTATATATTTTTATGAACTTAAATACATTTGAAGTACCATAAATTATTATTTTTTAAATAGTTTCATAACTATGTATTACAAAATAAAACTCCTGTACGAAGTGACTACGCATAATCTCTATTTGATAAACATATTGATGTTCAACTTAATTTCCTATGAACGTAATCTGTTCCTTAATCACTTACTAGTTCGCCTGCTAAGCTGACTTCATTCTGCATAATATTCATAACCAAGTTTTATGACCCTGATGAACCCAGAATTCCGCGACAGGTCGCGGCATGGCGGACAGAGCTCCGGCGGGATCTCATGGTGGAATGGCGTCAGCGTCTATCGCAACCCCGTCATGGGCACGCCACAATTATGGCGATAAGTCCCCTCTTTGAGGCGTGGCTGGAAAGACCTCACGGCGTCCTTACCTTCCGCATGACACAGGTCCTCACCGGAAATGGCAAGCGCGCCGGGCCCTGATCGAGGCCATGGTTCGGAGCGAGGAGGAGTGGCAGGCGGTCGCCGACTTCTGCGAAGCAGTAATGCTCTCTAAGGAGGAGGCCGACCGCATCAGGCAACGGCGCTCTCGCCGCCGCCGCCGGGATTCCGATCCCGATTTCCACCGTAGGCGCGGGCTTGCGGACAGTGAGCAGTGGGTAGCTCGCTGTCCGGCCGTCCGGTAACCATCCGGACCAAGCCCAAGTCGTTGACGGCGCGCGCTGTTCCCACGCGCCTCAAGGAGTTGTCAGCAACAGCAGGGGCCCAGCCGGGTCGAAGCATATTGGGGCCAGGGTTATCCGAAAGGGCGCTCGAGCCCCGGTATGAAGGCTAGAAGGAACGGGATGGGTTTTTTAGTCAGTAAGAGTCTGACACTATCTCCCGCTCCGCCCAAGATTGTCAGGGGGTTGTCAAAAGATGATTTTTCCCATCCAAAAAAAAAAAACAGAATTACTTGCAATGCTTTTCATCACCGTTACCAACATTATATTGCTTCAAAAGTAGTTCTATCGGACTTTCGGTCATCATAAAATTGTAAATGACTTCTCATCATTATTTTACTGCCTTTGTCTCGTTTTATTTGGGGTCGGCGCAACACGTTTTTTTTCCTTCATTCTGTCCTATTAATCGTCACACTATCACTAACTCCCTTTTCTTTCATATCACTTCTCACACAATCCATTCATCTTTTCTTTGGCCTATATCCCCCTTCATCCTACCACATGTAAACTTATGACTTCTAATGACAGTAATATACTTATGATTAAAATAATTGAAACTTCAATGAATATTTTAACCACATTATTATAAGGCGTAAATATTCATTGTATGTCTTCAAATAGTCCCATAGGCTTTCACAGTTTTATTCCTTTATTAAACTTTTTGATTTTTACATTTTATAGTTTAGGTTTTTCCATTATCAGTTGACTTTCCTCGTCAGCTGTTACTTCCTGAGGTGGGTCATTCCATTCTGCTTTTACGCCTGTTCCAAGAATCACGTAAACAAGGTTTGTGAAGAAGTACATTCCAGCTGCCACGAAGAAAATCTGCCTCCAGAGGTATGGGTCAGTCTGTAAGCATTGAAGGTAAATAGATGAATAATATAAATCATAACTTATATTCGGGGTTTATTTAGGATTTCTAAATCAATACAGATAATTCAAAAGCCGACACAATTGACATATAATAATGCATGTATTATTGAAACGCTAATATAAGAAATTAGTTTTTGACAGCGACTTCACGCTCATGAAAGTAAGTTTCTCCAAACATACTTTGGATCCTCGTTTCATCCCCTTAGAAGATGAATTTTGAAAAATTTTCTCTGAGTGCTCGCTTATGTTATAAAAGAAAACCTTGTGCGAAATTTCACGTTACTAGTCTTAGTAATTTCAGCTATGCATTGATACGTCAATCAGTCAAGTTATCCTTTTATATACTCGTGTATATAGAGTAACATTTGATGAACTTACAGCATCGGTTAAAATGAAGCCAACTACCAAAAGCGAAATAGATCCTGCAAAGTGTGAGATAAAGTTACTGATACTCATCATTGTGCCGGCGAAGTTTGGCGCAATATCAATGTGGTTTATCTGTAAAAATAAAAATAAAAAATTGGCACATATGGACACACACACAATGTAAAAACAACATGTGTGTATAAACCATTAAATCAAACATTAAACAGAACCAAAGAATTAAAATTAATTGATAAATAGTTGATTATTTGTGACGAGTGACAAGACAGAATGAAAGAAAAAAACGTGGTGCGCCGACCCCGATTAATATGGGATAAGGACAGGAATAAGAAGATAAATAACTAATTATACACTGTCAAAAAAGACAAGAGGATGAGTAAAGCTTGTTGATAAAACAAAAGGAATACTTCTTACGTAGAATCCCGAATGCGCCGATACTTTGAAGCCACAGATAATGACTAATATTGTTTCTACGACATATATATTTCTGGGTGCGAAAGCTAACGCAACGAGTCCAATCGCTGTCGGGACGTTACCTGTAATCGTTATTATATAAGTAGATTTATTTATATGTACTAACTATAATTACAGTAAAATAAAAAAACCCTACGTCAATCACAGAATACTAAAATTAAACTAAAATATGGCATCAAAAAACTCTTCCACATCGCTGTCAACTGGCAGAAGACTGGCTGTCCAAAAGACTGGCGGCATTGCTATGCTGTATGGTAATGCTTATCCTCTGTCCGAGGTAAAAGCCAGCCCTTGGGTCACTCGAAGTGTCAACTAGACGTTTTGACAGATCTTTAACTCAGTAAACCCCAAGTGAACGCCAGCGTTCGCGCATCTATTGTCGTATAATTGTGTCTCAAATTGACGGTAAAACAGCTTGGGAGCACTCGGACCCCACGATCCGAGAGTTTCAACTCCAAACGGTTCGAAAATATAACTTCCAACAAGATTGTTATGGGTAGATTATATTATCAGTACTGTATTGAATTAAATGCAAGAAGCTATAATCATCGTCATTTGTACATACCTAGTGTATTAGCTAATTTCCTTGTGTGAGTGACGCTAAGTATTTTCTTTATAATCAGCATATCTGTTATCCAGCTGAAGAAGAAGTTTGTGAACCACATCACCAAGAACGGTAGAGCAGTCAGCAGCCCATTCTATAAATAATTGAATAATGATTTTTCATTTCAGTATATGTTTTGGTTTTTAATTCAACGCAAGGATCGCATTGGATTATGACTTAGAATTAATCAAACGCCACAAAACAAGTAGACTATAGATATACTTTGTACAGAATCAGTAACTGAGTAGATTCCAACTGTTATTACACCATGTTATATTTTTCCTCAAAAATATTTTTAAATATCACAAGTTGGCCAACACTGACACTAAGTGCAACACAGGTCACGCAAGAGTAAAACAACCCCTCAGTCGCCTAGATGGCCCGGTGACCATGTATTTTTGCTTTGAGATTTTTCATGATACAGTGATGAAATTTTGTACATAGATTCTTTACATAAAAATATTTGACATGTGTTTCGGTTTCGCTCAAACTAAAACTAATATATTTATCTAAATTCATGTCCAACGGGTTGGTTTTAGATGAATTTTATCGTCCGGATAGACCATGTCGTGGAAGAGGATACTTTTTATGTAGTAAGTAATGTTTTCATGGAAAAAATTTTAGCCCTCACATAGGTGAAGTTATTACAAGAAACTAGGAAATAATAAATAGTCGCAGTAGTAATAAAAAGTATCATTGTAATCGTAGTGTCAATGAGTATTGTAGTTTTGTTTTAAGCGGAAAATCTTCAAAATTTTTAAGCACAAAAGTACAAAGGGTGGACTTCTCCTCTTCTGGCTAGGAGAGAGAGAGTTTCAAAGTATTACTGACTAAAATCCACGGTGTTCTTTTCCTGGCCTTTTGTGACGGCCATAGTAATTGTGTCAAATAATCCGCAACCCCAGCAGAGGTTATTTTATTATCTAGTTTTTAATTCATGACGATTCACTATTTATATATATTTATTCAATACTTATTTTACTATCTTCAAGATAAATATATTTACCACTTTGATGCTGACTCCCATGATTTTATCCATAAAAGCTGGTACTTCCGAGGTCAGAGTCACTTGTCCCCACGTCTGTCCAATGTGAGCGACAATAATGGCGTACATTCCAGGGTGACGTAGTATCTTTCCCCATGGTACCGAAATGCTCTGTAAAAATAATGATTAAGTATTTTTATTCTGCTTGTGAATCCTGTTTCGTTATTTTAGCCAAGAGACGTCCACTATTGGACATAGTCCTCTCCCAAGTGTCGTTATAACTACCGGTTCTGTGCGTGCATCCGACATCTTCCAGTACGCGGATCCACTATACTACAAAAATTCCGCCGAATTCAGAGAAGCTACTGCTGTTTTTGAAGTTTGTTAAAAACAATGATATTACCTTGTTTTTAACTCCGTTTCCTAACTCATCTTCAATGTATTTTCTCTCACCATCAGAAATTTTGGGATGCTGTGCTGGTGTGTCAGCAGCCATAAACCATATCACAACTCCAAGTAGACCAGATATCATGCCGTAGAACCTGAAGATACCAGGCCAGCCCATCGGAGAGGCAGCTATAAAACCTGACATTGGAAGTCCAAATACGGTTCCTAAAGCTTGCCCTGAAAAAAATAAATAAAAAAAAAAACAATCTGTGACACAGGAAACGATTAGATTGAAACCAAACACAAACTTAACTTGTAAAGATTAACTTATTCGTATTTAATTCAGATAAACCAAATTAATGTTAACATTTCAGTATTGTTTTATTGATATGATAAAAAAAGCATGGATACGTTGCATTGTAACTTACACTATGTTTTATTTAAAAGGATTATTTTAAAATAAAATTTTGCTCCACATTAAGAACCGCTCCTATATCGTGGGCGCATTCAGTAACATGTAAACCTTGCCTTTTGTATGTAATATACAAGGCACACAGCCCTCGAGCAACATCGATAGACCATACAAACATTAGTCCTGTGCGGAAATCGCAACAGCAGTAAATGTTTTACATAAACACAATCTTCATCATTAATACCTTCTACTTTCTAACTAGGCAGAATTTTGTAGACTTCAAAATCTCCAGTAATCATGAGACTATTATCAAATTTACATAAATTACATGTCGTAACTTACCTCCGTAGACGAAAGCAGACATTCTTCCTCTCTCAGGCAAAGGTGCCCACTTTCCAAGAGCTGTGTGCAATCCAGGCAGAATGCACGCTTGACTTAGACCTTGCACTGTTCTGCATATTGATGAGAATATCCAACCACCCTGGAAACCACACACACAAATCATGATTTTTTGTTTATATTTATAATAAAATATATTATTTATGTAGAATTACAAAAGCAGTACGCCACTGCTTAACGCCATTTAATTTAGTCCATCCAAAGGTAGACAAGTTGCTGCCAGTGATAAAACCGCCATTGTACCTATACACTTAAGTTTGTGCAAAAGTTGTGTAACCTTTTTGATTAACTCTTACAATAATGTTTGCTTTGTTCTATTCTAATGTTAAATTTATTTCCAAGCTGTACTGAATGAAATACTTTCATTCAAAATATTCTCGATGAGTTTCGGTAGATTTAGATTTTTTTTGTTGAGAGATTTTGCGATGGCAATTTTGTACGAATTTAAGCTGTACATGATGATTATAAATTTTTAATTTCACGAAAATATTAATTTCATGAAAACAAAGTAATATGCAATAAAATAGTTCAAACTTACGTTATAGGCAGCAATCGGGAAGACGACGGAAGCCACGCAGTTGATTAACATGGCTCCAGTGAGGAGGTACCTGGTACCGAACTTGTGCGCCAGCTGACCTGCAGGGACCTGCAGTGACATGTACCCCCAAAAAAACGATGCTATCACTGTGTCTTGCACTTTTTTGGTCCAATTGAACGAGGGATACTGAATCAAATAGATTACATATCAATACACGTTTGAAGTTTATTGTAGAATATTTATGAGGTGTAAAATAAATATCAAACAAATCATAAAAAATAAACTTATAGTAAGGTAAATTTTTATTAAACAAGGATAAGTAGTAAGTATTGCTTAATCAGTTTGGTTCATCATCATCATCATCATTATTGCAGCCAATAGACGTCCACTGTCGGACATAGACCTCCCCCAAGTGTCGCCACAATGAACGGTCCTGTACGTCTCGCATCCATTGGATTCCCGCACCCTTATCAAGTCATTGGTCCACCTTGTAGGAGGCCTTCTAACGCTACGTCTTCAGTTCTTCTTCTTACTTGGTTGCCATTTCAGAACCTGTCGGCCCCAAAGGCCATCTGTTCTGCGAGCAATGTGTCCTGCCCATTGCCACTTAAGTTTGGCGATTCTTCGTGCTATTATTAGATTATTAGTTTGGTTAGTTATAAATTATCTCATTTTTATAACCTCTAAACTTACCGGTGGTACCAACATAAGAGCATTCATAATTCCTTCAATTTTGAATTCAGTAACATGATCAGCATTAGTTTCATTTTCCTGTCTCTCATTGTACGTCATAGCTACCAGTGACACTCCTATGCAAGATCTCATGCTGTTAGCTACCATTAGGGTGCAGAATAAGATAAAACATTGCTGATGTCTGTAGCCCCATCCTGTAACTAAAATTAGAATAAAATCAAAGCATAATTTCGGCTGCATATATATATAGTCATTTGTCTTGAACATATTTTCATTGAATACTAGCTTTTGCCCACGACTTCGCTTCCACTCTACCCTGCTCCACCCCACTATACGTTAGTCTACTCTATTCTACCCTACTCTACCCTACACCACCCTACTCTACCCTACTCTACCCTACACCACCCTACTCTACCCTACCCTACCCTACACTACCCTACTCTACCCTACTCCACCCTACTCCACCCTACTCCACCCTACTCCACCCAACTCTACCCTACTCCATCCTACTCTACCTACTCTACCCTACTCTACCTTACTCTACCTTACTCTACCTTACTATACCCTACACTACTCTAATTTTATTTTTTTCAAATAAGAACCTTCTGTTCACAATAAAAAAACACAACAAAAAAAGAATTAGCGCAATCGGTTTAGCCGTTCTCGAAATATGAGCTTAGCAACACATTAAGCGATTCATTTTTATAATATAGATATTAGTTAGCTTAGTAAAGTGGGCAGTATTATCGTTTTGAAGAGTTACCGTTGCCCTGAAAAGCAAAGAACAATATTGAAAAAATGCAGGTAGGCTACCTTTCGAAATCCGTAATTAGAGACACAATAGAAAGACAATGAGAGAGTGAATGCGTAAAGGTTAAGAAGTTTGGTAGACAGTAGATGATGCAGAGAACACTATAGAAGGAATATTTTTTTTTCTAAATACCTATTATCAGCTTAGCCCGCGTAAAAGTATAAAATTTATTAAAGTATAAAGTTTATTCCTTTGGGATAACCAAAGGAATAAACTTCTGTGTATTTTTTGCCTATCTAGTCTTCTTATATTCTTTATTGTACATAACTTTACAAATTCTACATAGTAAGAAAGCCGATGTACACAGGCGAGCGCAACCCAAAATTGGGTTTTCTTACAGCAAACTTCTGCATCTTCATATGCATTAATGGAGTGTTCACATTCGCGTCACTTCCAATATGATGCTAACCAAAACCGACTGGGAATTTTTCGATACGAAACATTCTCAGTCATCACTGAGCATGTAGTTTTAAACTCTTCCTTAATTATAAACTTTATTGGATAAGGCCCGTCCTTGCTGTCCTCTCCTAACGACGCCCTGAGGCGAAGTCCAAGGACTCTTAGTTTTATGTTTTTTTTTTTTTTTTGTAAGTCCTGTCTTTCATTTGTTAAGACCGCCATCGGCAAGGTTAAGTAGATGACAACCCTATAAGTTGGCTTGATAGAAACCGCTCATAAAAAACTGGGCACGTGCAAGTCGGGCTCGTGCACTGACAGTTGCTTACAGTGTTACCTATGTAAATAGTGCAATTCCCAAAAATTCCCAAATGGAGTCTTGAAGACAATTTTACTGTTTTCAGATTCCGATATCTATGTTACAAGATCTTGCTTTATGCTAAATTTCAGGATTCGGAGTCAACGGGAAGTACCCTATGAATTTTTATTCCCATGAGAGTGTAAAAATGTACGTTTTTTTGCGAAATAAACGGCCGTACCTTTTGTTTAGTTAATTTAGAAGTTTGATTTTTTCAGTTTCAAGGGACCGCTGACTTGAGTATAGGTATATTTTTAATTTTAACTTGAAAGAAAATTACTAAAAAATAATTAACTAGATACCTCTCGCGTTCTTCAGATAAAGGGTCTTAACAGACAGACGGACTGACATCAAAGTGGTCTTATAAGAGTTCTATTTTTTCCTTTTGAGATACACAACCCTAAAAAAATGTGACGCCCAGTGTGTAGCGCATGCACTTAGTAAACTTACTTACACTACTACAATGCCATAGAAACCTGCATCACGCGAACAAAAGTTTGACACGCCCCGCGTTTTTCAACTTCTAAGTTTTATGCATTTTTATTTCTTTGTTGATGTCGTGCTCTGCTATGACGACTTTCAAATAAGTTGTTGTCTAAAAAAATAGATGCACTAATAACTCACCTTTAAAATCCGATTTCAGATCCATTTTGCTAAATCAGCTTTAGCTATTATATTTGAAAAGCGTTTTGATAGAATAGTAAGCAAAACAATACTTTTATGTTAATTTGCTATTTTGTATCAATTAAAAAAAAATGAGCCATACTTTGCAGCAACGGTTATGGATCGTTTTAATTATCCATAGTTTCTTTATTTTATTATGGTACTAAACGGTACTAGCGATTGTCGACTATACTTTCAAGTAATTAGTGAGAATTCTTTTGCAAACTAGAATTCTAGTTGATAGCTAAACAAATATCTTAAAAATAGTTTCTGTTGCGAAGATCTGTTTTCGTTATCTTAAACAAATACTAGGTACGCGTCAATGCTACTGTTTGTTTATATTTATAATTACTATGTTTTACGTTTATCGGTTTACTTTTAATTAATTAACGAACATCCCGATTCTTTCCAGCTGAAACTGAATCTAATGCCGCGTAAATACATATCTACTGTTTTATTACTACAACAATGATGTAGTAAATTTTATTTGAAGATATATTTAAAAAGTACCTACTTCATTTAATTAAAATATACTGCGACTTGTAAATGTAATTTTTACCGCTTTAGTTATAACAAATAAAAAAAAAATTCTTTTGCAGCTTTTTATGGGGCTACCCCCATAAATATCATCATTTTCCCTTGTTGAAGTTCATATTCAAATGAATAAGTTAAAATATTTGAAAGGAAACAGATTAGCTGTTAATTTTACCTGGATGATTTGCATGTGCACCACTGCGTACCTTCATCATTTTGCGTTAACTATTTAGTTCGAGTGTATTTGAAGAAGAAACCATAGCATATTTATTTTTTGTTTTATTTAAGCTGGTTAATCTCTCTTTATTTTTGTCATAAGAAACAAATTGGATTTAAATAATAAAGACATAATGGTATTTCATATTTTATTTATTTTATTAGGGTGGCTTAAAGCTAACAATACAACACATTTAACGATAATATTAGATCTTCCTCTATTGTTTTTTCAGAATTTCAAAATATAGAATTTTATCCAACCCGAACGTTGAAAACTTGTCAAATTCTAGATCTCTATGTTTTGTGCTAGTCCTTATGATCCTTAAAACGAATGTGTTTATTTGTGCACTTTTACCTTTTTAAAAGTGCAAAAATAAACAAATTCTTTTCAGATTAAAAATAATATTAAATAAATAATTTAAAATAATATTTTCTCGATTAAATTACTTTAATATAATAAGTATTATTATTGAGTTACTTCGAGTTCTTTTTCATATTTTGATTCTGCCTTATGACACTTATCTGAAAATAAACGAATAAAACATGAGTAAATCTAGTATTTACCAACAAAATGTATATACATGTGGGTATACACAAACAAATATTTATCCTTATCGCAGTCGACAGGAAATGTTCCGAGATAGATGACAACATGATTAAAACTTTTAAATACTTTTCCTAATATCTAAATAAATATGATAAAGTAGAACAAGCCTACACACGAGTGGGGATTTCCGACTCGAAATCTCCTCGCCATATTTATTCAAGCAGCTTGTCGCTGTAGCTTGTTTGTCAAAAGTTAGATTCTCGGAATCATAATTTTACCTTCCTGATAACCAACGTTCCAAGGTTGCAAGTTAGCTGACATCAGAATAACGAAGAGAGTATTCGTGGTGATACACACTCCCGCCATTATTAGGAACATAGTCCGCCATTGTGTCTGGTTATACTGTAACAAAATCATTAGAAAAACGTTATAAAATGTATAAGACAAAACTGAGGAAAACTAGTGGAAAAAAGTAAGTTCTTTTTATTGAAACCGGTGGTGGTTCAAACAAATAGATATCACTGTTTGAGATACAAAGAAAATCGATTTAATTTAGTTTCAGTTTACAAGATGTCGCTACTTGTTACGTGCCGTTTATTTCACACGGATTGTTTCTGTAAATTTGTGAAAAAATAATTTCAGTTTGCAGTTCTCACTTAGCCTATCGTATTCTTTGAATTTTTGGCTAGTTAGTGAGAAAATTAGATTTTAAATGGAGATAATAGATATGTAGCCAAGTTTTGCGTTAGGATCGACACTGTTGTATCAGATACAGAACACATATAGTTGGGGTAGTTTAGAATATTATAGCCATGCCCCAGACCACTTTCTTACTGTGAAGACACGGACTCTCCAACGATCCTTCGGTTTTATTATTATCATTCGTTTTTTGAATATCCTCCTACGGTGGAAGCAATTTCAAAGACAAATCTACGTAAAAAATGTCATATAGCAGCAAAAAATATCTATTTAGATACCCACCACATCCGTGACGACGTACGATACGAGCACGGGTAGCAATACACTGCAGAGGTTCATCATCGTGTTGCCCATCATCATGAGAGTACCACTGAAGTTTGGAGCCAAGTCGATGTGGTTCACCTTGAAGAAAATAAGTTGAAAATATATTTGTCCAACAAATCAGGAACAGAGTCAAGTAGGTACTAACCCACCTGAGTCCTCGTGGACTCTCACGACTCATACGTTGTATCTGCTATGCTATGCGAGTCACACTAAAATCGGGTTTGTTATAAAAAATCTATTTTGTCATTTTTTACAAAAAATAATAGCACAGTAATGAATCATTTATTGATTTAGATTTAGAGTTCACCTTCAAATAAACGGTTTAATGTTGAAAACAACAATGCACCGAACTCAGTGATAGAAAAATAAAAAGCAAAAGTTAATAAATATGTTATTGGTAACTATGAAGAAGTAACAAATAACAAACTCGATGGACTGAAAAGATGAATATGTATATGGGTAGATCATGTACCGAAATAGTACACATGTTATGTTCTCGTGGGATAATTTACAGAAATTGTTATTTTCTGAATTGCCCACTAACGTCCAAAAAATAGATAATCACAGTAGTATCACTAAATATAGGGATCTAAATAATGTGAAAACATAAGTAATTATCTTTCTAGTAAATCTTTAGATAGTTCAGTTGCTCACCATCCACCCGACGTGTACTGCCATATGGCATCCCATAGAGAATACTAGGCATACCACTGCGACCACCGTGTTGGAAGTGAATGTTACACATAGAAGTGCTACTGCTACACCAACTTGTGCTAAAACGAAAAACTAAACATATAGTAGATGTATGATTATACAAATTTTTACAACAGTACTTAATCAAGAAAACGGTGGAAGGATTGTAGAGGAAAATGACATGACACATTGACCTAAAATCAATAATGTTTATGGTAAGAGAGTAGTAATGGATGAACACAATTCTCAATTTTATTTTAAGTACTTACCTTTGAAAATAATTTTAATATAATATAACATTAGTTGTTACATTATATTAGCGTGATTTGAAAGTTTTTTGGTTAAAATTTACGTACGCAGGAGGTTAATAAATTTAACTGATAAAATGTACATTTTAGTATCTTTGATGAAGCTCAAAATTTGGTTACTTCTTTAATATTGTATTATACATTTTTATATATATACCACCAAAACACTATAAAATTATGTACTTACATATACTGTTAAAAATTCGTCGTGCAGTTTTTACTGTAATAATGTTTCTGTTTGTCAAAAAGTCTGATAACAATCCAAAAGACATGCTTGTAAAGAAACTGATTACATAAGGCAGCGATGACAGGAAACCACTCTGAAGGAAGTAAAAATAATATTACAATTCTGAAATATAACACAGAATATACATATGCCCAATTGTTACCATATCTATAAGTAGTTATGTTTCTTGCATCCAGCGGATGCCTGCATTTTTCAATAGAAAAAATAAAAAGTAAAATTCGTATATGTATGCTGGATTACTTAGTTTCTTTTAAAATAATTTGGTTAGGTATGGTACATTCATACTTGAGGTATATTCGTGACTATTTCATATATTGGCGTAGTCAGAACAGTTGGAACTGGTTATATCTCAACTGTCACGGCTTATTTTAATTATTTTTGTTCTTCAATTTATTTATTTTTTGTTCCGTAGCCGTAATTCGTGATAATTTGTGTGTCCTTGGAGGTTTTTGAAAGAAAGAAAAAAAAAACATTTATTCGTACCTAACACATACAGTAGAATTCTATATAAAAAAAGATAACTTTAAAATCTCTGCCAGGCAAAAAAGACGCCTTACTCAGCATAAGAAGTATATCCATTGAAATTTACACTTTGCAATGTAAAATAATTTTATTTTTTTACTGACTGATCTTGATAATTCAATAGAAATAATTTTAAGTAACATGGCGCGTCAAGAAATTATTTACAAAGTATTCTATCTACCACAATACTAAGATATGGTTAGTTACATTACGAGCATAACTAAGTGGATAAACAGACAAATATAGTTTCTTGGACTTAATAGATCGCTGTTAACAGATTTATTTATTTATTTATTTAACCAGAACGACAGAATGCCAATTACACTGATTACTAAAGTTACAAATTATGTAAAACCTAATTAAAGAAAATATAACAAATAATATAACTAAATCTCTTATTCAGTCTTCTCGCAAATCGCCAGACATTCGATCAATATCTCCTTCCATTCATCAGCGAATAGATCTAGTCTAGGACTGGATTCAAGAAGAGCGTTGAGTGCGATTAATATTCGCGGAATAGGTGACATACGTCGTGCAACCGTACGGCTGATGAATATAATAATAAGGAATACTTACACTTCTAACATTGACGCCAAGGATGTAATGGATATAAGAGGGGACTTGGGTAAAGAAGAACACAAAGCTGGAACCACTACCAATGTGTGTGACCAGTACACCCCACATGGGCTTTGAATACAAGATGGCCTTCCAAGGAGTCTTAAGCCCCTGGAATTTGGTAAAAATATGTTTAAATAAAACGTGTTTACTAATACGAGTATCATAGATATTAAAAGACAGTATGGCAGTATCAAGAAACAAATATCAAAACCACCAATCAAAAGGAAGGATCAAAACTTACAAAATGGTCTAGTAAATAATTGAAACACCAATATAATCTTAATTAGTATATGTGCACGTACAACTTTGACTTTGTAAGATTGATATTGACCTTATTATTGCCATCATCGACTCGTCCCATAATATAAGTCTTTTCCTCCTCGCTTATGGTCTTATGGTCTGAAGGTGATGCAGCTCCAAATATGGTTAGGATAGCGAACAAGCCGAGACATATTAGACCGACAGCCCAGAAGGTGGACGGCCATCCCCATCTGCTTTCACTCAGGTAACCAGACAGTTGGAAAGCAATTATAGTGCCTGAGGTTAAGCCTGGAATGTTTAATAAACAACATTTATACTAAATTACCCGAAATATATGCCTAGTATTTTTATGTAAATTATCGATTTGCAAAATTTCTTAACTGCATTGTGAAAAATAATAAAATTTGTAAGTTTGATAAGTAAGCAAAAATAAATAGTCACTAGGCCATCCAGGTGAATGAAGAGTAGTTTGGCATTAGCACACAGCAGTTTGCTAGCGCCTAATACTCGCTATGACCCGCCGTGACCTGTTTTGTACTTATTGTCGAAGGTGTACAACTTGTGGCATTTTAAAATATTTTTGGGAAAACATATAACATGGTGTAAAAATTATTGGAATCCATTTAGTTACTGATTCTGAACAATCTATTTCAGGTTTCAGATAAACTAAAAATAATGTTGTATAAGTTATGAAATGTAACAATTTAAATTTTATGGAAAGGTTTTTAAAATTTAATGTGTATGACTTTACGAGTTAAGTCAAACTAAGGGAATAATAGATCTGTAGCGTGAAAAACGGTTTATTGCATTACAAACCACTTAATGAGTAAGGTTCCGTTGTAATTTATCTCAAAAACCATGAAAATGACATCTATGATATTATGATGTTATACATAACATCGTAGAAAATAAATGTAAGTGGTTTTTTCAACAACAAAGTTAAACGAGACGATAGATTTTAGGCCCGAATGTATTTGTAATTAAGATAATAATATGGTTTAAGAAATGCGGTAATATTTTTTTTTGCATAATCTCGCTTTTGCAAAATATTTTATATTTCTGCTCTTTGACTAATAAAATTTGCAGATATTTCAGTAGAGGGTTAAAAAGTTATTAACAGACACTACTTTCGCTTTGTAATACTAAGCCATGATTAACGATTGTATGAAAGTATATGGCAAACTTCCCAATTCTAACTGTAAGTTTGTAACAAAATGTTCTTGTGAGATAAATCTACAATTTTATTATTTTCGGAATTATTCCTTTACATGTGCTGAGAAACCTTGCTCCTGGCCAAACAGATTCTAGTTCAACGGGACTATACAAATTTTCTAATGTTGAGATGAAGATGATCACTGTGCAAAAACTACTCATAATAATCTGGTTTTGATAAATAAGATGTCAGTCATTTTCTTTCATATCATACTATGTATAGAACTAATGACTACATGTCTATTATGACACGTGTTTCTTATCACTTTTCAAACAGTTGTTACTGTGCTTATATTTGAATTAGTATTACGATGTAACAATTGACTGCTAAACAATTATTGTTATAACTGACTACTAGAGCGTAATGTATGTATATTAATCTTGTTTGTATATTTATGTTAAATAATCATAAATGTTAAGTTAGCATTGTGATATAATTAGCTATATTTGAGTATCAGTCCACATAATTTTTATACATCACTAATTTTTAATTAGTACAAATACTTAAAGGGCTTATTAGAAAAGCCCTTGCTATTATTTAAGTAAAATCTCAATAAATAATATTCATAAACAGCAAAGTTATTAGCATTTGTGTTTATCCCAAAATGTCTCTCACTTATGGAAATATTGTGCAGCCTATTGATTATGAATGAATAAATGACGATTAAAATGGAAAAACACTGCCCGCAGTATTTTCTACTAGCATTGTTATGTATGATTGAGTTTATGATGAATTTACCATTTCGTGGTCAATTTTAGGATTTCGGTTTTTTCTACTTTTGAATACAAAAATATGATCAGTAACACAAGATACAGCCCCATTTTTTTGTGTACTAATTAAAAAGTAGGGGTGTATAGCCACTTAGATAATGATGTTATCAAAAATATTACGTACCTGTATAAACATAGCTGCCAAGAGCTCCGCGCTCACTTATAGGGACCCATTTTGCCAATAGTGACTGTACGCTAGGGTAGACTCCTGCTTGGGACAGACCCTGTGCAATACGACAGGCACAGACAGCTTTCCAACCACCCTAAAAATAAAAATAAAATGATAAATTTTTAGCCGCATGTAAAAGAGTTTTTATAATCAATCTAGAAGTTTTCGTTTTTTGCATAACAAACAAATAAAAAACAAATCTTTCGTTTTTATATTAGTAGCAATAGTTAAATAATTATCATCGTCATTTAGTCGAAACCTGTGACTGCTAGACTTGCTATCCCAATGCTTTGCAGATTACCTGGTGAAATAAGAATCTCTATTCACACAGGGTTAGGTACGCCACATTCTGTAGTGTGACGACGTCACACGATACAGACAATACAGACAACTTTTTGGAAGAGTGGATATACAGACACCACACAGTTTGACAATCTCTCTCGCCACAGTCAAATTAAAAGAAGTTATTTAATGATTATCTACTTAGAAAAACCAACGGTAATCACAAGATATGAGAAGCACTAACTTTCTCATTATAACTATGCTTAGGTAAAGTCTGATCGAAGGAAAACATTTCATTAATTGATTAAACCCCAAGCGAATGCCTGTTCGCGCACCTATTGTCTTTCTATTGTGTCTGTAATTTCCACGATTGAAAGATTAAAACAAATAAATAATTACCCAATTAGTGAGCCATGGCGTCAAAATTGACACTACGCCATTGACAGATAAGGCAATTTGCATCGGTATCTTTCCGCCCCATCGTTGGACGACTAGGCCCATGGGGAAAGTCATGAGGCAGTATCCCAAGAAGAATGAACCTAATATCATTTCTTGTTTCGATTTTGGCCAGTCAAATGTCTGGAAAAAAATAATCATAGATAAACTGTATAAAGTGCTGTAAGATTAATTATGATACAGCCATATATTTGTTAATATGCACGCATTTTTACAGAATCCGAAAACTTACTGTATGGTGATTCTTAGTTGAATTCAGTAATGCGGCTCTGCACGTACTTTTATTGCCTGTAAAGTTATCATGAAACTCCTCTGTAGTCTTATTTTGCTCAACTACATCTTTGGTATTCGTATAATCCATTGTTCCTGTAAGGTTTGCCTCTAAAACTGCTAAATGTTTCACAGGACTTGTCATAGATACCACAGTGACCCCCATATGACCTCTACCGATGAAGTTTACAGTTAAACATAGGAAACATATCAGGAGCTGGATATGTCTGACCCCGTATCCATAACTTGTAGGTATTTGGTGCTTTTCTGAAAAAAAAAACTATCTAAACATGACAATCTAAATTGCTTTGATTTGAAAAAAAAATTAGAAGCTAAGGAACTTTCATTTTGTTTTTTCATTACTCTTCACTTATCCCAACTAATATTATAAATGCGAAAGTAACTCTGTCTGTCTGTCTTTGCTTCACGCCTAAACTACTGGACCGATTTGTGTGAAATTTGGTACAGACATAGTTTGGAACTTGAGAAAGGACATATGATAGTTTTTATTACAAACAATAAAATAAAAAATAAAATAAAAAATAAAATTTATTCCGGACATACAGCGCCATCTATTGGTCAAGAGTCGACTTCAATTCAGTACTATCTGCCGGAAGTCACTATTCCACGCGAACAAAGTCGCGGGCAAAAGCTAGTGTATAATAAAAAAACAATGGACTAGTTTCACTAGCAATTGAAAATATCATGAGATTGCAATGCGATGGACGTTTCTATATCTTTAGCTGTTACATCTTTGGATTAAATTCTTTGCCCTTTAGATCTATTTCAAATCTAAAGACAAATCTGCTTAGTTCCCATGTAATTTGACCATTGCATATTTACTGTACGGCCTTAATAGAGACTTTGACCTCTGAGTTTGTTTCAATGTTTCTTCTTAGGGTAGTTAGCTAGGAAACGCTGGCTTTATCTATTTTAAACTGACAAAAAAAAAATTACAAGTAAAAGTGTAACCTATTAGCAAAATTAATATAATTTTTGTTATTTTTCCAGTCAGCTTCCAGACTCAGATGAGGTTACTTAGCTACTCGTACATATGTCCTACTAATAGCTAAAGGCTTTCGTTTGTACTCAAATTTGAATTAAAAATTTACCTGCAATAATCTGCTGTGTCGGAACTTTACTATATTCATATTCTTGTAATTTTTCGTCGTTTCCCATTTTGCGATGAAATTATTTCGATCACTTGTAACGGTTGAATCAAAGTAGTAAATGATTGAATCAAACTTAGAGTTGAAGTAGGTATATTGACAGTATAGAAACTATATAGAAAACGTTTTAATGACATAGACCACATGATAGAATAGAGAGTTTATTCTTCTTAAATAAATGAAAACGGAGGTTGATTTTAGAACCCTTCGCCAGAAATGAATTGGTTTGATGATTGATATGTGAAACAATTCGTTTAGAATAGCGTGGAATGGGTTTTTATTATTACTTTATTTAATTTGTGTTTCCAGAATACGAAACTGAAAGCGCAGGCTTGCGGACAGTGAGCAATGGGTCACTGTCCGGCCGTCCGGTAACTGTCCGGACCAAGCCCAAGTCGTCGACGGTGCGCACTATTCCCGCGCGCCTCAAGGAGTTGTCAGCAACAGTATGGACCCAGCCGGGTCGAGCCTACTGGGGCCAGAGTTATCCGAAAGGGAACCCTGGGCCCTGGTATAGCAATGGGTAGCTCGCTGTTCGGCCGTCTGGAGGGACCCAGCCGGGTCGAAGCCTAATGGGGCCACGGTTATCCGAAAGGGAGCTCGAGCCCCGGTATGAAGGCTAGAAGAAAGAGGATGGGTCGTTTAGTCAGTAAAAGTCTGACACTATCTCCCGCTCCGCCCAAGAGCGGGGGTTGTCATTGGATGATTTTTCCCACCATAAAAAAAAGAAAAATCATCAATTGTTTTGTAGATTGAAAAGAAAATCATGGCACTAGTCAAAAACGTAGTTGCCTCAGTGTTTAAATTAACTATTTAAATTTCGATAGAAAACTTGTTATAAGTAGGTTGTCTTAATTCTATACTTTATGTAAGATCAATATGTACCGCCTGCTGGGGTCTTCCCGTCTGATTATAATTTGGGTGTCTTCAAGGCTAAAGTGAATAGGCTCTTAATAAACTAGTGCGCCTCACCATCAACGATTGCATCACTGCTTACCATCAGGCGGGATCGCAGTCAAGTACTAGAACAGATAAAAAAAAAACAATCGAATACTTGATTCCTTTGTTTTCTTATCTGTACTTAACTCTAGAAATATAATCTCATTTAATAAAGTGTTAAAGAGAGCCTTTGGGACGTATGATTGATTATCTTTAACGTTACCATAGTATTAGAAAGCCGTAATATAATATTTACATTTCAAGTCATTTCATTATATTCATTCCTTATACTTGATTTTTTTTTATATTGTTGATAGGTTCGCGCTTGATGACTGTCTATCACTAACACATTGTTTTTATAATATTTTTTTATATTCTTTAGACTTCAACTACCTTAAATTCGTTGGTAAATTATTTTGTTAACATTTTATTGATAGTTATAATAATTATTTATATTTTTATTGCTTTTATTTTAATTTAGCCCCATTTTTATAATGTCAATGTAAAACACGACTAGACAAGACTCCATGACTTCTTAGATTACTTTTTATTTCAACTCACTTTTTACTATAATTATTTTTATTGTGATTTTTATTGTACTGTTCTTACATTCATAATATCTATTATAACTGTTATATGAAAATATTGTAACATCAACTAGGTACTTTTTATAAAAGAGTGATCATGGCGTTACTTGCCGGTTCTTCTCCATAGGAAACCACCAATTTGGAACCATACTTCTGACATTTGATAAGTGCCTATGTAGGCCTATGTGAAATAAAAATATTTGAATTTTGAATTCTGTTGATAGAATGCGACGATGCGGTTGACGACGGAGCGCATTTGCGTTGAAGCGACCTATTCATTTTTGACTCGAAGAATCCCTGTACCTCTACCAAGAGTTTAAAGCAACAGTAGGTATTTGTCGATACTCGATACTGACTACGTAAATATTTTGTATGGCAAATTTTACAGCGCCTCTAGCGGTCACTTACGGAACGAAAAATTTGCCATACAAAACATTTACGTAATCGGTATCGAGTATCTAGAAATACTATTGCTTTAAACTTATGGTAAAGGTACAGATCGTAGGAAACACAGACTCCGTCATAAAATTCCATTCTTTAGCTGAACTCACAATGAATGTGCTCCCAAAACGCTACATTTGTCTTTGTTTTTTTTTTGTGCTTGTAATATGTTACTTATTTCTTATGTTGTTACTGTATAATTCTAAATTTCGTATATTTTTTGCATTACATTCTGTTTTTGGTTACTTTTAATTTGGTTAACGTGACATTGACAATATTTGTTTTCTTACTGAACGTATGTTTAGCGTGTGTTGTTGGTTCAGGATTTTTTTTTTTTTTTTGAGTTAGATGAAACACATATTTTGAGACTTCACTCGCTTTGGGTGGAGCGAGAGGGATTGGACCTGTGTGCCTTTATTTGTGTAGTAACTCTTTTGAACAAACCTAATGTCCATGGCATGGATACTGTAGAATCATTATTGTCATCACCATTATCATTTCAGCTGTTTCACCATAACTAGTGTCACCATAATGACAGATCCTGTACGTCTCGCATTCATCGTATTCCCGCAACTCTGACCAGGTCATCAGTCCACCTTGTGGGAGGCCTTCCACCGCTGCATCTTCTGGCATTCGGTCACCACCCTAAAACCATTCGTTCTACGAGCAATGTGCCCTACCCACTACCACTTAAGCTTGTCGTTTCTTCAAGCTGTGTCGGTAACCTTGGTTCTCTTGCGGATATCTTCATTTTTGATGCAATCACGCCAATTAAATAAGCGTATGATTTGAAAAAGAAAGAAAGTATTCTAAATAATATGTATTGTTTTATTATCATTTGTCACAAATTCTATATTTTTTAATTACTTTAAACCTCCTGGTAATTGCAATCAGACTTGCTTGTTAGTTGATACAATTTTGAATAAGATTCGAATGATAAAGAGTGCATTGAGAAGTTGATTCTCAGAATTTGTTAAAAAAAAAACTGGGCAAGTGCAAATCGGGGTCCGGGTTTCGTACAAACTTACCTATGTAAATAGTACAATTCTCAAAGATTTTCCCGAATCGTAAAAAGTTTTATTTTTCGTGACAAATCTGATTTATTCTTATGCTACAAGATCTTGATTTATATAAAATTTCAGGATTTTGGGTCAACGAAAAGTACCCTATGAATTTTAAATCCCTTGACAGTGTTGAAATATACTAATGTATATTTTTTTTATTATTTTAGAAGTTTGATTTTTTTGACTGCTTCAAGGGATCGCAGAGTATATGGTTTTAATTAGGACTCGATGCCTTCACGCCTTTCCGAAAAGAAAGTGATTCTATAAGGGTTCCATTATTTCCAGTTGAGGTACAGAATCCTAAAAAGATGAGTGCGAGGCCTGTTCCTACTCAAACTACTTACAACTACCGTACTTCTCTTGGGCTCTGAAGGTTATACGGAGCCTGTTCTTGTATCTGCTGGCCTTTGAAAGCCACACTGAGACTGTTGCTGACTCCACTGACCTCTGAAGGACACCCTGGGCGCGTCCTTACATTTCAAGTGTCTGTAGGTTATGCCGGACCTGATGTTGTTTTTTAATTTTTTTTTAACTTGCTTGTGCCGGCGAATTGCTTAAAGGCACTGTTTTTTTTTTTTTGTAAAAAAAAAGAGATTTAGTGATCATTTGAAAACATATAGAACACATCTAAATTTCGTAGATGTAGATATATTTCTAGGGTTAACAGATAATCTTTCCAAACATTGACAGAGAGATATCTACCTCATTAAATCGGTTATTACCCATTGGTAATACTTTGTTTATATTCTGATAAAGTAGGTATCTGTATTGGGTAACTTGACGTAATAACAGTTACATTATCAATAAATCCAACTGCTAGTAAGGTATGAAATGAGAGTAAAGAGGTTAAAAGTGATTTATGAATCATACTATACAAAATTTAGTCCTTGAAATATGCCCATTCAGTTCCTTCTCTAGTCTTCAACAGGATGGTATCTTATCTTAGCAGTAGTAGGCATGTCATGTTTGAACTATTATAAACTAAAAATAAACCTTTGAATCAAATACTGGGTTTCTAGTTCTCCATGACGACAAAGTGCTGATAATAAACAATGATGCAAAAAACTGATGTTTTGTGGCAATGCAACGACTGCCGCAAAAAAAGAAAAACAATTCTGTGCAAGACTAAATATTTAAAAAAAAAATTGAATATTTCGATCCTTTTTCGAAATGAAAAAAAAAATAGATAGAATTTAGGAACAACTTTTGCTAATACTAATGCCTGAGTTTGAAAAGTCTTCCCCTTTTTTGAATCACGTACTAGTAGGTCTTAAACTACAAAATTATACAATATTTCTTTAAAAAAAATATTTATTTAGATAAATAAATTTTAACATAATCATTATTGATTAGTTTCCTTATCCTCTTCATCTTTTAATTTCGCCTCAACACACTTATCTGAAAATGATTGAATATAAAAGTTATATAATGTACCTATTATTTATTTATTTTATAACATTATTGCACACCTTAGCTTAATACAGGATAAACATTTACAAAAGATTATGTGTACAATAGGCGGTCATATTGCGCAAGGCAATTTCTACCAGACAACTTTTGGATGGACTGAAATGATAATGTTTTTATCTAAAAAATATTTAAGCTGGTGTAAACATGATCCGACTTTTTCAGCATTAAAATAGTTTATCCATATCGTAGTCGACGGAAAAAGTTACTATAAAGCTGACAACATAGGTAAAATATTTTTCTTAATGTCCCATTAGGGGCGAGATACGATCATTTTCATCCCTCTCCTAAAAAGGAGCTTAAGTCCCGTAGGAATATATAGGGATGATTATGGCATGCGTATATGCTGTAACTATGTGATTTCTCTATGCTACTATGACTTGCTGTCTTACCTTTCTGATAACCATCGTTCCAGGGTTGCAAGTCAGCTGACATCAGAATAACAAAGAGAGCATTGGTTGAGATGGACACTCCCGCCATTATTAGGAACATAGTCCGCCATTGTGTCTGGTTATACTGTAACAAAATAAAATTCACCGACTGAAAAAAAGTTCTTTGTTTAAAACCAGTAACAAATGAAGATGAATGATGAATGTGGAGAACGTTATAATAAAACTTTGTAACTGTGTTTTCTGTATATTGTGTGTACATAAATTATAAAATGAATAAATAAACAAATACCTAAATGATTAAATGTCATTTGAAATCAAGGAAGGTTAAATTACGGATAAATCTGGTTGACTTTCGACTTGAACAGTACCAAAAACTCAAAGTCAATGTCAATAGGTATCCTCATTGTCACAGCAGACTTTATCGTACGTGGTCTTGAGCCGATTTCAATGAGTAGGTTTTCCGAAATTGATGCAAAAACTTCTGTTCGCAAAAGTGATAGCACGTAGCACTTTTGCGAACAGAAGTTTTTGTCCTGTTCACACCTCATCCATTTCTCCTCACCCCTCATACCCATGCCTTGACGAGGTACTTCAAGGTTGATTTGTCGAAGCAGTTCAGGAGTGTATGCAACAGCATCAAATCAGCAAGGGCTCTATGCTTTCGTAAAGATGACGAATCTGAAGTACAGTACCGAACCTGTACTTTAAAAAAAATATATATTTCTCCCAAACATATTTAAAAAAGGTCTCAAGTTGGAAACCACCGACTGACATTAGGCGCCAGCGCACAGCTAGATGTGGAAGCAAAGAACCCCTTAGTCACCCGAGTGGCCCAGTGACTATGTATTTATGTTGCCAACCAGGTACCATAATTGGCTTATAACTTTGTGATTTTTCGTAATACAGTTTGAAATTTTATACATAGATTCTATAAAAATACCAAACAGGTATTTCAGGTTTTTCATATATACTAAAAATCAGGTTGTATAGGTAATCAGGTATAATTGTAACTGATACCCACCACATCCGTGACGACGTACGATACGAGCACAGGTAGCAATACACTGCAAATGTTCATAATTGTGTTGCCTATCATCATGAGAGTACCGCCAAAGTTTGGAGCCAAGTCGATGTGGTTCACCTGGAAGAAAACAAGTCAAAATTATTGATGTGCACTACTAGTAGAGTACAGTTGGGTCAGTGGCAACAGTTCCAACTCATACGCTCTGATATTTGCTAAACCACACCATAATGTGCAATATTGATGGAATCTTTTTTAATACTTTGCACGAGAAACAATAGCTAGAAGTATCTTTTTCTTCTTATTTTATGACTTATATATATTTTTAAAAAGATCAGCCTCAGACCGGCGGTCTACTATAAATGTATTTTGGTAAAATAAAACTTTAAAGAAAACTCAAATTCATACCATCCACCCAACGTGCACTGCCATGTAGCTTCCCATAGTAAAGACAAGGCATACCACTGCAACCACCGTGCTTGAAGTAAACGTCACACATAGAAGTGCTCCCGCTACACCAAAATGTGCTAAAACAAAATAATTTAACAATAGTAAGCATGTAAATGAGCAAACCTGCGTAGAAGTAGAAGAAGAAAACGAAAAACGATGGGAGGATTGTGGAGGAAGAACTCAAGGTACATCAATCTCAAATAAACTATATTGATGATTGGAAACTGATGACGGATGAGTGAAGTTTAATAAGCGTGTTTATTGAAATCCATGCAAAACAGACTTTTGCTACTTTAGATTATAATTTATGCTTCGTTGCCAGACGCAACGAAGCATGATTTATAATCTAAAGTGATTTTTTTTAATCATTTTTCTAAGAGGAAAGTTAACAATTTTAAAAGATAACTAGTACTTAGTGTCAAATAAACCTGTTAATTAATTTTTTGATGTGACTTTTCAAATTAAATAGTAAATTTTTTAATCTTTGTTATCTATTAAAAAAAAACTGTATAATTTTCCATGTTAGTCAAATCAAATAAAGTATGTGTAATAAAAAAATAGATACTCACATATACTGTTAAACATTTTTCGTGCAGTCTTTACTTCAATAATATTTTTGTTTGTCAAGAAATCTGATAAATATCCAAAAAACATGCTTGTGAAGAAACTGACCACGTACGGCAACGACGACAAAAATCCACTCTGAAGAAAGGCATAAATAATAATTTAGGACTCTCAAAGACGTCAACAGCTGCTTTAGTGTTGATTTCCCTCAAGTGTCATCACATTTATTACGGCTGTATTTATTTTACTTCAACAGAAAGTTATACCATTCCCTAATATTATATCATTATTATACATACATTTTAACACAGTATCTAAATGAATTTTTGTTCCAATTAATCTATCACGTTTTCAGTCCAGTATTTTAACAGTATTATTGAGAGTGTTATGCTCACTTACATAAATCTTATAAAATGGTTTCTTTCAAAATGGTTGAGTTAAATTGTGCCAGATTTTTTCGTATATCAATGGTGCCAGCGCATTAATCATGTTTCTTAGTTATTTACCACGGTTATAATAATGTGTACTTACACTTCTAAGATCGTGGCTAAGGATATAGTGAATATAAGAAGGTACTTGTGTAAAGAAAAAAACGAAGGTAATACCACTACCGATATGCGTGGCTAGTACACCCCACACGGGTTTTGAACATAAGATTGCCTTCCAAGGAGTCTTCAGCCTCTGGAATTTCGTGAAAACATTGTAAATTAAATTAAAAAAAAAAAATCAAAATGTAATAATATCAAAAGGACTGAAACGCTGTTTGACATCCAGCAGGTTCAAGTATTAGAAATATTAACAAAAAAAGAAGGATCTGAACTATTACAAAATGGCCTGACAAATAAAATTATAAAATAAGAAACACAATCTCATTTTGTGTACGTTGCGATTTTAATTCCGTAAGTTTGAAACTGACCTTGGTGTTGCCACCATTGTCTCGGCCCAAAATATAAGATTTTTCCTTCTCGCTTATAGTCTTATGGTCTGAAGGTAACGCAGCTCCGAATATGGTCAGGATAGTAAACAAGCTGAGATTTATAAGTCCGACAGCCCAGAAGGTGGACGGCCATCCCCATCTGCTTTCACATAGATAACCAGAGAGTTGGTAAGCTAATATAGTTCCCGTGGTTGAGCCTGAAAAGTTAAATGAGAAATATTTATTATATACTTAAAAAAGGACGGTCGCACAGTTTGCCGTAGGGAAACTTGCTTGCAGTTTAAGAAAATTGCAAGAGTCTACTAGACCTAGTCTCAATGGGAGCATGATGCTGATATATTGTCGATGAAAAACCATTTGCGTTACTTATGGAAGTGTTTCTCTGAGTTCCATAAGTTCGGATGTGAGGATCGTGTGAGTAATTATTGACCAAATATCTTTTACGCTAGCGTAGGCGTTACTCACACGATTTATTTTCAATTAATCAAAATTTTAAATCCCTTAAAGTTTAACATTTTATCTTTCTGAAACCCAGTTGTAATATATGCTTAAATATAAATATTATATCATACCATGAATTCCAAAATCTCATTTAAAAATTCATTTAAGCTTTTTCTTGTCCAAACAATATGATAAGGTCGACTACTTCGTAATATCGGAATTCTCCTTTTAAATTGGTAGGGGTTTATCTAAATCACTAGGACGAAAAATCACAAGGTCAAGTGGAGTGGAGCTCGACCTTTTCCCCTCAGGGGGAAACCGACCATTACACCTTGACGTAAGATAAAATTCATGGAAAACAAAAATTTTACCTGCTTGCTGTTTAAGTTTAGTCACATACTTCTATATGCAATGAGTAATGGTGATAATGACATGAAGATAATTTTGAATTTGAAAGTATCAGATCAAATCGCTTTTGTGCCTTGACATTTAGTTTTCTGTAAACATGCTACACAGTAAATGAAAAAAAAATCTTCTTCGTAAAACATCCTGTGGTGGAAAATGCGACAGCCCAATTGTGCGTTATATGATAAAATATATTGGTAATGTTATGGAACAAGTTGACATTAACTTTCCTCAAGAATGCTGTTTCTGTTGGTTTAACTACAACCACGCAGAGCTAACAAAATAAGATGCTTAAAAAATTTACCTTAGTTGATTTCTATGATAACCACAGAAAGAAATAAGGTCGTAACATTCTTAATTTGAACATAAATTATAAAAAGATAGCATAGTGATAATTGTAACAAGCTTAATTTATGTATGTCTGAGTCAAATTTTTATAGGTACTTACATAATGAAGATAACAAATATATTACGTACCTCTATAGACATAGCTAGCAAGAGTTCCACGCTCACTTACCGGAACCCATTTTGCCAACAGATCCTGTAAGCAAGGATATACTCCTGCTTGAGACAGACCCTGTGCAATACGGCAGGCGCAGATAGCCTTCCAACCACCCTAACAATAAATAAATACATTTATCATTATCTTGCAGCCAAAAAGTCTTCCACTGTTAGACTCCCAATGCTTTGCAGATAACCTAGTGAAGCTCACGAAATTCTCTGAGTATGAAAAACATAGGCCCAAGGACCATGGTCCGCAGGTAATTGATTTAAAAAAATAAAAACAATAATTACCTACCCAATTAACAAGCCATGGCGTCAAAATTGATACCACGCCATTGACCGATAAGGAAATTTGCATTGGTATCTTTCCACCCCATCGTTGGACAACTAGTCCCATGGGAATAGTCATGAGGCAGTATCCCAAGAAAAATGAACCTAAAACCATTTCTTGTGTCGATTTTGACCAGTCAAAAGTCTGGAAATAATAATTATTGATACAGCTACTTATTTGTTTCTAAATATGCGCACATTTTTGCGGAATTAGAAAACTTACTATATGGTGATTCTCAGTTGAATTCAGTAATATGGCTTCATTCGAATTATTACGAGTATTACCTTTAAAGTTAGCATAGATCTCCTCTACGGTCATATTTTGCTCAACTACATTTTCAGTATTCATATAATTCGTTTTTCCCGTGAGGTTTGGGTCTACAAATGCTAAATGTGGTAAACGACTTGTCATGGATACCACTGTGACTCCCAAATGACCTCTACTGATGAAGTCAACTGTTACGCAAAGGAAAAATATCAAAAGCTGGATATGTCTGACTCCGTATCCACAACGTGTAGGTATTTCAGGTTTTTCTGAAACGATAAAGAAAATTTATAAAAGCGCAAAGCAATTGATAATCGCATCGTTTGATTACATGTTCATTGCAGTATGGGGGAATGAGGTAGCTGATCTATTTAAAGCAGAGAGACATCCCAAAAGTAAGAAGAATTTGGACCTTCTGCAATTAAAAATAGCTCTATTAGTATTATACAACTCAGTGCTAAATAATTTTAACCAACAAAACTGTACCATATATTAATTATATATTGGGATCAAATAAGTCCCTTACATTCATAATAGACAATAAATTATAGGCATTATGTGATGAATGTCTTTCAATTGTGCTATTCATTACCAAAAAGACCATGGAATAGTTCCGTTGAGATTATTTTGAGATTGCAATGCGGCGTACGTTTCTTTATCCTTAGCTGTCTTTAAATTGAAACCATTACCCACTTTATGCTATCCCATTAATTTTCCAAAAACAGGTAAGATTACTTGTACTTACCTACATATCTCTAATAGTTAACGGTCCCCCACTGTCATCAATACAACTTGAATTCAAAACTTACTTTCAAAAATCTGCTTTGTAGGAACTTCACTGTATTCATATTCTTGTAATTTTTCGTCCTTTCCCATTTTACTATTAATTATATTTATATACTTTTTTCTTAATGTTGATAGGTTTGCACTTGACTACTATCTCATCTGGTAGAAATCTACTATTTATACACTAGTAACTATTAAACCGAAGTTAAGAGTTAAAATGGGTATATTTTCAATGCGAAGATATCTTATCTTAGTTAAAGACTACCTCAGCTATCATAGGCCTACGCCTGATTAGAATTAAAAAATAAACTTTTTATTTAATACTCAGTATCGTGTTCTCAATGACGACAATGAGTTGATAATAAATGGCAAGGCATACAACAGATGTTTTATTGCAATACTATGGGTTGTAATACAAATGGGTTCCGTAGGCAATTTGAAGTTGCAACTGTTCGTTCGTGGTGTGAGATCCATAATGATACGAAGAATAGGCTGAGTGATCAAAACAGCTAAAAACTATAAACTACTAGTGCATGCAATTCAATATTTTAGTATTCATTTCATTTTTTTCTTCTCTACTTGCTTCTTGCTTTCATTCACTTCATTTTCCATTCAATTATGAATTAATTTAAATCTAATTTAATTTAATTCTTTATAAGCTATTCATCTGTAGTACGGGTAAAGATGGTGTATCATTATGTCATGACTAGGTCTTGGAAAATGATCACTTTATGATATGACTAAACGTTGAAGTTTGATGATATTTCAATCGTCGTTTGCCTACTTTTTTTATTTATTTATTTATTTATTTAACAATTCATGTACACACTTAAATTGACTTATATAAGAAAAGAAGACAGAAAAAGAAAAATAGGTACATAGGTAATGCTTATTTCTAACGAAATCTCTTCCAGCATACCCGCGAAAGGAGAATTGGAAAAAAAGAGAAGTAGACACCGTGTGTAAAAGTGAAAGGAAAAAGAAACAAACAAAACAATTATTATAAGAATATACCTACTATATAAATAAATATGTACTATCATAAATATAAACATACATATAATAGAATAAATATCACAAAAAATACATACTAACCATATATATATTATATAATTATAAATACATACTAATAAGCAACTATGACGAAATAGAAAGATAGTGTTCTTTCACCCTTTTTTTGAAAACCGCAAGAGTTTGGCAGCCCCTAATGTCAGGCGGTAGTGAGTTCCACAAACGTACAGCATGGGAAGTGAAGGAGTAGGAATAGAAATCGGTGGAATGGGGAGGGGATTGAAGGAGATATTTACGATGTGACCTGCAGGGAGCATCAGAAGGACGAGAAAAGGAAAAGCGTTCCTGCAGGTAAGAGGGAGTTTTAGGATTGAAAAGGATGTTAAATAGCAGACATAATATTCGAGTGTTCCTGCGAAGTCGAATAGGGAGCCACTTGAGTACCTTGCAAAATTCAGAGACATGATCATACTTTTTAAGGTTGAAAACAAAACGAATACAAATATTTTGCAAACGCTCAAGTTTATTTAAAAGCTCCTCGGTAGCATCCAAATAACAGGCATCAGCGTAATCTATGATGGGCTGAATAAGTGTTTGGGCAAGGGAAATTTTCGTCTTCAAGGGCAAAAAGGTCTGAAGGCATTTCAACGAGTGGAACGTGTAGTGCACTTTGCGACTGACTTCAGCGACATGGGCAGTCCACGATAAATTTGAGACCATGGTCACCCCAAGGTTTTTAGCCGTCTTTACGTATTCAATCTGAGCTCCACTCAACCAAAGTGGAGACAGCGACGCAAGATCCAACTTGTTCCGCATATACCTGCCACCGATAATCAAAGCCTGGGATTTCTTGGGGTTAATTTGCAGCCCAAATGAGCGCGACCACTCCCCAATCAACTCCAGGTCATTGTTAACGGCGGACACTGCGGCTTCTGCATCTTCCACACGAAAGTGATGGTACAGCTGCAGGTCGTCAGCATAGAGATGGAAGTTAGAGGAAATGACTCTAGTGACAGAGTTAATAAAAATAGAAAAGAGGAGAGGAGAGAGAACGCCACCCTGAGGCACACCCGCAGTAAGATAACACCAATCCGATGAAGACTCATCAAGGCGTACCCGCTGCGAGCGGCCATTAAGATAGGAGTGAAACCAACTAATTGTGGAGGAGGAAAAATTTAAAGATTTAAGGATCCCAAGAAGGATATCGAAATCAACAGAATTGAAGGCGCTGCTAAAATCCAGAAGAACAAGTAATGTAAGAGACTTGTGGTCCATGGCCCAGCGGATGTCATCAGTAACCTTCAAAAGGGCTGTGACAGTGCTGTGACCAGGCCGAAAACCGGATTGGAGAGGGCTGAGAAGATCATTACTAGAAAGAAAGAGAGAGAGTTGCTGATGGACAATATGCTCAAGAACTTTAGAAAGATAAGGAAGGATGGAAATAGGTCTGAAGTCAGTCAGTGAGACCGGGTTAGGGATTTTGGGTAAAGGGATTATATGGGCTTGTTTCCAGACATCAGGAACCGCGCAAGAAAACAAGGAGAAGTTAAAAATGTGGGTTAAGACGGGAAGTATTGCTGGGAGGATAGGGAAAATCATTCTTGAACATATGTTGTCATTGCCAACTGCTGAAGAGGAGATAGCCTGAATGGATTTTTTGACATCGGCTTCACTCACAGATCTAAATTCAAAAGATGAACACTGCGGCAATGGAAAACAAGACAACTTATTCAGCGTATCTGATTTGACGTGTGGATCTATAGTTACAGGGGGAAGTGAGAAATGCTTGTTTAGAGCACACACGTCAGTATCATTGCTGGAAACAGCAGGGGACTTACCAATGCCGACAGTTTTCAAAAATTTCCAGACTTCGGAAGAGTTCCGGTTGTCCAGAGAATTATGGAAGTAGCGTCTCTTTGCATCTCTACACATACGACTGCAGCGATTACGCAGCTCTTTAAATAAGCTCTGGTTGTGCTCGGAAGGACAGCGCTTAAGCCTCCTTTTGGCTCGGTCTCTACTTGCCATCGCATCCTTAATGGCGGGAGTGAGCCAGGGAGCCGGGGCATATCGGACTCTAACTCGACGAATCGGGGCGTGTCGTTCGTAAAGACTAAGCAATTTACTGTTGAAAGTATTAACCATATCGTCAATAGAAGAACTATGGAAAACATCAGTCCAGTCTACGCCAACAGCATCTCGAAGCAATGCCTCCAGAACCATGCCCTTGTAGTTCCGTAGGAAAATATGTTGTGGCCTGCGTTTAGGAGGACGAATCTTATAAGACATAAAAATTAAATCGTGGTAAGAAAAACAAGCGGTGAGCTGGCCGTGGACAGATACATTATTGGTTTTAGAGACAATCATAAGATCCAAAAGAGAAGGGGAACAATTAGGAAAATGATGAGTAGCAGAGAGAGGCAGAATACTGAGGTTAAAAGAAGATATGAGAGATTGAAGTTTCAGAGAACGAGAGTCATTTTTATGGAGACACGTGTTGAAATCACCCATCAAGACCACGTGATCATAGGAAGGACAGAAAGTATTTAAAAGTGTTTCGAAAGAATCAAAGTAATCGATACTGAGGTTAGGGCTATAAAATACTCCAAGAAGCATTTTAACATGATGTAAAGAAATTTCTACAAAAAGATGCTCTGCTGACCCCGAGTAGGAAGATGGTGATGCACTGATAATTTTAAAAGGAATACCAGCACGTAAATACATGGCAACACCACCACCACCTTTCCCCGTTCTGTCGTTGCGAATAAGAACGAAGCCAGGAAGAGAATAGTGAACCGATAAAAGAGATGGTTTTAGAAAAGTCTCAGAGATCAGTAAAGCATCTAAATGTGCACAGTTAATGGATGCCAGAAGATCAGAGTAATGGCTAGGGACACTCTGAGCATTTATGTGGGCTATATTAAGGTTATTGGGATAGTGAGAAAACAAGGAGGCAATCTGATCACCAAGATTCAGAGGAGAGGAAGAACCACTCGCCGCACTAAGAAAGCTGCTAGAAGAGGAAGAACAAGAGAAGAAGTCATCATCAAACTTACCATCCATCATAGTTGCAAAATACTAAATAATAAAAATATAAATAGGTAATAAATTAATATATACTCAAGAGAACCAAAACTAAAAATAATTACTTAATACGCTAACTAATAAAACCACCCAAACGCTAATGATGGAAGAGATTTAACAACAGTTTTTTAACAGTTACACATATAAACTTTTGAAAACGAAAGAGAATAACAGTCTTTATAAACGGAAACAGGCTATGTTAATTTTTGGTAGGAAGAACAAAACGTACAAACTGACATCTATTGTAACTGACAGACGTCAAATGTCATGTCACACCACTCAATTTACAAAAACCAAAACTAAAACAAAATAAAACGAAATATCTACCGACAAATATTCTAACAGTTAAGAAAAATATAAAAAATATAAAATAGTATATTATAAGAAAGTATGGGTAGATATAAAAGTGTAATTAAAGTGTACCGACAGAACCAACTACAATAAAGCGAAAATAGAACAGCAATTAATAGGACAGCCAACTCAGCGGCGGGCCTTTCTCACAACTTTTCCTTTAGGGGTAGCTGTTTTAGCCGATGTAGCCGCACCTGCGGGCGAGGTTGAAGTAGCCGGCCTGTTGTCAATAGGTGAAGCAGCGCTGACAGCAGTGGGAAATAGCGCGAACAAGTTATGTAGCTCACCCATTGTCGCTATCTTTCGGCGAGACTTGTCAGGCGTCATGACAACAACCTTGCCCTCAGTAGACCAGCAGCTATTGATTCCGAAGTGCTTGCGGGCGGCCATGAAGACTTGATGCCGTATTTTAGTCAAGAACTCCGAAATGGTGATCCCGCTCCCTTTGAGTGAAGTTTTAGCGTCCCAGATCAGCCGACGATGCTCCATTAAATTGAATCGCACCAGTACAGGTCTAGTGTTACCCCTAGAGGCTCCAAGTCTGTGGCACACATTCAAAAACTCCAGTTTAAAGTCATCTATATGTAACTGCTTCGTAATAATTTGTAACAATGTGTCTGTCAACTTTTCGCCGGGCTTCTCAGGAATACCATGGAACAGCAAAACTTTCCTTCTCATTGCAGTTTCATGACCATCTAGACTCAGTGACAAATGTTCTATTTGTGTCTTAAAGTGAGAAAAGGTTTTACATACGAATGACTTGAAGTCGGTGAAATCCTTGGATAGAGAAGCAAGGTCCGTGTGTGTGGTCCCAGTTCCGCCTGCAGCTCTTTGCAGCTTATCTTCATAGTCATGCATACGAGAAGTAAACAGTTTTTCAAGTTCCGCCATACTTTGTAAAAGCTTGCTGTCCATGATGTAGTAAAAATTGTTCAACTGTTGCGGTTGTGATAGAGAGAAAGTAAAAGGAAAATAAGAAGCGAAGGTGGGTTTAAAAGTTATTCAGCACATATAAATTGAAGAAAGAGTTAAATAACTATTTTAATTAAATATTTAAATGAAGAGCTATAAAAGTATGTTTACTTGTCAAGCCTACCCACGTAAAAAAAAATCTTCTATTATAATAGGAATCCTATGTCAACGATATAATAATATGGCCACATGAGGATTGATATGTCGTCAAAGGTTAACGTTTAAATGATCTGGCCATGAAATAATTATTTATGTACATAGATTTAATTTCCACCCATGATTCATGAAACCACCTTGGGTACTCGACGGACCCATCACTATATGATTTTCCGTTAACATGGTTGTTTCTTGTCGGAAATTATCCAATGACATTTCATGCTTTAAGATAGAACGGAAAAACGTGTCAAACTTTTAATCATTAAAACCCACCTGTATATTTCAGTTGCGTTTTATGTTACCGGGCAATTAATGCTTTGGACCTTCTTAAACATGTTGTCATGCTATTATTATAAAGGTGAAAGATTGTATACATTTGATAACATGTGCTTATTGTACGTGAGATCCTGATATATTCTTAGGATATATGTATTCCTGATATATCCTGCTATATTTGAGCAGTGGTGGCCGAGTGGTAATGGCCCCGACTTATGAGTTGTAGGTCGCGGGTTCAAACCCTGCCAGGCTCATTATTTTGTGCAATTTATTTCATTGCCACTGCTCTCAAAACGTTGAAGGAACACATCGTATCGAAACCGGCATGTCCTAGAACCAAAAATTCGAAGACATGTGACATTCACCAACCCGCACTAGGCCTGCGTGGTGAATTACGGCCCATTCCCTTTTCTAGAAAGGAGGCCTGAGTCCCTGCAGTGGGAACATCAAAAAGGCTGATGATCTTGATGATGTTGATGAGCACATGACTGGTCGTTATAGCGACACTTGTCAGAGGCCTATAATCAACAGTAAAAGCCTGTCGGCTTGTAACCTCACCCAATCGGTTGGCAACTTTTTATATCGGGGCAAAAGTGATAATCTCTTCAGTGACAAAAAAACGCTGTCCTACGGGCAGCCTCAAGGTAAATCTTGGGCCCTATTTTATTTCAAACATACCCAATCGGTTGGAAACTTTTTATATCGGGGCAAAAGTGATAATCTCTTCAGTGACAAAAAAACGCTGTCCTACGGGCAGCCTCAAGGTAAATCTTGGGCCCTATTTTATTTCAAACATACTTGAATGACTTATGGAGAATGTCCCTCTTCAACTCGAAGATCTTTGTATATGCCGATGACACAGTAGGTATAGCTGGACCAATATAAGAGAGTGTTGACAGCAGTTTAGAATTGGCACTACGTGAAATAGTCAAATGGTTTAACTTAAATCTGCTGACCCTCAAGATGTCATAATAATATTATATTCCATTTCCATTCCATTTGATTGCAGCAAAGCAAGGTGTAAGATTGGGACTTATTGGGGTTAGGACTGAACATTTATGTCAATGGTCAGTACAACACTCACCTTTGGTATGCCAACGACATAAAAGTCATGAGTGAAACTAGGGAGGAGCTCAGTACAATGCTCAGTGATCTCAGATAGAGCTTTTGAAAGACTTGGACTTAAAATAAATATGGGCAAAACCAAAGTTATAGTTAATATCCATGTAGTTCCCATTCCTGTCAAAGTTGGAGACTCTACACTCGAAGCTGTGGACAACTATGTTTACCTGGAACAGACTGTCCATTTGGATTCGGTTGAACGGCGTTTGGGAAGCTTAAAAGGAACATACCGCAGTCTCTGAAAAATTAGCCTTAAAACCTGACTGTCACATCGAAAAATCTCCTCCGCATAGCAATCGATTGCTAATGTACCTAAGAGACTGGCGTCATTACCACTCATACGTCATACATTTTATAACAATGCTTATCCTCTGCCCTTGGTTACACGGCATGTCAACTATGCCTTTGAAAAGATTTTTAAACAATTAATAAGCACTGGAGCTATTGATCTGAGAGTGTCAAGCCCAAATGGCTCAAAAATATAGCGTATATTGTATTTCCACCATTTGAGATTCTCCGTCCTTATTAATAATTAATGGATTATGATTTTGGAAAAACCTATGCCACTGCTGATGCTAGAGTTTGAGAAGCTCGCAACTGTTTTGAATCACTTACTAGTGGAGTTTTAAAGTAAAAAAAAAAAACAATATTTCTTTAAAAAATATTTATTTAGAAAAGTATATTTTAACTTAAATATTATTGATTATTTTCCTTTTCGTCTTTTAATTTCGCCTCAACACTGTTATCTGAAAACGATTGAATACATCAGTTATTTATTTGAAAGGTCTTTACCTAAAAGATATATAAGCTGGTATAAGCATGATCGTACTCTTACTGCATTAAAAATGTTAATCGACATCGTAATTGTCGGAATAAGTTACTATGAAGCTGAGATCATGGGCAAAATATTCCTCTTAATATCTCATTATGTGCGAAATACCATCATTTCATACCTCTTCTAGAATCCACCGTAGAAGAGGAATGGAAGGATCTAAGTCTCAGGAGTAGGACAATATAAGGTGACAATTACCAATGCTATGCTATGTTTATGTTATTTTTCAACACCACACCATGCCACGCTTACACGCTGTAGTGTTAGTGGTAGCCGGGCAAAAGTCAGTTTCTTTACTGAAACCGTAATAAATAGTCTTACCTTTCTGATAACCATCGTTCCAAGGTTGAAGATCGGCTGACATCAGAAGAACAAAGAGAACATTCGTGGAGATGCACACCCCCGCCATTGTTAGGAACATAGTCCGCCATTGTGTCTGGTTATACTGTAACAAAATAATTCGGTAAAATTTAAAATCCTATTATTATCAATAGCTATTGAAAAACCAGGTGCGAAAATATGAGTTCTTTTTTAAACCGTTAATGATTAATGGTTAATTTATCAACTAAACGTGATTGATGATAAACGATGACAATCGATTTAATTTAGTCTTAAACTACTTAGTGTCGCTGTTAGTTACATACCGTTATATATATAATGAAGTAAGTTTTTTTTTTTTATATTTCTCTCTTTTGCATATTTTAAGATAGTTCATCTCTGAAAAAATTGATCCTGTTTTGAAAATATTTAAATATTGAAGGAAAACTCAAGAGTTTCTTTGGATTCAAAGATACCATAAGTTACTTTATATTATGGGATAGGGGCCACGGAGGGCGAACCAGCAAGAATTAGCTAGTATATATAGCTCTAACAGGCACTGATACTCACCACATCCGTGACGACGTACGATACGAGCACAGGTAGCAATACACTGCAAATATTCATCATCGAGTTGCCTATCATCATGAGAGTACCGCCAAAGTTCGGAGCTAAGTCGATGTGGTTTACCTGGAAGAGAACCAGTCAAAATGTTATGTATGCGCTACTAGTAGTATACAATTGGGTTAGTGGTAACGGAACTACACACTGGAATCTAGAATGTTTTAGGTTTTTTTTGTATTTTTTTGTGAGAGGAATAATAGCTATCTAATATAATAGTGATCTTTTTATCTTATTTCATGACTTTTATATATTTTTGAAAAGGTCATGTTCAACCTCAGGCAGGCTGTCTAATATAAAATATGTATTTTAGTATAATGAAACTTTAAAGAAAACTCAAATTCTTACAAACCACCCGACGTGCACTGCCATGTGGCATCCCATAGTGAAGACAAGGCACACCACCGCGACCACCGTGCTCGAAGTGAACGTCACACATAGAAGCGCAACTGCGACACCAACTTGTGCTGAAACATAGTAAATAAAAATAGCAGCCATATAAGTGCACAATCTTATTCATTTATGTACTTGAAAGAAAATAACAAATACAGATAAAAGAGAGAGATAAACTTATAATAGTGTAAAAGATAAGGTGAGTAGAGGGAGACCAAAATAGGATGAAAAGATTGTAAAATTCATGATATACCGATCTCAAACAAATGATATTAACTCTTTGAATGTCGTAATTAGAGACACAATAGAAAGACAATTACTTTATGTTGGACTGTTTAACATAAGACATTCGAAATTCGACGAGAAATTGATGATGAGTGAGCGAAATTTTCAAAGTGAAGTATAATAAGCGTATTCATCAAAGACCATAGACAAGTCCAGCTATTATTATTATACGAGTATATTCTTCATTGTACAGCATAAAAAAAGTACAAGATGATAATTTATAAAAACAAACGTACATTGAGTGGTATTTTCACAAGGCAATTTCTTACAGCCAACTTATGGATGGACTACAGGAAAGGAGATAAATTTAAACACACACACAGACACACACAGAGGCACACCATGAGACAGATTTATAGGCTATTTTAATATAACAACAAAGCGTGATTTATAACCCAAAATAGATAGATACAGGGGTCAATCTTCATACAAAGCGCGCTCGCGAAACGCACATATAGACACCGCTCATGGACACTATATCTCGGAGCGTCTCGGCTCGCTCGTCGAACAGTTCCGCCTCAAACGTTCATGAGTGTGCGTCCACCAAGCGTAGGTATAAAAAGTGAAATACATATGTACATAAGATTATCTTCTGTACCTATATATTTTGTGTTTATAATCTGAAGTTAATTAGCTACAATGATTATAAGTTAAAGCTAACAAGTTTAAAATAGAAAAAATTTGACACTCACATATACTGTTAAACATTCTTCGTGCAGTCTTTACTGTTATAATTTTCCTGTTTGTCAAGAAGTCCGATAATAATCCAAAAGATATGCTTGTGAAAAAACTGACCACGTAGGGCAACGATGACAGAAAACCACTCTGAAGAAAGGCATACATATTAGTTTAGAATTTTTAATGACAACTGTTTTACTGATGATTTCTCCAATCATCACCACATTTATCATAACTGTGTTTTTTCAGTTCAGCAGAAAATAATACTATTTTCTAATAATAGTAATCATACTTTGTACAAGATTACTATTTGTAATGATAGTATAGTTTCGAACCTAATGAATCACTGTTATCGGACAAATAAATTAATTATAATAATGTATACTTACGCCTCTAACATTAACACCAAGGATATAGTGGATATAAGAAGGTACTTGTGTGAAGAAAAACACGAAGGTGATACCACTACCAATATGCGTGGCCAGTGTTCCCCACACGGGCCTTGAACTTAAGATTGCCTTCCAAGGAGTCTTAAGCCTCTGGAAATTGGTCAAAACATTGTAAATTAATTCAAATCTGCTAATTTTAGATGGACCACACACTGTTTGGCAGTATTTAGATACAACCATCAAAAAGTATCAATCAAAAGGAAGGATCAGAACTAACATAAAATTATCTGGTAAATAAAATTATGAAAGGGACATAATCTCACTTTGTATACGTGTAGTTAAGATGGAAACTGACCTTGGTATTGCCATCGTCGACTCGTCCCATTATATAATTCTTTTCCTCCTCACTTATGGTCTTATGGTCTGCAGGTGATGCCGCTCCGAATATAGTCAGGATAGCGAACAAACCGAGAAATATCAGTCCGACAGCCCAGAAAGTGGAAGGCCATCCCCATCTGCTTTCACTCAGGTAACCAGAGATTTGGAAAGCTAATATAGTGCCTGAGGTTGAACCTGAAAATTTAAACAAAATAATTTTTAATTTGCACTTTTTTTTACAACGGTGCTAATTTTGAATTAGAATGTGGATTAATTTATAAACAGGATCAGACTAATTGCCTATGTTCCTTCCCATTTAGTTTTTTGTAAACATAATATATTTATTTTTCTTCCAAACTTGTTGTAATAGATTTAGAAAATATATTTACACTATTATTACAATTGGTCTCTAGCCTGATACGTATTTTTCTAAGGATTGCTATTAGCGTAGCATGGCATAGTCGGCCTTATGATGTTCCCACTGTTGGGACTCAGGCGTCCTCTCTAGGAGAGGGAATGGGCCCTAATCACACACACATGTCTTCGATTTTTTTGTTTCTAGGACATGCCCGTTTCCTCAAGATGTTTTCTTTCACCGTTTTGAGAGCAGTGTGATGAAATAAATTACACAAAGTAATGCGCCTGGCTGGGTTTGAACCCACGACCGCGACTCCTAAGTCAAAACCGTTACCTTTCGGCCACCACTGCTCTTAAGGAATGCTATTGCTGTTGGTTTAACTGCCACCACGCGGGTCTGATGGGGAACCTAAGTAGTATACACAGTCTCAAAATTTGTCCTTAGTTGCTTCCTATTACACTATCGCAAAGAAATGAGATGGCCACATTCATAATCTGAAGGTAATTATGATATAATAAGCTTTATTTAGATAAGTCTGTATAAATTTTTTGTAGCTACTTACATAACGGATGTCAGATAACAAAAATATTACGTACCTGTATAGACATAGCTAGCAAGAGTTCCGCGCTCGCTTAGAGGAACCCATTTTGCCAACAGAGCCTGTAAGCAAGGATAGACTCCTGCTTGAGACAGACCCTGTGCAACACGGCAGGCGCAGACAGCCTTCCAACCACCCTAACAATAAAAAAAACATGATTATCACCATCACAGCACAGTCACAGTCAGTCAGTCTGTGGTTCAGGCACAGTCACTGCAACTGTATTGTATATCTGTACCATTTTTTAATTTATTGTTTTATGTTGTGGTATATTGTATTGCTTGCGCCGAATAAATGCTATTCTATTCTATTCATCATTCAGCCAAAATCATTCCAATCAGTTAGACTCCCAACGCTTGCAAATCACCTGGTGAAGTTTACGGAATACTCTGGATCTTTCATATTGCGGGTAAATTAATTTAAAAAAATAAACACTATTAATACGTACCCAATTAACGAGCCATGGTGTCAAAATTGATACCACGCCATTGACTGATAAAGCAATTTGCATCGGTATCTTTCCACCCCATCGTTGGACGACCAGTCCCATGGGGATAGTCATGAGGCAGTATCCCAAGAAAAATGAACCTAACACCATTTCTTGTTTCGATTTTGGCCACTCAAATGTCTGGAAAAAATAATTAAACTTGAACAAATAAAAGTGGCACTGCTAGATTAGTTAGTGATATATTTACCCGACTACGGCAAAACCAAAGGAGGGTTATTTTTTTTTTTTTCATTATTTATTTATTTAAGGAACTTTTAACAAAATGTTATACCAGTTCCATCGTACCTTATCCAAGTTTCACAATTAAGGAGTTACTAGTGAGTAAACTAAAATAGCTTCTGGTGACATTGGTTTGGTTAAAATAACGTTAAATATACCTAAATCTAGCTTATTTATATTTAATACACTAATTAACGAACTTCTTTCAGACTCGTTCCTGACACACTCCAACAAAAGGTGATAGACATCTTCTACTTTATTATGACAAACTAAGCAGTTCGGAGAGTCCACCCTTTTCATTAAAAATGCAAAGGCTCTTATTTTTTTTTAAAGGAGGGTTATGATTTTGACGGGCTATGTATGTGAGTATGTTCACCTGTTCCCTCATAGCCTCGTTTTTTTATCGTAGTCGGGTTTTAGTTTTTTACTTTTTTTTATTTATCTAAATATATGTAATATATGTAGATACACTTTTACGGAATCAGAAAACTTACCGTATGGTGATTCTCAGTTGAATTAAGTAATGCGGCTTTGTTCGTATTATTAACTGTAAAGTTACCGTAGATCTCTTCTATGGTCATATTTTGTTCAACTAAATTTTCAGTATTTGTATAATTTGTTTTTTCTGTGAGGTTTGAGTCTACAATAGCTAAATGTTTCATAGGACTTGTCATGGATACCACCGTAACTCCCATATGAGCTCTACCGATGAAGTTTACTGTTACGCAAAGAAAAAAAATCAAAAGCTGGATATGTCTGACTCCATATCCATAACGTGTAGGTATTTCTGGTTTTTCTGAAATGATAAAGAGAAAGTATTAAAGCGTGACATATATAATTTTTTTTAACTATATAAACTAATGAACCAAGGAGATAGCGGTATGACTTAAAATCTTCCTTGGGAATTGGAAAGAAGTGACTCAAAACCTGGAACATTTGAATGTATGGAGAGAGGCCTTTGGCCAGTAGTGGAACAGTATAGACTAGATATAATAATAATATAATAATAAACTAGTGCTTGACTGCGATCCTACCTGACGGTAAGGAATGATGCAATCGTTGGTGTTGAAGAGCATTAGTTTATTAAGAGCCTAATCACTCTAGCCTTGAAGACACCTAAATTATAATAAGATGGGAAGATCACGACAGGCAAACTATTCCAGTCTCTATATAATCTAACAGTTCAATTTAAAAAATCAGCTAGAACCTACATTCACTTTACCTTTATCTCATTAAGGTTGTGAAGATAAGTGGCTTCTGTTAGTTGGCATATGGCATCTGAATTCTGGTGCATGTAATGAGATAAGCTGTTACCTCCCATTCTACTACCCATATGTATTATCTATATTCACTAAATGAAGTCGGTGTCTTTTATTCTTGCTCTTTGCTACGGAAAGAACCATGGACACAGCAATCGATTACAATTTCATGAGACTGTAGAGCGACAGACGTTTCTCTGTCCTCAGCTGCTATTTTTTTTGGATCAAAATCCATGCCTGCTTTATCCTATCCCAAACACTTTCTAAGGTCAAAGTGATGAAGTAGGGAGGTGATGACCCTCAGCATTGAGGAAACGACGCAAAGAGGAGGGAACACTTTCCAGAAACAGGTGAAATTGCTTACCTACTTATGGCTAGTGACAAAATGTTGCCATCTTGTCTTATTATCAACTAGCTTCTGCCCGCGGCTTCGCCCGCGTAAATAAAATATATATAGCCTACATCATCAAATAGCCTACGTCACTCAAGAACAAAATAGTGTTATAACGATGAAAAATGTTTAGAGATTACCTCTTACAAACAAAACTGTACTTCTTTATATTATTAGTGTAGATAAAACTTACCAGCAGAAATAGGCTGTGTAGGAACTTCACTGTATTCATGTTCTCTTAATTTTTCGTCCTTTCCCATTTTTTTATCACTAATTTGTACACTAGTAACCGTTGAACCGAAGTAAGAATAAAAGTGGTTATATTAATAATATAGAATTAATGATGTATACTTTGTGTTGTGCGTCAAAACTTCTTGATGACATAGAGCACGTAACAAAATAGACAGTTCGTTTTTCATAAATATTTGCTGTAAATCAAAAAACGGGTTATTTATTATTTAGAATATAATGTAATGAGTTTCTTTAGTGTATTTTTATTCGATATATATGATAGCGTATTAGCATAGTTATTGCCAAATTATCCACCTAAAAAAAATATTAATATTATTTTTAAAGTTGAGGTGAAGCACCACAATATGTTTTGGGAATATTCGTGTATTATGATTTTGATATCGACTTATACTCTAGTATTGTAGACAAATAGTTTCCATGAACGTGCTGGTCTATGCACATTCATGAAATCTATTTGTCAAAATACTGAAAAGTTAAAACAAAATTTCGCTGCAATCCTACATTGGCATTGTGTCCTCTAAAAGACCTATTAAAACATACAGCGCTAAGATAGCCTTTATAGGATATTTTTATCTCAACTAAATGTCCTAAACGCCATGAATTACATGGCACTTACGCGTTTCGTTCAACATAGTGTAATGTTTAAGGTGTACGGACTACATTACACCTGAGTCGATTAAAGTTAGTGCTTGGCACGCGTTACCCAGTGCGTAGTACAACTATATCGATGGTTTGTGGCTACTATATTTTTGAGGTAATTTTCATTGATAGTTTAAATAATATAAGAATTTTAAATAAAATTTAAATAACACACCGTATAAATCTTCAAACGATACGTCTTTCAAACATACGTCATTTATCTGCACCTAGACACCAGAAGTACTAAGTACACAAATAAAAACCTAAAAAGAATAAAGGTTAACTCTTGCTTTTCTTGACTGCTGAGTTGGTTTCATGTGAAAACACACCGCTTGTTGTAGAAAAAGGAGTATAGTAAACATTTGCGTTGGAAAATGTTTGATTGTATTCGTTTTTTAAGTTAAATATATACAGATTTTTTTTCTAAAGGTTGACTGAGATATTTTCGGTAAACACCTATAAAACTTAGTCATTAAAATGTCACGTATTACTAGTTTGTCTACAATATATCATCACCCTCCCTGCTAACTAAACTAACAGTTGATATTTTTCAAGGAGAACCATTATTCGTTCTGTCGTTAAAATCATGTTTCTGTAGTTGAGTTAGCTGTAGCTTTATTAATTAATCAATAAGTGTTTCATATTGCTCTTGGATTATTCTTTAAGTTAGTAATGGCCCTAAAGCTCTAAGGTACGAAGGTAGTAAGGGTATTTTTTCCCTTTTTTTGCAGTTACGCAAAACAAAATACGTGATTATCTTCTAAACGGTAAACGACACAGATACGACGATTTGAGAGAACTTACTCAAAATAATGTTATGAACACATTGGTAATATCAGTGTATCTGCACTGATATTACCAATGTGTCGCCAGTTTGTGAGATACGACAGTCAGTGGTGAGCGCGACGATATAATATGCCCATTCTGTCTATTCTTTAGTCTGCAAAGCAATTTTTTATCTTATCTCGGTAAATACCTGCACAATTTAGTCCTTAAAAATTCACATATTACTAATATATCTACAAAAAATGTGCCCATTCTGTCTATTTTCTAGTCTGCAAAGCAATTATTTATCTTATCTTAGTTAAATTTGACTACCTCATCAGTAATAGGCCTACGCCTTGTTTGATTATTAAAAATAAACTTTTTAGCCAAATACTTAGTCTCGTGTTCTCAATGACGACAATGAGCTGATAATAAATGGCGATGCATAAAATATATGGTTTATTGCAATACGAATTGAAATGGGTTCCGTAGGTAATTTGAAGTTGCAACTGTTCACTCGAGGTGAGAGACCTATAGTGAGACGAACGACTTTAATCACTACCACTATTTGGTATTCATCTCATTTTCTTCTTCTCTACCTGTTCTTTTATTGTTTTATGCTTCATCTTCCTTTCATAATATAACGATTCTCACAATCTATTCGTCATCATTACGGGTAATCATGGTGAATTTGCTGTTACATATCTATATATCAGCAAATTCACCATAATAATTCTAAATCCATGTTATTTCACCCTTTGATTCAAGGAACTACCTCGGGTTACAACAACACAACATTAATTTTAGTATATGTGAAACTCGATACACGTGTATTTATATATAAAGAATCTGATCTATGTACAAAATTTCATTACTGTGTCATGAAAAATCACAAAGTTATAAGCTGACATAACAGTCAGCAAAAGTACAGACACCGGACCAACCAGGCGACTGAGGGGTGGTTTTGCACTTGCACCTAGCTCTTTGCTGGCGCCTATGACCTACTGTGACCTATGTTGTACTTAATAATGATAATACAAATCAGAAGTACCGTACTATAGTTATGTGCCCGACCCAGTTCTCGAGAATGGCAGCGTCACATTGTATTCGGATCGATCTATCATCACTGACAGGACTATTGTTGCCAATAAGCCTGACATAGTGGTGATAGATCGACTAGAGCGTCGCACAATGATTGTTGATATAACAGTCCCTCATGACGAGAACCTCGTGAAAGCTGAGAAAGATAAATAAACTAAACATATTGACTTGGCTCGCAAAGTTGTCGACATGTGGAATGTGGACTCGGCTGTCATTGTGCCGATTGTCGTGGCCGTCAAAGGCCTTAGAGTCAAAAACATCGACGACCATCTGTCGAAGCTGTCGTTGCGCGGTACGATCAAGGGCCTGATACAGAAGGCTCCTGTCTCTGGAGCCCTAACCACCAGTAGCGTGGACCCTGCTCCCGACACCGGTGGAGAACTATTTTTTATATATTTTAATGTTTTTTTTTATGTGCTCTTTAAAAAAATGTAAATGATAATTATCTCTTCGAGCGCCGATTGTACATTCGTCTGTACAACTTGAAGACCTTGAAAAACGCTTAATTTTCGTATTGTACACACCTCTGTACGAAACTTGGCCGAAAATTTTGGTTTCTATATTATATTATTCAATATTTATTATATTATTTGTTTTTCCTAGAAAAATCCAAAAAAAAAAAAAATGATTTATTTATTTATTTTATTGGTGATTTACGTAAACACGGCAATTTTCCGGGTGATTAACAACAAATTCTTCAAAAGACCATCTCAGACTAATCTGCATGGTTCTCATGTGATTTGACCATTACATATTTACTGTATGCACCTTAAAAGAGACTTTGACCCCTGAGTTTGTTTCGGTGTTTCTTCACAGGTTAGTCAGCCAGGAAACACCGGCCTCATCTAGCTTAAACTGACGAAAAAAAAAATTGACGTGTAAAAATGTTTTTTAAACCTATTTGCAAAATAAATATCATTTATCATTAAGAACTGATTTTTTTCCGTTTAAATGAATATACTCCCAGTTGGTCTCATATAAATGTTGCCATGATCTATTACGTTTACAGAAGATATAGCAAATTTACAAAGTACATAATTAAAGAGTGACCTTGGTATGTTAGCCAGTTTACACAACTCACAGTAACCTCTACCAACCAAGTTCTCATGAAATGTAAGCTATCAGAGAAACTGCCTATGATATAATATAATTTTTTTTATTCATTTTATTGCGAAAACTATTGAGCAAGTGTTAATATTAATATTATTTTGAACATTTATAATACTGTCATTATAAATATATGTCACCCGGAGGTTTGTTGTAGATAAACCTTAATTCAGTTAACAGTTCACGTTTACACGTTAAAATAATATTCTTTGCATTTATATTTATTATGTTACTGCGTTGAATAAAAAAATATAAGAGTTCAAATAATTTTAAATTTTTCTGAACTACAAACTTTAAAGGTCTAAAAGTCATAATAGAAAAGTCTAAAAATAAACACATTAATAATAATAATATATTTATTTATTGGAACATAACAACTTTTACAACAAGAATGTACTCATTAACAGCTACATTAGTTTAAAATAAAACTGTGTCGTAGTCTTTAACGCCCACCTCCTAGAGGAGATACTTCGGCATTACAGCATAATTAATAGAAGTTATATACTAAAACAAACAATAATAATATCTTAAAAAGTTTAACAATCTTTAAAATATTTTATTTTATTTTATTTAAGTTGTTATGTACACACATGGAAATAAAAAAGAAGAAGGAAACGGAAAAATAGTACAAAGGTGATGCATTTTTCTAATGAAATCTCTTCCAGCATATCTGCGAAAGGAAAGTTGAAGAAAAAAGAGAAGTAGACACCGTGTGTAAGAATAAAACGAAAATTAGTACACAAAAAATACATAGTTAACAATGAAATAGTATTTAAAGAAAATTAAGATATACATACTGTTAATTAATAACATACATATAACAACTTACTAATATATTTGGTACAACATAATATTATTTATTTCGTATAATTATTTTAATATTGTTATAGATTTGCTTCATTTTCCTTTACATTATTTGACTCTGTCTCTGCATCACACTTGTCTGAAAAATATTAAATTTATAACCGTAAAAAATAGTAATAGTAGTAAAATTTTACATAGGAATGCAATGGATTTTGAAAAACGGCTGCACTAATATTTAAAAACTCTGCCTTCTAAGCTAGGGATATACAGTGTTCGACCATATAGTCGTATACAAAATAAACTTTTATTTGTGTTTGTAGACATATTATGTTATAAAAATCTAAATTGGGGAAAAGCGGAGAAGAATATTTGGTGGATATCGCTATTTACTATTGAATACCCAATAATGTATTTTTTATAATTAATAATTAGTTTATGGATTTAAAAATATTTACCCACATATCAGTCACAGGGATACGTTATCAAAAAACTGACAACGTGGTTAAAATAATCTTACTACTAACTCATCAGGCTTTTGGTAGTCAATAACCAGAAAGTCTGACCACCAGTCTATCTTAAGAGTATCGTGTTGCTCAGTAACTGGGCTATGAAGATTGGATAGGTACGCAGTTGTATGTAAAACACAGAAATGTAGAGAATGGAAGCCGACCTCAAGCTAGTTGAGAAAAGGCTAGGGAGATTTCTTAGATATCACGTAGAAACAAACAAATATACAAACTCTTCAGCTTTATAATATTAGATATCGATACTGTCGTGATGGCTTGTCATATCAATATTCAAAATATTTACTAAATCTACTAATATGTGTTGTTAAATCTTGGTTCCATCGTCACGAACATTAGATGTGAAGATGAGATCCGAAGGAGATATGTTATCACGCGATCTGCTGTTGACAGGCTGAAAAGGATCTGGTGCAACCGTAACATCAGTAAAGTCACGAAAGTTCACCTCATGAGAAGCTTAGTCTTCCCATAATTCTTTATGGCGCAGAAACGTGGACGGTTCGCCTCAAAGACCGACGCAAAATCTCGATATGTGGTGCGGGCGGCAACTGCTGCGGATCCCTTGGACAGCACTTAGAACTAACGTTTCGATTCTGGACGAGCTAAACATCAAACAGAGGTTATCGTCGACTGAGCAAGTACGAATCCTCAAATATTTTGGTCATGTAGTTCGCAATAAAAACACTCCATGGAGCGACTCGTTGTCCAGGGACAAGTGGATGGGAAGCGGTCATGCGGGCGCTCACCTACGCTTTGGACAGACCTCATCAGAGCTGCAACACAAACCTCCATAGTCCAGAGTTCTCGAGATACCATAAACCGTGACAAGGGGAGATGCGTCGCGGTCGCCTCACTCGCCAACGAAAATGCAATATTGTTAACCACGGCCACTCTGTCAAGAGTGAACGACTAAGGAGGAAGACTAATAATAAATTTTACCTTTCTGATAACCATCGTTCCAAGGTTGCACGTCAACTGACATCAGAATAACGAAAATAAAATTCGTTAAGAAGACCACTGCCGCCACTATTAGGAATATAATCCGCCACTGTGTTTTATTATACTGTAACAAAATAATTGTTAGGTGGTAGTCTAGAGGACAACTCGCTGTCAGTGGCTTCACTCGCGAGAAAATACAAAACTGGCCCAAGGGAACATACTCCCAGGCAAAAAAAGAAATATTTATTTGATGTTTATTAGTATATTAATTACTATTACATATTATTATTATATTATATTATATTATATAGTCAAAGTCAAAGTCAAAATCTTTATTGCAGAACACAGTACAATCAATTATACATTTCTGGATGTCATGTGAATGCTCAGCAAACTGTGTTTTACCAAATTAGGCATGCAAAATTTTAATAAATTGTAATAAATTAAACATTATGGATACTATATGTCAGAGATTAAAACCTACTAATAATAATGTCAATAAAAAACAAAATAAAATCAATATAGTCAAACAAATAATGTCAATACAAAATAAAAACAAACTCAAAATAAATACAATACGTAAATTAAGTAAAGTAAGTCGGACTTAGAAAGAAGTAACCCTTGTCATTATAGTACACATAAATTCCTGTCTAATAGGTACTCATTCACTGTGTAATAATTCTTATTTAGCAGTAAATTGTGCAATTGTTTTTTAAATACGTTAAGATCGTCACATTCTAGCAAAAATTTAGGCAGTTTGTTGTATACCCGTGGAGCCATTCCTAAGAAACTTTTATGAAATATGGCTTTATTGTGTGGTCTGCCGCTTATTTTATATCTGTGTCGCGTGCTGTTATAAACTCCAAACAAATGAAGATTTTGTTTTACAAATACAGCTACTTCATATATATATAGACAGGGTACTGGTAATATACGAAGATTCATAAAATATGGTTTACAGCTTTCCGTGCTTTGAATGCCGCATATTGACCTAACACACCTTTTTGAGCCCTAAACACCGTGTCCATATTTGTGGAATTACCCCAATATATGATCCCGTATTTTAATGTTGCTGTTACATACGCATGATACGCTGAAACCAAGGCTTTTAGATTAACTTCCTTCGCAAGATTGCGTAGAGCATACGAATGTTGACTCAGACGTTTACATATATTGTTAGTGTGAGTTTTCCAAGTCATATCTCTATCTAGTTCTAGTCCTAAAAATTTTGTAGTCCTTGTTTCTGCCATAATTTTGTCTCCATATTTAATGTCAAGTTTTTTATGATTTGTCCTTTGCTCAAATGTCATTATTTTAGTTTTGTCAATATTTATTTTTAAATTATTTACACCCATCCATTCTATTAATCCCTGGAGACATTGGTTAATCTCTTTCTCCAGTGTCGTCGCATCATTAATGTCACTAAACACAACCGTGCTATCATCAGCAAATAGAACCATAGGATGATATGTTTCTCTGGGTATGTCATTTATATAAATAATAAACAATAAAGATCCTAGAATACTTCCTTGAGGTACTCCATATTTGTTTTGTCTCTGGCTTGATATATATGAACGTTCGGTTTTTGACTTCATACAGACTTTGTTTATTTTTGTAACTTGTTTCCTGTCTGCTAGGTACGATTTTAAAAGTTCGAGAGCATTACCTCTAATTCCATATCTTTCTAGTTTTTTTTAAAGTATTGATCGATCCACAAAATCAAATGCCTTACTCATGTCCATGAATAAAGCTGCCACTGGACTTTTATTATCAATGCCCGTTACAATTTTTTCAAAAATATTAAAGATTGCCATATTAATATTCTTTTTTCTTCTAAAACCGAATTGTTCACTAGCAAATATATTGTTCTGTTCAAAAAATGAGTACAATGAATTGTAAATTACTTTTTCTACTATTTTGGAGAATATTGGTTGCAAGGCGATAGGCCGGTAATTTGCTGGGTCATATTTGTTACCTTTCTTGTATAATGGTTTTATAACTGCCAATTTTAGCTTATCCGGGAACACACCAACTTCTAAGCATAGATTTATTATATGACTAAGTATTGGCGCGATTATATCCGATACAGATTTAATTACATTAGTTGTGATGTCATCATATCCAGAGCTACTAGTGTTATTTAAGTCTTTAATTAAATTTATAATGTCAGATGGAACTGTGGGTATTAAAAATAATGAATTACGATGCATGTCAAATTTAAAATTTTGATTACTAATATTATTAATGTCAGATACAGATTCAATTTCGTCAATAAAATAGTCATTGAACATTTGGGAAACATCTTTTGGGTCAGTTACATCTTTGTTATTTATTGTAAGTTTTATTATTCCTTCAAGCGGTTTATTATTTCTACATTTATTTATTATTTGCCATGTCGCTTTACTTTTGTTAGGCGCATTATTAATATAATTGATATTCTGGGATTTTTTAGTTAAACGAATTATTGTTTTTAACCGTTTCGTATATGTTCTGAACATTGTTTTAGTTTTCGAGTTAGGGTCTTTTCGAAACTATATATAGATATATATATAGTTTCTATATCTAGATATCTAGCCCGTATTGTCCCACTGCTGGGCAAAGGTCTCCCTCCACTCCTTCTAATGTTCCCGGTTTTGAGCCACCTCTTTCCAATTCCCAAGGAAGACATCCAAGTCGTCCCGCCATCTCCTTCTTGGTCTGCCGCGGCCCCGCATATAAATTATGTATTTTTATTATTATATATTTCCAATTATTTATATTTATTGTGTATTGCATTTCACATAAAAAGTTCCTTTGCCGTAATGTTGGCAATACGGATATATTTTTAACAATGAAATTATTTAATATTTGGGAAATTAACTGATATTTTGTTACTTTTAACAATTGTATTATTATTATTATTTTGGAATTTGTAAAAACTATTTTTGGATAAAGTATACGTATATGTCGAAAACGCCTTGCCACAATATCGTACCTCTCCATTAACAAATTCCTTCTAGACCTGATTGTTGTTTTTAATAAGGATTGATTCACCTCATAATTCTTCATGAAGTGGTGCAGCTACCATTAAAATCGATTTAGTTTCGGATTTATGCAACAATTTTGGTAGAGTAGGCAATTCTATTTATTTTTTCCTTTCATTTTTCTGTAGCAAACAGGGGAGCCAACATTACGACAAAACAATATCATAAGTGACTGACCGCCCCAACTCTATCTCCTTGAATAGGCTACGTTGGCCAACCAATAGGGATTTTAGCTGTTAATATATATATATATACGTCATAGTAAGGACTGATACCCACCACATCCGTGATGACATACGACACCAGCACGGGTTGCAATACGACGGGGACAGTCGCCATTATGTTGCCCAACATCATAAGAGTACCGACAAAGTTCGGAGCCAAGTCTATTTGGTTCACCTTTAATAAAAAAAAAGTAAAAACATGTTTAACAAGTAAACTACATACAGGTTAGATACGGCGTCAACTCTTATATTGTGGCTATGCTGCGCGGATACACACACTGATATCCAATAATTTATAAGGAATCTTTTTTGTTATTTTGTAGATTAGACCATTTTTTTTATATGATACAAACTAGTGCTTGAAATCAAATCAAATCATTTATTTAGTCAGAATATGGTACATAATTATGGTCTAGAAATAAATTAATAGTCTCATAATAGTCTCATAATTGACTGCCATAGTTGTATTTTTCTTATTTTATGAGTTTTACAGGTCGTGGCTTTATAGCTTTATAGGTCGTGGTTTCAGTCATAGATAAGTGGTCTACAGTTGGTGTATTGTTTATCACTAATACATCTAAATGGGTGATTGAAAATATTCTGATAAAATTGGCCGTATCTAGAACAAAGATAATGTCTACTAATCTGTATTTGCCCACTTGGTATATTTTATCCACTCTTTCTTTCAGTTAAGTTTACAGACTACACTTGTTTATAGGACAATTAATGAAAGCATGTAAATTGACTTGCCCACTAGCATAGAATAGAATGATCGTATTGTAAACTTAATTGTTTGTTTATACAAAGCTTTGTTGTTGAAAATATATTAAATGAATCTGACAATGAGTACTCTTTTTGTCACTAATGAAATTAACTCCCCAAAAACAAGTGTTTATTTGTTTAGTAATATAGAAACATTACAGTACCTACTTAAATTATAGTGCCATCAAGTACAATATAAACAGATGAATATCTTTTCGTAGGTACATATTAAGAAAAAAGCCCAATTCCATACCAAAAACCCGACGTGCACTGCTACTTGGCACCCAGTAGCCAAGACAAGGCATACCACTGCTACCACCGTGCTTGAAGTGAATGTAATACAAAGAAACGATACTGCTATACCAACTTGTGCTAAAATAAAAAAATAAAAAGTATTTAAGAGTAGAGGAAGAATATTAGAAAGAATAGAAGGATTGAAGAAGAAAAAACAGGGTAGGCTAATTTTAAATAATATAAAATACGTTTTATTAGGCAAGAACGCAGAGTTATTTAAAATCTGAAGTTTGGTAGCTAAAGTAAGCTAATTAAAAACAATACTAAAATACAATTAATGAATGTAATTTGTGATACAAATAACACAATACAATCTTCTTTACCTCTAACGAAAACTATTGATATCATCTTAGTCATAATAAATAATACTATATCATATCGATAAAATCATATACTCACATATACTATTAAACATTCTCCGTGCAGTCTTCACTGTAATAATTTTTCTGTTCGTCAAGAAGTCCGATAGCCATCCAAAAAAGATGCTTGTAAAAATACTAAACACGAACGGCAACGAGGATAGAAAACCACTCTGAAAGAAAGCACAAATAATACTCGTTATTTATAATGTCAAATAATGTCAACTGCAGCTTGTAGGTTCATCCATGCATCTATTAGGTCTATGCGTCTTGCATATAGAGGAGTCATGGAATTTCTTGCATGTTTCTCTTCATAGAGTCTTGGAGCAAATAACTTGGCTTTTTTGACTGATCGACCTTAACAATTTAAGAGTAACACTGAATTAGCTTGCTAGGGTTGTAAAGAAATCAGAAATCAGATACGTTTATTTCAAATAGGTAGACCAATTATAGGCAATTTTGAATTGTTAGAATGTCGGTCAGTCGATAAAAAGTGAAGCAAAATTGCACGTTTCAAAGCGTAGATCTCTATAAAGAACAAGCAAGAAACTTCCATGGTTACTCTTCTAAACCATATTATGTATTTATATAACACGTTACAAACTACTTAAACACGAATGAATTTACGAGTATGCCATTGTTTGATCTAAACAAGGTGTTGATACCGATTGGCATGCAGGTTTTTTGCACAAGCTCTTAAAAATTTCTTCAAGCGATGAATGATGGACAGTTTCATGCATATGAATACGATCTGTAACTCCGATTAAAAAGATTGCCTAGATTCGTCTCAAATCGGTTTGATTCGGTCTTTTTCGATGCCTTTTTTATCATCGCTTTAGGGCAGAGCGCGAGAGTGAGTCAGACTTTAACAGATTAATACCTACTGCTATGGTCTTTCTTGACCTTACGTTCCAAGACATTGGGTTTTCTTTTTGGAAGCGAACCTGATAAGGATGTCTGTTCCATCACGCAAACGGCCACCTTAATGCTTTTCAGAATAAAGCGACGTCCTGCTATTCCTCCACGCTCTGGATCATGGCCTGAGAGGTCGATGCCGCTGATCGCCCCCACGAGAACATAGCGCTGCTCCACTCAAGCAGAGCATACCGCCATCGTATGATCTACCGTACTAATACGTATACTTCCAAAATGTGTTTTTACCATTATATAAAGAATGGAATGTTATTACTAAATACAAGTTGACATGGCATACTTTCTTAGGGCTACTTGTCAACAGTTACCGCACTTTGTATAAGGTCACTGTTTGTAGTTCAGTACCATAGAGAATAAGTATATTATTGCTTACAATAATGAATCGCTGTTCTCTAAATAATAATTATATAACTAATACTTACGTTTCTAGTATTGACGCCAAGGATATAGTGAATATAAGAAGGAACTTGGGTGTACAAAAATACGTGGCTGAGACCACAACCGATTACCGTGGCCAGTATACCCCACATGGGCCTAGAACACAGTATGGCTTTCCAGGGAATCTCAAGCCTCTGAAATTAGGTGAAAACATTGTGTATTAAGTCAAAGAAATGTCAAAGGAATAAAAAGTATGTCTGGCAGTATCTAAATCAGACTATCATGATGGTCATCGTAAAAAAGTATCAGAAATAGTATAAAATTATCTGGAAAATAATTCATCATTTCAAACGAAAGACGTCCACTGTTGAACATAATCAATTAATAGGTCCTTACATAGTGGATCAATGACGTGGTAAGGATCGCAGGAAATCATAATTGTAACAGTAACATAACATTATTTTGTATACGACTTTTAGTTTCTTAAAATTGATACCGACCTTGCTGTTGCCATCGTCGATACGTCCCATAATAAAAGTCTTTTCCTCTTCACTTATAGTTTTATGTTCTGAAGGTGATGCAGCTCCGAATATGGTCAGGATAGCAAACAAGCTGAGATTTATGAGTCCGACCGCCCAGAAGGTGGACGGCCATCCCCATCTACTTTCACTCAGGTAACCAGACAGTTGAAAAGCTGATATTGTGCCTACAGTTGAGCCTGGAAAGTTTTACGAAAACTATTTATTATCTAAACTTTGTGTCTAAAGAATCGTTTAATTTCTTATCATCATATTCTTTTATTTAAAAAGTAATTTATCATCGTTGTGATAGTTGACTACTAAACAATTATTGTCTCAACCGACGTAAGCAGCTTTATTTGGGTATCTATATGTATATTTTTGTAGCTACTTACTGATCAAAGTCAACAAAAATTATAATGTATCAACCTGTATAAAGATAGCTAGTTAGAGCTCCACGTTCGCTAACTGGAACCCATTTTGCGCACAAAGTCTGCAAGCTAGGAAAGACTCCTGCTTGAGACAGACCCTGTGCCACACGACAAGCGCAAGCAGCCTTCCAACCACCCTAAAAATATAAAAATAAAAGTATCATCGATAGCCAAGCGAAAACCTTCCACTAACTGACTTGCTACCCTAAACCCTGCAAAGCTTGACTCTACCAGCTAAAGTTTACAGATGCCCTGACCGAAGTCTTAAAATACGCTAGACTTGAGAAACGCAAGTTTTTCTTGTTATACTCGTAGCTATACTCGAGTGAAGTCAGTAAGAGAACCTTAACAAATGAACACAATCATTACCCAGTTAATAATCCACGGTGTCAAGATTGATATAACACCATTGACAGATAAGGCAATTTGCATCGCTATCTTTCCACCCCATCGTTGGATGATCAATGCCATGGGGATATGCATGATGCCATATCCCCAAAAGAATGAACTTAGTACCATTTCTTGCGTCGATTTTGGCCAGTCAAATGTCTGGAAGAAATAATTATCAAATATGAACTATATAAAGTGCTATGAGGTACTGAATATTTTTTACTATTAGGAGTATACAACATTAGTATTAGTACATGCAAAACCCGAAACACGAAAAAATTTCGTAACTGTATCATGAAAAACCACAAAGTTATAAGTTTGTTTTGTCAGCAAAAACACGTAGTCACCAGTCCAGTTGGGTGACTGAGGAGTTGTTTTATACTTGCACCCAGATATTTGCTGGCTCCTAATGCCCGCTATGATCAACAATGACCTGTGTTTTACTATTGTCGGGGGTATTCAACTTGTAACCTTTTAATATTTTTGAGAAAAAATATAACATGGTGTAAAAACTATTGGAATCCATTCAGTTATTGATTCTAAATAAACCAGGTTTAATATAAATTAAAATAATGTTGTATTTTTGGAATCATAAAACTTACTTTATGGTAAGTCTCAGTTGAATTCAGTAATGTGGCTTCATTCGTGTTATTATTGTATGTGAAGTTACCATAAATCTCCTCTACAGTCATATTTTGTTTAGTCACATTGTCGGTATTCAGGTTTAAGTCCACAACTGGTAAATGCTTAACAGAACGTGTCATAGATACCACAGTGACGCCGATATGGCCTCTAGCGATGAAGTTCACCGTTAAGCTTAGAAAACATATCAAGACCTGGATATGTCTGACCCCGTATCCATAACGTGTAGGTACTTCTTGCTTTTCTGAAACAATAATTATTTAAAATTTTGATACATATAATAACCTAGCCTAGCTTTGATTTTAAAACGAAATGGAAGCTACGATAGTTTTAGCCATAATTTTACGTTCTAAAAGCATATAGCTTCTGTTCCTTAAAAGTGGTTATCTAAAGTGGCTTCTGTTAGTGGGCATATGCGTCTACCTTCTTGTCTGCTACTTGCGTGGCGTCTTATACCTCTTCGCATTCCATTCCTGATACAATCTCGCAAAGAAACTCCGAGCATAGCCCTTTTCATCGAACTTTGAGTGACTGTAAGCCTTCTGACGAGGCCCATTGATAGTAAGCGACCATGTTTCAGTGTTAGTTCAATTTTTTTTCATGTGATCAGGCAGAAAAGATTGCAACGGTATGAGAGGTTACTAACCTGCAACAATTTGCTGTGTAGAAATTTTACTGTATTCATATTCTTGTAATTTTTTGTCCTTTTCCATTTCGCTATTAATTTATTAAAACACTGGTAACTATTGAATCAAAGTTAAGTAAAAGTGAGTATATATATATAACCAACAAAAATATTTTAACAACATAGAGCACATGATAGAACAGACAGATCATTGTTAATAATATTATATAGTTTATTTTAGTTATTCCTACTTTTTCTGTGATTACTGATCACATAAATATATATGTATATATACATAATAGATTTATTTATTTATTATACACTTTCAATTTATAATATTTGTCAAGAATGTGATCTTTTTGTGTTTGTGACTGTGTTATTTAAAAACCATAAAGATTTTTTAAATAATAAGCATTTAGTTCAGTTTTTTTTTTTACTTAGAAAGAAACTGAGTGTCAGATTGTAAATAATAGATAAAAAACACAATACATCGATAGTGCCCTATAGACATATAAATGATACGAAGATTTTATCACGACTGATTTTTATTATCAACAAGTAGTTGAATAAAAAAAATAAATAATAATTATAGTACCGACAACATGCACAATATCTTCCCCCAAGACTTTTTTAAGCATATGACAATAGTTTAACAATATTTATAGTAGTTACTTATTTCTTAAATTAAAGGCTAACTAGAACCTTCACGATCTACACTCGAGTCAGTCCAGTAAATAAATATGTAACTATTTAACATTTTAAGTACATGCACAATTAAATTTTATTCATTTGACCAAAGGTTTCTCTCTTTATATACATTTTTTTAACAGCATAACAAGCAGTAACGATTTTATTTATTTTTAATAGTTGCCCCAGTTTTAACTTAGGCAGCTGCAGCACCACATCACTAGGTACTGTGGTGACTTTAGAGACTACATAATTTTAACTTGCAAATGGCAAGATTTTCTGTTTAAAGTAAGTAAAGAGATTTGATTGATTTGATTTTGCAGTTTCCTTATTTTATATTAGGTTTACAATAACTGTTTAAAAATGTTTTTATAGCTATCGCCTTTATAAACATTAAAATTTTGCAAAGAAAATGGTTTTAAAGGTCAGAAGAGCTCATTTAAGAGTATGTATGCATTTAACTTAGGCCAGATATACAAGGGACTTTATAATTCCTTATTACACCCAATTACATCAAGTTATTCAATTTTTACTCCTATAATAAATCACAAAAGATAACCATACGTCTCCTGAACGTAGACAAATCATAGATGTATTTAGACCCCAGGCGTCCTTACTTCAGTGGTACAGGTTACCTGTCAGCTCCGTTTGACTGTCAAGTTTGTTTCAAATGTCAATACACTTCTAGTTTAAAAAAAATATAACGTAGACACCTGTCTATAATTAACAAATATTCTTTAAAAAGATTGATATTGACGTGATCGGTTATAATACTTTTTTATATTCTATTATTTTTATTTTTTTTCGCTTAGACTAACATTCTCAACTAATATATCTAAGAGAAAATTAAATGTGAATAACGAATCAACCTAGACAAAACTTAGTCCTTGGATACTCTTTTATACATATTATAATAACATACGTATAATCGTATGCCCATACATTCCTTTTTGTAGTCTTCAACACAATGATAATATATCTTATCTGAGTTTGGTGTGCCTTGTTGGAACTATTATAAACTAAAAACATAAAGCTTTTATCAAATACATTTCATTTGAATCACATCATTTTGAAGAGTGTGCGCGAGAATTGCGTAACTTGATGCCGGGTGTGTCTCATTTCGTATAAAATTATTTGGTATATTTTCATTTCAAAAACGTTCAAAAAATTGAATTAACGCGAGATATACCATCTGTAAATATAATTTCTTTACAACATTTAAATATTCTAAAACTTATTTTTTATAACGTTATTACATATAACGTTTATTTAATCGTATATCATTAGGTATTGTTTTTAAATATAATTATAATGATCGACATCCTTTTTGTTATATTCATTATTTTGACATTATTTAGATCACCGAAGTATTATTTGTCCCGATTATTTTACCGAACTAGGTATATTTTAACGACCTAAAAAAATATTATTTTTTTACTGACCGAAGCCTCTTTTGAACTTTTTACATTTGCAAAATTATTTATTTGCCATATTTTCACTACACCGAAACAACATTTTACGGAATTTTGGTCATATAGACGGTTACTTCGTATCGTTTGTTTGCTTAATGCATACCTGCTTGCATGCTGCATGCCTACTGCACGTTGCATGCGTGCTTCCATGTTGTATGCCCACTTGCATATCTACTGCATGCCTACTTGCATGCTGCCTGTTTACTATCTGCTAACATGCTGCATGACTGCTTGCCGTCCATCTATTCGTTTATTTAATTGAAATATAATGATAATTAACAACCTAACTCAGACAGGGTACATTAGAAGACTAAGGCTAAAGGTCAAATGTTAAAGTGTTGACCTTACCTTGACCAGCGGCGAGCGCTACTTCTCTAAATAACACAGATCAATTTTTTTCGATAACATTTTATACATTAGACCTGGGTCAAGAGACCATGCCCTATGATGTCGCAGGCGTTTTCCAACATTTTATACATTTGACCTAGGGGTCAAGGTCATTGCCCTTGAGGTCAAGATCACATGAAGTGTCCCCTGATGTTTCCCCACCCTTCTTATACCACTATCCCACATCCACCCGATCCCGAAAGTTTGTTTAGGCGTTGTTTTTAAGTGAAATTTTTCCAAGTCATTTTCCTCTGTGCCCCGTTTCGTATCCACTGACCTATTCGGTGGCTATTTACTAAAAAGTGTAAAATAATTTGCAATATAGGTAGAAAATAATAACATTGAACAAAAACTATTAATATTGTTGTGAAAAAAGCGTAACGTCGTTTATACCGCGTACATTGAAGGACTGGAATAATTTGTCTGCTGCGGTCTTCTGGTTTCTTTTGGTATTGAATTCAGTTTAAGGCGCGGTAAGCAGCAAATGCGTGTCATAACAGTCAGTCAGTCAGTCAGTCAGTCAGTCGCGTCTGCGCAACCATCCGTGACGGTCGCGTATCGATAATTTACGTACAAAAATGACGAACGTTATTAAGTGCAACCAGTGCAATATAGTAATTGACGAGATGTTATCATACATCCAAAATAAAGTGTCGGTGATTGACGAAGAAACGTTAGTTCGGATATGTACCTCGTCGTTTTCGAGTGACGAAATCAAAACCTCGAAATCTCTTCTGTTTGACTCCATCCCCACGGATCTGCGCAAGGTGGTCCGAAAGAACAAAGGGAAGGAAGGAAGAGATGTGGCAGACATAATCAAGCTGTTCAAATCTGCAGAACCAACTGAAATCCCAGTGTTTGTCGCCCGTCAGTTAGAAAAGCTACCCCCGATTACTTTTGACCACCTAGACTGCACGAAACTGCTTAAGGATATAGTGAGACTGCAAAATACAATAAAAGAGATGAAGACTACGTTTGCTACCTTAGACGATTTGAAAGAGTTGAAAGATGAAATCACTAAAATTCAATATGACTCACTGCCACCAACGTCAGCTTTTAAAGTTAACCCAAAGCGAGGAGCTTGGCTGCTAGACAGTGGCCCTATGGGTCTTTCAAATGTGCAAAATTCTTCGTTGAATGAGGAGTACATCACCAATAATAATAGTGGCCTAAGCAGTGATAGTGCGAGTAATAAGAAAACTCCACCTCGGTTTAGACAAATCATGAGGGTAGATGAGAAACATCAGAGAAAAAATAAAAATTCAAACTGTAAGGGAACTCCACAGCAACGGTCGGAACCGCTCGGTAGTAACAACATTCCGATGACGCATGAATGTGATGAGGCGCCGAGCTCTGCGGCTACGTCACAGCCAGCGAGCCGCCAGGCACGCGTCCAGTCGCCCGCGCAAGTGTCGACGACGCAGCTCGCGAGTCGGGTGACAGCCACTGAGAACCCGATTGCTTTATTAACGAATCAGCGAGCGGATGTTAATGAATTAATGCACAAAGTTCATAATAAAAACGAAGAATGGCAACAAGTCTCGTACAAGAAAAGGACAAGTTATCGTTTCGCTGGCAAGTCAGGAGTTGCAAGGGATTCTAAATGTAATTTTAAAGCAGCTGAAAAGAAAATCCCGATACTCATCACAAATATTCACAGCGATACAACTGAGGAGGATATAATTACATACATTCGGGATAAAACACATGAAACCGTGTGTCTTGAGAAAATTAAAATGAGAAAAGACAAGGGCCACAATGCATATAAATTCTTTGTGTCCGACTCTAAAGTATCTTTATACTTAGACGAAAATATATGGCCTACTGGGATTATATTCAGGCGTTTCGTCAACTTCAACGATCGAAATGCGAACAGATTCTCGTCTGTGATCGGCCTTAAGCAACAAAATAATAATGGATAGACATGGTTACCGATTTGCGAGCTTTAACTGTAAAAATATTAAGCGATCAGTTGATAGTGTACAGGAGTTGTGTCGTACGTGTGACCTGATTGCACTTCAGGAAACATGGTTACTGCCGGAGGACATAACGTATCTGAGCACGATCGACGGCGGCTTCGGGTACACAGGTACGTCGGCGGTGGACACGTCCGCCGGCATACTGCGCGGTCGTCCGTATGGCGGTGTCGCGTTGTTATGGAGAAGCAGTGTTTTCCAACAAGTGTCAGTGTTGCGGTGCGATAACGCTCGTATCAGTGCAATAAAAATAACAACAAAAGACCGACCTGTGCTTGTGTTTAGTATTTATATGCCTACTAACTGTGCGGACAACTTACCGGACCTTACGGACTGTTTAAGTGCGGTAAGTGCTATTATAGACGAACAAAACATTCAATCTGTTTTTATGTTGGGGGATTATAATGCTGACATAAACGAGTTATTTTATAACGAGCTTATTAATTTTTGCAGTGATCAATATTGGTCATGTATTGACATTGATTTTCTCGGTTTGGAGTCGGGCACATTTACGTTCATAAGTGACGCTCACGGTACTTGCAGCTGGTTAGATCATTGTATTGTTACGCAATCGGCAAAACGGTGCGTCACTAATGTTTATGTTGATTGTGATACACTGTGGTCTGATCATTTTCCGCTAGTGATTGAATGTGATCTAGATTTAATAACACCTAAATTGCAGAATAAGATGTTACAGAATGATAACAATGTATCATGGGGCACTAGAAGTAAGGAACAGATTTCGAAGTATACCACAGAGTGTCATAATCGTTTAGGGTTAATTGACTTTCCAACCGAGTGTTTAAATTGTGCTGATTTTTATTGTAATGACCCCTGTCATAACCGTGCTCTTGATGTGTTGTACTCCGACATTGTGGCCGCCCTTCGGGCTGCGTCCTTGGCAGGTCGAGGGGGCGTCATGGGGGGTGGCAGTGGTGCACGCATACTGGGCTGGAATGAGCACGTGAAAGGGGCTCACCGGGAGGCTAGAAGGAAGTTTACGGAGTGGATAGCGTGCGGTAAACCGAGATCTGGCTTAATGTATGATGATATGTGTACTAGCAGAAGAGCTTTTAAAGCACGATTGAAATGGTGTCAAAATCGTCAAGAACAATTTAAAATGGACAATCTTGCTAAGAAACACTCCAATAGCGATTTTCGAGGCTTTTGGAAGAATGTCAATAAACTTAACGCCAGGCCTGGACTTCCGGTGAGCGTCGAGGGGGTGAGTGATTTGAAAGACATTGCCGAACTCTTTAAGCGTCAATTTTCAGTACAGTCACCTTTGGGTCCGCCGAGCGAGGTGTTCAATGAGGAATTGCCTGAAGGGATGGTAGGTCTCAGGTTTACGGCCAAAGATGTGGCTGTTACCATCAAAAGTATTACCAAAGGCAAGAGTCCAGGTCATGATTCTCTATCCATTGAGCACCTGGTTCACGCTGGTCCACATATAAACAGAGTTTTAGCGATGTTCTACTCGTTATGCGTGAGCCACTCTTATCTTCCGCCGGATCTTATGAAGACTGTGGTTGTGCCCGTGGCTAAGGATAAGACTGGGGACTTAGCTGTTGCGAGCAACTATAGGCCCATTTCCCTGGCTACGGTTATAGCAAAGGTGTTTGACGGTTTGCTTAATACACAGTTAAGTAAATATATATCTCTACACGATAACCAGTTTGGATTTAGACCTGGATTGTCAACGGAAAGTGCCATACTGTGTCTTAAGTATACCGTCAGATACTATAATGACCGTAAGACCCCGGTGTATGCATGTTTCCTCGACTTGTCCAGGGCCTTTGATCTGGTGGCGTATGACATTTTGTGGAAAAAACTTGAGAGTACCAACCTTCCACGTGAACTTGTTACCATCTTAAGGTATTGGTACACGAACCAGGTCAACAGTGTCAGATGGGCGGGGGCAGTGTCGGAGCCATATCGCCTGGAATGCGGCGTGAGACAGGGCGGACTGACCTCGCCCACGCTTTTCAACCTTTACATGGACGCGCTGATCGTCGCGCTGAGCAGTGAGCATGTCGGCTGTCATGTTGATGACGTATGTGTCAATAACTTAAGTTATGCGGACGACATGGTTCTGCTTAGCGCGTCAATCTGCGGCCTGAGGAGGTTGATGGCGATGTGTGAGGGTTACGCTGTTTCTCATGGACTTTTGTACAATATAAGAAAAAGCCAGTACATGGTCTTTGAGGCTGGTGGTTCTAGGTGCTCGGAAAATGTACCACAGGTATGTTTGAATAATGTCCCCTTAGACAGGGTAAATCAATTTAAATATCTTGGGCACATAGTTACGGCTGACCTCAGAGATCATGCTGACTTAGAACGGGAACGAAGGGCTGTATCTAAGAGAGCTAATATGCTGGCTCGCAAGTTTGCGCGGTGTTCGGAGGACGTGAAAATAACTCTTTTTCGGGCATATTGCACGTCCCTGTATACTTGCAGCTTGTGGGCTAGCTACACACAGAAAAGCTACAACACCCTTCGTGTCCAATTTAATAACGCCTTCAGGGCGGTGTTGGGTCTGCCTCGCTACTGCAGCGCTTCGGGTATGTTCGCATGGGCACGGACGGACTGTTTCCATGCGACCATGCGGAAACGTTGTGCGTCACTTGTGCGCAGAGTGCGAGCCAGCTCCAATACCGTTCTGAAAATGATAGCGAGTAGGTTGGACTGTCCTTATTTGCGGCACTGCTGTGACAGACAAGTTACATACGGTGTCGCTTATAAGAGAATAAAATAGTTTAAATGCAATGATTAATTTGACGATTTTTATTATTATTTTTAATTTTATTTTATTTTAATTTATTGAATTTTAATTTATTGGATTTTTTTTTTATTGATTAACTTTATTTTTATTGACATTGCATAATTTATTGTTATTTAGGATTATAATTTTATTTTATATGGGTTCTTACCTGAAATAAATGAATTTTATTTTTATTTTATTTTATAACCAAGCGCGCGACAGTAGTGCATCGCGGTAAACAAATACGGTTGAAAATGGCTATGCGTTTGATTTTAGTTGAATCTCGTGTCTGCTAATATGAAGGATATTTCGCAGTTTTAAAATGTTTAAAAAAAAAATACAACGATGTATTAAAATATTTTTACATGTGTCTTTAGTTGGTTAAATTTCCATTTTGATAGTTACAAATAAAATAATAGTTATCACTCAAAATATTGAGTATTTCGAGACGAAAAATTGTTTTCGTGTACTTTCTTGCGATTTTTTTTTCAGAATCATGGATTATTTTTAGAAAATGTTTTTGCACAAGTCTTTTACTTATACATTAGACTATACACTGTATTTTTTTTGGGCTTGTACTATGTAGCAATATGGCTAACTTTGCAACGAAAAAGAGGACGTTTTACGGTGCCCCTGTATGGGTAGCGCCTTAATTCCATGCGTTTCTGATAACAGCGGTGTCTACTGACAGGCAAACTGACTGATAGGTAACAATTTAATTCTATATGGGTTCTGTTTTTGCTGACTGAGGTACGCAATAGTAAAACAAAAACCCCAATGTACTAAACTTAAATAAAGGTGAAATGGATAAATCTCTTTTCACTTTTATTAACATTTGTTCCAAGTTTTCAGTGCACGTTAACAAAAGGAATAGTATAAAATAAAAAGGATGATGATAAACATATTCCAATAGTTTTACAAAAATACTTAAAGAGTTTTGGCTTGTTGTCCTCGTTTCTCGATTAATAACTTTAAGGTGAGATTTCGTCAAACCCTTATGAAAAGTAAGAGTTTGAAAAGTTTTCAAATCTTCTGAGTTACGCCCCAAAAAGTACTATGGCTATTGAAATAAATACATCGCTTCTTAAAATAATATTTATTTCATAAAATTAGTCTAACTGAACGATTGTTGATTTGCTTCCTTTTCCTTTTCATCGTTTGTTTGTGCATTTTCGACGCTCTTATCTGAAAATAATAGTTCAAAATATTATTTCATGTTATTTACCTACAAAATTAACAATCAGGTATAAATATGAAGTATTCATCTACATTTCGATCAGCGGAAAAGTTCCCAAAAAGTTAATAGCACTAATGAAAAGGAAAATTTTTGACGCAATTTCCAAAATTATTCAATACGATGTCATGGAATGGTCGAAAACAGACGTGTGTGGGAAAGGGAGAGAGAGGCCTTTGCCCAACAGTGAGACATAAATGGGCTATTCAGATTCTTTACAATTTTTTCAAATAATGAATCTACCTTTCTGATAACCATCGTTCCAAGGTTGCAAGTCAGCTGACATAAGAATAACGAAGAGAGCATTCGTGGAGACGGCCACTCCTGCCACTATTAGGAATAAAGTCCGCCATTGTGCCTGATTATACTGGAATAAAAATAGGTATTTATTTAAAATAACTTAGTTTTATTACAACATTGATAAAACTACGTAGGAAAAAATAAGTCCTCTTTTTTATAACCGGTTACGAATAATAATAGGTTTATGAACTAGATGTCACTGTTAAAATTCAATAAAAAATCATTTAATTTCGTCTCAATCTAGTTTAGAACTAGAAATAGGTGCCGCTACTTGTTACAATTTTGAGCCTAACTTGGATTATTCACGACCGTTATGTGGAACAACGATTTTAGTTGTGAAGTATTTTTTATTAAATATCTCTCGATTTTCATTCCGTAAATTATTTTGTTTATAAAATACTAGCTTCTGCGAGCGGCTTTGCCCGCGCACATAAAAAAATCAAAATTTTAACAACCGGACCAAAACTTTCAGAGATTTCCTCCTACAAACAAAAAAATATTAGTGTAGATATAGTTAATCTTTGAGAGAATAGATCTGGTTGTAAAAATCTATACATCTATGCACATAAATAAAATTGGATTGTCTGTTTTTAATATTGAAAAACCTGCTTTTTACTACATGCATATGAATTATATATATGGTACATACACCAAAATAACATTCTTTACAATTTTTCACTGTCTGTTTGTCTATCTGTTTGTCCGGGCTAATCTCTGAAATGGCTGGACCGATATTGACGGGACTTTTTTTGTAGCTGATGTAATAAGGAGTATTATTATTATTATTTAGAAGATAAGGGGCTATGCATCACCCATAGTGTAGGGGATGTAGTCACTGCGACCTAACAGATCTATTGTGACTCGCCACCATGTTAGAGTAACTCTTTTAGCCCGGAGGCTTCCAAGAAATTTAGAATACTCCTAGCTTTTAGAGTTTTAATCTCCTCCGGGCGAATAATGTGTCGGCCCAGATGGACACTGCGTTTGTGGACAAGGGGCCCGCATTCACACGAGAGGTGCTTAGGCGTCTCCCTCTCCTGATTGCAGTACCGGCAAACATCAGTGTCACTCAGTTTCATGTGAAATTGGTGCCTGTTTAGTTTGCAGTGGCCGTATAAGGAGTAACATAGGCTACTATTATTTTATATAAAATAAATTCAAAATCCTGTAGTCCACGCGAACGATGTCGCGGGCACAGCTAGTATTAAAATAAAATCTGCAGGTTTTGAGTTATTTTGTTGTATGTGATAGCTACAGGGGCGAACCAATAGAAATTAACTAGTATACAATAAGTCCTGATACCCACTACATCCGTGATGACATACGACACCAGCACTGGTTGCAATACACTGCAGAAGTTTGTAATCGTGTTGCCCATCGTCATAAGCGTACCGACAAAGTTCGGAGCCAGGTCGATATGGTTCACCTGGAAGAACATAAGGTAATACTGTTAATATGTACCACGATATACAGGATTACTTGTAAAACACTTACAACCCTGCAGGACTGTATTACTTGTGTTCTGTGACTTTTTACAAAACATAATTCATTTAGCAAAAACAAACATTTCGTTTGCTATCTAACACATTAAAACTCTAAATTTTCATCATCATCATCTAGGCTAGAATAAATAGGCTCTTAATAAACTAGTGCGTCTTATCATCAACGACTGCTTCACTGCTTACCGTCAGGTAGGGTCACATTTATTTTTTATTTATTTATTTATTTATTTATTTATTTAAGTACTAGTTCAAATGAAATAAAAAAACTCAGGCAGTGTTGGCCGAAAAATCTTTACTACTTTATGAGTTATATTAATATTTAGCTGGACCAAAAATCCAGAATTCTACGATATAAGAGATATATGTAATAGATATAATAGAAAGCCTAAATTCTTACAATCCATCCGACGTTCATTGCTATGTGGCATCCCATCGAGAAGACCAGACACAACACCGCGACTACTGTGCTTGAAGTGAATGTTACACATACTAGTGCTACCGCTACACCAACTTGTGCTAAAATAAAAAAAAAACAATTAGAAAAAACATCATCATCATCATCAGCCATTTTAATATTCCCACTGCTGAAACACAGGCCTCCTCTCTAAGAGACGGAATAGGCCGTAATTCACCACGCGGGCCCAGTGCGGGTTGGTGAATGTTACATGCCTTAGAATTTTTGGTTCTAGAACACGTCGGTTGCCTAACTATTAGTACATAATATGAAGGAGCAAATTTTACAAGAATACAATAAACTTTATTTTAAACCAAAATAGTAACAAAACTTAAACACTAACTCAAATCTATGGATACAATGTCGGTCCTATCACTAACAGCGATATCTAGCAGACAACATGTGCAGTAAGAAAAATAAGGCAATTGACAGATGTAGCCACAGCTAGGTTAGTTTACTATGCTTATTTCCACAGTATTATGTCTTATAGAATTTTACTGTGGGGATCTGCAGCTGATGTAGACTCAATTTTCATATTACAAAAGAGAGCAGTCGCAAGTCCCTCAGAAATAAATAAAATTCAAAGAAATCGATATACTCTGCCTTCTCTTTACATTTTGGAAAGCATTTTGTATGTTCGTAAAAAATTAGGACTCTTTAAAATTAGAAGCGATTTGCACAACAAAAATACACGTAGTAAACACGAAATTGTCTTACCCAAATGGAGACTAGAAAGTCATTCTTAGTAAACAGCATTCGCTTTTATAATAAGCTGCCAAAGGCGGTAACTGAACTTAGTGAGGGAAAATTCAAATCTCATATCAAGCGTGTCCTAACCGAAAAAGCATATTACAAGGTTAAAGACTATGTCGAAGACGCGCTTGTTTGTCAATGACTACCTCTGCACATGTGGCCCCCTTTTGTTTAATTTACATTTCATCTATCTTAAATTTATTAGTAATTTATTTGGTTAACATTTTATTGTTAATTGTTGTAATTTTAAACTTGATTTCTTTTTTTTTTTTATATAGCCGCTTTTTGTAATGTGAATGTGAGAACACTATATACTCGACAAAATATTAGACTACTTCCTATTACGACTTACTTTGTTTTTTATTATGATAATTTTTATTGTGCTTTTGTGTACAATATGTGACTAGTATACACTGTTCTTACATAATATCTATCAATATTGTCATACCAACCACTTTTTTTAAAAAGAGTAACCATGAAGTTTCTTACCGGTTCTTCTCTATAGGAAACGACTAATTTGGAACCGTGCACTAGCTTCTGACGTTTTATAAGTGCCCATGTAGGCCTATGTGAAATAAAATATTTTTGACTTTGACTTTGACAACCTTAGGATTATTTAAAACAAATAACTATAAAAAACTTAAATATTTAAATATAGTCAAAATATATACTCACATATACTATTAAATATTCTTCGTGCAGTCTTTTCTGTAATGAATTTTCTGTTTGTCAAGAAGTCTGATAGTAGTCCAAAAATAATGCCTGTGAAGATACTAACCACGTACGGCAACGATGACAGTAAACCACTCTGGAGGAAAGCATAAAATAACAATTTATTATTTTATAAGATTCACTAAATAATATAATATTACTGAGGGTTACAAATAAAATAATCCTTAAGCGTGCCCGTACACTGTAGCTGTGTTTCTTGCATCCAACAAACCAACAGACTCGTGCGGTCCTAGCCAGTACCTCAATGGGAAATTAGACACAGTTTTTGATTTCTAACTTTTGCATGTATATACCAGTGTTTAGTCAGTAATATTTGGAGTGGCAGTTCACAAGCTACTAAAGGTAATTTTCTCAGAAAAAATTAATATGATTGCTATCTTATGCAGTGAATCTTGGTAATTTGACGAATAAATGTAGATTGTAGATTAGACTCATACTTACGCTTCTTACATTGACACCAAGGATGTAGTGGATATAAGAAGGGACTTGGTTGAAAAAGAACACGAAGCTGGTACCACAACCGGCGTGGGTGGCCAGTACACCCCACACATGTTTTGAACATAACATGGCCTTCCAAGGAATCTTAAGCCTCTGGAATTAGTGAAATCATTATAAATGAATTGAATAGAAATTTTGGAGTTTACTAATACTATTACAGGAATTCAAAATCTGCCAGATACGACTATCAAGAAGTTATCAATAGAAATAGAATAAAATGAAATTATCTGGCTAAAAACAACAGGAATATAATCTTATTTTGTAGCTACTAGCCTGCTTTTGTTCATTTTTTCGCGCGTGTATATACATATAGACATATAGTTATATTATAAAATATATTCTATGTAACTCAAAAATAAAGTAGTTTTCTATTGGTGAAAAATTTTTAGCAATATAGACTTTCAGAAATTACCTTCTACAAACAATAAAAATTGTGGATGTGTATCTGAAACTTCAATGTCAAACAACTGAAACTAACCTTGGTATTGCCATCATCGATTCGCCCCATAATAAAAGTCTTTTCTTCCTCACTTATGGTATTATGATCCGAAGGTGATGCAGCTCCGAATATAGTCAGAATAGCAAAAATACTGAGACATATCAGACCGATAGCCCAGAAGGTGGAAGGCCATCCCCATCTAGTTTCACTCAGGTAACCAGACAATTGATATCCAATTATAGTGCCTGCAGTGGCGCCTGGAAATTTTGATAATAAAATATTTGTTATCTACCTCTTTGTGAAATGAGTAATGTCAAAACTACTGCATATCAATGTCTTTTAGGAAAAAAAACACCGTTCAAGTTACCGATCTCCAAAATTTAGGAAAATTATATCCATCACAAAAATAAGTAGAAGGAATTATGTTTCTTTACTAGACAAAAATATTACGGAACATTTTTTCAACTACAAAGTAATGCAAAATAACTTAATTTTTTATATATATTTTTTAATGTTTGGCAATTTATTTACAAGCACTTACATACACTGTATATATTATACTCATATATAACTATTCATCATCATCATCATCGTCTTCCTGCCATAGTCCCGTTTTATTTGGGGTCGGCGCAACACGTTTCTATATATAACTATTATTACATTAAATTAAAATATAAATAAATAATAAAACCCTACGCTAATTGAAACTAACTAAAATAATTATGGCGTCAAAAAACTCTTCCACTTTAGTTTCAATTACCGTAGGGCTTTACTACAAAGTTAAGTTTGCTTAATATAGGTGACGACCAATTTACTGACTCCAAATGTAAGTATATGGTCGTTATTTTTTTTCATGTGATATATATAAATAATTAAAATGCTATGAGATCTTGCTTCTTGTCAATTTTCAAGACTTTAGGTAAAAGCGAAATCTAGAGACTTGCACAAGAATTTGAAATTAACGCATTTCTGAGAAAAAAGTCTTGACCGCCTTTTTACTTTATGTAATATGGCGCCCTAAAAATGCTAAAAGGTAAAGGAAAACTCTTCTGAGCATAGGTCAAACAGAGATTTTTGCCAGAGAAAAGAGAGTCGTTCCAAAATAAATACTAATGAGAGACAAGTTGTATGAAAATGATTGCTGTGCGAGTTATTCTCACACTTTTTGAGAAAATTTCTAAAGTGTTGATATTTTTTTGACATTTCATTATTATTGCTGTGTATTAGTTTCTAAGTTTAATATTCGTATACAATTAATTGTTCAAGAATAAATAAATCAATTTATATTTAGTGAAATTCTACTCACTGATTAATTACGAAATCTCAAAAACTACAAAACCTACAAACTTAAAATTTGGCAGGTAGGTTTCTTGTAAGGTGTAGAAGTCCGTTAAGAATTTTAGGAAATTCCACCCCTGAGGGAATAAAATAGGGATTGTAACTTTGTATGGACCAATCTACTATCACGCGGGCGAAGCCTTTGGCAGAAGCTAGTATATTATAGATTCTATTTTTTCTTGCACAAAATATTGTGGCCTTATGAATCTGCGTCTCAATAGTAACAGTTATTCCTTATCATATCCTAATATTATATTTTTTGTGACACCTATATTTTATTAGTCGACTTATTAAATATTACAACATTGCGCGTAATACATAAATTATGAAGTAGTATTGCGTAATTAATGTTCTACTGTGGGGCAGTGTTTAAATTTAAAGAATTACATAACGATAAGAGATCATAAATATAAAGTTAGTTTAGTGATAATAGGTATAACAAGCTTTATATTTGTGTACGTCCGTGTAGATTCTTATATAACGGAGTCAACGACATATAACGTATTACCTGTATAAACATAGCTAGTAAATGTTGCGCGTTCGTTTATTGGGATCCATTTTGCCAAAAGAGCTTGAATGCTTGGAAACATTCCTGCTTGTGATAAACCCTGTGCAATACGACAGGCACAGACAGCCTTCCAACCACCCTAAAAAAATATTGTTGTCATCATCATTATTATCATCATCATTTCAGCCGAAAGATTTGCACTGCTGGATAAAGGCCTCCCCCAAGTGTCAGCATAACGACCAGTTCTGTGCGTCTCGCTCTCGCGACCCACACCAAGCCTTCTAACGCTGTTTTCTTTTACGTGTTCACCACTCTAGAACTTTTCATCCTCATCGACCATCTGATCTGAGAATAATATGTTCTGTCTATCGCCATTTGAATTTGGCGATTCTTGGGGTTATATCGGTAACCTTGATTAGCATTCGGTAGCAGGTGTCTTCATTTTTATTGGGATCATGCAAGGGAACTCCGAGCATAGACTTTTGGGTGACTTTAAGCCTTCTGATGAGGCCCATTATGAGTGACCGCGCTGTCTGTTGTCTAGTATTCATAACTGATAAACATACTTTTACATTTTTAAATACATACATATTTTATAGATAAACCAAGACACAGAACAAATGATCATGCTCATCACACAAATATTTGTCCTGGCAATCGAACCCAAGAAATCCAGCGTGTAAGTCAGGGCCACTGACCACTAGACCAACAGGCCAGTCAGTCTTTCGTCTTCAGATACTGTGATTGGCTCACCACGCCATCGTGCCATAGACGTCACTCGTGATTCTATCCCTGCGCTGCTGCATGTATCTAACAACGACGAAGATTGGCTCGCCAATGTTTGGAATGCGCAAAGCGATTCCCACTCTGACTCCAAGTACTCAAGATCCGTGCCGGTACTTGCAGATAGGTACAGAAGTCAATCTACATATAAAGCGCGCTCGCGCAATGCAAACATAGACACTGCTCACAGAACGATATCTTGGAGCATCTCGGCCCGCTCGTCGAACAGTTCCGGCTCAAACGCTCATTAGTGTGCGTCCACCGAATGTAGGTTTAAAAATTGAAGTAGATACATGAGATTGTCTTCTAAACCTATCTATTTTGGGGAAATGACGTATCCCTGCCTCCCACCCTGCTGCAAGAAAATAGGTTTTGAGGTCTGGTCCTAGAGTCAGAGTAACATGATAGTTTTTTTTGTATAAAAACTTCAGTACTTTGATGTACCGACAGTTAATCTGTCACTGTTGGAAAGACATTACGGCCCAAGTCTCCATCGAATGAAAGGCTTTCTCGTAAATTTTCTGCTATACTTGCCACCCCATAATTTTGCAAGTTACTTGATTATGGTCACGGAAAATACTGAGTATGAAAAGTACAGGGTTTCTCGCTATGGCTACTACGGCTATGTTTGGGTAAGATCTACATATTTGTGCTTGGAAAAGCCAGGTAAAAAAATACTTTAAGAAATAAATACATTCATTACCCAGTTAGTGAGCCATGGTGTTAAAATTGATGCTACTCCATTGACAAATAAGGCAATTTGCATTGGTATTTTTCCTCCCCATAGTTGTACAGCCAAACCCATAGGAAAAGTCATGATGCAGTATCCCAAGAAAAATGAACCTAATACCATTTCTTGCGTCGATTTTGGCCAATCAAGCATCTGGAAAAAACAGTAAATGTTAAATTACTAAAAAAATACTGCAAGGTTACATAAATACTGCTACAACTCTGTACATTTTTTTATGAGCTTAAACATTTTTGTAAAAACAGACTTACTGTGTCGTAGTTCTCAGTTGAATTATCTAATGCAGCTCCAAAAGTATCATTACTGCCCGTTAAGTTACCATAGATCTCTTCCACTGTCATATTTTGATCAACTATATCTTTAGTGTTTATTAAATTAGATTTTTCTGTGAGGTTTGAATCTACAACTGCTAAATGTTTAATAGGATTGGTCATAGATACTACAGTGACCCCCATATGACCTCTACTGATGAAGTTTACCGTTAGGCATAGGAAACATATGAAGAGTTGAATATGTCTGACCCCAAATCCATAATGTGTAGGTATTTCTTGCTTTTCTGAAATGAAAAAGAGGAAGTATTAAAATAATTGCATGTTTACCTTTGAATTGAAAAAAAAAGAACTTAAATCCACGAAAGCGGAAGCTATGTTTTATTTATATATTTTATAGGCTACAAAAGTGATTATTTTTTCTATCTTAATTCATTAAACCCCAAGCGAACACCGGCGTTCACTCTCTCATTGTATCTCTAATTACGATATTCAAAAGGTTGACTTAAGATTATTTTTAGTATATGCGAAACCTGAATAAAGTTTTTTCAAAATCAGTAACTGAATGGATTCTAATAGCTTTTACACATTTAATTTTTTTTTCCCAAAAATATTGAAAAAGATCACAAGTATCACCACACTAAACAACACAAGCCTCGACAGGTCATAGCGAAACTACCGGTACTCAGTTGCCTGGATAGTCCGGTGACCTTGTATTTTTGCTGACATAACTAGCTTATAACTGTTAGATTTTTCATGATACAGTTTTGAAACTACAGATTCTTTACATAAAAACACTAGACAAGTGTTTCAGGTTTTACATATACTAAGAATAAGGTTGTTTGCCATATACATCTAGACTCTGTTGCAAGTCAATTGATAAGCTGTTGCGTTTCTTTTACATGGCATTTATTTCTTATTCGCACTAACCATAGATATAAGAAATATTTCTATCGCACTAACCGATGACTAATTTCGATTTTTGGTTTTCACTACGTAGAAAACTATACACTCATTTTATCAAGTATCAAGAATATATGCGATGATCATTTTTCTATCGTGTACGTGTATGTTTTGTTTTAGTAATAGACGTAATAGTCTACTGTGTAAGGTACAGGCTCAGATAACTTCCTCATAATCGTCATCATCATTTTAGCCAAATTCGTGCACTGCTGAATATAGGCTTTCCCCAAGTGTCGCTACAATGAACGGTCCTGTACGTCTTGCATCCATCAGATTCCCGCGACTCTCAACAAGACCTTACGGGAGGCCTTCCAACACTGTGCCTTACGGTGCGTGGTCACCACTCTAGAACTGACCATCTACTCTGTAAGCAATGCCTACTGCTACTTAAGCGTGGCGTTTGTTTATTTGTTATTTACCTACGTAATTCAAATATTTTAGGGCACTAGACTGTAATTTCTTTTTTTCAACAATAAAACTTGGATTCAAAACTTACCAGCTGAAATCGGCTGTGTAGGAACTTTACTGTATTCATATTCTTGTGACTTTTCGCCGTTTCCCATGTTGCGATTAATAATTTAAAGAACTCACTCACTCCGTATCTGTTAAATAAAAGTTGGACTTTGAGTGAGTTACTTATTAAAGAAGCGTTTAGTGACATAGAGCACTCAATAAAATAGACAGCCCATTATTCTTCAGAAATAATTATTTAGTTTTTAATATTGTTAGACTTGCGTTTAAACATTATATTCTCATCTGATGGTAAAAGATTAAGGTGTTTTTTTATTATTGATAGGCTCGCGTTGGCTCACTATCTCACCTTTTTTATACGCTGTACGCATAATGAATGTGCTTACAAACGCTTTGTACGAATGGGTTGGATATCCACCATGTACCGATAGCGCAACACCATCTAGTGGTCCGATGAATGAACGGACTTGGCGGAATTAAATTGTGCAATTCCAACGTGATCGACGATGGTTCCACAAAAAATGAATAATATAAAATTCCATTTATAATAATTATGCTTCTCGAGTATACACCTTTAGTTTGAGAATGTCAAGTGGTATTTTATTACACAATTTTAGACAGTATCCCATAAAATAATTGTGTTCTGAAATCGATGTGAATTAAAGTTTTTCTAATTAATTTTTAGTTCCAAAATTATGTCTGTCATTTATTTTGGTAAAAAAAAAATACCTACATATATTTCAGAACATATATATATTATAATGAAAATATAATGTACGTGATGTAATAGACAAGGTTCCATCATGACGTTTATATCCTTAAATATTAAGTACGCTAAGACAATCGCACCTGCGTAGATTATATGCATTTTTGTGGCTCTGATAGTTTTTTTCTATGAAATATAAATGAAGTTTATAAGTGCAGCTCGTCCCCTCTTCAAAATACCGTAAAATAGGATGTATCCACGACAATAAATTGATGGTTTTTGGCAGTATTTGCTACTGAACTTAGCTTTCCTACTAGAGTCATTAAACGAGGACTATTGTAGCCTCAAATCGTGCATATTTGATTGGTTGGGTACCTACCATGCTCGATTCGAGGCTACTATATAGTTTTCATTTCATTCTAGTCTGCAAAACCGAGTTTTTAATTAATTATCATTTTTTTAACACATAATATGTTCATTCTATCCCTTCTCTAGTCTTCAACGCGATGATATCTTATCTTAGTTAAATTTGACTACCTCAGCAGTAATTGGTAGGCCTTACTTAATCTATTGTAAACTAAAGATAAAACTTAGAACTGAATGCTTAGATCTGGAGTTCTATTGTTTAAGAATTAAATATTTTTTTCTCTCACGATGACGATAACGTGATGATTGTAAATGACGATGCATAATATAACAGATGCTTCGTGGCTGATACAACTATGAAACCTCCACTACGTGACGCAGGCTACAGGGAGGTGCAACTGTTCAATCTTGGTGGACGACCGACAGGCTAAGTTACCACAATCATGGCGGTAAGTCCCCTCTTTGAGGCGTGGCTGGAAAGACCTCACGGCGTCCTTACCTTCCGCATGACGCAGGTCCTTACCGGACATGGTTCGTTCGGGAGTTTCCTGCACCGGATTCGTGCGGAAGTGACGCCCGGGTGTCGCCACTGTGCGGAATGCCCGGAGGACACGGTGGAGCACACAGTCGAGGTGTGCCCTGCTTGGGCGGAGCATCGCCGTGCCCTCGTGGGGGCGATCGGCGGCGGAGACCTCTCGCGCCGGGCCTTGGTTGAGGCCATGGTCCGGAGCGAGGAGGAGTGGCAGGCGGTCGCCGTCTTCTGCGAAGCAGTAATGCTCGCAAAGGAGGAGGCCGAACGCATCAGGCAACGGCGTTATCGCCGCCGCCGCCGCCGCCGCGATTCTGATCCCGATTTCCGGCCACCGTAGGCGCGGGCTTGCGGACAGTGAGCAATGGGTAGCTCGCTGTCCGGCCGTCCGGTAACTGTCCGGACCAAGCCCAAGTCGTCGACGGCGCGCACTGTTCCCGCGCGCCTCAAGGAGTTGTCAGCAACAGCAGGGACCCAGCCGGGTCGAAGCCTACTGGGGCCAGGGTTATCCGAAAGGGCGCTCGAGCCCCGGTATGAAGGCTAGAAGGAACGGGGTGGGTCTTTTAGTCAGTAAGAGTCTGACACTATCTCCCGCTCCGCCCAAGGGCGGGGGATGTCAATGCATGATTTTTGCCCACCATAAAAAAAAGGCTAAGTTACCAATACAGCTTGGTGTTCTGAAAAAATATACAGCTTTAGTTTTAATAAATGCGAAACCTGAAACAAGTGTTTAGTATTTTAATTAATTAATTAATTTAACAATTTATGTACACACAATAATAAAAGAACAGAAGAAGGAAACAGAAGAATAGTACAAAAGTGATGCTTATTTCTAAAGAAATCTGTCCCTGCTGATGTAGACACTGTGTGCAAAAGTAAAAGGAAAATGAGTACACACAAAAATCATAGCTAACAATAACATAATACAACATGCAAAAAAAAGATATACTAATATAATTATATACATACACATAGTGTAATAAAAAAAGTACAAGAAAGAATCTACGTACATCATTACATAACTTTACTGTTTCATGAAAAATCATAAAGTTATAAACTTGTTATTTCAGCAAAAATACATAGTCTAAATAAATAAATAAGTAAACGTTGTATTATTTGGTTTTGTGGGATATTTTTATTTTATATTGTTGGTAACGTATATGTTCTCTTCTTTTTTCTTGTTTTTGTACAACGCATTAGTTTAGTTAAACTGTAATGTTGTATAAGTAAATTGTAAATAAATAAATAGTCACCGGGCCATCCAGGCCACTGAGGCGCGGTTTTGCACTGACACTCAGCTGTTTGCTGACTCCTAATGTCTTAATGACTTGCTGTAACCTGTTTTGTAGGTACTTAGTGTCGGTGGTGTCCAATTTGTGACTAAAACATAATGTAAAAACTATTGGAATCGATATAGCTACTGATTCTGAACAAACTATAATTATTCAGGTTTTGCATAAACTAAAAATAATTTTGTATAAACTAGTATTTCATGCAATTATTATTTTTTCTTCTCTACCTGTTGTCTTTCAATTATATTTGTTTCCAATCACTCCATCTTTCACAACTTGTAAATATATTGTCTCTCCCAACCTATCCATCAATATTACGGATGACAACGGTGAATTTACCATGGGTTAATCCTGAGATTTATTGTCATTTTTACCCAAGTGTATTTGATTGGGGGTAATATTTTTCGAGAAAATGTATAATGACACCCTGTCACTTAAACAACTTGATTCATACAACAAATGAAGTATCATTAGATTTGTAGAAATGGCAAAGTGAAGATTTAAAAAAAGTCACCATGATTGCTTAACTTATTTAAGTTATCATGAATTTTTTATGTCATGCTTCGAGGAAACGATGCTGTTAATAGTGTTAATCAAATGTAGGAATATAAAATAATACTTTATTACTAGGCAACTAAGGCCCATAGATAAAATAATTTTACAAAATAATAAACTTATAATACAAATACTAGTCTGTCAAGAAAGTACCGGGAAGAGATCAATAATACACAAAATTGTTATTCATCCAAATTTATTTTATCACCTCCAAAGTTGGCATACTTTGAAGGCCTTCAGAAATGATATACTTACGCCAACGAATAATCCAATCAATCAAAACATTTTTTAAACGCTGTTTCCGAAATTGAGTTCAGTTCTCGCCACGAATTCTCCTTAATGTCTTCTACAGATTGAAAACGGCTGCCACGAAGTAGTAATTCGAGTTTAGGAAAAATATATAAGTCGGCTGGAGCCATATCTGGCGAATATGGTGGCTGCTCGATGGTATTTGTTGAGTGTTTGGTCAAAAATTCGTTCACAATGATGGCCTTGTGCGAAGGCGCATTATCGTGGTGCAAAATCCAAGAATTTTCTTTCCACAAATCTGGCCTTTTTCGTCGAATTTGCTCTCTTAAATGCCGCATAACGTTCAAATAATATTCTTTATTTACCGTTTGACCTTCCGGTATGAATTCCAAGTGCATAACACGTGATAGTCAAAGAAAACGGTCAACATAACTTTGACTTTTGATCGACTTTGGGTGGTTTTTTCGGTTTTAGTTCAGTTGGAAGGTGCCACTCCGAAGCTGCTTGACTTGTTTGCATGTCAAACTCGTAAACCCACATCTCTTCGCCAGTAACAATGCGTTTCATGAATGTTGGGTCGGGATTGACTCGTTCTAGCATGTCCTCAGCGACTCTCATGCGATTGAGTTTTTGGAGAAAATTCAGGTCTTTTGGGACTAGCTAAGCGGCAACATGTTTCATACCAATATGATTAGTTAAAATAGTACGAATCGACTCGTGAGGTACAAAAAGTTTGGCGGCTATCTCTCTCAAACTTGAATGAGGATTTTCAGTCACTATTTCCTTCACTTTTGCGATGTTAACTTCAGTTGCAGAGGTTGATGGCCTACCAGAGCGAGGCAAATCCTCCATCAATCTCGACTGATTTTGAATGCTTTGTACCACTCATAAGCACGTGTTTTTGTCAAAGTCGATTCACCGTAAGCATTCTGTAGCATTTTCAGTGACTCCGAACACGAAATTCCATTGGCGATGCAAAATTTAAGACAAACTCTTTGTTCGATGTTTTTGTCCATTACGAAATTCGCAATACACACTAGATATGATATAACTAAAAACAGCACTGTATTTAATATAAATAACAAATGCAACTCAAACTCCGCGCCAAAATGGAAAACAGTTGTGCCAATTTAGCAACAACAAAAAAATCTAAAATTTAAATTTGGAACCATAAACAAATCATCCATTCCCGATACTTTTTTGACTAAATGAAATGAAACCATAGCAAATTTATTAAACTCATAGATTTATAAGAAATCTATGATTAAACTATAAACTATTGTACACGAAGTGACAGCTTTGTGTTCCGTTGCGAGGTCAGTATCCTTCCACAAAATCGTCGGTACATGACACCTTTCGGTCAAAACTCTTCTTTAAGGAAGGTGTCCAAATGATTAGTCGGCAGCCGCACCACAAACGAATTTAAATTAGCGTTATGGCGGCTCTAACTGCACTACTCTCAAAGTCCAGCTGTTGACTCCTACATGTTCCACGATCTCCTGAACTTTTGTGGAGATAAACTATTACAAAGTTCCAAACAAGTCACTTCAAAAAGTTTGACGCCGTTGGTAATACTGCTTTTATTAAACTTTTGTTTAGAGTTATAAAGGACTTTATTAGATTTTCTCAGAAGGCTGCTTTAACTATAAAATATTACATAAACTAATCCTCAAGGGATGAATACTTGTAAGATCTTACGGCAAAATTGTGTCTGAATAGATATTTTGATAATATAGGTATATAATCTTATGATCAATCATTTATTACATGTCAAAAGATACATTACGTCAAAAACCATAATTACAAAAGAAATAACGTTATAAAATCAAACGAAATGTTTATTCAACTAAAATAAATGTCATCACACTACTTGCAGTGACTTGTTTAGGATTTTATATTGGTTTTGAAGTTGGGATTACTGATATTTTTTTTGCTCTATTTCGTAAATCGGTTGATTTCATTGCGTTTGGGGGGTTTACGGGAGTGTGAGTTTAGTGTATATATGTGTGTCATTTTGTTATTCCTTTATGCTCAAACGGTTGCATATATTTTGAATGAAATTTGACACACGGGTCGCCAGGAACATTTTTATTTAGTACATACACGGCACAAAGGTTGTAATCATAAAGCAACAAATAACAAAAATAAAAGGACTTCAAGCCTTCTGACTATTTTACATGTATATTTTGATATGTATATATATAATAATATATACTACCACTAGATTAATGCCGAACATTCACTCCAATCGACTCAGGTGAAATGTAGTCCGTACACCTTGAACATTCCACTATGTTGAATGAAACGCGTAAGTGCCACGAAATTCTTGGAGCTTAAAACATTTGCTCGCCAAAAAAGTATTCCCTACAAGCTATCTTAGTGCTGTATATTTAGTTCTGTAAGACGACATAATGCCAATGTAACGCTGCAGCGAATATTTGTGTTAACTTTTCAGTATTTTGATAAACAGTTTCCATGAACCTGCTTGTCTATCACTAGAATATCAGTCGCTGATTTGACCAAACCATCAGAGAGCCTCCCGTCTAGGCTCGCGTTACCGTGGCCGGCCTGGCAAACTCTTGATAGACTAAGTTCGATTCTCAGATGGATCCAATCTTCAGTATTGGTTTAGCATCTCCTAGTAGATAATGGTCCAACTGTACAAAGTTGTGAGGACCTTTGACCTCAGCAAGTGGGTTTACAGTAGCTAATACCAAATTAATACTGGGGCAAACATATATATATATATATACTTTTTTTTTGTGATTTCCGTGTTGAATCCTGTAGACTTGTGGTGCTGTTGGCTGCGTGGTCTACGGCGGCCTTCCTTTGGTGGACTTATTCGATCCAGCTCCCCTTTCGAAAAATAGCTTAGGCCTCCCAGGACTCCTAGACTATCTGTAAAGAAATTCGGGAATCCTAAGGTGCTTATTCGTGTATCAGTGACACTTGTCTAGTCCAGGAACAAAACCAACCATAACAAATTTTACCCAACTTTCAAAACAGGAATTAGTTTTTTTTTTTTTGCCTGAGAATTCAGAAGTTCTTTCTTCTTTCAAGTAAAGTCAAGTCAATTCAAAGCATTTATTTCAAATAGACCATTTGCAGGCACTTTTGAATAGTCAAATGTCGGTCAGTCCAAGAAAAGTGAAGCTAAATTGCACGTTCCAAAGCGTAGATCTCTATGGAGAAGAACGTGCAAGACACTCCATGGACACTCTTTTAAATCATATTATATGTATTACATATATGCTTGGTTACATATTACTTGTTGCTTCTATTATGTGAGCACAATGTAGATAATAAAATAAAATAAAAAATTAAAAGATAGAAACTGAATTATGCCACTGGCAGCCAAAAGTTGGCCAGTCTTATCTGATGGCACCCGTTCACAAGCATGACGCGTGCATAAGCCCCACTCAGCTCAACCATTTTAAAAAGAACTGAATGACCCAATAACACGTACATTTAGCAGCGAGACATTTGAGAGAGCATGACAAACTCTCAACTGCTATGCTCGTAATGTCAAAAAAAAAAACAGTGTTAAATTGTTAATATTAAAAAGGATATGCTTTTAAATTAGTTCTATTTTTGTGTCAAGTTTGCAATAGTCAAAAATTAATTAGTAGGTGATTTAATAGAGAATTACATTAAATACCAACATTAGAGAAAATTAACAAGTTCCAATTCAGACGGACTAATAATAGAAACAAATTTAAATTACAGTGCTTTCATAGGTACCAATGTTTTTCTTAATACTTTCGTTTTTCGCTCCGCACAAGGGCCGGGGAATGTCAATGCATGATTTTTACCACCATAAAAAAAGTAAGCATCTGCCATCGTAATTTTCTATCACCCTTGGTTGACTGGTAGAGAATGTGCAAGGTATAAACGTGTGGCTTTGTAGTTTTGAGATGCATAAAGTTGTATTAAATTACAACATTTAAGAGTTGAAAGAGAGAAATAAAAATGCACATGCAGTTAGCCTAATCGTGTGTAATTTTATTTATTTTTCTAATAAGCGCTATTTTCACAACATTATTGTAATGTTAATTTCGTATTACATCTTGCAGACTTTCTTTTTCCTTGTCTGATTTATTCTCCTTATTCGCAGTTAACTCATTATCAGCATCTGAAAAAAAAAATGGTTTCTCCTTTTGATTTGAATTTAACAGCTAAGTCAAATACAATTAGTTCTTACGCACAGTGGATTTCAAACAAAATGTATTTTATTAGCATATTATTATAAAACTACAGGCTTTCCTAGTAGGTATACCAAATTCAAACTGAATCGATATAGTTAAATCTAAATTAAAGCTTGTGCGCTGTATATTTTGAAACTTAGTATTTTTTTATTATTGTTATTTATCTATTTATCAAAGACTTAAATCTATCGCAATTTATTTATTTACAATACTAGCTCTTGCCCGCAGCTTCAGTCGCGTAGGTACATAAAATATAGCCTATGTTTTTTTACTCTTTAAGTAGTCTTCCTATTGGTAAAAATATTTTTTTGCAATCCGACCAGTACTTTCAAACAAAATAACTTTATTTTCATTTTTAAAATAATGTTTTTTTGTTGAAAAATAAATAAATTGAATTACCATTTTCCTCTTCACCATAGAAGTTCCAGGGCTGCACGGTTCCCTTGGCGAACACGACAAATATGGCGTTTGATATAAACATGATGGCCACGAATATTACAAACACATACTGCCACTTGCGGTGGTTTGTCTGAAAATTAAATGCACAATCCTTTAAATTGTGACAATTTCTTTAGTAATCGCGCGATAGATTGTTGTATTCTTATTTCGACTATAAGTCAAAAAAGGCTTTTTGTCAGAAACAGATTTTTTTAAAGTCATCCAAATGACATCCTCCGCCCTTGGGCAGAGCGGGAGACAGTGTCGGACAAATTAAAAAACCCCCGTTCCTTGTCTTTCATACAGGGACCGAGCCTGCCTTTTGGAAACAGACCCTAGTAATCTTCGACCCAGCTGGGCCCCCTACGGTTGTTGGCCACTCCTTAAGACCCGCGGAAACAGTGCGCGTTCTACGACTTGGGCTCGGTTCGGACAGTTACTGGACGGTCAGAGGGCAAACTATCCATTGCTCGCCGTCTGCAAGCCCACGCTTACGGTGGCTGGAAATCGGGATCGGAATCCCGATTGTCAGAAAGAGGTGCATGTTACATTAGACTAAAAATAGTGACCTATTATAATTATTATCAGCTGATCGAAATTCAAATATAGTGGTATAATCTTAAACAACCACCCTTATATTCAAAACTTGTCACATTCCTTATTAAAAATCACAAATTCCATTCCATCTTTTCTTAACAAAACGTGGCTCACAAAACCAATCTTACCACGTCATCCTTCACAACGTTGGACACAATCACAGGCACCAGCAGGCTGGTCAGATTGGCGACCATATTGCTCAGAGCCATTATTGGCCCGGCAAAGTTCGGAGCCAAGTCTATGTGGTTTATCTGAAACAAATAGGTGGTATTGGTGCGAGGGTACTATGTCTTAAACCTTGGAGCGTAGAATTAAGAGATATGGTACTGTAAACAGTACAATAATTTCTTGAATAAAAAGCGACTATACCATCAGTGGCAAATGCCTCGTCATAGAAATATACAAGTTTGCAGACAGCAATGTGTTAGAGGTTGCTGCTTGAGAGAGAAGAAGTAACATATATATTCTTAATCATATAAACTTTTGCCTTTATAATATTAGTGTGAATTTATCATAAGTATATTTTACACCACCTGCTCGATAATGTCGTTTCATACGTCACACAAACCTCACTTAAGGCAAGTCATTCAATCCCTAGGGAGATAATGCAGTATGGGCGATCCCTAAGGAATAATGAGATTTGAATTTTGGAACATCAAAAATGGTCAATAATTAAAATCTAAAAGCATCTAACAAGTTGACTCGAAATTCAAACTGGCCACTAACAAAAAAAAAAGAAAATAGAATAAAACGTGCTTACTGACGGGAACGTTATAGAAAATGGAAACTATAGAATCTTGGAGTAGTGAATTTTGTTTGTTTGATGAACTTGTAAATATAATACTTATATTTCTCTAATATATGATTTGGTCGACCAAATTGTCTTTTAATTATCTCACAGATGGTATAAAAAGTAAAGTATGCAACACGGGAATACAGCTGTCTTTATCTTAGGCGGCTTGAATTCCTCACTTCATTCAGGTTTCTTTATTAACTCCCTCGCAATGCTCGAGAGTTAATTATATAAATCCTTCCCTATCGTTCGGGATTAAAATCAGCAACCTTCGTTTCGTTCGAAATTCAACATACTGCCCGCTACTTAAAGACATTACTTTATCCCCTAATCACATAATCCACTATTTTATATATTCCATTGGAATAATTTTCTACTTTCACATAGAGCAAAGTTAGTCATAGAAACAAGTATAATATAATTTATACATTATGTCTGTCTAATAAGTCAACGGACTTGGGAATTTCGAATAATATTTAATCATTTAAAAAATACGTATATTTGATAATTTTTTAAGGTTTTTCTGTTAGCTAACAATGATCTCTATCTCTTAACCAACCTTGATTATTGAACCCGTGTTGACTACTTCAGATTTCATTAAATCCTAATAATTACCCAAGTCCTCTAACTTATTAGACAGACTCTGGACATCGTGGTATTTGGAGTAAATGTTCCGTATGTTTAATGATACTTAGTGCATCATAAAATCATCTTGTCTTAGAATTGCATAGCAGTCACATATCAAATAAAACTTAAATAATATTGTGAATTTACAAACATGTCCCTTACTTCTATACTTCATGATGCGGATAGAACCAAACTTAATAATGGTAAGGTTGGTTCTGAATCGGTTGGCAACTGATCTAACGTTGTTATACAAGAGGCATTTTATATTAATTTTATTTATTTATTGTTTCTGAAGAATGTTACACAAAAGTTGACCTCGCAATTGTGGTGATTTTTTTCTCAGCACACATTCTATTTATTTTTCTACGAACATTCAACAACAGACATACATAAACACAAGAAAATAAATAATAGATTTTATAAACAATTGTTGTCGACATGAAAAAGAATTACTACTAGAACATAGTTCTTGAGAAATAGTCTGATATCATCAAAGGCGATATAAACTTACATGAAATCCAACGTGAATTCCGGCGTGGAGACCATGTGCGATAATGAGCACTATCACGGCCAGGGTTGTGTCATACACAAAACTGAATACAAGTAAAAACACCGCTGAGACGGCCATAGCTAAAAAAGAAATAAAGCATTAGGTATTATATGCTACAAGAGTCGTACGGTCGGTTCTGAGGCCGCTTCTGTGGGAAATTTGTTTAAGACCGGGCGCTGTGCGAAGATCTCCTAGGTGACGTCAGCATAGTTTGCTAAGCTTACAACATGCTGGTCTTAGCGCAGGCGGATCACACAAGATGGTAGTTGCACTAGTGGCACTTGGAGTTGCGACAATAGTTAAGAGGATCCCGCATTTGGGAAAGTGAAAAAGCCATGTGTTTCCATGATCCTTGGAACGTGTCACCATCAGGATCCCAAATGACAGTGGAAGGAGCTCATATCGGTTAGAAGTTAACAATAAGGTATGACAGCCAGTGGGATTTGAGTACCTCAAGTGGATCCTGCCCGATCTAGAGGGTATAGACAGCTTTTGCCATATACTTACTCTACACGGAAATTGTACGATTCATGGCCCATTACGGGGTTTCGGTATGGGCACGAGCACCATGAAAGCGACCCCATTTCATTCATTCCCATTTGTTGTCTAGGGTTGTCAGATTGTTCGAAAGAGTTACCGTGGCGCAGGAATACACAGGTGAGTTTTGGTCAGAAACTGTCTGATATACCCTCTCATGACTCGCCTTATCCAGAGCGGAAGAAGTTATTTGGTAATTTTTCAAGAAAGAAGTATAATTAGGTTATTTTAGGTAGCAAATCATTCAATGAATTTTCCTGCTCTTGGACGGAGCTGGAGGGCGTGTCAGACTTTTACTGGCTAAAATTCACTCGTGTTCCTTCTTTGCTTTCGTTCTAGGGCCCCGAGGTTCACTTTCACATAACCCATGGATAGGTATACAACCTTATTTTTAATATATGCAAAACATGAATAAAGTTTGTTCAGAAACAGTAACTAAATCGATTCCAATAATATTAATAATATTTACACTACATATTTTTATTAGAAAAATATTTCAAAAATGTTACAAGTTGGACAGCCACGACACTAAGAATAACACGGCGTTAGATGCTAGCATTTAGCAGCGTGCGGGGGCAAAACCGACCCTCAGTCGCCCGGATAGACCATGTATTTGTGCAGAAACCTGATAACATAACAAGCTTATAACTTAGTGATATTTATTGATACCGTTATGAAATTTTATACATACATTCTTCACTTTAAAATACTAGACATGTGATGTGAGTTATTTTATAGATATTAAACTATGAAATATTAAAGAGAAAAAAGGTCCCAGGAATGTCAGCCAACATTTTCATCAATAGAGACAGTTGACATAAAAATAGTAACTTACCTATACTATTTGCTGTCCTCCTTATATTGACTATTGACATAATTTTCTTGTTTGCCGCGTAGTCAGAAGCATATCCAAATATTAGAGCCATCAGATACAAGGCGATATAAGGAAGGGATGAATAGACTCCGTTCTATAAAATAAAAAATTGTTTTCTGAAGAAAGTTAAAGAGAGAATTCCAAATAGGTGCGTCCACACAGAGCGAGCAGCCTCGTGAGGCATTTGCCACGTGATGAAACTATTCCCGCAAAAGCGCGGCAGCCTCGGTATCATCGCGAAGTTGCCGCGTACGGAAGGTTGAGCCATTATGTTCGTAATATACGTGAGCGTCCAGAATGCGTGCGGGAAATGCCTGAGGGACCTTTGAGAACAACAAAAGGCCGACACTGGATGTCTCGGGCGCTCGGTTGCTCGTCCGCGGCAGCGCGTGCTGTTGCCTCGGCTGTGGCACGTCCATACTAACCGAGCTGCTTCGCGAGGCAAATCCCTCGCAAGGCTGCTCGGTCGATGTGGATGCGCTTTATGACTCTTATGAGCAGAAACTTTGGTTTACTTCTCAATTAAAATTTGGACCTACTGAGCTGCTTTTGAGTGAAGCTCAAAAACTGCTCAGTAGGTCCAAGTAGAGGCAAGTAAATTTGTAGGTTAGGAAGTTCATCAAGTTATAAACAAACGAACAATCTCGTGACTCACTCTTTTCAGGTCCACATGGAGTATATGATTCATATACAGAGGTATCTCGGTCAAGATTAGCAGGTAGCTAGCAGCACTGCCTGCGTGTGTTGCTATTAGACCCCAAACTGGTTTGCTAGTGAGGATATGCTTCCAAGGGGTCTTCCGTTTCTGACAATGGAAAAATAAGAAACCTAAGTAAAGCACGAATATTTTTTTTAAACCAAAGTATAAGTAGACAATATTATTCTAATTATTTATGAATAATTTTCATTAGTTAGTCGTTTATAGAGGTATTCTGCTGGCTTTTTGTATTTTCTGTAAGATGGGAAATCATCCAATGACTTTTCACACTCTAGGTTGGAGCAGGAGGGCGTGACAGGTTTTTACCACCACCTATATTCCTTTTTTGCTTTTACGTCTCAGGACCACTGACGGATTTCCTTCGGAAGTCGGTTTCGGCCGCCTCCTTTGCTAGCATTATTGCTTCGAAGGAAGAGGTGACCGCCTGTCATTCTTCCTTGCTCCCTGGCTATAATACAATATTATTTTCGGTATATGCGAAACCTGAATATAGTTTGTTTAGAATCAGCAAATGAATCGATTCTAATTATTTTTAACACAAGCTTGCCAACACCGACAGATAGTACAACACAGATCTCGGCAAGTCATAGCGAGTAAAAGACGATGCGGGATGCATACACAGCTGGATACGAGTGCAAAACAACCTTTCAGTTGCCCGAATGTCCCAGTAACCATATATTTGTGCGGACAATAAGCACTAAGTTAAATTTAGTGATACAGTTATATTTTATACATAGATTCTTTACATAAAAATACTAGACACATGTTTCGGTTTTTTATATACTTAAACTAATGTTGAAAATTTTATTAATATATAATATAAAGTTTCAAACTTTACCTTAGGCACCATATCAACAGTTGCAGCTATGTCCTCTACAATATACGCTAGTTCATCAGACGTTATAGTGGGATGGTCATGAGGGTTGCCAACTCCAAGCCAGCCGAGCAGACCACAGCTGATTAGACTTAGACATCCGAAGAACCAGAAAGATACAGGCCAGCCTAGGATTGGGCTGCCAGCAAAGAGTCCTGATAGTTGGAAGGCTATTATTGTTCCTACTTGAGATCCTGTAAAAAAAACAATAGATGTTTTTTTACTTGATATAAACTAGTGCATGATTGATCCTGCTAATAGTCAGCTGTGATGCAAGCGTTGATGGTGAGGTGGACTAATTTATTAAGATGTTGGCAAGTTGCAAAAAAATAAGTATTGATCTAAAAATGAATGCATAAGTTTTAACTATCTGCATCAAAACCAAAAGTAAAATTGAATTGATGTCTCATTTAATATAAAAATTTCAAAAAAAAGCTCTTTATATTTTAGTAAACAATTGTGTGGATGCATAATGTTACATAATTCACACTTCGCTCATCTCTAAAAACACGAACAAACACAGCTAAATCAACATCAACACGAAGTCGTCAAAAGATAAAATTATTTCGGTGTACACGTCAAAAAGATTACATTTGGGGTATCTGAAACAGTGAGTCGTAAAAGTTATGTAATTTGAGCTCATGATGACGCAAGAGGGACTGACGACGTGAGTTTATGAGATTTTACTTAACCTTAAAAAGAATATACGGGAAATAAATTTGGTCTGGACTGGCTGGTATTAAAAGCCTGTGAAAATATAAGTAAAGCTAATTAATGAGTATTTTGATTTTTAGAAAAACTATTTCAATCTAGTTTTTCTATAAATCGAAATACTCTAAATATTCTTTAGAAAAACTAGATTGCAAACCATGCATATTGTTGTTTTCTAAAATAAATAGTAATCGAATGTAATATATTTAAATAAGTAAGTAATTCTCTGTAGTAATGTTCTGAAAATTACTGTCTATTCTAGGTTGCCTGGAAGAGATCGCGGAATGCGATAAGGCCCCATTGTACGTGTTTTAGATATAAGTTTTTCTTTGATATGTTTTGTATGTACAATAAGGTATATAATAAATAAATAAATAATAAATATATGTATATATATATTTTTTTTTAGAAAAGGAATCATCAAATTCTTTTTTCCGCTCTGGGTGGAACTCGACTTATACTAACTGAAAACCCACCCATGTTCTTTAAATTGTCTTTTGCAGTCCAAAGTCGTGGTAACTCTTTAAAACATGCTCACACCCCAGTAAACAAAAGATTATGAAAGATTATGTGATGATAATAAATTGGGTTAATTAAAGCTTAGATAATGCGCTTTTTTTATAATAATATTTCACCACGCTGCTATAAGATCTTAATAAGTTAACACTTTAATTACATTTTAAGCATTTTTTTTTTAATTAGTGTTTAAAAAATTCACTAGTACTCGAAAAGTATAGAGACAACACATTTCTTCTTTACAAAGTCGAGATAAGACAAGAGCCTTCAGTCTAGCCAAAATAAGAGCTGTATATATCAAGATACATAAAGACGTGTATACGGTATACGCTGTAGTGGCAGAAGTTCCCACACTCCTAACTTACTTGGCCTTTGTTTCGCCACTCGCGACCGGATTGCTTCCTTCCGACACAGTTTATGTTTTACTATGTTGTAACTTTTATTTGTAATAAAGTTGACAGAAGAAGAAAACAATATAGTGTACTGTATAGGTCTTGAATATTGTGAAAGGAATGGACAACGTGTCTTTTATTATCCGATTCTACTAGAAAGATTATTTTGTTCTGATGAGATTTTAGGGCTTCTTCTTCTTCTACTTAATGATAAGTCAATAATAGCTAAGACATTCTTTCAAACTTGATGGGGTTCAATTAAAAAGCAACAAATAGAAGCACACAATAGCCTCGATTATGTACGAGTAAGTTTTATAACAGATTTTATGCCACCAACTCTCACTAGTGTCACTTTGGCGTTAAAGATGCATCTAGTCCGATTGTTAAAATCTATACAGCCATTTAGTCCGCAGCGAGTGCCAAAAGCGTAATAATGAACTTTGAGTCAGTTGGGTAAAAATACTTGACCATAAGTGGAAAAGAAAGAAAAGTTTCTAAAATCTCTCCATCAACCTCGTGTACGACTTTTCAGCACTTTTTTTTAAATTAATGTATCTAATATTATTATAAACACTTTACCAACCGGTATAAATATAAGTGCTGAGTGTTCCTCTCTCACACAATGGGGCCCACTTAGCCAGCATAGTGTGAATGCATGGGTACATAGCCGATTGAGTCATTCCTAGCACCAACCTGCTAGCTGATACAGCCATCCAACCGCCCTGAAAAAGAGATTGTATTGCGTTGATTTAATTTTTTTTTTTTAATATAAATCGTATCATACCAAAATTATGCATAACACCACATGCATGGCAACCAGGAAAAGCTGTTGCTGACTGGAAAAGTAGATGGGAAAAGACCCAAAAGCAGGAGTATATGTTATTCAGATCAAATCCATGGTGCATTGAATAGCACAGTCTGCAATGCCATCCACATTACCGAAGATAGGATAACAACGCAAAACATAATCCACTAAAAAGTTATTCGTTGAGGTCGACCCTAAATTGAAGGTAAACAGTGCAACGGGGAGGGAGCATAATGTAACTACGATAATGCAATGATCAATCAGTTTGGTGTCTCCTCAATCAACTTTCCTTTGTGCACTATTTCCAACAAGAACTTTCTAGTATAGACCGTATTAATAAAATGATACTTAAAACAGCTTTTTTAATACACATAAATGAATAAATTCTTATTGAAAATACCATTCTAATTAATTAAAAAACTCAACCTCTTTTCTGTGCAAGTGCAAGAAAATTTACTTACGACCAATGCTATCCATGGTGTACAAATAGAAATTACTCCGTTAATAGCCAAAGCGAACATTATCGGCCGTTTACCTCCAAACTTCTGCGCTATAACTCCCATAGGCAACATCATAGTCGTATATCCCACGAAAAAGGAAAATGTAATCATCTCCTGCGTCGATTTGTTCCATTCATATTTCTGAAATGATAAAGTAGAAATTGTGAAACTTTTTGAAATAGTCGTAACTATTTCGACAAGTTCTAGGTATTGTTTATACTATATAAACAATACCTAGAACTTGTCGTGTTGCAACTGGTTTAATAATTGAATTCAAATAATGAAATACAGAGGCCCTACCAACCTCTTAACAAACTCCTAACGCAGTTTATTTGACGACCTAAACTAAACTGTTAAAAGGATGAAGCTATATAGGGTGTACAGCTCCATCCCTCTTTCGCGCTAACACCCTTGACATTTTAACATGTCATGGTAAGGCCTCAGGGGCCGAAGTCTGTTATTTTTATAAATTTGTCATTCCAACACGATCCCATTGTCATTTTGATAAAAATTCTTAATCTGCTAATTCACAATGATCGATCATTAATCGGTCAATGGTCTCGTAATAGACTTGCGGTAAAATGACAATATCGAGGTTATTAAAAGCAATGACTGCACAATGACGTTCTAATGGTAGGTCACTGATCAAAGGAATTGTCAAAATTTTTGCTGATTACCACATACGTAAGATATTCATTTGTAAATATGTACGAGATTACCGTCCTATCCCACTTCTTTCAGTAGAGTGTCAGTGGTTGATCATTGGAAAGTCATAATGACGCCATTAGTATTAGTAACTAGATTACCAAACTTACTCAAAATCGACCATTATGACATCAATGATAGACCATTCTGACACTATTGCAATATAATGCCACTAATGGCATTATTAAGTGTTTACTTTAACCAAAAGTCATTCCAAAGCTGGGCCATGATTATTTATTATGATGATATTTTTGCACTGCCTAAACTGGCTATTAGCGTGATTTAATAATACTTAGTAAATTATCTCGCAACCATAAATCATGGTGATAAATTGTTTCTTTAAATCAATGACACTTAATAATTTCATCAACAATTTGCTCGCCCTTGTTCTACTATCATTCCGGCCATTTTGTAAGCTTATATGGTTTAATGATAACAAATATGTAGGACGACCTCACATGATGCTAATAATATAACAAAACAAACAAAAACTCACGCGATAAATGTTCCATCTGCTTATATTAGCATTAATATCATCACAACCTTCAGAGTAATTTCTGGTCCCATTATCTTCAAAGCAGCGAGGATCTGGTACCTTGACCATAGCAACCATAAGAACACTGAGTTGGGACCGGATCGTGTATGCAATGGTTAGGGATATAAAGAGTATTGCAGTTTGAATGTGCCGAATCCCAAGACCTTTTGGACGCTGCGGAGATTTTTTGGGCTCTAGAATTTTAAGAGAAGAGAGTTGCATGTTTATTATGGTGGGTAATAGAAATAATTATTTGTTAAAGAGTGTTTGTTGTTATGTGAACAGCATCGGACTGAATTGAATTCATAAGGAATGTTCCTATTGTCAATAGTCTCACGTTGTGACAACACTATAATGAGCATTGATCGTTGTTGATAATGCATCAATATGCGATAGCTTGCAGAGGTTAAAAATTAAAAGGTATCAACCCACTTAGAGAAACAATCAAAATATTGGATTGCTATACTGACCCTGGTCAATATATTTCAGATTGCATATTAAAACTTCACACAGACAGTATTTTTTTAAAGAACAAAATATGCACATGGATGTTTGCAAAAAAAAAATATAAGCCGGTTGTATTTATGTTACTAATTCATAAGTATAGGTATAATTAATACAGAAATCTCTCATTAAAAATGTACTCAATCAATAAGTCACTAATTTTTTAAGACAACATGTTTTTTTCTATACCTAGCCAAATTCTTTTCTGAGTCTGAATCATAAAAGTTCTGAATGTTTTAACCATCTTAAGAAGCTAAGTTTGTATCATTATTAAAATTTCTCTTACCTTCATGTTTCTCGTGTTTGGGCACAGATTCGTATACAACCTTATCGCCAGCCATAGCTTCTGCCAATGATACCTACCTACCGATCTTCAGCCACCCATCCAAGATAATTACATTTGAACAAAGATTCAATATTTGTTCTAATGAAAAATAACTGCATGCCACTAGTATTTTCACATCCAGTATGAAATGTGTACTCAGTTTTTGTTTGAAAAGGTTTATTAAAAATATCTGAAGCGATCTTTTTCATATCTAAGTGTCCACCAGTTAGCATATTCAGATTTTGCAATTTATACAGGCTGTTGTTTATGGCAATTGACTGCTCCGCAAGTTTCAAGTGCTACTATTGGGCATGGGATCCTGGGTTTGATTATCGTTCCGGTTTAAATATTTACAGTCGCACTTCCGTCTGAAATTTCTCAATTGTGGCTCGTAGCCCAAGATTTCACCTGGTTTGTGACAATAACCTTGCCCTCTATCATCTTTTTTAATAATAAGTTGATACCTAATTTAAATTTGATGCCAGGTGAATTTTATTTTTATACAAAAAAATCTATATTTTTTTTCGAGTTTGCATAAATATTTATTAAGTAGTTTATGAATGTAGTTGTTTGTATATATAGTATAATTAGTTTAATATTTGTAAGGATGTCAGTCAATGGTTAATTAAATATAAAAAATAAAATTGGTACTACTAAGTATTCATGAGTTTATTAAAGTTAATACTTTAATAAACATAATACTTTTATAAAGTAATCTTTATAAAAGTACTTAAATACATTATTATTATATATCGATATTATTATATTTTGGAAAGTTTTATTGAAACGCCTGCACAATTAATTTAAACATTGTTATCTGCTGTCAATAATGCAATCTTTTTATCACTCAATGAATAATAAAAGACGTTCTTTTACTTACGTATTCTAAACTAGTGCGTTGAACTAAACAGAACAAACTATTCAATTTTATAATAATAAAAGACTAGCGACTCACCATGGCTTTGTACGGGTGCAATGCTGATACTAAATATATTAATGAATGTCTTCGATCTCCGAAAGATTCTTGTGGATGGTAGTTTGGTTTCGTCTATTGAGCAAGCCTTAAAGTTAGTAGAGACCTGTCCCCTACACCCTGTAGTACCCCCTGTAGTATGTACCATATGTTTAAGGTATTTAATTGGATAAGGATAATTGCTGTAAGTATTGCGTAAAATCGCTTTTTAATTAAGCCTATTGTGAGTAAGATTATTGTGAGTTATCCTAGAGATAGACATATGCTATTGCAGACTTTTGTAAACCTTTTAAGATGCAAAATATTATAGTCTCTGATCTTGTACGGTTTTGCCAGCATTTACATTTTTTTTTTTTTATAATTTTGATGTGAGAACAAAATTATTGACTCCGACATAAAGTTTTTATGTTGTGATGCACCTTTTTAATGTTTTATTTTTGTAGTATATTGTATTCTGTTCTCTCATACTATTTATACTGTAATTTATGAATGTTTAAAATTTCATAATAGTGTACTTGCCTATGTAGAAATATGTAAAATAAAATATTTTAGAATTTCAATAAATAAAGCAAGCAAATTCTGGAGCAGATGCTTGTCTAAATACAGTAGCGCCACTCATAACACTGTGCACACAATAAAACAGTGTTTACTGTTAGTATAATTAATAGTACTTATCATAATTAAGTCAAACACATTACAACATTCTTGGAATTATTTTATAATATTGTACTTGACAGGAAGTCTTACCACTATGTACTTACGAAAAATTCTATATTCTTAGCGAAAGCGTACCATAGATTTGTGAATGTTCAAGGTTTTTACGCCAGTAAAAATATTTTCAGTAGCAAGTGGGGATTTATGTACGATTGGCATCAGGCTTGCCCCTCACTATACGGGACTTTTACCGGAAGACTTATGACGTATGACGGAAGACGCGGCGTTGGAAGGCCTCCCAAAAGATGGACCGAAGACCTGGTGAGAGTTACGGTAATCCGATGGATGCGAGCCGCACAGGACCGGTCATTATGGTGACACTTGAGGGAGGCCCCTGAAATGATGATGACTATGATACCAGGACACAAATGTAGTTTGTTTATTTAGTGCTCTAATAAAACCATGGAAAACGAGTGTTATGATTTCTTTTTTATTATCTGGGATAAGCTAGAATAGCACAATAATTAGCCTTATAATGTTCTCACTGCTAGAAACCCGGCCTCCTCTCTAGGAGAAGGAGTAGGACGTAATCCTTCACGCCGATCCAGTGCTGATAGATGGATGTCCCGTGTCTTCTAATTTTTTATTGTAGGGCGTGCCGTTTTCTTCACGCTGTTATCCTTTACCGTTATTATTTTTAAATTATTATATTTGATTTAATTTTATTGTGATTTAATTTTATTCTATTTCATTGTTTTAGTACCGTTATTACTTACATTGTGATCACATAATAGAAGCGACAAGAATTATGTACTTAACCAAAATTTTTGGTAGATGTGATGATTTAAGAGAGTGTTCATGAAGTTTAGTAATGTTGTACAAATACATTGTAAATAAATAATTAAATTAATAATTTCTCTTATACACAAGACCGCCAATAAATTGTACATTTATTCTTTTGTAAATGTTTATTTTATAATGAGCTAAGTTGTGCAATAAAGTTATAAATAAATAATAAATAATAAATTATATATAATTTCAGGCTGTCTATCGATGGCTTCTATAGTCTATGCATCATTACTTCAATCACCATTCACATTAATGCTAAAATTATTCCTCAAATTTCCACATCATGTGAAGTTTAGTCATAAGGAAAATGTCTTATTCATACAATGAAAACAAGTTTCCATACCTTTTCCATCACTGGTGCCAATTTCAAAATTCCTCTTATGAAAACAAAACAACAACCAATTATTTTACTAAGTATGTCAAGCATAATATTTGATCAATGACGTCTACCGTATAAGAGGAAATTCAATCGTAAGTTCCGTAATAGTATTATCGATCGATACACGGGAATTGGGAGCATAAACTGGTTAGAACTAAGAATAAATTTTATAGAGCCGGGTTTTATTTTATTCTGCTGAATTTAAGAGTAATGAACTATCTATGTTTTGTATATAATTTAATGTCGGAAAAAAAAGAAACACCTATCTAGAACAAAAAAATGGGACTTCCCTCCCTTGCAACAAGCATCTTAGGTATTACCTTCTTCACGTTACAATCAACCATTGCTTAACTTCATACAAATCCATAAGGCATACTTTGAAAAAAATAACTGATAAATTGAAAAGCGTGCCTAAGCAAAAGTCAGAGATACCTCCGGACGCATCTGTCCGGTGAAAGAATCAAATATAGCGACACCGCCATGCCTTGTTTGCATGCATACCTACTTGATTAATTTATTGTATCTGAATATAAATACAATAAAAAATTTCTAATGTAGGATAAAAATAATTTTCAATTAGATATTCAAAGTGAACTGCTAAGGATAATAATTATTAAAACGTATTAGTAGTAGACTAATATTAATAGTACTATCACACTAGCTAACTCGCTATGGATTGACGTACTCGTGGAGTCGAAGCATCAAAATCAGGAGCATAGAGACGTGTTACTGGGATATCGGTTTTCTATCGTTTACATTTCGGGCAGTGTGCACTGGAATTGCATAATCTAATAATCTAATTCCACCAAATCCGTTTCTTTATCGGACCGCTAGACGTACGGCGTTGCGCCACCGGTACATGGTGGATACCCACACGTACAAAGCGATTTGTGTGCGTACAGCTAAGGAGTGGAATTCCCTGCTGGAGTCTGTGTTTCCTGATAACTACAACTCTTTAAGTCAAGATTAAATAGGTTGCTTCTGGGCAAGTGTGCTTCATCGTCGTTTATCATCGCTTACCATCAGATGATATGGTGGTGAAATGCGAGCCTTTCAATAAAAATAAAAAGTAAACCAAATATACTAACTTTTGTTATATTTAATAATATTCTATGTTGATTAATTTATTTATTTTTTCAGTCACAATTACCACTACTGGATAATCTTGTCATGCAATAGTTACAGTACCTAATGAAATTCACCAATAGAACCTGTTTTTAAACCATAATTTAAGGCCTGAAACTTTTCTGCCTACAGAATACGTTTACATAATTTATAGACTTAGTGTTCTACTAATACATGCTTCTCCATAACACCGATGATCAGAATTTTAACAGTTATTGCAGCTTAAAGACTTAATCCTTATGTACCTAGTTCTTACTTCACAAAATATGGACTTGAACGGCAATCATTCCATACCGCTGCAAATATAAATCTTATCGTTCTGCCATAAAACTCATTTTCGTTTGATAAAAGGTAAATTGTTTTAAGGATTAAAATAAGCTGACTCTATTGAATACGGTGCTTCAGCTAAGGACGATAGACTTTTAGTGCTTACCATTGTAAGCTTATGCTGCTCAATTTTAGAGTTTGTAATAAAAAATATTTACCAAGTTTTGCCAAGAAGGTGTCGATGCTATCCAGTTACAGGGTTGGTTATAAAAGTTAATGAAACGATTTTTAAGAAATTTATTAAATAAACCAAAAACCTTTTTTTGGTGGGAAAACATTGTCAAAACTTATATTAATGTTAATAATCTGTATATTATGTATAGTTTTTCTAGTGTTTTATAAAATTATATTTTAATATAAAAAGAGAGAAATTAAAGTAATTGATACGCTATAATTTATTATACAAATAATAATGAGCGTTTTGACCGTCTTTTGATTAAACTAATTTTGACGAGAAATGTTAAGGTATGCTTTTAAAATTAATTAATACGTACTCAGTAATTAATTACAGTCAAATCAAATTGTACCTACTGATCTCAATTAAATCTAAAATTATATGAAAGTTCATTAACCAAGTGACTCAGGACTAGGCGATTTAGTAGCGCTTGGTTTTACCGTCCAACCATGAAATGACTGCTCCCGCTCGGTGTGGAGAGAGAACATGGCAGACATCAAATCCATATTTCTTCAGTCACCTCTCTAATAATACTTAAACCCACCATTCCATAGCATTGTCCTACGATCAGTTTATCTGTCAAATATAGTTGACACTTCCAGTTTAACAGTTTCTTTTATTAAATAAATCGACGAACCAATTTATCATCAAAAATGCAAAATATTTTTCGATCAACTTAATCTATAACGCCTGCTTTGCTGATGGTATTCATTAAAGTAAACCTACCTGAAGCAACAGTAATTAATATTAGCTTCATAGACGGGTTTCATAAATATCCTGTCCGTTCAGCTCAGCAGATACCTTGGAAATTACAAAGACTAAATTCAGCTGCAGCAAAATGTGCGGAAAATCTTAAAATGTTGCCAGGTTATTAAAATCTTGGAAGAGTTTTGCTTTTACTTCGTGGTTGAGTCGATCAACTTGTGATTGGCTGCCATTGATGTGGAAAACAAGTTTTACTTTAAATTTTGTTTGGTCAATCTAAAGTTTTTTTTTTTTTAAATCAGATAGAGAAATTAATGTTTTTTGATATCATAGATTACGGTCAGAACTAAGCAAAACAAACGTCAAATCTATTAGACAAAGTTTTGCAACTGACTGCACTAGATTTTAAATACATTGAACAGTTAATAATTTTATCAACATTTTGACTACACGTAAAATGCACGAGTAGTCGCCGGTTTCTATTACTAGTTCCACGATGAGATGTCAGTATAACCGTAAGGACCGCGCAGGTTTGATGCCTAATACGGCTACGGGGATTTGCTGATAAGGAAACCGGCAGACTTAAAACGTAAAGGGCAACTAAAGGACACAGGTGTGGTTTTAGTCAGTAAATGTCTGACACGCACTCCATATTAGAGCGGAAGAAGTCATTGGATAATTTCCCACCTCAAAAATAAAATAAAAATAACCCTCTTTCGTTAAACAAAGAAGCAAAAACGGTTTTTTACAAAGTGGTTAACAACACTATCACAAAATAAGAGACCGTGTAAAATTTTCAAAATATTGTAATTGCTCAGTATGAAAGTAGTCTTTTTCACGTTTTCCAAAATAAAGTTAAACCATTGTCACAAAGTTGTATCGATCTCTTGTTTTTGAAGAGCTAAATTGACGTGTCCGAACTCTTGTAATGGCACCTCGCGGGCTTCAACTGAAACAACAGTAATTTTAAGTAAAACAATTATTACAGTCCTAATTAAATTAATCACCATTAGTTGATGGACTTATTACAAGTCTATAGCTTGTAAATATATTGTGTTTTAAGTGTAGAGATTGGCAAGCTTACTTAGATTTAATTCAGATTTCTATCCATAGAGTAAAGCTTACGACATGTACAAAAACGTAACAAAACAAGAACTGCATACATTTAGTTATACTAGAGGGACATGCCTAGTGCTCACCGTACTGCATCGTGCACTTATCCAACCACGATCATTAACAGAAAAAAAAACGTTTTAAATGTGCAATAAACTTATTGTACTTCACGCAGAATTTTTATTAAGAACGTCATTCAGTTTCAAATTCTATTAAAGTTTTTTAGATTCATTAAAATGGTTCTTGGTTGCAAACAGTAAAGCCCCGAGCAGAATAATTTTAGAAATATTTGTCGACCTCAAAATTGTAAATTACCAAGAACAAAAATAAATTGCAAAATTTGGATTAAGTAAACGATGTATGAAAAGGGTTGGCTCAGGTGTTTGTAGCGCACAATTTAAGTGAAATAATTGTACTATTTTACATCTACAATAACCAATATAGGGGTACAATATTTCGTACAATTGTTGTGTATGCAAGTTGTCACGACTTAATATAAAATTATGACTGTCCTATCACCTAAGACCTAAGTTTTTATCAATGTGTATGTACCCTAAAAATTGTAGACATTAATTAGTGAATGATTTATTTATTTTAAGAAACTAAACAGCCTATAAATAAAATTACACGATAAAAGAAAGCCCACCTCACTATTAGTGAACAGCTCAATGCAGTTGCGTGAAACTTACTAGTATGTCAAAAGTCAAAGTCAAAGTCAAAAGTTTTTTATTTCACATAGGCCTACATGGGCACATAAAAAACGTCAGAAGCTAGTGCACGGTTCGAAATTGGTCGTTTCCTATGGAGAAGAACCGGCAAGAAACTCCATGGTTACTCTTTTAAAAAAGTGGTTGTAGTTACAATATTTCCATATTACAGTATTAATAGGTATTATTTAAGAACAGTGTAAACTGGTCTATATTGTACTCAAAAGAACAATAAAATCATCAAAATAATCATTTAAAAAAAGTGAGTCAAAATATGAAGTAATCTAAGAATTCGTGTATAATGTAGACTTACATTGTTCTTCCATTTACATTATAAAAAGAGGCTATATGAAAAAAAAGCTGTCAATAAATGAGACGTTAACAACCAAAAAAGAAAAACTAACGAATTAAATGTGGTTGGAGTCAGATAATATAAAATAAAATAAAAATATTGCAAAAGCAATGTGTTAAAAAAAAAAATGTTACCTACAACAAAGATGGAGCAGTTAATATATACATTCACACAATATTATGAGTTACCAGGGGGCCACAAGTGCAGAGGTAGTCATTGCCAAACAAGCGTGTATTCGACATAGTCTTTAACCTTGTAATATGCTTTTTTGGTTAAGACACGCTTAATATAGGTTTTGAACTTTCCTTCGCTAAGTTCAGTCACCGCTTTTGGTAGCTTGTTATAAAAGCGTATGCTATTTATTAAAAATGACTTGGTCTTGGCTAATCTCCATTTGGGTAATATAATTTCGTGTTTACTACGAGTATTTATGTTATGGAAATCGCTTCTAATTTTGAAAAGTCCTAGTTTTTTTTACGGACATACAGAAATGTCAAAGTGAGGTCTCCACACTCAGCTCAGTAATAGCGAGATGATGATCATTATTACTTAAACCAATTACAGAGTTTCACGACATTTATAAAACTTGCTTAACCAGAAAGTGCTTTAAAAATTATAAAGCAAAAATGTATCATTATATTAATTTAATTACGGGAAGAACAAAATATTATAACGTGAAATCATAACAGTAAGATTCAATTTCATTATCATCATTTTATCATTTTTTTTTTTTAATGAATTTTAGTCACTAACATATTTGTAAGGTTGTTTTATTATTACTAACACTAAATGAGTCTTATTTTTACTCGGAATTAAAGATTATTATTATTACTTCAACCAAAAGACGTCCACTGTTGGACATAAGCCTCGACATAACGTCCGATCCTGTGTATCAACTAATTAATCATCAATTTACATCCAATAAATTAGAAGAGATTTACCACCGAATACTTAATTTTATGTCGCATTTAATTCCCGTGTTATCTTTGTCACTTTGAGATGTATGGTAGCGACAGATAAATGGATTGTATGGGAAACTGTATGAAAGGAAAGGGAATGAATGATATCGAAATGGTTGATTGGGGAAAATGGAGGAGGAAAATGTGTGAAGGAAACGTGCATTGACCCCGAGTAACATGGACAATGACTGATAAGGGTTCGTTTGAGTTTTCGATAGTGCCATTGCCTTGTACTTAACGCGTTCTGTTAGCTTGCTTTTATTATTTCTATAGTACTTATATACTGTGTTTATGTACCTCTAACACCGTTGTAGTGTCCAAACCGCCTCTTATCATTATTATTGAGGTGGTCCCAGTTCTGCCTCTCATTGGTGCCAAACGTTGTGTAGATAATTGTGCTCAAGATATACAGGCTACCCAGGGTCAGCATTATCACCCGCCAACTTTCACGGTTACACTGAAAACGTGAAGAAGGACATCTCACAAATACGTTGAAAAGAGAACTTAGAGAAGATTGTTGAAACTTTTTATGTAATCGTTTAGATAACGTACACATAAAAATTAAATTGTTAGAGACGTAAATGAAAAAGTAACCAATATCAAACTAGATATGCATTACCACAAGCATTTTGATAAATTAAATATTCAGATTCACTTGAAAATATCTGGATTGAAGAAATAATAATTAGCTATAATTTACATTTACTATTAGACGCAAATTTCAGTTAAAAATATACTTTAGGTCGCTTGTGTACAATATTTTTACTTATGCATCAAGTTCTAATAATTAATTGTAGTCTATTTTATATAAATACATAGATCACGTACCATATCATTTCCAAGAATAAGTCCTGTTACAAATGGCACAGCCGCCCCGATGACACTGCTGACAGTAGACGATATCATCATCAACGTTCCGGAGTAGTTTTCTGACATATCCTTGTAAGTACTCTGAAAATTGTACAATAAATTAACCAGGTATTACTGACATAATTAATTTACGGAATATTAAGTTTGCGTCACTATTATTCTACTTTAACGTTTAACACAAACATAAAACTACACCAAAAAAAAAAAAAAACCAGTGGCTTATAAACCTGGGTATTTTACTAGGAACTTTTTATCAAGATTTTATTAAGAACACTAGCAACGTACCAAAAATCCACAGAATTGTAAACCCAATAACCCCAATATTGCCGATAACGTAATAATCGCCGGATAGCCCCATTCACGTGGAAAATTTGGCAGCATCGTTAATCCCATTACGATTCCAAAAGCACCTGTGAATTAATTGGTTGAAATTCAATTAATGTCTGAAAAAGGTTTTATATATTTATCAAGGTGTATTTTATTTCACCCAAATAATAATAATAGGTGAGACCTCTTGAATCAAAATTTATTTGTGTACGTGATTATTTTTACAATCAGATTTTGTTACTTGAAATTGAAATTACAGATTGAAATGTAGGAACTTTTAAAATATACCAGATTTTCCCTTAATTTCAAATATATAAATCATGTAAATTATATAAAATAAAATGAGTTTCTGTAATACTCACTTAGACCATTGATAACTTTCCTGAAGAAACTGGTGCTAAAGATGTAGTGGATATAACGTATTGTGTAAAGCCAGTCAAAGATTGGGCTCATCACGATGTATACTGATGCCATTGATATGAAGGGTAACATTGAGTACCATGCACTCTGAAATTGAGTAATTTAAACATTGAATTACTTTTAGTGAGTACAAATTTCAATTAGTAGGGTTATAGATAGTACTATAGTAATTAACACGCACAGCTTTTAGATATCCTCATGCATATTGTAATCTATTCAGCCATTTCATATTGCTACTATCAATTTTATTGTCACCCACGTGTGTAGCAAATAATGGTGTCCCACTGACTTTTTTCTTTTGATTGCTCACTTTATCATTGATATTTGAGCAACAAACTTTATCTACTTATATTTTAAGCCTTTATTAAAGTTAATTCTTATTTTATAGCAATTTTTCTCGCAACACAATGTTTTGAATGAAATTCTTAATTTCACAATTATGTAACAGTTCATTTCTTGAACTCAAATGCATAATTATCTGTGTTACTGTCTTTTATTCTAGTTAAATCTATGTGTTTTTAGAATCATTTATAGCCACCAACAGACTGCATCAGACTGCTTGAAAAGTGACTTGTTTGGACTTTTGTGATCGTTTTTTACAATTAGGTTTTTGATATAAATGAATTGATAAAACTATTTATTACAAGCACTTCATATGTAGGACTATTTTTTTTTTACTATATTGATAATCTTGTAATAGCATTACTGATTTAATTTTACAATAATTTAAATGGGAATCTTGTAATAGCGTTACTAATTTAATTTTACAATAATTTACAGTAAATAATAAAAATAATATTATTTATTAATTATCAAAATTACAAATTTGACACAAAATTATTTATTATAATTTATTTAATCATTTTTTCCCTGGCCATTACAGTCCTACTGCTGGGCGAAGGCCTCCCCCAAGTCCTCGTGATACGCGTCCAGATCATCTCGCCACCTCTTTCTAGAGCGACCTCGATGGCGCTTTCCCTTTGCAAGAAAACACTGCGTGGCGATAGTTGCCCAGCGATCACTACTCATGCGGCTGACGTGACCCGCCCAATCCTATTTGAGCCTGGTAGCCTTATTAAATTATTTAAAGTACCAAAAAATCTGAAGAAACTTGACTGAGGTCACATAAACCAATACAGCGAGTCGTTTCAAAACGTTCAACCTTAGACTGATTGGGCAATGATGAGCTATAGTTGAGTTCACTTATTAAATATAAAAGGATATTGAACAATATTACGAGAAAAATATTATAACTTACGTCTTCCAGAGAAATTCCATACATCATCAAGTAAGCAGGAACATAAGCTATGAAGAATATAAACAATGCATTGCTCGCTGCGTGCACACCAGTTACAGCCCAAAAGTGAGACGATTTGAGAATATCTCGCCATGGTCGATTTGTTTCTTTCTGTAACAACATTTGAATATGTTCTGCAGTCATAATATATTTTCTAACGAGATATTCATTTACGAGTATAACTTACTTGCATTATGACACCACTTATCGTAGTAGTGACAACGCTTATCGTAGTAGTACATCTTAAATGACCCAAAAATAAAATTTATATACCTTTTTATAGCTATTCAATGTACTGTTAATGAACTCTTTCTCAGCATCGCCAACGGCTTGGTGCTCTTCTGGAGAGCTAGCTGTCAAAGTTCCCGATATTATAGCCATGGATAATGCCAGCATTGCCAAGGAATAGTATACCAGTTCCCAGCCAAGAGGTGCTGATGATAGCAGGCCAGATATCGGAAGTGCTATGATGATACCCAGTTGAACACCTAGAAAATTAATCATATTTGTTATTGGTTTGAAGATCAAAAATTTTACCCATGTGGAAATTATTAAAAAAATATATTAAATGGTGGATTTCACAATGGCAGAAAGTTAAAAGTGGACACGAGTGAGTTTTTGTCAGTAAAAATCTGAGACTTCTTCTAGCTCCACCTGAAGTGGAAGTTAGGAAAAAATAGTCGTAATTACTGGTAACATAATGAAAGACCAAAATGTTTGTAATTCTTTTAAGGGTGTAATGATGAGTCTTTATTAGTACAAAGCGTAATAAAAAAGTCTTTGAAACCATGGCTACATTAATTTTGCTCATATTACGACTAATTATGTTAAGAAGGATATTAAGATGATAGAATCGGGTAATTAATATTATGAGAGTTTTTTTTTTAAAGATTTGAGAGAAAGACTTTTATGTAACATAAAATAATAAAGGCATAGAAAATTAAAATGAAGCGAAAGAAACATTAAGCGTGTTAATTAAATTAGTATGCATGGCAGCAAAAGCTGTGGGTAGCGGAGAGTGCAGGAATATTACAGAGGAATTGTCTTCTTAAAGTGCGGGGCTATGCATACTGAATAGTAATGCATGGAATTATTTTAACGTGGCCTTTATTGCAGAAAAACTTCTAAAATATCATATTGTAGTTATTTTAAAAGCTTTTAAGTTTATACCTTATCAAAAAAATATTAATTTTTCACCACAATAGATTTAATTTTTGAAGTATTCTCAAAACAAAATATGCATAGATTTACGGTTAAAACACAAAGTTAAAGCAAATTAGACAATAATGTACTGGTGTGATTATAAAGTAAAGACAGGTCACAGTTAATAAATTGATCGCCAGTCTTAGCGTTGTTTTGAAATTTTGAAAATTATGCGTATAGAGGAGAAACGTGTTTATTATTTTAATTTTTTTTTTTGCTACAGTTATGATGCTTTGCTTAAATATATTATAACTCTAAATATACAAATGATCTGATATGTAATGTTTTTCAAAGCGATCTGATGCGTTTGAAAAATTTTGTCAAATTCAAAAGTTTTAAAGCACTCAAGTTTCTACGTTAGTTTTCAGAAACGAACAAAGCCTTAATTACCTCCATAAACGAAATAACTGAATATTTTTCTCTCATTGGGTGGCAGCCATTGCTCAAACAAAGACTGATTGAAGGTAAAGAAACAAGCGTGGGTCATTCCCATGAACAGCTTGGCGTTGCAAGCCGCTACCCAACCACCCTGAAATGAAAACATAATTTTTGATTATTGTTGTAGTAGGTTGACAATTTAAAAAAAAAAATGTGTTTCTATCCGTACCAAAACAAGTTCATTAACCCTCAGTGTCGGCTCTACAAGCCGTAGGTAAACCAGTACCAGTAATAGCCAGTTATGCTAAGCTTTTGCTGAGCATGTTTATATATTAGAAATTCCCTCTTTGATATAGGTTACCACCTAGTTCAGGATATAGGGTCAAAACTGTTAAGTGCATAATATCATAGTCACCATTTTTAAACTGCAGTGCAATATAATATTGCTTTATATCGACTACTTCTAAATTAAGTTCTCTTACATTTTAAACATTTGAGTGGTGAGAAATAAACAATTATTATAATTATAGAAACCAGCTTTTGCCCGTGACTTCACCCGCGTACATAAAATATAGTCTTTGTCACTCAAGAATAAATCAGATTTCTATCAGTAAAAAAAAATTTAGCAACCGGACCAGTACTAACTTCCAGAGATTACCTTCTACAAACATAAAAACAAAAAAACAAACTTTACCTCTTTATTATATTATATTATAGTATAGATTTTATATATTAGTGTGGATGAAGATTACACTTAACTGTGTACCTACCCTATTAATAATAGTTGGCATCGCCACACAAAACGCCCCGTTGACCAGAAGAATAGCAGTTGTCAGTAGCTTTCCTCCAATATTCCTCAAGAATAGTTCAGATGGTATCAGCATCACAGCGTAGCCGAAGAAGAACGATGCCAGAACAGCTCCTTGAACTTTACCATCCCAGTTATGGATCTGAAATCAGAAAATAAATATTTTATTATTTTGTGTTTTGTTAGTCAGATATTGTTGAATGTTCATTCTATAAATGAAATATTTTTTTGTCATCGCATAGGTAGGTACTTGTAAAATAATAGATAGCTATTTCTTCTTCATCAGCTTGTTCTTCGTGAATAATACTATCCTTTCATCTTCTCCATGGGTCATTCAGCCTAAAAGACATTCTATAAGGAGCATTCTAATAGTCTCACAACGACTCAGTAACTTTTTGCATCCAAAATAATGTATTGGGCTGTTTTAGGTGTTTTAACCTGTATGTATGTATCATCCCGTCTCGTCTGATCAGTGACAGCTAGCACAGCAACCCCCATGCTCCCTCTAATGAACCCCATGGTGATTGAACTCGCAAGCATGTATATCATCTGTAAGTGTCTAACGCCGATCTTGAAACCTGGGAACAGGAAGAAGATGAAAGATTTTAATATGTTCAAGGATGGTTATGGTATTGTAAAAAGATTTACTGTTATCAAGTTTCCCACACAAATCTTTACCTTAGTTGCATGTTTAAGAAATTATACAATATATTACATTAAAAAAAAAAAACAGGTTCAGAACGAAAGAGTTTTATTGACGTTGACCAATGGATTAGACCCATCATCATCATCATATCAGCCGAAGGACGTCTACTGCTGGACATAGGCCTCCCCCAAGCGTCGCCACAACGATCGGTCCTGTGCGTCACGCATCCATCGGTTTCCCGCGACCCTGACCAGGTCATCGATTAGGTCAGGACTAGATCCAACTTACCGGTTCATGCAATTCAATCATCATGACACGGAATGGTACTTTAAGCAAATGTAAATCAATTAAATAATAGATTCTATGATCGACTACATTCTTAAGTTTATACATTGTTTTACAACAAGGACATATTCTTTAATTTATCACAAAAAGTATACCACTTGTCTAAAAGTTTCACATTCAGCCCATATAATATGACCTTTTACACATTGAGACGTTCGTAATTATATTCAAACAGCCTACACAATTTAATTCTCGAAGTCAAATTTGATTTCATCTAGATTACATGTGGAAAGATCACTCACCATTTTTAGTAATAACGCCATAATACCCATCTTCGAATTGAAATCTTAAAAATTCCACGTCCATGTTGTGTGAAAATAAAATAACATCAAATTACAACAACGCTCTGTTACATCGACTGTTAACAGAAAAAAATATGTTTACATCTATCATATTATCTTCGTTATCTACTAGACTGCTCCTAAAACAATGAATGTTACCGTTGAATAAATAATGCTGATTTTGTAAGTAAATACAACTATCTTTGAAAGTTAGTTTTCACTTCTTTACGTCACACAATTTTCTACCTTCGTATCTTCGTATCAAGATTAAATTTTCATCGTCGAGAATAATCAAAAGGCTTCAAGTGAGAATGTCAAAGTATATTGTATTTAAACGATTGTGTGTAACTAGCATTTTAGTTGCAGACGTGATGAGGGACAAATATCTCACAATGACGTTGTACAGAGCTCAGAACAATGTAGTCATTGTTTAAAAAATATCTTTACAGAAAGTAGAACAAGACGCATTTCTTACATAAATGAATGTATTTGGTTGTATTTTAATGTTATCAGAAGGTTCAATGAATCTTAAATAAGCAGGTGTTAAAGAGATACTCAATCTATCTACGAGTATATAAAATATGTATATATGTATTAAGAAAACACAGACTAACAGACATATCAACGCACCGCCAATACTGCTGGCACTAGAAATGAACAATTTTGCACAAGGTTTCTATTTAAGATGTAGACGAGCACAGAGAGAGGATTTTCCAAAATTTACTCCCTAACGGGATGAAATTGTTTTTTTTTTTGTATTTAGGGCAAGTTTGGTCACTACAACTTTTCTGACTAATGAACTAGCACTTTTTAAACATTTTATAAAATGTTTAAAAAGTGGACATGTAAAAATAACTAAAGTTTATTTATATTTTGTGGAGGTTTAAAACATCCGACAGAAGTTTTTGTCCATGGATTGTCCAACATGATACTATTTCAGATTAAAATTCACTAAAACATTTATAAAAATCAGCTATAGAAAATTAAGTTAAGTAAGTAACTCTTATTTTTAGTTTCCTTTCTCACCTGCCCAGGGGCTCGAAAGAGGAAAGCATCCATAAGCACACAGGTATTCAAAGCACATGAGACGCTACTGAGACAATAAGGTTTCATCCATGTGAACATAAATTTTGTCAGATCCCTCTGGAATCCTAGCATATTAAGAAAAAAAATAAAAAAAAACTACGACTGATATGCTCGGTTTCTATTACATGAGAGTTACACCTTTCAGATACCGTCAATTTGAGACACAATAGTAACACAATAGATGTGCGAACGCTGGCGTTCACTTGGGGTTAATGAATAATCTAATTCCAATCTCATTCCGCCAAGTCCTTTCCATCATCGTTCGGAGCATACGACGGATAGCGTTGCGCCACCGGTACATGGTAGACATCCCACCCATACGCACAAAGCGTTTTAGGAACACATTTATTTTGCATACAGCCAAAGAGTGGAATTCCCTGCTGGAGTCTGTGTTTCCTGATAGCTACAACTTAGGGATCTTTAAGTCAAGACTGAATAGGTTACTTCTAGGCAAACGTGCTTCATCGTCGTTTATCATCGCTTACCATCAGGTGAGATGGTGGTCAAACGCAAGCCTATCAATAATAAAAATAATAAAATAATAGGCCACGGTCGTTTTCACCTGCTTCTTGCGACGGACGGCGGCTGTAGCCGAACGACGCCTGCTGCGGGCAGCGTGTGCAGTACACAGTAGTTTTACCAATCGTTGTCGGGCACAGGCGGTGAGCCATGTCTTCAGTTGCCTTTGGTAGCGATTAGTGTCATGTGACAATGTATCATTTGAAACCCTAGACATATGTGGGTCGGCTGTAAGTATGGTCTTATGCCATCCTCATCAAGTGACTTGCCTTTTGATATGTATTTAATTAATTTTTCTACCTCTTTGGCTTGAAACTTGTCTCTATTTCACCCATAGGGCCCCTCGGCGTTGACCACCACAATCACAGAGTACAATAACTATGTAGAGAGAACCGCAATCTGCTTGCCTAGTCGGGGCTGTACAGAAAACTGGGACCTAAATAAATTCTGTATTCTCTTCGGTTCACTTACAATATTGTCGCTTACTGGAAGATTCTGCCTTATGGTTGCTTTTTTGCCAAAAACCACGAAAATCTTTATTTAAGTGCTTCTCAGCAACATTGCTTTGATTTCAAATTGATCCTGATAATCTTGGCATCATTCAAGTTTAGACTAGATAGTTTTAGTTTAAGTGCTTTTCAGCAACAGTGTCCGAATTTCCAATTGATCCTGATAGTCTTGGCACTATTTAGATAGTTATCGCTATACGAGGTAATTATTAATATTTATTTTTAATACATTCAAATGGGATATATTTAACCTTTCAATCGTGGAAATTAGGTACAGACACAATAGAAAGACAATAAATGCGCGGACGCCGGCATTCGCTTGGGGTTAAATGAATTAAACGCATACTTATTTTATCCTTATTGATACAAAAACATAACATTAGAAACCAGTTTTACTTCTGAATCCATTTTAAATGCTCTCTAAATGTAAAGGGGAAGAACCACCTCTTAAAGTTTTAAAGTTTTCTAAAAAATACACCGCACTGAATGAGGTACACAAAAAAAAAGATAGGTTTGCTAATATCGCGCGGTAAATCTGTTGGCTCATCTATTTAGGCTCTTCAACGTTTTGTAGTTAATTCAGTGCGGTGTATTTTTAGACATTTTGAAAACTGTGAGTGCTTTTTTAGTGCTTCTCAAGGACTCTCCTCTCAAACATTTGCTTTGAAATACAGCCAATAACATTTTGAGGTGGTAGTCGTAAATTCAACATTATATAATATCACTTCCACAAGAAAGAAAGAAACAAAATCTTAGGTTTACGCACAAATTCCTTTGTCGTTTACACGACCAAAATAGACTATTATAATTAATGAGTCAAATATTTAATCAGTTTTGTTACAAAGACTGCTTTGTAGATGGTATTCGAGAACCTTGCTGATTGTTTTAGTTATATAATAATATTTTCTAGAGAGCAATATTGGTTCAGTGGTAACGGCCTTAACCTACAAGTTCAAACTCAGACAGGCGTTTTACTTTATGTCATTTATTTCATCACCACTGCTCTCAAAACGGTAAAGGAAAACGCATGAAGAAACTTGCATATCCTTGAAATCCACATTCGACATGTGACATCCATTAACCCAGCAGTGGGAACATTATCAAGTTGATTATGCTTATTTTTATTTTATAAAACCACCTTGACCTTTGTAAAACACACCAAACATATTTCTCCTCAGGGTAGTCAGCAAGGAAACATCAGCCTCATCTAATTTAAATTGACAAAAACTTTTTTTTTAATTTATTAAATAAATATATACTTATCATTTACCAAATGGTTTTGTTATTTACGCGACCATAATAGACTATTATAATTTATGAGTAAATATTTAATCTGTTTATTTACAAACACTGCTTTGTAGTTGGTAGGTACTCGAGAAGCTGGCTTATGTATTGTTTTAGTTAAATAATACATATTTTCAAAAGAGCAATACGGGCTCAGTGGTACAACTTCAAACTCAGACAGGCGCTTTATTTTCTGTAATTTATTTCATTACCACTGCTCTCTAAATGGTGAAGGAAAATGGCTAAGGGGATCTGCATGGGTTAGAAACACAAATTCGGCCTGATAATTTTTTTTCGTGACATCCAGCCAAATTTTTTCTAGAGAGGAACTCCAGCAGTGCGAACATTATGAAACTGATTATGCTTATGCTTATTTTATAACCTTTGACCTCTGAGAATCACAACGAAACCCACAAAATATATTTCTTCTCAGGGTTGCTAAGCCTCAGAACTGTTTTCTAGCTAAAACAGTTCTAAGGCTTAGCGCGCACTACGATTAAACGCAAACGGTTTAGGAACAGTTGAAAACGCAAAACCGCGCGAACACACATGCGTTACACGCACTGCGGCTGACGTTTCGCTTAAATTTATTTTCAGTTCCACCATGGATTTCTAGCAAGCAGCATGTGTTGTGGCTTTGATACTGAAATAAAAAAAATAGAAAACGTAAGCAACGCTGCCGTCATAGGTATTGAGTACATCCACAAACCGATTAATTATTTGAAAGGATTATTATTATTATTATTATTATTATATCTAGCCCATATTGTCCCACTGCTGGGCAAAGGCCTCCCTCCACTCTTTCCAATGTTCCCGGTTTTGAGCCACCTCTTTCCAATTCCCAAGGAAGACATCCAAGTCGTCCCGCCATCTCCTTCTTGGTCTGCCGCGGCCCCGTCGTGCAATTTCAGGGCACCAATTGTGCGTTTTAATGGCCCACCGCTCGGTAGGCATGCGGCAGACATGTCCAGCCCAGTCCCACTTAAGTTGGGCAGCCTTCTGAACTACGTCAACGATTTGCGTTTTGGAGCGCAGTGTAGTGTTTCGAACGCGATCCGTTATTTTAACACCTAATATACTGCGCTCCATAGCACGTTGGCAAACCTTAAGTTTGGACCTTTGGAGGCTAGTCAAAGACCAAGTCTGTGCACCATATGTCAGAATGGGGAGAATACACATATCCATTAGCTTTCGCTTGAGTGACATCGGCAAGGTGCCTTTAAATAGTTCTTTCATGGACCAGTAACTCTTCCAGGCATTTTCTGTTCGGCGTGTTATTTCCTTGTCCTGCCTTGCCTGGAAAGAAATCACTTGGCCCAAGTACAGATATTCCTGGACATATTGTATATTCTCCCCACCTACATATATGTTGCTTTTAGAACCATTGGTCATGATCTTAGTCTTCGACATGTTCATCTTGAGTCCAACCTTAAGGCTTGCGTCGCTAAGGTCTTGTAGCATTTGCTCAAGTCCAGCGGCTGAGGGAGAAAAGAGGACAATGTCATCCGCGAAGCGTAGATTGGTCAATCTCGCTTCGCCAATGGCAATACCGCTCTCTTCCCATTTGTCTGCCAACGTCTTGAAGACTTCTTCAAGAGTGCTTGTGAACAATTTTGGGGATAGCGGGTCACCCTGTTTGACTCCCTTGAGAATTTCGAATTTAGGACCTAACGTTTCAAGTTTTATGGCAGCTGTACTTTGTGTGTAAATATTTTGCAGCAGTTGAATATAGGTTAGTTCTATTCCCTGTTTCGTCAGTGCATCAAATATTGCAGAATGTGTGATGCTATCAAAGGCCTTGGAGTAGTCCACAAATGCAAGATACAGTGGAGCCTTATATTCGTGGTATTTTTCAACTACTTGATTGATGGTGTGCAAGTGATCGGTGGTGGAAAGTCCTGGACGGAAGCCTGCTTGTTCTGGAGGCTGTTTTAAATCAAGTTGACCAGATATACGTGTTTCTATAATTTTAATAAAGGTTTTATAGACATGGGAGATCAAGCTAATTGGTCTATAATTATTGATGTCGGACTTATCACCCTTTTTGTGCAGTAATATGATGTTTGAATGACAAAAATTTGTTGGAAAGTTACCGGTTTGGAGAATATCGTTAAACAGTCGCGCAAGGTAGTAAAGTAGTGATGGTTCACCTATTTTAAGGGCTTCTGTGCTTATACCATCTTCACCACAAGACCTATTGTATTTTAGTTTGCGAAGTGAATCTTGAACCTCCACTTCAGAAATTGGTGGTATACCGTCGGAACATGAATATTTGGATGTTGGTTGTATTTGAGGTATATCGGAATATAGAGTCTTATAGAATGTTGTGCAGATCTCTAGAACGTTATTTCTGTTGATTTGTTTAACGCCCCTGTCGTCTTTTAGACATGTAATCCATGTTTTAGCCTTGGTGATACCCTGTTTCGCAACTTTCAGTGATCGGTTCCTCTCCAACGCATTCTGTACTAATTTTGTATTGTAATCTCTTATATCTTTTCTTATGCTACGCTTAACTTCCTTATCTTTTAGTCTGTACTCTAAATCTCGGTTTATTTTACTTAGAACTTGTCTGTCTTCTAATAATTTCTGGGTTTGTTTTGATAGTTTTTTAGTTCGGTTTTTGTTTTGTTTTATAGCTTTATTAGCTTTCATTATACTATTTAAGATTTCTTTATATTGTAGGTCGACACATTTTTCTTCATTTCCTTTGTTTAATATGTCAAAGCTGTTCCTCAACTCTAGATTAAATTCTTTTTTACATTTTATCAGGGTTTCTTTGTTTAGTTTTCTGATTTTATTTTTGAATAAATTTTTACGTTGAATTTTAATGTTTAATTTTAGAAGTGCGCGAACGGGCCTATGATCTGAGCTGAACTTAAATTGATTTAAAACTTGCACATTATTTACTATTTGTTTGTTAGACGAAAGGATGTAGTCGATTTCATTTTTAATATTATTGTTCGGAGAGATCCATGTCCAACGTCTTTGTTGTTTCTTGTAGTAGAAGGTATTACTTAAACATAAGTTTTGTCCGAAAGCAAACTGGATTAGTCGTGCACCACGGTCGTTCCGGTCTCCAGAACCGTACGGGCCGATAATTGTCTCATTATCCAGGTCTTGCCTTTGTCCTATTTTGGCGTTAAAGTCACCTAAAACAATATTCCAAGTGCTTCGATGTTCGTCGTACGCCTTATTGAGTAAGTCATAGAATTCTTCTACTTCGTCGTCGGGGTGAGATGACGTGGGAGCATAAATTTGGACAATAGTTAAAGTTTTATTTTTTGAAATTTGAAATTTTAAAACTGCAATTCTATCGGAATACGAGATAAATTCCAATATGTTATTTTTCCATTTCTTTGCAACCAGAAAACCTACTCCGTAGAGTCCAGTCATCTGTCCATAGTGATATAGAATACTACTTTCTCTTTCTACTGTTTCTTCACCACCTCTTCTTACCTCTGACAGTCCTACTATATCCCACTTTATCTCGCTCAATGCGTTTTCAAGTTCAATCAGCCGATCCTCTGATTTCAAAGTTCGAGTATTAAAAGTTAAAACGTGAAGCGTTTTATCGTTATCCGGTTTATGCTTTGCCTGGGTCGTATAACGGGAAGTCGATCTCACCCGGGGATTCTTAGCACCCCTGGTCCCAGAGTGAGCCTGCCCACCGTCATCAGCAGTATCACCGCTGGGACCGCCGGGCATTTGGGGCCTATTGTTCTTGTTCTTCATCATCATTCTTTATGGAGGGGGTTAGACATTTAACCCATCACGCTTGTCTAATGCGGGTTGATGGGTGAACAGTGAACCTGCTCACTCGGTTCGTAGGTGCTGCGGATAATACTAATATATACCGTCACCACCTTAAATTAGCGTCCTGTTCTTACGCCAATTGTCCAACTTAAGCCATTTGCATACTGTGACAGCTCGCATGCCCTAAGTTGGCTGTTGTTTACTTGAGGATGTTAAGGTAAACGTTTCCCTTAGTCGACTTTTACGACCTGCGTGGGACGAAACGCAGCTGATACATTCTATGTTTTTATTTTGCTCCCAGATCAGCATGGAAGTGATTTGAAAGGATACTTTTACAAAATGTAAAACAACGTGCGTCAGCATCCAGATAAGTTTTTTATTACTACAGAATGTCGATTAGTACTCTTGATAAATTATTACAAGACGCGGGCCAGTGTCTACAATTTGAAGACATTGCATTTTGTAATGCAATATGCGAGACTGAAAAAAAAACCAAATGCAATTAACCGCTGTGCATGCGCCTCAGTACTGTTACTATTTTTTATTTTAATAGCCTATACTATTCTACTGCTGGGTAAAAGTCTCCTCTAACTTCTGTACCATTACTATGGGACAAAAAAATCGCGCGTTTTCATACCATGGTCAAAACGTAGCAAGTTGCGATTTTTAAATCAGTCACTGAAAAATAACGCTAATGCGTACGCTTGTATAGAAAGACATGTGTTAATTTTTTTGCGGTTTCAGACGTGCAGTAAAACGCGTGCGTTTAATAGCAGTGCGAGTCCACTACTTGACATAGGCTTCTATTATTTTCTTACTTCTGTTTAAAAATTCTGAATAAGTATTTTATAAGCATAATTAATTGTATAAAGGTCCTCTTTTCAATTAAAAACATTTCAATTCACATAGTCCTACTTGAAACCTTATATTCTAACTTTTTATAAGTACCCATACTGATAAAAAGTTAGAATATAAGGTGCCAAGTAATTGTTTTCTATATGGTTCTCAATGAACTGAAATGGAAAGAAAGGAATAGTAATGACTACTCATAAACAATAAAAAAAAAACGATATACTTGTATTTCTAGGTAGGTATAAAGGACAATTTAGGCCAGCTAATATTAAAAATAGTAAATCAAAATAGATAATAATTTATGAATCCGCGGAGTTTAGTGTCTATTTTATTTTTTTATTATTGACAGGCTCGCGCTTGGCCACTTACAGAACTGACGGAAAGTGACAATGTAGTGGTACGGTGGAGCACGCTCGTCTAGAATTAACCTATTCACTCTTGACTTAGATATCCCCAGATTGTAACTACGGGAATTCCACTCCTTAGCTGTATGCACAATGAATGCGGTTTGTTCCAAAACTTTTGAAAAGAATACCAGAATTATGATGATTTTAAGACATATTTTACCAGTGGAGTTGGTAATGAGCTCTGGTCACTATAGTTGTGTATGTTCAATATAGGACACGAACTTATAAATATTTAAATATTCAAAAATATAAACAAAACAGGACCTTCTAACCGTTAAACCAAAACACAGAATTACCATTAGAATTCTTTATTAAAAAAAAAAGGAACACTGAAGTAAAACAATGTTTATTATTCTTATTACAATAGTTGTTACGTCAAACAGAAAAATCTTTTTATAAAGTCAAACTGTCGATATATTAAATTTTCACAAAATTAATACAAATAAAAATAACAGTTGACTTAAATTAAACACAGTTTTCTCTTTTACTGAATAAACATTTATGTTATTATAATTTTTGAACTGCTAATCTACAACTATGGGTGGAGATTTAAATATAATTTTAGATATTTAAGATACTTGATAAAGTGTTTTATGTTTTATTAGAATATATCAAATTTGCCAAACTTTGACCAGATAAGTCAACAGTAAGTAGTTAATTGTAACTAAATAAAATTAAAACATTAACCTTTGCGGTCTACATTTTAACATAGTTATTTCCTCTCTACTGCATAACAATTTCCACGTATTCTCCAAGTGCTCTCATTTCAATTATGTAAATGTGTCTACCCTCTTTGTGCCCACATTTCTATGCATTAACACTATCATTTTGTTCGCGGCCGGTTCGCTTTTACTCTTAATTTCATCTGAAACTGCACTCTTTACTTTAGCACTACTAAGCATTTCATTTGTAGTAAAAACATTTTCAACATTCTCATATATTATCTCTAATTTGAAAAGTTTAACCTGTAAATTGTTAGGTGCTTTTAAAGTTTTTGCATACAATTATTAAACGTAATTTTAGTAACATTTAGTATGCGTTCCATATAAGAATAGGAAAGTCAATAACCTCGATCTGTCAAATTGATTGAAAAATACGATTTGACAAAAAAACTTATTTATTTATTTATTTATTTACAAAACTTACAAAAAAAAAGCTTACAGACTAATAAAAAAATAATATTTTTTACTAAATAAAAAAAATAACAGCAATTTCCTCTCTTACTTTCATTGTTAGGAACAATTTGCCTTCTTCTCCCATTAGACGTTTTACACAATGACACAGAGATTAGTGAAATTGAAGAACTGGAGTTTGATAAAACTTTTTTCGTTAATGTATCGTAGATAAACAATTATTTATAAAATCTTGTTTTGCTGACCGTACCAAATTTTTCGATTTGACAGCTATGACGTCACAACTTCGCGTAAGAATCGATCCTATTTTTTTTATTTGGAACGTATTGTATTGTCCGTTTTTTAATGAAAAACTACGATTTGACAATACGAATGTTGCATGTTTTTTTTCTATTTCATAAATAGTGAGGTACCGAAACCGGTATTGACCAGAAATCCGAAAAATATTCGTAAAAATAATTTCATTTTAAATTTATGCAACTAATTACACCGCGGCCGTAAAACGCGTCGTAAAATGTGCATGATTTTTTTATATATTTATATCTTCAGTATTCTACAGAACACCGACATGGCATGGGTTAAAACTGCTTAGTGAGTTCTTAGCCTAAGTAAAAGGCCGAGTGTTAAAAAATATGGTAATATTTTTAATTATTTTAGTTTTCAACTCATATTAGACTCTACTATAAATAAACACTACAGTATCTTTGTCCAGTTTTCCATAAAGGTTCTATTGTTAAAAAACCGGTAAGAAAAATCGAATTTGGAGACATCACTTTTACAAAAAATCTGGCAACATATTTCTAGAATTTGACATTTGCACTTGTCATCATAGTCTTTATACCTTTTTTGCCCTATGATGAGTTCCCTGACAGTTGATTTTTTTCCATGGCACGCATACTACTTTAGATTACTAAAAAATAAACTGGCAAAAAATGAAAATGAAATGATAAAAAAAATATTGTCTTTCGTAAATTACTTAGTAAATTATTGTGGTTATAATTAACTGTTAATAAATTAAGTAAAAAAAAAATGAAAAAGTATAGAACTTAAAAATGTGTAATGCGTTAAACGAAACTTCTGCCAATAGAGATTGACACTACTCGATGACACACTAATCGACAAAATCGGAACGGCCATCTTGTAATCGCATGTAACAGCAGAAAATTGGAAAATAGTAACAGAAAAAACTCAAAAAAACTATAACAGAGGACTGGAATAAATATATCCGGATCGACCGAATTAGGGACCAATAATTAATCATCGCGGTTAGTTGGAGAAGATTCCGATTCCGATATGGATATGAGTTCAAATCAAGAGTCAAGTTCTGAAACTGAATAATAAATAAATTATTATTTTAAAAAGACTGCATTTTATTTACCACTAGCCGTTCCCCGCGGTTTCGCAAGCGTTATTTCAGGTTTTTAGTTTTTGTCAGGTTTTTTGGTTTACTGTAAAATTTATTCAAAATCCGTAGACTAGTTCTTGCGTGAAAGAGTAACAAACATCCACACACACATACAAACTTTCATATTTATCATCTATAAATCTAAAATCGGCAATCCGATTCCATTTTCTTTACCAACTGATTCGTTATTGTAAAAAAATCGAATAAATTTCGTTAGGTCACATCACTATAATTGTCAGACAAGAACTGTCAGAGAACTCATCATAGGACCAAAAACCTATAATGAAAAAATGAACTATAGGCACTATTTTTGATAGTCTAATAATCTGGCAAGAGGTACATTGTATAAATTTTGATACTTAATATCTAAACCCTGACTAGTTTTCTTAAAATATATCCTTAAAAAACTATCCGTTCGTAGATTCTATCAAAAACATTCCGTTCTTTGCTTTTGCTTTTCATGGGTTAGTCTTGCATCTAATTTCTTAGTTTTCAGACTACTAACCATCATCGCTAGTTGTTTTATAATTTTCAACATTCCCTGTGTCTCATCAAGGGAATGAAATACTAGCAGCTGCGCGTTGCTGAAGCCATATTTATTCAATCTTTCTTGAGACCCTTAATGTTTCCTTGCTTCCAATTCTTTTTCACCTTTACTATCCAATACTGGAGTCATTTCCTCTGTAAACCAAATTGTTTATAATTATATAGACCTTTTTTTCGTTTATTTTGCTAAAATTATTGGAAGTATATTTACTAAAGGTAAGTTATACAAAATAGTTGAACTCACCTGGATCAGCTTTCCTCCTGTCTTTATAGTCAGGGCTATCCCAAGCTTGTCGTTCTGAACTTCCCAATATGACGTAAATAAGATTGGAGCTGATGCCAATGGAAGCAAACATCAAGAATACTATCCGCCAACGACTGATGTCCGTCTGAAAACACAGACAAAAGTAATAAAGAGCAGTTGTAAAAAGCTAGCGATATAATAAAAAAAGCCGGCCAAGCCCATGTTGAGCCCAGTGCAGTGTCGTGACACATTATAACATGCAAACAAAGAAGAGAGAATATTGATGTAACTAATGGTTTTACTATTAATATCGTTTAAAATTAACCCTCATGATGACTGTGGGGTTATGAAACCTAATTTTATAAAGAAAGTTAGACAAAAAATATCTAGTAGAGAAGGAGGCAAGGGATAGTAAAAGAAATAAAACCAGTGTCACGCATTAATTTGAAAAGTTATTGTTTTTACAGAGTATATTCGTGTGTGGGAGTGAAACCCAATTTTTTTTTACCATTAATTAATGTTATAATCCATGCAAAATTAAAGCCTTAGTAATAGCCTGTCATTCAAATTTCGACTGGATAGATGGATGGAGGGACAGACGGACATTGTGAAACTATAAGGATTTCTTGTAAGGACTGCGGAACCTTAATAACAAATAAATACAAAACTTACCGGGTCATTCTTAAGTATAAAACTTGTAATAACTGGTGTTATAATGCTGCCGATACCGCCAGCGAAGTTTGTTAAAGATAGTAACACGCCTGCAAACTGTGGTGATAGATCTAAATGGTTGACCTGAAAATTATGAATACAAATTTTATTACATGACCAGCTCTATCGTTGAATTCCAATTATCAATTCAATACAAAGTTATGGAAGATAAGCGTTTAATTTTATGACATACTAAATTCAAAAGTTTGGTAAGATGCTACGCAAACGGAAACGCTTCTTGCTCTAGTTACTGACACCGAACACATTTGGGTCGTCGTGACGGTTTATTATTATACATTATCAATAGAAATTGAAATAAACATAACTGGATATCATCTATATATATAAATAAAATTTGAGTGTATCTTTGTAATATTGAAATAACTGCTTTTTACTACATGCATACGAATATATATACGGTACATACACCAAAATAACATTTTTTACAATTTTTGTCTGTCTATATGTTTGTCCGAGCTAATCTCTGAAATGGCTAGACCGATTTTGATGGGACTTTTTTGGCAGGTAGCTGATGTAATACAGAGTAACATAGGCTACTTTTATTTTAGAAAAAATAAATTCAAAATCCTGTAGTCCACGCGAACGAAGTCGCGGGCACAGCTAGTAAATAATAAAAATAAGGTTAATAATGCCAAATAATTTTGGAACTCTTTTAAAATTATAAAAACAATTTACACGTCTAAATACTATTTTATTTTATTGGTATAACAGTAGCTACTTTTACAATTTCTGTTGATAATTTCGCAATACGAAGAGCAAATAAACTCATGTACTATAACTACGATGGAAGCAGACGAAACTTAATAGTAACCATCAACCATCGGGGGCGTAGACACCACTTATTAGTGCCAAACACGATCCCGGTGGTAGCTCAGGGGTGGCCGATGGGAATAGAGGAGTGCTAACCGCCATCCCGGTGGCAAACTCGGGGCTGTTTATTCCCGTCAACCACGGGAATAAACCGTCATGACTATGTGTCGATTGGAAGCCACTAGACACAAATTTATTTTACTTATGCACAGGGAGTGTGTGATTTTACACTGGTTCTATAGAGATCAAATATTCATTGGTAGCTTATATATGACACAAGACACCAAAATATCCACGTTTGCGCCCTGCCTTAGTGTCCTCACCATAAATCCAACCGAAGAGAACCCAAATAAGAAAAACACCAGCACCAATATCGCAATAACGATGTTTTTGTGATCAGGTCCTAGAAATGCTAGAGCTATAATCCCAAGACCACTTCCGAATAATGCTGAAATATAAAACAAAGGTAGTTTAGTGTTGACGTACGTACGTAAAATTTCGCATCATATTGTTCTAGACGATGAAGGTGAACGATATAATAAGGATTGCTAATCTGCAATAGTTAACGCTAGTAGAAAGCTTTAAATGTACGGGAATGACGCCATCTCGTAATTTACGGTTATTTCGTAAGTTACGGTTAGAATTTTAAAGAAATCAATTAGATTTTGTCTTCTCTAAAGAAGATTGACTTACCAAATGAATTGAATACTTTTCTACAAGTCCCCAATTTTAGCCAGCCAAGGTTGTATACCTTCTGACTTACAATACCAGATCCTATTGAACCCACCCACATTCCTACGAAGGGTAACGCTGATAGTGTGGCACTCTGGAACAGCACAGATTAATATACATTATACGTCATTATACGTCTAAGGCGGTGTTATAACTAACATTGAATATGTACATAGTTATAATATGAATATAAAAGGTTATAATTTGGAAATTGGGTAAATGGAAATAATATTTATTTTGCAAATAGGTTGGGAAATAGGTTTTTGTCAATTTAAATTAAATGAGGCCAGTGTTTCCTAGCTCCTTAAGAAGAAACACCAACTCAGGAATTCTTTTAATGTCTGTACTGCAAACATGTAGTGGTTAAATCATATATGAATTACTTTACAGATAAAAATTTAAGATGGTCTTTTGAGGAAAGAACCACACAGATTTGAGTAGACTTGTTCAGTTAATGCAAACATTTATCAGTATTTGTGTAGCTCAAATCAGGACTATAAAATATCTAATCGACTAGTCAAACAATGTCAAAGAAAGATCACACCAAATACCTAAGTCATAAGATATCTAACTCTAAGATTACATCCATTCGCAGGATACATATTACAGGTTACAGATTTCGCGGTGATCAAAAGAATCACCGCGGTCCTATACATCCATACACATGGCAACTGAAAAATCACGGATGGGTTTAGTCAGTAAAAATCTGATACTGCAGTTGTTTGATAATTTTCCATCACAAAAAAAGAAAAGGTCACATGTTACAAGTAGCTAATTGAAAATTTCAAAAGATTTAAATAAAAATAAATAAATAAAAAACAAAATAAAAAGCTTTTTTTTCAGGCAACCAAAGACACCCATACAGTTAATTCACACTAATTTACGCTATTGGAAATTGCTGTAGTAACATGTTTGCTACAGCAATGTCCGATATAAGGAAAAAATCTGCCGGTAGTAATCGCCAGATCTGTATTGAGAGATATTGTGAAATCTTGTCGTCATAGAAAGCATCGGAAATTAAAATAAATAATGCTCACTCGTCAATCTCCAGATATATATAGGAAACAACTGAAAAGTTTACTTATTTTCGATATTTACCAACTACTTTATGAAGAACTTCTTATTTACGTTCTTAGATAAATACCCTATAAAATAAATGTTCAATATTTTATAATCTATGCGGACGCCGGCGTTCACTCGGTGTTTAACCTTCCAAATACCGTAATTAGAGACAAAATAGACAGACAATGAGAGAGCAAACGCCGGCGTTCGCTTGAGGTTTAATTAACTGTTTTATTAACTAAATGGCGCAAAATCTAAGTGGTATGAGTTATTAAAAAACTTACATTCCTCAGCGAAATATTCATGCCTCTTTCTAAGTAAGTAGGAAGATCTACGAAAAATAGGATGAATACAGCGCTGCCACCAACATGTGAGGCCACGATGGCCCATAGTCCTGGGGTGCGGAATATTTCACGCCAAGGTGTTTTCTGGGCACGCTAAAATAAGACACATAAAAAAATATCGTACTATTAGCATTAATGTTAAACAGAATCAGTCCCTGGTGAGAGATGGTTTATTGTTGACTGTTTAGTGAGCTCTATTTTATTTTTATTTATGTATATCGACTTTAGTATGTTTATCAGTTGTCTAGTACTCAACACAAGCTCTGCTTAGCTTGGGACTAGACAACGTTGTGTGATAGTTGTGGAATATTATTATTGTTATTATATTAATATGATTCGTCATTCTTACGGCTTTATTCTGTTACTAGCTTTTGCCTGTGGCTTTGCCTGCATACATGAGATACTATAGCTTATCTCAAAAATAAAGCAACTTTCTATCGGTGAAAAAAATTTAGCAATCGGACCAGTACTTCCAGAGACTACCTCCTACAAACAAATAAAAAAATAACTTTATCGCCTTTACCTTTATTTATATTAGCGGAGGAAATGTAGATATAATGACTTACATGAAGAAGTTATGACCATCATTAAATGCTGATATATCTGTAGTTGAGTTCTAGAAATTGGAAAACCTTACCCTGGTTTCTGTACTGGTATCAAGTCCCATTTCAATATAAGTCTTCTCTTCCTCGGTCATCATAGAGTGTTCTCCGGGAGTGCTGGCTGCGAACCAGTACCACAGCGCTGCGGTCAGAAACATGATGGCAGAAGTCACGTAGAAGATCATCTTCCAGCCTAAAGTACTTTCAGCTAGCAGTCCGGAAAGAGGCATCGCTATTATGACGCCTATTTGTGATCCTGGGAACAGAAATTAAATACATTTGAGAACAACATTGACGTAGTTTTTTCAAACTTGAACCTTTCAACTACCGTAATTAAAGACAGAAAGACAATGAGAGAGCAAACGCTGGCGTTTGCTTAGGGTTTAATGAATTAAAGACAAAAATGATTAATATTAGTTGAGTTATATCTTCTTCCTACCCTTATCTCATATTACTTGGGGTCGGCGCAACACGTTTTTTTCTTCCATTATGTCCTGTCATCCGTCACCCTATCACTAAATTTCTTTTTATTATTCAAATGGGTTCAAATACATTAATATCTCCTATAGCTGGTCTGTGGTGTTTTGTATCTTTATATCCTTGATGGTAGATAATTTAAAGATTTTAATTTCGCAAAGTTTTTGAAATTGAATTGTTATGGCTTTTGGCTATTTTATCTTTAAATATAAAACCATATGGATTACGTCGCTCAGGCCAACCTAGGAAGAGGTGGCGAAATAATTTATTCATGGTTAATTAAAACAGTACATGCCTAATTACATTAATTAATATAGAACCACCCACCCAAGACCTAGGTGGCTAGGTGACTAGTCCTACTCCTACTTCTAAGACTTAAGGGCTAGTTTGCGGTGACTCGATAAAAAAAAATACTTGGAAAAAGACGAAAGAGTACCCAACCATGGGAAATTATTGGCTAAAAAAAACATTAGTGAGTACACACACTTGTCTGGATGTATTCGTGCGACTTGACGAGCCTACTCCCATTTCAGCCTGGCTTTTCTTTCTCCGATATCTATCACTTGAGATATAGAGCACAGGGTGGTGTTTCTAACGCGATGTATTCGCTAAACTCCTAATTTTAAGTTTGCACGTTTGCTGTTCAGTAAGTGGTCAACTTTGTACACCGTAGCTCGTAGATTAGAACGCACAGACAAAAAAAAATATGTGAGGAGAGGGGGAGGCCCTTGCCCGGAAGTGAAACATTATATAGGGTCAGGAAAAAATCATGAGTAAATGGGAAATTTATTACTGTTTTGTGTTCTGAATGTATTTCTTTCTCACCTGAATAAACTATACCAGTATAGGAGGTCCTCTCACTGATGGGCAACCACCTGCCGAGGAGCGTATGACTGGCTGGGAACAGGCACGCTTGGGTGAGCCCCATCATTACTCGACACATGCACACCAATGGCCAGCCACCCTGGAACATACACGTTTTAATTTGAGATAAATTTTAGTTCTTAAGTTTTTACAACTGGAATACAATAGGTAATCCCAATTTTTGTTAAAATATTAACAATTACAATAATATGAGTACTAACGGTATTGATACAATCATAATATTATATTTTCATTAAAAATAATTTTAATTTCTAATGACGAATCATAATTCGTCATTAAAATTGGAACTGAATTGAAATAGGAACAGTTAATTAAACCTAAAGATAATAAATAATAAATAAAATTTCTACTCACATAAATCAAAAGTGCCTCTAACAATTTTAGATAATTACAATGGCAAGTTAATTAGAATTCATAACAGCCTTAGTACAGTCTAGTAATATGAAATCCCAACTACCCGTAATTCCAAATAGTTTCCAAGTTAAGGATACGAGTGTCAAAGTAAAGGATAGGATCTGGCAAGTTGCTCTAATTAAATAACGAAGGGATTGGAGGGTGTTAATCTAAGTTGTGTGAGATGCATCATCTTGTTGACCCAGTCTGCCGAGACGAAGGACACGGTATGTTAGATATGTGGAAATTGTATTAATATTGAGATAGGCTGTAACTGAGCTAGCTAGATATTAGTAAGAAGTGACCTTTGATATCAAATGACAATGATTAATCATCATCATCGTTTCAACCAACGGACGTGCACTGTTGATCATAGGCCACCATGTATCATCCATCAATGCATCATTCGTCACCACGACATCCTGTGTGTCACGCATCCATCGAGTTCCCACGACCTTCATCTGATCATCAACCCGACTTGTCAGAGGTCTTTTAAAGCTTTGGACGAGGTTGCTACTCCAGAACCTTGCGGCCCTATCGACCATGTGTTTAGAGAGAAACCTACGGCCACTTAAGTTTGGTGATTCTTCGGTGAATTTTCCAAAGGTACTTACATTTTAATGATTCAAAATATGCCTTTGATTTTCATACGTAGAATATCTAATAAAATTAATAACAAAATGACACTAGTAACCATTTACAAAAGTATAAAGACAAAACTCACCAAACTAGCTAACATTGGAAAGAGACCAGTTAGACATCCGTTCGCCAGCAAGGCTACCAATAAGATGGGTTTTCCCCCGAATCTCTTTGCGAGTATACCGGCGGGAATCTGCATGCTCATGTAACCCCAGAAGAACGATGAGAGGATCAGACCTTGGATCTTTTTGTCCCATTCATATACCTAAAAAAATTATGTAATATTGAAATCCAATTTGAATAATTAATAAACTATTACCTATTATCTGTCTTGACTTACAGGTATCACACAAACAATAGGTCCACATATTCTTAATAAATATGCAGTGTTTCAACAAAAACATTTTCAGACTATATAGAAAATAATGCCTAACAAAGTTAGCGCGTCAAACGTATCTCACAATATAATAGCTAATCAAATAAAATAAAAAGCAACAATATGGACGAATTATGTCTATCAGACCAAGAGCAAGAACCTTTTACAAAACCGATTGCTTACTCTTTTTTTCCGCGCTAAAATCCAGTGTTGAGACTTTTCCACAATTTACTCAATGATGTCAAGTTCATGGAAAAAATATCTACTCGTATCACTAGAGAACATATTTCAATAGTAAGATAATGTTCCCTAAGTAAAGACAACTGAATCGCTTACTGAATCATTGTTACGTATTCTATTTGTTTAGTCTTATTTAATAACAAAGTTATCTTGGTTGTGATATATATTTGAGACAACACATGTCACGTACTGTTTGCATTATTACGCTATAATGTTCTGAAAATAGTACTGCATATATTATATCTTTGATTAAGAATGGGTCGTGTCCTTTATTTGTTTTATTTTTGAGTGAAATGAAAGACAGCGAGTTAACCCCTCGAGCGCTAGGGTTTAACGACCCGGATAATTTTGCTGTTTACGTAAATCACCAAAAAAATATTTTTTTTCTTTTGGATTTTTCTAGGAAAAACAAATAATATAATAGTCTGTCCAATAAGTCAACCGACTTGGGAATTTTGTATAATATTTAATCATTTAAAAAATACTTATATTCTATACTTTTTATAAGGTTCTTCTGTTAGTAAACAATGATCTCTATCTCTTAATCAACCTTGATTATTGAACCCGTGTTGACTACATCCCAATTACCCAAGTCATTTAACTTATTAGACAGACTCTAAATATAAAATAATATGATATAGAAACCAAAATTTTCGGCCAAATAAGTTTCTTACTGACGCGTGTACAAAACGAAAATTAAGCATTTTTCAAGGTCTTCAAGTTGTACAGACGTATTGACAATTGGCGCTCGAGGGGCAGGCCGGTAAAAGGCAGGCAGTAAAACCATCGTGTTGTGTGATATCAGTCTCGGTCGCATCACACATTACATATATCAGCCAAAAGACGTCCACCAGTTCAACAATCGATCAACAACGTTATGTCCAACAGTCTTGGTCAATCATCTAAAATTGAAACTCCCAAACTGCCGTACGTCAGAAAGATCAACAAATTTTAGATCATTAGAGGAAGAAGCCTACGTAGATTATTACCTTGGCTCCCGAGGTATTATTGTGCTCAACGTCAGTCATGGCCAGGATTGCGACACCCATGCTGCTGCGCGCCAGGAGGAGTGCTACCATGCAGAAGGACATACAGATCATTTGGACATGACGGATGCCGAAGCCGTAGTCTGGAATCAAAGTAATGAATAGATGAAGAATAGGTGATATGCGAGTACATATTTAGCTTCTTGATTAATTTATTTATTGCAAAAGTAAATACCACTGTACATAGGCGGACTTAATGCCTTAAGCATTATCTACCAGTCGATCTTAGGGTGGTTCAGAGCTAAATAAGACACAGTCAAGCTTAAATAATATCAAATCAATGTAAAATGTCAAAATAAAATAAATTAATTATAAGTCAACAATAGAAGAATGAAAAAAATAACAAGTAATAAAATGTCAGATTAATTTAAATTATTATCCATCAAGAATTCGCTAATTGAGTAATAACATTTATTAATTAACAATTCAGTCAATTTTTTTTTTAAAGTGGAAGAGCCTAATTTTTTATCCCATCATGCATCGGGTATTTTGTTAAATATGGTCGGACCTATACATAATACACTTTTCTTTAGTAAGGCGGTACCGAAACCATTAACAATGTAATTAAAAATGCAGCAAGCAACCTATTCTTATATTGCCTCCTAATTCGCCCTTTACTATTTTTGGACATTTTATCAAATAGATGCATATTTGATTTTACAAAAACGCCAATCTCGAAAACATATATAATGATGTGAATGTTAGTAGTTTTAGGGACTTAAATACAGGCCCACAGTTATCTGGCACTATTAAATTGCACGTTGCTCTTATGCAGTGTTTTTGAGCCTTAAACACCCGTCAGACTACAATTTCCCCAAAAAATTACGCCGTACCTCAAAACAGACGCAACATATGCTGCTGTACTTAGTTTTTTGCACACTTCTTATGCCTGTGGCTTCCAAGTTAGTTGGCTATCTATCATTATACCTAAAAATTTAGCAACTAATACTTGGTCGACTTTTTGTCCTTTATAATGTAAATTTAAGTTGTCAGGGGGAATCCGTTGATGAAAGTGCATAATACTAGAGTATGTCTAATAAGTCAACCGACTTGGGTAATTATTAAGGTAAAATCTGATGTAGTCAACGCTGGTTCAATAATCAAGGTTGATTTAGAGATACTGATCTTTGTTTATTAATAGAAGAACCTTATGAAAAGTATCGAATAAAAGTATTTTTTAAATAATTAAATATCATACAAAATTCCTAAGTTGGTTGACTTTTTAGACAGACTGTCTTTGGTATAATAATGAATAAGTTATTTTAGTCAAGCCAGCGTATAATATTAATTAAGATGTTATTTATGTCCTGTTCATATGTTGTTTTGTAATTTTTCTTTAATTTGATAGTTTTTCTTTTACCAGATTTGAAAGGTTTTTAATTTCATAATAGGTATAGAATAAATTGAAGATTTCTTAAAATGAGTCAACTACCGAATCGTTACAACAAAAAAGGATTGCAAACCTTTTACAGAAATAGAATCAATTGTAAGCTTATACGAGTAATATTCCAATCACGTTTCATAAGAGCATACTTTTGTAACTCTTTGGTGTATTTGTCGTGAGCCCATTATTTGAATAGGACAATATGAACCACATCGCTTTCTGTGTTTACTTCAATACTTGGTCTTGCCTTGGGCTCGCTTGCTCTAGCGGGCAAGAAAAAGAAATTTGAAAAAAAAAAAAAATGTTAGAGAAACGCTGTCATTGATAAAGTAAACCAATTACAACGTTTATATAAGAACACCTATTTTGAATAGTGATTATATATCAAAGACCGTAGCGCAGTGGTTTCATGACGTAAATCTGATATTATATTTTTTTGAATTATAATAAAAAATGAAATTTGAGTAATTTATATTAAGTCATTCCATCAACGATTGTATCACTGTTTAACATTAGGTGGAATCGCAGTCAAGTACTCCTTTATATTAATTTAGTTCATTAAATCCCAAGCGAACGCCGGCGTTCATGCACAGATTGTCTTTCTATTGTGTCTGTAATTCTCACGATTGAAAGGTTAAAAAAAAGTTGTCCTCACTTTTCTTTAATTAGTTATTCCCTTCATCACAAACAAATACCAAGCAGTCAACAGTCATTAGATACAAGTCAACCGAAAAATATACAAAAAAAGATATATTTACGTTTGGTGCCGCCCTCTGAGGCTTTTCTTGCACATTTTTCCTTATTTTCCGCCATTTTTGTCGTTTCCGATGTCAACTTCTTACATGACTCCTCGGCAAGGAATGAGAGCCCAGGACTATTGCTAACTTATTAATATCACCATACATGATCCCTTCTTTAAGGTAATTCCAACTCAATAACATACGTCTTAAGATTTATTTTTGAATCGCAGTTAATGGTAGGTAAGAGTTTTGACTTCTGACTGACAACTGTTGGATGTTTCTATCAGAAAGTTTAAAATAAAGGTTTTAGCATACAGTGTTGTGGAATATTTTGAGTTGAACCGTGTATTGGTTTGTTCCATGGGTTTGTCTGTAGTTTAAGTTACCTATCATCATTTCAGTTGAAAGTCCACTACTCATCTAAGGCGATGTGATAACGCTTGAGGAAAGCATATGTCCAGCAAAGTAAATTCTGTACTCAAGATATTTTTTTTATGCTATAAGTTAGTTTTTGACTGTGATCATTGATCGTGAAGCGCACTAGTTTATTAAGAGCCTATTCAATCTCCGCAAGGGAAGAGAAGGAGAGGAAGATCCTCTACCCGATGGGAAAACGAAATTAAAAAAGTCACAGGCCCCACCTTGTGGCAAGTTGCACAGGACATTGAGAAGTAGAAATCCTTGAAGGAGGACTTTACCAAACCTGGGGACCTCGCTAAATAGTAGATAACCATAAATATAAGATAGCTAGAAATAAGTAATTTAGTATTAGTAAAAGAAAATTATATACCTAGCAAATACTCGTAGTAACTAGTAACTAAGATAAATTAATTGTAAGCAAGGTCAATTAAAGGCTATTTTTATTATTCACTCTTGCCTTGAAGACATCTAAATTATAATTGAACGGGAAGACTGCAGCAGGCAAATTGTTTCAGTCTTTCGATGTATGCGGTATAAATGACGAAGTGAAACGCTTAGGCAGGAATGAATGAAAAAAAAATACATAATTTAGCCATAATTATCGCTTAGACTAAGATCTGCAAAGTTCAGCAGCAAATTTAGATATCAGAAAATTTAGGGTCAAAAATCGTGGTGTTCGAATTCAAATCTCCTGATGACATTTTATATTAATATAACTTAGAAAAGGGTTTCCTCTCAACAGCAAAGGGCGCCAATTTTTTGCGTCATTGCCTTTAGTATCAAAGAAAAGCTTACTCAAGTGAAATCGTTGTAAGTGACCAGGAAAAGAGGGTCCAGTGAAATCAGACGTCTGATGAAGGATTTTGCTTTGACGGCTGTTGGCTCAATACTCATTTGTATCTTTTTATTCGATTTACAAAAATACAGACGCACGCATTTTTTTTGTTTTAGAAATAGATAAGTTAATTTTAGATCACTATCTGTTGCAGATTCTATTTGCTAAAATATTTGTTCTGAAGTGCCGTCACAGTAACCGGTTTTATCAGGTATTTCTATATGCATGTATATGTTTGCCAGAAGCGTTGAGAATAAATAGTCTTTGTGCTGAAATACTAGCTATGAGATTTAGGTCAATAGGAAAAACTCAGTATGATGAATTACAGTAAAAAAAGAAACTTTTTATTTAAACTGGTAAAACGAAACGGTTTCTTGGTTTTACATTTTTAGCATCATTCATGTATCTGACTATCTACCTATTACACAATTTGTTTCAGATTTCCCGAACAGGTTAAGTTAAATTTCTATTCTCACATGAATTTCTGTGACCCAAGTAATACGATTATATAATGTGTAATTAAAAAAAAATCGGAATGTGGAGGTAATTTTTGAGGTATATCGAATAAAAACACTATTATGTTATTTTCTACAACTAGTTTGACTATTTCAGGGGCAATTTTATATACCTACAGTGCAATACTGATTTTTTCTAAATTCATAGATTTATATGGGGTATAACAATAGTAAAAACAATATTTGCCTAAAGGTTTTTCAGGAATCACATGGTTTTTTTTCATGGTGGAGAAAATCATCCAATGACAACCCCCGCTCGTGGGCAGAGCGGGAGATAGTGTCATGAATCACATGGTTAGCTATGCTAACCAGCGCCCCTGTAGAATAAAACAACGTTTTGACAAATCACACAACTTTATACGTGTGTGTATCTGTGTATTTTTAAAGTAAAAAAACCAGCCAAGAGCGTGTCGGGCCACGCTCAGTTTAGGGTTCCGTAATTTCCTGTCCGTCTCAATAAGTGTACCCACTTAAGAGTTAAAAAAGTACAGCTCCATGTCTCGGAAAATTGAGTTACTAATTTATACAAACTAGACGGGTAATTTATGTTGAGTTTTTGATGGTAATTTTGGATTGCGTGGACCGATTCTTAATAATTCTTTTTTAATTTGAAAGATGACACTTTCAAAATAATAAAATATGTAATATAGGGTGTCTCAGTAAGAGTGCACTTTTTAAAATTGGAATCTTTTTTTTCTTATGCAAGGGGCAACTCTGAAATTTGACAGCTGTCATCTCTGTTTATTCCGATTATTAAAAATGGAGCGCTTTTTGTAAGAACAATGCGTTATAATTGTGAGAACTCATTACAAAAATGGAGAAAGTTACGCTTCCAGAAAGTTACAGGAATATGATAACAGACTTCTTGTGGCCTCAACTGGACAGCATGAATCTGGATAACATGTGGTTTCAGCAGGACGGCGCAACCTGCCACACCGCGGATGAAACAGTCGACTTATTGCAGCAACGATTTCCAGAACACATTATCTCACGAAATTCTGATGTCAACTGGCCACCAACATCGCGCGATTTAACGCCGTGCGATTTTTTTCTACGCGGTTTTGTGAAATCTCGGGTTTATGCGAAACAATTCCTGAGCTCAATTTGGAAATCCAACGCGTCATCGGTGAGATACAGCCACATCCCTGTGCAAAAGTCATGGAAAATTTAATGAAAAGTAGATACTTAATCGGAACATGTCTTCTTTATAATACAATAAAAATATCACAACTCCATAAAATACTTGTTTTTCTTTTAAAATCAAAAAGTGCACTCTTACTGAGACACCCTATATAAGTTTAAAAAATGGTTGTATACGGTTAAATTACAAACTTAGTTCAGATATTATTTTGTACAACTTATCAAAAACTTTTCAACCCATCAAGTTCAAAATAATTTCACTAGAAATTCTTAAAATTCTATTTTTGTGATATTTTTTCATATTTTCTAAACTTATGGTTCAAAAGTTAGAGGGACACACTGTCTTTTACTTTTGGACCGATTACTTCTGAAAATAGTGACATTATCAAAAATTGGTAAACCCCTATTCATTTTTAAATACTTATCCGAAAAATAACACTGTTAGCCTTGAAATGAAAAAAAAAAACACTTTTCTACAAAAATTTAATCATCATCTGTATGAAATTTCCTTGCTGTGTTCTTCTGTAACCATATTGATAATAAGATCTTCTCAAATTCTCTCCAAGTACTTCCATCAGATACTAGATCAACAATGGAATATCCGAGCAGTTGATTTCAATTTCACTAATCGGAATCTTAGCCGCGATAGCATTTCTTGCAAATATTGAAGTACCTAACTAACTTATCAAAAGCGGAATTCAAGAACTAACTTCCACAAACCTGAGCCATTAGGTAAATGAAAATCCAAATAATGCTGAATTCGTTTTATAATATTAATTCCTGGTTCGTCAGAGGTGAAGTTTTAGAAGAGGATTATCTAGTAAAGATATTTTTTTTAAATCTATCTTATGATGATCATACTCGATCGGGTTACTAGTTAAGGGGCTGTAGTCAAAGTCAAAGTCAAAAGTCAAAAATATTTTTATTTCACATAGGCCTACATGGGCACTTATAAAACGTCAGAAGTTAGTGCACGGTTCCAAATTGGTCGTTTCCTATGGAGAAGAACCGGCAAGAAACTCCATGGTTACTCTTTTAAAAAAGTGTTTGTTTTACAATATTGATAAATGTTATGTAAGAACAGTGTAGACCAGTCAAATATTGTACACAAAAGCACAATCAAAATTTTCTCAGTAAAAAACAAAGTAAGTCGTAATAGGAAGTAGTCTAAGAGTTCGTGGAGTATACAGTGTTCTCACATTTACAATACAAAAAGAGGCTATATATAAAAAAAAAAAACAGGAATAATATAATAATTACGACTATCAATAAAATATTAACAAAATAAATTACTAACAAATTTATGACAGTTGAAATAAAAATAAAAATATTGCAAAAGCAATGTGTCAGAGAAAAAAAAAATGTATATATAATTATTAAAACAAAGGTGGAGCAGTTAATAGACAAAATATTGATGATTTACCAGGGGGCCACATGTGCAGAGGTAGTCATTGCCAAACAAGCGTGTCCTCGACATAGTCTTTAACCTTGTAATATGCTTTTTCGGTTAGGACACGCTTGATATGACTTTTGAATTTTCCCTCACTAAGTTCTGTTACCGCCTTTGGCAGCTTATTATAAAAGCGAATGCTGTTAACTAAGAATGACTTGCTAGTCTTAGCTAGTCTCCATTTGGGTAAGACAATTTCGTGTTTACTACGTGTATTTTTGTTGTGAAAATCGCTTCTGATTTTAAAGAGTCCTAAGTTTTTACGTACATACAAAATGCTTTCCAAGATGTAAAGAGAAGGCAGAGTAAGTATATCGATTTCTTTGAATTTATTTCTGAGGGACTCGCGAGGGCCCATTTTATAAATAGCCCGGATTGCTCACAGACCACAAGAACACTCTTCCTCGGTTTAAATTCTGAGTTGCGATGAAATAAATGCTATTATGATATTTTCTGTTTGTCTTATTAACCACAGAACAAGGTATTAACTACTGGCAAAGGTCATCCTCGCGCTCCAGCCGCCGCTGAAAGAAATAACCTAGATTCCGGAAGTTGTCAGGCGATTTCCGCCATTGTAGGCGCGGTAGTAGTGTCGTCCATCCAAATAGCAGGACCGAGTCAACAGCGCGTAGTGTTCTCCGCCCACCTCTAAGAGATGTTAATCAAACTGAAGTGGCCTGGCAGGGCCGTTTTGAAGAGTTACCTTGGTCCCAAGAACGGGACAGTGAGCTTTAGTGGGTCAATGTCTGACACGCTTTCTCGTTCCCATCTCAAAAAAAGAACATGCTTTTTGTGTCCTTGGCTAATTCCAAATGGAAAGACTGAAATTAAATCATAAGAAGTACCTATTATTCATGAAATGCCATTTCATTCCATGATGAGCACGTGAGTGCCCCGCACTGTAAACTTGCACACGAGAGTTGAGCACTTCACACACACACACACCATCGCACATACAGTACTTTCACGTTATATTGTAACCACGTTGTCTTGTCTTTCGTAATCTTCATCATTTCTTATCAACACAGAATGGGCGTCATGTGGATTGCAAATACTAGAAGGGAAAACTACTAGCTTACTATACACATATGTGTCACATAATATGTTTAGTTGGTAGGGTCGGCGCAACACGTTTTTTCTTCCATTCTGTCCTGTTACCTGTCACTCTATCACTGACAGAGAGTCAGTTTCTTTCATATCACTCCTCACACAATCCATCCATCTCTTCTTTGGTTTTCCTGAACATTCCATCTATATATACTCAGATACTCAGAACTCTTTTAGTAACATGCATGTTACTTTTCAGTCACGGGTGCCACCTTCAGACTTCCTCTAATATACTCATTTCTCACTTTATCTATTCTCGTCACACCTTTCTCAACATTTTCATCTCCGCTTTATGCAATCTTTTTTCATCCATCTTTTTCTCAGCCCAAAATTCTGATCCATACAGTATGACAGGCCTTATCATGGACTTGGAGATTTAATCCTTCAACTTGAGGGGCATCAGTGGGTCACAGATTATCCTCGTGACCTGTTGCTGCCCGATTTCATCCATCCTTCGTTGATCCGATACATGTTTAGTTCTTAAATGGTTTTGGACGATTATTGATCATTTGGCTCTTAATGCTTAAGCAATCAACATGATAGATTTTGATGTAATGAATTGATTTCTTCTGCGAGACGATAGTTTTGAGAAGCACAGCATTATAACTGTCATGTATGTATTCTCTGATGGGTTCAGCAGAAGTATAAAATCTTCCTATAGAACATCCACATTTATGTATGATTAAGTTTAAAGTCATGACAAAATACGAAATGAAAAAACTGTATTTCTTACTCTTTTTCTTTATTTCAAAAACCTCGCACTAGGAATTATTTCTATATCGTATGCGGGTATTTGCATATACATAACCCCCAGACCCGCAACAACTATCTGAAGATCATACAAATATTTATTCCGTGTTGGAATTAAACCCGTAATACGCAGCGCAGCAGCCAATCACTCAACCACAGCGCCAACTGTGCCGTCAATAATGTCATTATTTTAATTTACTTCAATAATGTTAATAATAACTAGTTACAACTTTAAAGATCTAGTAAAGCTCCTAATAGCAATAAATTAATACTTACATCTAACTATACAAATTAAAAATTGCTTACTTTTAAACGGACTTGAGAAAATTCTCCAATATCTAACTTCATCTGATTTTAAGTCAGACATATTATCCTTGGCGACATTGAATAGTGTTGTAGAGATTTCACAATATGTACATTCACACCTTGAAAACACTAGTACTAACAACTTCAAATGCATTGTGAACTAAGTTCCATGTTATTGATCTAAATATTATTACAGACATTCACTACACTATGTCAATTTCGTCATCTATGATTTAAATAATTTAAGTCAGTCAGTCAGTCTTTTCTACTTGGCTCATCCTATAAGGTAGTCTTGATGAATCTGTCATTTCTTGCGCTAACCACTTCAGGAGATTCTTCAACGACCGCGGGGGGCTTTTGTGGCCTCTTCTTGCCACCTGCAAATAATTAATAGATTTAGTTTTTTCGGTCTACGTTTAATAAAATATTTTAAAAAATATAAAAAAAAATATCTTAAATGGGATATAAGATTCAATTTTATTCAAATATTATAATAGCCAAATATGTAAAAAATTCAAATTAATAGAGGAAATAGTTATTTTCAATAGCAGCAAAAGTAAAATTTAAAGGTAATAAAAAAACTAAACTTACCATTCATTAATAACTTCTGTAGTGTTGAGCAAGGCGCATCGATTGTGATGCAGAGGATGAACGCAAAGATGAACGCGAGCGAGAGATCGCTTATAAATCTGTATATCTGTAAATAAAAATAAACTTCATAAGTATTCGTTAGCACGACACAAATGTATTGCATTGCTGCATATTGATATAATTAGATCGTGTCAGGGTGTCTTGTACATACGTGATACAGGAGTAATTTCTTGTTTGGGGTAACAATAAAAAATCGAAAGAAGAAAGAAAAAAAAAGAATAGTAAATATTAAAGTTATATGGAAAGAATCTAAAGATCTAAAGATCAATTACAGATAAACATTGAAGTTTAAAATGAACTTAAATACTTACATTGTTCCCATCAGTGAAGTAATAAGTCTTGGTCCAAGTACCAGTGGATACGAAAATAATGGGCAAGTGAACCAAGTACACGGCGTATGAGAGGCGAGCAGGCAGCTTCCAGATTTGTAGGGAGAGGAACCAATTGATAGGACCTGGGAAAAGAAGGATGATTTTGAATAAACATTTATTGAACTTGACTTATTTATTGAAACTGATTTAATTTGTAATGATATGCTGGTAAATATTGAATTTATTGATGATGTGATTAACTAAAATATTTGTACGCCTCTAGGCAAAATATAGAGGATCTAGCTATCTTTAACACCTCACTCTCTGTTGTAATCTGACCTATGTTTACAAATAAATTATTATGATCCTAAAATAATACCAGACTCATTCTAATAATATGAATGGATATCCAGAAAGTTATTAATTTACATTGGCATTATTTGTTGTTTCTTGTTATCCATTAAAACACAACACAAAGAATAAACTTCACTTAATCCATTTACATTGTGAGTTAAGAATATTAGCCCCATTTGATGAATTCTCGTAATCCACCTTTCCCATTAAGAAACAGGAATAATGGTAGTAGATAATTAAGAAATAATTTATTTATAGCCTCTTTGTATTAAGCCTTATTTGTTCATTTATTACGAGGATTTTCTCGGAAACGGTAAGAAAAATATGAATTTGTCAGGTCATTATCCTTTACTGAACATTACTTCGATTTTCGGATTGGTAAACTTTAAAGTCATTTGTAATTTGATAGGATCTAAAACAACACAATAATTAGAATAAAAAAAAAAAACAATATTACTTCTTACCTCCGTATCCATGAACACAGGCAAATATCACCCAACCCAAGCCAATAGCCCAGATGGCGCGCATATAAGCATTGAGGAAGTTGTCGAAGATTTGGGCTTGATGTTCCATTTGCATCACTGGGTAGATCGTGAAGATACAGAATGCCATCATGGCAAATGACAGGAACCACAGAATATACACGTTAATCTGAAATTATTTAGTGACGTTAATCATTTTGATACAAATATGAATGTGATTCATAGTTATAAAAGTGCCTTATATTTCCAACCGTGAATGTTAATTTATTGTTCACATAGTTAAAAATATCTTTCTTTGTATTGTGATAACCTCATTAAGTCTTAAGTTACCTTGCTTTTAAGCCATATTTATTAGATTTGAGATTAAAAATAATGCTAAATCGAAGGTTGCAAGAAGTAAATTGAATACAAAACTAACCTTGGATATCCTAATCTTCTTATCCTTGCACAGGTACAATAAGTACCCATAAATCATGCCAACAAAGAAGGGAGGTGCTCGTGCCAATGTGTTGAGGTAATACCTTTGGACATAAGTCTGAAATTCCATAAAACGCCTGTAAGAAAACATTAAGTGGGATTAGATTTCAACAAATAAAATGAGTCATGACATTGGGATATTACAACCAAGTAATCTAAAAATCTTAATCACAATCAATTTAATCATAGATTATATATTTGGTTCGCATAAAAATAATAAAGTAAAATTTTCAAAAACTTACGTAGGATTAGCAAGCGCAGCAGAGAAGTCATTCAAGAAGCTGTAGAGTGAGGAAGACAGAAGAGACAAAAGGACGATGCCAGTGAGGGCACACCAAGCGATCCTCTCTCGTCCGAACATAAAGACTAAGACAATGGGACAGATGATGTACAGTTGCATGTCCACTGAGAGGTACCAGGTTTGAGCAAGACACTGAAAATAGAAATAGAAAATAGATTTGGGCCTATTGACGAATAAATTACAGAAGTGATGGATGGTTTATTTACTAGAGGTTAAAGTGAGTAGTAACTGAGTGATTATTGGCAATCTTGTGACTTTTTATAGAGATCTAAGAAAAAATTATAAATAAACTAAGTTTGAGGACCTTAATGATGAAATTAAATCGGTTTAAACTAGTATTAAAAAAAAATCTTACAATTTCAAGAGGGTTGACATAGTTCTGAATGTGAAGTAGCGCAGCCCACCAGTACGTTCTGCAGTTCTCGGCAGCATGGGCTTGGTTGAGCCAGTAGGGGCCATCAGAAACGTGGTTAAAGACAGACGCTTGGAGCAGGACTAATGTTGCCAGAAGTGGAAACATTCGAAGAAGGCGATTTAAGTAGAACAAGTGGATGGTCTTGATAAAACGCACTGAAAAGAAACAGTCAATTAATTTCGGTCATTATCAAGTGAATGGGACAACAGCAAAATATCCGAAAAATGTTTAGTAACAGCTATTACGCTTTTTGGCTATAATTCTTATATACTGGATAAGATAACTGCTCCATTTTAATCTTAATCGGCCAATAGTATTTGTCTATCTAAATAATAGTTCAATCATTTGATTAAACATTAAAACTATGATTGATCCTGTTTTATAAAGCCATTTATGAACAGTAGTGTTTTTTTTTTTAAAAAAAGTATTCTAATGGTTGTTTTATTAAAAAAAAAAAATAGATGGTTTTCTGGATTTGTCATTTAAGTAAAATTAACACTTACTTCTCGTGATTTTTCCAATGACGGTATATACTGCAAGTACACCACTGAGCATGAAGAAAGTATCCACTGTGATTGGGGCTGAGTTGATCCATGTAGCTGAGAAACTAGTTATCCACTGTGAAAAGAAAAACATCGATTATTAACTGAAATACTACAACAAGTTTAAATATTATCATCATATTAAGAAATGGAAAATACTAATTTATTATATACAGATGTTCTGAGATTTTAAAAAATAAATCCAAGAAATATGTACTTACATCTACGGTGTCCCTAATATTGTGGACGAAACCAAGCAAAGTCATGCAGTATGTGTGACCTACAACGACCCACATCATAGAGATAGCTCTGATGCCATCCACGCACTCTAGAGCGCCAGGAGTGGGCTTAAAGGTGAGAAAACGGCGGGTGTTGGTGTAGATTGAGAAGCTGACAAATAAGGGGTTGACGCGAGATGATTCTGTAAAGGAAATATTGAGTAAAAAGTGATATTTTGATCCAAAATAGAATTACTGAATTAATTTTTCTTATCTATATTCTCTTGTAGTAATATGTTTTGGTAACTTTTGTTATTATTAAGATTTAAGCCCTGATAATTACTTAAGATAAGCAAAATTTAAAATCAAGTCACGTTGATTCTGTATTAAATACCACGAGTATCGTTATCGTTTATGTGTATTTTGTGAATTAACTGCGCAGCTGCAATAATTACAAAATCATTGGAAGTGCTATTGCAAACATATTGTTGAATCTTGTAGTGACAAATAATGATAAACATCGTATTTTTTCAGAGTTTTATCTTAATGTTAGTGAACTCACCTCGTTTGAATAAGAAGGTTTGGATGAGGTCGTAACCTGTGCTTAGGATGAGTAACAGGCCAATGAAGGAGAAGACTGAACTGAAAGAGAAAACTCAAGTTAATATACAGAATGAATAACAATAAAATAATATTTAAAAATTGATTACAGGAAGTTACAATGTTTATTTACAGTATCGAATCAAAAGCTGTAGATTATCTTATCCACAATCCGCATCTTCGCTCTCCATCAGGTGAGATAGCGGTTAAGCGCGAACCTAGCAACAATAAAAAATAATCCACATATTTTGATTCGATACTGTACAGATAGTATAAACTTACAATGCGACATAGTCAGCGGCAACAAATGGCTTGTCATCGGGCAATCTGCAGTAGTACTCATCATAAGTGAAGTTGAGGAAGGCAATCCGGGATTGAATGAAATCCACTGCTTCTGTCGCAGTACATACATGAGGGACACACACTGCAACCACACCCCGTAGGGAAACCGCAATATAAATTGGGAAGATTCTGTAATAGAAAAGAATGTTTAGTAAAAAGTTTACTTTAAAATGAGTGATTGATATTTCATGGTTTGTACCTGTAACTACTACTACAAATCTAGTTATTAACTGTTTTCGCGTTTCTGATAAAATTCATCCTTGAACCAAAATTTATGGAGTCATCCTTTTCCTTATTTTCTGGTACAAAATTAAGCCAAAAAGCCCATCGGATGTTAAATGATTAGATATAACAATGACAATGAAAATATTCATTTATCAATTTTTCCTTCTAATTTTCAATACAATAAAATTTATTTAAGCTTTTAATCATAACGTTATTAATCCTGGCTCTTAATGAGATTTAATTTAAAAAAAAAAGTTATTGTCTTCTTCAGGTTTTCGGTAAATATATAATATTATTATTAGATTTAGGTAATAAAAATCCTTCTTGTAAAAACGTGCTAACGATGTTTTCTTAAAAAAAACCGGCCAAGAGCGTGTCGAGCCACACTCAGTGTAGGGTTCCGTAGTTTCCCGTCCGTCACAATAAGTGTACCCACTTATGAGTTTAAAAAAATACTTGCATATATACGATTATACTACAAACTTAGTCCAGAAATTATTTTGTAGAACCCTTTTGTCTTTTTTGTACAAAAACAGTTCTTTCCATCAAGTTCAAAATAATTTTCCTAGAAAGTCCTTATAAAGTTCTACTTTTCAGATTTTTTTCATATTTTCTAAACTTATGGTTCAAAAATTAGAGAGGGGACACACATTGTTTTTTACTTTTGGAACGATTATTTCCAAAATTATTGACATTATCAAAAAATGATTTGATTGAAATGAACCCCTATCCATTTTTAAATACCTATCCAACAATATATCACACGTTAGGGTAAAACTTAAAAAAAACCATTACCTACTTTACATATAGGGGGGCTACCCTAATAAATCATTTTTTTCCAATTTTTATTTTACCACTTTGTCAGCGTGATTGATATACATATTGGTACCAAATTTTAGCCTTCTAGTGCTAACGGTCACAGAGATTAAGCGACGACAGACAGACAGACGGACAGACGGACATTGCGAAACTATAAGGGTTCCTAGTTGACTACGGAACCCTAAAAAAGTCGATATATATTACAAAATTTTAATTACAAAAACACAACAATAAATGTATATTAAAATTAAACTAACCTCGATTCAATAGGCTCTCCCATTCCAGTAATTCCGAAAACATAATTCTGGAGACTGCTAAACTTTTCTAGGGTCTTAGCGTCTTTAATTTTAAATTCTTCAGGTGCAAGGGTCCAGTCAACCCAATCATCTGTCTCTGTAGTTGACGCTGCAGTTGACGTTACAGTTGGCGCTGTAGTTGGCGCTGTTGGGAAAGTGAAATCTGACGGGAAAGTAGGGAAGGTCGATGGCAAAGTTGGCAATTCCGATGGCCATGTTGGTGTTCCCTCAATGGGGTTCTGGTTTATAGGAACCCTGAGCGTGCAATATTTGCCTTGGAACTGCATGCCGTTTGCCTTTTCATTGATCTTGAGGCATTGGTGGTAATCTCCTAGGTCATTCCAGTTTCCTGTAAGGAGTCCACTCGGAGGCTTACCACTGGCATCGAGAACTGAAACAATATTTATGTCATTAAGAAAATCTCACGTTTTGACCGCTAAGTCTATGCGGTATACGAGGCTGATACTGAGAAATTCCAAATAGGAAAACGTAGTTGCAATTTGCTCAACTTTAGAAACCCAGGACTAGTTCAGCAGTCGGTTATCAAGGCAGTGCTGCCTGAGATATCTAAAATGATACATTGGGAGAAGAGTGACAAATTCAACTTCTGTCAAATTTGGATTCTAACTAAAACAAACAGGTTTTGATAGTTATTAAGCTATTTTTCTGACTCCAAGTCTTGATGTTTTCCGAAATCTAAATGCTGTGCATATCTAATCCAACTACTAAACTAAATTCAAGTAAAGTTAGTCCATTAACACGACCATCAGTGGGTACTCCACACGGCATGATTGAGAGTACCGAACTATGTTGCCATACACCCAAGTTGCGTGATTAAGTACAAGCAGTTAGGTATTTTGAGTCTTTATATTATTACTACTTAGTGTACGTTAATTTCAAACAAGTAATGAAGTTTGCTAAACATTGAAGTATATAATTGTTCTGTATTACAGTAAGATTTCGCATTGAATATATTTTAAAGATATTTGTGTACATTATTCCCTCAGATCACGTGCATTTTTTTTTTAAATTTTATATCCGGTTTGATACGTAATTGTGCAAAAACGTGTGTGGATTTTTCCAATTATCTTTCAATCATCGCTCAAAGGTCAGAAAATCATGACTTCCTAAGTATTCAACAACTTATGATAATGTACTGATTTATATCTTTGACAATTTCCTTTAAAAAAATTGAGTCACTGTAGTTAATCGTTGATAAGTGTAATCAATCACTTCAATCGTTACTGAAAAAACACATTAGCGAAATCAGGCACGGGCTTTATTTGTTATATTCTTTTATTCACGTTTTGAGCATGTGTTGGTATCGTGCACATTGTAAAGCGTTATTTAACATATGAGTTTGACTAATGAGCTTGCACACTTAGTTTTATTATAAATTACTAATTAGCGAATTCTAAATTCAATATCACCATATAAAATTTAAACTAATATTACAAATGTAAAAGTTATTCTGTCTGTTTGCTTTTATAGTTAAACTAACGAACCGGTTTTGATAAAAGAGAGAAAGTTAGCTTGAATCCCAATCTACTTTTTATTTGGCTTCGCATCGAGTTCTCGGTTGCAATAAATAAGATTCAAACAGGATGAAGCCGCTAGCAGGCTTGGTCCTGCGTTGATTAAAAAGACCTTCTTTTTTGAAATCAATTGTTCATTATGTGACCTTGTTAACTGCAGTATCGGTGACACTCATTAAATCCTCCAAAGTGCTGGTGTATAGACACTTGGGGCACTCTAACGTCTTATGTTTTGAACACAGACAGGTCAATAAAACCCGATTTCGCTAAGATGTATTTGCTGTGGTTGACTTAGGTGAGCAACTGATTTTGTGCTATCCATATAAACCACTGTAATACACGTCCAAGTGGGAGATGTTCTTAGATTTTAAAAAGTCTAGGGTAGTAGGTAAAACTGCCTAAGCAGGGTTTTTTGGAGATGTTCAATTTAATCACTTAGCTTTTTTTAATCGGGTCATTTATGTTGTAACACTTGTTATACCAACATATGTTAAGACTTAAATCGTTATCAATTGAGTCTTTGAAAGCTCATAATAATAATAATATTAATAATTTTTTATATTTTTAAATGTTTTTTTAATGTTATTTTTTTAAGAAATATTTAAAAATATACTATAATATGTACATAGTAATAAATAAATGGAATAATAATATTATACTATACGAGTGACAGGACAAAATGGAAGAAACAAACGTGTTGCGCCGACCCCAAATAAAATGGGACAAGGGCAGGAAGAAGAAGAAGACTATACAAAAAAAGAAATCCTATTTTAGTAGCTACTACTCGTCAAATTCAAATTCAAATTCAAATTCAAATTCAAAGCATTTATTTCAAATAGACCATTTACAGGCACTTTTGAATAGTCAAATGTCGGTCAGTCCAAGAAAAGTGAAGCTAAATTGCACGTTCCAAAGAGTAGGTCTCTATGGAGAAGAACGTGCAAGAAACTCCATGGACACTCTTTTAAATCATATATGTGTTACATATAATGCTTGGTTACATATTACTTGTTGCTTCTATCATGTGTCGTAATATAGGATAGCTTTTTTTTTCTACATGTTTAGAGTCGATTATAAAGTGTTACGTAATAATATTGTGTTGTGGATGATGTATATTACGAAATGCTTAACAATCTGATTTGTGTATTATAAATTATAAATTTAATCTATCGTATGACTTTTAGATTTTTGTCTATTACTATGATAACGTTAGAATTTAATTTTATGGATTTTATGATTTGTGAAATATTATTGTTACAAAATTTTCATAATTACGATAATTGAGTTTTATATCATAATAAAATACTAGGTTTCACCAACGGTTTTGCCCGCGTGAAAGTAGAAAATATTCAAAGGGAACACTAACTACTTCCGTACAAAAAGTATCATTTCAGGACAAGATCTACTTGTGTACAAAAATCGAAATTTGTTCAGTCATACGAGCGTGAAGAAGTAACAAACAAACAATTATGCACACTCACAAAAATTCTCACTTAGAATATAAGAGTTAAATAAAAAAAATATTTGAAAATAAACTCACATTGGTTCCTCAAGTCACTGTTCACTAAATACGAAAGCTGAGCTTGACACTGTACTGGATCAAGCACACTCTCGTATAAATCCTTGTCAAAACCACTCCTAACATCCATACGGCCTTCCTTTAATCTACCATGACCATACACTCCATTTAAAACTATACCGATCAAAAATAAACATTTTTGGGCACCCATCGCGACTGTTTCTCTTCGAGTATCTACGACTAATATTGGTAGGAATGGCTAACGAATACATTTATATTAAAAACGATAATATTTGTAAAGATTGCTGAATGATAGATAAGCCACTAATCTTACTAATTTATCATATATGTGATTGTGTTGATAACTAAATTTGTGTGTGTAGTGACGACGTTTATAATATTTTACCGGTTATCAATTACAAAGAATTCATGGAAATGAGTCAGTCACCATTTCTATTTTACATTTAGGTCTTTGTCTTAGAAAATTAAAGTATATAATAAATTAATAAATAATGTTACAAACTACTTAATCCAGGAAATAACAAAATACATATACACAATGGACTTAAATAAACAATTTAACGTAATAACAATTAATTAGAAATAGAATAATAAATAGTTTTATGGATTAATCGTAGGTAATTTTTTTCCTATATGCCAAAATATGCTTTTTTTTTATTAACTCTATTCGTAGCGTAGTAAATGTCTTTGCTGGTTCTGTAGCCTCATTAAAAATTAAACTCAAAAACTTTGTACAATATAATTATTTCTAATTTTATTTATAACTTTTTTATTTTTTTTCCTTCAAATTATCAATATTAAGATTTAAAATCAAAAGGTAAATCCACATACATTTTTGATATTTAAACTATTGTGGTAACAAATAGATCCAATATAATATATAACTTCTATGTAATAAGCAAAAAAGTCAATAAAGTAAAATAAAGATAATTTTACCGAAGTCCAATTATCTCAAAACTCACTTTATGTTGGATACCACTTTTTGCGCTTAGTTGGGCAGTATTATTATATTCAGTATAATGGTAATTAAGATATATTTAAAACAAGAACGCCAACCTTAATATTTTGCAATATGGCATCAAGAATATGGATAGAGCCCAGTATACCTACTGGCGGCGTTGCCATGTTGTATGAAAATGCTGAATCTCTGACTGAGATAAATATTATTTGGTTGCTTCCTAATAAAAATGTGCTAGATTCAGATGAAGAGCATTAATCAGATGTTGAAATCGTTAGAGGAGAAAAAAGAGCTTATAAAGTAGTTCGTTGAATGGATCCACCTGAACTAGAAATCTCCTTATGAAACGCTTTCATTGCAGTTTTAGATATCAAGAGGTTCATACAAATCCGTCAATCTAACATTGATTACAAAAAAGTAAGACTAAAATAGAGTCTGTGAAAGCGTAGTCACCTAGGAAACTTTCACGGTTCAGGTAAAAGGAGTTACATTATAAGGGAATTAAGTAGATACACATGATATTAAATAATTGTTTATTTGTTTAATCGATAAATGAACCAGTCACGTAATAAGTGCACTAATGTTTAACAGTTTTATTAGTCATCGCTCTCTCTTTCGCCAAAACCAAATTTTTGTAAATGGTTTATTATTATTAGTTGGTATAGTCTGTGCAAGGGAATCAACAACTCACACACTCGTACATAGCTAATCCAAAGCTGTACACAACCAAATGCAGTACTTAGTCGAATAAAAGTACAAAAAAATATGTACCTGGTAATTTAATATCAAGTACCAATTTATTCTGTTTCGGAAGCCAGTCTGAATCGTTTTCAGGTTCACAGTTAGAAAAAAGAAGGATTTGCACATTTCAAAACTGACAGGTAATTTAAATAGAATAGAATAAACTTTATTGTACACCAAAAACGTAACGTAGCCGCCACTGAATGTACCAGTAAAATAGTTGTAGTATTTTTTAGCACAGTCGGCCCACTAGCTTTTTTTTTTCTTTTATATGAAACTAGCTTTTGCCCGCGACTTCGTTCGCGTGGAATAGTGACTTCCGGCAGATTTTTATTTTATTTTTTGTAATAAAAACTATCCTATGTCCTTTCTCAAGTTCCAAACTATGTCTGTACCAAATTTCACACAAATCGGTTCAGTAGTTTAGGCGTGAAGCAAAGACAGACAGACAGACAGACAGAGTTACTTTCGCATTTATAATATGAGTTAGGATAAGCATTACGCATTACGAATAAAAAAATGTGTAGTTGGATATTTTCTCATACTCTAATTCATTAAACCCCAAGCGAACGCCTCGCTCTCTCATTGTCTTAAAGTGAGATGCTTTTATCTTCAAATACTCTATTTAGAAATCCATGCATTTTCACGATGTTTCGCTTTATTGTTCATGTAAGATTAAACGAGAATTTATATTAGTAAATGCAAAATTGTTTGGAATAGTTCCGTTGGACCACATAAAGCAATTGAAGGAACACAGATGAAGTCAGTAAAAATCTGACACTACCTGTCGCCCCCGCTAGATCCAGAGTGTGAGGAGTCATTTGATGATTATCCACAAAATAAAACTGAATTAATATTGAAACGGGAAATAATTTCTTAATTATTATTTTAGTCGAATGATATTTATAGCTAGATATCGACTTGCTTGAAGGGTGAACACACACGGCGTCACCAGGCACGTGCTTCTCGCATACAATGGACATACATGTACCTCATCAAGTTATTGGCCCACCTAGTAGAAAAACTACATGATTAGCTCATCTTTTAATTCATTAAACCCCAAGCGAACCGGGCGTTCGCGCACCTATTGTCTTTCTATTGTGTCTGTAATTTCCACGATTGAAAGGTTAAGTTTGTTTTGAAGCTGTCAAATATATACACACAGATAATAAATTTGGTCAGTTCTTAGAGGGTAAGCAATAAATCTCTATTTAGTATTTCTTTATGATATTTCTGTAAGATAGAAAGGTGCTATTGTATGCACGCTCATTACCTAGGGCCGTTATAAAAATGCTATGAAGTTCAAAATGCTTTGTGAATCATTGTTGAATCATCAACAGCTTAAGAGTTATCAGAGTGATTATTTATATCCTAATGCCTTTATGCCAAGATTGATAAGCGACTGACTCAACTTTATTAGTTCGTTTATTTTAAGAATATAGGCTACCTTATGGACCAACCACCGGAAAAAGTATAATAAAAATAGATTATGCAACTTACATTTTTTTTATGTTTGTCCATCGTTTTTTTTTTTGATAATCGGACATTGCCAATCTTTTTATGAGAGTTGGACCTGTGTCCAGAATGCACACATAGTGGATTTTGTTCATCAGGCCAACAACAATCAGCAAATTGAAGCGCTTCAAAATAAAAAAAAAACCTCAGACCAACGGTCGAGTTAAGTTGATCTAAATTAGAGAAAAAGTTAGTTCAGCAGGGTTGAGAAAACTGCGCGATATTTTTGCGTCTCACCAGTGACGACTTATGGAACCGAAACGTAGTTCAAGGTTATTGGATGGGCCTTGTTGAAGAAGTGATTGCATTACTCTGAACTTAATTTTACACGAAACACTGTTTTTTTTTTTTGGTGGCTACAAGTCATCCAAATGACAACCTCGCCCTTGGGCGGAGCGGGAGTTAGTGTCAGACTCTTACTGACTAAAAAACCCACCCAGTTCTTTCTTGCCTTTCATACCGGGGCTGAGCTACCTTTCGGAGCTAGCCCTGGCCCCAGTAGGCTTCTACCTAGCTGGGCCCCCTGCTGTTGCTGACAACTCTTTGAGACGCGCGGTAATAGTGCGCGCCGTCGACGACTTGGACTCGGTCCGAACAGCTACCGGACAGTCGGACAGGAGGTGGGCATGGAACGCGTAAGTACATTTTTTAAATGTTGAAAGTTGTTATTGGAGCGCGTGCTTCGACCAATGGGAAGCCGAGAGTACGCGTGAGTTGGACTCCGTCATTAATGGCGGTAAATTTGAATAGAGTGGAAAAATTTGGATAGAGAAATAAATCGGGAACTCACTGGAAGATGCAGTGTTGGAAAGCCTTCGATCACTTGGTGAAGGCAGACTATTCAGTTGGTAAAGGTTATGGGAAAAAAACGCTCAGGACTGAGAGCGTCTTTTGGTTGAAATAATGATTAAGATAATTATGAAGTTTACCGTGCATCGCATGCTCTTACAGACAATCTTTGGAAAGACTGAAAGAGAGGAGAAAGATTTAGGGCTGTCAGTGCACAATATCAGATATAATACTTATATTAAATAACAACACAAATACATACATACATTACAAAAAATATACTAATAAATATCAAATATGTAATTAATCCAGGAGAAAGCTCCTTCACCATTTTTTTTAAACGTTGGTAGCGTTTGAGCACGTCTCACTTCAATAGGTAAAACATTCCTCAAACGAGCAGCTTGGACAGTAAACGATTTGTCAAAAAAGGATGTGGAATGCATACGAATACTATGAACATATGTTAGTCATTTTACAAGCGAAATATATATGTAGGTACAAGATTAAAATATTCATGTCTTCGTTGTCATGATGAATACAATCAATCAGTATATTAAGCCTACTAGCTGATAAGACGGTATTGTCCCTATTTTTTTTCCACAAGACAATTAGTGATAAATCTAATTGATTGAATTGATGATCGTAGAGCTGTACAAAAATGCCACAATCTACAATTATTATGTTATTTTACTACAAAGTAAAGGGTGATCCAATTCCAGTTTTCTAATACTATATTATGTGAGTTAGTTATTTTTACTTTTAATATTTAATTATTAATTATAAAAGATGATATCAGTCCAATCATAGCCTTACATTTGGCAGCAATTCATGCATTCAACGTCGTTTTCGACGACTCTTTTTTCGACTTATCTCGGCAACTGTTTGAGTTTTAAGCGTTACATCGATAAAAAATTGCTAACAACGATGCATCTCTTAAGAAAAATCTACAACAATAAATAACACAGGCGTTTAAGATGAGCAGCAAGATAAATAAGATAAGAAATGATGGAAAAATAATTTATTCATATTTTTCTGAATATTCACTGAGAAACATTAAAACGTAAATCGATTCATATCGTAAATTAAATGTTTAAAGCTAACATTTGATGTATGAATCAGGCATCATTGGTGCTGTTTAATTTACAGTGATTTAAATAATAGTATTAACACAAAGCTCGTGACATGCTCAGAACATTTGACGGCCATTTAAAAATGTGGGGTTCTCATTGAAACATCATTTTATAATCGATTAAATCAATCAAGCATCGAAAGATTACGTGGGTCAATTAATCTCTTTCGCTCACACAATGGCGATTAACATATGTAAAAAAAGGATGGAAATAGGCATGCAACCACCAGCTGAAGAAATGAATCTATGGCGTTTGTAAGCAACATAACTACATAGGAATTATACGAATTGGATCAACCTCTATATTTACGTGGTTGATTAAATATACTCACGCTAAAGATAATCGTTGTTTAAGGAAACTTATCTCCAGACATTTCAGGTAATTAATTTAATCGGTAACAGAGCGATCAAATACTGATTGATCGGAACCACGTTTGACTACGGACGACTTATGATTACGTCGACAATATTGTTAAGTCAGGAAAACGTAATTTAATTCATTAAACCCCAAGCGAACGCCGGCGTTCGCGCACCTATTGTCTTTCAATTGTGTCTGTCATTATCACGATTGAAAGGTTAAATTATCGTTTTGCTGCTTAGTTACTATTAAGTACATACATATTTTATTAGGTGGGAAAAATCATCTAATGACATCCCCTGCTCTTGGACGAAGCGGGAGATGTCAGATTTTTTCTGACTAAATCCCCACTCCTGTTTCTTCTTTACCATCGTTCTAGGGCCCCGGAGATCTCTTCCGCATCACCCACGGCCCCAGTAGGCTTCGACCCTGCTGGGCCCCTACGGTTGCTGATACTTGTATCTCCTTCAGGCAGTACATATAAATACAGGTGTATTTTTCAACATTAATGAAATAAAACCTTTAAAAAAATAAGCATTCTCACAGTTTTTCCTTCCAATGGAGGACTTTGGCACTCGGCGATAACGACTTCAATCAATGATAATATTATTATGATCAGATAAGTGCTTTCAGAGATAAATTCTTACATATTAAAAAAGATTCTAGACTTTGACTTTAGATCCTACGTCCCCTAGCTGGGGCAGAGGGCGTCGACTATAGTCCGTACCTAAAATCATGCTGTTCAAGAGATAATATGAACTAGTTCAACCTAAATAAGATTAAGCCATGCTTGTCATACGACCAGGGGGCCTACTTGCTTTCTCCGAAACGCAATTTTCGTAAACGAACGATATTCAAACGAAGTTTCGTTAGTGCACCTACTCTGTTTCATTTTCGGACACACACAAGAAGTTCGGACCCACAGACAATCTTCGTGACCGAATAGAATGAACTATATGATTTGGGTCTTTTTATATGTCATTTAAAGTAAATTACGGTTTTTAAATTAATTTTAAATCTTGCTTTATTTTAAAATTTTGCATTTATGAGGTGGTTTATTAAATATTTCTTGTAATATTTATAGATAAAACATAAATATGTCGTAAAAAATAATTTTCGATAAAATACAAAAAGACACCATAAAACAACCTTTTCTACGGTCATTGTTAACCGACTTATATAAAGAGCGCTACTTCACTTCAATCATCGGTACTAACGTATGACAACTAAAAATATCTGTATAATCACACGTAACATGTCAATCTTTGAATGTCAACTTGAATTTGACTTTTAGTTTGAATTTTTTAAAAAATATCATGTTGCCAGTGCTTTTTTACATGACACATTCCGTAAGAAAGTCGGACTGTCGCAGTCTACCTTTTTGGGCCACGACAACTTTGCTTTACATTTGATACCTCTTTGATGTGATTAAATATTTCTTGTAATATTTATGCATAGAATACAAATGAAACTAAAAAAAACGTATTTATTATTGATGATGAAGCGGTATGATCTAAGACCTTAGCTGGCCCAAATGGGGCAAAAAAAAAACAATGTGGAACTTGTCAACATTGTCAACTTTAGTGCTGCCAATTTAGTATTATTATGGCTAAATTTAGCATTTTTCTAAGTAATTTGGCATGCATAAATTCAGTTTAGCATATTTTTAGCATTTTACTCGGAAAGTTTGAATATTATTTCTAAATGCAAAATAAAATCTTGATAAACGAGGTGATGTTTCTGAACGCGACCCTAGTGGTTAGGGGAATCTCGCTTGGATTGAACTACATATGGTTTATTGCATCACTCGATGTTGTCATCGAAGGTAATTTAGTTTTGTTTGATTCTTATGTGGCTACGTGCGTTGAATAGGAGTTATAAAATTCACAATGTCAATAAATAACCTATAACCAACTTTATCGTGCAGAGTGGGAATTGATGTCCGATTTGAAAGAATGGCTTCTTCCGCTCTGCTCAGACATCATACGAAGAGGATACACACGAGGGTCTAGTTATTAGCATAGTATTTAGCATTTTCCGGAAATTTTGGCATATATTTGGCATTTTTTGAATGCAGATTTAGCAGAAAATAATTTAAGGAGTTGGCAGCACTGGTCAACTTGCATTGTTAGTTTGAAATCAAAAGATTTTTATTTGGACTTTACCTATACTTAACTCAAGTTACAAATAGGTATATTTTACATATATATTTTGTCATCACGGTACGCGTTCTGTAAGAAAGTTTCAAGTAGAACTGTGGATGTCGCAGTCTTCCACAAGTTTTGTTGCGGATCTTTGTAAGTAATATTATCATAATTGTACAATATACTATGTACCTATTTGTTTTTAGTATAAGTAAATTCCACCAATTCTTACCTATTTAATTTCAATATTTTATGATTCTATTAGGTATTTAATCTGTTTTATTTTCAGATCAATGAACCAATACCATCCACCTCCAGGCAATCAAGCTAACCTCCAAACTTTTCACAGCCCGAGGTAGCTGTGGACATAGGACCCTGCCAGGAAATCGACCATCAGTGACATGAAAATCACTGAATCCTACAGGATTTAAGTTAATAAAATTTATAAATGTATTTTTTAGTCTTTTATTAAAGTCTCTTTTAAAACAACAACAACATAAGACAGTCACAGTAGGCACCCTGAAAACACCATAGAACTCTACTTCCAGTGCTTTGCTGAAGAGAAGCCTACAGAGGCTTTTACGAGGTAATAAAAGCACTATTTCCTGGTACAACTCCTCAAATAATTACCGACTGTGTCTCACAATATCCACAACATGTAAGTCAGGAATTTGCGTAATGTTGAGCTGAAAACATCACAGTAGTACTCCACTTCCTAGTGCTTTGCTGAGGAGAAGCCTACAGAGGCTTTTTGGAGGTAATAAAGGCACTATTTTCTGGTACAACTCTTCAAATAATTGTCGATTGAGTCCCTCATTTCGCACAAAATGTGTGTCAGGAATTTGCGTAATGTTGAGCTGAAAACATCACAGTAGTACTCCACTTCCTAGTGCTTTGCTGAGGAGAAGCCTACAGAGGCTTTTTGGAGGTAATAAAGGCACTATTTTCTTTTACAACTCTTCAAATAATTGCCGACTGAGTCTCACATTATCCATAACATGTAAGTCAGGAATTTGAGCTGGTTGCCGGGTCTTTGTACGCTCTAAACATTCGTAACGTAGAGCTGCTTCAATTAAAAGCATTTTTGGGGCCATTTTAAGCACTTTTCTTACAAAATCAACACAAACGAAAATAAAAAGGTAAGGTTTTTGGTTTCGTCAATTTGACGTTAAAATTGCAAAACATTCGTATGTCATAATCATATTTTCTTTCGAAACATAACTAATTAGAGTAGGTTTAGAGATTCGGTACGTCAAATAATTTTTGTTCGTACGAAATTTCGGGAACGAAATGAACCATGGTAGGAAACACGCCGAATTTCGATCGAAACTTCGTTTTTCGGAGAAAGCGAGTAGACCCCCAGGTTACATGATATAAACGGCACCTCAACTAATGCCTTGATCACACGTACCAAGTAAACGGGAGAGACATTGCTCTTGGTCGAATACTCGGTACGTATAAACAAAGCGCCGAGTGCTCGGTCCACTGCTTATCTCTACAACTCGCTTACTTCACTGTCTTGGCCGAGCAACATTTTACTGTCTCGTCCTTTTACTCGGTTCGTGTGATCAAGGCATTAATATAGCACCTGACACTTTACTTAAGTACGTTAGTTAGTTAGGGCTTAAGTAAACTTCTTGTGTGACAGAATTAAGTCAATTCCCTCTACGATACATTTCTAAACATTGCTGCAAGCAAGCTGCAACTTTGTCCGATTATATCTAGCTTAGTAAGTTTGAAAACGGAAATTATTTCCCCTTGATGCCAACACAGCTAAGCCACAGTCTCGTGTGCTTAGATTTAAGTACTAACAGACGACTTGACAACTTGCTATGTTCTAGCTTAGTTCTTGATGACTAGTTACTTATAACGACTGTTTGCTGTTCATTTTACGTGTTAATCAATTTATTGATATTGTAGTTCTCAATACTCAATTGTGAAATTAAATGATGTTCGTAGGCTTATCTTCTAATTTATTCTCCTTAAATCCTCATGGATGAACTCCACACTCCGGTGACAGACTGACACAACGCGATGCTGACAAAATATGAGTTTCGTTGGTCCTGAGCAATTGGAATTCATCTAATCTTGATCAACAGTGGTTACTAAGTAATGAAGAAATTCAACTGCCTACCCAAAATCAGCAAAACCGGGGTAGGGTTTTGCTCGGAAATCTTAGTTCTTTCGATTATTGCAATTCAGGATCATTTTAAACTGATGATTTGATTTATTGATTTGTTTTTTTTTTGGCCGTCTGTCTGTCTGTCATATAAGGCAGCAGCAGCGCCCTGCGATTTTTTGAAGCTGTAAAAATAACAAACTTCTAAGTTAACGAAAAAAATAAAGGTATGGCGGTTTATGTCGCGAAAAAAAAAAAACGTATATTTCGACACTGTCAGGGGAATCAAAATTCATAGAGTCTGTCTAATAAGTTAAACGACTTGGGTAATTATTAGGATTTAATGAAATCTGATGTAGTCTTCACGGGTTCAATAATCAAGGTTAATTGAGAGGTAGAGATCATTGTTTACTAACGGAAGAACCTTATGAAAAGTATCGAATCTAAGTATTTTTTAAATGATTAAATATTATACAAAATTCTCAAGTCGGTTGACTTACTAGACAGACTATAGGATACTTTCCGTTGACCCAAAATTCTAATATCTAGCGGTAAGCAAGGTCTTATAGCACAGACAGACAGCAATTTAAAAACAGTCAATTTTTTGATAGGACACAAAAAAAAATTTTTTTTTTTGGTCTTCGGGAATTGAATTGAACACATAAGTTTGTATGGAACCCTTAGTGCGCGAGACTCATACTTGCCCAATTTTTCTTTCACATAAACCTTATTCTGAAAAACAGCAACACAGCATAGAGAGCAATCTTCCAATTTAGTATAGCCGTTCGAAAGTCTTTTCTCCCTGTCTTTATTTATCTACACTAATATAATAAAGAAATAAAGTTTGTTTTTTTTTTATTTGTAGGAGGTTATCTCTGAAAGTACTGGTCCGATTGCTAAAATTTTTTCACCACAGAAACCTGCTTTACTACTGAGTGACTGACATAGGCTATATTTTATGTACGCGAGCAAAGCCGCGGGCAAAAGCTAGTATTATTATAAATGTTGAACTTATTGCCTTGATAATGCTTATTCTCTGTCCGAGGTAAAAGCTACCCCTTAGGTCACGCGAAGTGTCAACTAGATGTTTCGACAGATCTTTATATAACTATAAATACTTTATGCCGCCAGTCTTTTTACCTTTCGACAGCGATGGAAGAGTTTTGCCGCCATATTTTAGTTTCGATTTTATTTACTTGGAATAGGGTGTGCCTTGATAAAAATAATTTTATCTGCAGATCTCGAATCAAAATTATGATATGCAGGTCTGTTGGACTTTGGTACGTTGTATTTCCGCGTTCCACTTTTATCTGTCAATACAATAGTACCTAAGTATTGGAAAAACACGTTCTAGAATCTTTTTAATCATTTTTTGCAACAAAAGCTTTAGATATGTAACACCACAACATCCTTTACTCTATCTTTCATAATTTACAACCTTAGTCTGCAGCTGGTAGTGTTAGGATGCGTTTCCATTGAAATAAAACTAGACGGGGTGGAGTGGTGAAAAGTTGAGGAAAGTGGACAGTGTTTCATGGAATCAGAGCGGGGCAAAGTGGAATTGAGATACTCTCCACTTTGCTCAGCACTACATTCGACTCAACTGCAGGATACTGCAGTTGTACTGTAACTGTACGAACTGAGCCCAAATCGTGTACGGTGCGTAGTGTTCCGCGCGTGCCTCAAAAAGATGTCAGCAAAACTGTAAAGGCCCAGCAGGGCTAATGCCCGCTGCCCAAGCTGGGCACACCTCTACTGTGTGCTCCATCGTGTCCTCCGAACATTCCGCACAGTGGCGACACCCGGACGTCACTTCCAAGCAAGAAGGCTCACCACTTCGCGGGAACCCGTGCGGTATCCCCGTATCATCCGTATTGCCATGAATCTCTGGCACGCGTTCAGCTAGGCCTTCAGCTGCGGACGCAGCTATGGTGCCCACACTGGCGCCCCATAAAGGAATGATTGCCAAGCCAAAAAAAGGCGACTGTCTCCACTCCTTTCTGTCCGGCTACAGGTCGCGAAATCGTTTGTTTTTTTTTAAGTCTGCTCAGCTCTATTCCACTCCATTTATATTGTTTCCACTGATGCATAGTGGAGATTTTGAGTAGGTACTGTGATTGGCTACCTTACGGTCCGCTCCTCTCTACTTCGTCCAACTTCGCGTCAGTGAAAACGTAGCCTTGTTATAATCTTTTCGTGAAAATTAAGTAGAAGGAATCTTGACGTAAATAAAAGATTAAGATGTAATGACAGCTCAATGTTGCTGGTTCACTGCACGATAAAATTTTCTTTTAATAACATAAGAAACAGAAATTACTACTCATGGTAGCGATTTCTTAGTTAGTTTCCTTCCTCTTTGTTAGTTATCAAATTGTAGGAAAAAAGTGTTTTGATACTTTTTAGGCCTTTAAGAAGATAATTCTACAAAGAGAGTTACAGACTGTGGGGTGTGGACTGTATAATTCAAATGACACACGTCTAGACTTTAGTTTATTACCAGATCACAGATTTATTTATTAATACACCAGTTTTTATACGATTATCACTTAATATAAGATCAGATTTCATACATAGTTAGTTCACTAACGGCTAATATTTACGTAAATACACAATTAGAATTAACAACAATCAGGTCACAGTTTTGTAGAGTCACAATATACACAAGAAAAATAGTTCACATACATGTATATGTCGCAGGGAAATGATGATATCATGGATTTCATGAAATCCCTAGGGATATCATGAAATTCCGGTAGATGTCGAATATTCTTGTTTATTACGTCTTCTTACTAAAAATATCTAGTGAAATTTCGAAACACCAATTTATCGTCAGAGATTTGTCGTTTCACTAAACTAGATATAGTAAAATAAAGAATACTTTTTATGAACAAAGTAAAATCGTACAACAAAATTACAAATTAAGTGGTGCATTTTTATTAGAAAATAAAGCTTTAATCAACTAAACAATAATAATCTGACAATGATATCAGGTAAGATGTACCTTTTTCTATTACGTGAATTCGTTTATTAGGTACAAAAAAATAAACGCAAGTTTAATAAAAATTAAAATATTCTCCTAAAAGCATGGCTCAATTTTTATTCGGCAGTATCCACTTTTCTGACATTTTACTAGATTTAGTGAAACGACGTATCACTGACGATATATTGGTGTTTTGTCATATCACTAGATATTTTTAGTAAGAAGACGTAATATACACAAAACAGTTCGCACAGGTACAGAAGTAGAATCACACAGAGACAGACCACTAACACTTACTACTTTTACACTATTCTTCGGGCTCCTACGAACTGTGTCGGCTGACTGATTTTTTTTTATATTTAAAGTAGTATTTTGCGTAGATGCAAGTTGTGCTCGGGATGACTCTAACATTTTTGGAATTTTGGTTGCTCGTCCAATAGATTAAAACAGCTTAGTCGAAGTCCAAGACCCGCAGGACCCGCGACCTGTCTGATTCCTCTTGTTAGTTCCATGTGAGGACGCCATTCTCCGCCTAACGAGTTTTAGAGTATTTATACATGATTTTGCGTGATATCTATGTACTTATGAGTACAATTCTCTATATTAAAAAAGGTAGGCAAAGTGCCTGCCCCTAGAATTATAGAAATCCATAGACGGGAGTAAATACTTATCATTAGATGGGCCGCCGTGCCCTCGTGACGGCGATCGGCGTCGGCGATCTCTCGCGCCGGGCCTTGGTACAGGCCATGATCCGGAGCGAATAGGAGTGGAAGGCGGTCGCGTCCTTCTGCGAAGCAGTAATGCTAGCTAACTATCCGGACCGAACCTAAGTCGTTGACGGCGCGCACTGTTCCCGCGCGCCTGAAGGAGCTGTCATCAACAGCAGGAGCCCAGCTGGGTCGAAGCCTATTGGGGCCAGGGTTAGTTCGAAAGATAGCTCAGCCCCAGTATGAAAGGCAACGAAGGAACAGGAGTGGCTTTTCAGTCAGTAAAAGTCTGACACTATTTTCCGCTCCACCTAAGAGCGTCATTAAATGATTTTCCCACCGCGAAAAAATAAAATATATAGAGAATGCCTTAGGCATTAAGTTCACCTATATACCTTTGTGTTGCATGAAGTTTTAATAAATAATAAATGAATAAACCACAACAATGTTTTCGCGAAACAAAACTAGAATACTTCTCCTAAACAACACACATTCACATCCGTACTACAGTAAATCACTCGGCGAGATTAGTATTCCTTGTCCGAAGTTCCGAAGTTCCAAACCCCGGATATTCAAAAGCGATATTTGTCCCAGGAAACGGTCCCTTGCCCCCATTCCGGGCATTAACACTGTTAGTTCATTTGAAATGAAATGAAATGAAAAAACAATCGGGCTGGTCAAAAGCGCGCGAAATTACAATCATACGCATTCAGATATGCTTCAAAAATAAATTGTAATTTTGAATGAAAATATTTTCTGTTACGACTACTCGTATGATCGTTGCTTATGAAATGTTTCTGAATAAAAATGCTTTTAGTAAATGAAATGTTTGTTAGAAAAACATTTCAGACTTTTAGTAGTAGGTGTAGTTTAAGTACTTTTTAGAATTTGCCCGCATGAAAGTAGAAAATTATCCCACAGTGATATACTTTCGAGATTAAAAGCATTCTATGTGCTTTTGCAGAATATGGTCTACTCATAATAATATCTTCAATTACGACGTTTGCGGTTTTTTTTTTCGGTGGAAAAATCATCCAATGACATCCCCACTCTTGGATCGAGCGGAAGATATTGTCAGACTCTTACTTACTAAAAACCCACCCCGTTCCTTCGTGTCTGCATACCGGGGCTGAGCTACCTTTCGAAACTAACCCTGGTCCCTGTAAGTTTCGATCCAACTGAGCTCCTGCTGTTGCTGACAACTCCTTGAGTCACGCGGGAACAGGGCGCGCCATCGACGACTCGGGCTCGGTCTGGATGGTAACCAGACGGTCGGACAGCGAGCTAACCATTGCTCGCCGTCCGCAAGCCCGCGCCTTCGGTGGCCGCAAATCGGGATCGGAATCCGAATCGAAATCGAGAGCGCCATTGCCTGATGCGGTTGGCCTCCTCCTTTGCTAGCATTACTGCTTCGCAGAAGGAGGCAACCGCCTGCCACTTTTCTTCGCTCCGTTCCTTGGCCTATACCAAGGCCCGACGCGAGAAATCGCCGCCGCCGATCACCCCCACGAGGGCACGACGATGACGATTGCGGGGGTCTGGTAGGCTGTTGCTCTATGTAAAATACACGTATTCAGCCTCATCTGGTGAGACTGGAAACATACCCCAAGCTAATTGGAAAAAGACCAGAGAAATTATGATGGAGAAAAAGTTAAACCATGGTCAAATCTCCTTCTTGTCTGTAGTATTACAAAGGATTGTGTTTTGATTTTGTTAACATGTTTAAAAATCAAAGTTTAACTGTCGTAACACCTGCGTCGAATGTCGTAACATTAACGTAATCACGATAACTATTAAATAATCTGCTCAGGGTCAAGTCAAAGCCGATAATTTTGACAGTGAAAGAAATACAATATGTAACTTCAATTTTATAGAATCATAAATTTTATCAAATGAGTAATGTATATTAGTCATATTCTTGTTATGAATTCTGAGTACTAATTTTAATTTTAGACTCATAATTTGGAGGATGAGGATAATAATTTGTTTATAACATTACAAAAGAGATAAGTATGAATAATAGTGCTTAATATAGCATCGAGTATCAAGTTGTAAAGCTGACGAATATAGGCTCGCTAATATTATTATATTGGTACAATATTGACGATATGATAGTACGTTTTATACGCGTGTACAGGAAAATAAAGATACCTTCCATTCAGCTTGTGAGATAGTATAATCTTTAACACATATGCATCTTTTTTAATCACGCCATTCTCACCTTCGACCTGACGCAGACTCTCACCGGACATTTCAAGTTTGAGAGGTTAATCTGCGAAGCAGTAATGCTAACGAAGGAAATTGCCACACCCTTGCACCTCTGCCGCTACCATTTATTTATTTATTTAACCAGAATGCCAATTACACTGATTTCAAAAGGTACATATTATGTAAAACCTAATTAAAGAAAATATTACAAATAATACAACTAAACCTCTTATTCAGTCTTCTCGCAAATCGCCAGACATTCGATCAATATCTCCTTCCATTCATCAGCGAATAGATCTAGTCTAGGACTGGATTCAAAGAGAGCGTTAAGTGCGATTAACATTCGCGGAATAGGTGATATACGTCGTGCAACCGTACGGCAGCGCGGCACTACAAATAATTTATGCCGTCTTGCCCGGCAATAGTTATCAGGAACAAAAATTTTACACAGCTCCCCATGCAGACTAGGCGAATCTATTTTTCCGTGTATGATCTTACAGGCAGTTACAAGATGATCAAAGGCTCGTCTAACTTGGAGTGAAGTAAAACCCAAATAACCCAACAGAAACTTGGTTGGATATAAGTATGGATAGTAACCAAACCTACGTTTGTAGAAATATCTTAAAAATGCTTTTTGGACTTTTTCTATCATAAGGGTATAGGACTTCTCGTGTGGATTCCAAACACACGAGCTTGAATCAACTTTGCTTCTAACAAGCGTGTTATACAGAAGTCGGATTACTTGATGGTTTGTAAACTCACGACATTATCTAAGGACAAACCCCAACCTCCGAAATGACTCTTTGGCTAGAGAAGTAGTGTGATCATGAAAATTAAACTTAGTATCGAAGATAACACCAAGATCTTTAGTCGTCATCAGTCATTTTTACCTTAGATGATCAGGAGTCACAAGGTGATACCCGGTCACCGTAAGGGTGGTCTTGCGGACGATTAGCAATGGGTAGATCATCGTCCGACCATCCAATTAAAACCGAACCCAAATTGTCAATGGCTCATGGTGTTCCATGCGCACCTGAAAGAAATGTCAGCAGACCGTAGTAGGCTAGTTGGGTACATGCTCGATAGGCCACGAAGAAGTTCTGGAAGGGAGCCGTGGTCCTGGTACGCAAAAAGCAACTGTAGGACACAGGTTTCAGGAAAAGTCTGATTTTTCTACCTACGAAACATTTATGCGATGAAGCCTTCGCTCTGGCATCAATTAGGCGTAAATGGTTTAGCTTAACACAGTCGGACTCAGGCTTCTGTAAATGGTTTATTTGGAGTATACTTTGAGTTAGAGCTTGAAACATTATCTGTTGTCTTCTCTAAAAAAGTTAAAAGACAGAGAATTACTGTAAACAGGATTGCAGATCGACGTAGCATGGGATTTCCCCCTGACCTAGAGCTATAATATTGATAAGTATATTAGATCTCTATTTAAGTAATGATAAATGTATAGCACGGTTATCATTACCTCATTATATACACGTAGCTAATCTAAAGCCGCGTATATTGACAGTATTAGTAGTGGTAAAATACAATGCAAAATTTATTATCTACTAAATATCTATAAGACCGTTATTCTTTTTAAAAGTCTCTTCTCCAATGCCAAGTACTTTCTTTTCTATAGTAAAAGAGAATTAAAGGAACACGAGTGGGTTTTAGGCTATTCAATTCTGATATTTCCTTTCGTTCCTCCTACAGAGAGCAGCGATTTTTTTGTTAGCCCGTTCTGTATCACTCTTAGGAGACGGAGTCGCGGCAGATCACGAAGGAGATAGCGTCGCTCGAGCCCCGGTATGAAGGCTAGAAGGAACGGGGTGGGTCTTTTAGTCAGTAAGAATCTGACACTATCTCCCGCTCCGCCCAAGGGCGGGGGATGTCAATGCATGATTTTTCCCACCATAAAAAAAAGGAGATAGCGTGACGAATTAGACTGATTCCACCAAAACTGGCAGGATGAAGCCTGGGTGTGCAAAAGATGGAAGGAGTAAAGGGATACCTTTACCCTGAAGTGAGACAAAACAGGCTAAGAAGCTAAAAAAAAACATCATCAATTATCTTATTGATGATGTTTTTTTTTTCTATTTTATCCACACTCACATAGTTATGTCAATCTAGAGAACATTCCTCACTTTCTTTGTCATCATGTTTAAGTAAAAAATAATGACGCCCGTATCATTAAATTGCGGTAGTTCCTCAAATATGATGACATTTTGATATCACGCACTGATTAATTACAGTGTTTAGACTTTAGACGCTTGTTAATTTATATCATTCGCACAATTCGTATATGTTATAGATAGTTTGACATGATGTAATCAAGTGGACTATTCCTAATCAGTCTATTGTCAACATGGGCATGCTTTAAAAGCTTGTTGTTTCATCCAACGCAATGTTTGATAAAGAGGAAAGGCGAAAAAAGTGAGATAAAATAAAACCTAAACGGTCTGGTTGCTTTCAGATTACCAAATGCCATCAGATGGTGTGCAATCGAATGAGTGAAGGATTTATCCGTTACTCATTCGATATAAGTTAAAAAAACCTTCAAATTTTTGTAAAAAAATATCGACTTTTGCATGTCATAATTATGGCAGTAAGAGTCCTCTTTAATGGGTGACTGAAGAGGCGTCACAGCATCCTCAGCTTCTGCATTTCACAGGTCCTCACCGGATATGATAAGTTTAGGAGGTTCTTGCATGGGATTGAAACAGGAGAAAGGCCAGGGTGTGAAAGTTATTACTGTGTGGACCACCGGAGGACACGGTAGAAAACCCGGTGGAGGACTGCCGTGACCTCGTGTAGGAGATCGGTGGCAGTGACCTCTTGCGCTTGGCCTTAGTTCAGGCCATGGTCTAGGGTGAGGAAGAAAGGCAGGCAGCTGCCTCCTTCTGCGGAGCAGTAATGCTAGCGAAGGAGACGGCCGCATGCATGAAGGAACGGACATCCTCACGCTCCAAGCTCTGTAACCCCAACTTCAAGTATCAGCTACGGTAAGTGTAGACTTATGGACGACGAGTAATGGGTAGCTCGCCGTCTGTCTGTCCGGTAATTATCCGGACCGAGCCCTGGTCAAATCTTTAACACAATTATTGCTGACAAGTAATTATCGTGTAGGTACGGATGAAGAATAAGAAGATAAAATAAAAACCTTGCAAAAAGAAAACCTCACTAAAGTACATCAACGGTATAATTTAGAGGAAAACCAGCTACTTCGTCACCATGATTAACGGCTCCAAAGGGGAACCACAGAATAAATAGTGACGTGCCGACGCCCTCAAATTGTCTGTGAATGTGAATGCAAACACGCGGAAATTCGTAAAATATTACCAGAGAGTATTAAAAAAGCCCTCCCTTGTTTCAAAACAACATATTGCTTTACCACAACATTAATACAATGAAAGTAGCAACCAACGTGTTCGTATCATACTTTTGTTTTATGTAAGCAATAAAGACTATATATTTTAGATGAAAAGATGTCACAATTCAAGGAAAATTTGGACATATGTAAATTGTCTAAAGAAATGAAATATTTGACCTAATGCAGGATCTCCGACCTGCAACTGGCTTTTAAAACCAAAGCCACTCTGACATAAAAAATAAATAAAAGAAGCTTTTTTTCTAAAAATACTTCCTACATTTTCGTTTAATGTGACATCAATAAAATTTGAAGCCTTCACTGCTTTGAGCAATTTAATTAATTTCAGCCTACAAGGAAACACAGTAAATAAATTGAAACAACAGAGCGACATCAAAGCTTTAACAAACATTAAAATCTTTTCCTTTGAAATAAACCTTGATTCAAGTCATATAATAAAACAACGACGTTTTGGGCAAATACACAAATTAAAACTGCTTAATCAATTATGAGGTTAAAATTATTGTTCAAACCGTTCAAAAGTTACTGGTGAGTATGATTTAGGACTCAATAATATTGACTTAGTACTCATAAATATAAGCTGTTCGAAGTTGGAATGCTAACTACTCTGCCGTAATGCATCCTTAATGGGCCGAACGTCGAGGCGAGGAAATCGTTGGATGCTTAATTTATTGGAAACTTCGATTTTGAATTTGCACATTTTGTGCAGTTTGTTAGACTCACAGACATGTGCTAGGAATGTCGGATCGTAAACGTTCTCTACTTTATAGCTGGAGCTTCGTAATGGGGCATTCACATGAGATTCGAGGTGCGCCGTAACAATCATAGTACTTAGAATATTTTTAAAAGCAATTTAAAAAGTCACTTCGGTCAGCATTATATACCAACTAGGTAGTGGCAGATACGGTCTACCCGTACACTAAATGTCATCCAAATTGACCGCGCCGTTTGAGCACACATATAAAAATATAACGATATACAAACTTTCGCCTTTATATTATTGTGATGAACAAAGGACGAGGAAGATGACAAATAGATAAGGATAATAAATAAATATTTCCAAGGAAAAGGTAAAAAAACATGACAAAAAACTATTTTCAGGAGTCACATTGAAAATCAAGTTCTGTATTTCGTATTTCATCAGACAAGTGACGTTGTAGCCTGTGTAATTGTGTCGCATTGTGCTTCAGTGGCATGAGCACTGAATAGATTGCTACTGCAATGCTGTCTATTGTCTGAAGGACTGTTAGTTTGATAGGTCTCAAATTGGGGAGCACTTAAGTTCCTGATAACCTGGTGTCATTAAGATACGAAAACATCTTAGAGAAGAATGTCTGGAAGATCTTTATCTAGTATTGGGAGAGTAAAGGCCAGAAAAAAAAATGTTTTTGTAAGACTAATTTCGAAGGAGTTATAATTGTCGGATTTATTATAATTTCTGCTTCTTTCAATATGTTCTATGTATGTGCCTATTTGTGCTTAAATCTTTTCTAATTTAATCAATAAATCTGCTTAACCATTTTCCAGTAGTCAGTCCATTGCAGCTGAATGCTAGTATTTTCCGCGAAGCGACTGTTTATCTGACCTCCATAACAACCCCAATAAGACTGGTGTCAGATTTTTAAGCTAGCTTTTACTATCCGTACAGACTTCATAAATCCGTAACTAACGGTATTAAGTGCTTCCAGAGGCACGAAGGAGTCTCAGTATGCAGTGAATGAGCACCCATCTGCAAACCGATTTTAACAGGTGCTATTACTTAACCACAAGCTTTCACTTTAATCTAATATACTAAAAGTAATTCAGATCAAAGCATAGATTATAATAAAACCGTTCACTTCAGTTTGAAAGAAAGAAATAAAGAAAAAAAGAAAGAAAGAAAGAAAGAAAGACAGAAAGAAAGACAGAAAGAAAATTTATTTCTCAAACATGCGTTTACATAAACTGAGATAACAGACATGCAAGGTGTTAAATTAATAGTGTGTAATGAGCGTCCATGTTTTGCCAATAACGGCGTACAAATGTTTTAGTTATAAAAATTACATTTAATTGCATTTACATATTAAAGTCATTTCATTTCTAAATTCCATTACAAAATACATAAAATAAATAATTAATTGATGTCAAGATGTCAAGTATAAGTGTATTATAGTCAAAAATAAATTAAATTAAATTATGTCCAGTAAATTCATAATATTATGTAGTCAAGTCAAAAATTCACATTATTAAGTTGGAATAGAAAAGTCCTTTTCATTCAAAAAATTTAAAACATTATAGTACACTTTATTAACTAAAAAACTTCTCAGTTTTTTTTTGAAAAGTGACAAGGGCAGTTCTCTCCAACTTTTAGGCAATTTATTGAATATCATAGGAGCCATACAGAAAACACTTTTGCGCATGATATAATATGACACATTTGATACAATATGTTTATTTTAAATAAACCATTTACAGAAACCCTTGAATTATAAGAAGTTGTTTAGTCAGAAAAATTATGTTAATTCGAAGGGTAGATCTTTTAAATCATGTTAAGTAGTACTAATATCTCGGTTACATAATTATTTCTTCTCGCCTCAGTAATGCAAGATGACAATTTGTGCATTCGACCTCAATGATCACAATTAGTAGGCTGCAATGAATAATCGAATACAAAATAAATAAAACAATATTCGTAGTTGGTTAGGTAGATTACGTATCAAAACCTAACATAAACAAAACACAATTGGTACACATCAGATCAAATTGTTAGCAAACATATTCGGTTTTAAGTCAATACTGAACATGAATTACTTGCAACTGAATTATCTGGCTATCAATGTTGCAATTCAGTTGAATCAGCTCTGGCATAATGGAGGGTCATTAACTAAAACTTTCAACAGTACATTTTGTTCGATAACATGAAAACCACGCTGTTTTAACAAATTTCTCAACTTTTTTGCCTTCTATTTATAAATAAAATCTTCTTTTCTTTCTTGAATCTATTCAGAATCATGTTAATTGTTAGACGCACAGATTGAAGATCTCAATAAATTTATAGCTTTTGTTAAATTATTTTAAATTAATGGTTTAGTTATAAACTCTGAGTTGAGTCAAACCCCAGCAGTGAAAACAAAGACAAGCTGAATTAGCAGAGCGTTAAGATCTGCTAATTCAATAATAGACAGGGTATTTAAAAAAAGGCAATATTGGAAACTAAAAAAGTCCAATTATTATAAGCAGGTGTTCACAGTTTTTATCTGATGACAAAAGATAGCAAAATTAAAGCTAATACTTGCATTATCTTTAATTTTGCTATCATTGATCAATAAAATTACACATGAAAATAACCGGATATGAAATGATACATGTTTCAAAGGTTACTTGCATGTTCGAGTAATATTATGAGTAGTTACAATGAATATAAACTTTTGTCATTTCAGACAAAAAAAAGACACTGTTGACCAAGTGTCGCCACAACAACCAGCTCTGTGCAACCCCGTGCCACTCACCAGCTCATCCGCTCACCTAGTCAAAGGTTGTCCAACGTTACCTCCTGTGATATGTGGCTGCCATTCCGAAATCTTCTTTTTCTTTATAATGGATAGACTCGCATTTGACCACAATAATAAAGAATAATTCCACAGCTTGGCTGTGCGCGCATTAAAGTGTTCCCAAAACGCTTTCTGTATGGGTGGGGTTTCTAACACGTATCGGTGGTGCAACGCTGTACGTCATGTGGTCTGCTGATGGCTCAAGGCTTTGGAGCTTCGACTGTACAAATGCATAGATTCGTCGATTCACTTTTTTCTCGAAGCCTGGCTTTTCTTAAAGTTTTAGTTTATTACATTTATCTGAGATAAATGATCTGGCATTCATGCCAGAATAGAATAGACTTTATCACCAAAAAGTAATACAGCTTATACAAAAACTTAAATTATTGTCCAGTCTTGATAGAAGAGTGTCCTTCATGGGTGCCATGCTCATTTGGTTTATGTTCATTTTAAGACCCACTCTTCCGGAAACTCTACTGAGGTCCTCGAGCATTTTGCTGAGGTCTTCTGTAGTTTCAGCCATGACTATTATATCGTTGGCAAATTGAAGGTGAGTAACGTACTCGTTAATACCTCGCCAAGAATCTAGACCTTAAATGAAACATTCTCTATGTGATTGAGAACAGTTTCGGAAAAATTAAATATAGTCAAATCGAGAAAGATGAAAAAAAGTTATAACTGAATTATAAATTCAAGTTATTTTCAAACTTTGACACAACAAACATCATAAAAAAACCAGTTTCAAAGTCCATTTAATTGTAACATAAACTTTTTAGGGGCCTACGAATGACCACTATAAAGTTAATTGATTTTACATGACGATACTGTCAGTATTTTTTTTTTCCTTATTATTAAAAATAAATTTCTTAATTATTGATTAAAATCTAGCCTAAAAGACTAATAAGTAATTTAACTCTAACTTATTTTTATACGGTTTTGCTTAAACTAAGAATAGCGTCCTTTAGCACTTATAGAAGTCCATAGCACTTTCTTAGAGTCTGATATTGATAAAAACACTTTGTTCATGTGTAATATGCATAGCACAGCATTGATCACTATAATACACTAACTTCAAACACTACACTAACTCAAATGGTTTAGTTCTCTTTAGCCTACGCACCTAGTGCGTCCATATTGTCTAACAGCTGTATAGCCTCAACATTCACGTGTCGGTGAAGTCTGTGTTCGTGGACTTCAGCAAATTTTTGAATGATGGTGGTGACGAGTTCCATTTTGAGGTCACGGTGGAGGTCGTCATTTTTGATGTACCAAGGTTCTTTTACAGCATCCCTGAGTACTTTATTTTGGAACTGTTGTATTATTTTGATGTTGCTCCGTTTAGTACAGCCCCAGAGTTGGATACCATACGTCCAAATTGGCATCAAAATATGCTTGTAAATAGTTATCTTATTGTGTATTGATAAACAGGATTTCTTTCCGAATAACCAATACATGCTTTTATAGAGTATGTCGAGTTCCTGTCTTTTCTTTTTTTCATCGCAGCTTGGCGTCGAGAGTTATGCCATGATGTTTGGCTGTATTAGCAGAAGGCACTTGCGTACCGTTTATGTAGATTGGGTGGTAGTTGCACCGTTTGTTTGTGAAGTCAACGTGAATTGATTTTGACTCATTCAGCTTGATCTCCCATTTTTGTGTCCAGTCATAAATTTTGTTCACTGCTAATTGAACTTTTTCTACTGCTTCTCTATGATTTGATCCTGTAGCCATAATAGCTGTGTCATCAGCAAAAGTCGCAATAGTGTTGTTTTCTAGCTCTGGGATGTCACATCAACAAGTAAAGGATTGGGCCTAGCACATTTCCTAGGGGTAACCCAGCTTTTATAGTTTTAAGCTCGGAATATGCATCTTTTTGCCTTATTCTAAACATTCTATTAGTAAGATAGGACTCCAGAATATCTGCAAATTCTGGGGGTAACATACATCTGAGTTTGAATATTAGGCCCTCATGCCAAACTTTATCAAAAGCTTGCGCGACATCCAAGAACACGGTGGCGCAGACTTCCCTATTTTCCAGCGTTTTTTAATAATATTTGTTATTCTATGTACCTGATCTATTGTAGAGTGATTTTCTCTGAAACCAAATTGATGATTTGGGATAAGGTCTTTTTCTTCTATAATTGGCTTTTACCGTTTCAGTAATAGTTTTTCAAATAGTTTTGATAACACTGGCAACAAGGAAATAGGTCTATATGATGACGCTTCATGGGGTGGTTTCCCAGGCTTCGCAAGCATAATTACTTCAGCCACCTTCCACAGCTCAGGTACGTGTTTTAGAATAAACGCAGCATTGATTATTTTGGTCAGCTTTACTATAGCTTTTCGCGGTAGGTGTTCAAGAACTTCACCTGTTATGAGGTCGTAGCCCGGTGACTTTTTTGAGCTGATATTATTTTGAATTGCTCTCAAAACTTCTTTAGGAGTCACAAGCTTAATTTCTTGGTTTTGAACTATTTTTTCACACTCAAGTATATCTGTATAGTTATCATTGGGTTGAAAAGTATTTTATAAGTGCTGAGCAAACCTCAGCGCTTTTTGGTTATTACTTATAGCCCATTTTCCTTCGGTATCTCTAATAGGTGGTATTTGTTTAATTGGCCTTTTTAAGTTCCTTGTCGCTTTCCAAAGAGAGTAATCCGTTGATATGTCATTGGTTAACTGCAGAAGGTTGGTATTTAGACAATCATCCTCGAATTGTAGAATTTTTCTCTTTAATCGCTTAGTTAGATTATTTAATAATGTTTTTTCCCGCGGACACCTGGTTTGCTGCCACTGCTTTCTCTGTTTTCTTTTCTCAGACAGTAAATCCATAATTTCTTTAGGATAAATATAGCCTTTATATTTGTGTTTTATTTGTGGTGTGTTGTTCCAGGCACATTGTTGGATATCAACTACATATTTGTTTACTTCTAAGTCAAGCTGATCTTGCGTTTTTATCGGAGTTCTTAGGTCGATAATATTATCTAGATCAAGTGCAAAACTTACCCAATCTGTTGACTTATTAACTAGAGATGTCTGGCCTACTTTTAATAGAGTTTTCTGACTGAGTCTTAGTATTATCGGGGAGTGGTCAGAGTTCATATGAAAACCTATGAAAACCTTCCTCCAAAGCATCAGTACTTGTGTTGATGGCAATAATTCAAGTTACCCCCAATAGTTTATCAAGCTCATGAAGTTTTATTTATAACAATAATTCATAATTGGAAATCATAACAGTCACTCATAAAGAACTTTTACTTTCTTTATGGATTACGATTTTAACTGCGTGTTATATTTATGACTAGCTTTTGCCTGCAGCTTTACCTACGTACATAAAATATAGCCTGTGTCACTCAGTAATAAAACAGCTCTCTATCGGTGAAAAAATTTTAGCAATCGACCAGTACTTAAAAAAATTATCTCATACAAACAAAAAATAAAATAGCAAACTTTACCTCTTTATTATAATAGTGTAGATTATTCACGATGTGCAGACAATCAACCTCAGAGGGATTACGCTTAATCAGCAACAGCAGACGGATTTCAGTTTATAGTATGATTGGTAATAAAGTTTGCACAGTAACCGTCACACCTGCTAATCTACATCACGATTGGATGTAATACCATGGACAAATTGATATTTCATTATCTAGCGATAAAAATTGACAAAATTTTTTAAATTGCAAGATTGACAGCAAGATTTTTAATAGTCAACTAACTGTTTACCCTACATACCAATCGTCCCTTCAAGTAATTATTATGTCTTTTCAAAAGTTTTTGAAATATTGTTGTTGTGATTCTATTTTAATTTATTTTGCTGCGCAATAACGAGTATATATTTATTACCTTAATATTTCGCTTTCAAAGTGTGTGTTTTTCGGTAATTATATTAAAGGCCTTACTTGACCATCAGCTGTTGTGATGTCAAACAAAATCTTACGTCAATAATTTAAAACTCTCGTTGTATCATACTAATGGATGACGAAACTGTTTTTATAATGACGTAGTTGGAAAGTTGTAATGTACTATTCATTATCATAGTGACAAACATCAATCTCTCAGCATTTTTATGTTCCTATGTAAGATTTTTTAATACGATCTGCGTCAGTAATCTCTTTATCATCCACGTTGTCATTAACACAATTATCTAATAAATATCTATTGAAATAAATATCTATTCTAATAAATACACTTTTCGACAAGTATATTATTTTTATTTGTTTATCAATTGAACATAAATCACGTTGTTTTGTCATGGATCGTGGAATTGGTAATCTGAGATTTATTCTTAACTGTTAAAAAAAGGAATGTTATCTCTGGACAATTAAAAATCTTCTTTGTCTATTTTTTGTTAACATAAATTTAACTTCATCTAAAGACCTAGAAGAAAAATAAAATAAGCTTTTTTATCAAGACCTTGGCAACCGAAAACTTATAACAAGGAGGCCAAGTCTGAGCAAGAAACAAAAGAAGACCAATTGCTTGAATGATTTCTCTTTAACGACGTAACTACTGAAACTTTTGGGGGATGTTCTATGTTAATTGATTGAGCATTCTATTAAAAGACAAAGACTTTTAAATTGAAAGATAAAGTGTCTTTTTTACTCTTTTTCTTCCGTTTGCTTTGGCGTCGAGTTTTGATTTCTCAAAGGAATGGCTTCGTTCTTCAGGTAAGTAAACCAATCGAATAGCTTTTTTCCTTCAGTGATTCGAGACTCTATCTAGTCTGCTTTATTTTCAGCGACGAATCTTTTCTTTAGAAGACCTAACTTTTTTTTTGTTTTTCTTTGTTATGTTTTATATGTACAATAAAGTATATAATAAATAAATAACTACATTGAAAGTTTGTCGAATACCTAACGGTTAGACCTAAAATTTTTAAGGTTATTAGTTTCTTAAATTTTTCTTCATTTTCCTAGTTGACCGTCCAATCTAACAACTTAATTTGACAAGAGAGATAAATAATATTGATTAAGATTTGTCCTAAAGTTTCAAGAGAGTTAAACTAGCTTTTAAAAGCCTCTGTGGGTTACTAATTTTCTAGGAAAAAATCTTAAATGGTGGAATTTGGTTTAGTAATAGGCGAACAAAAGTAACGAGTTTTAATAATGAACTTGGTGTTAAAAAGCAATTTTACTTAGTTGAAACACTTAACTTAAGATAAAGAGCTTTGAATTTTATCAACGAAGTTAAAAATCTCTTATAAAGAAGTTCTAGGCGGTTATAAACTACACAATATCAATTCAAAAGCAAGGCTGGATGAAATCTATCGGACTTTACACAAAACAAAATGTGTCATTAAACTTTAAAATTAAAATAAACGTATCAATCTATATAAGCAGAAGAAAATTCTTCGACTTCGAAGATTTTCTTCGAATCTCAAATGTAACTCGATTACTTATTGGAATGGGAAAGAAATATATCATCCAATAATAAACAGAAGTTTTATTTCTTCCAAGCATAAGATCCAAGTCAATGTTTTCTTGGATCCTAGGTGATTCAGGTAGATGACAGATAGCAATTGGTTTTTCTTGTTAGTTTCATGGTTCTCGGCAAAAAATTTGATTCGATTTTTTTTCAAATGATTCATCTGTTTACAAATCCGTGCTTGATGGCCCAGCTTTCAAGACAAATGCTCGGTCTCAGATCAGGCTAAAAGTCAAACCAAGGTTAGGTTAGGCTTAAGTCTTATATATTGAGTATCTTTGTGCTCCTGATCGAAAAATTCTTTATTATATAACCCTCAGGTTTTAACGGATTTGTAAAGGAGAATGGATGGAAGGTGCTATAACAGTTTTACACGAGAGTAATCCATTTTCATTTTTAATAACAAATTGCACAAAATCTTTTCAAATTTATCTGAAAACTGTATATTAAATGGATGTTTGAATTTGGCAAGAGCCAATATTGGTTACATTATTTGTGTTTTATTTCTACCATGTGTGTCGTTGCTATTTTCTGCAAAGAGTTGCCCTACTTTTCTTCCCTATCCCGTGAGGAAACCGCCTTGGCACGATCACTTTATAATGCTAATATCAAGATTATTATAATAGCTTCATTTACATAATAAGGACGACTAGAACTTGTCTCGGGAATGCTTATTGGCTCTCAAACTTTTTCGACTTTTCCAGAAGCTTGGTACATAGTTTGTACGCATTGGGAATTTTGAATGAGTTGGCTGCGTGCCTCATTTCAGCTTTTATGATGAGTTTATTTTTAAAACCTCGGGACAATGCTCATTTTCTATTTTGGTACTAGAACGCTGTAGGTAAATAATTTAGAAGATAGTTTGGTTCTACGAAGCCATGCAATAATATGATTTTTGAATTTTATCACTCATTAATTTTGGTTCCTGCATTGATTTTAATTTTCTTTATTATTTATTAACACTAATAACACTTTGTACTTATTGATATCTGTAACAAACTCTCGCATATATTATTATTTCGTTTATTTTTAAGTTTATTCATATAAATTATATTTTTTAAATATTCAATATAAAATAAAAAACATTAAAAAATAGTAGCCCACCGGTATCGGGAACAGGGTCCAAGCTACGGGCAGTCAGAGCTTCAGAGAAAGGAACCTCCTGACTATACGAGTCGTGTCCAGTAATGCAGCTTTCTGAATCAAACCCTTGATCCAGCCGCCTAACAAAAGCCTCCTAAGGTGTTGGTCGAGGCTCTTTGCTATTAAGCCATTGACTGAAACAACTATTGGTACAATGATCGCTGAATCCACTTCCCACATGTCGACAACCTCGCGAGCCAAGTCAATATACTTCATTTGTTTATCTTTCTCAGCTTTCACGAGGTTCTCGTCATGCGGAACGGATATGTCAACAATCATTGCACGCCTCTCGCTTCGTTCCACCACCACTATATCAGGCTTATTGACTACAATAGTTCTATCAGTGATGATGGGCCGATTCCAGTACAAAGTGGTATGACCATTATCAAGACCTGGGTCGGGCTCATACCTAAAGTATACCTCCGATTCTACAAGAAAGTATTTCAGAACAAGTTGCTGATGGATAATCCTGGTTAGAAGGTTGTGCCTATGCAAGTACTCTCTGTTAGGTAGACGAAAACAACCAGAGATAATGTGACGAATTCATTCTTCCGGATGGTGACATGCCCGACAGATGTCAAACGTGCCGTCTGGTACCGTCCTTCACAATAAATCTCCGGTAGTTATTCGTCATGATAACTTCGTCCATAATTGCACAGACAAAACCTTCCCAACGAGACTCCGAAGTAGACCATGAAAAGGCCAGAAAAAGCGTCCGTGAAGCTCCTTGTTCTGCCATACTTCCCTGCGATCGTTAGTGTCAAGCTCTATCGGTTTGCGCCAGTTCTCGTTGGCTAGGGCTTATTATTATTATAAATAGGCTTGTCTTTTGACCGCTATCTCACCTGATGGTAAGTGATGATATAACCGACGATGGAGCACACTTGCCTAGAAGTACTATATATTTTGCGATATAAGTGCATTAGTAAAACCTTAGGTAGATAAAAGCTTTATGTAACAGTTATTAAGCAATAATTTGTCATTTGTTGAATCATGCATTGAGGAAAAACATATTGTATAACTAAGTGGTTAAAACAATTTCCTTTTTTGAAATCGTTGACTGATAAACTAAGAATTAATTGATAGCTTAAGATATTATGTGTAATACTGTTTTGTTACTCTTTGATATAAAAGATTAAGTCGCGGCGTAATAAACTCTGAAAGAGGAAAACAATACAGGTTTATGTAATTTACACACAAGTAGGTATAGCTTTTGAAACAGATGGAGGAATTTCATAAAGGTTAAAGTGATGAAGCAGGGAGGTCACGTATGTTTAAAAATTAAAAATAAACTCAGTAATAATGATTTATTTATAGGATTGAAGATTTATGGTCTTTTATTGACGTTGTTTATTTTTTTCAATTTTATCTGATCTTTAAATAAAATCTAATCTAAATAAATATGACTCAAATCAAGACAAGATCTAATAAGGTCAAATAATATCTTGTTTTTAGACAAAGTAGCACAACACTTTGTTTTGTTGTTCAATAGATACATAATTCTCGATTTACTTTCAGACCACTCACAGATAGATATTAATTTTAGCGGGTTTAGCCAAGTTAATAATCTACAATCGTTAACGCTAGTAGAAATTCATCAAATATATATATGGGAATGATATATCATCTCAACGTTAAGTCGCTTGGTCAGAACAATTGAATAGAACATTCGTAGCTAAGTTCAAATCGTTAAAAATGATAGAATGTAATGTTTTCGTTTCTATAATTTTCATCGCTTTATCCTGTAGTTTTATGGTAGAACGCTCGATCGTTCAGGTGCTTCAACATGGCTACCGATTTATCGTTCTCTAAAATCACTTACGCGCCGAAACGTTACCGATTGTAATACAAAACGGTCGTAGCTTGGCTTGGTCTTGTATATCGATGAAAATATTTATAAAACATTTGATAATTGTCTTTTTCGTGATGACCCAGTAGTTAAGGCATCTCACACATGAGGTTTTAGTTTAAAAACCGAGCAATGATGATTTGTCTAGTACATCACTGATTCCCTGTCCCTCCGAGAGCTCGTAAAGCCGTTAAACCCGGCTATTATTCGTAAATCTTTGATAGTCGTTATAAGAAGTCAAACGCTAGAAAGTCTGACCATCAGTCTATCTAAATATCGTGTTACCTAGTAACTGGGTTGTAAAGATATGATAGACAGTCGCTGCTTGTAAAACATACGTATTCAGCCGCATAGTGGAAGCCGACCCCAAAAGCAGTTAGGAAAAGTCTTAGGAGAAGATGATTTTGAATTTGACAAACAATTTTGATTCACAGGTGACTCACTAATACTAACTTACTGATAACTTTATCACAACCACCTAAACCACAAACATTAACTATTTACTCAAAATGTCATCTTATAAATCTCTTCCCTCCTTCCCAATAATCCCGTAAGTCTATTTCATGTCAATAAAACGGAAACTCCCTCAATATCGGAGTCCATCCATTTGCAGTAATTGAGCGGGAATGTTCCGCTGAGAAGGTTTCCATTACGTGCTATGTTTACTGGGAAAATATGCCGCTGGGCACTGAGCCCGCAATCTACAGCTAAATGGAAATGAGATTTGAGGACGTAAGAGGTTTATATAAAGTAGGATTTTTAGTGTAAACTACGACTAACACGTTTTCTCATTTTCTTATGTACCACTCGTCCTGTGGTGACACGGACTATGTAATCTACTGAGTTTTTCAGAGTAGTAGAATTTGTAAGCAGTCATCATAAGCCTGGCATTTCCAGAATAAATTAGGAGTCTTATCAAAAGCTGTATGTCACTTTTATGCATGGAGCAACTGACCCTACAATTTGACCTGTACAATCTATTTACTGGATATAATTTTTTAATGAAAAAACATTGTCCCATACTAGACAAACGGCTGTATTATGGATGCGTGTATGCACAAGATACCCAGACTCGGAACACCTCTCTGTAAGCACCGTAAGTACGGACACAATCACAAGATAGTTGGGGAGAGTTAGATCCAACGACTGTTTGTTTTTGATCCAATTGATATAGCAATCTATACAATGAGTGCTTTGAACCCGGAGTTTAATATAAAAAAATAAAACTGATCCTTACTTCATCAGCAATTTTAAGTTAAAAGCTGAGCAGTCTATAAAACGATTATAGATACAAAACAGGATAATAATATATTAATTCACTTTTCACAAGAGTACGTCTTAGCTGTATTAACGCTTGTAAATAATTCATGAGTTGTTCATAAATGATTACTGATCTATTAGCTTTCTGGTAAAACTTTCTTACTTTTGGAAGTGGGAGTAAATATTAAATATAGACCGTATCTGTCTAACTTGCGCAGTATATTATTTCGAAATTACCAAATAATATTTGGTACACTTACTTAGTAACAATATCTCGAACAAAAGGCTGTAATGTGCAGAAATTTCAAGGTTTCCAGATAAGGTGCATTGATTAAATCTGTAGACTTCAAAGTCCAATGGCTTTGTATGTAAATATTGTAATTTGAATTTTTACGTCAGTACGAGTAATTAACAATAGGTAGGTAGTATTAAACTGTGCTTCAATTTATTTCTGGTTTTGTTTTGGTTGGTTTTTGTTAATCGGATACTACAATTAGAATTTTTGGCTGTCTTGAACATAATTATTCACGAAGGGTTTTTTTTCTCGGTGGGAAAATCATCTAATGACTTCCCCCGTTCTTGGGCGGAGCGGGAGATAGTGTCAGACTTTTACTGACTGAAAACCCACTCTTGTTCCTTCTTGCCTTTCGTACCGGGACCGAGCTTCCTTTTCGGATAACCCTGGCCAAAGTAGGCTTCGACCTGGCTGGGCCCCTGCTGCTGCTAACAACTCTTTGAGGCGCGCGGGAACATGTAACTTTTCATACCACCTTAGCGAGGAAATTACTAAATGCAAAAAAAAAGTACACCAAGGAGTTTCGAATCAAAACACATAAAAAGTCGTAATTGCATATACTAAATATATTATTTTATTTTAGGTATTATTTAGTATGTATTTGTGTGAAATTTATTTTATTACGTGTAAGTTCATAATTATATCAGTATATATATCTTTAATTATATTTTTTTGTACTAATTACAATCAGAAATTACATTTCTATGAGAAATGTCCCTAATGCAGCAATGGTAACTACTAGTACATCGACCAAACTTCGCATTTACATTTGTATTAAATGGTTTCAAAGTTCCTTTTTTTTCTTTGTATTTTTAATATGTAAGTAGCCAGTGGAAAAACAATTAAGAATTTGATGCCAGACATGTACAGCTAAAACAATAAATCAATACGGTTATCAATAAATATTTTTGTTATGGGTCATTGGCACATTGACCGGGTTCATAACTGCGGAAATAATTATAGAAATCAGATAAAATTTAATTTAGTCCAATTAAATTTTATCTGATTTTAAATATTGGTCTGCTACACAGTACACAAACATTTTGATTGTGCTCGTATTAAGACGCATGTCTTGTCTCTAAATGTAAAAAAAAGAAAATATCATAAACTGCAAAATAACTTTAATTCTACAAGTCGATACCAATTTCCACGCCACAGCTAGAATACATTGTTTTATTACGGTGTTTACATGCCTACCAGTCATCATCAGACCAGTTTAATGGTATGTTGTAGCCAGAATGTACCTCATGACAATAAAATTCTAATAAGCAAGTGTACATCATACAAGAGTCGTACTAATGAGTATCAAAAAACACTTTTTTTTATAGATCTACTGAACTACTTAGCAGAAACTATGATTTAAGAAACTTTGGAATAACTTGGTAAACAGACGGATCTCTTTTATAAATAAAAAATACGAGTAATTAGTAGCTAAAAATGACTGTGACTGTGGAGCAGGACCGGCATTTAGCCAAGCATTTTTATCGAGTAGATAATCTTCCACTTTACAATATGCTTGCCTACATAGCGTGCGTTTCATGCATGTTTTAAATTTTGACTCGTTTAATTGGAGAATTTCAAGTGGAATTTTATTATAAAATTTTACACAGTCCCCATAAAAGAACTAGATACTTTATCTAATCTGAATCGAGGTTGATCTAACATGTCTTTATTTCTAGTATTAAAATTGTGCCGGTCACTTATTTTAGTAAAAAGATGAATATTTTTCCTGACATACATAATATTTTCATAAATGTATTGACATGGAACCGTCATGATGTTTATATCTTTAAATAGTTCCCTAAGAGAATCGCGTCTGCGAAGATTGTATATGGCTCTGATAGCTCTTTTCTGCAGAATTAAAATAAACTCTATGTCTGCAGCCCGTCCCCATAGCAGAATACCATAAGACATGATACTGTGAAGATAACTAAAATAGACTAGTCTCGCGGTATGTATATCAGTAAATTGACGGATTTTTCTGACAGCATAGCTAAGCCGTCCCGCCAGAGATGTTAAATGAGGACCCCATTGTAGCCTCGAGTCGAGCGTTCTCCCTGTTCAATACTATTTCCAAATCATTACTTTTAACATTCGGTAGAGCAAATCTTATGCACTGTGTGTTTTTCTCATAACAAAGTGATCCTATAAGGGTTTCGTTTTTCCTTTTGAGGTACGGAACCCTAATAAAGAATAATGATAAATCATTATGGAGTCCTTGGCTTTATTTTTAAGGTTGGATTGAAGTTTACTGAAATAAAATTGAATAGTGAATGCTAAAATATATTTTTTTGTTAGAGTTAAGCCCTCATAAATAAAATAAAATAGAAATTAGGTTCGTTAACTTTCAAGTAGGTACTCCGATAGATCTGATCTACTTACTCATTACACTAACAAGCTTAAGTACTCAAAAGATCTTAGAGATTTATTTCTTTTGTTTAGTTTTTATGAGATACATCAATCAGTTGTTTATTGAAATAAATTGTGGAACACATGAATATGAAACACAAAAATAAAACATATAATATGAATCAGTTTTGTAAATGCCAATCTGTTTTCTTTAGATTTCAGAAAACAATATTAAAAATTAAATTACTTCAATCAAATAGTTTACTTTTAATCTGCTTTTTAGGGTTCCGTAGCCAAATGGCAAAAAACGGAACCCTTATAGATTCGTCATGTCTGTCTGTCTGTCCGTCCGTATGTCACAGCCACTTTTTTCGGAAACTATAAGAGCTATACTATTGAAACTTAGTAAGTAGATGTATTCTGTGAACCGCTTTAAGATTTTCACACAAAAATAGAAAAAAAGCACTAAATTTTGGGGGTCTCCATACTTAGAACTGAATCTGAATTTTTTTTTTTCATCAAACCCATACGTGTGGGTATCAACGGATAGGTCTTCAAAAATGATACTGAGGTTTCTAATATCATTTTTTTCTAAACTGAATAGTTTGCGCGAGAGACACTTCCAAAGTGGTAAAATGTGTGTCCCCCCCCTCTAACTTCTAAAATAAGAGAATGATGAAACTAAAAAAAATATATGATGTACATTACTATAAAAACTACCAACGAAAATTGGTTTGAACGAAATCTAGTAAGTAGTTTTTTTTTAATACGTCATAAATCTAAAAAAATACACTATTATTAAAACATCGATCAAAGTTACAACGAACTACAAGAACTTTTATATTATGTTACTTGCTGCTGCGGAACCCTCCATGGGCGAGTCCGACTCGCACTTGGCTGGTTTTTTTTGTTGTAGATGCTAAATGGATTTCGAAAAATAGCCTTCCTATTGAAAATAAAAAAAAAATGAAAAGTCCATCCTATTGGTGGACATGATGCACCCTGTACGCCTTCTTTCAAGGTAGACCAATAACATGAAGAGGTTGCGGGAGTCTGCTGGCTGTGAGAAAGAAAGGACTGATCTATTTAGTGACGATTGAAATGATGATAATGAAACTACAAAGGTGGAAAACCTAGTATTTACTAAGCAGGTGCAAGGCATTTACTACTGCACTAAGTAGTAGGTATAGATATCGGCCCGGATCTTGAGCGCTAGCTCCAAGTTGCCCAGAAGTCAAATATTCGGTCTCTTTAGTGGTACGAAGTGAGACGCAGGGGTGGGAAGTGTCAGTGATTGGCTCGTTGCGCCAACGCGTCATAGACGTCACTCGTGATTCGTTCTCTGCGCTTGCTGCATGTATGTAACAACGACGACAATTAGCTCGCCAATGTATGGAATGTGCAAAGCGATCCCCACTCTGTCGCTGAGCGCTCAATATTCGTACCGTTACCTGTACTAGGTACTATTGCAGATGACGTTTAAATAGATGTTAAAGTAAAAATAAGAGAACGATAAAACTAAAAAAAAAAAAATATATGATGTACATTACCATGCAAACCTCAACCGAAAATTGATTTGAACGAAATCTAGTAAGTGCTTTTTTTAATAATAATAAATGTAAAAATAAAACACTTTTATTAAAACATCGATTAAAGTTACAGCAAACTACAAGAACTTTTATATCGCACTTGGCCGCTTTTTCCTAGATCGATCCCAATTTATTAACATAAAAGATCTGCTAAACCATAATGATAAAGAACTATGCCAAAGATTGTACGGGCGCTGTCCAAACATACATGGGACCTGTTTCAATATTATTATGAAGTCTCATAAAAAACAAATAACAATTTTTAGTCCGTAAATATATGGGGTTACTATCTTTTGCCCACGGCTTTGCCCGTGTGGCATTAGGTACTTAAGGAATCGAGATAAAAGGTAACCTATGTTCTTTTCCATGTTTAAGGCTATATGCATGCCAAATTTCATCCAAATCCGTTCAGTTGTTTTTGCGTGATTAAGTAACAAACATCTCACACTTTCATATTTATAATATTAGCTAGGATTAAAAAAGGAAAAACAAAAATTGACTTAAAAAAGTTTGTTTTATTTCTTAAATAACTATGTTTTAGACATTTTACAATAAACAATCAATCAACTAAACATTTTACGTTTGAATAACTTGTATAAGTATATGTATCTTTATGAAATATTGTTTATTTTTTAACTTATGCCTTTTTTTATGGTGGGAAAATCATCAATGACAACCCCCGCTCTTGGTATCCGTATGTATGAAGGAGCCACTTCATGATTTTAAAAGGAGACTCACCCCTTATTTAGTAGAAAAGCAGATAATTTTGTAGGCCAAACCCCTAAATTTGTAGTAAAACATATACAAAGTTATATCAATTTAAAAGTGGCTCCTCAATCCAAACGTCTGAACTGAGGAGCCAGCTGTAACACCGAAAGTTTTTTATTTTTATTTTTGAGAATTTTGTGTCATTTAGTAGTATACCTACGAAAAATCCTAGTCTAATACTGTTGATATTCTGAAATATATTGTGAAATATTTTCGCAGAATCGTATACAGCTCTCAAAGCCGCATTCAAAAGTATATGACATTACTATAATCATCATCATCCTTTCAGCCGATTCACATCCACTGTTGGACTTAGGCCATCTGCGTCCCCCATCCATCGGTTTGCCGCAACCTTCACCATCGGTCCACCTTGTAGAAGGCCTTTCATCGTTGCGTCTTCCGGTACGCAGTCGCCACTCCAGAACTTTTAGTTTCCTAATGATTAGCATAAAATATATTGTCATAATTTACATTGGCATAACAGAATTTAGCATAATGATCATTACGCATAAAACTTTTGCCATAATGTTTGTTACCATAAATACTGCTAACATAATAATAGATAATAAAGCATAATTTTATGAAGCATAATGTTATAAACGTATAATGATAAAAACACATAATGTTAAGATAAGATAAATATGGGTACAAAAAAAGGCGACATAAAAATATAGTAAGCATCAGCCATATTTAACCAAAAGGCATGCAAATGTACAAACTACACTGGAGATTCTGAGTAGGTATATTAAATAAAGCAAAATCGCAATTAAATTAAACAAAAAATTTAAAATATCATAAAAATTACATAAAGCCATAAAGCAAATTAAAAATGGCATACAATTTAAAATCAAATAAAATAAAAAATAAAAATGAAAAGAATTGAAATTAAACAAAAAAAAAAAAATGTATCATAAAAGTCAAAACAAAATAATACTTTTAAATGTCACAAAAATTAAACTATATAAAACAAGAAAATATCAAAATGTCATAAAAATTACAATAATAGCGAAAAAATACAAAATTTCATCAAATTTAAAATGTAAAATTTTAAATATTCTTTGGATTAAAACTAATAAACCCAAAAAATAACTCAAAACCGTAAGTTGTAGACACTATATTTTCACCTTATTGATTATTGGGCGTTCATGATGGTTTTCCCACTCCTACCACAAAAAAAAATCCTAACCTAACCCAGTAACCGATAAGACGTCGCCACAAAAACATCGCCTAAAGATCAATTTAAAATTATTGACTACATTCATCCAATTATGACTACTAATTATGATTTATAACTCATGATTATTAGACGAATAAATATTATACCTTTAAAATTTATGTAACTCCAATTTAAGCCAAAACATATTAGACTACATGACAGCTATGCTGCATTATGCCAAAGTATTGCAACAGTATTATTATGCTAGAAAAAGTTATGCTAAAACGTTTTGCCAAACAATATTATGCTTAAAATTTTATGTCAACAAGGATATTACCGTATTCAAAGACCAATGTTAAAGAGGAATAAACGTACTCTTTGAATACACAATAAAAAATATATATAATACGCAATATAAAACAACCGTCACGTTGACGGCTGTTTTTGCTATGTTAAATATTACATTTTTAACCGACTTCGAAATGGAGGAGGTTTTATGTTCGGCTGGATAAATTCTTTTGTTTTTTTCTTTCTGTATGTACGTTCACCGATGTCTCGGTCAGTAAAACTGTGGTTTCACCGATTCTAAAAATTATTTTTTTTATTGAAAGGTTATGCTTCCAAGTTAGTCCCATAGAAATATTGTTATGATCTGATCATGGACTTCGGAGATAAAACAGAATTGTCGTAACAACTAAAATTGCTTTGTTTATAAGTGGAGATGACTGACTGAAAGAAAAAGGGAAGGGGATGTATCGAACTGATGTGGTGATGAAGCCGGAAGGTAAACTAATGTACTCTGGCTATAAGTTTGGCTGAGAGGTATTTTTTAGTGGTGGTACTATAATTATAAAAAATTGAAAAATAAAAAACTAAAAAAAAACCGTCTTCAATGTAAAAAAACAGTGAAAAGTACTAAATAACTTTAATTTCGGAAGTCGGTGTTGAATAACGAAGAGGCAAAACTATCTATTATAGAAACACCGATACGTTATTCAATTTCGTACTTTTGGTTAAGCAACTTTGATGATGATAATGCACAAATGAGTTTTTAAAAATTATCGATATAATTTATGATGTTTACTTCATGCTCTCCCTATTTTAAAACGTGGGTGCGCTTTAAGGAAAAAAAAAAATTAATTGCTATCGGGAGCGCTACTAAAAGGTGCGCTCCGAGGAATATAGTAAAATAGGTGCGCCTCAAAATGGTAGCGCTTCGAGGAATACCTCTTAAAATTTGTAAGGTTGAGTAAGTCTAAAAACTCACACGGGAGGTTATATTCAAAATAAATAAATCTGAATTATAAGAAAATTAAAAAATAATGTACCTATTAGGTACCAATTACAAAGACACGCGTTGGTGTCATGACAATGCTTGCATCGGAATTGATAAGGCTGTTAGATTAAATGATATCATTATTTGTATATGCATGTCAACCAATATTGTATTCATTTGATTTAGGAGATTATAAAAAACCCGAATATTTGGACTCGATCATTCTGTGTCAATCGATCGATATCTACAATTTTAATATAAATAGGTTCGGTTTTTCCGTGGTTTGGATTCAAGTTAGATATTAATTGGAATGTATTTCATATTTTAAGTAATATTATCATGGTAAGGTATTGCAACCGTCACCCATTAGGGTTGATTTTAATATCTGCTAGTTAGGTACTTTTGTACTAGTGTGCATTATAATAATATTCCACAAATATCACACAACGCTTAAAGTTCTAAACTAAGCCTGTGTTCCTAAAACGCAAGGGGCAATTGAAAGACACGGGTATGGTTTTAATCAGTAAAAATCTGACACGATAGAGCGGAAGAAGCCATTAGATGATTCTCCAATTTAAAAAAAAGTCCTTTGTGACACAAAACTTTTTTGCAAGAGGAATATTTCATAATAATTTCAGTAAAGTATATCGAAAAATCTAGTAACGACCGTACACCTACTCAAACATAATATTTGTTATCAATTTCAAGCCGTCCTCGGTGACACTGTGTCCATTTGTTTCAGTACCACAGACACACCGCTTCACTGATCGTATCATGGAGGGGACACACAGAATCAGAATCATTTATTCGTAAATATAGGTGATAATTAAATACAAGGCACACCGCCCTGTGAACATGTCTGTAGTGACGGCCGCATACCGAAAGATCATCAGCGTTGGAATGCCTCTCATATGGTGGACCTGGTGAAGGCCGCAGGAGTTCGCTGGGAGCGAGATGCTTAAGACCAGTCTACAAAGCAATACCAAAAAAAAAAAATATATATATATATAATATTTTGTTATTGACCTTTCAATTTTATGTAATTTATAATACCGTATGATTTTCTAACTGAAATTAGTCTTTGGTACTCGAAATAAATAAATAATATAATACTTGGAGGAAGCCTATCTTTAGATGTTGACGTCTTTCGGCTGAAATAAAGTGAAGATAAATGATACTGAGCTTACAGCCTAAATATCGTTACTTAAGATATTAAAGGAGGAATCATCATCATCATTTCAGACGATAGACGTCCACTGTTGGACATAGGCCTCCCCTAAGTGTGACCACAATTATCGATCCTGTGCGTCCCGCATCCATCGGATTCCCGCAACCTTCACCAGGTCATCGGCCCATCTTGTAGGAGGCCTTCCGACGCTGCGTCTTCCGGTCAAAAGAGGAATACATGCCTGAAATTAAACCTTAAAAGCAGTGGACAGCGTATGTTGTGACCTTCGGTTCGTTGTTGTGTGACGTTTGGAAACCTTCGGTTTCCCCAAAAAGGTCACCGAAACGTAGCCAGGCTGCGGACGCTAATTGGTCTACACCAGGCCCGTGAAGGGACCGAAAAAAGCTTCCGTAAAGTTCCTTGCTCTGCCATAATTTCCTGCGATCGTTAGTGTTATTATTATTTAAACATAATGGAGACTGATTACCAACAACAATAGAAACGTATTTTCCTACTATTTTACAACTGCAAGACGACGTCTTACAACAAGTTGTTCTCCATCAGTGGCGTACCTGACATCTCTATCGCTATGCAAATTGGACGCAAAAGATTTACATACAGATTAGTTTCGAGTACGAGTGTAAGAGTCGTGATCGCAATAATGAAACTATCGGTACACCTGCCGATGTGATTGTTGTTGACAAATTGTTGCAGGATTGGCCTGCAGGGAGCGATGCAACTAGCGGAATCATTGGGGAGATAATTGAACAGTTTAGGCGTGGTACTGTCTTAATTCTTTATTGTATATTAAATCAACTTATAATATACAGCAATAATAGAGTTAATGCACATAAGTGAGCTTAACTTGTATTAATATTTTGTAGCGACTTCTACACCAGCACATAAGAGCACTGCATAGCACCACAAAAGAACTACAAGAAAATACGAAATCCTGTTTCGTGCAATTTAAGTTCTTCACGATTTTAACATATACGATAGCCCGAAATCATCTATCGGGCAATTGCCCACCAAGACATATCTCCTGTCTGGTCGGCGGACCCTCCCTTTTCAATCGAGATTTGCGAGATTTTATACTCTGTTCCGCATATCTCTAAAACTTGACGACTAGAGGAGTTGGGAGAAAATCGAAAGAGAAGTGAGGATGATGAGCGACAATACTTTGCTCTCGGAACAAGATACTCAAAGCGTTCCCGGAGATACAAGGCGTAGTTGGGATAATGAAGAATAGAGAAGAGAAAAGACAGAATGTGGCAATTCCGATGCTGCCGAACAGGTAACCACTTCAATTGCCTTCGGAATTCTGACACATGGTCGTACTTTCGGAGGCCAAAAATGAAGCGGATACACGGATTCTGCAGACGCTCCAGCTTGTCAAGAAGTTCCTCAGTCGCATCCAGCAAATAGACATCAGCGTAATCTAAAATAGGTAGGAGGAGAGACTGAGCAAGAGTAACTTTAGTAGAGAAAGGCAGGAACTTCTGGAGACGTTTACGGAAGATACAAGTAACTGGCGTTTACGGTTTCGCACATCATCCTTCATCATGCAGGTGTAGAAGTCCCCGAGTATTATCGTGTGATCGTATAAAAAAGAGTAACATCTACCACTATTATTATTTAAATAATGATAGTACGTAGATAAGCAAAATGGTACTTTCCGCCATTAACAATAGAGTCGACGTGAAAGTGAGACTACAAATAACATTGTGCAATAAAAATGATTTCTGGCCCTACGATGCGACTCTATTGTTCTAGATTGATCTTGAGACGTCGGTATCTAAAATTTTCTTTGCTCCGCTTATAAATACGAGCCCCCGACCGGAAGTGAGTAAGTTTTGATTTCGACTGTGAACAAGAGCGAAGTGATTTTATCTAACGACCTAAGCGATAGTGTAACGGAACTGTACTGTTAATTGTGATTTGGATTATTGTTGATTGGACTAATTTGTTATTGTTTGTGGTGAATAAAGTTCTCTGCTAGTGAACCGGCATTTCATTACTCACGTACGCAACAATATACAGGGATGAGTCATATCCTACAATCTGACTGTACCTTAAAGTATCAAATTGAATAATAGAGGTTATTTTACTGATATTCATCATAGTAATTATTTTTTTTTTTATCATTGCGATGACATTGAGTTCAGACTGATTTGGAATAATAAGTATCCTAGTCGGAACCAAGACCTACAATATCAGAAATTATGATAGAATATTGATAGATATGTGTTTTCAAATATCTATCGCTAATTCTATTACACGAGTATTTGTCCTATCTTTAACTGATATCGTCACCATTAACCCTGATAATAACCTGACCTTCATTAGGTTTTGCTTTGTTATACTTAATTGTGTTATCAAACCATAACAATCAGTTTTCAAATCTCAGTGTTTATTAATTGCATATTCTTTGTTTCCTTTTGTTAATTTATAATCCATACCCATAGATACTGGGCATATTACTAAAAGAGTTATGAGTTTACCAAAAAAGCCCAAAGTAAATATGGATGAATTGATATGAAAGAAAAGGGAGTTAGTGATAGCATGACGAGTGACAGGATAGAATGGAAGGAAAAAATGTGTTGCACCGACCCCAGATAAAACGGGACAAGGGCAGGAAGATGATGATGATGATCATGGATTCTGGGGACGCCACAATCGCTGCAGTAAGTCCTTTCTTTGAGGAGTGGTTGAAAAAGCACCACAGAGTTCTCACTTTCCGCTTAAGGCACCTGCCTTAAGACCTTTTTAATAGACTTCACAACTTCAGAAGGATCGTGTTTCGGATTCAGGTGGAAAAAACGTCCGAGTGTAATTATTATGCAGATAGTCCAGAAGTCATGGATGCGGTGGAGGTGTGCTCTACTTAGCCAGAACACCGCCATTTTTTCGTTGAGGCTATTGATGGCGATTACCTCTGGGGCCTGAACCTAGTTCGGACTATGATCGAATATTCGGGCCAGGAAATGGGAAACAGTCGCAAAGCAATAATGCCAGCGAAGGAGATGGCCACAGCCGTGGGAGAATGAATATTCTCCTCCCGCAGCGGCCACAAAAGGAGACGTTCCGGGCGTTGGGTATGGCAGGGTGATCCGCGACCACTGGTTTGAGTTTTCGTTTTCATGTCTGACCCTAATTTAGGTCTAGGTACCATGGCCTAAGGAGCAAAAGGGAAGCAGTGAAAGCAGTGACCTCTTTCTATAAAGCAGAAACGCCAGCAAAGGAAGTGGTGTAATACGTGAGGTGGAGATGCTTTAGACTAAGAGTCGCAGGGTAACTTCTAGTCGGCGCGGGCTTATACACGGTTAGGATCAAGCTCGAGTCAATGGTACGGTGTGTTCTACTCACCTCATTAGGACTGTGACGTTGTTCGAAAAGTCACCATGGCCCAGGAACCCAAAAAGCAACTATAGAAACACATGTGGTTAGGTATTAGTCTGTAAAAGTTTTTCCTTTTTTTTCTTTTTCCTTCTCGCTCCATCAAGAGTGCGAAGAGTTATTTGATAATAACCCACCTCATAAAAAGGGCTAGTGTTCCTAACTTGAATGGTGCACGGTATTCGCATTTGCATACAAATCAAATAACTTAAAAAATAAACAGCAACAGTAGTTTATCTGCTGTCGACTAGGCACGACCAGTTGCAGTTTGTCTTGTATAACATAAAAATTTGTGGTCGATAAAAAGTATTGAGCGCAATACATCACTGGTTTCTGTTGGAGACATAGCCATTAGCTGCAGTCATATCCAGCGATGGCTGTGGAATGAATTACTGGAAGAATATTGGGGATTTTGTTACGAATTACTTGCTGATAGTGAAAGATTGGAGAAATGTACGTTGAAGTAGATATTTCCAATAAAAATACATTCAGAAATAGGTAAGTTCTGTTATTTGAAAGCACGGCAGTGCTCATGTCAAGTCAAGCAAGACCAAACTACAGCCGTACCATCCGTTTCTCGAAGTCATTCGGGATGTTTTCAACCCCCTGTTACTAAGTTAATATATTTCAATAAAAGAGTGAATTATCAATGATTTCTGTAGTATTTGAAAGTACCTGGGACTTGGACCAAGATATATTTCCAAATTACACTCAAGATGCATTGCCTCTACGATTAACTATATCGTACATGGGTTCACAAACATGTAAACTTATATACACAATATTTTCTGACCCGGAACATCTATCTGTAGGTTAAACAACTATTTGTTCTGTACGAGAATCAATCTCGCTACATGCAGTGCTATATCTATTGTTCAACCGCTGCGCCAACCTACCTGCTAGTCAAAATTGTTTAATTTTGTCACTGAACACAAGCACCAAATTTTGAACGCAATTAGTATTTAGTCAGCATGGAAAATCTGAAACCTACCCAAATTTTAGGTCAGTTTTTTGTTATAAAAACTACATAAATAACTTTGTAGCATTTTTTTTAGGATTACAATCTTATTTATGCAGCTTATAAAATTTTTCGTACCTAAATAGATGAATAACTAATAAAAAGGGAAATATTGTTTAAAGTACAATACGTTATAGACGATGTGCTTTTTAATATTAATTTATGTAGATAGGCTCCGAGATTATCCGATAACGTTACTATGGCACTGGAATGTTAAGAGCAACTGAAAGAACACAGGTGCGTTTTATTCAGTAAAAGTCTGATACTTCCTCTAACCATACGGGTTATTTTCCATAACAAAAATATAGTTGCGAATATTTAAGTAGACATCGTTGCGCCTACTGATAATTACAATATCTATCAATATATTTACTACATGTCTTATCAATAGACGTAGTAAGTGGCAAGATTGAGATCTTAGCAATTTAATATCAGGCTAAATTAATTTCCTATTTGCGAGACGCACAGGATTAGTCGTTGTGGCGATACTTGGAGAAAGCCTATGTCGAACAGTGAACGTCGAAATATTAAATTAATGAATAAAATTTATTACATAATTAATTTTAAAATTATTCATAATGCTAATGGCTATACAAGTAGGTATTTATTCCGTACGATACCTCAAACCCGCAATACGCAGCGCAGTGGCTAATTGCTGCATGGCGGACAGAGTTCCGATGGGTTCTCATGGTGACATGGTAACATGGTGAATGGAGAGAGCTTTACCTTCCGCTTGACATAATGTCCTCACCAGACATGGTAAGTACGGGAGGTTCCTGTTCCCGATTCAAGCACAAAAAACGCCCGGGTGCACGCTGCGGAGTTGAGTGACACAATGATTTAATTTATTTTTACAGAAAACTTACATACTAATAACAAATCAGTTTTTTACATAGTTAGGAAAAATTGCTAATAATAATAAACCTCAGCATTATTATCAGGACCAATACGATTTCCTTTATTTTATCGTGGAATCACTTCTGTCTGAAACAGATAAACTTGAATACCTACTCAAGTCTTGATTTTGACGTGCAGATTACGAATGATATTTTGCTGTCTGTAGGAAGTTCAAAATTATTCTTTATCTACTTTGATTATATTGTCCTCAAAAAAGACATAGTTAAGGTTTACTGAGAGAAAACTTAATTGTATAAAGCTCGCTTATACTACATAGATTCTATTATTATGGTAATTAATAATTTATTTTGATGAACAACAGTCGATATAGAACCTCTGTTTCTGGAAGGGCTTAAAATAGAGTAGCCTTTAAAAAGCTTGTTAGCAACTATAAAATACTTTTTAGGCCAGTCACCTTCCAGGTGTTGGTGATCACCGGGTGTTTTTAATGAGTTGATCTTAGACTCCCTAGAAAACCGGGCTATTACAGAAAACCACAAGAGCTCAGGTGCCATTTAAAGGATTTCCCCAAGATCAAATAAAGAGCTACTTAGGCAATGAAGAAAACGAATATTGAGAAGTACTAAGAGACTCATATTCTTCAAAATGTAGGTATTGTAGTCATTTGAATTATTTTCGAATTACCAAGCCCTTTTACAGGATATAATAGGTCAGGTACTAGATCTATCATAAAATGCAACACATGCATTTTCAAAAAAATATTAAGCTAGAAAGATCAGAGATCATATTTGAAATTTAAGAACTGTACATCGTTATCAAAGACTACATTTTCAAAATTAATTATTATAACTATCATACTCGTAACATTAACATAACTAGGCTTTACAAGCATGACATTCATGCTAAATACGATTATCTTTCAAATAATAGAAATAACGATCAAAGTAAGTGTTTAAATTAAATTAATTATGAATACTTTCATTAGGGAGGCTTTTATGAGCAGTCGTTTGTAGAATGTTATTGTCTGCGATAACCTTGTAAAACTTAAGATGGAAATTGTACACGATACTTTGCTGTCTGTGCTAACAAATCGCGGTTTTAAATTAAGTTTGACGACTTTGAAATATAAAGTTTTTGTCTTTAAACTTAACATGGGGTAATTTGATTAAATTTTTATTTTATTACTAAGGCACACCAAGAATTTGTTTACAATTTTTTTTTGCGTATATCATTCAAAAAATGATCCAGTGCAAACAAACCAATTACAGGCGTACACATTATTCACAAAAAGGAAAATAATTATTTTTAAATGTGAGGCTATGATAAGAACACAATCTAAAGTGCATAAAAATAATTAAATTATCATAAATGTAATTTTTAATTACATAACTTACAGACGTTTATTCGATATAATGTATGAAGGTAAAAAGTTTATGATGTTTTGAACAATTACTTTTTACAAGAAAATACATGTATTTTAATTTGTGATGTTTAACTGTATACCATACCAAATAATTGCACTCTATATGAACGTTATACTAAACCAAATTAGGCGTTATAATTATGGCATAAGTAATTATGGGAAATAAAACTCTGCCAAGGTAAAATTATGCCATTGTTAATTCGGACACGTAAATATTCTGCCAATATTTTTATGCCTTAAAAATATTCGATTAAATAAGGTAATGCCAAGTGTGTTATTCCAAATAAATTTCAGAGTATCAAGATTCAGCCAAATTGAAGGAACCCAGCTCGTAGTGGGGCTTTGTAAGGTAGTGATCCTACAATTTAGTTAAACCTCTTTCTTGGCATTACAGATAACATTTGTTTTTAAAAAATGAGCATTTTTAAAGAAAACACATAAAAGCCATTGCTAATATGGTAAAACATAGTAACACATTGTTTTTTTATTATTTTTCAAAAAATAAAGAGGGACACTGTTTTGTCTTTCACTTTCAAAAACATTTTAAAAAATCTGTGCGAAGGTTTAAGGCAGTCAACTACCCATAATAATTAAGTTTTTGGAGATACTTACTGGGCCAAACATCTTGTTTCTTTTGTCTTATTTTTTTGTGTTCTGTAATCAAAGCTTGGTTTCTGTGGTTGGTATGAATTCACAAAAATAACCACAATGTGCGTAGTGTGGTTAATATGTTTAACCACACTACGCGTACTTCAGATAATATTGAAACTAACTATATTCAGTCTAAATGTTTTGTATTCCACTGTGATAGGTACAATTTATTTCGTAGCTGATCAAAGATACATGTCGGAATACAAGAATAAAATGTTACAGTATTTTGTAGCTTAACGTGCTTTATTACGGAAGTGGCACGATAAGTAAGGGCAATGTTACCTATTTATCCTTGAAAAGGGATCGAAAAACCAAATTTATCTTTAACCTATTTAAAATTTAAACTTAGGTTCTATAATCACAACAATAAGCCTCTATTTGATGAGTGGATAGACAAGGGCCGCGGCGGCCTCATTTTCCTTCTGACGTATATCACCCATCCTACTTAAACTATTATTATTCTGTGACCCAATATGGCTATTTCAAGAGGTTCCGGTTTCAATTTAGCAAGAAGAAATCTTTGGGTGCCACCAATTTGTGGGTCAACCGGAGAACATGATGGAGCATACGATGCGTCTGTTCCACTTCAGCAGATGACCGTCGTGTCAGTTTGGGGTGACCAGTGGTAGTATCCTGTTGCGTTCGGAATAGGCAGCAGTTTCCTTCATCTGTAAGAAAGTAATGTGAGTGAAGAAGGCAGTGTAAAGCGTGATCAGTAGACAATCCACGCAATCACGCTCACCGTCCGTTCTGTGGAATCGTTCAAAAAATATATCGCGGCCCTAGAACAATAATAAGGAACTGAAGAAACATGTTTTGGTCAGTACAAATCTGACATTCGGTATCGATCCGTTCAGGGGTCCTAAGAGAAGTTTTTAAATAAATTTATACAAAAAAAAAACCGGCCAAGTGCGAGTCGGACTCGCCCATGAAGGGTTCCATAGCAGCAAGTAGCATAATATAAAAGTTCTTGTAATGCGTTGTAACTTTGATCGATGTTTTAATAATAGTGTATTTTTTTCAGTTTATGACGCATTAAAAAAAAACTACTTACTGGATTTCGTTCAAACCAATTTTCGTTGGTAGTTTTTATAGTAATGTACAGTAAGGAGACAAAAGTCCATAGGAACGTTAAAGATTACATTGCTATGAACCGAGCGAGCGCGATGCGTATGTGTGCGCATGTATGAGTATCCACATTCCACAGATAACACACACTAAGGAACTGTTGTCGCACTGAGCAAAACATTATTATTTTTCTGTTCTTACCATAGCATTGATAAAATTCGCGCAAATACGTCATGTGCTGGTAGCCGTGTGAACTAAGTGTTGGATTCGCAAATCACGTAACCCGAGTTCAAATCATGGTCAGTCCGTTGCAGTTATTTCTTACTTTGAAAATTCCCAATCTATATTGATATAGTCATTTTTTAAAATTTCTATGAAAAATATTATTGCATTTTTTGCACTAAATAGTTGCAAATTACGAATGTGATCTATTAACCACAAGAAGAATCACATTCGTAATTTGCAATTATTTAGTTGTTACATCTTTTCGATGTTGTAAGGTGGAAATAAAAAGACGTGTTTAATAAAAATGTTTATGCTTTATATTTACAAATTAAACATTTATGAGAATTGTGACGTCGAATAGCAAAAAGTTATCTTGTAACCGTTATCTATGTTACGCGTAAGATTGTTTGTTGGAAGTATACCCACTTAGACCATTCATATTATGAATAACGTAACAATGAACGGATATTCAAATTTTAATAAAATAAAATATAGGTAATTGTTTATATCCAGTTATTTATTGAAAAGTGATTTATGATTTAGACTTTGTAAACATTTTATTTTTGTGTAACGTCACAATTAATGTATTGAGGTCATAGCTTAATTGTTCATTTTCTTGACGAAAAGAAGATTGAAACTAAACCTCAATTTCTGTTAAAAGAACTTTAGTTCTCACAAGATAATCGTCAATTAGATGAGCAAAATAAAATGAACTATAATATTATGTTATAACAGTGCGGGTATAAGAATAAAAAACAAAATAGACTCATGATTATTGTCAACAAAATTGATAGCGAGTTCACTGCATTCTTAAGATGAGGCGATGGCACAAATTAAAAGATATAGCTGTTTTAAACGAAAGTAAACACAATATAATACAGTGTTTGTTAACGAATAATCACAGATATGTTAAAATAAAATGGTAGGCCCTTTAGTTTAGTTAACATTAAACATTTAGTGCGAAACGTAATCGTTCTTGTTTGTGCCTCTCTGTCAAGTACGGCTTTTTAGCAGGTTTTCTGTGATGCACGCCTTCAGCGTGAAGTGCACGGCGAACAGTATCCATCGAGGTGTCATATAATTCCGCAAAATGTCTCGTTGGTGCGGAACCATTCGTTTCGTATACGTCCACCATATGTCGTCGCTGCGCCTCGCTAATAAGCTTCGGTCTCCCACTTCTCTTTCGACTAGCAAGGCTACCTTCTTCCTCATATCTTTTTAGCCAAAGATTTACAGTATTTTTCTAAAATAAAAAAAATATATATATTAGGCGGCTATACCTACTTCACTTCATTTTCATTATATAAAATGTTAATAATCATAATTATTGAATATAATTTTAAAATAAAACTGCATTTATTAATCCAATAACCAATCCAATAAACCCAACGATTTACGTATTTCTCTTCTAAACCTCTTATAGATACGATGAATGGATTCATAAATGGCATACGTTTTAATTAGAAGATTAATTTGTAATAAAGTTACAATTCATTAATAGCTATTATACTCACATTCAGTCCGGTTTCTTCAGATATTTGTGTTTTATTAAAACCACTTTTATGCAGCCCAATGATAGTCGCCCTCACTTCAATACTAATATTAGCCTGCATTTTGCGAATATTACAATACTGTCAACCACACGTCACTAACCAACAACTACAACCAAACGACAGTTCATTTCGGTCAAGTTAAAACTCATGTCTACCTCGCAGAAATCTAATTCTTTATTTAGTTTTTTTGTGATCTACCTTTCTAACTCTAAGAAATGTGTGAACAAGTTAAAGAATAATTTAATATATGTAATGCAAATACATAACTTCCAATCGGGTAAGAACTTACAAAAAGTCAATAATTGCGTGGGATTTGAACTTGCGGCACACTGATTTGCGCTTCAATCTGTGTGCCTATACCACTGGGCCATCTTGACTTATGCTAAGTTGATGAAATTGTGAATTTCAATCATTTGTTGGCGAAACTTGAAAATAAAAGGTCGTAAGTCAAACTAAACGTCAAACGAATACGTTTTAAGAATTCCTATCGACTTTTGTAAGTGAGTGTACATCATATTTTTTTTTTAGTTTTATCATTCTCTTATCTTGGAAGTTAGAGGGGGGGGACACAAATTTTACCACTTTGGAAGTGTCTCTCGCGCAAACTATTCAGTTTAGAAAAAAATGATATTAGAAACCTCAGTATCATTTTTGATGACCTATCCATAGATACCCCACACGCATGGGTTTGATGAAAAAAATTTTTTGAGTTTCAGTTCTATGTATGGGGACCCCCAAAATTTATTGCTTTTTTTCTATTTTTGTGTGAAAATCTTAATGCGGTTCACAGAATACATCTACTTACAAAGTTTCAACAGTATAGCTCTTATAGTTTCGGAAAAAAGTGGCTGTGACATACGGACGGACAGACGACAGACAGACAGACAGACAGACAGACAGACAGACAGACAGACAGAAGGACAGACAGACAGACCGACAGACAGACAGACAGACAGACAGACATGACGAATCTATAAGGGTTCCGTTTTTTGCCATTTGGCTACGGAACCCTAAAAAAGGTCCTGTCATTTTGTATTTGTAAATAAAGTACGTTGTATTCGGTGTAATCCTTTTGTTGCCGAGATATATATTTATTAATACTCATTTAAGCCACATGTGGCTAATAGTATAATTAATTGTCAAACTTATCTACCGTTGTAAGTCTGTTTCAGACGTTCAAAACGTGAGTGCATTCAATGTATATCTTATCATTGTTGTTTTAAAATAACATTCTATTAATAGATCTGTCAAAGCTAATATTTGAACAAAACAGTAGCAAAACCTGACGATAATGGAGGTATTGTAAATAAATAAAATAACACGATTAGGATCAGGAGTAATAAACTTTACTTATACTATACAAATATTTACAAGTGGTTGTATTTGCGAATATAATAAATGGATGGTGTTATTGGGATAATATAAAGTAATAGGCTTCGTTCACTCTTGACTTAAAGACCCTAAGTTTTAGCTATCAGGAAACAAAGACTCCGGCAGGGATAATGAATACATATCACCATTACTTATGTGTGTCAATAGTTTTGACGCCACACACTCCTTGGCTATACGCATAATGTATGTGTTCCCAAAACGCTTTGTACGTATGGATGGGATATCCACTGTGTGGCACAATGGCCGTACGTCTAGTAGTCCGATGATGGAATGGACTTGGCGGAATGAGACGGTGCAATTCCAGTACATACTGGAATTGCACCATCCGAATACGGAGTTCTGAGGTTACAAACATAAAAAAAATACAACCGTATTGAGAACCACCTCCTTTTTTTGGAAGTCAATAAAAATAAGTGCCTACCAATATGTAGCTTAGTCGCTGGTTGTGATGCGGTAGTACTAAACCGCGTAGGTATTTAATATTACAGCTGAGAACTAATTATTATTTAAGTAACGATGTGTGTACTCTAGTATATAAAAGCACGTTTGCGCCTCATACATTTTGTATCAGGTCTTTGTGGTTTAGTTGTGAAAGCGCAAATTTTCAACAGAAAATCAGGATCTTTTGTTTTAGAATTACACAAACTACCACAAAAGAACAACTGCATGTTGCTGTTGCTCTTTTGTTGTAATTCACGTAATATTAACGTTTATTTACTCCTCAAAAACTAAAACAATAGAACTAAAGCTTTGCAATCCTATAATTTCATCTTTAAAAGTTTGAATTCTTTTTGAATTTATAAATTTAAAAAATGTAGAATACACCCTTATTTTTGCACTAACAGGTGTAATAATACTGTGAAAAATGTTCTGTAGAGTTCTATAAAGTGTTTTTTGATTATTAAAAATTGAAATGAAAAAAAGAAAACAAGCTCACGGATACTATACTGTAACTGAAAAGTCATATAACACATTTCATTGTATAGTAGTACCTACTACGTTAGTCGTTTGAAATCGAGCATGACCAAAAAACCGAAAAAGTATGGCTAAATAAATCGTTCAAACTATCGTAAAGAACTTTTACACAGTTTCAGTTATTGTAAAGGAGTTTACAGTTCCTTGAAAGTAATTTTCAATTCCTTAGTAGCAAATTTTTTGTGTAAAAAACCTTCTATTTATGGATTTCTCAAGCTTAAAAACTTCATAATATTCGACGTCGTTCTCTGACGGATTTTGACGTGACAACGTCTTAAATTAGGTTGCGGCTGGGAGTCACTTATGAAAAAGTGTAACGCTCGGTAACGTTACGATGAGTCACCGAACGAGAGAGAGGCCCGCCGAATGCCTTGCGTCTCTCTCCCACTCAACTATGATCGGTCTGCCGCCAATATGTACAATTTAATTATATTCATATCAATAAATATTCTACCGAGAAAAAGACGTTGTCACGTAAAATCTTCGCCCGTAAAACCGACTTTACAGGCAACCATTTTTTTTTATGCAAAATTTAGCTAAAGACTCTTCTTAATATATACGGCAACTTTGAGTTTTTTAATCAACTTTTAATTTCGGTTCACTTTGGGTAAACTTTACCTGCCGTAATTGGGATCCATCATCAGGCTTAAGAAGCTTGTAAAGGTTAAGGCTTTTCGACTTTCAAACTTCTTTTTCTGTAGGCGAAGTTATGTTGGTTTTGTGGTAAGGCGTAGTATGGTTAAGGCTATTAATAGTATTGTTTTCGTTTTACTTGCAAATAGATTGTTTTTCTTTTATTTTATTTTTTTAGATTATTACCTACTGATTAAAACCTACCCATGTCCCTTCAATAGTTTTGACTTTCTCCATCAAATCCGAAGGCTTTGCAGCTATATAAAGTATTGAGCTTAACTTAGCATTGGGTATAAATTTAGGCAATACAGGTTTGTTCTTTTGTGGCTGATGAAGTGCATTGGCTGAAGTATTGATAGATTCAAGTGCTTGTGAAATGATATATATTTGACACCACTCAGTCACCATCCCGTGGTTGATCAAAGCAGTTGTGTGGTGCGAATATATGCGGGTCGTGGTGTTGGTGAGCTGTAAAATACTCCAATAAACAGTAAAACACAACTGACTTTGTGTCGTGTTTGTCAAGAAAACACAGCACTATCATATAGCACTTCACGTAACCACCTCTATATTTACTCACCCCAAATCCTGATCAACTCGATATCTGATTATAAACATTAGCTAAGCGATGTCAAACTTGTATCGAACTAACTCAGGTATCAGTTCAGACGTGCTCACTTAACTAAACACTATACAGTACCTGCTCCACATGAAGGAGACGCAACGTAGTACGGTAAAGTTTATGGTACTTATCAGAATTTAGGCACGTTCACAGCGTTGGTATTAGTCATACTATACCCTATTCGCGTTAAGATTAGACATTTAAAGAAACTTTTTCTACTGTCTGTTCAACCGATTTTAACTTCTATTTTGTAGGTATAAGGATGGGCAAAAAAGTGGTTACAATACCAACTAATAAAAGTCAAAATCGGTTAAACGGACAGTAATAAAAAGTTTTCATAGATGTCCAATGTTATTTTGAACGGAGTATAAAAGAACACAAATATATTAATGTGATATGGGTATTTTGTATATTAATAGATATTCTACAGCCGATAAAGATGTTCAAGATTTTTGGCGGTATTTTGTGGAGTAAAATTCAGTGGGTGTTTAAATAATATTCACAAATTTATTTTTAGTGGTATTGTGATATAAAAGTGATCTAGTTTTATATCTTATCTTTACTCTATATATATGTTAGTCTGTAAGGTATATATCTATGGGCCAAGATGCCTGATAATAAATGATTTATTATTATTATATCTCAAGTACCCATACAAATAGACGACATGTAGAATTATGGAAATGCAGCTGAGAATTATCTTGTAGTAGTAATTATCTCAGCAATGCTTGTTAAGAAGGCTGACTCGATAACTTTAAAAACTTTGCATTAATGTGCAGAGTATAGTGCTATCACTAATAGAATACGGGCCAGGTAATTCAAATCCCAGTAAACAGAGTAAGCTACTTCGCTATTATCATATATCAGTTTGTACATTTAACGCGCTTCAAAGAGATGTCAGCAATACACGCCCTCCCAATCCGCCTTAAGGCCCATTTAGACGTTGCGAGTTTCTCGACTCGTACATACGATAGGTAATTGTAAGAATTTACATAAAGTTTTTTCGTCTAAACATACATATATTATATCTAGATGGTGGAGTTTTTTGAACATATGATAATCGTAAAAATATATTGTTTGTGACTGTGTACAGAATGTCAAGGCAATAATCGTATTTCGAGTTTTTGTGACAGTTACTAGCATGAGTACAGTGCGCGAGTGTGTTTTGATTGTATCTGATCTTCTTAGAAAAGAGTTTTAATTACACGGAAGTGGAAAAAAATGTTGTTTTTTCTCGTGTCGACGCGAAACAGACGTAGGACATTGTCTCCTGGCGATAATAGCTTACGAGTCTCGTATGACATAATCGTAGGCGAGACTTTATGTCTTACCTGTGTGTAAACATATTTATACGATAATGTTATGGCGATTATTGCGCGCAATTTCTCGAATCAATCGGTATGTTTGAAAAGCTCACACCGTCTTAATGGACCTTTATAGTGGGAGAAAATATCAAATGATTTCTAATCTCAAAAAACAATCCTTTTTAAAAATAATTATATTTTCTTTACATCGCATTAAGGTACGATTCCGAACCACGCTGCACGCAGCAGTGCTGCCGCAGCAGTGCTGCCGCGACACTACTGGTCCCTGTACAATTTCTATTGGCTTATATGAGATTACATTCCGAGCTAGGCAGCAATGTCGCGGCAGCAATGTAGCGGCAGCACTGCTGCGCGTCAGTGTCGCCCTACCGCCGCGACAGACCAGTAGTGACGCGTATGCCGCCGCAGCAAGAGTACCTACTTGAATGTTGACACGTAAATTGACAACAAAAGGATGAATTTCTCTGACTCAGAAGAGGAACAGTTAATTAACTATGTGACTTTATATCCAGCCCTTTACGATAGTATAAATAAAAGTTGGTCATCAATCGACATCTTGTCAACTCAAAGTAAACTAACGAATTCACAACAACGCATCACCACGAACAGAGCGACACTGCCGCGTTGCTCGGAATCAGCGCGGCAGGCAGCACTGCTGGGCAGCACCTTAGTGGCAGCACTGCTGCAGCAGCACTGCTGCGTGCAGCGTGGTTCGGAATCATACCTTTAAGGTATGATTCCGAACCACGCTGCACGCAGCAGTGCTGCCGCGACACTACTGGTCCCCGTACAATTTCTATTGGCTTATATGAGATTACATTCCGAGCTAGGCAGCAATGTCGCGGCAGCAATGTAGCGGCAGCACTGCTGCGCATCAGTGTCGCCCTACCGCCGCGACAGACCAGTAGTGACGCGTATGCCGCCGCAGCAAGAGTACCTACTTGAATGTTGACACGTAAATTGACAACAAAAGGGTGAATTTCTCTGACTCAGAATAGGAACAGTTACTAATTAACTATGTGACTTTATATCCAGCCCTTTACGATAGAATACACAACAACGCATCACCAAGAACAGAGCGACACTGCCGCGTTGCTCGGAATCAGCGCGGCAGGCAGCACTGCTGGGCAGCACCTTAGTGGCAGCACTGCTGCGGCAGCACTGCTGCGTGCAGCGTGGTTCGGAATCATACCTTTACGTCTCATCTTTATCACTTGCATAGTTCATAAAGGGCAGAAAAAAAATTAATATCACATTATTCGAGTGAATAGTAGGAACTAGTGCTAGAGTCGAGTGCTCGCGCAAGTAGCTAGTTAGTTACTAGTTCTATAACAATACACTAGTGTTTGAGTTGAGTGCTTTACTTAGACTTGAAGATGGAAATTTGAGCAGTCAATGGTTGAACAGTACTCACCCAGACAGTTAAGTTAAATTAGGAGGTAGGCACTTCAATGTAATTAGAACAATTAAGTGGTAACTGTTATATTCAGCTGTATCTCTATTGATTTTGGAGTTTACAACTCATTCCTGGATTACCCAAAATATTCCAATTTTCCAGGAATGAGTCGAGTTGAATACCTAAGAATAACAAATTTTTCTACAGTTCGATCCCAGGTTGTGTTTTTACATGTTGTAACATCGTGTAAAACAGCTTTACGTTTAAGTTATATACTATTTTTCCGATTAATCTTCAAGTGTACTCCGGCGTTGGCGCGTTGTTTTTCGGCATTCTGTCAAATACCAAGCGCACGCTGGCGTCTGCGTAGAATATAAAATATTGAGCGTTCTATTTTTAGGGCATTTATCCAAGAACGTAAATAAAAAGTTCTGCATAAAGCAGTCAGCAAATCGAAAATAAGATATTCAATGAAGTATATCAAATGAAATGAATGCTAGCAAAGGAGGAAGCCGCACGCGTGAGACAACGGTGCTCACGCCCCAGCTACTGCCGGGACTCCGATCCCGATTTTTGGCTACCGTAGGTACGGGCTGGCAGACGAGCAATAAATAAGCAATGGGTAAATCGCAGTCTGACTGTCCGGTAACTGACCGGACCGAGCCCAAGACTTCGACGGCGCGTTTCGTTTTACGCAAGCCTCAAGGAGTTGTCAGCAAACCGTAGGGGCTCAGCAGGGTCGAAGCCTACTGGGGCCAAGGATCTGTTTTTGAAAGGAAGATCAGGCTCTGGTACGAAACGCAACGAAGGAACAGGAGTGACCAAAAAGTTATAGTATATAAATATACACAAGCACAGTATGTACTTTTTTTTAAGGATAAAGCCTTGAAAAGGCGTTTTTTATTATCATAAAAAATACTAGAGAGTTAGATATTTATCTCGCTAAAACCATCTCGGTAATTTATATTTTTTTCCACATCTATCACACAGCGGCGTCTAGACCCAAGCTAAGCAAAGCTTGTGTTATGGGTACTAGATAACTGATAAACATACTTATATATTTCGAAATACATACATATTATAGATATAAATTACACCCAGACACAGAACAAATGATCGAACTAACACAAGGAAAGAGATCAATAATTTCTTGCGAGACCATCTTGATCCATCATAAACCTATTATAATGGATCAACCCATACACAAGATTTATAGCTGACATACAATTTTATAATCATTTTCATTCCATACAAAAACAAAACCTTACTCTATCTCTTTAGTAACAAAATTTAAACACAAAGTAACTTCAATAACACGATTCATTAAAATTATAACGTAACACAGCAAAGTTCTCGACTTCATTTGATATTGTTAATCCATTACACGTGGTTCTAATTGGTTACCGCAGTACAAAGGAAAAACTTGGTAATGTAATTTGAACTGGCATCGAGTTTGACTCATTTCAGTAATAGCGTTGCGATGAGAAATGTTTAAGATACGAGTGAAGTTAGTATGGTGTTTGTGTGCTTGACATTTTAGTAGAAGAGTGTGTTAAGGACTTTGCTCTGCTTGCGGAAATGGGGTTTCATGATGAGTTAGTGAGACATCGTCAAACCAAAATGGAGACGTTTTTATTTTATTCTTTGACTCTTTGAAAAGTTTATTGCAGATACCCATACCACTTTACCAGTTTTAGTTAGTTTAGGGTTGCTCCTCCCCACCTTCACCTACACTCAATTCACATGGAAAACCTATTAATTTATAAGATGATTTTTCCCACCGAAAAAAAAAAAAATCTATTAATTTAGATTTTTTTACTCAGTGATAGATTTCATGCTTCTTCTCTATGAATGATGGACCGTAATTCACCACGAGGACCTATGAGGCAGGTTTGTAATTTCCAAATAATGTTAAATCATCATTTTTTTTTTTAATTATGTTGGTTTTCGTTGCTGTTTCGATAGATTTTTAAGTGAAATATTGTATTCACCCATTTCATATTGCTTACACATTGAGTTTCCATATAATCACTTTTTGTGCAGTCAAAAGTTATTAAGTTAGTTTAAGGCTCAGAAACCTGTGAAGTACAAACAAAACGAAATAAAAGTACAATAAGTTTTGCCCACGCTCTAATGCCTTGATCACACGTACCGAGTAAACGTGCGAGACAGTGCTCTCGGCCGAGTACTCGGTACGTGTAAACACAGCGCCGAGTGCTCGCCCGAGCGCTTAGCTCTACAATTTGCATACATCACTGTCTCGGCCGAGCAACATTTTACTGTCTCGCCCTTTTACTCGGTACGTGTGATCAATGCCTAAACGTTGTTAGTTCTATTAGGTTGACTGTCCACTAAAGATGTGTGAGGTAGCGAGATGACGCTGTACGAATATGTAATTGTTTCTATCAAGCTGTGCAAAATACCAAGGTGTAGGTAGTAGTCAGCGTAGTGAAACTTCGAATTGGGGAGCTAACCGATGCAAATAAAAAAAAACTGTAGGGGACTTTTTCGAGCTTTAAGCTCACGCTATTTTACGAAAATAAAAAAACCTTTGCGTGCATTCTTTATTTGTATCCGTCGCATTCATATATTTCTGTTACACATTTAAAACACCTAGCTTTTTTGATCTTGTTCCACATGAGCTGCACTGAGCTTAGCTATAGAAATGAAGTGATTCCATTGGTAGGTATTTTTCTCGCGCCATTTTACTGCCTCGAACGACTTCAGTGGATCAGCATCTTTATCCTTTTGCTTACACCATTCCTAACTCCATCAAATCTCTGGTAAGTCATCCCACGCCATTAGTAAATTGAAACAGATTATTAAGTTTTGTGGTTACATGTTAACATGTCAGTAGCTTTTTGATTAGTTTGTCTAAAGGTCAATAAGTTATATCGATCGAAGTTTCAGGTCTAGCAAAGGTCATTATTTTCATTAAATTTTTTCATGAGCACCTAAGTATAATATCTTTTAAATGAAACAACAGACTGAAAACATGGTTTGCGTATTGTAAGCTATTTGGTAGATTATTGTAAATAATAATGAACATGCTGTAAAATTACCCCTTTCCTCATACCCCATATGCTCACATACAAACGTTTTTTTTTTTATATTTTCCATTCGATCTCTGCCAGAGTTATTTTAAATAAAAGATGATATCAAATGACAGAAAAAAAATTAAAGATTTGTCGACCAATATATTGATAAGCTCGCGTTTGACCACTATCTCATTTGATGGTAAGCGATGACGTGGTCAACAAAGGAGCACACTTTCCTTGAAGTAGCACATGAGCACTATATTTGTATTGGAATTTATTAATTTACTAGCTTTTGCCTGTGGCTTTGCTCCCACTCTACCCTACTCTACCCTACTCTACCCTACTCTACCTTACTCTACCCTACTCTACCCTGCTCTACCCTACTCTACCCTAATCTACCCTACTCTACCCTACTCTACCCTACTCTACCCTACTCTACCCTACTCTACTCTACATAACCTATACTATTTTATTATATATTACCATAAGAACCTTCTCCTCACAATAACAAACAATAAAAAAGAATTAGCAAAACCGGTTCAGCTGTTCTCGAGATTTGCGCTTAGCAACACATTTAGCGATTCATTTTATATTATAAATGTAACTAAAATATTTAAGCTTGCAATAAAACATTGAAAACATCTTCAAAATAAATAAAGAAACGTTCTCAATAAAGATAATATATCTCCGAATAGTGTCGCAATACAGACCACTGCAGCAAGCAACGCATCAGGTCGCATCTGGCTTGCTGTTAGTCTGCTGTGCATCGCTGGTTTGCATCGCGCGGTGTCTCCAAGAACGTGCTCGACAGTCAATGTATGCCGTAACAGATGCTATTGGCGTAGTGTGGGCTTAGAGCAGTTGGTTTAATGCTCTAAGAGTGTGGGGCATAAATTTTCGTCGTTGGCAGAGAATTATTAATACTGGATTTTTGTTGTTGAAACGTTATTTATAAGAAGATGTAGGATTTGATTTTGAGATGTTGCTGAACATATTTATAGTGTAAATCATCTCCTTAGCCTTTTCCCAACTAGTTTTCAGTCAGACCTCCTCTACCTAGTTACTGGTTAGACTTCCTGGTGCCTGACTACCTATTATGATGTTTTAAAGATGTACGAATGATAACCGAGGCTACAACATCGAGGTGTAAGTAATGTCTGAAATAAACTTAGCAAGGTACATGGATGAACTGTTAAAATCATATTGATACTTAGCTGGATCGAGTCTGAAACATCATACTTTAGAGACGAATGCTTTAACTATTGGGCACAATTTATATGTGTAGTGTAATGTGATAGTTGGATTATATTTTATCTCGTTTGATATCTAGAAATTTATCAGTTACATTTTTCTTAGATTGATTGTTTTTATCGTTTCTAGGATCGCAATGCATAGTGAAAGATAGTATTAAATATAGAATAATATTATCCATTTAAATTATGCTATGCCAGTGGTGATAAAGTTACTTTTTTATCTTTAACAAAAGTATAAAGTGTAGAAACGATCAGAACAAAGTTATGAATAAGAAAAATCTTCCTTATTTTTGTGTGACACATAAGACCCTCTGATTGAATTTAAATGAGAGTTTTATGGCAACATTTCTTGGAGATGATTTATGTTTCACCGTGACATCGTCAATTCAGATCGCAGGGACCTACTGATAAAACAATTGCTTACCATTCTTCCTTATACGAAGAATTCTAAAATCACTGTAATTTTAATACTGTACCGGTCAAGACGAGCTTTCTATTTCAATTTTTAATCCTATTTTTTCCATATCAGAAACAGTCAACTGTAGCCATGTTTTCTTTAGTGTTTGTAGTTATTTTTAGTGTCTAGTAGCCAAGAATAATATAGTGACTTTTGCAAATCAATTTTAACTCTAGGGTTCACCTCATCTGATTGATTAGTCACAGACTTAGGAAGCATCTAGAGGTATAAAACAAATACCATTACTACTTACACTCAATTGGCGATGCTGCGTGAGATACGAAGAGTAAAGACATAAAAATAGAAAAAACAACTGACGCAATTTTACTAAACTTTATATCGGCACGAAGAAAAAGTGCACTTTCTAGAAATTCTTAAAAACAATCTCATAAAACGACAAACTATAAACATACTTTATGACCAACATACATCGACTTCAATATGTTGTAAAATGTACGAGTATATCTACTTACCATACATGCTCTAGTCTAAACTGTAAAGTTCAGTACTTCGCAGACGTGGTCATAACGACACTTGCGACGTTGTTGTACTGCATCTGCGGCCCCAACTTGTAATAGCTACAAAATTACGACTATTATATGGACAAACTCATCTATGTGAAGTGTAATACACTATCGAAGATGTTACATACAATGTTGATAAGAAGCAAGAGCGAGGAACGTCTATCCTCAATTCCGGCTAATACACCGAGGCAAAAGCTCAACCGGCTGCAAAAAAATTGGGGTTCTTAGCTAAGGTGAGACAGAAGGTACTTAATGCCGAAACGGTTGCTCAACCTTTTTTATCAAGCACAAGTTCGATCGTGTAAGAGTACTACTTTCATCCTTAGGATGAGTCTGCCAAACACTATCTTGATACAATAGAGTCGATTGAGAAGTGAGTAAAGAAGATCATGGGCAATAATGTAGTTGTCGCGTCAAAACTCCAGTCTTAAAAGTACTCATTCATGACGCCGAGTTACTAGCCTGTCCGTTTTCTAATTTTTATATTTCGGGGATTACAATAAGTTTAACTATGCCTAGTCCTTTCCATCATCAGACCATAAGATGTAAGGCGTTGCATCACCAGTACATGGTGAACATCCCACTTATACGTACTGAGTGTTTTAGGAACACATTTATTTTGCGTACAGCTAAGAAGAGAAAATCCTCATAGCTACAACCTAGGGGAGGTTGTTAAGGGAGGATAGCTACAACCTACCCTAGATTGTGACTATCAGCTATTTAGGATAAGACAAAATAGGTTAGATATTCCTAAGGAAGTATACTCCATTAACAGCCATATCTTCGCTTACTATCAAGAGAGATAGTGACCAAATACGAGCCTATCTAAACTAACAAAAAAGCAAAGTCAAAATAATAAAAATAAAACATGATTCTAATCAACTTGAGGACTTACATAACTAATACAGAGCACAGATTTTTCAATTGGTATAAAATTGTTACAAAATTCATTTCTCTGTACAGAAATTAAATAGGTAAAAACAAGCAACGAAGTGGAAAGGTTTGAATCCATGGAGAATATCGCAAGGCCTGAAATTCATTCATATGAGAGAGGGCTTTTACCCAGAATAAACAATGAGGTTATATTTTTTATATGAAAGAGTGCGCCGGGTGTCGTTGAAATCAACTGAGGGACTTTTTCAGAACGTTATACTGTGTGACATTTTCTTCATGACTTTTTAATTAATGGTCTATCAGTAAACGTTATACTTCCTACCCCATACTAAACGAGAAGCTATACTATATAATGACTATAAAGTTATCATTATAAATTGAAGAACTAATCTTCAATTTATACTATTTCTACTTCTTATATTTATTCACAAATATTATTTGTATCATAAATATATACATATACTCACGTACAGTAAATGCATAACATCAGGAGTCTTTCATTTGTGACTTGTTTCTATGTTAAATCAAGTCAAGTTGCAAGGATTACCACAACTAGTTATGCGCTTACTTTTAATTTTATTATTTAAGTTTTAGAAAGACCTTTTTTTCTATAATTTATTTTGTCGCTTGTCTTATTATTAATTCTAAACAATATCTGTTTTGTGAAAACACTTTGGTTATATTGAAATAACGTAGTAGTTGTGTTGTCTGATTTCTTTACATATACTGTGTGTTTGCGCTAAACTAGTAACTCGTTATCGTCATCTATGATTCATAGCAAAACAAATGTAATTAGTAAAAAGTATCTTAACGTGTTTACATTATGACTATTATTCTATGAGCGAGAATCTTACCTTGCCGTAACACAGTCCTTGACTAGCACGGGAGGTAAAGAACTTTTCTCTGTATACCGTCATTGGGCATTTAGATATTTTATCAATTATGTGAACCGTTACTTTTTTTTGTGATAGCATTATTTTAATTTAACTGTTATTCTACACTCCTTGCTACTTGTTATGGATGTGATCTAACTTAGTGTAGTTGATAGTAAGTGAGTGTGCCCTTTGCTATGCATGCAATTAGGTATGTATTACCGGTGTACTGTATCCTAATGTATGGTCAATAAACTTTATTATTATTATTATTCCATTTATTTATTATTATGTACATATTATAGTATATTTTTAAATATTTCTTAAAAAAAATAACATTAAAAAAAACATTTAAAAATATAAAAAATAGTAGCCCACCGGCATCGGGAACAGGGTCCAAGCTGCCGGTGGTCAGGGCTCCTGAGAGAGGAATCTCCTAACTATACGCGCCGTGTCCAGGAGTACTGCTTTCTGGATCAGGCCCTTGATCCAGCTGCCTAACGAGAGCCTCCTTAGATGTTGTTCGAGGCTCTTAGCTATTAAGCCATTGGCCGTTACGACTATCGGCACAATGATTGCTCCATCCACTTCCCACATGTCAACAACCTCGCGAGCTAAGTCAAGATATTTAATCTGCTTATCTTTCTCAGCTTTCACAAGGTTCTCGTCATGAGGGACCGCTATATCAACAATCATTGTGCGACGCTCTAGTCGATCTATCACCACTATATCAGGTTTATTGGCAACAATAGTCCTGTCAGTGATGATAGATCGGTCCCAATATAACGTGATACTGCCATTGTCGAGAACTGGGTCGGGCACATACCTGTAGTACGGTACTTCTGATTCTACAAGATTGTATTTAAGAGCAAGTTGCTGGTGAATAATCCTGGCTACGAGGTTGTGTCTATGCAAATAGTCTCCGTTAGCCAGACGAGAACACCCAGAAATAATGTGACGGATTGATTCTCCGGGCCGGTGGCATGCCCGACAGATGTCAACCGTACCATCCTTCACAATGTATTTCCGGTAATTGTTCGTCATCATAACTTCGTCCATAATTGCAAAGACAAAACCTTCGGTTTCCCCGAAGAGGTCACCGAAACGTAGCCAAGATACGGACGCTAATAGGTCTACATCGGGCCCATGTAAGGCCCGGTAAAAGCGTCCGTGAAGCTCCTTGCCCTGCCATACTTCCCTGCGGTCATAAGTATCCATTACTAAAGGTTTGCGCCAGTTCTCGTTAGCTAAGGAGAGCGGGGTGAGGCCCTTGTCCACCGCCACCACATCTCGGTGCATACCCACGTCGACGGCTAGGAAATATTCCCTGAGACTGCATACCTCGCGGTTGTGCAGGGACTTAGCATTTAAGAAGCCACGACCCCCACACTTCCGCGGGATATACAGTCTCATCACCGATGACCGTGGGTGATGCATCCGATTTGCGGTAAGTAGTGTACGGACCCTCCTATCCAGGGCGTCAAGTTCTGTCTGAGTCCATTTGAGTATGCCGAAAGAATACATCAATACTGGCATGACCCAACCGTTGAAAGCGCGCACCTTGTTTCCGCCTGACAAAAGACTATTCAGTACTTTATTCAGGCGGCCAAAGAAGCGCTCCTTCAACGATTGTTTCACGTCATCAGTATTGATGCCTAACGCTTCCGACATACCCAAATACTTGTATGTTTCGGTTGAACTGAGGGATCTAAGGTGTATGGAATCCGAGAGTTGAATTCCCTCGGATTCCATAATCTCTCCTCGCTTTACATGTATGACTGCACATTTGTCCACACCAAAGTCCATCCTGATGGCACTACTGAAGGTTTCAGTTACCTTCAGTAGCTCCATCAGTTGCAAGTTGTTGGGGGCAAAGAGTTTCAGATCATCCATGTAAAGAAGGTGAGATATGACCTGACCGCCTCTTTTCAACCGGTAACCTAAGCCAGAACCCTCCAGCAGTGTGCTGAGAGGGTTCAAAGCCAGGCAAAACCACAGTGGACTCAGACTGTCACCCTGGAATATGCCACGCTCTATCCTTATCGGTTCGCTGTTCTCCCAAATCTGTCGACATCCCGGATAGTGAAGGACTGTTCTCCACTGCCCCATACATGACATCAGGAAGGTGCGCAAAGTTGCATCAACTTTATACAGTTCTAACACCCTCATGAGCCATGTATGAGGAACAGAGTCATAGGCCTTCTTATAATCTATCCAGCATGCCGACAGATTCTTTCGAGAACGTCGAACCTGTTGGCTAATGGCAATATCGATGAGGAGCAGCTCCTTAGTACCGCGGGACCCGTTCCTACATCCATTCTGAGAGACAGACATGATAGAATTTGTTTCAATATGACTATTGATTTTAGCTCTCAGAATGGATGTAAGAACTTTATAGACCGTCGGCAAACACGTAATCGGTCTATAATTTTTGGGTTCCGCAGTACTACCTGATTTATGGAGCAGGTGGGTTATTCCTTTTGTTAGAAACTGGGGCAGCGACCCTGACTCTAAGGCAGATTGGAACTGAGATGCCAAGCGAGCGTGCGACCCTTGAAACCATTTGAGCCAGAAATTGTGCAGCCCGTCCGGCCCTGGAGATTTCCAGTTCGGTAACGGACGAACTGCACGGGCTACATCTTGGGGGCTGATGGTTATTGCCCCCATTTCTGGTAAAAGATCGCATGCGCGCTCGACCTCTCGAATCCAATCACCCTCGGTGTGACTGACAGGCGCCGACCAAATGCTGCGCCAAAATGAACACATGGCGTCATCATCCGGCAGGCGCGTATCAGTCACACCTTGGTCCGGTCGCTCCCAAGCCCTATAAACCCACCTTTCATTGCTTTGGAATGTACGATTCTGAGTGTACCGCTCCACTCGCCGCTTGTACCTACGAATACGGTTTGCCCATGCATAGATCTTCTGCTTCAGGAAGTCGATACGCTCTGTGACGCAGGGCAGATAATCTCGAGGACTAATATTAGTCCCCGAGAATGCCCGCTTCACAAAGCGCATCACCCTAGGGCGAGTGTTGCCCTCCCTGAAGCAGATAAGCTTGCCGATGAGTGCTCTAGCCTCACCGATACGCCGCTCTATCCTGCACTGCCAAGCAGGAACAGCTGGTCGTGTAGCTCTGTTACAATTAGGAAATTTAACGTGAGCTACACGACATGCTGCTACAGCCGCACAGTACAAGATCGAGTGGGTATCAGCGAGGTTTTCGCTGCTATCAAAACAAATTGATAGCTGCGAATCTAAAGCACACACCAGCGCCCGATTTCTCTTGTGCAAGGGCAAACGGGGTAGGCGAGGTCTAAGCTCCGGCGGTATGGAGCGGTATTCCCGAAATGCGTCTTCCAAAGCGCCCCTCAATCGTTCATTACATTGGGTACTCACAGATATTGCCGCGTCATCATCGGCTTCACCAACGTGGTCGGGTCGCGGTGCAGCACTGGGTTGACGTTGCGCCGCGGCCGATGGTGTAGCGGCTGAAACACGGCAACTCTGTGATTCCAGGCGCAGTCTATCAAGTACGGCGTCATCCAACATACGATTACGCTGGATGACCCGCACCTGATCCGATAGTCGTTGGACCGAAACGTTATTATTATTATTATTATGATAGAGGTAAAGTTTTTTTTTTTTTTGAATTTTTTTGTTTGTAGCAGGTAATCTCTGGAAGCACTGGTCCGATTGCTAAAATTTCTTCACCGATAGAAAGCTGCTTTATTTTTGAGTGATATAGGCTATATTTTATGTACGCGGGCGATGCTGCGGACAAAAACTAGGATACTATAATAGTAATAGCTGACTCGGCAAGCGTTAATCTGCGATATAAATTATCACAGTAAAAAAAATGGATGGGACAAAAATAACCTACTGCAACTTATTCTGTATGGGTTTTGTAAATTTATACACAAACAATTCTAAAAATCGGTCAACTCGTGTCAGATAGTTCGATAACAAACATTATGACATGAGATTTTCATTACATAAAAAGTCAATCAAAGCATTGTTTAGTGAATAGAGTGTTCAACTTAAAATATGCATTCAGTCATTCTCTGACCATCGTATAAAATAGCTAGTTAACACGACAATTTGACAAGTGTATTCAACTTTGCCATAATTATTTAATAGCCCAGTAAAAAATATGAAACGAGAAAAGTAACTCGTGCAAAACAGCTTCAGATTTTTAAATTATTCCTGTCCAAGCAGCTTTAAATCCCTCGGAAATTAAACGCATAATTACAAAAGCTTAAACTGCCTCACACAGAATGTAATTTCACCGGGAGTGGATAGATTCGTGAACATTAACAGCATTGGCCTGCCGGGCTCTCACAGCGTGGGAATTATGCTGCCATCAGAATGGCCTCTCATTGCATCGCGTAATGAATCCTCTTTGAATGTTTACGGGACATACTCGTATAGTTGGCCATGCTCGGGAGAATTCGATTATTTTCTGTATGTTTCGAACTTTGTTTTGTGGTGTACTTGGTTTCTGATAATATTTAGGGTCGTGAGGCTCTTTAAACAAAGACCGCTTTCCCTACCAGTACTTATAAAAATAATATGTGTTTGAATAGTATTTTGCAACCACAAATAAAATAAATACAAATTTTTTGGTAACTGAATTTTAATATCTTTTTCTGGTTCCTAAAAACTACTCAAGAAACCAATTGATAGGACATTTCTTTTAATATTAGTAAAGCCTGCACTATCTGAAATACGTACCTCATAGTACCCCCTTAAAAGATGTCAGTCACAAAAAGTCACCGATCCAGTTCCCAAGCATAGCAGGTGGATCGTAGACGAGTTAGTGAGAATTTTTGAATATTTATTGCAATTTCTAAGTTTATCTAGGAGCTTGTTTCGCTAATAGAGGCTGCTTTTCCACTCGCCTATCGTCAACATCGAGCATGGTTTAATAACTTATTACTTCATCTAACGCAATACAACGCGATGTTTGACCAAAGGCAACGCGAAAAAAGAGATAAAAGAAACTCTATTAGCATTCGGTAATTCCATGATTTACTCGATTATTTTATAAAACTTGTTCCAGGAAATACATTTTTTTAAAACCCTTAAAAGTTTTCCAAAATCATTGTCATTACTTAGAATCTTGATAAAATTTGCTAGACTTGTATGGTTGTACTTTTTTGACTTTTTGAATGTTTAAGTAAATTATGAAGTGTCGAAGTTCATGTAAAATAGCAGATTTTCAGAGGTCTTAACTGGATTAGTTTTACACAAGTTTGTAAATTGATTTCCATAGAAGCCTAGATAATATCCACAAGATACTGTGTTTCCAAAATATCTAATGGAAAATGTGTAATAACGTCATAATCGCTTAAGAGCGGTTGTATGAAAAACAGTGAATATTTATGTCGAGATTCGTCCCCTTAATCTATTATCATTTTCCTATATTTCACATTCAATAAAATAATATACTCAATGCACCTACCAACACCCTCGTGACCTACTTTTTTAAATCCCAAACCAACATTCAACATTATTTCTCATAATATGGCTAAAAATACAGAGTGTTGGCAGAAAACGTAGCAATGACATAATTCACCCCCGGCGTGTTTCACACCCCGCCTTTGTATATTTTAGATAAAAATTATAACAACTGGTGGACCTCGTTAAGGGATTTTACGTAATTAAGATAGCTCTGTAATAAATTAAGTAAAAAAAGATTTTTATAAAGGCAGAGTTTGTTTTTAAGTAACTGACAGAACTGGCTCATTTAATATTGAAAATATTCAGAGTGCCTGTATTTTTATTGATAACAAAAGGTAATACTGTTACTTTGCTGTGAGATAAATATCAACGGCAGCAGATTTTCTTGTAGTTTAACGTAGATATTAATTATTTATCTGTTGCATATGTGTATATGGCAAATAGCTTAGTTCTCGCTAATCAGATAACAGTCCACTTTACTAATAAAACGGTGGCATTTAATTATTAGCCTGAATAATATTTCGCAGATGTGTCTAATGGTCAAAACGTCTAATACAATGTACGAGTATAATGAACCAACTAGCTAACGCTTAGGCACAGAATAGCGAATTCAGCCCGTAGTTAATACTCGAGGTAAAATTATAAAACCTCTGTAGTACCGCCACATTTGAGTATTAACACATTCGATATCGCCAAATTGGAGTAATTAGCGAGTTAGTAAAGTAAAAGAAATAGAATAGAATAGAATAAACTTTATTGTACACCAAAAAGTAACAAGACATAAACAAAACTTAAATCTATGGGTACAATGGCTGTCTTATCGCTGACAGCGATTTCTACCAAATAACCTTAAGAAAAAAAACTAAATGTTTGTTACAATAATCGTAAGCTACTATCACGTTATAGTGAGGTAATTTAAATTAATGTTCGGTTGAATTTTTGGGAACTTGTTTGATAAACCATTTACTATCGATTTTAAAAGTCCAGTACTACAAAACTCAATTTTGATTATTTTACTCTTTCTTGGCTGAACATTGACACAGATCCTACGTTTCTTAAAAAGTCCTAAAACTACATTACTTACAGAAATATAAGCATTATTTGTATAAATTGAACTAGCTTTTGCCCGTGATTTCACCCGCGTTCATAAAATATAGCCATGTCACTCAGGAATAAAGTAGCTTTCTATCGGTGAAAAAATTTTAGTAATCGGACCAGTACTTCTAAAAAAAAACAAACTTTACTTCTTAATTATATTAGTGTAGATGTATGTAAGTGAGCCTTCTTTTGACCTTCTTTCCAATAAATACCTATGCTATAACATACTTCGATGTGGTGACCTTCCACATGGCAGAGATGACTGTCCAAATTTGCCACCATTACGAGCCGGAAGTTTCGTCAATATCCGGTCATTACCGACCAGGGTTAAGGGGCAGTTCATGGCGAATGAAAATTGCATTACGTTGCTGAAATAGTGGACCACATTTTGTAGTAACTATTTTGTAGTAACTACTTCAGGGCAAATAGAAAAATACGTGGATAAATGTAGTAGTAAAAATAATAGTGAGTAAGAATGGATGGGTTAAATTTTACTGAAAAATACGAAAAGAAAAGTCTTGTTAAAAATGATAAAAAAAAATTAAAAAAGAATTATTTGTGGTTTTTCTGAAGCCTATTTTTTGTTACACAAAATAAATGAAAAAGTCTAATGATAATAAAGAAGCCCAAGTTTGGCAAGAGCGAGTGCATTCCTTGATGAATTCCTTAGATATGTAACTCACTTATATTATGTGGCCGAAAGACTCCGAGCACAGAGCAGATATGTCAGAACACCATTAACGAAATAATAAATTATAACTTTTTTATAATGATATAAGCCAGTACTCGACTGTGACCCCGCCTGATAGTCAGCAGTGATGCAATCGTTGATGGTGAGGTGCACTAGTTTATTAAGAGCTCTAGCCCTGAAAACATCTGACGGGAAGACCACAGCAGGCTAATTGTTGTAGTCCTTCGATGTACGCGTAGAACGATTTCGGTGACACCCGTACTGTCGGTCAATGAAGACATCATTACCTTCTAGATATGCCATGAGGCGCGAGTTCAATACGCGCTCCATAATCTTGCAGAGTATGGATATTACCGAAATCGGCCGATAGTTGACAAAATCGGCACGAATGTTCTTTTCGGGCATGGGTTGCACGTTCGCAAACTTCCAGGACTTGAGCACTATCCCAGTCCTAAATGAGGGGCGATACAAGCGCATCAATACAGGAGACAACTCGGGCGTACAAGTCTTGAGAACAATCGCTGGTATACCATCTGGTCCACTAGCTTTATTCAGATGAGAAAAGATGGGGCCACATTTTTGCAGTTGGCGGGGCAGCCTTTCGTATGTGGCTGGCACACTATTTGGGCTACCAACTACCTACGGTTGGCCAACGGAGCACCGTGCTTTGGATCCCGCTACCCTCCACGATCAAATTTCCGACGTAACAACAGCTGGTGCATCATACTCGATATACATCGCAACACAACCTTACGACTTCACCAGACATCACGCCGGAACAAGAAGTATTACTTTTTTTTATGGTGAGAAAAATCATCCAATGACAAACGGGAGATAGTGTCAGACTCTTACTGACTAAAAGCCCACCCCGTTCCTTCTAGCCTTCATACCGGGGCTCGTGTTCCCTTTCTGATAACCTTGGCCCCAATAGGCTTCGACCCGGCTGGGCCCCTGCTGTTGCTGACAACTCCTTGAGGCGCGCGGGAACAGTGCGCGCCGTCGACGACTTGGGCTTGGTACCGGACGGCCGAACATCAAGCTACCCATTGCTCACTGTCCGCAAGCCCGAAGATGGATCACTTGGCGGTACGGCATTGTCTAGTAGGTGATAACTTTAAAGCCGGCAGCCGATGCTATGGCCTATCACCACGATTACTACTCGTTTAGTACTACCCAGGGGATACATGTAGGGTGGTTAAAACTCAAATGAATCCTACGGACGCACAAGCAGTTTATCCTCCTCTGTTGATGGTACAACTTTGAGGTCCTCGAATTTTTTACCTAATTCTTGCTTCTTTTTCTTTAAAAAGCAAGGCCGATTTGTGCCTGTGTCTCCCAAGTTGCGAAGTCAATGTCGGAACCCTTCATGTCTCTATTCTAAAGGTCCTTGAAACGCTAAATCTGACCACAACCGTTTCTTTTGTCTAGCTTTAGTTCAGATTTGAAAATACGTTTCGCTAGTTCAGGCATCCCAGAACACACACCACCTGAGCTGCTTTCAGTGCTTTTCGTCCTGTATAGCTCGGTCTCTTTCTATAACAACGGAATTATTCTGTTAGTGTGTTGGCATTGCTACATAATAGTGGGCAGTTATTATATTAATGTCTTTTTATTGCTAAGCCTCAAAAATAATAAGCCTCTTCTATTCATCAACCGCCACTGAAAGAGATTTAACACAATTGGAATGTATAGCGTCGTTGTTGGTCCATCAAGTAGGATTGTTCCATAAACAGCTTTTTAGTTTATGGCGTTTTTTGAAACTTACTTAATAATTTTAACCTGAGGGGGTAAAACTAATGGAAAAACTTCGAAAAGCGCAATATTGTTCGTCTGATTGCTACTCCCATCGTTTTTCTGAGTTTTGGAAATTCCTAGTAAGGAACTAAACATTAAGCAAACATAAAGTATTAAGTATTTCAGATATAATATTCTGACTTCGCAAAATTATTTGAATATTTGAAATTACAAGCTAAAACACAAAAGTTAAGCGAATACCAACCGACTTATGAAAAGAACAATGTAAACTTTTAAAGAACATACAATAGATACATATTGAAAAGAAAGAAAGGTAGCAAAGTTTCAATATTTCCGTGTATATAAAAAACGAGACTCGTAAAAACTTTGCCTAAACAAGCTATAAGTTGAGATGGAAAGTTCTGGCACGATCGATTCAGGTAGACCTATAAAAGAAATGGTACTTTCTAATAAATTGTAAAGAAAATCTGATACATTCTGAAGTAGGTACTTACTGGAATTTATATAAGCTATCTTTTATACACCATTTAGCTTTTTTGGGTCGATCTTATTGTGCCACGGAAGATATATGGCACTTTATAACTGATACCATCTGAATTGGATTACGTTTTACAAATTTTTATGTTCTATTTATTTTTTTCTAATCTTTATAAAGAACAGTTGTACGGGCCAAGTTCCAAGGTTAAGCAACACTTGCTAATGTTGTCTGATGGATGACCTGATGTGTGCTACCATAGTCCTCTAGATCCTAACAGCATAGCTCCAGCAGTGCCTGTCTGTCGGCTGCAATAATAATTTACTTGATGCCTTGTTAATAAATTACATAAACATTCTTTTGTTCTCGTCTGGTAAAAGACTAATTACTACAATCTTTATAAAATACAGAGCTAAGATATTCTTTGCTTACAAGGAGATATTCTTACTTAATACCTACTTTGAAACAGGCTGATACTACACTACTTCTTATGCATAGCTGGTCTTATAAGACCGTGTGAATAATATATAACGTACGTAAAATTTCTTCCACTTTATATTCCAATTTTGAGTGTACAACCCCAGGGTTCAACGATTTACATATTTTTCAATATTTGGCTGAAAGTTGGAAGAAAAGTACGGTCAACCGCTACCGTCACCTATGTTGCAGTTTTGAATCAGTAGTTGTAACCACAGAACAATTTAAAATTTGACTTGAGAGTTAACTTAGACAAACAGTGACACATTTGTTCGAACAAGCTAATTGACAAGGGTTAACTGCTCATTCGGCTACAGTGTTTGTACCTTCATAAACAGATACTTTGTCGCTATTAGTGTTTTCCAAAATTCACTAATTTATTATAATACTTTTACGAATTAATTCAGTATTTGGGTCGCTCATATCAAATATAATTTTGGAAAACTTAGAATACTTCTTCTTGGGTACACTACTTACTTAAGACGCGATTACGACGTCGACATCATTATTAAATTATATTACTTAGGCATAAACAGAAGCACCCTAGGGTATCGAGTTATAAATATATATTCAAAAGTCTGTTGCATTCGCAACAATTTCCTTAAAATGAATTTGTCTAATGTTTAAGGTGGTTTTGCATAACATGCATGTTTCGTATGCGGCCTCTATTACAGGAATGCGCACATCGACAAAGTACAGGCGTAACGCCTTCTCCATACGTAGTGTCACAGCCTTTAATAATTTGCCCGGGCGTCGGGAGTCGCAGGGCGATCTGCGGCCACCCCGTAGGCGCGGCCTTGTAGGTGATTAGCAATGCGGAACTCGCTGTATACTCGTCCGTCCGTTGTCGTAAGAACTGAACCTAAGTCGACAGCACGAAGTGTTCTACGCACGCCTCAATGAGATATCAACAAAACCAGGGGGGCCCAGTGCAGTCGATGCCTACTAGCAACACGAGGAATTTCAGAAAAGGAAATCTATTGTCCTAAAACGCAAACGGTAACTGAAGGACACATGTGTGGTTTTAGTTAACACTCAGTCGCGCGTTCTACAATTGTAGAACACACATACACTTTTTGAAATCTGAACGTAAATCAAATATCGTTCAAGCATACAATCATAGTATTCCTCTACAAATAGGTAAAGAACATAATTAGTGTCCGTAAAGCGACAAATACGGCCTCATACCTGAGTAATTTCGCGCCAAAAGTGCATTTCTATCATAGTAGAGCGCGCGAACACTTACTTAATATTTTTATTGTGCGTTGCGGTCGATGTTTGTGAAATAAGTTTCATTACCTTCTTTTGGCTATTACTTGAGTTAGATTATAAAGTTTAAGGTTTGTCTTAAACCAGACGACTATTTTTCTCAGATCAATTTACATACAAAGCGCAGATAGTAGAATTTCTCGATGATTGGAAAATGTAAGCAATGACGACGAATATATAATTGATAGTGACACTGATGGTGCGCGGTCAGAAGAAAAAGACTGCTAGCAAGAATCCTCACATAGTACGGATACAGAACCAGAAAGAAGTACAGGGACGGACTCGAAAAATCCGGAACGGAACTGAGTCTGAAGATGATGTTCCTCCCGGTTGGGCACCTGTAAAAAGTGGATTTGTCCGGGTTCTTCTTTATCCAGAATGCACTAAAAATAACGATACAAAGGTAGAAAATATGAGCGAGTAGTTAAGATGAGGATTAGATAGAGATACATACACAAGATCCTTAAAATTTGGATCTTGTTTAAGTTTTTGTAGAAGTCTGATTTTAAGTTCCTACTATTTCTAAAATGATTGTTTTGTGTGATTTAGTTTCTTAAAACAATTTAGAATATGAAGTAAACGTTTTTTGTCAATTTATCTAACTTTTCTTTATTAATCGTTCATTAAAAGTGTTCTGAGCGCGCGCTTTCTTACATCCCAAATAGAGGCGCGCCTACTGCAGTGTTAATAAAAGTCTAACACATCCTATCACTCCACCTTAGAGCGAGAGAATTACCGGATGATTTTCAACTTCAAAAAAAGTATTAATATACAGTAAGTACTTAGGCAATAGAAATTGGTGGTTAATTAATAAGTATAACATTAATTTAACACCAAAAAAATAATTTATAGTTAAACCATAAATTAATTTTATTATTTATTTAATACGTATATCTATAAGAGTCACCACTTTAGTATACAACAAAATATATTCTATTCTATACACCCAAATTGGTAACTGTATAAATTTGCTAGAAAAATAACCAAATCCAAAAGCCATAAACCGAAGCAAAAGTTTTATTTATACGTTGCAGTTCTTTATGCACCTGCACAACATAAAGTACCTACGTTTGACTATTTATTATGAACAAACTAGAGTGTAAATCTTCTTTACAGATACATGGACCATTTACCAACTCGTAAAAGTTTCATCGAGTGATGTACCTACCCACTGCTATTTATGTGCAATGTGTAAACTGCAGTAGAACTCTGTAGTCTACACCAAGGTAATACTTTCTTTGAATTGCTGTGAGCTGAATATTGAAGTGCGTTTACAATAAATGAATCTGACTTTTGTTGAATTTGTAATATCGACTGAATTTGGAGAATCCGCTTTATTGCTTCAGGTTTATTGTTTTATAAAGCTATGATATAAATGTTTGGTCACCGAATATGGTAAGTTTTCACCTAATTCAGGTAGAGGAACCGCCCGAGCTACACCATTGTGCGGACCCACCCATACCCATACGGTGGATCTGTGCTCCGCTTAGGCAAAGCACCGCTGTGTCCTCGTGGGTGCGATTGGCGGCGGCAAACTTTCCGGAGCGAGGAAAAATGTAAACTGGTCACTTTCTTTAGCGAAGGAAAAGAAGCACGCGTCAGAAAACAGACATCTTCAAGCCTCAGCCGGCAAGACTCCGACCCCAACTTCCAGCTACTGTAGGCGTGAGCTTGCGTCTGGGAACCTTGCGGACTGAGCCCGAGTTGTCGATGGTGTGTGATGTTCTACGCGCGTCTTAAAGAGCTTACAACAAAACCGTAGGCGCTGAGCATAGCTGAAGCCTACTGGGGCTATGGGTTGACTTCTGAAGGTGGTCCTGAAAAAAAAAGAAGAAACATAGATGTGGTAAAAGTCTGATAATCTTTTCCGTTTCGCTTTGAACGGAAGAAGCGATGGACTGAATTCTCACCTCAAAGAGAAAAATGATATACTCGTATTTATGTCATGATGAGTTATAAATCTCCTGACTTTTGTATTTCTTCTTACATCAGCAACTCTAGATTTTAAACTAACTACCAGTTTCTCCAGGATCAAAAGGATCCTTGGCACAACCAACCTTCGTTTATCTAAGCTCTGGATAGGAGATGTCTCGTTCTCATTAGAGATGTGTCATCTAAATAGGTAGGTACTCGCGCTTTACGTTGGCTCCAGGTTCAGGGTATGTCATTCCGCTGTAAACGCAGAAATAAAATGATTACTATTACTATGATCTGTTCACAGATGAATTGAAGACGATCATGTCAGTATGCCTGGAGTTCTATGATTTGAAACTTGGTATAATATTTTTATAACCCAAAACAATTGGTAATTCAGCCGTTTTTTGTTAAACTAAAACATAGATCAATTCTGATAAAAAAGCTTGTCTATTTACTGAAATAGCTTTTCCTGTAAAGTTTTTGTAAAGTTCACTGACATAGTAATGGCTCGGCGGTGTGCCGATGCGATGCATGTAAAAACGTACCTTGCGTTTATCTGCGAAATTATTCTTTCGCTTAAACCTCGCACAAAACGTTTAATTTCCGTTTGAATCCTTTTGGTCTAGTTCAAGACTCAAGTTAGTGGCGACATGATTAGTAAACTTAATGTTTTCAGGTTTCTTTTTAATCATTGTTAAATATTGATAGGCTAGTAAGAATTTCCTTGCGTGATCGCATCAGGAATGTAGATATCCGCAGGAGAACCAAAATCCCCGACATAGCCCGAAGAATCGCCAAACTAAAGTGGCAGTGGCAGGGCACATAGCTCGTAGAACTGATGATCGATGTAGCTGAAAGGTTCTAGAGTGGCGACCGCGCAACGGAAAACGCGTTGTTGGAAGGCCTCTTACAAGGTGAACCGACGACCTGGTGAAAGTTGCAGAAATGCGGTAGATGCGAGACGCACTGGATCGGTCGTTGTGGCGACACTTGGGGGCCAATGTCAAACAGTGGACGTCTTTCGGTTAAAATGATGATGATGATTGATAGGCTCGCGCTTCACCACTGTCACGTAATGGTAGTTCATTAGTAACCTATATGTGTTCTCTTGACTTAAAAGTACCAGGTTGTAACTACGACTATAAGCTAAAATAAATGTAAGTACTTAAATTAAACAATCGTTGATATACTTAATCTGAAACAAACGTGGGCCCAACAAACCAATTCCTGAAGGTTTAGCGAACTTATCATTTCTATACCATAAAACATAAATAGAGTTAACACTTTGTGTTCATCCCAATAGTTTTATAAATAAAAAGATCTTAAATCAAAATGAATGAAACTGTTGACAAATGAATTGGATGTTATTTGTCTTCTTATTCGGGAAGCTTTATCGCCAATCCGATTATTTCTCCCGGTTCTTTGTAACAGGAAATAAGACGAGCTTATATTTTGCTTGAGGATATTAATTGAATCTTTTTTCTTTACCTTGTATGCTTGTTTTGTAGACCATGTTTATTGTGACTCATTTTCTGAAAAAGGTAGATTTAAACTTAATAATAGTTTAGATTGCGAAGCTGTTGAATGCACAGCAGTAAATTTATATGAGTTTAATTCAGTACCGCATACATCGAAGAACTGGAACAATTTGCCTGCTGCGGTCTTCCCGTCCGATTATAATTTGGGTGTCTTCGAGGCTAGAATCTTCAAGGCTTTTAAAGAACTAGTGCGCCTCACCATCAACAATTGCATCATTACTTACCATCAGGTAGAATCACAGTCAAGCACTAGTTTATATCAATTAAGAAAATATCATTGTTTAATACTTTCTCTTTATCGCTTCAGGAATACAATCAATACCTACACGTTACGGATACGGAGTCAGCAACATATCCAGCTTTTGATATTTTTCCTATGCGTAATAGTTAACTTCATTAGTAGAGCTAGAATAGGCTCTTAATAAACTATTGCGCCTCACCATCAGCGATTCTATCAACACTGTTTACCATTAGGTAGGATCGCAGTTAAGCGCTAGTTTAAATCAGAAAAAAAAAAGAATATTGAACAGCGACAAGCGCACTTCGCTGCCACCATTTTCAGCCATCCTATCCGCTATCCGCTATATTCTTCGCTTTCCTCTTAAGCCTTGTGGTCCTCACCTGCAGAACTGATAAGTATCGCTTAGACATCGTTGGGTAAAAATGGTCTGAATTTGTATACAAATAGTTTTGCCCTGTGCCGGCTTGTATTAAGTTGTAAAAGTTATTGTTCTGCATTTAATTATTTTGCGCTTTACTTCTTTCTTTTTTATCTGAATTTGTAAAAGTTAATATTAAATTTATAAACTACGATAATAGGTTGCGGATATGACACATACATGATATTTATATTTAAGGAAATATTTTTAAGATAACTTTCAGAATGTCAACATAAAAGATTGTAAAAATATTCATTCCGTACACTTTAGGGGTAGGACACACAAGACTACGAAAAGTCGGTTTTGCTGCGATTCGTTTCTGCCACTAAATTTTGTAGCATAACATGTTGACTTTTTATGACGCTATTTTAATTTAATATTGAAAATGCTACGAAGTAACCGTTTATATATATATATTTGTGACCAAAATGTCAGAAAAGTGATTGATTCCTCAAATCGGGGTGTTTAACCATAATTATAGTATCATTCAACATTTAAATGTTATAGTAAAAAAATAATTTTAACGGTTTGTATATCTCACGTTTATTATATCTTGTGAACCTTATTGAAATGAAAATATATTAAATAAGTTAACATCATACGAGACGCACCCAACGCTACCGCTTGATTCACCCAGGGCAGGAAGTGTTATTTCACATAAAAACATCATTTATCTACTGTACTGTCGGTTCACCCGAATATACCAGTATATCATGTAGATCACATACTTGATGTAATGTCCCGGTTGTAGGATCCCCTTAAGAAAAAGAGTCTCGAATTCCCTTCTAATGAAACAAAAACAATACCTATTTACTGGTAACGACGTGTACTTCGAAGCAACACCTCGGACAGTTTAGCTATGTAGAGTAATGTAACGACCTCATTACCGCCGCACTAACACAATAGTATATACTTACAGTAATATACGCACCCGTGTCGTTTAAGGCGTGCTCGGTCAGCTCCATGTATCAGGTCGTTAGTAGACATACATATATATTAAGACGAAGGGAAGATGAAGTTTTGCAATTTTAGAAAAAGAGTATTAGTCATTGAATTTACTGCAAAGAGCAATTAGCAGAGTTGACCAGGCTTGATATCGATACCTACTAGGACCGCGGGATGGTTTGAAAGAGTCATCGGGGCTGTGGAACACCAAAAAGGACAGAAAAGAACACAGATGAGTTTTAGTTAGTGTGAGTCTTTAACACCACCTGGGAAAAAAACTCTTATTTATGTTTTGCTGTTTTTAGGCTCGCACTTAGCCACTATCTCACCTGATTGAAAGTATGAATGAGGTCCACGATAGAGCACGCTTACCTAGTAGTAACACTCTTGAGTAAGGTTAGGAAATACAGACTCCGGCAGGGAATTCCACTTCTAAGCTGTATTCACAATTAATGTTTTCTCAAAAGGTTTTGTGCGTATGGGTGAGATATCTTCCATATATGTACCGGCGGCGCGTTGCCGTACTTCAGGCGGTCTGATGGGTGGGACGCGCTTGGCGGAATTAGGTTATTACAATCCTGGCACACACTCCCCAAAATATCGAAGTTAAGTTGATATTAACAAAATAACGAAGTTTTTCTAGTGTTAGCTTTATGTGTTAAAAATAAATAATCCATTTTTAATCATTTACATAGCATATTCGGCCGTTTTTAGAGCAGTGATGATGAAATAAATTACACAAAGTAATGCGCTTGGCTGGGTCTGAACCTGCGACCTACAACTTGTAAGTTGGGGCCGTTACCACTTGGCCACCACTGCTCAATCACTTACTGGCATCCAATCTATCTTTTTGTTACTATTTTTCTGTACAATGTCCGGGAAAGGCAAAGCTGGTACGGCAATGCTCCGCGAATTCTGTACTTTTGTTAATTTCGACTTTATGTTTGTAACCGTCGTGCTGTGTCTGTCCCAAATAAAAGTTTATTTTTTCTATTTTACTCCATTTAATGAAGTTGATTCTATTCTATAACTTGGGAAAAATCAAGGGTAAAAAGGGTACTTCATCGTCGACCTCATCCTGATTTGAGGTAGTGATTGAGCTCGAGTTTATCAATTATAAAAAATAAAAAATAAATTCTGTAAACGTTCAATTTGGAATAAGTACTCATGTAAAGAAGAAAAGAAAGAAAGAAGAAATAGGTAGCTACTGCCAGCTGCTACGCTTGTGTGATAACCAGTGATCGGAATATTATAGGTAGGCTATTTAGGTTCATTGACCGCAAACATTGATGTTATGGATATTCCACGGGATACCGGCTGATACTACGGGATTTCATTGAATTTAATTATTTTTGTCAATATCCATTCAGCTATTGGAGCATGAAAAAACGTCAAATATAAACACTTACAAACATTTGTTTGTTTGTTTATCGGAGCGAGAGGAAATGGCAGGAGATCTCTTTCTTCTTCGAAGCAGCCTGACTACTTTTTCCAGCTACTGTAGGCGTGGGTTTGCCGATGTCGAGCAATGTCGTCAGCGTGGCGACATTGATGGTAAAGAGATTTCAGCAAACTGCCTACGGTTTACTGAAAGCTGGGGCCACTAGGCGCATTAAGGTCGATACCTGCCGGGGTCATAGATTGTGCAAAAGAGAACCCCGGGGCCTTGAAACGAAGGTAAAGAAATAAGAGAAGTTGGTTTTAATCAGTAAAAGCCTGACACGCTCTCGTCAATCAAGTCATTGACTGATTTTCTACCTAAAAATAATCCTATAATTTTTATTTCATGAATGGCTTGTTTTAAAGAATTTCAATTTTAACGTATACATAGTATAATTTTAAAACTGACTTAAATTTTCATGAACGTGCCTAAGAAGTGCACTAAATACGAATCTATTGGCATGATCTTTCATAGTGAAAAACTAATACTTGGACTGACGTTTTATGTGTTCTGCAACTGTTCCCACATAAACAAAGAAAGCTTTCGAACTAAAGCGTTAACAAACAGAGCCAATTTCCAAACTTTACTGGTAAACTACGTCATCATAAAATAAAACGTTCCACACCTACTAACAAACGTTACATTTAATGCCGTAACTGTGGAAGTTTCCCGCAGCTCCGCGTCCCATTGTTCCTGCTATTACCCGCGGAAAGCCAGGAAGCCATGAATTTAACACACGACCAAATTAAGTAGACATGGGAACGGTTATGATGACTTGGGTGAACATATCGTTTTCATTTAGCTGTTTATTGCTGACTTTAAGGAAGCGAAATTAGTTAGTCCCTTGGTTTTGAGTGTATAATCATAAAAAGCGGTTGTGTTGTTCTTTTAGTCTCTGTTTATTTAAACTAATATCACAAAGAGGTGAAATTTTGGTTAGCTACTGATAGAATAAGTAAAGAAAATTTAATCTATAGAGTTTCGATTCGATCCGATAATAATTAAAGAAAGCTACTTTTCCCAACTAGCTTGGGCCCGGTTTTCTGCAACAGCTACCGCAACCTCATGCATGAGAGGCGGGTGCCTAAACAACTGAGTCATCTCGACTCTGCTGGACTCGTGATATCCATCAATGTTCACCTTATAATGTGAACAGAAAAAAATAGTGTACAATGAACGGTGAACGCACAGGACCACTGTGGTGATACTTGGGTGAGACATATATCCATCAGTGGACGTCTTCCGGCTGAAATGATGATCATGATGGTGAACGGGTGATTTGATTGTACAGAGCAATCTCTTAAAAGGGACTGAACGACAGGAGTTGGATTAAGATTTATCAGTTTACAAAAAAATCATAGACAATTTTATACAATAACGCATAATAAAAAAATACTCTAGTCCCAAGCTAAGCAGAGCTTGTATCATAAGTACTAGACAACTAATAAACATGCTTATATATTTCTAAATACATGCATAATTATTATATATAAATAAATAACACCCAGGTATGCCACGGCAGTGAATCGGAGACAAAATACTTATCTTAATACAAATATCGCCTTCATTTCCATCTGAATAATATTTTTATGAACACTAAATATAAATAAACATCAATGATCAAAACAAATTGAATTAAATATGAGCAGTTTGGCTAGTAAGTGGTATTAATTGTGTAATAGTGGGTCGGTAGTTCTGCCCAACGTAATCGCTGAGGCAATTATTTTTATTTACTGCCTCCCTTTTAGCTACGGTCGCTATATCTTCGGTTTTCTCCGGATTAGTGATAGGTAGTTTGTAAATATTAATGATTTTTGCTTTACTGACAAAACTAACATACATAAATAAATTTGTACCTTTGACGAATACCTTATTTATTATGAGATCTTAGTTTCTCACATTATCAAATATTTTTTCTTACTCCGAGTGGGCGAGAGAAAGTGTCAGGCTTTTATTGATTACTAGTAGTGAACATCTTGAGCTTCTCAGTACTTTAGGGCCTGCAGAGATAAAGCTAAAACGTAAATTTTGTGTTCGCGTCATATTCAAAGACACGTACTGGCTAAACTAATAGCCCTAGAGAAAAATACAAGACAAGAATTTGTATAAAATTAAATTAGCTTAAAAATACAAAAGAAATATGTCTAGATTTCATAGTTTCCTCAAAAATTACCAAATTAGTTAAATATCGGGTTCGTCTAAATATACTCGTAAATCTGCAGAAGTTTATAGTTGTGCGAGCATCCCGCTTGCTTGCCCCACGTCTCTCCGCAAACCTTATCTGAATTACGAAATGTTCGCAATCGATGTAGATAACTTTTATACAATAAAATTGTTTGTAACTTGATATATTACTTGAGCTTTATTTCATTGCAATCGGTTGACTATATCGAAAGATATACTTCATTTATTGACTGTTAGGCGGTATGAAGTCTACCAAATCAGCTAGTTAAATAATAAAAATATTGTACATGTATATTATGTTTGTAAGTATAATATTTTGTAAAAAAAACCAAGAGTGCAAATTTTACATCTTACTTAACTACATCTAAGTACCAATTATGGTTTCAATACAAATAAACATAAATACTGAGCAAAACAGTTTAAACTTTCGCCCTTTTGGAAGGACCAGGTCTCATCTAGTCTAGATGAACGCCCCCCCCCCCCCTCCCCCCGTTGATCTAGTGTAGTATCATTAGTCAGTGGAGTAGGAAGGATAATGTTTTCTAGAGGTGGCGACGGGTCGGCATATGGTGTTGGGTCTTCGACATTCTCGTCCACCTCATCTAGGTCGATAGGGATGGCGCTATTGCAATTTCGACCTTGGTAAAAGGAACAAAAGATAGAGCGTTTGAGCTAAAAAAAAGCTTCTGCCCGCGGCTTCGCAACAACTCTTCCCTACTCCACCCTACTATACCCTACTCTACCCTACTCTGCCCTACTCTACCCTACTTTGCCCTACTATACCCTACTCTACCCTACTCTGCCCTACTGTACCCTATTCTACCTTACTCTACCCTACTCTGCCCTACTTTACCCTACTCTATCCTACCTTACTCTACCCTACACTATCCTAATTTTTTTTTTCCGTAAGGACCTTTTCCTCACAATAAGAAACATAACAAAAAAAGAGTTAGTGAAAGCGATCCAGCCATTCACGCGTGATGGCGTGACCAAGGAAAGAGGGATTCATTTTTATACACCGCTAAATAAAACGAACCTCCACGGGATTAAAACGATCAAACGTTTTATTCCCGTGGAGGTTCGTTTTATTCAAGAAATTAATTTCGTACATGCGTAAATTGCTCTTATATATAATTACTAATTAAAAAAAGGTACTTCATTTTTTTATTTTATCTTTACAAATCGATAGTGTCTCATGTACCGGATCGACCCTCCACGGGATTAAAACGATCAAAATTTAACGGTGTGTATATAGATACATAGATTCACCAGATAAGAGCAGAATTTAGAACCATAACATAAATTATAGTGAACACGAAATTCATGAAGTATTAAAGTTTCTACCTTGAGTTACTTGGTACTCATCCTCGACAGCCAGTGGAATTTTGAGGAGCCCTTCCGTTGTCTGGTTCTAAAACTGGAACAAACTAGGGTTGCCCTCAAGCGGGTCCTACCTACCTAGCTTAGGGGCTCCAGACGTTGCCTGGCAGAGGGTCTACGCGAGGATGGAACACCACCGTAACCTCGTAGGAGCGATCGGCAGCAGCGGCATCCCATGCCAGGCCCTGGTACATGCCATGGATGGTCTGGAGCGAGGAGGAATGGTAGGCAATCACCACTTTATGCGAAGCAGATATGCAGCACCATAATTTCTAGCCAACGTAGGCGTAGGCTTGTAGACGAAGAGCAATGTGTAGCTCACCGTTAGGCTGTCCGGTAATCGTCTGGACTAAACCCGATTCGTCGACGGTGTATAGTGTTCCACGCACGCCTAAAAAAATACTATTATACTTCGGACTGAGAAACTAACCTTGTGGATTCCGGAAATAACAGAGGTAAGGTACGTCCTGTCAACACAAACCATTAAAGATATTCCTCCTACTGAAAACAAAATACTCGATAAAATTCCATTATCCGCAAAGCAAAGTGTTATTTTCTGGGAAACGATTCTATAAGTAAGTCTTGATTTATTATCTGTTAGTATTCCATTAGTCCAGAACCCGCAAAACGTTTCTCCCCTAAATAGAAAATAAAATATAATGGATCAGTTAAGGACCCAAAACACAGTTCAACTGCCCAGAAAATGGGAATTAAATTGACACAAAGAAACGTAATCGAATTGAGAATCGTACTTAAGTTCCGATTTAGTGATTCGTTACATTGTATCCCTACACACAATGGAGGGCTAAACACACTCATCTGGGTACAAAACGGTCTTTGTTAAGGTGGTATTAGACTAGAGCTGTAGCAGATAAACGCCTTCACCTTCGCAAATACGGAACTTCTGCAAGAAATCGTACATCCGCAAATGAATTCGCAAACGATATTGTAGCGGAGGTCTGCTCTCACTGAGTGAAGGCTCTTCAGTACTGCAGAGAACTCCAAGAGTTAAGTTTTTGCTTCCAAGTGCATTACCGCTGGCAGCTTCAGTAAATAATGGGAGCAACTTTTTAGTGGAGCCGGTTCACTTAATGAAATACTAAGAAATCTCATAGAAGAAGACGATGACGTGACGATGTTTCGACATTTCTATTTGAAAACAGATCCTCAACAAGTTGATTTAATTCTTTAATTATTTTCAACTCTAGTTTAGCTTATATTCCAAGTTAGATTGAAGGATCCACTCAACTCAATCACTATAATAACGATAAATATGGTCAAGTCGATTTGATATTTCGAGGTCAATGAGATCTTTTCTTATAGTTTTCTGCCTCCGCTTCCGTTAAGATGGTCTCCGTCACATACTTACATTAGACTATTGTCTTTTGTCTTCTAATGCCTTTGTTGCATGAAGATAATAGCAGCGCTAATGAATGTGTGCAACGACCAACATTTTTGTTAACGTCTGCAAGAAGTAATGAGGTTTCTTACAGCTTCCTCGGAATGAAAATGGTTTGTCAGGTGGAAATTTTCTCGCGAGAACTTAGAAAATGGAATAAGGGAGGATTATGGTGACTGATCCCAGAATAAAGTACAACATGTATTATAACTTTAGAAGCAGTTTATGTATAAACAAATCTTGCATCCTGAAGTGCTTCGCAGCTTAAAATGTTTTAAAAAGAAATATTACTTTTAGCCAAAAGGGGACAGCACTTATATAGTGACCACTGGGATTACTAGAAAAAAATGTGTGATGATTCATAATGGAGGATTTGATTATAAAATTTTTACACTGTAATGGTAAAACATTGCTTGGTAGAATAATTTGGCAAACAATCAAAACGGTTGTAGGTATATCGATCCGCAGTATTATGCTGTGATCACACTATCTATCTAAGTGATAGAAGAATAACATATAATAATTATATCCATAATACTTTTGCACATTATATACCTAAAGCTTGCGTTTAGTTTCTGTAATCCTCTCAAAGAAATATTAAAACAACCCATGTTGGCGTATCCACTATATTACAATAGTATCTACTGTAATATGGTGGATATGCAATAATCTGTTAAATACTAAATATTAAGCAATTAGGTTCCCTGCTAAAGACTCCTGGAGCTTAATACTATTCTATTAACGAAGACCTGAACATAGCAGTGTAATATTATACTATTATACAGAACTGTTATATTCATGTTAACTGCTCCGACTAGGAGTAAGTTGAAAGCACTTAGGACTTAGGCATTTAGAACAAAAGCTTATTGTGGGAACTGCTATTACTGTAGCACTATACAGTTTAGCTGTAATTCACATCAATAGCATAGCTTTAACTCTATAGAACGAGAATTGTTTTCAACAATGAATTAACATTTATGAAATCTGGAGAAGTTAATGTTAGAAGAAGTTACTCAGTTATTCACTATGTTTTTTCACTTATTCTTCTAATTTCGAGATCCAAGTATTTAGTTTAGGTTTTTGAAACTTCTTACAGTGTCTGAATTATTATGGTTTTGTATAGCATCCTAGCAGGTAACAATTGTGATTTCTCAATTGTTACCTGCTAGACCATAGATTCACACATATAAGGAAGTATTCCAAAAACCTTCGGTGCACAAGAAACTATCTTAATTTTTCCACACAATTTCTAAACTTACAGAAACACGTGAGCAAAGTTTCACAAGCGCAACTCTTTGCGTCTCACTATAATTCAATTGTCTCTATGTTAGCAAAGTTTCAGTCGCGGTCACAAAATAGCGAGCCATGCGTATAATGTGACCACACCACCAACTGCGGGCGACCCGACTGCTTGCTTAGTCACCGTACAACCAAAATTTTAACCCTTGTACACATAATATAGTTATTTTTTAACTAACATTTTTATTTAATTCTGTTATTAACATCTTTTGACTATATTTTTTTATTTAGAAGGGATATTATCTTAATTTAGAAGATATTTAATTTTCTCTTGTTCTGTCTCTTTTACTGTTCTCTTGTTTTTCATTGTTGCACATTATTCTGCCGTGACATACTGCGGACCGACCACCTGGTGAGAGTCATGGGAGTGCGGAGGATGCGAGACGCACTGGATTGGTCGTTGTAGCGACGCCGACTATGTTTGATATACACACATTTACGAATATCAGTGTGGGTTGTATGATGTATAATAGATTTAGTATAAATACTTAGTTTAGTTAATATTTAAGTTTAATATGTAATTATATTATATGAATTTAATAATTGTAGCAATCTGTAATCTTCTCTTGTAAACTTTCAAAACATTTTGCATATTCGATTGGTCCTATATTTTTCAAACCCATATTCTTACAAATTTCCAAATTCCTCATATAGAAAATACTGCAGATGTTTTGAATTTATAGGGAATACAACCGAGTAGCAACTCGCCGTCACAGAACCTCCGAGCTGCATTCCTGGGCGGTACAATGTCGCTTTTAAATGCCTCTGCACAGGCAAGGAATGCTGACCAAATATTTAGTGTGTAGTTATCGTGAATGCAGAGGCGGAATTTAAAGGATTTCCCAAATAGGCCTACTAAGTATTCTAGGAAATTAATACGAAAAGAATAACAGGATATAGGATGAAAATTCGAGGAACACAATATTCATAATGTTTTAATGGTAGAATTTTTCTACCATTAAAACATTATGAATACTTACACATTATGAACTTTTATTTTGAAATAATTTATCGTTATTTATTTTAATGTTTAAATGTGTTACTTTAGATTAAGACTTAACATGTTCTTCTCTAGCTTCCTACATGTTTTCCAACATTTCTTTTGATTTCTCCTTTTGCAGATCTGCTGGAAATTTTTTATTTGTAAATAAGCAATACCTTTGTACTAATATCTATATTTGTTTTATAAATTAATAAGCTTATAAATAAAGTTTGATTAATTTGTTAGCAGTACACTGCAGACTAACCCCTGTATTATTTTAACTTCTAACGATCCATCCTAAGGTTGACTGGTAGATATTGCTGTCAGCCACTGTCAGCCATAAGGCCGCCATGGTACCCATAGATTTAAGTTTATTTATAAGTTGCGTTACTATTTTGGTGTACAATAAAGTTTATTCTGTACTATTACATTCTATTATCTTTATCTATTTTGATGTGTACATAAATAAATAATAACCTTGAGCAATACTTTTTGAATGAAGTTAAGCGTTTCTAATTTTCAAGTCTGAACCTACCTAAACGGAATTTGAACCTCAACGAAAAACGAACACAAAACTCTCCAAATCATAAAGCAGATAACTTTTAAGCACTCATCGATCGAATCCTTTAAAAATCAACAAAAAACTAACGGCATTCTGTATTTGCCTATCTTTCACAACGACACGCTATCTCCGACACCTGACGCACACAATATCCACGACACTGAAACAAAAGCCTGCCACGCACTCTTCAAAAGCCTCCCCTCTCCTATTAGAGTAGTCCGGAACTTTCTGGCCTCCCACACAAGCGGCCATTACGCGCGTCTAATATTTGCTCACGTGTGGCTCGCCTTAATGGGCACCGTGTGATTCTGCAATCATTGTGCCACGGCCTGGATTTTAGTGGTGAGATGACGCACTAGGAGGATTTAACGTTGCAGTTACTTTCAAGATACCTCCCATTTATTAAACTATGTACCTGGAAAAATATATAGTTTGACCGAGGTAGGTTAGATTAGGTTTTTGTGTTAGTGTGTCATAAAATTGTTCAAAACAATAACCATGACCTTAAAACGCAAAAGCTAATTGAAATCACACGTCGTGTAGGTTTTAGTCAGTATAAATCTCTCTTTTAGAGAGTGAGATTATAATTATGTGATAATTTTCCATCTTCAATTAAAGGGCAAGTATTTGATTCTAAACATAGATTTTTGTCGTTTCATTGGTATATGGGTCAAGTCTAAAATAATGTATTGGTTTGAGCCCATACACAAAAATTAGAAAGAAAGCAAATGTTATATAATTTTCCCGAATATTATAACCCCATCACCAACTAGAATAGCATTAGCATTCAATCAGCTACGAGTATGGCATTGCTTTATTTATACCTACATTAGTATTACCTTAGTAACTTATACCTACTTTAGTAATACCAGCCACCGTAAGCATGGGCTTGCAGTTGACGGCGCCTAGTGTTTCACGCGCGCCTTAAAGAGATGGAAACAAGACTGTAGGGGCCCAGTAAGCCAAAGCCGGAGAAACCCGTGGTCCAAGAGTGCAAAGAGCAAAAAAGGAAGATATGTATGGTTTTAATCAGTAAAAGTCTGACACGAGCTCCCGCTCCATCCTAAGTATCGTTTTACTCAATAACTAAGCTGTAGAAGTCAATGGCAGTCTATTTATGAAACTGGTATCCAGCAGCATTCGGTTACATTAGAAGCTAACCCCAACTTAGCTGGGAAAAGACTTGGAAAACTGGCTGTTTCGTTAGTTTTTAAGACAAACCCAGCTTTTTCCCGTCATAGTGCGTAACTAATACTTTAATTAACAAACACAATATTGCGTTGCGAAACAAGACAGCGTCAATGTAGTCCTAGTGGTTTTGTTTTAGTAACATAAACGACAAGCATAATTTCAGTAGACATTAGAAATAGGAACTAATTAGATAAACTTCCTTACCGTCGTCGTACACCAGTTGATGTCCTCCAACTTAACGGACTCGCACTGTAAAACATGCATCAAGTGCGAACAAAGAACTAAGATTATATCTATGATAAAATGTTAGGCTCAGTGCCGGTTCTACTCCATAGCCACAGGCACATAGGTACACTGGTTAAGTTATCATTCAGTTCCTTTAATATGATTATTGATTGAGCAGAATGAAGCTGATACACGCGTCATGTTCTTGAACCGGTAGCGGCGTCGACAGTTGAAACAGATCATCTCTTAGCTACCATTAGCTTATTGTATTCTTCGTATCTTGAATGATATAACTATTTACGATATTGACACAATAGAAGAAATAATAATGTCACAAAGATTTTCGTTTTTACGTAATAGGATATAAAAGAGTACCCAGAAAGTTTTCGGCACACTTTCGAACAAGCAATATCTGTTTTTGAATTGTATTTGTGTCCAAAATAATAATAATTGTTACAATCTCCCTAAAGAAGTGTAACGCTGTATCGCAGCTATTAACACCCAAAATAAATTTATCTTTCTGACTGACTGACTTTTTGCCAATTGAAAAGCACTTGTTAATGATTTTAATGAAATAAACACAAAGAGTTTTAAGTAACAACCGGACCGTAGTTAATTATTTTGTTAAAATGAGTACAACAATTCATTCATGCTTTTTTAATAATTTCGCTTACTACAAAACTTACTTTTCTTGAAACCAAATATAAGATTCTGTCATGCAAATTTTTACTAAATTCATTGCTATGCTGATAAAAGTCGACTATTAGATTTATATTCCAGAAAAATGTAGCAAGAATAGAGTATATTTTAGTGTCTCCTGAAATTTTATTTCAGACAAATCCGTTCAAGAACAACGACGAATGAATTATTGCATTATCTTTTGAAAGTGAATAAGTCTTGTGTTCATATTAAATGGTGTGAGTTTAATTTATGAAACTGATAAGAACTTACAAGATTTATTTCTAACAGTTTGTTTAAGACTAAATGTTAATTTCTATGTAACCTACTATGTAACCGTGGCAAAAGTGGTGTGACGATTTGAGCAGACTTGGCCAGAGATCACCCTAGAGTTCTAGACAGAGGTTTGGAAGAAGAAATAGGAAACCTTTACCTAGCAGTAGCGCACAATATAGGCTAATAAAAAAAAATCTTATATTTTTAAGTTCCTTCCTTTATAAGATCCTTCGTTCGTTCTTTCCTACATTATATCAGTAGAAAAATATCGAATATAGTGAGTTGAAGAGAAAATTTGTTATCTGCCTTCACTAATCGTTAGAAAGACTTTTAATTAGTTATGTTGATAGCTTTTAATTTAGTTGGGAAAAAATAACTTGTACTGCAGTAACGTTACTCCAGCAGAAAGTTTTGTTTTTAATGAGTTCTGTAATATAAACATTAGCTAATTTTTTTTTTGTAATAGTTGTCTCGACGAGGTAAATGTTGAGATTTAATTTGTATTATTAGGTTTCGTAGTCAAGGAGATATTCAAGATTCTGTTTTTTTCAAATGACTCCTCCTATTATGGATGGAGCAACGGTGGAACTGTCAGAGTTCTACTTAAATATGTTCCTTCATCCTTTGCATTCCTGAACCACAGTCACTCTTTCAAACTTCCCTTACAGGCATCGTCCCTATTAGGTACCTTAATGATTTTGCTGGTATCTATTTTAGGTACCCGTGGAACACTACGACTTGGGCCTAAGCCCGTGCCTGCAGAGGCCGGATATTGCTCTAAGATACCGCACGACCGGGGCGTCACCATCGGCGGTTGCGTGGTAATGGGGATGGAGCGTGAAGATGTCCGTTTCCTTACAGTTGGGGCGGTTCTTATTTTTCTTTTCTAAGAATAAAAAAAAAAAATTGTTTGATTAATGATTTACGTATTCAGTCTTCCAAATTAAGCAATTAATTCAACGTACTCGTAATTATATATTTATGTTGTGTGAATCTAGTAACTATAATCTATTATCGCAACTAAGTAAAGAAAAATGCGACGATAACACGTTCTTGATAAAGTACCGGAATTTATTCTTATGAGATGACGAATAAAAGGTTAGGTTACCTACATATTCAAAGTTTTTTTAAGCTTGTCATACTTATCAAAATGTTTTCTAAATTAAGCTCTCTTGTTCAAAGTTTTCCTTTTCTCTAGAAATTCAACAGAACAGGTCCCATGGAAATTATTCCAATTCAACTGTAACCAATGTTATGTCTGCATTTATTCAGTCATTCTACAAAAGCAGCAAAAAGAGAGAGAGTATAAATATCTATCTATATAAAGATTTTTCTTTTTTACTTTACCATTAAGAATGGGCTAATTCTTATCAATCGATTACAACCTAGCCAAAAATACTTATGAGCAATTTAACTCAATCTTATTATATATTAATAGTATCCTAGTTTATTTAAAAAAAAGCCTGCAGTACTTTTTGAGAGTATCATAATGATAAAAATAATTTAAAAGACAAATATAAAGTCTGTTCCACAACTTGTACATATTGAAAAGGTTGCCTCAACGCCACTTATTGTACTTAGCTTTAATTACAGACTTTACTCAGGTAAAATTCCATCTCATATTAAATAATAATAACTTTATGTATTTAGGCAGAAGTTGTAATTTGTCGGTCAGTGTAATGTTATTGACGTAAAGCCGGCGCACGTTAAATAGAACACAATATTGAAACACAGACTGTGGCCGACCGGTAACATGGACCTGGGTTTATAGTGCAAATTACCAAAATGGAAAGTGTAGTTTTTCCTTAGAGCAGCTAAACACGGATAGTAAAGCTCTCATTATTTTGATAGCACCTCTGTTATAAATCAAAGAAGGTCACGTAGAAATAAACTAGGTCGCATCATCATAATTTCAGCCGAAATATGTCCACAGTTTGAAACAGGCCTCCCTCAAGTGTCGCCACAATGAGCGGTCCTGCGCGTGTCGCGAACATGGTCTGGAAATGTGAAAAAAAAATGCCTAAGGCTTTAAGTCCGCCTCTGTATTTTTGTGTGCATAAAGCATTTAATAAATACTTAAATAAAATAAATGCGTGAAAGTTTAAAAATAGTGAAAATATCTTTTATGGTTGCAAGTAAAGAATAATGTGAGGACAATGTAAATTATTTATCTACCTTATTATCTACTGAAAATCCGCCCCAGCTTCACGTGGGTGTTAGACATCTTAGAAATTTTCGGTAGAGTACATTAACCCTTCCTCATTAATCACTTCGTGTATTAGTGAAAAGCGCATGAAAATCCGTTAATTATTTTTTGAGTTTATCGTGAACAGACAAGTAGCCAGATATGTTGCGGGACTTTGTGTTTTATTGTTATGTGCGTACTTAAGGATATATAGACAGCGTGTATTAAAAGAATTAGATTTATCTGTTTATAACACTATCATTAATCAGATACCTACCTTAAAAAAAAAAGAGAGGTCATTTACGTATTTTAAGGAACTTTCATTCTCTCAACCGAGACTTATTCTGCCAAAAAACGTCCAATTTTAAATTACTTTTGACACTGATAGCACAAAATAGAAAGGTACAAAAGACAATCTCATGTATGTACTTCACTTTTTATACCTTTTTTTACGCCTACGCTCGGTGGACGCACACTAATGAGCGTTTGAGCCGAAACTGTTCACTGCCGAGGCGAACCGATATCGTGTCCGTGAGCGGTGTCTATGTGTGCGTTGCTCGAGCGCGCTTTGTACGTAGATTAACTTCTGTGCCTATATATTTTGTGCTAATAGTCATTTTGGCCCTCAGGTGTGAGCTAACATTCCAAATAATTCTATTCTTGCATTTTCAATTCCAAGTCTGCTTACATAGCTGTTCCCCAGTTTGTCGGCAAAACTTTCAGGGACCATTTTTCATACGAAGGGTAAAATTTGGCGAAATTCCTTTTTATCCCTTACCTAAGGCAAATAGGGCGTTCAGCCAATATTTCAGGAGCCCAATTTCAGGCGTTTTGTTGGTGATTCGGTTCACTGGGACTTGTAAACAAAAAGTTTCACGAACGAGGATTATCTTCAGATTGTGTAGAACTGTAAATATTACGATTTTGTGGCCGGATTTGAGTTTACATTTTGATTTGACTAACGTTTTTGGATTATTGCCTTTTTGTTGATTTTGAGGGTTAAGTTAAGAAGGAAATTTGTCATTTCTTTCAAAGTCTTAAGGTGTCAAACTCTATAAAACTACGAAAACTTTTATACAGTTATCATAACGAAACCGACTTTTTACTGTATTAAAAAGTAATGTAAAAGTTAAGGATAACCTAGTGTCATGAGGTATTCTTAGCATTAAAAAGGTAGAGTATATTCAAAGAACAAACCTGACACTGACGATTAAGAACATCTAGGTACCTGTAAAAATATTGTCTGTGTACATTATCTTGAAAATAATGTAAACAGACATTATTTAGTCACAATATCAGCAGTTCATATTTTCTTACAATAAATCGAAACAATTTATTCTGTATTACTAATGTAAGAACGAACAACTTCAATAATAATGATTCTTAATATAAAAAATTCACTGCTTACCTTTGCTAGATTTATTATTCATGGAAGCACAGCGCCGTTTTAAAATAAAGCCTTCTGCGAAATATCTGGATGTTCAATAACAAAGGCTGTGGCACAACTACAGCCTTTGTAAAATTGTCTGCAAAAAAATTGTGTGAATTTTGTCGTTTAGTACGAGATGATTGTTAGTCGGGCGGCTGGCGAGGAGCCAGGGACCAATATTGTTTTATTGCGGCTGTAAGCTCTATTTTATCGTAATGTCCGGAGGAAACTTGGAGAATCTGGCTCAATTGGAACGATCGTGAGCTAATCTTTTTAAAAGATAAGTAGATTTCCCTGCCGGAGAGTATGTTTCCTGATAGCATAAGCATAGCATAATCATCCGTTCAATGCTCCCACAGCTGGAACTCAGGCCTCCTCTCTAGGAGAGGGAATATCCACCAAACGGGCCCAATGCGGGTACGTGATTGTCACATGTTTTTAAATTTTTGGTTCTAGAACATGCCGGTTTCCTGACGTGTTTCCTGAAAGCTACAACTAATGTCTTAAAGTTAAGAGTTAAAGAATAGGTTACTTCTAAACACACCTGCTCCATCGTCGAACACATCATCGCTTACCATTAGGTGAGATAGTGTTACCGGTGGGTAAGTCATCTCATGACATCCCTCGCTCTTGGGCGGAGCGGGAGATAGTGTCAGACTTTTACTGACTAAAATCCCTATCCTGTTCCTTCTTGCCCTTCGGAACGGGACCGAGCTTCCCTTTTGGATACCCTGGCCCCAGTAAGCTTCGACCCAGCTGGGCCCCTGCTATTTTTGACAACTCCTTGATGCGCGTGGGAACAGTGCGCGCCATCGACGACTGGCTCGGTCCGGACAGTTACCAGACGGTCGGACAGCGAGTTACCCATTGCTCGCCGTCCGCATCCCCGCGCCTACGGTGGCCGGAAATCGGGATCAAAATTCCGGCGGCGGCTGGGGCACTGTTAGCGCCGTTGTAGCCTAATGGCCTCCTCGTTTGCTAATATTACAACTTCGCAGAAGGAGGCGACTGCCTGCTCCGGATCATGGCCCGTACCAAGGCCCGGCGCGAGAGATCACGAGAGAGACACGGTGATGCTCTACCCAAGCGGGGCACACCTCACCATTCACACGTGCTCCACCGTGTCCTCCGGGCGTTCCGCACAGTGGCGACACACGGGCGTCGTTTCCGCATGAATCTGGTTCAGGAACCTCCCGTACTTACCATGTCTGGTGAGAAACTGCGTCTTTCCACCCACGCCTCAAAGAGGAGACTTATCGCCATAATTGTGGCGTGCCCAGCACTGAGTTGCAATAGTCGCTGACGCCATTTCACCATAAGATCCCACCGGAGCTCTGTCCGCCATGCCGCGACCTGTCGCGGCAGCGGGCTTTCGGCCCGGCGTTGCATCTCCGCGCGCAAATCGTGCATGTGTGCAAGGACTGTTACCTCCAGATCCTATGGTGGCAGGCCAGGAGGCTCGCCGCTTCGTGGGAAACCATACGGTATCCCCACCCCATCCGTATTGCCTTGACCTTCTGGCATGCGTTCAACTGGGCACTCGGTCGCTGACGCAGCGATGCGTCGGTGTCCACACTGACGCCCCATAGAGGGTCGTGGACCGAACGATTCCTGCGTAGAACCTCCGGCAGCAGTCTGGACCTTGGGGGTCCAGACGCCTTCTTTTTTGTTGGTTGGGCAGTAGCCACTTGAGAGCAGCCCCAGTCCAGTTAAGCTTGGGAGACAGACGTCGGATGTGAGACAGAGGTCAACCGCAAAGCTAATCATTTAAAAAAAAAGCATATTCACGAAAGATTTAGTTAATTTACAATTTTTAGAGCTACAATTAACCTTTCAATCGTGGAAATTACAGACACAATAGAAAGACAATAGGTACGCGAAGCGCATTCACTTGGGGTTTAAATAGATGCAGATATTGTAGATATATAAAGAAAATTAAGATTTATTTTTGAAAATCGTCCAAAAGGAATAGAATCCGTGTTGTCGAAATAAAAACTATCGAATGACTGTCAAAAATGTTGGAAAATTATGTATCATTGTTGATAGATGAGAAAAAGGGTAGAATTTGCACGTTCTTATAATAGCGGGAATGACAAATTAGTTACTGGATCTACTTCTTTGAGCAAAACAACGCACATTTATACTAGTTGATAATTAATGCAAAACTATTGATTATTGAGGGGACACGAAAGTCTTCGCTTTGCGAAACGGTCATACTGATACTCTAAAAGTTTATCTACGTTATATCCTTAGTATATTAGAAACGTGATAATCATTGACAATGATGTCTAGCAGATAACATTTAAAAAGACTTAGGGTTCTTTAGGTCAAGAGTACCTAATTAAGTAACTCAAAGATTCAAAGCATTTTATTTTAACTAAACCATTTACGGGCACTTTTGAAATTGTCAATCTAACATTCTTAGGTAAAGTGCTCCATCGTTGTCTACATCTTTGCTTACCATAAGGTGAGATAGTGGTCAATCGCGAAGCTATTAATAATATTAATAGAAAAAACCAGTCAAGTGCGCGTCGAACGTCGGGATTCCGTACTTTACCTACGTTTATAGTTCAATTTGATTTCTGAATTACAATGCACTAAGTAGGTAAGGTTTTCATAACGTCCTAGACCTAAAAAGTTTTAACAATTTCCTGTAATCTCTTCTAACTTAAACACACAGAAATAGCCTTCGTCCTTAAAATTACAATTGATGAAATTCCATCTCAATATTAGCGAAGTGATTGACTGAAGGAAATCAAATATTATTACGAAAATTTAATAAAAACGAGTCTCATAATGTCAAGAAAAGAGGGAGGGTGCACTGGGATGGTGTCATTGTCACATAGACGGTGGACAGGGAACGGATATCATTTATATTCAAAAAAATAATCTTGACAGGTAATAAATTTGGTTATTAAAAGATTTCAAGTTTATTTTTGAATGTTACGTTGATTACGAATATAGAGTAAATTATTAATTTGTGGTTGTACACAGTTTTGTGGTAATTACAGAATTATGCCAACTAAATTTTTCGCTGCTAGTAAAACAAGCTGATAGTCTTTGTAAAAGCTATGTGAAAGAAATTGTTATTGTTAAAGTAAATGTAGTAAATGTTTTGTAAAAGAAATTGTTATTGTTAAAGTAAATGATAAATGATATTTATTTTGAAAATAGGTTCAAAAAAAAACTTTTACACGTCAAATCTTTTTTTTGTCAGTTTAAGCTAGATAAGGCCGGTGTTTCCTAGTTGACTACCTTGAGAAGAAACACCGAAACAAACTCAGGGGTCAAAGTCTCTTTTAAGGTCCACACAGGTACAGTTAATATAGTAACTAGCGTTTCAATAAACTTTTCGCAAAAAGTTTACTTTATAAATGTCAAAATCGTAGTAGCCCAGCAGGGCCTTAACCTGCCTTGCGGAAAAGTACGAAAGAGATAGTCACGGCCCTTGAACGCAAAAGGCAACTGAAAGAACACACGTGTACATGTATGGTTTTAGTCAGTAAATGCCTTACTCGCCCTCTCGCTCCACCTTTTGATTCCAATTCGTTAATGTTATGCCGTTATAACTATCAGCTACACAAACGTATACTATAGTCCTAGACACGATCACATAAGAAGTGTGTCAAGAACACAAAGGTGTTTTTATTTTGATTTTGGTAAAATATTTAATTTTTTCCTATTTTATTATTTTTCATAACATTCTGCGCTTCGTAATGAAACTATCAATAATTCACAATGTTATTATTTAATTTAATTTGTATACCTGTAAGTCTTGGGGGGGCCGGTGACTCGTAACACAAGTATTTTTTTGACCTATTTCGGGCACCAGTATCTCACAAATGTTTACGTTATTTAGATTAAGTATTTTTGTTCACCATATTGCATTTATGATGAGAAATTAGTTTATTGTTTACCTTAGGACGGGTCATTAGATGATTTCCCACCAACAAAATCACAACATTCATTTTTCATTTCTAAGCTAATACACGTTCACATCCCTAGCAAGTTTGAAACTTTACACGCTATACACGGTGATACAAATCGATTAGAAACAAGAGTCTAAGTACGTACTCTCTCAAGTACCTCTGAAGCATCCTCAACGTTATTATATTGTCGTTATAACTATCAGGTATTATAGTTGCCGAGTTTCCAGTCTTATGTTACTTAAGGGGCATTAAGGAAGTAACTTGTTTAAGTTGGAGTGAAGTTACATAGGTAAAACTTAGTTAAACTATACGTGAGGTGACGTTACTTTAGTGTAACACAAATCTTTATCGAATCCTTGACCTTTCACTGTTACTCGTAAAATATTAAAACCATGGAAAAAAAAAAGCTAAAACTGAAATATTTTTCTTGCTAATAGCAAATAAAAAAGAATAAAAGGAATTTGAAATTAGAATATCAAAAATTTCTATCTCGGAAATGTCTTTCATATGCCACTCAACGTAAATTCAAAATGTAGGCTTTGTAACCGCAAACAAAATAGGATCGCGTGCTTCAAGCGAACTCTTATAACCGATAAATCTTTTCACATCCGTAGCCAAATCGAGCCAATTTTTATAGCACCTATAATAAACAAATAAATGAACTGTCATTTGGTGGATTGTGAAAAAGGGTCGCGTCAAGAGATAATGATGTTTCTTTGCTATTTCACTGTCTTTGTCCCGTGTGTCACGCAATGTGTGCTGTTCAAGTAAGTGTTAGTACATGGTCTCAATGAAGTCTCTGAAAGCACGTTAATCATTTATGTAAAACCATTTTTTAAGAGTAAATATGGAGTTTTTTTCTTTATAGGGAACGACCTACCGATTGATTTATACATCGTTTACTAAAACATGACCCTGATGCTAAAAAAAATCTGTCACCAGTCTTAGCAAGGTGTAAAGTATTATTCAGTTATTGGATTATGAAGATGTTAGACAAGCAGTTGTTTTACTAAAATTTAAATAATACTAAGCTGTACCCGAATAGACTTACTATTATGCGGAGCGCCCGGAGGACAAAGTGGAGCATACGGCGGAGGTATGCCCCACTTGGATGGAGCACCGCTGTGTTTTTGTAGAGCCAATCGGCGGTGGTAACCTCCCAGCCGGGCCCCTAGTTCAAGACATAGTCTGGAGCCAAAAGGAATGGGAAACGGTTGCTTCCTCCAGCGAAGTAATAATACTAGTAAAGTGAGTTAAATGTGAGGAAACGGGCATCCTCACGCCGGTCGTAAATCGCAAGGCGATCGTCACTTTAGGCACAGATTTGCGGACGACATGCAATGGATAGCTCGCCGTCCGCAACCTACGAGTCATCGACAGCGCTTACTCCCGCTTTAAAGAGATATCGGTAAAACTGTAAAGGCCCATTAGAGCTGATGTCCGTTAAAGCCACGGAGAATTTTTTTTAAAGAAACTGGTGTGGATTTAGTTAGTAAAGGTCAAACACGCCCTGCCGCTTCACTCTAGAGCGGAGACGATTTCATAACTCAAAAAAAAAAATCTTGTTAGACTGGAATCCGACGTCAACATAATTGGGGAAAGGCTGGGTGAAATAATAATTAATTCCTACGTACAAAAAAGTTGCAATTTTATAATTATGAAGTTACTAGGTAGCTGTCCGCCCACGACTTCGTCCGCGTGTACTTCGGTTATCGCACTCTAAACGTGTTTTCTCGTAGAAATAAGATGTTTATCTGGAATAAAAACTAGCCTATTTTCTTTCTCAAACGCTATATGCATGCCAAATGTCATCCAAATCCGTTCAGCCGTTTTTGCGTGATTAAGTAACAAACATCCAAACTTTCAAATTTATAATATTAGTTAGGATTTTCCGGGTGATTTATTGTTTAAATTAAGTATTATTTAAAACAACATAATAATTATAAAAGAATTATGAAAACTTTTTGTGCTGAAAAACGCTAAAAATAGTTTTGTGAAATTACTTAATATACTTCTTTTACTCACGGAATAAATAAATTATAACAACATTTCATGCAATCCCGTAAATAAAACCAACAATTATTTCGGAAGTATTTATGCAGTTGCGTGTTCTGCAAGTAAGAAACATGCAACTGACATTCGTTAATAAGAAAAGTATAACTTTTAAAGCTCTTTTAAAATTTTAGAAATTAAATTCTTGATACAAGTTGGTTGAAATCGTTCTACTTTGTGTGATATAGTGCTTATCAACACGTTTAAAAGAAGTATAGTTTTGTTTAGTATAGTTATTAATTTCTTTATGGTTGCGATATAATCTAATAACGGGTCATTAGTTTTTTTTTCCTCACTTTCATAATTTGTTTTAGTTGCAGTATACATCGTGGATTGTAACAAAAAAATGGTTCTTGATATGATAATAATACTCGTATGCCGTACAATAATTGCCGTGAAATAAGTACAGTATTTTTTTTAAAATATTACTATAATGATGTGTGTGATTATTCCATAGAGTTTACTAAAAATACTTTTCTTTTATTTTTATGCCATTTTTAGCATATAAAAAATTAGTAGCACACTTTTTTATGTTTTACTATCGTTATTTAGGTTAGTTTTTGTTGTAAAATATCTTTCATTCAATTTCTTACCTTAGAAAGATCAACCCGTAAACAAAACAAAAAAAAAACAAACAAATCAGTGCCAATGTTAACCGAAACAAACTCGTCTAAAGTTAGTAGGTTTTATTTAGACTTAATCACTGAAGTATCCTCAGCCGCAACACTCACTACGAACTATTATGAATTGCTTTCGCGCTAGGTGTGAACTCATTGTTGCACAAATTGCTCGCTAGTGATGTGCTCCATTCTTTTATTTATCTTTTTCCAGCCATTGTGTATCTGTTTTTATTTTGTACAGATGAGTCGTGCTGAGGAAATATCCGATGTCCATTTGTATTTCGTTTATTTCCTCCGGTTTATTGTTCGTGATCATACTTTATGTTATTACTTTTTGGTGGAAAGATTTTATTTATGCGGTATTCGATTTTTTTTTACAAAGTGAGAACTCGAAGACGAAAAAAAAATTTAAAGCAATAATATTCACGTATCTACAGTATTCGTTCTGTTTCGTGGTCTCCTCACCACCTGATCTTTTCATCATACACTTTTTTGCTACACTCGGTTGATAGGTAAATAATTTATTTATTTAATATACTTATTGCAAAAAAAAACTGTACAAAGGCGGCCTTAGGAGTTAAATTTGCCATTACACCTTTGTGCATGATTTTTTATAAATTAAATTAAGTTGAACTTGACTATAATTACTTTATGGCATACTAACAGTATAAACACAAACTTAGATATTTTGATATTTTCTTTTTATGTGGTAGTAGTTTTATGTGCAGTATTTATGTCAATAACAGACGTGCACAGTATTTACAAAGGAAATAATCAAATATAATATAATTTACCAAAATAAGCATTGCATTTTTAACACCTGTCTTGATACACTCCAGAAGTGGACTGGAGCAGCAGTCTTCACTAAAACGAGACAGTCTTTCATGTATGAGTATATCATGCTAACACCAGAGGTTAAAGAATGCAAGAAGTTTTGTGAACGACCTCAGAAAAGCCTCGATATGGTCGACTTAGCTGAAGCCCGAAAAAAACCTGATAATCTGAAGCGAAATATCGGATTCTCTCATTTATTTAAAAAGCATTACGCCTCATTTATCCAACCCGTTCAAAAAAAAGTGATAAGATAAATAGCTTTTAAACGTAAAAGATTAAATACTTTTTAATGTAAAAAGATAAACAAATTGAGCAAACTGTCAGTAACAACAACTCGCGAAAAAACAAGAAATATTATTTAGCTTATTTAACCTGTCAATCGTGATAATGACAGACACAATTGAAAGACAATAGGTGCGCGAACGCCGGCGTTCGCTTGGGGTTTAATGAATTAAATTGTTAAAATAAGGTATTCAAATTATGCTTAAAACTCAGTGATGAGGCTTTTTTTGATAACTTCATTGTTAAGACATTAGAAAGTGACGTTATTTGCAAACGTCGACAGAACAACGAGGTGAGATAAAACGAGACTTTTTTTTTAATAAGATCAAAATAAAAGACCTTGTTGAAAAAAAGAAGTTGGTAGTAAAAGAAAAATTGATCGTGGAGATTTTTTTATATTCTCTTGAGTAAATAGTGACACATCAGTGATAATTTAAAGTAAAGGCCTATTTAGGGATAAAAATTAAATCATCAATATTAGAGCAAACTTGTTATATAGTGTTCAAATATTATTTAATCCATTTTGTAAACATAATCGTTAGATTTTTCACTGTTATTTTTACAAATGGGTGAGGTATCAACTTTTAAAATTGACAATAGACGTGTTCATACTGTCCAAAGTGCCTACATCAACCGGTCAATGTGAAGTCGTCTTTCTAATTTGCTATGAGCTAATTGGTCAAAATACCGCAGTGTCACAAGACGAAAGTCTATGACCAGTGCATGTTGCAAGTGATGACATATGGCTCCAAATCGTGGTCGCTTACAACGAGTCTCATCAGAAGGCTTAAAGTTACCTAAAGGACAATGAAAAGCTTGAAGTTTCCTTGCGTGATCACATCAAATATGAAGATATCCGCATGAAAACCAAAGCTACCGACATAGTTCGAAGAATGTCCAAACACAAGTGTCAGTGAGCAAGGCACATTGCTCACAGAATAGATGATCTATGGAGACAAAAGGTTATGGAGTGATGAGACCGCATAACGGAAGACGCAGCGCAAACCTTCCGGTTTCGCACAAAGCAGAACAACGGCTTGATGTGGGTCGTGGAAATTCGATGGATTCGAGACGCACAGGGCTGGTCGTTATGGCATCACTTAGTCTTTTGGCTGGAATGATGATGATGATTAATTGGTCAAGGGGCGTGGCTAGGCTGAGTGATAAAGATGAATCACTATTTTCATAAAGCGGACGGACTATAGTATCTAGACTGTAATATCTGCTTCACACTGAGCTCATTGATTGGTACATCTTTCAGTTAAAATTTCCGCTTATAACTCCAAACTACAAGACGTAGGGAGTCCTAACAGGTAACAAAGATAACAAAAACCATTAAAATTAAAGCGTAGTAAAAGTTAGAGAACGACGTCCCCTTCCTAGCGTCGTCAGAACAACGCTTGTTAACCGAGAGTTTAATTGTTAACACTATTTCAAGTTTGCTGTTTAACTTGACGGTTCCCTCACTTCAGCGCGCTTTTCACTTTATACGTAAATATACAAGTTGCTTCATTAATGCTATCTTTTGGACGATTTTGAGGAGTTACAGAAGGGAATTTCTATGAACTATAGGTTGATTTTACTGATGTTGGATACTATTCAAACGAAAATTTTGACCACATGGCATTTCGAGTGAATGATAATGCTAGAATATATACATTTGTAGACTTTTTACAATAATTACTATGGAATTGTGAAATGAATTTTCACAAAAAATAGGGTGGCCAAATCGGATATCACCATTTAGGTGTAAAAATTTGATAAAAAATACGACAAGAAGCTGCCGCATTTTTTAAAAATATAATGATGGAGATTTGCCAGATGTACTTGTCGTAAAAAATGGAAAACCACTTTGCGATAAATTTAAGTTTACTTTAAAAAAAACATCATTTGAAGTTTCCTATACCCCATTCACACATTCAATATATCCACTAAACTAAAATATTTTTGATTACTCTTAGTATCTGATAGGTCTGTCAAGAGTGCATATTTAAGCTCTTTTCTTCAGTTCTATAAATATTTTTTTCAAAGTAAATAGAGTAAACCTCAAATCACATTCCCTACCCTGTAAAAATTTACAATTTTAAACTCGGACTCGATACCATTCATCGATACGATAGTTCGTTTCGAATTCCTTCAGGTCGTTAGAGTGAAATAGTCGGCAGAAAGATTAAAGATTGTCGTTGGCGGGCAGCTATCGTTTGATCCCAACTTGCCGCATTATTGTCGCGATCAACCCAACTTGCCAAGTTAAAGCGCCGTTCCATTGCTACGTGAGATTTCCGCACAAAGAGTAGGTATGTTTATCGGCTGTCACTTGTTTGTTATATATACGCTAACTAATATGCTTGTTGGCTGAATGTGATTAAACGGTACATCTACTGTGTTATGTTTCTCTGCCCTCGATTGACTAGTAGTAAAAATATAGTCTATTAAGCTCGCTTTGTACTCCGGGTCATGAATTAACTAATATCACAAAAGTGTGTAAGTGTATGTACGTAAGTCACTCCTACACGCTCAAATTCGGCTGACCGGCTTTGGATGATAGTTGATGATGATGGACATGGTTAGATCATATCCTGGAAAAGCACATCGGATATTTTTTTTCAGGGTTTATGTTCCTTTTGTATAGTTATTCACTGTCGTGCGGGCGAAGCCGCTGGCAGCAGCTAGTATTAAACAAATAGACCAGCCGGCAACGTGTGGACGACGATCGTATGTAAGATAAGGTAACAAAGCCCTGTTGAAGGGGCCTCTTATTTCTGTCTACAGGAATTAGAGAAAACCAACACGAAGGGGATGACGGGGAATTCATTTACTCACTTTGCTCGCTTACTTTAATCTATGTCATGCTTTTGACATAGTTACTTAAATTAAAAATTCGTTAAATTGTCTCAATCATTAAAAAAGAATCAGCACTATCATTATCATAAAAAAATGTGTGACTCTTCTATTGATGGGATCGACAAAGCAAGCGTCCATGTGTAACGTGACAACGGCTCGCATACCAATCAATAGAAATCCCAGCTTACATTTTCATTCAAAGTAAAGTTCTGCTACACGTGTATAGCGTGATTGCAGCAATGAAACAAGGGTTTTAATGTCCCGTCTGGGGAGTAAAACTTGCCCAGACAAATGGCCCCGCCCGGAGATTAATCTAATAACATTCCTACTAAGTTTATCTTTGATTAAATCTATTGGGTATTAGTGAGACGGAATTTAAATTAGGATTCGGATTAACGAATAGTGGATGATGGGAATTAGCGTTTGTAACTTTGATTTTACGCTTAGTTGAAGTTGAAAGAAAAGTTAGCGATGACGAAGAATTTTCTTATTAGATCCAAAATTTAAATATAATTTTGGATCAAATAAGAAAATTCTTTGCCTTCCAAAATTATACCTTTAACGTGGTAAATATATTGAGCAAATCTCTTTTCACTATAAGAAATTAGTTAGGTTTCCGAAAGACAAAACTAGGTTCCTTTTTATAAAAGAATCGCACTAGATTAGTATCTAACTACAAACGTTTGCCATTTAATAACATTTAAGAATTACAGAGTTAGGACCTCATTGGTCCTAACTCTGTAATTCTACCTACAAAAGAGTCGTAATGAGACTGATTGGTATCCACCTTCTTACTAACCGGTCTTAAATAAAAAAAAAAGATCATTAATATCATCAATATACGTACTACGCACTAGATTACGCGTGCCGAACACCAGTTCAATTGACTCAGGCAGGTGTAATGTACATAGTTCGTACACCTTGAACATTATACTACGTTGAACAAAATGCGAGGTGCCACGCGACATTCATGACGTTTACGACACTTTAGTCGCGAAAAAAGAATCCTCTAAAAGCAATCTTAGCGCTGTATGTTACTCGTATAATAGTTCTGTTAAACGTAATGCTAATGTAGCGCTACAGCGAATTTTTGTTTAACTTTTGAACGTGCTAGTCTATCGGGTGCGTCTCATATGATATGGCATTAAGTCCGCCTTTGTACTCTTTTGTGCATAAAGAATTAAATAAATAAATAAATAAGTTCTAGTGTGCACACATTTAAAAAGAAAATGGATCACCATTTTTGTGAGTACTGACCGCGTTATGCAAATCAAATTTAATGTAAGTTTGTCGAGCCATTTCCAACGACACAGCTGAAAACGACTATAGGTTACGCTTCACCAAAAAGCCAATCACGAAACTAATCCCCCAGTACCATCCAGCAGCTGCATCGATATGTGAGCGCTTTGTTGCAGCGGATGCATTACATTGCACGAATAAATTAGCTCCGCGGCTGCCGCCTCAAAATATTGGGTGTTTGCCGCAATTTGGACTTTCCAATATAAAAAAGCATTTGGGACGTTTGTTCTGAAAACGACGCTTCGATGCTTTTGAAATACTTTTGAACATATTGGGATGTGATGCAAGTTAAAAACATTGTAGAAATGTGAACATCAGAGTGGATAAATCTAGATAGAAAGGGAATTACTTAGAACCAGTGAGAAGCTTAGATCTTAGATGTTTACATGAGGTATTTAAATGCCAAAGCTTTTTTTTTAAATGATATAAGCTAGTGCTTCCCATCCACTGCGATCCCACTCGATGGGTATGCAGTGAAGCAATCGTAAATGGTAAATCGCACTAGTCTAGAAAGAGCCTTGAAAAGACCTAAATTATAATCAGATGGAATATCATTAAATTCTTATGTTTAAATTAATAATAATATAATATATAATTACCAAATATACGCTGAGTATTTTTCTTTCCTCAAATCGCCCTAAATATTTATTAAAAAATCGTGCAATACAAAGATTTAAAATCTATAAGCATACGTACTTTACGTACATATAACATAGCTAATGCCAGGCAAAGCCCAAAAGACAAACATTTTTCTTATCCTTCATCCAGCATCAACTTCAAACAGTTCTAAACTTTTAAAACCACACAACAAACGCTGGAAGTCTTCCCACATGAAGTCGGGCCTTCTGACTGCGGCCGTGCGAAAGTTTTTTCATTTTCCGGTAAGTTGTGGCAACTCGAAGCTGTATTAACGGTCAGTGCCAGCTCTCAACTTGTCATTTACTTCGACGTAAAATAATCGGCTTTTTAGTAACTGAATTTGGACCATATTTCTGCAGAAAAGTTCTTTCTTTTTAATATGGCACGTTATACGTGTAGATATGTATTTATGAATTTAAGTTTGAACAGCAAGAATGCAGCTTCTCTAGTGCTAATTGAATTTCTTCGAGTTCAATCACCATATATGAGTATTTATGATATAATGTTCATGCATAATTCAACCTAATCTCATAAAAGCCAAACATGATTTGTCGCAATAAATTCATTATCACTTACGTGCACACATTGTTGATAGAGCAATCACTGCAAACAAACACAGCAATAGACTGCAAACGATGAACGAACACGTTTCCCGTAGTCACCGGGGATGGGATGGGATACAGATCGCTGAATCACAGTTGTTAAGTAGTTTGCGAGCGAGGCAAGGTAACAGCATTTCCTAGTTTTTGTCGACACTCGCAATATACAAGTTTGTTTTTTATTGTGGGTACTGTGGCTTCAGAATAAAAGGGCAATAAGGTACTTTTGTTAGTTTCTATTGGCATGTTGAACGACGCCGCTTTTGTATGTGCAGCAATTTTAAGAGATTTGACAGATTTTTTTCTAGTAGCACCATAGATTTTTTTTTATAATTATTATTTTTATTGTGCTTTTGGGTACAATGTCGATTGGTTTGCACTGTTCTGTCATATTGTATCTATATATTGTAAAATTAAACATTCTTTAAAAGAGTAACCACAGAGTTTCCTTTCAGTGGATGTTTGATTTTTTTATCCTGGATTTGCACCTGCCTAGTGAATAAGATTAGAAGACCTGTAAAATGTGGTTGTTGATATGATTTTGGTCAGTATAATTCAGGTTTGAAATATTTAAATTATTGTTATTGTAGTTATATCCATTTGTTCAAGAAAAATATGCATGATGTAATCTTATGTTTTAATCTAACTTATAATCAAAGGAACTACCTTCCAAGTTAACAATTCAACCATACAAACACAATGTAACGAGAGGCCAATACCAGAAAGCTCGGGGTTTGATATTATGAGTTATGGGTATATCTGTGGTTAGCCGACCAGGAAGCAACTAATGTTACCCCCATGCCCGATTAGATCTACTGTTACCAACGTACTGTGACACAACAACAGAGTAGGAGGTGATACTTTGATTACTTTTCTTGTGTTTACAGCTTAAGTTTATAAGGAATGTTACGGGCGACGATTACTTGAGTTTACAGGTGTCGATCGTGGCAAGGAGTGCTGACTTACTGGATCAGCGTGGTACATAGTCGTTTATATACCGTTTTGTAGGGCCCTTCATTAAAATTCTTTTGAAGACGACTTATCATGTACATATCGCAGTCAGGCCCTGCTATCTGTACAATTTCGGGCGAGCTTCACCAGCAATGTTGGACCAATTTCGAGTTCCCGATGGTGCGTAGTGTCGGGCCTTGGTCGAGGCCATGGTCCAGAGCGAGGAGGAGTGGCAGGCGGTCGCCAACTTCTGCGAAGCAGTAAGGCTCGCTAAGGAGGAGGCCGACCGCATCAGGCAACGGCGCTCTCGTCGCCGCCGCCGGGATTCCGATCCCGATTTCCAGCCACCGTAGGCGCGGGCTTGCGGACAGTGAGCAATGGGTAGCTCGCTGTCCGGCCGTCCGGTAACAGTCCGGACCAAGCCCAAGTCGTCGACGGCGCGCGCTGTTCTCGCGCGCCTCAAGGAGCTGTCAGCAATAGCAGGGGCCCAGCCGGGTCAAAGCCTACTGGGGCCAGGGTTATCCGAAAGGGCGCTCGAGCCCCGGTATGAAGGCTTGAAGGAACGGGATGGGTTTTTTAGTCTGTAAGAGTCTGACACTATCTCCCGCTCCGCCCAAGAGCGGGGGTTGTCATAAGAGGATTTTTCCCATCGAAAAAAAAAACTACAGCAATGTTAACTAACCTAATCTATTGATCCTCTGTAAAAATAAAACTGGTTGTCGTTCTCATATGAAATCAAATCAGGTATCTACTTTATATCTTCTCTTTATTCCAGCCCTTACTCAAACCTAAACCACAATTTATATGTGTCGATAAAACTGCCACAAAAAGTAAACACCTGTAGATATTCTGATCATGTTCCCAAAAAGATAGATACCCAGTGTGGGCGCTCCGGGATCCTCTGTAAACCTCAAACTTTAATAGAATAGAAGTTGTTGCCAAGTTGCTTTATTTCCTGACGAAACGTGCCCCGAGCATCGAGTCACCAGCTGATACAGACTTCAAGTATTCTACAGATGTTTCAAATTTTCTACAAACTTTTACAAAGATACCAGAGGCAGGTGAGGTCTTGGATTTCGTTTCTAATGTATTAATTTAATTCTAAATCAATCGCAAAAGGAATACTTAAATGAATGTTTAATATTGATAAAGGAAGTTTATTTTAGAATTTGCTGCTCATAAAAGTCTGAATAACAATGTTACGGTAAGGTCAAGCAGATAATTCGAAGAACAGACTTCCTTGTAATAATCAAATTGGCGGTCCAAAACCTTCCTGTCGATATTTCTGTAACCATTTCTCCCTCGTACACGACCAAAATCTTACGTCGTCAACACATTCAATATTCCATTTCAGAAAAAATATATCGCCGAAATCTCTTCAAATATTGAATAATAATAAAACGAATATTAATATTTCGCTATCTGCAAACTGACGGTGACTGAATCATCGATGGCGACATTTCCTATGTCAATTATAAATGTTTAATGTTATTCTGCTTTCTGCTCTCCTTCATAATACATTTTGGAACAGAGTTTATGGTAAGGGAATTTCAACTCTACGTATTGGTTTTGCAGTCTGAATTTATTCGGATGGGTTTAAGCCTTAGAATGTGGTCGAAGTAAAAAGACATTGCGGATAGCGTATCAAACTTTTAATGACTTCGTCTTTTCGAATTGGTTTTCTTTTCCCTCAAAGTATTTGGGCCGAGTAGGTAGCTACGTTTAAGCTACGTAAGTTGCATATGCTAGGTTCTCTAAAGTGTAGATGTAAGGTCACTATGGGCGCTCTAATAAGTGAGCCCAGGAGACTGCACACGGTGTCAAAAGGGTCTATAATCCTACTTCACTTTAATGCTAAACTCGACTGTGTTCCTTCAATTGCCCTTTGTGTTCTTAAATCATTGTAATGTTGTGTCTTTCAAACAGCCCTGCAAACCCAGCAAGTTTAGGCTCTAGCAGGCCATGTTAATCATGCTGACATATTTTGAGGCGTCCATGGCTGTAGGCTGCAATACAAAGCGCTGTCGACCCAGGCCTGCGTGAGGGAACGGTAAGTTCTCTCTTTGAGGCGTGGCTGGAAAGATGGCGTGCTTCAAGCGAACTCTTATAACCGATAAATCTTTTCACATCCGTAGCCAAATCGAGCCAATTTTTATAGCACCTATAATAAACAAATAAATGAACTGTCATTTGGTGGATTGTGAAAAAGGGTCGCGTCAAGAAATAATGACGTTTCTTTGCTATTTCACTGTCTTTGTCGCGTGTGTCACGTAATAATGTGTGCTGTTCAAGTAAGTGTTAGTACATGGTTTCAATGAAGTCATTGCGAAAGCGACGCCCGGGTGTCGCCGGTGATGCCCGGAGGACACGGTGGAGCACACAGTCGAGGTGTGCCCCGCTTGGGCGGAGCATCGCCGTGCCCTCGTGGGGGCGATCGGCGGTGGAGACCTCTCGCTCCGGGCCTTGGTTGAAACCATGGTCCGGAGCGAGGAGGAGTGGCAGGCGGTCGCCGGCTTCTGCGAAGCAGTAATGCTCTGAGGCCGAACGCATCAGGCAACGGCGTTCTCGCCGCCGCCACCGCCGCCGGGATTCTGATCCCGATTTCCGGCCACCATAGGCCCGGGCTTGCGAACAGTGAGCAATGGGCAGCTCGCTGTCCGGCGGTCCGGTAACTGTCCGGACCAAGCCCAGGTCGTCGACGGCGCGCACTGTTCCCGCGCGCCTCAAGGAGTTGTCAACAACAGCAGGGACCCAGTCGGGTCGAAGCCTACTGGGGCCAGGGTTTAAACGTCCTCACGCCCAAGTCGCCGAGATTCCGACCCCGACTACCAACCACGGTAGACGTGGGCCTGCGGACGTCGTTAACCGGACCAAGCCCAGTTGTCAACAGCGCGTAGTGATTCACGCGCTCCTCAAAGAAATTTCAGCAAACCGTAAGAGCTGAAAAGGAAATCGTAGTCCTAGAACGCTAAAGGCAACTGAAAGACACAGATGTGGTTGTAGTCAGTAAAAGTCTGACACGCCCTCTCGCTCCGTCCTGAGCGTGAGAAGTCATTGGATAATTTCCACACTTAAAAAAAGGCTTGGTATATTTGGACGTCGAGCTGCAGTTTCAAGCCCTTGATTAGCCTTTCGAACACCGTAATTAAAGACACAATAGAAAGATCATGAGAAAGCGAACGCCGGCGTTTGCTTGGGGTATAATGAATTCCTACATTGTTATTTCTATATTGTCAGTCTCGTTTCCTTTATTGCCTTTCGTCGCTTGGCCCACACAATTAGCTAAAATCAACAAAGTGAGCAGAGTCCGCCATAGTGGAGTTACTCCGCGATTCCGTTTGGACCGCTCAATACAGTCGCTCTATTATATAATATCTGAGCGACTCGCTCTCGATCATAATTGATGAGATCAAATAACTCGATCCAATCGAGATTCTATCATTTTATTGGAATGAACTGTAATCAGATTTTTTTTATTAACTTTCAATATTTTTAAAAGAACTCTCTCTGGAAGTAATAGTTAACTTTCAGGATTACGGGATTATTTGCAAAAACTAGCCACGGCCTTGGAATCCAAAAGCAACTGGATAAGCAAGGGCACCTAAGTCTAATGACTGTACACCGCTAAATTTTGATCGTTTTAATCCCGAGGAAGGTCGATCCGGTACATGAAACAATATCGATTTGTAAAGATAAAATTAAAAAATAAAGTCCTTTTTTTTTAATTCGTGTTAATTTACGTATGTACGAAATTAATTTCTTTAAGAAAACGTCAGCTGAGCAAGTCCAATGACCTTTAGGTAGTAGTCGGTGTTGCTTACAAACTATATACAGGTGTTTTGAAAAAAGGTACTTTATTATTTTTATTTTATATTTATAAATCAATAGTGTTTCATGTACCGGGTCGACTCTCCACGGGATTAAAACGATAAAAATTTAACGGGGTATAGTACCTACATTCTACATTTGTTTACAAATATCCTACGCCGCCGTTCAAAATATCGCACAGCTTACCAACCCAGTGTATCCCCGTGACGCCTGTATATCACGTCGGACGCGACAGGTGACTCAGTGGGTGGCTCAGTGTACTCCGCTGTCAACCTGGATTTCCTCACGAGCTCCAACGTTGTTTGAAGCCGGTTTCCGACTTGCAAGTGATTTATCAAGTCTCTACGGTATTCCACTACAAGTCGCCGGATGATACTGTGAAGGCGGATATACAATGAAGGGATTCTGTGTGATTAGTTAAACTTAATACTTGTAATATTATAAAGAGGTAGTTTGTTTTTTTTTTTTTAGTTTGTAATAGGTAATCTCTTGAAGTATTGGTTCGATTGCTAAAATAATTTTCACAGAGAGAAAGCTGCTTTATTTTTGAGTGACGTAAATTATATTTTATGTTTGCGAGCAAAGCCGCAGGCAAGAGCTAGTTTTCAATAAGATTCGACATTTAACAAACCTTTCATACTTTCCGATTTTATTATATTTGTTCGACGTGTCTAGACTTAAATGTTTATGATTACATCTACGAAACATAGGTAACTACTCGTGATTTTGACGTTATGGTTGGGGCGGAGGTTGAGCGATTGGCTGCTGCGCTGAGCCGCGGATTTGATTCCCACGTGGAACAAACACTTGAAAGACCTACAGATTTCTAGTTGTTTCGAGTCTGGATGTCTTGTGTATCTGAGTTTACACGTTTGTGAATTTATCCACTATACAAGCCGCTGCAGCGCCTACAGCACGAGCAATTACACTGCTCAACTCTTTGCTCACTCAGCATATAGACCTGGATATCTTCCATGATAAGCTATAGCAAATTTGTAAATCTATATATTCATTTTTAAGTTTTTTGTAATTTATTTGTTTTTTTATATTGTTAGTTTGGTTTAGTCTTTAAGATTTTAGAATATAAGTGTTTTAGTCCTGCACTGTGAACGTATATTTTTAAATAAATAAATATAAGCCTAGTACGGGGTAATGTTTAAAAAAACTGGGTAAGTGCGAGTGGCACTCGCGCTCAGTGCACGAGTCCCACTTCCGTAAAGACTTACCTTTGAAAACAGTTGAATTCCCGAATTGAGTTACAAATTTTTTTTTCGTGACGAAACCACAAATTTACAGTTCAGACTTTTCCCAATACTTGTGCTATGAGACATTGCTTCGTGCCAAACTACAGGATTCTAGGTAAACAGGAGACTATCGACATATACTTTTTTTTTCTTCGATATAACGAACTTCCGAATTAACTAAAAAAGAGGTATATGGCTATACCTCTTTTTTAGTTAATTCGGAAGTTTGATTTTTTTACAGCTTCAAGGAACCAAAAACTTAAGTATATTTTAATTTCAACTTGATACTTCTACGTGTTCCCGGGATAAAGGGAACCGCTTTTTTCTTTTGAGGTACTAAACCATAAATAGAAGGAATATATTTAAAAAGTCTGTATATAGGTATCATCTAATAATACCATGACCATGTTGGGAAAACATCAAGTTCCGATAGAAACACGACAAGTACTACTATGTGCAATCACCGCTCCATCACCGACTAACGTCGTCACGTGCCACGCAGCTCGTACTCGTATTAGAAAATGATATATTGCCGACACCAACATGCTTTGTGCATGGCAAGAGGCTGTATTGGTTGATCACAGAACGGCCTAGTGAGCATAGCCAGATGCTTTTCAATTCCTGGCTGTAGTAGGCAGACTCCTTTATTATGTGCCTAACAAAATAATAAAAAATAAAAAGTATTACATTTAATGCGAATAAAAAACAAAGTTTACTAAACCTTATCCTATTTCAGAGCAAAGAAATTTAAAATTAATGCTAATAATATAATATTAAGTGATTATTTTGTATAAACCCCTCTACAGGTGAAGACATCCTCAAAGAAACCCATATTTGTCTATCTTGGGCTGTTTGCAACCAGCATTGTTTGAGAACCTGCCATTATTTATATATCGTCCACAGATGGGGGTTCCTGGATGATTCCGACCTTCAGTGTTTGTGGAGCGTCACTCCCCAGACCATGTCTCACCTTCCATGCTGCATAACGTGCTCTATTACATGTTCACGTAGGGGTTTAATGATAGCATCAGTGGACGGCATTGCCGAGGTCGAATACTGGGCCAGACATGGAATTTAATTAGTTTTGCCATCGACACGCTAAGAAGAAGAAGATTTAAACATTGTCCGCCCATTTAGTCTGCGGTCTTCTTCTGTGCCATTTTCTACTTGGACCTCTCTATCACTCGTCTGATGTTCTTGGCACATGCCCCGCACATTTCTATTTCAGATTATAAGCATAGTTTATTCAGGATATTTCTTATATATAGGATATTTTTCGGCAGTACATGTCTGAATCATGTCTAACGGGCTGTGAGTCCGAAAACCGTTGGATAGGTGTCCAAACATAGCGACACGAAGGCGTGGCAGACCACGCAGAACACGGTGGGACGACGTGTATGGCTTCTTTATGAATTTGAAGAAGAAAGCAAAGGAACCGCAATCATTGTACATAATGGAAGCCTTTTCCAGCAGTGGGCCAGTACCCATAGCCAAGTTGCTAATCTGCAATAGTTAACGCTTGTAGAAAGCTTCAAATGTACGGGAATGACGTCGTCTTAACGCTCAGTCACGTGGTCAGAACAAAAGAATTGGCGGCAAGGTCAATTCGAAGCGTTCGGCGCAAGTGAAACGGTTGTAACTTGGCTAAGGGGGCAGCTATAATAACAATCTACACTATTAACAAACTATTATAATATTATAAAGAGTTAAAGTTTGTTTTTATGCTTTTTTGTTTGTAGTAGGTAATCTCTGAAAGTACTGGTCCGATTTTATATACGCGGGCAAAGCCGCGGATAAAAGCTAGTAATTAATAATAGAATATTTCTTCTACAGATAGATTCTTAATTTGAGTGCCAATTTTTTTTAAGACTGCTCCTTTGCATCCTCCGTTGACAAGTTCTAATTTATTTTTAAAGTAATAAAATATTTTAAATGCGTCCATAAACCACTGTTACATTTCCTTATTTTAGTACAAAAGAGTTTAAAAAAAAGGGTTTTACTACATAATTCGTGGTCGCATTGTAATTGCAAAAACATTATACGCAGTTCATTAGCCGGTGGACCTGCGGTTCAAAGGGTGTGTTTTATAGCCACAATAAAAAGGTAAAATAACGCAAATTAAGACAGTTTAACTGCCCTGTTGGGTTTTCGTACACTTTGTTTATTTTTTACTGTATTTTTTAATAACCTAATATCAACATTTTTTTTTGAAAATATTTTATTATTTACTTAACCAAATTGTTAGCCGGTTGATTTATTACTATATAACAATAATGTATAATAACATTTGCACTCCTCATCATATAGGAGTCAGCCTGGGCGTAGGAAATTGCAGAGCGATCTCTGGTCCCCGTAGTCACTGGTTTATGGTCGAGGAATGGGTTGCTTGCCGTCAGTTCATCCTGTAAGGACCGGCCTTAAATCGTCAAAGTCACGTAATGTTTCACGAGTGTCTGAAAGAGATTTCAGCAAAATTGTAGGACAGACATTCACCCTGATAGTCCCACCAGGGTTAATGTCTGCTAGGTCCCTGAGAAAGCTTCTAAAAAGAACGCAATAGATAACAGAAAGAACATAAATGTTAATTTGTTCAGTAAAAGTTTGACAAGCCCTCTCGTTTCGAGCAAGAAAAGAAAGGAGTCATTGGATGATTTTCCACATCAAATAAAAGCCTCATCGTTATCTTCCTGCCCTTATCCCATGTTCCTTGCGGTCGGCTCGACAAAAGTTTGTTTTTCATTCTGTCTTATCAATCGTCATTCTGTCACTGACTTGTACCCCAGTAATAAATAAACTTTTTTAACTTTGCCTAAGTGTCCCAAAGGGTTAGGCCTCGTACTTAAAATAAACGTCACTACAAATGGTCAGTTATATTTAAGTCATTAAACGAAAAAAAAATAATCCAAGGTAACACCGGCGTTCATTCTCGCATTGTCTTGCTATTGTGTCTCTAATATCGTATTCGAAAGGTTAAGTCTCATTTAGCATAAGCATAATCAGCCATTTAATGTTCCTACCGCTGGGACAACGGCTAAGAGAATGGGCCGTAATCCACCACGCAGGCTCAGTGCAGATTAGTGGATATCTGATGTCCTCGATTTTTTTGCTTCCAGGACATACGGTTTCCTCGTGATGTTTTTCATCACCGTTTCGAGAGCAGTGGTGATAAAATATTTTACACATAGAACAACTAGCAAGGTTCAAACCCGCGACCTATAACTCGTAAGTCGGGGCCGTTAGAGCTAGGTCGCCACTGCTCATATATACCTCTGTATATGTGTGCAGTTTTGTAAGGGACCGGACTTTTCAGGAAATTAAAGTAAAATATGTCTTTCCAGACAAATTATAAACTTGATTGGACAGTTTTTATGGAGAGGTCGATTTCTTTTTCGTTTCCTAAAAATATCTTGTGGAAGGTTGTTTAGTTTCGTCTACAATTGCCGTCACGGATCTCGAGCGCTGGCTCCAAGTTGCGCAGAAGTCAAATATTCGGTCTCTTTAGTGGTGCGAAGTGAGCCGCGGGGGCGGGTAGTGTCAGTGATTGGCTCACCGCGCCATCACGTCATAGACGTCACTCCCGATTCGTTCCCTGCGTTGCTGCTTGTATCTTACAACGAAAACGATTGGCTCGCCAATGTATGGAATGTACAAAGCGATCCCCACTCTGACGCCGAGCGCTCAAGATCCATTTTGGAAATTGTACTGAGCAAGTCCTAGAAGTTTGCGGAAGCCCGTGTCTTACACCATTTATAATATCTATGTAGTCTCATATAATTTGCGGCAATCTTACTACCATTCACCGAACACAAGCCCAAACTTAGAGCTGCTACTCAGCTACAAGAAACGGGGCTGAGAGATTGTTCGAAAACGATTCCGCGGTTCTGAAACTCATAACTAAGAAAAATACAAGAGAGTTTTAGGGTCTAAACAGACGGACTGCATTTCAATTGCAACCCAACTGCAAATTGCAGTTTGAATATTTGAATACCCACCCGCCCGCACGCTCCGCCCTCCCGCGCATGGTGCAGTTCGGATGCAGTCGGTGTGCAGTTCACACGACTGCAATCTGACCGCACCTTTTGTTTGCAGTTCTATTGCAGTCGTGTTTGCAGTTTTATTGCAGTCGTGTCAACTGCATTCAAACTGCACTTAAACTGCAATTTACAGTTGAAATGCGGTCCGTCTCTTTAGACCCTTAGTCAGTAAAGTCAAACACTTAACTTAATAACTTCTTCCAGGTTTTTTGGACTTGTTTTCGTTGGGTTTAGAGGGATCTCGATCCAACAAAACTGGAAGAAGAAAATTTTGCTAACATAAAAAAGCAGCTAGAAGTACTTATACCGTACAGCAGTACCTAGTAGTAGAAGTAAGCCTAGACAGGTTCACCTAGCAGCGCAATACCAGCTCTCATTTAATCCAGCTCCTCAGCGTTTCCCGTGACAAAAGCTCGTCAATGTGTGTTTGTTAGAAAGATTGTCTCAGTAACACCGGAGTGGGTCCGCTCGGATCCGGACGTAATTAAACATCGTTTGATGAGCATCCCCAGGAGCCCTGATTGAGGCGCCTTTGTGCAAAGCTTCCTCATTTCACGTAAAGCTTTTGGGTATGGGCGCTGTTGTAGCTGAGAAGGTGCCGTTACAAGTACTCCACACATACCATGCATTCCAATGTAAATAAATGAAATAATCTTCTATTAATAAACTGATTGTCTTGGATAATAAAATCTCTTCATTTCCCAATAGGTACCTCAATATTACATGTATGTACTTCTCATATCTGTACACTTATAGTTGTCTAAAGTCTAAATCATTAAACTAGGGTGCTACCGCTGCGGCTGCGGAGAACCTCAAGGGGCGGAAATATTACCTTGTTGGTAGTTACATCACCGAACCGCTTGTGATTAAAACTTTCAAATCGTGGGGTTCGATTGCCAACAAATGGTTTGAAGACCTTTTTAAACGTTTTGTTGACACTTCGTGTCATTCAAGGGCTTTTTTACCTTGCGTAGAAGATAAACATTGCCATACAGCATTATAATGCCGCCAGCCTTTTAGGTATATTACCAGTCATCAGCAATGCGGAATATATGTTTTTTTTTTTATATATGTTTACCAATATCTCGGTCAATTGTGGACCGATTTTGAAAATTCTTTTCATTCTTTTTTGATTGAAAGATTATGATTCCAAGTTAGTCCCATTGAAATGTTGTTATGATCTGATCATGAACTTCGAAGATATGGAACAGAACTCCTCGTAGGATCTCAGCATAACTGTCGTAATAAGTTAAATTGCTTTGTTTATATGTGTAGTCGTTGACTGGCTGAAGGAAAAGGGGGAGGGGATTGTATCGGACTTTTTTGATGATGAAGCCAGAAAATTAACGTAATCTAACCGTGTTTGGGATTATTAGAATCGTTATGAGATGTTTTCTGGCTATAAGGTTAAGGGTAAGTTTGGCTGAAAGGTACTTTTTAGTGGTGGTACCATAAGTAAAAAGTGTAAAATAAAAAAAAAACTTTATACAAAAATAATACAACTGACTTCAATGTTAAAAAAACACTGAAAAGTACAAAATAACTTTAATTTCGGAAGTCGATGTTATATAACGATGAGACAAAACTATACATTATAGAAAAACTCTTGGGCATACACTTTTTGAAGAACTGTCAAGACGCTTAGTTGACACTTCGCGTGACCCAAGGGCTGGTTTTTATCTCGGTCAGAAATTAAGCATTGCCATTCAACGTGGCAATGCCGCCAGCCTCTTGGGCACATTTCCAGTCGACAGCGATGCGGAGGAGATTTATGACGCTATATTTTAGTAGGGAGTAGGCTTTAGTGTGTATAGTTAGGTTAAGTATACTTATATATATATATTTTAAATATTTAAGTTTATTATGTATATACTTTATAAAGAAATTTAAAAAAAGGAAATTGTACTTTTCAGTGTTTTTTTAACATTGAAATCGGTCGTATTTTTTTGTAAAAAGTTTTTTTTACACGCTTAAATGTTTTTGAAAAAATATTGACGATATTTAGATCCTTCATAAAATTTGCAAGGCTTCTATTGATATACTTTTTTGACTTTTTAAATTTTTGAGTAAATTATGCACTTCATAATTTACTCAAAAATTCATGCAAAATACCAGATTTTCAGAGGTATTTACTGAATTAGTTTTACACAAATTTATAAATTGATTTCAATGGAAGCCTAGATATACGTAATATTCATAGGATACTGTGTTTTCAAAATATCTAATAAAAAATGTAATAACGTCATAATCGCGTAACAGCGATTGTACGAAAAATAGTGAAATTTTTTTTCGAGTTGCATCCCCTTAAGAACCTGTTCTGGCAGTGATTATGATGATTGCAAAGAAGAAGAGCTTTCCTATATCACTGTATACTCCCTATAAGGTTCAGTTGAAGACCATGGCATTTTTATGTTAGCTCAATTTTTTTTTTTAAATTTCTCTCTCTTTCCTTCCTTCACTTTTCTTTCTCTATGTTTAATTCTTATTACATTATCATTTTATTACTTATTATTATTATTATAAGATGAAAACGAAAAAGAAAAAACTTTCAGAACGTCGCTGTCACTGCCTCCCTGCCCACTCATTCCCCACTCAATAGAAGTTGTGGTGGCTCGATAACAATTTAAACCGACGCTGCGGCAGCAATGTGTCACCGTTCACTGGACCACTTATCTGCCACTAATGAATGATTGACAGGGATCAGCTGCTCATCGCTCGTTCAGATACATGATGGATTTGTAAACTGGAGTAATAATTTATACCAAATAGCGCTATTTTTTTCCCTTAAATGTAGGTAAACGTGTACTGTTTACAATAGATTTATATTAGTGTTGTTAAGACTAGAGTTTGTACCTGTAGGCTTCCGTCATAGTATATGCCATAGTTCCAAATATTAACAAATGGAAAACCTCTTTCATTTTATTATGTTTACATCTACACTAATATTATAAAGAGGGAAAATTTGTATTTTTGTGTCTGCATGTTTGTAATGAATAAACTTAAAAACTACTGTACCGATTTCAAAAATTCTTTCACCATTAGAAAGCTACATTTCACCTTGAGTAACATAAGCAATATTTATTGCTAAAAAGATTCGGGATCCTTACCAAAACTTCACCCGTGCGAATCCGGGACGGGCGTTATATATAATTTTATAAGGTTGATTTGAGTAAAATTGTTGTCAGAAAAGAAAGATTGTACATTGTATGCCAATACTAAAGTATTTTTTATTGCAAAACAATGTCCTCTCCTGTCTGCGTGTGTGTGTCTCTTATTGAGTCGTGGGTAATGTTCTAAAACGTACCCCAATGTTACGAGTACATCAGAGTTCTGTCTAACGTCTGTCTTCAAGTTGAGCTATCAAGAAAATCTGGATCGCAGGATTCTTGGCTAAATATAATTTGTTGACCAGGTTAAAATTTATTACGTAGAGCAGTGGTGGCCGAGTGGTAACGGCTCCGACTTACGAATTTGTAGTTCGCAGGTTCAAACCCTGCCAGGCGCATTACTTTGTATAATTTGTTTCATTACCACTGCTCTCAAAACGGTAAAGTAAAAACATCGAGAGGAAACTGACATGTCCTAAAAACAAAAATTCGAAGACATGACATTCACCAACCCGTATTGCCCGCGTGGTGAATTACGACCCATTCGCTCTCCTAGAGAAGAGACCTGAATCCCAGCAGTGGGAACATTAGATTACCAGGTTAAAATGTATACTCTATTGTTGGTTTGACGAAAAAACTTTTATTATTATTTATTTATTATACGCTTTATTGTACACCATTACAATATATAGGTACAAAAAGGAAACTAGAACTAAAACACATACATACAATGGAACAGAACTATCCAATCTATATTGAAGAATTTAACTACTGAAGAAATGTTACTGTTTTAATATTATATTAGAGCTACCTTTTTCTAGGCTTCTATGAAATTTTATTGTGAGTCAGGATGAAATAGCACGTTACTGGCAATAAAAGTGAAGCTGAAGATTATACTGATATTTTCTGTCTACCACCCGTAGGTTACCTGTTGCATTTACTTTGTGATGTACAGTTTTGGAGCATGATTGTGTATTGATGTATCGAACGAGTGACTATATGTTCACCCTAAAGTTCCAAATGATATATTAAATGTTTAGAGACATATTGTGTATCAGAATTGTAATAGATTTACTTCTTGATATCATTAAACAACTTCTGCCACTCTGGGTTCTGATTAAAACTCACCTGTGTCCCTTTGCGTTCTAGCACTTCGGTGACTATTTCAAACAATCCTGCATTGGTTAATTCAACAACAAGAGCTCCATGTTGCATACGCTTATAATAATAATAATACTTTAATTATTATTTTTAATATCTACGTCTTACTTTGACGAAAGATCTATGTAATTACAGTTATCTTTAGAAGATATCATAAAAGTCAAAAATAGTAACATAACGTCAAAGTCAATGACAAAGTTCACATATAATTCCAAAATTAATCACGAGTTCTATACATCTTAGAAAGCTTTTAATTCTTAAGCATAAGGTTTATTACTCTTTGACTGGAATGTATTATATAATATAATATAAATGACAAATCGTTGATTTATTTCTCGCGCCCTTTTACGATAACCTTTTTCTGATATACATACAAGTTGTCAGTATCATAAAACTTAACAAATTTTGTAACACAGGAATCTATGGACGTGCTCTCTGCTAAAAGTTTTATGGGTGTGTTCTTTGACTTGATTATGTTGTTCATGTACCTAACTTGTTGTTATAGCAATTATGTCACTTAATACATTATTTACTTTTAATTAGTTCAAAGTACCTACTAATAGCTATATTTAAAAACATGATTTAATGAAATTTCTTTGCGTTTTGAAATGATCAATCATTTTAAGTAATTGCCTATCGTAATAATGTCGTCTAGTTTTAGCTACATTAGTTACAAGTTACTTACCACAGACAGCAAGGAATTTGAAGTTACATTCCCAGGTTAGGTTAATTTTCATTACTTTGATAAAAGTAACGTTTACACAATGCCTGCTACCAGACAAATCAATTTTAGTAAATTGTTTTAGAAAACCATAGAAAATTAAACATATTTAATTGCCGTGATACTGAACGAAAATATTATTACTCGTAAACTAATGTAACGATACGACAATGATTTACTATTGTTTGGTTAGTCGTAGTAAGTTGCTGGGGAAAATTGGTGTCGTCTTGCTTTGTGAGCATTAATGATACACAGAAAATTGTTTTGTGCTGTAATTAATTATTAAAAAGTATATTGTAACTTAGTCTTTAAAAAATCAATATGTCAGAAAAGAACGTGAAAATAATTTTAGCTCTATCGTCAACTCTATAGTTTTACAAAATCCGCGCTAATGTCTCAGAGTGCACGATTAGTGTCATCTTGACACTAAGCGCCGTTCTGCGCGAATGTGTGGTAGTGCTCGGTGGACATTTAGTGATAAACGGTACTAATCCAACATGGGTGTTGCCGACGAAAAGGAAATCGAAATTGTTAGGCCTAGTAAGTATTGCTTGATAATATTTACAAGAAAAAAAAATCTTACAATTCATAAACTTTGAATACTGAGCAAAGGGAAATGAAAGACATTGAATACATACCATACTTAATTACAAACTAGCGATTGAAAGTTAAATCTATTCTAAGCAATGTTAATCGATGAATCTTCCGACAGATTTAACATTCTAAAGTGAGTCGTTATAGAGTAAATGTACTTCATTTCACAATTATGAGTACAACTAGATAACACTGAGGTATGACTACTAGATGACTACTAGATGGCACTTTTATCATTTATTAGAGGGTGATCGTGTGTTTAAACTTTTACAAGCCTTTTTGAGTAGTATAGTTTGCAGCAATTCGATGCTTGAGATGCTTTTACTTGTTAAAGTTTTTATGTTACACAGTATCATCACTTGAAGCGCCGATGAAAACTTTGCCATTTTGATCGGAGCTTAAACTTTCTTGTTGTGCTTAAGCTGAACTTACCTGATATTGTTAAGTTGTATCGAGGTACTGTTGCACTAACAGCAACAGAGCTTATGTACTAATTTTTTCTTGTTCTTTATGTTATGTTACCTTTATAATGAAGATAAATATCACCTGCCGATGTAGATTTATCACTGCTAATACTTCTTATAACTAACTTTATATGACAACCTCACTAGTTTGCATTATCCAGTTTGAAAATAATGAAGTTCTAGATTCTATTATGTTTTGGAAAATAATATAAGTTGGTTTTTGTAACTCCATTCTTAAAAAGTTATCTTCTTTCTTGAGTACTACTTTGCTTCTCTAAGTTAACATTTCATGCTTCCCATAATTGTCATTCATCAGATGCATTTATTATTATCATATAATTATTATTATTATATATTCTTTATTGTACACCACATATCCAAAAATTACAGGACAAACATTATAAAAATTAAGTGTACAATGGGCGGCCTTATTGCATAGGGCAATTTCTTACAGACAACCTTGGGATGGACTGAAAGAAAAGAGAAAGATTTAGGGTTGTCAGTGTACAACAACAGAAAAAGAATAATAATATTGATATTAAATAACAACACAAATACCTACATGTATACACAAATAAAATATACTAATAAATATCAAATATATAATTATAAATATCATATTAGGATATACATACCTACCATATTTTCTTCTTTAATTTTTCAGTACCCACAGTCAACTTATCGACCATCTTTTAACTCTTTGTTTTTTATTTCTAGAGGGCTTGGGAGTCCGCCATGCACAGACGGCGCTGCTGTTCTTCGGGATGTTGTTTGCTTTCACTATGCGGGTCAACATGAGCATGGCCATCGTCGACATGACTGATGAGAGGAATGAAGTTGTGAGTACGATACGTATACTTTGTTTTGTTTATAAATCCAAAACTATTGAACAAAAAACTACCTATGTTTAATAGACGCACTGTTAATGCCAAATCGTAACAGTGTACGTGCAGTGGGCTGGTACTACCATATTATATTTCGTAGTAGACCAAGTACAGTTCTTTGGGGTATAATTCAACGAAGGTTAATCGTTTCCACCCATCACCTCATCAAGACTTTCTGTTACTGCAAAGTATTGGATGGCTTCAAAATACCTTTTCGTTCAATATCAAATAACTTCAGACTTTTTCTGACTACTAAAATCTTCCTGTTTCTTCAGGTGCTCTATGCGCTCCTAGGTCACGGTAACTTTTGCGAATATTGCCACAGCTCTACTGAATTTCTTTAGCAACTCAAAATACTTATCTACATCTTTCTCTACACGAAGACAACTCAAATCATTGTTATGGTGTTGTTTAAAAAAGATCACAATATAACTTGTAAATCAGTAATATCAGCTACTCACAAAAGGTTATCATAGAACTAATATGAGTTAGCAAGAAAATTCAGTTTATTTACAAAATAAAAGCCCTGACTTGCTGATGCAATTAGTAATTTGCCTTGAATTTCTTGATGTCTATATATTTTAATATAATTTACTGGGTGACGTGACTTTGTTCTAATTTCCTATTGCGTAGTTTTTGTTTTTATAGATTTGACCTTCGGTTATGTCAATTTTTTTTGACGTGACAACGTCTTAAATTAGGTTGCGGCTGGGAGTCACTTATGAAAAAGTGTAACGCTCGGTAACGTTACGATGAGTCACCGAACGAGAGAGAGGCCCGCCGAATGCCTTGCGTCTCTCTCCCACTCAACTATGATCGGTCTGCCGCGCGCGCAGCACTAGAGAATTAGGCGCATTGAATCGGCGCATGCTTGTCACGTAAAATCTTCGCCCGTAAAACCGACTTTACAGGCAACCATTTTTTTTTTTTACTAATATTATAAAGGTGAGAGATTGTAGGTATGTATATATATGTGGGTAACGTCTTTGACGTTTGGCTTATGGGTAGACCATATCTACGAGTAGGAATAACATGTAGAATACATTTTTTCTCGGGAGTCTCTGTTTCCTTCGCATAATTTTCAACTAGGTTAAGCTGCTGACAGAAGTTAGTTTAAAAAAAGGCATTTATAATAAACAATTAACAAGTAAATTTGAAATGATTGCACTCTTCTCAGGATATTTCTCATGTTTATCTTTAGACGATTAAAATAATTATCTAGCGAAATAGTTAGAATTTACCTAAAGGCGGTTGAAACGATCTTTAATACCTTAATCATCTTCTCTGAATCTATTAAAGTCTTAAACTCGCAATTTAAGTTAATGATTTTGGCCACTTCTCAGTATTTAAACACCTATTAAGTATAATTTTAGATCTTAAAATTCTTGACTGAAGAGAGTTTCTTATGAAAATTATCAATTTTGCTTTTTCAAAATGAGTAAGCGTAGTTTACATGAAATTGTGCTATCTTTCTAAGATTATTTATTATTAATATTAATATATATTTATTTTAATTATACCTAATTAACCTCGTTCAAAACACTACACACATTTTAGAGCACATTCCAAAACGAAAGCTCTTTCATGGCCGCGGCAGGCCACGGAAGAGACGGTAGGATGACCTGGTGTCTTTCATGAGAATTAGAATGGCAAGGAACCATTATCGTTGGAAAGAATATAATTGTTACAAAACAAGTAGCTTTAAAAAACTAACCGTGGAGTCATCGGAGCACCAATATTCTCTACACATAGTTGGCCTCTTGGCAAAAAGTTTAGGTAGGTACCAGTATGTTTATCTAATCTAACAAAGTTCAATTAATTGGATCGTAAAAATTTATCTCTAATGATAACAAAAAAAAAAACTGGTTAAACGCAAATCGGACTTGCACATGAAGGGTTTTATATCATAAATGGAATAAAATGAGCGAAAAAAATATTTCAAAAAATTAGACGTGCCTGCGGCATTAAGTCCACCTTTGTATCTTTTATTGTATGAAAATTAAATAAAAAAAATTCTACTAGGTGCTAGTATTTGTAATTTTTATGGTGTACAACAAAGTTTATTATATTCGTCTGTTCCTTCTTTAGTTCTATGGTTATAGAGTTCCGTTGGTTATCTTATGGTTACGGAATCCTAAAAAAGCCTTAGTATGCACGTTGTCGCCTGAATATTAAAAACATGATATTCTTAAAACTAAATAAATCAACGTTATGATTGCTAAAACAATATTGACTACTAGTTCATGTTCCTGCGGTATAGCTCTCGTAATCTATTCCATTCCAACTGCTCTCATTTCCAGGATAAGAAGCTTATGAAATTCAGCAGTAATCAGTGAATAACTCATTTTCAGAATCAAATCATTACTTTAATAAACTATGTCTAAAAACATATTAATCGACAAATAAACTCACCTATTTATAACATAACAGTTGAAATTAAAGTTACACTGAATTTTATTGATGACAGTGTGTCTCAAAGAGCTGTCAGCAAAATTGGCGGCTCCTGCTGGTCCCGAGGCCTGCTCACGAGATTATTCGAAAGAATCCCTGTGATTCTGAAACACTAGAGGCAATTGAAGGGATACAGTGGGTTTTAGTCAGTAAAAATGTGAATCTCCGTTTCGTTTTACTCAGATCGAGAAAAGTTTATTATACGATTTGCTAATTTAAAAAAAAAAAAAATGATAAACATCATCAACGCTTGTCCTCCAAATTATTATGAGGGGGTATCCAACTGATACAGTGGGCTGTATTTATATTTATTCAAATAAAAGAAACGTGGAATGTGGAAAAATAGGTTAGAACGACTCATCACTTAAAGAAAGGTTGGCCATTAAATTTGCGCGGGTATACACAGAAATATCATCCATAAACGATTATTTAATATATAGTCCCTCTCACTGGCATAAATGCAACAAGCAAGTGCAAGAAAAGAATAAGATAGAAATTGCAACATCCAAAAATTGGATTATTTATTATTTGGTAACAGCGTTGTAACCACTCTCTAATTCAGATATTTTTATTAAAACCTTATAACTTAAACTACGTGGCGTTCACAATATTCATTTCGTGTTTAATTAAGTGGTAATAAAATAATTTAACCTCGAGCTCAATTAAATGAACTTGGAAAATTTTGCAAGCAAGATAATAAACAGTAACATTATTAACCATATCAACTGAGACAAATATTAAATCATAAATATTAATCATAACAATATTTTTATGACATTTTAATCGTAAAATTGGTGCACAAAATGGTGTATTTCTTATCAACTTAAACCAACATCAAAAGTGGTGAAATTGTTTGTTTGTTTCTTTGTCATCTTCATTTTTGCAATTATTGTTCTGTCTTACTTATTTAATACTCATCAACTAGATATTCGTGTTCACAATTATTTTTTGTATAAGTAATCTTATTAACTTGAGTTAAAAAGGTAAACTATTCTCCGTCCTGTATAACGTCATCTCTCTCTCATACTGAATTTTGATTTTTATGTTTAATTTTGTTTGTAATAAACTAATATGTATATATTATTTACATATTAGTTTATTATTATCTAAGATTATAATATAATGTATTAATAATACCAATGGAGACCCATAATTAATATAATTTATTAATTATGGGTCTCCATTGCCGGAAAACAAAATATTAATTAATTATTATTATTATTATATTTCATAGTAGAGTTCCTTATTCAAAAACATCAAAATCTGTATATTTATCCTGCATAATGAATATTTCCTATAAGAAAGGTCTCACAAATTAAATAAGAATACTAGTCGTTTCCCACTGCTTAGGGAACAACTAGTATTAACAAGAAAGCCTATGTACCGAAACTGATTACATCTTATATCTAGTAATAATCAATTAATAACAATCTATTAATAGGATTTAATATTATTTCCGTCATGTCATGAGATTCTCCGATCAGCAGAGCGGTCGAGTGATTATATTATCAATGTGCTAACTACTAAGTACTCCACACGTGTATGCTTCCGTTATTGTGATGGATAGTCATGCGAATTACACACAGAGTTAATTATTAGAGCATGATAGAGCCTGGACCATCCCCATTGAATAGTTTCCTGGGGAAAATATTATGATGTCATCTAGCCGATTTCGGCCACAGCAAACGCATTCCTTGGCTCCTCATAGAAGTTGAGAACTCAGTAGTACTGCTTTGTTATGCGTCCTCATGTGATTTGCATTTCCATATTTGGCCGTAAAACTCCAAGCACAGAGCAGAGATATCAGAATACAATTAACGACATATATAAAATACCTACTTCTATAGCTACATTAAATACCAGTTTCTGATATTGTTGACTCTCCTCTAATTGGTTTAGCATGCATACTTCATTCTTGTCTCCATTGTCTAATTTGTTATCAGGCTGAAATATCCTCAGTCTATTTGTTAACTAAATTCTTAGTAGGCTGTCTCTGATTATGACAAATGATAAGTGTACACGTTTGACCTGTGTCGATGATAAAAATGTGAATGTACCTTTCTCATTTTTCGACAATCAGTAGTCGCTTGATGATATTGATTGACGTTGATCATCGTCGGTCGGTAGCTTCCGATGTAGTAGAACTGTCAATATCGACTGATCCATTTTGTGTTCTTTCTCATCTTCAACACAAATGCATCCATCCGCTTCTGAGTTTAGGTCTTCCCCATAGCAAAGGGTTCAACAAGCACTTTATCCGGGTCAAACATCTCATATCCAACCCTTGCCTAGTCGTTGTCGTTAGCCACTTGGTTCATGGTCTGCTTACGCGCCTTAGGTCAATTCTGAGCCTCCACTCTTAGACTTTCCTTACCATTATGCGGCATATGGAGTTACCGCAAAGGATGTGTTGTTTAGTTTCGTTTTTCTTTCTAGTCACCAGCAAAAAGCATGGATTAATTTATTGATGTAGTAAAACTTTAAGGTTAGTTTGGTTTGAATTTAAATCTTTGAACTAATAATAGGTAATGAACGTGATGGTTTCTCTGGCCATTTCCACTCAATAAAGCAGGAGTCGAGCGGAAAGTTACACTATGTCAGTCGGCCGCCTGCGCCTACGCGGCTGTGACGCGGTAACCCCGCCCACTTAGATATGGCGACCTTATCCCCGTGACGCATCCTGTTGTGCAACCATTCGCAGCATGTTCGTGTAATAATACGTACAACACGTAAACATACATAATGGTCAATTATATATTTAGATTGTACGAGTATCATAGTATTGATTAACAAACAGAAGAAATTATTATATGTTGTGTTTATTTGATTATTTCTTATTCATCAAAGTACTTATAAAGACTATGCATAGTTTATGGAAACGATTACACTAGTTTACACGGCTTTCATACCCCAGCTGAATTTCAAGAAAAAATTATAACAATATTCTTTCACGTTTGGTTTAAGAAATATTAATTTAATTACATAATTTTGGTATATATACAAAAAAGAATTAAAATTGGCAAATTTTTCCCTTCTTTTTATAGTTATTTGGATCAGTTTCTATTATGATGGACCAACAGTAATCCCCTAATATGTTTTATCTTATAACCCCTAAAGTCGGCTTTCAAAAATATTTAAATCTTGGTGAAAACGTTCTGTTATTTCGTCACTTATACTTCCTAAGTTTTCAGGGTAAATCTCAGATGCAAATGCAGGAATACAATAATTACATGTTTACATCCATCTGTTGAACATTTTTCAATAAATCGGCCAGGATTTCTTTTTGATTTTCACTTTTTTGCATTTTTTAACGATCGGTCTTTGTTTTTTTTTTTAAATATAAACTGTTCACAAACGTTATATAAACGATCAGAACTTTGTTTAAACTTTCTAATTGACATTTTAATTTAATCCAAAACCCGATAGGTAATTGACGTTTGAAGTGAACGAGTGAACATTAAACTGTCGTCAGATCGTCACCCAGTAGGGTAGTTGAAAAAAAAAATTGCTGCAGAAAAAAAATGGGATGTGTTAAAATATTTTTGCTGGCACTTAGTTTTAGGGAAGGTAAGTTAACAAATTTATATACATTTCTTTCGGGGTATAAAAAAAGTGATTTTTTTTAAACTAGTGTAGTAAATAACGTTATGAAGATCGAGTTTGTCTTCATAACGTTATTTACTGGTTGATTTAGGCTCAAAATAGTCAAAACAATTTTTTTTTTTAAATTATGGCATAAAAACATTTAAATATAAATATTAATTTTTATTAGCCTATTCTATCCCTCTTCTGGGTAAAGGCCTCCATTCACTTTTGTCTCTCGCCGACCTGCGTTCCTGCCAGTTCTGATGAAATCTGTCTAGTTTATTACGCTATCTCATGGTTTGCTCTCTCGTGGTCTGCAGCGACCCCGTCCCACACTCAAAGTTAACATTACACAAGTAAAATTGCAGTTTGACTTAGCTACACCGAAATTGCTGCTCGTTAGAACTACAAGGCAATTGCATGCCGAATGCAAATGGACTGCGCAGCCGGTAGGCAATTTTGCACATGCATACAAACTCGGTTTTACAGCATCTATAAAGACCACCACACCTCTTCCAAAAATTCTGTTTGTTGAAAGAACATTATGATGAACTCCACACTGAATACTACTTATTCAGTAATATTATTTTATATTTTGCTTACAAAAATTCGTACGACAAGGCCAAAAAACATCTGTATCTGTATGTGTTGAATCCTGATCTTAATTTGTCAATAGTCTGATAGCTCCCAAAAAATATTACTTTTTTTACTTTATTTATTCTACATAGATTTATAATTCGCATGAAATAGTGATGATCACGGAAATATATAAAAGCTGTGTTCTCATATAATTAAACATTGTCAGTTTCAGTAATTACGTAATTTGTTAAAAAACAAAAATAACGAGTTTATGTACTATTCGATAATTTAATTATGTCGCGGACAAAGTTGAAAGGCTCTTGGAAGAGTAAACACTGACCGGGCACGGCCCACTTTGCCCACTCTGCGAACTTTACCCACTCGTATAATTGATTACTAAAGAATGTTAGGCGTATCATTAAATGCGTTTTAAAATATGTATTTGTTTGCGTTGTGTAGATAAGTTTCTAAGATAATTAGTTCCTGTTAACTCATTAGCGAAACATGTAATTAGAAAACAGGTCAATTATAAAACTGACAATGTATAATATGCAGTGAATAAAATGATTTAGTCATAAGTAGTGGTAGGTATTAATTTAATAGCATTAATGTTTAGTTGAATATTTCATAGATGGAAAAAAAAAAACTAAAAAATTGCAATTTCATTCAAGCAAATTAAGGAACACATTTTAAAATAGCGTTCTCTCGATTTCTAAAGAAAGTTCCAAATAAGGTATTAAAAACAATAAACACAATGGGTGGGTTTACGGGTGAGTTGCACCATTTAATTATAACCATAACAAAGCCGTTAACAGTTGTCAAATCGTCGAATTGACCAATAGGCGACCGTTTCACGGCTGGTTATGGTTTGGTTATCGTTATAGTTAAATGGTGCAACTCACCCTAAGTCTTCTGAAAATTCCTCAAAACAAAATTTAATGTAGTAAAAATAACTAATAGGTTGGGCTCATGAGACGAAAAATAATGCAGACTTTAGAAAATAACACTGATAGGAAAAAAAGAAGAAAGTTTTAAGTTACATAATTTAAATTTTAATAGTACATTATGATATAAGTGAGTCATGGCGAGAACGATAATGACTAATTACTCACCCGTATTATACGACGTTTTTCAATACGCTTGTGAAGAAAATAACTGTAAAACTAGTAAACTTTTGTGGGGGTAAAAATCTATTTTCATATGCGCGCCCATATTTTTTTTATTTACCTTTTAAAACACTCACTGAAATGAATAAACGGGGGTTGACCGGCGGCTCGTGGGGGACGACCTGCACCCAGCCTGATACGGTAATGTATTAAATTATGGCGGGGGAGCGGTTGAACAATAAGGTTTTAACTGCATTATAGCGCTAGTGCGTAACGGTAATCAAAATGTCACAGTTTGGTAACAAGGGCCATTATAAGTGCAGTGCAATAAGAGTCACTTTCTGAGTAAGTGTATTGAAAGATGTGTAAGTGTTTTGTTCGGAAATAAACAACATTGTTTTTCAACGTGGCGATGATGCTAGTGTTTTGGGCACAACGATGTGGAGAAATACAACTTCGATGCCCAAGTGTCTTTTGGGTTTTTTGCATATATGTACGGTTAAGTTTAATATGAATTAGTTTAGTAAAATTCAAGTAAATAAATTATTCTTCAAGTAAAATGTATTTTTGTATACAATACTGTTTCAACTTGATATAAAATCCGAGCTCCCTCTGATCAAAGTTATTACTGTTTTCACGTGTTAAATAGTCCAGCCATATCATGACTGATAAGTTTTTCACCTATAAGTACGAACGTGATAACTATTTATAAAATGAAATGATTGGCCGAAATAATCATGAATGACACGCGTAGGTACTCGAGTGATAAACTTGATAGCAGCTGTCTATTGTTTGACTCCAAATTATCTCCCGATTCTTAGGTCAAGAGTTTTTAATGAGAAAAAAGAATACTTTAACTTGAGTCTAAGGTTTATAAAAATGTGGCCATGGATTTTCGTAACATATTGAGTAAAATTCTATTAGTTCTATTGATGCTGAAATGTGTCACAGATTTGATGAGATCTATCCACCATGTTGATGAACGCCCACAGTGTCTTTTGCTCTTAATATTTCCTTTCACTGATAATTGTTTCATCGAGTCCTCCGTTACGGCTGATATGCCTGAAGAACTTCAGGATTCGTATTTGCGCAAACGACGTTATTTTTTCTTCGATATTTAGTTCCTTTAGAACAAAAACGGTAAGCGGTCCATAGGATCCAAAACATACGTCTAAAGCATCACAAAGAAAATTTATGCAATAAAATGAAAATAAAACAAAGAGTTTTAGAGAAGTTTACACGAATGCAGTGAGTTACTGAGAATTGTGGCCAAAGTCAGCCAGCAGAAATAGTTATCGCAAAAACCGTTCTTTGCTAACGCAGTCCAGCTCATCACGCATAAGAATTATTCAATTGTTAACCTAACTACCCATATTTTTTACAGCAAGTTCTGTAAGTGGAGTTATAACTCGAGAGTATGGTGTAGATTTAACAAAACGAAAATTATGTAAATTCATCAAATTAAATTGTAAATTCTTTTGTAAGTAGGTTGTTATTATTCCGTGGTGCCCTTTGAACTTGTTATTTTCTTTGTTAATTAGTGTCAAAGTTTTGGGTTCTTCTTCAAAAGTACGATGAGAGAAGGGGGGGGGGGTGTAATCTTGAACTTATTACTGGTTTTAGTAAACTTACAGAGTAGTCGCTGTTTAAAACGAGTAATTAATTATACAGGGGTTGTCGCAGCTAAAGGTCATAATTTTTCTGAGAGATTATCCAGAATTCAATAATACCATGTTATGAACATTACACGTTAACTAACCTAATACCTATCTAAATATTAACTATTTGATCTTGTCGAAATTATTGACCATTCTATATCGTTTGGCACATACAAGCACTAATCCTTATTGTCAACGTTGTAAAATGAATTACATTGTGTTGTTTACATTATGATTAATTTCTATAATATCAATTAGATCTTTCCTATTGAAGAGGTAAAGGTCACTGAAATCCGCTAGGAAAGACGTAGACTGCTGAATAGTCAAAGCTAACCCTGTATGTGTTGCTGACTATAATAATAATGAATTAACCCAAACTTTCAAATTCTTAGCGATCAATTAAACAAACTTTCTTCCCTTGAGATTTCGTTTTACGAAATTTTCTAATACTGAGTTTTAGGATTACCAAGTATTCGGTCTTTATAGTTTCCCACTATAAATTAGTAGTTGGGAAGACGAAATAAAGGCAAATTCAGAAAGAACATAAATGATGACAGCACTGAATTGTATTGAGTGGAAAAATATGGAAGAGGCCTTTGCCAAAGCTGAGCAAGCTGACCGGATTTTTGATGTCCACTCGATAAATAAAGTCAGCAATGAGTGAAATATTATTGACGTTATATGTGTTTCTGAATAAAGGCTTATATTATTATCTTTATATATATAATTCTTCTGTGAGTGTGTATGTCACTGAACTTCTCTCAAACGACTGGACCGATTTTGATGAAATTTTTTGTGTGTGTTCAAGGGGATCTGGGAATGGTTTAGATTCACAATTTGGTAGGGTAGAGTAGGGTAGGGTAGAGTAGGGTAGGGTAGAGTAGGGTAGGGTAGAGTAGGATAGGGTAGAGTAGGGTAGGATTTAGTAGGGTATGGTAGAGTAGGGTAGGGTAGAGTATGGTAGAGTAGGGTAGAGTAGGGTAGAGTAGGGTAGAGTAGGGTAGAGTAGGGTAGAGTAGGGTAGAGTAGGGTAGAGTAGGGTAGAGTAGGGTAGAGTAGGGTAGAGTAGGGTAGAGTAGGGTAGAGTAGGGTAGAGTAGGGTAGAGTAGGGTAGAGTAGGGTAGAGTAGGGTAGAGTAGGGTAGAGTAGGGTAGAGTAGGGTAGAGTAGGGTAGAGTAGGGTAGAGTAGGGTAGAGTAGGGTAGAGTAGGGTAGAGTAGGGTAGAGTAGGGTAGAGTAGGGTAGAGTAGGGTAGAGTAGGGTAGAGTAGGGTAGAGTAGGGTAGAGTAGGGTAGAGTAGGGTAGAGTAGGGTAGAGTAGGTAGAGTTGACAGCTTAGATAAAAGGTAACTATTAGGCGGTACGAAGTTTGCCGGGTCAGCTAGTTATATCTATATACGAAAAGAGAAACTGACTGACTTACATATCAACGCACATCCAAACCTGCTGGGACTAGGAACATCAAATTTTTTGAAATAGCCGAGCATCCATGCGTCATCGTAGGGACCCAGCAGGGTCGATGCCTGCTAGTTAAGACCGCGAGAAATTTCTGAAAAGGAGACCTGTAGTCCTACAACGCAAAGGACTACTGAAGGTCACAGGAGTGTTTTTAGTCAGTAAAAGTAACACGTACTTCCATTTCACCCAGAACGGAAGAAGTCATGGGATGACTTCCACTCTTAAAAAAAAGCCGAGGAGTAAAAAGGGAGTTTCATTTATATGCAAAATCTTATTCCTTGTTATTAATATGAATTACCTTGTCCTTTCCAGTACTTCGCATGGCCGCATAATGTGCAAGCAGTCATCCTTTCCTCCTTCTTCTGGGGCTACGTGATCCTGCAGATACCAGCAGGCATGCTGGCCAGGAGGTTCGGCGGCAAAGTCCTGTTCACCATATCGGTGTCAGTCAACTCTCTGTTGTCACTGTTGCTGCCTGTTGGAGCTGCTTGGGTAAGTTCTATTGTTAGTTATGGGTAAGTTAATAATAGGGGTTTTTCATCCCTCCAACTCGGAAAGAGTATTTTTGCACTTCGATACTGACTGTAAGAGCCGTTTTTATCTGCTAGAGCATAAAATAAATTTAATTTAGATCTTCGTGTGTACTAAGTTTGTGAATTCAAAACATCATTAAACTTATTAACTTCAACCATTCTCCTTGGTGTAATTTTTTGTTTATTTCCTTGCTAAGGTGGGATAAAAAATTACGAGTTGCACTCAAGTGCAAAGATTTTTAACCTTGTACCTTTTGATTCTCTCGCTAACGCTCAGGATTATAATTTTTGAATCAATTATAGAATCCTTCGCTTACTCGGTCATCATAATTGAGCACCCAGTTAAAAAGCAACTTTGCATTTACCTAAGATAATAATGTATTAAATACAGTCCTTTAATTAAAATGTCGGTACAATGTGAGAAATTACAAATTACAAATGTTGAATTGAAACTTCTTCAATAAATTTAATAGCATCAGTGAGTGTTTGAACAGTGTCGTTATTTATTGCTATTTAATACTGAAGGCGCACACAATTTAAGCTAAATCAAAATATGTATGTTAGAACGTATTCTTATTTCCTTTAAATCATTTTATCTCGTATGAATATAAGGGAGGTTAGGTGCAATAGGTACTCTTTTTATTCATGGAAAACCCACAAACCATGGTTAAAAAGGGAGGATCCTTTTTCCAGACGGGTGTAAGTTATTTCTGGTTTGGGCAAATGTTCGATAGATGATTTTGGGCTGTACCTATATGTTCAAGTCGCGCGAAAACCTCTTTAAATAAATACATAAATAATATTTTTTTATTACCAAGCAACTAGGGCCCCAAGACAAAATATACAAATAAATCTTACAAAATAATAAACTAATATTTAAGTATAAAGAAAACATAATTAACCTATTTATTTTTACAATCGAATTTCTACACACGAAGTGCCTCGCTATTATGCGATGCAGAATTTCCTAGTTCCGTTCTTATGTGTCGCCGATTCGCTATACATGTCGCTACTTACTAATTGTACATATTACTAATAATTAAAAATTATAATTTTTAGGGCGGCTGGCGCTTAGTATGTACGTGTCGAGTGCTACAAGGACTAACACAAGCTTTCATCTATCCGAGCACGCACCACCTCGTCAGTCAGTGGATGCCACTGCAGGAGAAGGGATTCCTTACCACCTTAGTATATGCTGGTAAGATATAAATATAATCATTATTAAGTATATAGTAACGTAGTCTAAAGTTTACTTGCTGAACTAATCAACAATAGGATTAAAAGGTACTATAGTAGTCACCCCATCCCTTGTGTTTTTACCCGACTACGGCAAAGCCAAAGGGGGTAAACGGCAAAGCAAAAAGGATTATTACGTATCATAATAATTAACACAAGTACCTTAATTGGCCTTAGTTAATTCAGTTGAGCTAAGATTTATAAAACCTTATTTACTTTTACTGATCCGCTGAACAAAAGGAGCGATGCCAAAGATTCGTACTTAAAAGTCATTCAAAAGCGGACCTACATGAATTTGTAACACTCTACAGTACACAATAAAGTCACTCGCAGGTACAGTTGCATCGCATTCTGTTCGCATTATTATAGTACAAGGGTTACCGCACACGACAGAGTTTTTGGGAGGTCAAAACATTTTTATTTTTCTTGTTACTCTCGGGCTATTTTGTAAAAACTAACTGGGAACACTAATAAAGTGAGCTCGCAATCAATTATGTATTAAATATTGGCATCATTTTATCTATTAATTATGATTGTTGGTTCTTTTGATTTCATTTTGCCCAAATGTCGCAGACAGACTCTTGCACAGGATTGTAAATCAAAACCATATGGGTTTAGTTTGTTTTTTTTTTTTTAAACCAAATGGATTAATATTTTGTAAAGATAAATTAGTCGGTCTAAAATTTTAATTATGCTAAGTTATAATTTGTGAATATTGAAATAGTTTATTTCAAGATTAGTGAGCAAGTTAATGCATCCGGCTGTACTCAAAAACCAACCCCCATATAGATGGGAAAATTCTGTCAGATTCATGGAAGCTTCACTGTGAAAGCTTTTGCGTATGTGACAGAGAACATAATTTTGAACACCATCAAGATAAAAAAGCACACATCAAACAATATCTGCCGTGTGTGGCACGCCTGCGCGATTTGAACAACAGAACGCATTAAACTTGAGTCCCGAGTGAGCTCTCGTAATTGGACGGTTGTGACTCCAAGTGCTTCGCTTCATACAAATGAGGTTTGTTTCCCAGATGTGATGACAACCGAATGGAGATATGAATAGTTTTGATTAGAAGGAGTTTTCATCGGATACCCATAGTGATCAGTAGCTTGAATTATGTAATCAGATGGTAGATTTATAATATCACAGTAAGTATAGTATTAAGCATATGCTAATGAGAAAGAAACGTTATGTAGTTTCTTTTATCTTTTATTATTTCATCTTTTGTTTACCGTCATCGCAATTTATTTGTGGTTGATAACGATATGTGCATATTTCTGATTCTTTACATTTACCTGTATTACATTAATTTGAAAGTTTTTAGTCGTATCTTTTTAAATGTTTGATTCAGCTATAATGCTATTGATTAATAATTTTAAATTTAGATTCAAATGATTATTTAAGCCTCCTGTCTCATGAGCTGACTTCAATGCATATTTTAAGTTTAAGGATCTATAGGTATCTCAAATAAATAAAATAGTGATGCTTCATCAATTATCCACTTTTCCATTCAATTATCTACTCGTTTTCCAGTCAACTTAATGGTCCCCAAAATAACAACGAATGAACACGAAACACAAAACTAATTGGATTCCAATCAATTAAAAGTTCAGTAATTACAAGGACTTAAATTACTTATGTTTTTCAGGTGGGCAATTGGGCATAGCTCTGCAATTACTGGCATCAGGCTTTTTGGCCACATCGTGGGGATGGCAGGCAATATTCTACGTGAATGGGACCTTGGGTGCTCTGTGGTCGGTGACTTACATAATCTTCGGTGCTGATTCTCCAGAGAGATCAAGGTTCATCTCGAAAGAAGAAGTCTTATATATTCAGACTTCTTTGGGAAGAGTTGGAGAACAGAAGGTGGGAACAATATGATAAAGTCTTAAGATGAAATAGAAATTACATTGATTTATGGAGCTGGATGTGGATGACTGAAAGATCTATAAAATCATAATTAATTTTGTCCAATTCCTTAAACAGATTAATAGCAACCTTTTATTTCTCAGTGCCTTTGAAATTTAGTCTCCAGCCCCCCTAGCAAAGTCACAATCATTTCTCTTGCATCGAACTCCTCGAGTTGGCTAAGCCCTGATACTTTCGACCACGTGACTGAGCGTTGTGATGACGTATTTCCCGTACATTTAAAGTTTTCTACTAGGGTTAACGATTGCAGATTATCAACTTGGCTAGGGCTACTGTACTCTCAACCAACATTTATATTTGATTATGTTTCTTTTTAGAAATACCCAGCACCGTGGCTTAAGATAATGACGTCACTACCATTCTGGGCGGTCATCGTGGCGCATTGTGGACAGAACTGGGGCTTCTTCACGCTCATGACTGAGATGCCCACCTACATGTCCAAAGTGCTCAATGTTAATCTTAAGAATGTAAGTTGCTTCTGAATTTGACGTAGTTTTTTTACCTTGGTATTTATATAAGATGTGTGTAATGGAAAGCTTAAAAGATGTTATTGAATTCATTATTATGAGCTCATATCTTTTCACCTCCTAGGTATTGCAAATTAGTTGCTCTATATCGAACTGCAATATAATAATTATAAATATGTTTATTTTATCTTTTTTATGTATTCATATTTAATATTATAAATGTTAAAGTAACCCTATCTGTCTGTTTGTTACGCTTTCACAATTAAATAACTGAACCAATCCTGATAAAATTTGGTACAAAGGAAGCTTGAACTCTAAAGATTGACATAGGCAACTCTTTAAACATTTTCGACTTCAATTTCGCGTCCGCAATAACCAATGTTCAGGCGGACAAAGCTGCGGGCAGAAGCTAGTATTATAACTTTTACATCTTTATTTTCTTAATAATTTTATTTTTTATGCACTTACCATGTTGTCTCTCTACACCTTTAGTTAACTGGTAGAGAAATCCTAAGGTCTCCTTTGTAAAGTGATGTATGAAATTTTATGAAATAAATTTTTTATCGCTATTTCTATTTTGTCCCTTTAGGATAAGTTTAGTTGAGTTTAACCAAATTTATTTACGCTTTTAATTATTTTAGTTACTTTTTTAAAGGTATACGGAACAGTGTAAAGTCCCGTAAACTTTTGTTGAAAACGGAGGCTCCATCGACCAGGCGAGTGTTGTCTGATCTGGGCAACTGCTCAATAGATGATTTGGGGCTGTTGTCTATGTTCAAATCGCGCAGAGCACTCTAATTGCACGAGACAGTATTTCGTATTTTTTGTTCTTATGTGGCGCCATAGATGTCACTTCACATTTTATATTTACTTTGGTATATTTGTTTCAGAATGGTATTCTCTCATCTCTGCCTTACCTCTCTATGTATTTGCTCAGTTTCGTCATGGGCTATATGACAGATGTCATTGTTAGGAAAAAATGGCTCAGTGTTACCAATACCAGGAAATTCTTCAATACTATAGGTGAGTCAACTCCGTATTGGTCCATGCTTTTAGCTTTTCCTTTTTGCCTTTGACCTACGTAATATGGGGTCAACGCACTACGTTTTTCTTTAATTTGTCGTAAATATCGTGTTTTTTTTTTTCGGTGGGTAATAATCATCCAAATGATATAGTCTGACACTATTTCTTGCCTTTAAGCGGAGCAAGAAATAGTGTCAGACTCTTACTGACTAAATCGGTGGCCGGAAATCGGGATTGGAATCCCGGCAGTGGATGGGGCGCCGAGAGCGCCGTTGCCTGCGTTCGGCCTCCTCCTTTGGTAGCGTTACTGCTTCGCTGAAGTACGCGATCGCCTGCCACTCCTCCTCGCTCCGGACCATGGCCTGTACCAAGGCCCGGCGCGAGAAATTGCCGCTGCCGATCGCCCCCACGAGGGCACGGCGATGCTCTGCCCAAGCGGAGCACACCTCCACTATTTGCTCCACCATGTCCTCCGGGCGTTCCGCACAGTGGCGACACCCGGGTGTCACTTTCGCACGAATCCGGTGCGGGAACCTCCCAAAGTTACCATGTGAGAACCTGCGTCATGCGGAAGGTGAGGACGCCGTGTGGTCTTTCCAGCCGTGCCTCAAAGTCCTCCCGACTTAGCACCATAATTATTGCGTGTCCAGGGTTGCGAAAATCGCTGACGCCATTTCACCATAAGATCCCGCCGGAGCTCTGTCCGCCATGCCGTGACCTGTTGTGGCAGCCGACTTTAGCCCCGGCGTTGCATCTCCCATGTTACCAATGACTCCTTTTTTTTTGTATCACTACTATCCCACACAATGTATACATCTCTTTTTTGGCCTCCATCTTCATCAATTCACATATACACTCATAACTTTTTAAGTAACTCACTTTTTTTTTTAGTTTTTATCCCTCTTCTTCGCGTAATCATACCCACATCATTGATTCCCTTTTATCTAAAGCGCAATTTAAAAATCTCTCAAATATGCTAATTTCTCACTTTTTCCATAGTCATTACTTCCGAATAGGTACAGCTACTTACTCTACTCTGTTTATTTTTTTAGGTCTATGGGGTCCCGCAATAGCACTCATTGGCTTGTCATATTGTCCTGAAGGCAATATGGTGTACGCTGTTGTCATGCTTACCATTGCTGTGGGAATCAATGCTGGCCAGTACACTGGATACATGGTAAGACATTACATTAAAGTTGAAACGACGGGGTTCTGACAGTGTATTGCACACTTAAAAAACTACAACTGAATTGAAAATCTCCTCCTTTTGTTGTTAAAATGAATAACAAAGATTACTGTTATTCAAATAATTATTATACACCCAACCCTTTAATATTTACTCAAAATAGCGAACAAAGTGAATACTACGGATCAACTAAAATTAAAAAGTAATGTTGATTATAATTTTCTTTTTGTAAAGATATAATTAGGATATCTTATGCGTTAAAAGCTCGTTCAAAACGCCATAGAGACAGATTTTGCTCAGTAAACACAAAGTTGCAAGCTTGCAGCAACCTGAAGTGATGATTAATGAAATGCATCAAGTTCTAGCGTTCAAGTCATATATCATCCGAAACTGTAGCAAAGTGGAGAGCAGAGTGGGTATAACGTGGAAAGATAAACGAGCCATCTTTGTATAAGACGATAAATATACACTAGTCAACGTAAACAGTCGCGAAGCTTACGGGATATCTTTCATTCGTGCTTGTCTTGTAGATATTTAGCGGCAATCTGTTTGAAAGTTTTATATTTTACAATTTTGTTTTAAATTTATTATCAAGGTTGTAGTTGCTTTGTTCAAAATATGTTTATTGTTCATTAAATTTTGTTAAGTTGTAACTTACTAAGAGTATCCGTCGCTAAGTAGCCTTGACAAGATTTCAAGTTAAGAATAGCCAAAGGGAATTAAGATACAAGAAACTCGACTAAAGCCAATTTTCTTTGAATTAATTAAATAATTATAGTACTGGCCACAGGACAGGTCCTCGTGGTACACTTAAGAAGTTAAACTAATTATCAACCAGAAGTTGTAGAACGCTAAGTTCTCTTAAGTTTTACATGAAAGTTTCTCCGTCTGAAGATCTGATTCCTGCGGTTCGTCTTTTTAATTGCATTTGGGATCAGTTTGTGTCTGAATAATATAATAATTGGATTGCGTGAAGAATTATATGAAAGAAAACGAAGTTAGTGATAGCATGACGAGTGACAGGGTAGAATGGAAGAAAAAAAAGGTATTGCGCCGACCCTAAATAAGATGGGACAAGGGCAGGAAGAAGAAGAAGAATGTAAAGCTAATGTGTAATGTGTAACTGAATATTATAGTTTAAGTATTATCTATCTAGCCAGTATCGACCCACTGGACAAACCGCTTTTATTTTAACTCTTCTCGCTTTGGGCGACTTCAAATTAGCCGCAAAGAGCCGCGCGATGGGGGCGCGGCTGCAGCGCTGACGTGCTGCCGTCGCGCCCCTATACCTATGTGCTAGTAACAATGCTCTAGCCGACTTGCAGTCTAATCCTAATAATTGTGCTTTTTGTTCTAGTTGGTGCACATCGACTTAGCTCCAAACTTCAGCGCGTGCCTGATGGGTATCACCAACTTCTTGGCCAACATCATCTCCATCATCGCACCTCTCGTCTGCGGGTTCATTGTTCAGGATGAGGTATCGAAACAATTTATTCACCATTTTTTATAATTTCTTAATAGTCTGGAGTAGGCTGTTCAAGAGTTACTTGTTAATAAAATGTTAATTAACTTTTTAGATGTAGATTACTATAGTTTTGTGATCTTTAGAAAGGCACGCGTATAAGAAATTCATTAATATCTGTTTGACGAATGCTGTAAATGGACCTAGTTCACCTGGACCAAACCAAATATCACTTTAGCCGAAATAATACTCATAATTATGACTTGGAATTTTTTTTACTTATTAACTCGTTCTTAATAATTATATATCATCTCTTTATAATATATCTGAATCTGAATTACCATTATAATCACCAACTCGATTTAATATTATATTATTTAATATTATAGCCATATAAAATTGAGTGAAAATTGTGTCTTACTTCACATCATACAGTTAAAGAAATAAGATAATTTCTTGCAAACTAATATTAATATCTGTTACAGACGGAGCCTTCGGAGTGGCGCAAAGTATTTTTCGTAGCCGCAGGAGTGTACTTCTTCACAAACTTGTTCTTTGTGCTGTTCAGTACATCTGTGAGGCAACCCTGGAACGAGCCTAAAGAGACTGATGTTGGTAAGCGAAATACCACTTTATTTCTTTAGAAATAAGATTAAATATTGCTTAGTTGTCGGAATTAATTAGATTTTTAATATTTCCAGAAATGAAACCTGCCGAAATTAAAGAACCGGAAAAGTCGAAGTTGGAAGCAAAATGGAGTCGTCGGTGAATTTTACTTCTGTATTTATATTTATGTACCTGAATTAAGTTTGATGTAATGATAAATAATAAAAAGTCACATATAGTTTTACTTTTATTCGTTTCAATAATCTTTGTAACAAAGTAATAATGGTGGTGACTTGATAATTTAAAACTCCTAAAACTTGAAACCAAGACACGTTTCCTAGTTTTGTGTCTCAAATAAATTCATCATTCATTCACACTTCGATGACAATTTCCGCACCCTGCATAAAGGGCTACCTTCCTCGAACGTGCTGGCCCAACGTTGTCTATAATGAACCCATACATAGTTTATATGATGCGTAGACCATCGTACTTGGTTGGCATATAAATTACTAGTCTGTTGTACTCACAACAGGAAAAAGCAGAATAAGAACCCAGGGGATAAACCATTTTTTTAAAGAGTAACCATAGAGTTATTTGGCGCTTCTTTTCCATAGAAAACGACCAGTTTGAAACTGTGCACTAGCTTCTGACGTTTTATAAGTGCCCTTGTAAGCCTATGTGAATTTTTTTTTTTTGAGTGTATGGTGTCAAGGATACTTTTTAATTTATGTGGAAAAATAAGCTAGTAGTTTTCAATTTATGTTTTAATTTGTGTTACTACTACTTACTGACTTAAACTTTGGTTAGTATTTAAAGGTCACATTTTCATTGTTAATTAGTTTATACGCAATAACGTCCAATGTCCTCCTAAAATATGGATAAGCAATACACTAACTTAAACTCTGTTTCATTATACCATGTGAGTACATCGTTTGTTGGAAGTTCTCAACAAATGTAAATAAATGTAATGTCAATTTGTATCGTTCTGCAAACTTATATGACAAGAACTTTGCTGGAAAGTTGCACCACGTCTTCCTCCTGGCTATAAACTGAAGTAATAAGGACCGGTTGTTCAAAGAAACTGTTTTATGGAATATAATTATATAATAATAATAAAAGAGAGTCCATTAGACATATTATCTCTGGTTGTTCTCGTCTAGCTAACGGCGAGTACTTGCACAGACACAACCAAGTGGCCAGGATTATTCACCAGCAACTTGCTTTGAAATACAAACTTATGGAATCAGAGGTACCGTATTACAGGTATGTGCCCGACCCAGTTCTCGAAAATGACCATGTCACGTTGTACTGGGATCGGTCTATCATTACTGATCGGACTATTATAGCCAATAAGCCGGATATAGTAGTGATAGACCGATTAGCGCGCCGCGCAATGTTAGTCGATGTCACCATTCCACATGACGAGAATTTCGTGAAAGCTGAGAAAGAGAAAAAAATCAAATATCTCGACTTAGCACACGAGGTTGTCGACTTGTGGAATGTGGACTCGGCTGTCATTGTGCCGATTGTCGTAAGCGTCAATTGCCTTATAGCCAAAAGCTTCGACGACCATCTGTCGAAGCTGGCGTTGCGCGGATGGATCAAGGGCCTGATACAGAAGGCAGTACTCCTCGATACGGCTCGTATTGTGAGGAGGTTCCTGTCTCTGGAGCCCTAACCACCGGTAGCTTGGACCCTGCTCCCGACACCGGCGGACAACTATTTTTTATATTTTTAAATGTTTTCTTTTTTAATTATTTTTTTTAAGAAATGTTTAAAAATGTAAAATAATATGTTCAAATGAAAAATAAAGGAGATAATAATAATAATCCACAACTATTACACAACGCCGTCTAGTCCCAAGCTAAGCAGAGCTTGTGTTATGGGTACTAGGCAACTGATAAACATACTTATATATTTCTAAATACATACATATAATAGATAAATTACACCCAGCCAGACACAGAACAAATGATCGTGCTCATCGCATAAACATTTGTCTTAGGTGGGAATCGAACCCACGACCTCTGGCATAGCAGTCAGGGTCACTAACCACTAGACCAACAGGCCTGTCAACTGTCAATATGGTGACTGTCACATTTTTTTTTGCTTTGTTCTAAGAATTACAAAAGGCCTCAATTAAAATTTTTATTTACAATTTGCTTACCTTTTAGTCTATTTAGGAAGAGCGCAAACGTGGACACCTTTGTGTCGTATTTCAGAACCTGTATGAAATCATTCACTCCCTGCGCATAAGTAAATATTGTTTGTGTCCTGTTGCTTCCGCCCACACATAGTCATGGCGATCGAATAGTGTTTGGTGTCGGTAACTGGAATAAAAAGTGTCTCCGTTTGCGCAGCTTTCATAAAAAAAACGTTTTTAAACTTTGAACTAAAGTTATTTTCTTCCAACCAATTAACAAAATGATTTTTCCTAAACTTCAAAAGACTTAGGATACCTTTTAGTGTTGTATTTTTAGCATCGCGGGTACAAAAACATCAGAGAACATTCATTTTGAACTTCTATTCATTGGCTCAGACAGATAAGCTATTTGGACGACCTTGGCTCAACCTTGATCTCAGTCAATTTGCACTTAATAAAAGGTTAATCTTCAAGTTCATTTGCACTTCAATTGGAAATCATTGATGTGTCGCCAGAGATGGCTCAAGAGAGATCTTTTATTAAATCTTTATAGTGAGGCTAGCTTATAAGGAAAATGAGTAAAAACTGAATTGATGGACTTGGCAGATTTAACATTTTGAATACCGTAATAAGAGACACAATAGAAAGACTATGAGAGAGCGAAGCCGGCATTCACTTGGGATTTAATTAATTAACGGATAAGCTAAATGATTTTGGACAATTGATATTTAAGGAATTTACTAAACTACTGACTTAAATCAATTAAAAATTGATTTGCCTCAACCGACCACAATTCCAAAGAAGGAATAATGCACAACATAATAATGACGCAAACCGTGGACCGTAACCTATCGTACCTTTTTTTATCCCAAGCGCCTTACAAATAAATAAACAGTATCATTCCTGAACCAATACTTTGCCCATATTTTATTCCCGTATCGACACAAACGTGCGGACTACACGATTCATCTCGGAGGTTCCGTCACACGTCCAGCGTCCAACACTGGACCAGAATATTACTTCAAAATTTACGTAACTGCTACCACCGGTCCTTAAATCTCTTCGCCGAGGCATTTGATAGTCACTTTTCCGAATGACTGGCCTTAAACTACCACTGCACAACAGTCTACGGCACACCAATGCTAGGCTATATATCTACTACTACTGTACTCCCTTGCTCAGTTGCCAGTTACTGTCATCAGTGCGAGTAGTGCATTTCGATCATGTGCTTTAATATGGCTAACTAGCTTTTGCCAGCGGCTTCGCCAGCGTACATAAAATATAGCTATATAGAGCTAATATAGATATTACTCAGGAATAAAGCAGCTGTCTACTGGTAAAAAAAAAATAGAAATCGGTCTAGTACTTTCAGAGATTACCTCCTACAAACAAATAAAAACAAACTTTACCTCTTTATTATAGTAGTGTAGATACACCCTATCATAGCTGTTATGGTGCGTGCATTGATGTATAGGTATAAGCTAGACTAAAGTTTTAATTTTAATGATATTTTTGGCGAGATTGGGATCGTCCTCTGCAACCTAGAGCTATGCTACCTACAAATGCATGCCTGCAAAACAAGTAAACCAGGCAGATAATGAGTGAACATATATCTGTGCATATTCTATGCATTAGTGGACGGTCGGACTTATTTAGTCACGAGTACGTGTAATGCATGCGAAATGCTCTTGAGTCATATCCTTAAGGTAACATTTCCCAGAACCATTTGTGAGTATTGAATCCAGAGTACGGGTCACGCTGTGCCGGTATGCTTAGCAGCTCTTTGATGCAAGGATCTTTGGATCTCAGAGAATTATTTAGAGCTGTTCGGAGGGCATAAGGATGAAAATTTTGCTTGAGCTTGCGTCAACAGAGTTAAAATTTTATATGACATTTCTGCAAACATCTTTTCAAAGATGTTGGAAAATGTAGGAGAAAAGAATATTATTAGCTTTCTAGTAGCAAAACACTTAAGTCTCTTGAAACAAACATTTTTATTCGAGACACATTGTGCTCAGTTTGCCCACCACTTGACTGAGATTGCTTCACAAACAGCTTTCTGTGCTCTTTTTGAGAGGTTTCAAGATCAAAGCGAACGGAAAGTATAGTGTTTCTATCAAAATGTTGTACAAAATATTCAAATATTAATATATATATATATAAGTATTTTAAAAAAAAGCTTTGATAAAGCTTTCCAAGGCGACTCGTTCAAAGAGCATATAGCATTTTAAAAGTTCTCGAGTAAAATAAAAATAAAAAAGTTTTTATTTCAAGACTCGAGTTTTTTATCTAAAAGGTAATTAACAGCAGAGACATTAAACAAAGATTCATTTAAAATTAATTTTTTTTTAAAGTCCAAAATTAAATTCAAACTAGATTTTTTGGAATTTTGTTATTAAAATATAGCAAAAAAATACAGCCAAGAACGTCAAAACAAAGGAGATAAACAGATTCCTCGAAGTTTTTCTTAGTTTTAAAAGCGGACGAAGAGTTAGTTGAAAAATAAAGCACTGCTGGATCTAATAGTTCAGTTAAGTTCAGTTCAGTAGCTCTATCTCTGAATATTAATGACAGGAGTTTGTTACGACGACGAGTTTATTCGCAGATCTCCATTAAAGTGCTTAAGTATAACCTACCTATGTTAAATATATTTATTTTGTTCTTTATTTTTTTTTCTTCTGTTTTGTGTTGACAGAATAATAGACACTGCGGAATTTATTTGTGTTATAAGGCGTGTTTTTTTTTTAAGTGGTAAATCAGCAAATAATTTCTGCTGCACTGTCTGCAGCGAGCAGGAGGGAGACTTTCTTTTTTTTTTATAATGGATAGGCTCGCGTTTGACCACAATCTCACCTGATGGTAAGCGATGATGTGGCCGACGATGGAGCACGCTTACCTAGAAGCAATCTATTCACTCTTGACTTAAAGACCCCTAGGTTATAGCTATCAGGAAACACAGACTCCGGCAGGAAATTCCATTCCTTAGCTGTACGCATAATGAATGTACTCCCAAAACGCTTTGTACGTATAGGTGGGATGTCCACCATGTACCGGTGGCGCAACGCCGTACGTCTTGTGGTCCGATGATGGATCGGACTTGGCGGAATTAAATTGTGCAACTCTAAAGCACACTCCCCGAAGTGTAAACGATAGAAAACAGACAGGCTAGCAACTCGGCGTCGATGCTCAAGACTTTGGAGTTTTGACTTCACAAGAGCATAAGATTTTTTTTCATTAGACTCTCAGATTTTTTTCTAAGAAATACCGCGATGTTCCTTTAGTTGCCCTTTAATGTGTTGGCTACGGTGACTCCATCAGATAATTCGCAGCTTAAGTCGGTTATTAAGAAGTGAAATACCCGTAAAATTGACCGTTTAGTTATGTTAGTTGTGATAATAAACCTTTATTACTGACCTGGATCTTTAACCATAAAAAAATAATTGAATATAAGTATGTGCTGTTCCCGCGCGCCTCAAGGAGTTGTCAGCAACAGCAGGGGCCCAGCCGGGTCGAAGCCTACTGGGGCCAGGGTTATCCGAAAGGGCGCTCGAGCCCCGGTATGAAGGCTTGAAGGAACGGGATGGGTTTTTTAGTCAGTAAGAGTCTGACACTATCTCCCGCTCCGCCCAAGAGCGGGGGTTGTCATAAGATGATTTTTCCCATCGAATATATATATATATATATATATATATATATATATATATACCAAAGCGTTCAGTGAGAGAAAATATCAAGCACCACCAGCGCTTCGGTGTTCCACTGCAATCGGAATAAACCTTGATATAATACAATTCTGCGGTCTTCGTACTTCGGAGTATCTTGTATATCAACCAAGTTATCATTGGGTGCAATTCTGGGGTAAATTGAATATCTCCGCAGCTGTGCTCGAATTGGCAGGCTAGTTTATATCGGACACCTCTATATTCCGAATGCAATGTTCCCGAGCGGTGCAATCACAATGCATTGGAGACTCGTATATGAATGGCAGCCATTGTACCGTTTTCTAACATGAAGATATTGGGTACACAGTTAGTGTGTTGGTTTTCTGTGAAATTGTTTTGTGTTGCAATAGAATATTGAACAAGAAACATGACATCGCATCCATATTCGCCGGAAATACAAAATTGTTGTTGTTTTACACACCAGTTTGACAAATAAAAGAGATTTTATTAGAAATATCAATTAATTTTACAACACCACATTATAAGGTCGCATCAAACTGATCTAATGGCGAAACTGAAAGGCAGACACGGGAACTCCGTAATAAAACGATGTACGCTAGTCATATTTCGGCGTATTGCAATTGTCGTTTTTTTGAGATGGGAAAAATCATCTTATGACAACCCCCGCCTGGGCGGAGCGGGAGAGATAACCCTGACCCTAGTAGGCTTCGACCCGGCTGGGCCCTGCTGTTGCTGACAACTCCTTGAGGCGCGCGGAAACAGCGCGCGCCGTCGACGACTTGGGCTTGGTCCGGACTGTTACCGGGCGGCCGGACAGCGAGCTACCCATTGCTCACTGTCCGCAAGCCCGCGTCTACGTTGGCCGGAAATCGGGATCAGAATCCCGGCGGCGGCGGCGGCGATAGCGCCGTTGCCTGATGCGTTCGGCCTCCTCCTTTGCAAGCATTACTGCTTCGCAAAAGTCGGCGACCGCCGATCGCCCCCACGAGGGCACGGCGATGCTCCACCCAAGCAGGGCACACCTCGACTGTGTGCTCCACCGTGTCCTCCGGGCGTTCCGCACAGTGGCGACACCCGGGCGTCACTTCCGCTTTGATTCGGAACAGGAACCTCCCGAACTTGCCATTTCCGGTGAGGACCTGTGTCATGCGGAAGGTAAGGACGCCGTGAGGTCTTTCCAGCCACATTGCAATTGTCGTGAGATTGGTGCTCTGGCTTCATAATCAATTTAATTTATATTTTATAGTGGGTGCCATAACCAAAAACAGTAAAAATAAAAAATCTACTGAATTCAGCACAAAAACAAACGTTTATTTTCAGAACTAAAAAAAAAGAAATAATAAAACCAATCAATTTAGTATTTTAACAATAAAATGATATCAATATAACCTTTCTTCTTTCCGTAACAGGAATAAGTGAATTGAAAAATTACTTTATTACAAATAAAAATAGCATTATTATCAACATAATTGATCTTTGATTTAAATTTGAAAGTCTGTTTCCTGTACCCAAACTTTAGTATAAGAAACAGTCTTTCACGTAACATTTTATTTCAATACAAAGAACGTTTGTTCTTTATAACGAACCATTTAAAAGCATAGGAAAATACAAAATTGAAATTGCAAAATTAATTCCGATTGGAATTGACAAAATTGAACTTTTATGATGTTACACAGACCATTTTATTCAAATTCTGATTTCGACGAACAAAACACAGTTTTCATTAATCGATAGCTTTTGTGGAATTATGTAATTTTTATAAAAACAATTCGTGAAATTTCGGGTTTTGTGAACCCATCATCTTTCAAGAACCTTTTTGCTATGCGCCGAAGTCACATCTGGCCTGAAGTCCCCTTCATATCGCATTAACCATTGACCGTAAGGGCTCTTATAAAGGACGCATGTAATTTTAACAAATAATAATATCAGAAATGATTTTAGGGACTATGTCGTAAGAAAATTTTTGGTAAAAAGAACTACTCAGCGTGGATTTAATGAGATTGCATTGGTTTAAATTCATTAACCTTTAACTTTTTAAAGAAAAACTAAGGTATTTTTGGTGCAATTATATCTCTAGCTTCGTGTTTCTATGAAATTTTACAACAGTTGTGATGAAAAGATTGTCTAAACTTTTTAGATAAAGCCTAGGAAAACTATAAGGATGATGGAAATTGGAATAGTGCCATAACATTGGGAAACGCCATGATTACATCAACTGATCAAAGCATTAAATAATTGAAATTCTAACAAGATACGGATAAGGACATAATTCCTGACGCGACGAACATACTAGATCGTATCATAGCAGTTTTGTATCTACCAATGATGAGAACTACGGAACTCTAGGTACAAAAGGTAAAAAGAAATTAATTAGGGTCAGAGAACACAGATAATGAGCGCTTTCTCTAAAACAAAGGTTTGTCTGGATTAACCGCACTGACTTATTGCGTTGTTAATTGTGGAAACAAGTATTAGCCAAATAAATTAATCAATGGATGCCATTAAGTTAGAATAAATTTTGACACGCTAGATACAAGGTTGAAAACTAATATTATAATATTTTTAGAACTTTCTATTCACTATGGGCCCGCTCTTGAACTCGGTTACTGCCTGATAAAAACCGATGGATGATGTTTACGATAGAAAGAGCGAACCTAGAAAAACTTGCTTTAGAGGCTGACAGTTCAAAAGTGGTAAAAAACACAGACGCTAGCAAAGAGATTCACACTTTAACTAGGAACATTATGAGTGTAGAGGTAATGCGTTTAGTACTTCTATTTTAGATATCAACCAACTGTTAATATTACCTTGATGTGCGTCTAGTAGTCTGGTATTGAAGAGTACGCAATCAGACTCTCTTAAGCACAGGCTACAGTCAGTCAAATTTGTGTATTTAAAAATTCTACTTGCTCTCTCTCGAAAAAACAAGACACATTAAACTCAGATAAATATAATAAAATAAATTGTAACCTATACAACAATAATAAGGCGCTTGCATAAATCACGCGACGCTGAGAGCGCTCACCAGAAATTAGTTTATTTACTAAATAATTATGGCCGCATCCAAAAATGGGCACCCACTTATTGTGTTTAGTGATAGAAATATTTTTGTGCCCCAAAGCAGTGTATCCTGAAATAATGTAAGAAATTAAATAAAAGCTAAAGTAAAGCAAGTCTTGAAAATGTTCATAAGAAACCTTTTTTTAGGATAGGAAATCATCAAATAACTTCTCCCGCTCGGGTTGGAGCGTGGGGGCTTGTTGGATTTAGCTAGCTAAAATCTACTATGTTTGTTCAGAAAACAAAAGAAAGAAGGAAACTACAGTCTTTGAAACTACTAGTCTTTTTTTTCACTAACTCATATGAATGTTAGGTATTTCGAATATACGAGTAATTTATTTAATAGATAAAGTGACATTTGTTTTGCGAAAGCCCTATTACTAAAGCAGATTTTTTTTAGGTGGGATATCAATAACATCTCCCACCCTTTTGTGTCAAACTTTTACAGACTAATATTCACACCTAAGCTCCTTCATTGCCTTGCATTCCAGAGTAGGATTTTCCTTTCAGATACGAACCCATGGCCCTACTAGGTGTCCATCCTGCTGGACACCTACGGTTTGCTGACATCTCCTTGAAGTGCACGTGGAACACAACGCACCATCTACGACTTGGGTTCGGTCCGTACGGTTGCCAAACGACGAGACGGCGAGCTACCCATTGCTCACTTACCACAAGCCCACGCTTGCGGTGGCCGGAAATTCAGATCGGGATCCCGGAGACGCGAGGGCCATTGCCTCGCGCGTGCGGCCGCCTCCTTTGCTAGTATTATTGCTTCGCAAAAGGAGGCGACTGTCTGCCACTCCTCATCGCTTCGGACCATAGCTTGCACCAAGGCCCGCCGCCAGAGATTAATGCCGACGATCGCCCCACAAGAACACGGTGGTGCTCTGTCCAAGCGTGGCACACCTCTACCGTATGCTCCACCATGTACTCTAGGCGGTCGAGTGGTCCATACAGTGGTGATACCAGGGAGACCCATGGAGTTTCTTGCACATTATTTTCCATAGAGATCTACGCTTTGGAATGAATGTGCAATAAGGATATTTTTTCTGCCTGACTGACTTCTTGACATTTCAAAAATGCCTGTAAATGGTTTATTTGAAATAAAAAGCTTTGAATCTTGAATCTTTTGCCAGTGGCTTTCTTTGCATGAAAGTAGAAAATTATACTACCGGGACAGTTATGCCATTCCAAGATAATATTGTCTATCTGTGTGCTAAATCCAATCAGCCATTTGAATATAAAAGAGTAACCAATATTATACAAAGACATACAAACTTTCGCAGTCTGATTCAGAATAATCTCTCTTGCTGCCACTTCTTCTTCTTTTTCGTCTTGTCCTTATCCCATATTACTTGGGGTCGACGCAACACGTTTTTTTCTTCTATTCTGTCCTGTTACCCGTCATACTATTACTAACTCCTTTTTCTTTCATATCTCTTCTCACACAATCCATCCATCTTTTATTTGGCCTCTCTCTCCCTCTTCGTCTACCTACATGTATACTTAGAACTTTTTTAATGACATGCGTTTCAGCCCTCCTCTTTACATGACCATACTTATATAAAGAAGTGAAGTTCTGACAGTGCGTCAGCTATTTATACAACATACAGTTATGTAGCAGCATAACCTCCTAACATCTACGCCCTGTCTATCTCAAGGCAAATGGCGATTCAATCCCATTTCCGTTTCCCGAAACCGGCTTCTGACTAAGTTTTCTCGACGTTTCTTCTGCCACCTTGGTAAATGCCTATATAACAAAATTAACAAGATATTACCTATTTATGATCTTAACTGCAAAATGAAACTGACCGGTTGGATTCAGCAATTAAACTACCTGGAGACTGAAAAAATCCTAGATGCCCCGGTGTAGTTAAGCTTATAAATAGAGTAAATTACACATACAACTAAGTTCCACATGCCCACTCGAACGATTGCCTTTCAACTTTTAAGTCACTAGCGTTATTTTCAAACTTCCTCTTTTAATATACTCATTACTCACTTTATCCATTCTCGTCACACCACACATCCATCTGAACATTCTCATCTCCATTACATGTCACCTTTTTAGGGTTCCGTAGCCAAATGGCAAAAAACGGAACCCTTATAGATACGTCATGTCTGTCTGTCTGTCTGTCCGTCCGTATGTCACAGCCACTTTTTTCCGAAACTATAAAAGCCATACTGTTGAAACTTAGTAAGTAGATATATTTTGTGAACCGCATTAAGATTTTACACAAAAATAGAAAAAATGCAATACATTTTGGGGGTCCCCATACTTAGAACTGAAGCTCAATAATTTTTTTTTTTTTTTGATAGGTCTTTAAAAATGATATTGAGGTTTCTAGTATCACTTTTTTCTAAATTGCACGAGAGACACTTCCAAAGTGGTAAAATGTGTCCCTCCCCCCCTGTAACTTCTAAAATAAGAGAATGATAAAACTAACTAAAAAAAAAATATAAAGTACATTACCATGTTAACTACCAACGAAAATTGGTTCGAATGAGATCTAATAAGTAGTTTTTTTAATACGTCATAAATCTAAAAAATACACTATTATTAAAACATCGATCAAAGTTACAACGAACTACATGAACTTTTATATTATGTTACTTGCTTCAACGGAACCCTCCATGGGCGAGTCTGACTCGCACTTGGCCGGTTTTTCATTCTTCTTTTCCATAGCCCAATAGTCTGATTCATACAGCGTGACAGGTCTTATGACGGACTTGTAAATTTTACCCTTCAACTTACTGCTACTACAAGTACATTTACCTCATGATTATCTTCAAATCCCACAAATTCAGTTTAGTAACATGCCACAGATAGCTCCGGTTAATATTAGGCTATCAATCAACAGACAAGCAAACTAATTGGAATAACGCTGTGATTGGCCGGCCATTACATGCCGACAGGGGCTGATAGCTTGATCGATGACGGCACGGTATGTATGCACTAGGGAGATGTATATTGTATGCAGGGTAGGGAGATTTGTTGTTGTTGGTATGGGGAACCACAATATATTGCACACAAGGTTTCCTTAAGGTTTTGTGTTGCGAAGATCAAATCACAACATATACGAATGAGGCTGCGACTAGGTACTTAAAATCATTTACGGTTAAATGATGAAACCTCGCGAGGGCTTGGCATCGAAAAGTTAGTTAGCTCACTGGAAGATGAAAACCAAGCCTGGGTCGAAGGAACGTATATTGTCATGCGCATTTTAAAAAAACCGGGCAAGTGCGAGTCGGACTCGCCCATGAAGGGTTCCGTAGCAGCAAGTAACATAATATAAAAGTTCTTGTAATGTATTGTAACTTTGATCGATGTTTTAATAATAGTGAATTTTTTTCGGTTTATGACGCATTAAAAAAAACTACTTACTGGATTTTGTTCAAACCAATTTTCGTTGGTAGTTTTTATAGTAATGTACATCATATATTTTTTTTAGTTTTATCATTCTCTTATCTTAGAAGTTAGAGGGGGGGGACACACATTTTACCACTTTGGAAGTGTCTCTCGCGCAAACTATTCAGTTTAGAAAAAAATGATATTAGAAACCTCAGTATCATTTTTGAAGACCTATCCATAGATACCCCACACGCATGGGCTTGATGAAAAAAAAAATTTTGAGTTTCAGTTCTATGTATGGGGACCCCCAAAATTTATAGCTTTTTTTCTATTTTTGTGTAAAAATCTTGATGCGGTTCACAGAATACATCTACTTACAAAGTTTCAACAGTATAGCTCTTATAGTTTCGGAATAAAGTGGCTGTGACATACGGACGGACGGACAGACAGACAGACAGACAGACAGACAGACAGACAGACAGACAGACAGACAGACAGACAGACAGACATGACGAATCTATAAGGGTTCCGTTTTTTGCCATTTGGCTACGGAACCCTAAAAAGTTCTAAACTCTTTTTTACCTTCTCTGTCAAATCCATCCAAAAGTTGTCTGTAAAAAATCGCTTTAGCGATATAAACCGCCCATTGTGTCACCCTATTAATTTTAAGTTTCTCAGGTAATTTTTATTTTTGGTGTACAATAAGGAATCTATCTATCTGCACTTTCTCAAAAATACGCTCTTATCTCTAACGTTTTTAGGCCCACAATTTACGGTTTTTTATTTATTTAAGGATCACCAACGAGCGTTACAAAATAAAAACTTAGAAATAGAAATTGGCACACGTAACCTGATCTGAACTTAAACACTCAATTATAGGCAACCACAGCTTATGCGTAAATGAGTGAACATGAATTTAAATTTTAAATAAAATGAAAGTAATCGGCATGATATGACATAGAAAATAATTAATCAATAAAAGGTTAAATTATAAAATCATAGCAATGTCAAAGTTAAAGTTGATTACAATGCCTTAGTCAAACAAATTGTAATAGAATTGGGATGGATACAAATTATGAATTAATCTTTATTTGCTTAAACATAGAAAGAACATGTTTTTTTTTAAACTAATTAAAACTATGTACAATACACAATATCTCTTACCTAAAATATGTCGTCAAAAAATTAATCAAATTAAATTTAAATGTATAAAATTTTATTATACTGTGTGTTTTTCACACTAGTGCGAAAAGTGCTTGAACTCATCCCCGCCACAATTTATCGTATCTGGCTGGGAGCTAAGTGAACCCCCACGAGTGGCGCGTCTCAGGGGTAAATGTTTATTTATATATCTTCGTAAGTGTATGAAAAAACGTCGTTTGAAACACATGAAGTCTTACGGCACTAATTGGCTCGATAATACCCTCACCTGCAGCTTGGGCGAATTCTGCCTAGGTCACAATGTCAAACTTCCTCTACTAGTATCATTCTGATACAAGTAGAGAAAGTTTAGTACCATTTCAGCATGAGTGACGTGGCTCGCTAAGGCCTGCCTGGGGGGTTGTTTGAGAAAAAAACCACGGACCTTGAACCCAAAAGACTACTGAAAGGACAGGGGTCGGTTCTAGTCAGTAACCGTTACCTCCTCTCGCTTCACCCAGAACGGATAAAAGGTATAAGATGATTCCCAACTAAAAAATAGAAAGACAGCCATTTGAATGCCAAAATAAATATTAATTATTATTTATTTATTCTCGCAGACGACTTTAAGTTCACACAAATAGACTTAAAAACTATGTTAATTATAAAAAAAAAGATTGTCCATAGGTATGATGAGTCACTCTTGTCTAACCAACATCTGCATGAAGTGATTTATCATAGGATTATCAAATTTGTCTGATAAAATCCCTAGAATGCCATTGGAGCTTGACCGCGCTCTTTCTAGCAGCGACGCCGTCTTTTTTCTCAACATTGCCTGGAAATCAAGAGTTCGCGCCTGGGCAAAATATCTTTCAAACCGTATTACGATATATTTTATTTTCCGACGATACAGAAATCCAAGAAAAAAAACTGTGTTATAAGTATAGAACATTGACGCGAACTCGTCGTCTCTCGATACAGTTCCATTTTATAAAAATCACGCTCCGAAGTCGTACGGCACAAAATAAATGCAACAGGTAACCTAGGGATGGTAAAGACGAAACGAACTATAGTATTATCTTTTGCATGTTCGAGTACACGAGTATAATATTAATAGATATGCTATGTCATTCCAATCCATATTAAAATTTCATAGAAACAAAATACAAATATGAGTCAGGTAATTTAAACACAATACTTAGATTTTAATTTGTAATACCAAGAACGAACGTATTTAACATTTACGTCTTAATTTTATAATAGAAGCACTCTGTTAAGTTTTGTCAAAAAGGCATGTATCATCATTTTAGCTAAAAGATGTCCATTGATAGATCAAAGAGCATCTCAGGTGAAGCGATATTTGATCGAAGTTTAAATTAAAAAACGTAAAAAACTGACAAAAAATTCCACCACTGCAGGGTCCAGAATCATATACCAACTGAATCCATCCAGTTTGTAAGTCGATGTCAAAGACTCCTTGTTTATCTTTTAGTTGTAATTGGTACCTACCGCTGGTAAATTTTCGATTTAACTAGAGGTTCTATGCTGCTTGCAAGCGGTGTGAAAGTCATTGCCAAAAAATTAAAAAAAAAACATCTACCATAAATTACGAATTTTCTGAAATTCAAAAAGAAATATGGTATTAATCCCGCACGTGCTAGCCCTGGGGACGGCTGCGACAAGGCGACGAGGCGACGGCCACGTGTCACGATGCTGAGCAAGATCGTCGTGACAGAACTATTTTATGTTTTCTCTCACGCTTCAAGTCGTCCCATTCCCAGTTGATGGTAGAATTTTCTATATCTTGCAGCAGATATCAAAAATTTTAAATGCATTTATACTGTCTGTGAAAATACCCCGGTACAGACTGTGTTAACTATCCTGCTTGCGTCGTTTATCCTCAATGCTGAGGGTCGTGACCTCGACGAATAATTTACTTGTGTTCTCCAGTCCAGTCTCCAGTGTTACACGGATTTGGTCTGACCAAGGTTACGAACTCCTGCCCCTGGGTCTTTTCCCATATATTTTTCCTGTCAGAAGCAACTTTTCCAGGTTACATAACTCTTTCTGGCAATGTGACCAAAAAAATCAAATATTCTTCTTTGGCATATGGTGGTGAATCTCACAGGTTACCTGAGTTCGGCTATTATGGAGTCGTTGGTTCGACACTCTGACCAGTGGATTCCAAGCATTTTCCTCCAGCACCACATCTCAAAATCGTCAATCCGGCTACGGTCAGCTTTTTAAGGGTCCAGGTCTATGCACCATACAAGAAAATGGAGAAAATGAGGGTGGTGACGAGCTTTCTATTGTTCTTACACGAGATGTTCCTATCGGTCCAGACGTGGTTCAGCTGTGGCATGGCACTCTTTGCCATCCCAATACGTCTTTGTATGTCCTGCTCATACAACCCATTGTTCGTTATGGTAGAGCCCAAGGAGATAAACTCGTCTACTGAGTCCAGGTTGAGTGTGCCAGATATTGTGAGAGACTTGCTTCGGTCCACAAATTCATATAGAGTAAGATCCCAGGACCGCCAGACATTACGTATTTTCTGACGAACGAAATGAGGACGATTGAGTACTGTTAGTATGTACTAAGAACGCATGCCCATAACAGACGCTTTAATGCTCAAGCATGAGAATTTACGTGAAGTTATGTCATTTTTTTGGGAGCTTTAAAGCGTTTGTTAAGCAATATGGCCTACGGAATGTATCTGGGAGTATTGGTGACTTGATTTTAAAGATATTGCCTACAAAATACGTAAAAATCAGATTTGAGAATTTACGTGAGGTATGTAATAATTTTATGTACCTTGATTACCTGATACCTGAAAATTGGCCGTCTAAGCAAGCTAGCAGATAGGCATGCGTTCTTAGTACATACTATAATAGTACTCAATCGTCCACATTTCGTTCGTCAGAAAATAAAATACATGACGTCTGGCGGCTTTAGGATCTTGGACTAGTAAGACTTCGATGATGATGTTGATGATGTGTTAGCTATATTTGTGTTTAAAAATATATGTTTCAATAGGTAAACGAGCTAATACCACAGCACAGTTTACCATTACGTGACTTAGTGGTCAAAATTGCAAGCCTATCAATAATAATATAACCACCAATATCTATTAATTGCAATTAAAATGTTTTTTTTTTCTTGCCGTTGCTGTCCCACTGCTGGGCAAAGGCCTCCCCCAAGTCTTTCCAAACTTTCTTCTCCTGCGCCGTCTCAAACCAGTCCTTGTGGTACGCGTCCAGATCATCTCGCCACCTCTTTCTAGGCCGACCTTGACGGCGCTTTACTTCAGTAGGGACCCACTGTGTGGCGACGCTCGCCCAGCGGTCCCTATGCATGCGGCTGATGCCCTATGCCCGCCCATTCCCATTTGAGCCTGGCAGCCTTTTTGCCCAATTAACATGTACGTTGTATTAATTGCAATTAATAAATATCATTTCAGTGAATAAGTAGGTACTTATCGTCCCTATGATCGACAGAAACATGAACTACATTCAAGTATATAGAAATTTTAGATCAATTGTCAAATTGAGATTAAATCCAAGATAATTTATGTAACAAAATAAAGACGTTAACAAGATTAAAAACTCAAATTATTTGTTATTTTTGGGTAAAACCAGTTGTGAACTTGTGATCACGCCTCTAAAAATACGTTAAGCCATTGGCGTCGGCTGTCATTTTATGATTGACAGTCGTACGTAACGGGTAGTCAGCAGCCTCAAAATTGAAATACCCAGTTGCAGAGTTAGACAACTCTACGTGTAATCTGCAACAGCAATTGTATGTGTGTATAACTACCATTTAAGCTGTCGCTAAATGTAAAATACATCCAATCAGACTAGAAGCCGATTTCAACATGATTAGGATAAAAATAGGTTGTTCAAAGATAGATCTTTACATTACATTTTTTTAAACATAGTGTAGACACTATGTTTAAAAAAATGTACCTACGCACTAGTCAGTAAGTACCCATAAGTATAGTATAGTATTTTTTTTTTCATGAACCAAGAGTGCTTAGTACTAAACAATGATAAGTAGAACCATTTTATAATCAACAAAAACGGTCGACGAGGATGGGATTCGAACCCACGCGTGCAGAGCACATTGGATTAGCAGTCCAACGCCTTAACCTCTCGGCCACCTCGTCTTGTGAACACTGTTTCCATGTTTAGTACTGCTTAATCCTAATGTCAAATGAAATTATTCAATTCGAAAAAAATTGCTTTCTACGTGCAGTTTTGACTGCACAATTATTTTTGAAACAGTTGTACCTTACTAATTTTGAAAGATTTATGTGAAGGAAAAAGATGGTCTGAATAAAATAAATATCACTGGTTCAAATAGGCGCTGTGGATCGAAAAAGCTAGAAGTCTGAAATAATCCTTAGCCCAGGAGAAGTATGATGCAATAACCTGTTTGTGTGTGATTAATAAACACCAATTTAACTTGGATACAGCAACTCAGTCACTTTGAGAATATCAGCTGATTAACCAAGTTTACAGGAAATACCTAGACGAGGATTGACGAGGAATGCACTGAATCGTTACCGGAAATAAGCTAGGAAATAAAATAAGTGTACGTGTATACACAGCAGCAGGTTATTTTAGGTTACGATGATGGTGATGATAGCGCTGAAATCTCGATGTTTCGGCAGTTCCAATATCGTCTTTATTAATACGTCAGTGAATCACATTGGCGTAACACAGAGCAATGACTACTATACCACCTGATGATAAGCAGTAAAGTAATCATTGATGGTGAAGTGCACTAGTTTATCAAGAACGTTTAGCCGTGAAGACAGCTAATTTATTATCAAAGGGAAGACTGCAGCAGTGAAATTGTTCCGGTCCATCGATACATAAATTTAATAACAAAACACGATCACAGCCCACTAACACGAGGTTTCAAAGCTCCCTCACGGCCAACAGGGGATGTTTTATGACCTTCAAAACATAACGTTCTCGACCAGTGGATGTCAAGTCCTTAGTGCTGTCGTAAACAGGCTCCCTCGGTGGCCGGGCATTTGATCGGCTAGTCCAGATGAGATTTTAATAGTTAATGGGTTATGCTTCAGGGAAATGTTAGAGTTACGGTCAAATCTGTGTAAAGGTGATATTGTTAGGGTCAGCTGGGTTGTTTGTAGAGGAGCCCCCAGTGAAAGATCTATTTATTTAGTTTTAGTGAGGGAGTCAGAGAGTGAGTCAGGAGTTTATCTTTATGGATGCTGTTTATTTTTTTATGAAAAAACAAAAAATTATCGACCTTCAACATGCAAGGTTGAAAATGTTAAACTATATTTAGATATCAATTTGTAACCAAAATGTTTTTCTTTTTAATTATTGTTTGTCGGTCTGTCAGTTTTTTGTATTTTTTTTTTACTTTAACTGATAGATACTTGATGTTACAAGGAGTAACTAAGGATACTTTAAGGGTGAGTTGCACAATTTAACTATAACGATAACTAAACCATAACCAGCCGTAAAGCGGCCGCCTATTGATCAATTCGACAATTTGACAACTGTTAACGGCTTTGTTATCGTTATAGTTAAATGGTGCAACTGACCCTAAATTTTTCCGCGGGAACAGGATTTCAATTTTTTTCAATTTCAATACGGAATACGTATTCGAAAAAGTTGAGGAAATTTGACGGGACTTTCAGTGACATATAATGTTCATTATGTCCACGGGAATAAGACCTGATTTCATTTTAAACATAGGAGAGTAATGTTCATAAATTTCACATGTTTCCAATCGCAGGTAAGAGCTAGTTTAACCTTTCAATTGTGATAATTACAGACACAATTGAAAGACAATAGGTGCGCGAACGCCGGCGTTCGCTTGGGGTTTAATGAATTAAAACATATGATAATGTGCATATTATATTATTAACTTCCAAATACTAGTATCTAAGCATTAAATTACACGAACAATTGGTTTAGTTAATTAATTGTACTTGTATGTATGTATATGCTTTTCCTATTCAAATTAATTTACCTGCAAATACATTAAATGGATATAATAGAAATTATTTGCTGGGTTGTAATTTATTTACTACTAACCCCATTTCAACAACCACACATAAATTAATATCGACTGGTATAAATGTGAGCTAATTTGGCTAATGACTTGGATATCAAATGCAAAATTAATCATTTTGCTGTTGAATATGAACAGTAATACAATAATTTAATTGTATTTGGGAGAAACTGTATTTAGTGTAATTAACAAGGTCCGGTCCACAAAATATATAAAACTGTTTTAGTTTAGCTTAACGTGGAATCCCCTGTAGAGGATCTAGATGACCTAAAGTGGTACCGCAGAAATCGTTCCTCAGTACTGTAGAAATATTATAAATATATTTTTTATCTTTTCATGATTTTTAACCGACTTCTAAAAAAGGTGGAGGTTCTCAATTTGGATGTTTGTATTTTTTTATGTATGTTCGCGCATAACTTCGTCACTTGCCGAACGATTTGAAAAATTCTTTTTTTGTTGGAATAGTGATCTGATGATGGAATCTTGGTGAAATCGAGGGAACTCCTCAAATTTTATAGGCAACTATATAGTTCTTTTGATATTTCCATCAAAGACTTAAGCATTTATAGCCAAAATATGAAATTTGATGAAGTGGAACTGGTGAAGAAGATCAAAAATGGCCAACGGAAATTCATACTCGGAACATAGTTACACATAAATGATTAGTTCTGAATAGGTATGTTGAAAATGGTATCATCGATATGACCTGATGATGATGATGGAGCCGGAAGATAGGCACCGGAATTCCGTAATTAATCAATGTATCCTAGCCGTGTTTGGGCTTATTAGAATTGTCATGAGATGCACTTTGGCTGTCAGGAACTATCGAACTGATCCGATGATGATGATAGAGCCGGCAGGTAGACACGGAAACTTCATAATAAAACAATGTATCCTAGCAGCGTTTGAGTTAATTGGAATTGTCATGAGAAAAAGGTACTCTGGCTGTAAGTGTTTTGAAACTAAAAAGTGTGAAATAAAAAAACTTTTTACAAAAAAAAATATAACCTACTTACTAAAAAAAACACTAAAACTATCAAAATAACTTTAATTTAATTTCGGAAGTCGGTGTTAAATAACGAAGAGACAAAAGTATTATAGAATCACCGACTTCCGAAATTAAAGTTATTTTGATAGTTTTAGTGTTTTTTCTTAGTAAGTCAATTTTTTTTTTTTGTTATAAAAAAAAAACAAATTTAGCTTACCCGTTTTCGCCGGGTCCTGTTTCAGGTCATGTTCTCAAACGGCAGGTGGTTGCCTCCTTCTGCAAAGATATCGGCCACAGCGTGAGAGAACGGACATCCTCGCACTTCTGTCAACGAGACCTTGACCCCGACTACCAGCCACGGTATGTGCGGGCTTGCGAACAAAGAGCTCACCTTTGGACTGAGTTCGAGCCATTGACGGTGCATTGAGTTGCACGCGCGCCTCAAAGAGACGTCAGCAAAACCGTAGGAGCCCAGCATAGCCGAAGCCGTTAAGGGTTTTCAAGTAAACAAAAAACAATTGAAAGACACGGCTGTAGTTTTGGTCAGTAAAAGTCCGACACGCCCTTCTACTCTACCCCAGAGCAAAAGAAGTCATTAAGTGATTTCTCACCTCAAAAAAGGCCCTGCCCGTTTTATAAATAAAAATTATAAACGGTGCAAGCAACTATGCAAGTTTTATATTATTAGAGCTACAATAGGTACCTGCTAAAATTAAAATAATAATTCGTTATAAATGCACGGTTCAACTTCTAAAACTCGTTCTTTAAATACCGAGTCACACCACATGTACTCTTTACCTTTATCCTCGAAACCGAGATATAGAAATGGCAGAACTTCAGCACAGCTGTACTTTTGTGTTTCTTAATTCAATTTTACAAGGAGCTCTACATCCCTCGACTACTTGTTTAGGTAAAAAGATCAACAGTAACCTATTACATTTTAGGGGTTTTTATCATCATGAGCTGATGCCAATCTGTCAGCGTTGAACTTTTGTAAGCATATTAAGGTGTTTTTTTTTATTATTTATTCAAGAAGCCTTTATACATAAATACTGATTACATAAATCTTCCGCTAAATTGAGGAACAATTTGTCGCCAGTGTTCCACTGGATACCGTCTTTTTTAGTAATCTATGAACTTAACTACTAGGTAAACACATCGACGTCGGAATAAAAACGGTAGCAACAATATCACAACTAGAAGCATAAAAATAACAATACACTTAGTGAGCAGTGAATTGTAAATTAGTGATTTTGATTCATGCATTTATATTTAAACTTCAAATCTTGCCAATGGGTCGCTCAAATCTTTTTATATTGCACGTACTTGAGGTGACCATTCTATTATAAAATAAATAATAATAACTGTCAGTAATATAAAAAATTCAACCCTATCAAAAACTCTACTTACCTTTTAAAGATCTACATAACCGTAAACCTCTGAGAGATAAACAGTGTTAAGATGAGAAAGGTAAACAGCAGTACGAGTAATATTATTGTCATTACATTCATTAACAAAGAGGTTGTCACCACCATTTCAGTAAATCTTTTACGACATTTATAATTATTTCCTATTTTCCGTATACCATTAATCAGAAAACGTGTAAATTAATTATTTGCTAAGTGGTTATTAAACGTCTTAACCTTTTGAATGTCTTATGTTACACAGTTCGACATAAGCAATTGTCTTTCTATTGTGTCTCTAATTACGGCATTCAAAGAGTTAATAATGAATTCAGTCAGACAGATATTTTAAACACTTACTTTTTTAAGAAATGCTTTAAGTATGTATACAAAAATGCAGAAGCAAACTTAATGCCTATGTCATTTTCTATCAGCCGACCTCTGGTGACGCAGAGAAACTTATTATCGTGGTAAGTGCAAAAAGAGAAAAATTTGCGAATGCAACAAAATATACACAAATCTCAAAATTTTAATCGACTCGAGTTAGGTACATATTTCCAATCATGTTTACCTAAATACCCTGTAAAAATAAGCAAGCTTATTGCCATTGATAGGGCAAAATTTCTGAATAGAACTGATAAATTCCAGATGGATAACCCTAATCATACTTTATTCGACTTGTAAAGTGAAACCGGTCACTCTGCTCAGCACTGGTCTGCTGAACGAATAATTGCAAAAAAAAAGTAAATTTCGGAATTAATTAATGGTGTGGGACGCAACCTGTGTCGACACCCTTGCGCCATCCCATAATACATGTACGGCAGGCTCTGCTGGCTCTGCTGGCGCTGCCGCTGCGGCTGCTGAGATCCTTAAACGGCGCAAATATTACAGTTTCGAGCCGTTTGGGGTTGAAACGCATGGGGTCCGAATGCGAGTCTCCTTTTCAAGAAAATTTCTCGCCGACTGATCGACACCTTGTGTGACCAGAAGGCTGGCTCGTTCTTCGCTCAAATAATTAGCATTGCTATTCGACGTGGTAATGGAGAAATACTTCGAGAGACGAGAGTGGAGGAGTACTTCGACGCCTGAGTGCACTTTGTTTTTTGTATTTTATTTATGTACGTTATGTATTTATTTAGGTTTTAATATAAGTAGTTTAAGTTTTTCTATGTACATGAACTTAAAAAAAAATTAAAACAAAAAAAAAACAACAACAAAACCAGAAACACTTTTTGATTTTTCTCATTTGTAATATAACCTGTAATACTTTTAGCGGCGGCAACATCTTGCGCCGGGCTCTGGTACAGGTTATGGTCCGGTACAAGGGACAAGGGACAGCGGTCGCCTTCTTCTGCGGCGAAGCAGTAAAGCTAGCGAAGGTGGCGTCCGCACTTGCGAAGGAACCTATGTCCTCACACCCCAGCTACCGGGACCCCAAACGGGGAACCGGGGAACAAAAAAGTGTGACACGCCCTCTTGCTCCATTTTAGGGAGGAAGAAGTCATTAGATGATTCGTCACCTAAAGAACATACTTTATAATAAAAATCAATCAAGACGGTGTCAAAACACTTACTAAAAAGGTCCTTTACTGTAAATAAGGATAATGGTTACTTTGAAGTAGGAATCCAAAGTGAAAGGACAAACTATTTTAGGTCATCAATGATTTTCCTCAACTCTAAAAGATAACTGTAGAAGGATAAATGCGTGAACTAATGTAATGTATATTAAGGTACCTACTCAAGAAATTAATATCTACTTGAAATTTTTACGGTTTAAGTTGTCACTGATAACACTTCACTCACACGTTCAAATCATCTGTCCATCAGAATTTCAGTCACGATCTCATTAGTTTATTGTCCTGTTTACACTCTTGTTAATTACGTTGCATATATGCGCTACTGCTCCAAGGTCCGAGCTGGAATAATGTAATATGTTAACAATCTTGGAGGATTTAACTTCTGATATAGGTTAACTTAGTGGAATCTGTCGGAAAACCAACAACTTATGTAAAGGAAAACTGTAGTAATCAAAATAATGGGAGAATAATAAACTATATTATTTATCTAGGTATTACGTGTTTTTTGGTCCTAATTTTGTGATGATAATAATAATGAATGTCGAAAGTGTTTCTTACTGACATAATGATGAACAGCGGCCGATTTTTTTTCTGTTCGTGCTGTTCCGATTGCTCACAAAATTTATCAAAACCTATCTGAACTCGACGGTTACTCGTAGTATGGCTGTACGAGGTAATTTATTTTACACCAAGATAATACCTGTATGCATAATACAACGAGAACCAAAACCATTTGTTGGTGGTCTTATCGCATTCTAAGATATTTTGCAGGCAATCAGAAATGGAGAAGGATTGCTTGGAAACAAAATGATCCTGCAAATGGTGCAAAAAATAAATAAAAATAATTGTAAATCTTGTCTTCGATAAATATTTTATTTCCTTGTGTGTGTAAAAAGTAAAAGGTAGTAAGCAATACATACACGACGACACTACAAACACGCAAATAGACAGTCTTCAAAGTAGTCACAAAACTCAGACATTGCGTTGCTTGAATAATACCATTGTTGAAACCACAACAAAATCAACTAAGACTTCCTCAAGAGATCAGTTCTTGGAAATGATTAACATGTATACCTGACTGATATCACGTAAAATAGTATCATCTTCGACCATGTAATAGTACCTACGCAGAGGTTACAAATTAGATAAATATATTAAGTTAATTATATCAGACTTTTACTGACTAAACTACGCCTATGTTCTTTTAGTTTCTTTTTGAACTTTAGGACCAAGAGTTTCATTTTCCGAAGTCTTCCTATGACCCTAGCATAATCAACCTTGCTATGACCGTACGGTTTTGCAGTCTTTATAGGACGAGCGGACGGCGAGTTACCCATTGCTCGTCGTCTGTAAATCCGCGTCTACGGTGGTTGGTAGTAGGGGTCAGGGTTGCGGTTGCGGCGGCTGTGAAATTGCCGATCGCCTCCACGAGGACATGGTGGTGTACCACCCAAACGGAACACATCTCCACCGTGTCTTCCAGTTGTTTCACACAATAGTGACACCTGGGCGTTTCTTCCGCCTGAATCCAGGGCAGGAACTTGCCAAACTTTCAATGTCCGATGAAGATCTGCGTCACGTGGGTAAGAATGAAATGACGCCTCAAAGAAAGCAATTACGTCTTCATAGACGTACCATTTGAAGTGTCTTCCATTTGTGCACGCCATAACCATTTAAACCTTACTATGAAACCGGTTTGTGTTCATAGTGAGAAATAAACGAAAACTTAATAAGAACCGAGACCATTTCAAAAGTTTGAATTTGTAGAGAAGTGAAGTAAAAACGAAGAGCAGATAAAACTGAAAAGCCATTTGAGTGCTGCACCCATTCTTTTAATTTAATTTCTTATCACATAAGATTATAAGTCTACACAAACGGATGCTCCACGAAGTTTAAATTGTCTTTAGAGCAACCCGTCTCCGACAGAGCTGCGCAAAACAATTCGCAAAGACTGCACAGAAAACTGCATGCAAAGGACAACGCAAATTAATATTCCTAACTGATGCGGATGTAACCTAGCGAGGGTATAAAGGACGAAACTCAAGATTTTCGAGACCATTTTCCTTTGACATTATTTTTCGTAGAATTTTCCTTAAGAATAGATTGAAGATTGATTAAGGAAAACGTGTAAATGGTGACAAATCTCTTGAGATAAGCAAATAAGTTTGGTTAGAACGTGACTGGGGTTTGGAAATGCAGTTCAGTTGTTTTTTTTTTTTGGGAGTGACGTTGATTGTATGTAATCATTACGTAGAACGTGTGTGGACGGAATTTGTATATTAGGAGAGGTTGGAAGGCGCTTTGATCAAATACTCGTGATTAAATTGTTTCCTGGTAGCAAGAGTTGATTAGGTTTTTATGCAATAGTTTTTAGTGTTTTATTATTTATTTTGTTTATATATTTTCTTGACTATTAATTTATTTATTAAAACTTTATGCAACATATAACTACATAGGCGGACATAACGCCTTAGGCATTCTCTACCAGTCAACCTAGGGTGGTTAAGATGAAACATGGCAGGTAAAAGATTATTACGAAAAATCGAGGGTTCAAAATAATTTACTAATACAAAATACCATATATACAAAATAAACACACAGATATAATTTAATATAAAATATACATATATATAATTATAAAAATAAAAGTTTTGAGACGACTTCACTATTCATAATTGTTTGTATTTTTAAATATTTTTCTTAAAAGAACACACTAAATGAAATATTATTCATCATTATCATCATTTTTGTCCACATAGGCCTCTCCAAGTGTCGCAGCAACCATCACTCTTAAGCGTCTTACATCCATCACATATCCGCAACTCTCACCAGGTCATCGGTCCACTTTGTGGGATGCCTTTCATGGCTGCGTCTTCCGGTGCTCAGTCGCTACACCAGAACCTTTCAACCCCATCGACGATTTGTCCTGCGATAAATGTGCTCTATCCACTGCCATTTTACTTTGGTGATTCTTCGAGCTATTTCCGCAACCTTGACCAAAAATTTTATTATTATTTATATATATCGAACCTAAATGATTCTTATTACCATAAGTGACACTTATAAAACTACGTTAGTAAGTAACATTTCTTATTAAAATTTAAATACTCTAAAACTAATTCGAAAACAAGTGGGAAGCGGGAAAAGTTATGGTATATCCGTAACTTTTCCCGCTTCTCACTGCACCAGACCTGCACTGTGTATATAAGTCCAGTCTCTCAGGAACGGAAAATCTGACTTCTCGGGCTACCGCCTTTAAAATGCTTTTACTGCTCCCCTGAAGCCTTTGCTTCGGGGATGCTTTTATCTTCCGCATAATTAGCTTGAAAGTTATCTGTGTCTGATTTAGTAAATACACCTTAATGAAAAGGCTTTCAATTCATATTATGATAGATAACAGAGGATTACTTTCATAATTTTTATCATAAAACGTGAACACTACTATCAATACAAAAATACTTCAGTCAACACTTAGAATAAGACATTAAATATAAGTACCTAATCGAATACAATACATTATCACACTTTTCTTCAATCATAAATTGCCGGGCACGCGCCGGTGTCGTACTTCAAGAAATTACAATAACAATAGCTAACTAATGAAACTATTCTGTTAGTAATAGCGTGATGGATGACAGGGATAGAATAAGGTAACCTCAAATAGTATTAGACTACTATGTACTGCGTTCTTCCCGTCCGATTATAATTTAGGTGTCTTCAAAGCAAGAGTGAATTGGCTCTTAATAAACTAGCGTGCTTCACCATAAATGATTGCATCAATGTTCACCATCAGGTAGGATCGCATTCAAGCACTTGTTTATATTACGAAAGCGCAAATTAAAAAAATATATTACTTCGTTGCTGGCATAGCTGTTAATGCCTATCTGGTTGAGGTCCCACAAAATCCAGCTTACGAAAATACTATAACAAAACGTTTCCAAAGAAATCGTTCAATGAAAATCTCAATTATTTTGGGAAAACATATTTTTGTCCATCTATCACGTATCTATCCGAGGAAGTCTAAAGTTAGTAAGAAACGAATATTTGTGCAAGACCGACTGTTGCAACCCAGCGCTCGACACTTTTCGCCGTAATCAGGTGGGGAGTTCCTTCTTTGACAAGTAGATAGAAAGGCATCACAATGTCTTCACTTTTCCGCATGATGCAAATCTTAACCGGGTAGGGTATGTTGGGAGGTTCCTTCAGCGGATTCGAACGGAAGAAGTGTCTGTCACCATTATGCGGGCCGCCCAGAAGACACGATGGAGCATAAGGTGGATGTGTGCTCCACCTGGGCAGAACACTGCCGTGCCCTAGATCGAAGATATGGTCGCCGGTGGTAAACTTTCCCGACGGGTTCTAGTTTAGGCCATGAAATAGCCTGGTTCATGGAATGGCAAGTGGACGCCTCCTTCTACGAAGCAGCTAAGGAGATATCCGCACGAGTGAAGAAACGGACATCCTCATACCCCATCCGCCGCGACTACGACCCTGAATACCAGCCACCGTAACCGTTCGGACTGAGCCCGATTAAGAAGGGAAGAGAAGAAGAACTTTTCTTGAATAAAATATAGGAAAATAGTCACTTGAAAACTGATAAAACTAGTAGCATGTCCATTAAAGCAATATAATAAACTAGAATGTAGTAAACAAGCATGATAACAGAAACCCACAAACACTTGTAAAAATATGTCATGAGTCAGTTCAGAGGGCCTATTACGACCGTTTTAAAATCCAGTCAGTTTCCAGGCAAGTCAGTTTACGGCCGTAAACTGCCTTGTTCTTTTTCGTATTATGACGTACGTCATTCTGACTGGAATCATCCTGGACAGTTGTCTGTGGCTGGTTTGCACTGCTTTGAAAGATTGCGTTCGAAAACATAAAAACAAAGGTTACCGGTATTTACGGTTTTTAAATTTTTGTATGAAATATTGTTTATGATGAAATTAATATAATTTTATAACAGAAATCTAAATTAACAACGAGTTTAAAAACGAATTATGTGTTATTTCCGTAAATACAATGTCATAAAGTGGAAAATAGAGCATTGTCTCATATACTTCATTTCTGAACGTACTAGAATAAGTCAGGACCCGGCAAAAACAAAATTAACCCCGTGTTCCGAATTGCATCAAAAGCGATTATATTGCGAATCTGACCAACGCGCAAAGTCACAAATAGTACTTGATAGTCTTTATATTTTGTGACTATTACATTTGGTCGGATTTGCGATATATTCGCTTTAGACGTAATTCGGAACTAAGGGTAAGCGTGTGTATGAACTTGAACAAAACTTTTTAACAAAAATATGTTAGCTTGGCGATCGCTGTGCTGTGTAAGGGTGATATCATCGGATTGGCATCCCGGTTATCGATGGCGTTGGAGTGCTAGGTGACGTCACGGGATCGGCATGGTGGTCGCCGCGGTGACGGTGTTGAAGTGCTGCGCCACCCTGAGCCCAGACGTAAACATCCGATAACCTACGGTGTGGTGGACTGGCCCCTGTTAGGAGGCGGTGACGGTAGCGGGCAGTACCCTTTGGCTACCGAGCCCTCGGGACAGTTCAACCCGATTTTTTGTCGTACGTTGCTCGTTGCGCTGGTCTCGTACGCCACCACGCACCCCTGAATGCGTACGTTTTCGACTAAGGGGGAACGTAGCAGCATCTCACAGCGGGTATCGAAGAGGATCAATAAAACACGTTTTCGACGAAAAGGTTCCTAGGGGTTCGGCTATATACCCCGAAACTTTACGTCCGCGGGAACTATGATTTTTAGACTTATTTTACTTTTAGTTTCGCTTCAGCCGAGCCCTTTCGGATGCCATATTTATTTATTCTTTCACATAATATATACAACTAGCGACCCGCCCCGGCTTCGCACGGGTGCAATACTCTTGCCGCACTGGGCGGCCGGCCGGTACCGCCGCAAACGCTACGTCCCGCAATTTTTAAATCTGTAATATCTTCGAAAATATTCACTTAAATCATACGGTGTAAAGGGCCATATAGATCTATATTAAATGAACAATGTATTCAAGGTATTTAATTGGTTAAGGATTAATGCTGTATTCGTTAAAATCGCTTCGAAAATTAGCCATTATTTGTCGTAAAAAGTAAATGACAAAAAAAAGTTATTGTGGGTTATCCATAAGAGATAGACATATACCATCACGGACTTTTCTGTAGACCTTTTCAATGTGTACAATACTTAGTACATTATTTTGATAAAACTCGTAAGGTTCAGCCTGCGTTTGCAATGTAAGCGGAAAAAATGTAATTATTTACGACATCACAATAGAAACCTCAAAAATAACAGTAGTTCTCCACTATTTAATGGATGTTATTATACATATAAACCTTCCTCTTGAATCACTCTATCTATTAAAAAAAACCGCATCAAAATCCGTTGCGTAGTTTCAAAGATTTAAGCATACAAAGGGACATAGGGACAGAGAAAGCGACTTTGTTTTATACTATGTAGTGATATGCACATCAAAATACTCGTTATGATGTCTACATTCATATAAAACAATAATCTTTTGCATAATTTAACACATAAAAAAGTTTCTAGAACAAAAACTGCAAAAGATACAATGTTGGTCATATTCTGAAACACAAATCTTTCAATTTCTCACCCAATATTATACCAACTGTCAATCTAACTGCTATGTTATCATTTTTTAGGTAAGTTTTAACTAAAAATACAGTAATGGTGAGAATTGGACACAAAACAAAAAAGGTAAACATCAGTTTACAATTACGTAATCGGGATCGCGAACATTACAAACTTCGATCATTTCTAAAACTATAAACGCATCACTTTCGAGAAATTCGAAGATTATCAACTCATCACACATATCTAAAGTTTTATTTAACTATCAAATAGATTCAAATATAATAAAAAGTCAAAACAATTCACTATAAGTTACTAAAAACAGGCGTAAACTGACTGGCTAGTTTGTCACAATTTTTGACACTTTAGCAAGCTACAAAATGTCAGTTTGGTGCTCATAATACGGAATTCCCAGCCAATATCCGTGCAGAAGACGGTCAAGTGTCACGTGACTACTGACTGGCTGGCAATAAGATGTCATAATACGGATAAGCAAGTCAGTTCATTTTACGGCGTAAATTGACTGGAATTAAGAGGTCGTAATAGGCCCGCAGGTGTATTTCAAGTGATTGTTTTTACAATGTAAGCCATTAAAGTTATGTGGTATAAAAGGAAATACTTAACTAAATATACATACCTGTCTAGAATTTAGTAAAATATATATTAAAACGTGTTATAAATTAAGATAAAGGTGGTTTCCAATTTTATTTTGATGTAATTAAATATTCTGTACATTTTATAATAACGATAGTCCATTTTCACAAAAATAATTCCACATTTTGATATAGACTAATTAAGGGCGATATTAGATCTGGTTTAAAATTCGCTAACTTTGTGCAAACATTAATGACCTCTTATAGCGGGAAAAACTCAGTGATGATAAAACGAAGTGTCGAATAGACGTACGTTTTAAACATGCCTGCAATCAGAGGGGCAGACCCGAACATGTCCAACATTCGATAAAGTCTTGAAAACTAGATTAGCTCATTAGTTGAAAGCGAATCGTTTTTTTGTGACGGCCGTGTAAATAGGAAGGATTAACAGCATGTTACTAAAAGAGATGTGTACACATGTGGGTGGATGGAGAAGGAGAAGAAGGCCAAAGAAAAGATGGATAAATTTTGTGAGAAGTGACATGAAAGAAAAGGAGTTAGTGATAGCGTGACGAGTGAAATACGTGCGTGATAGTGGGACAGAATGGAAAAAAAGGTGTTGCGCTGACCCCAAATAAAACGGGACAATGGTAGGAAGATGATGATGAACTAGATTAGCTCTGTCGTAAATTATTTGTTAAAGCCTTTAAAAAAATGGACGTGCGTATCAAAGAACAAATCTATCCACAAACGAAAGTAATTTTATTTGTCACGTATAACCGGCACATTGTCACCTATACAATTGAGGTAAGGTTATTTTGTGTCCTGGATTAGGATTATAAATACTTTTATCTCAAAAGTATGTTCACTGAAATAATTTTCGAATTATACTCGAGCACAACCACTGGCAAAAAATAGGGTCAAATAAATTGTAAGTTCTTATGACTTATCCCACTGCTTGCTATCCAAGTCCAAAACTTTTAGAAGGAATACAAAATAATGTGTATAAAGAACGGAGTGATAATCACAGTTGTGTTTAGCATAATTGCCTCCGTTCTGAGGGCATTTCAACTGTAAGGGAAGTCAGTTTCCTCCGTTTGTCAGCGTCACTGCTCGCTGCCGCCGAATAAACGAGATGAACATTTAATTAGTAACAAAGTTGCCTTTCGAAAAATACTGGTTTAGGGAGTAACAATGACTTACGCGAGAACACAAAAGAAATTTAAAATCGTTTACTTATAGTTCGCGTTCATCTTAGTCTCGCAACTTTTCGATTTCTAAAAATAGCACTATGTTTGTCGTTCAACAATTATTGTGCAACATAATAACTAGAGCAGTTATTTCTGTCACACATGATCGTTGCTTCACTATTATTTTGGTTTCAAATATTTGTCTGAAAATGTTTAAAAATGATCAGTGTTTGTAAGCTACCGTCGAAAATATAACAAACGTTTAGAATCTAAATGTTGCTTTCACTTATTAAATCAGTTGCTGTATGGAGTTACTAGTAAATTGACGTTTAAGCGGTGGAATATGATAGTGAGACTTGTTTAGCTTCAAAAGACACCTAGGTGTTACCAGTAAATACATAATCTGTGGTGCAATTTACGACGCGATTACGTAAATGTTAATAAAAACGCCTGATGCCTGATGGAAAGCGAAAATGAGGCTAACGAAGGAGCATGTTTCCCTTAAAGTAACTATATAAATAATATAATTAAAACTCAAATAAAATATTGTAATCGCATAAAACAACCCGCACCCTTATAACAAAGAAGTATGGAAATTGCTCCAAAGAAAGTCTGTTGTTTTATTGTTAATTACGCCAGTAGAGCTTCCGACTAAATGTTTCTGGACCCCGACCGGTCCTCAAGTCCCCACTGGTTTCGGGCTCACTGATTTTATTTATTTCTTTTTCTTGTAGGAGACGAATTGTAAATTGGAGTCATTGAGACTATTGTGTGACAATATTTTTTTACATTTATTAAATTTATTTTCAAGCATTACCGAGATGAAACATTTATAATAGTGTTTTTTTAAGATGAGAAATCACCCAATGACTTCTCCTGATCTAGAGTGGAGCGTTAGGACGCATGAGACTTTTACTGACTGAAACTACGTCTGTCACTTGTCATTTACGTTTTACAATCACGAGTTTCTTTTAGAAACTCCCAATTAATTAATGGGATATTGCTACACTTTCGTGTATCTATGTCTATTCAATTCGTTTTTTTATTTTATTTACTTATAACACTTTCAAATCTCAATTCAAACTGAAATCTTATATTCTCTGTACAGGGCAAGGGGATCTTGTTATACAGAGAAGGCACAATAATTCAATAAAAATCAACTTATTACTGTAAAATCATCTGCATTGAATATCGAGAGATTGTTGAACATCGCAATTGCCCGCGCCCTCGTGTCGATGTGACGTCACACGCGACAAGAGCAATACTTACACAGCACTATGTTATTACAGTAAATTGATTTTGTAATACATTTTGTTTGTTAAACAAATATTTCTGCTATATTTCTCTTTATTATGTGTTATTACGGGACCCATCGTTAGTGAATCAGGAGGTGATTTACCAATCAATCCCCTGGTTGATTCAACTCTGATTTCAACCAAAAGGCAGACTCCCAGCAGTACCTACTGTTGTAAAGTAAAGAAAGCTTCCTGAAAGAAATTAGAAACAGGTAAAAAAGAACCGGACTTTCTTCCTTTAGTAATTGGAGGCTGACTAATTTACTAGCGTGCAAACAATGCAAGTGCCATGAACAAGTAATACTAGAACATGTTTTTGACTTAAATATAACCTAGCTAATACCATTTAATACTAAGTATAACCTAGTTAATACTAAGTTATAAGCTAGTTAAAACTAGGTATGTTTATTTATGATTCTAAACTTGAAATTATATAGGTACATAAAACTAATAGATAAGGTTATAATTAAGTAAAAAACGCGTGGTAATTCTCATGGTACTAATAGGATTTGTTGACTACGGAACCCTTATAGTTTCGCCATGTCTGTCTGTCCGTATGTCTGTCTGTCTGACCGTCCTCGCTTAATCTCTGTGACCGTTAGCACTAGAAAGCTGAAATTTGGTACTAACTGTTGTTGTAACTGGACTAATGGAAAAAAATGTTTTATTAGGGTAGCCTCTTCTCTTATGAAATTAGGCGTTAAATCACTATTTTAATCTGATAAACATAACGTGTTAATACAAATCTCTGTTGTACGGAAATGTAAACAAAACTCGAAAAAACCAACAACTGATTGCCACTTTCCCGCCATTTTGTTTATTTTTTTTGCGGCCGGCTAGCTATTCAGCCTCATTAATGAAAAAAATAGAAATTAATTGTAATCTTTTAAAAATAAAGTATTTTAAAGAAAAAGTTGAACAAATAAATCACTTAAAATATAACATTATTTAATTAATACTTGTCTTTAAGTTATTTCAATTTTATATCGCGCTGTGACTGACTGGCTGTATGGAAAATTAGATTGAAGATAGAACTAGATGTTTTTTTTTAATAATTTGACAGCTGTCAGTTGTAAAGTAAAAATCCCTTGGGATGAAAAGTATCACTTTCAACCCGCTCCTCAGGCAACTTCAGACCGTCTTTCAGAGTATGAGTAATGAAAAATATTTTTTTGATAATGTCAATAATTTCAGAAACAATCGCTCCAAAAGTAAAAAACAATGTGTCTCGCCCCCTCTAACTTTTGAACCATAAGTTTAGAAAATATGAAAAAAATCTGAAAAGTAGAACTTTATAAGGACTTTCTAGAAAAATCATTTTGAACTTGATGGAAAGAACAGTTTTTGTACAAAAAAAGACAAGAAGGTTGTACAAAATAATTTCTGGACTAAGTTTGTAGTAGGTTTACACTTATAAGTGGGTACACTTATTGTGACGGACAGAAAACTACGGAACCCTACACTGAGCGTGGCCCGACACGCTCTTGGCCGGTTTTTTTGTTTAGTATAAATAAATTTTATAAATCCTTTTCAAATTTTATCTGAAATTTTTAGGCCGTATTTTTCAAAACCAGGCACTTAACCCGCGTCATACACAAGTGTATCTAAGTGAACGATATAAAGCCATTGCGGAGCATCGCAGGCGCATAGGCGAGGCGCGCGCGCAACGCTCACTTCCTACCCGCGTTGCCTTGGCGACCACACGGGGCACACACGATACATATACGATAATATTACGATAATAAACGAACTTTTAAAAAGTGCCGTGAGTGAAGTGAAAATGGTTGACAGTGAACCTCAAGATGTGGAGGCGCTGAAGCCAGGTAAGAGAAAAATCTGGAGTTTTTTTGTACTAAATATTTTTGAAGGAACTGAATTTTTTTCAGATTATAAATGGCGAATGCCCTAACTACAAAATTATGTATTTAGTTACTACTGAATTACATGGATACATGAAAATTATAATCAATCAAACTCAAACAAAATAAAAAAAAGAAAAGCATATATCCATTACTTAAACTTCATATATATTCCATTTATCAATTTGACTATATACCTTTTAGATTATATCACGAAATACATACATTTCGGACACAATATAATGTTTAAAATGGTTTCAATCAATAAATAGATATTACATGTATAAGTATAATTGAATACAAGTCTTTTAAACCGAACATTATTACAATAATATGTGAACAAAATTAATGACAATGAAAATTGAAAATGTGTAACCGCTCATCGCATATGATTAAGCTAGTTAAACTAGTCTAACCAAGTGACTACATAAGAATTTGTTGAAAATTCAAGACAATCTATTTCTTTCTGTGTCGTGCAGTTTTATCTGTAGCGATAATGCTTTCATTTACGTAATTTATTGCTTTTAATCAGTTGTTTACTTTGAACTATCTTTATTGGCGATGATCGGTTTGAGATAATGATTATTAACGTGTATTTTCCAATTTATACATTCTGTCAATCATCATCATCTTGAAAATATTTCTAACAAAAAACGTCCAATAAGAATCATAATTTGATGACACATTTGGCGTAGTGTTTGAGCGATGAATTTCACACTGTAAATCGCGAGTTCGATTCTCAGTGGTGCAAACATTTGTATGGTCTACAGATAGTTCTTTCTGGGTCTGGGTTTCTTGAACTAGCAATACAAGAGTAATTCCTAGTGCAGTGTAACATTTAAAAAATATGCCATGATGTCAGTTACGTTTTAAATATAAGTAGATTCATTGCATTTTATAAATAGTTTAAAGAAAGCGCAAACATGGTTTATTCATTAGATATCAAATTATCATAAACATATTTATGAGACAATATTATGTTGTCCTAGTTAGCTATATTTTATTGTGGCATACTAACTAAAAGCAAAAATATTTTCACCTGAATAAACAAAAGCAGCAATTCACTTTTTACGTGTTAAAACTTCAACCTAAAGTAATAGTTTTCAATATCTATAATCATGCAAAAGTAACAGTGCAATATTATTTATTTATTTACTTTTTATAGAAGCTATAAAAAGTAATTGCAGTCATTCAAACTTTTACTAAACGTTCCGAATACAACCTAAATGAACTCAAATAACGTCTGCACTTGTTAAGTAAACAAAACTTCAGACCTTCACACTCATAGTAATTTCAAAATTGCATATTGTTGACCTGAATTCATAACGTTACTCTTTTACTCTATATCTTTTCTAAAGATAACACTTACGAGCAGAGCTCACCGAATAACTTGCACATTCGCCAGAGAACATTGTGAAACCATTACTTCGCTTTGTCATAGCCACAGCTTTAGTTATACACGGGTATTGCTCCAGGGTCACTAATGGCTGCCCTTTTAAACAGACATCATCATTAGTTACTGTCGAGCTCAATATGGCGAGTTTGTAACGATTTTCAATAGGGTGTTGGGATAATTTATTTTAATCTCTAGCGTAGTAAGCAGACGGTAGCTTAAATTTAGTAATAATAATCCTCTTGGCCGAATTTTGATCCCGGGGCTCAATCTTAAAAAAAATTAGCCATGCTACATATATTGCTAATAGGCTTAAACACAAAAATACTTACACGGCACTATACAGTGACGTAGATATTTACGTCACAGTGCCGTGACGTACAAATCGACGTCGAGTAACGTAAAGATCCATGTCATGAAAATCCACGTTACGACAACGCGACGTGCCACGTTGACCGACGTATTATTGAAAAAATCTGTGTGATTTTTGCAGAATTGCCGCAGTTAATTTCTAGAAAAGGGCCGCATTATGTGTGTTCATCCTGTTAATTTTATTTTAATTTTAATTTATTATTAAGGCACATCAACAATTAGTTTATAATTTTTTTCCGTATAAAGAAGATGGTACAGTGCAAACAAACCAATTACAGGCGTACACAACGTTCACCAACGCGTACTTACATTCATAGTATTTTTAAATTAAAAAATTGATGTGATTAAAATTGAAGTACTGAACAATAAAAAAGTTATATCAATTAAAATATGAAATTTTTATTTACTATAAAAATTAAAAGTCAATATTTAAAAGAAAGTATAAAAAGGAAGAGAAACAAAAAAAAGTACTGGATTCATCCATATCTTTCAGTCATGAATAATGTGAGATTTTACGTCATGACGACGTAGTCGATCTAGTTTTTTCCAACTATGTTAGAGTTGGCTTCCAATATAAATGAATGCAGGCAAATATCGAAAACGAAAAAATTGCATAACTCACTTTAAAATGTTAAAAGAATTATGACTGGTACCATTCAATATCAAGCCAATTCAAGGGACAGAACAATTCCAAAAAAATCACAACAAGGAATTAGTGCAGCGTGTACTTATTGAACAGAGGTTGTCTTGTAAACAATTCACAATGACCGCTCGTTAGTACTGCATTATTTTCTTTTTGTATTGAAAGCAATTCGTCCATTGTGCAAGTAATGGCGATTTCACGATCCGTTTCAGCCAGCCATCTCAAGAATTCTTTCAACCACCATTAGCAAAATTTTTATTTAGCAAAGTTTGTTTTGATTTACAATTTTCCAATCCTTATAAATCAATATTGTGATCCGTAAATAGTATTTTATAAATTCCAATTAATAATTTTATTCATCGCTCCATTTATTTGGTTCTCAACCGAATGCGGTTTATTATTAAATTACTTTTCAATTTTGGCCTGGGGGAGATAAAATACAATTAACTATTTTGTAATTAAAAGGATTGTCATGATGTAAATAACTTTTGGGATAATATTGTTAAAATCATTTATAGTGGACTCGCATCATGCCCTCATGTATCAAACAATTGTTGAAATTCAAATTCAAGGTTACAATTATTGAAGTTGGAATCAACATTTAGTCCAAACGTCTGATTGTAAACAGATTAAAACTCGTTTACGATGCAAGTCGATTCTGATAACGACAGAAAATAAAATTAGCAATTACAACGTTACACTAGGCAGTTTACCCTTTCGTGAAAGATAACTCTATTGTAGGAAGAACTAATTTTACCAGTATAATTATGTTTGTTATATTGTCAATGTTAGAATGAGTAGGCAATATTATGTTTTCACAAATACTGCCATGGATGTCAAAATTTGTGGGACCCATTGTAACCATTGTGAAGCGCTTTGTCATCTAATTAGGCGTGGTACAAATTGCTTATTTAGTCTCTCATTTGTCATATTTGGTTGTATTTAGATACAAAATGAATTTTTCATGGCTACTGGCAAAAATTTACAGTAGTTTTATATAAAGGTTTTATAGCTTAGTCGTGGACAGTGTGATTTATTCTGCGATTGTCTTGTTTATGTAATGTTGGTATGTGAAGCGGAATGATTGACTGTAATTATAATAAAATCTGCAATTTGCACGATAAACCTATTCATTTTGTTTAAAGTTATTTAAAACATTTTGTTGAACACATTATTTAAATAATGTTTTTTATTTTAAATATTAACTACAATGGGATTCTAGAATATATTAAACATGTCAACAATAAACCAGCGTGGCACACCAATAAGCAGCGAGCCTTAAGGGAAATTTATTATTTTACAATGCCTTGATCATTACCCTTATTGTTCAAGATCCACTTGTATAAGATATTATAAAACCTGACGCATATAAACCTAAGTTTGTAAGTAATGACCATAATTACAAGCAACCGTATAACTAAAGTGACAAATGATTAAATATTGCACTTTAGGAAGTTAGTACCCGTTTGCCTTTAAGGTAACATCGTAAAAAGCATACTACCTTGCGGTACTCCCGGAAGGAATATTTGCATAATTAATAGCTTGGATGTTAGTAAAGCATTTGAAACTGTTTAGCACATATTTTTATTGGAAACGGCCTTTAGGTGACATTAAAATTTAGTTCCATACTTTCTTTATATATGTGTCTGATCTAGTCAAAACAAGAAAGGTCAAACTTGAGCGATGGATTTGTTTTCTGATTTTTTCATTTGACTGAAGATATTTTTTGTCTTTATAATGATAATCTCAAACAGATAATCAGATAGGAGAAATTTATTAGGAAAAGCAAATTACTACTAAATAAAAATTAATAAATAACCACCGTTATTTGATAACAATTTGATGCATCCTCTGATGTTAAAATTCTCGGCAAATATGTATCTTTCAAAGCCGTTTTCAAATTACGTTCTGTTTGAACGCTAATCAAATATAGGTACGCAACGTATATCATTTGAACGTCGGTATAGTATTTTATGATTCTTATGTCGGAAACGAATGGCTAATGAGTGTCTGATGGGACCTGTCCTCTACCTGTCACTACACTCATTATAAAGTATTTTATTTTTGCTATTGTTATACAGCATCTTCCTATGTACTACGTTTTTAATTCATTACTTTTATTACGTATGTAATGTTCCAGTTCCAGTACTTGTGTTTATTTTCTGGACGGTATAATGTGGTACTAAGTATTCGTAAAACGATTTCTCCATAAAAATTTCGACCTTTAAATCTCCATAACTACAGCAATATTCAAAAACGCTGGAATCAATTACCAGGTGAGGAAAAAATGTAGCGATAAACAACATTAACTTGAATCAGCCTTTATGTAAAGTGAGGTGAGACGGCTACTTAAAAACTAGCCTGATCTTCTTTACCGAAGTCATCTAGATTGAATATTAAGAGGGCCTAAAAATATATTTTTTTTGTGGATTTTGGGTAACCTGTAATGGCTTTTACTCGTTAAATATTTGTGAATTAAATGTTTTTCATAACTTCTAGATAAAATTTTCATCAATTTTCATCTAACTTAAATCTATTATAAATGCTGCACCGAATTTGATAAATGTTCAATACTTATGTTTAATATTCAAATCCATAAATCTTATCGGCCGAAATCGATCAGCAACTAGCCTCTTTGGGTTAAACGGAGCCAATTTCTAGGGCTCGCCTAAATCATGTAGAAACTTTGAAGGGTTCTCGCCTAAATCCCTTTACATGTTCCGTAATTCCGACAATTTGTTTGAGCCGATAATGGGATGACGATTTTCAAGCAAACATCAGTGAAAATCCTGATGTTGATGATTTTGGAACATGCGTGATGGACCCTTACGCCTCGATGCTTTGATATTTAGCTTTAGATATTCAGGTCATCCATTCTTGGCCTTTGGAATCCTTTATTTTCTATGCTCAAGTATGTAAGTATTTAAATAAGACTAGTTCGATTTATATTGATTAAAATAAGACTACTTCGATTTATATTGATAATTGATTTTCCTTTTCTTTCACAATAGTAGTTTTCTCAGGTCTGTGATTTACTTACTACATAATATCCTTTAATTGAGTGACTTGATTATAAAATATTTTCAATTGGATTTCCTGTAGTACCTGTTGACCTCCTCTCTCTCTCTGTTGAATAATTTCGGTTCATATTCGACGGTCAATCATTACTAATGTAACGTTTATCCTCCATATCGGTCATTGTTTCTGTCAAGGCCAAGGTTGCCTATGTTGTGTGTCGTCTGGTCACGCGCGTGACTCATAAACATCAGAACCAATGACTTCCGATGTCTACCGATGTCCTCACGATGTGCCACATTTACCGGTTGTCGAGGAGTCACCGTATCATTCTGCATGCGTTGCGTACCTTGGCGTCTTAAACTTGAATACAAATGTGGATCAAGTAAATATTCTATTCAAAGCATTTTCCTACTCTATTCAGTATTTTCACTACTTTCTTTTCCAATGGCGTACATTCAAGTTAGGTATTTTGAATTAACTATATTCTAGAAATATTATATTTATTACCAATAAAAATCTTTTCCAAATCCATGTAACTGTTAAATGTAGATATTCTATCAGATCTGAAACACAACAAAGCCTTTAAAATGTGTGTAGTCAAAAATTATCACGATAAAATCGAATAGCACTAATCAGCGTAAAACAAATGAGTGTGATTACTGACATAGCCCTCTGCAATCGGTTTCCTGTAGACAGCCAAACTATTTCGAACTCGGTACAATGTCACTGTCACACATGAACGAGCGAAGGATTTGAAGACTGATCCGCTGTGTATTGTGAAAGATCTGTAGTGAGACAAGACAGTGCGGCTCTTGAAAGTTGTGATAATTTAAAAGCAGTGGTAATGCCAGAGTACTATAGAATATCAGGTAAATGAATGACATAATAATTATAATAATGTAACCTAACCCACCTTAAATTGTATATGAACCTACAGTTTTGATTTTGAACTGGTCTTTATTATACATAGATCTAAATGTATCTAAGAATCATAAATCGGTCACTTACTTCCCTTTGTACTTTAAATTGCCGTAATTTGTTCCAATAGTTTTCCTCATCAAGTTTCAATACCTTCTAGTCAAGTACTTTTTAACTGAAAAATAAGGTTAATTTTCAATAATCGCGGAGCAATAGTGATGGGATAACAGCCCCGACTTACGAGTTGTGGTTGTAAGATCAAACCCAGCCAGCTCCATTTGCTTTGTGTAATTTATTTCATCACCACTACTCTCAAATCGATGAATTTTTCTACACCGTTTTTTTATCGCGAGCCAGCTGGCATGTCCCATGCTTGCAAAGGAGGAGGCCGACCGCATCAGGCAACGGCTTTCTCGCCGGCGCCGCCGGGATCCCAATTTCCGGCCACCGTAGGCGCGGGCTTGCGGACAGTGAGCAATGGGTAGCTCGCTGTCCGGCCGTCCGCTAACTGTCCGGACCAAGCCCAAGTCGTCGACGACGCGCACTGTTCCCGCGCGCCTCAAGGAGTTGACAGCAACAGCAGGGACCCAGCCGGGTCGAAGCCTACTGGGGCCAGGGTTATCCGAAAGGTAACTCTAGCCCCGGTATGAAGGCTAGAAGGAACAGGATGGGTCGTTTAGTCAGTAAGAGTCTGAAATCCCCGGCTCCGCCCAAGAGCGGGGTTGTCATTGGATGATATTTCGCACCGTAAAAAAAAAGCTGGCATGTCCCGGAACCATAAAATCGAAGCTATAGGCATTTCCCCTGGTCTGATTAACTGGGTAAAAGACTTCCTGAGAGAACGATCTCTTCGAGTTGCTGTCGATGGATGCTCATCAGAGCCCATGACGACTAATGACTTCCTCAGGGGTCAGTTCTCTCTGCAACTCTTTTCCTGCTGCATATTAATGATTTGGTGATGCCCGGTATCTATGGGTATGCAGATGATAGCACAGTTTTAGAGAGATACCTGCCAGGTGCTGGGGCTAGTAAAGAGCAAATCCGATCCGAACGAGAGGCTAAGGTAGAGCGTACGAATATCTCACTTCAGGCAGTCTCCAAGTGGGGCGAAACCAATCTGGTAGGATTCAACGCCGCCAAAACACAGGCGTGTCTGTTCACCGCCAAAAGGAGCCCGTTCACCTCGGCTCCTACTTTTCAGAATGTATCATTGGAATGTACCGACGATTCAGCTCTTGGGTGTCGAAATTTCCTCCGACCTCAATTTTGGGCGGTTCATTGAGTCCAAAAGCAAAGTAGCTGCTAGGAAACTAGGCGTTCTTGCAAAAGTCCAGCGGTACTTTACACTTTTAATTTTAAACAAAGCACAGGTCCGGTTGAGTGTGGAGTACTGCAGCTACATATGGGCTGGTGCTGCAAAGTGCCACCTGGCAGCTTTGGACTCGGTGGAAAGGAGTTCGAAGAGGCTGATTGGTGATCCAGATTTGGTTAAGTCCGATCTTCAAAGCCTTGAGCACAGGCGTAGGGTAGCCAGCCTTTCGGTGATTTACAGATTGCATTTTGGAGAGTGTGCGCAGGAATTGCATGACTTGATTCCGCCATCTCATTTCTACCATCGGACAAACCGACGCACGGCAAGTATCCATCCTTACGTTGTTGAAACATCTAACGGTCTGGACTAAGCGTTTTGTCTCGTCATTTATACCGCGTACATCGAAGGACTGGAACAGTTTGCTTGCTGCGGTCTTCCCGTCTGATTATAATTTAGGTGTTTTCAAGGCTAGAGTGAATAGGCTCTTAATGAACTAGTGCGCCTCACCATCAACGATTGCATCACTGCTTGCCATCAGGCGGGATCGCAGTCAAGTACTAGTGTATAAAAGATAAAAAAAATGCTATGCGGCATCCATTAATCTGCACTGGATCTAAATGGTGGTTTACGGCCCAATCCCTCTCCTAAAGAAAAGACCCGTATAGCCACCATGTAACTCTAGATTTTAGTGCATATAAATTTAGCTGTATATCATTAATATTGCTACTGACTACCGCAGACTGTGATGCGCCTGGCGCCGGCTGCACTGATCACATTCACTAAACACTACCGTTTAATTACGGACGCCTAACCTACTGGACCGAATATACAGATCCAAATTAATTCTCCATTGGTAGTATATCAACATATATCAGCAATGCGATGAGATGCTCTTGTTACAGGAAATATACGATATCAGTTAATATACATAGGTACACAGTACTGTGAGATCGGAGTGCCTTTTAGGAATCAAAATCTAATAGGAATATTCCATCTTAGAGTATAGACTCTATTACACATAGAAATAAAATTGGTTCTCCGCATGTAAAATTATCTAAAATTCTACAATTACATAATAAAAAAGTAAAGTTTGTTTTTTAGTTTTTTGTTTGTATGAGGTAATCTCTGGAAGTACTGGTCCGATTACTATTTTTTTTTTCGAAAGCTGCTTTATTCTTGAGTGACATTGGCTATATTTTATGTACGTGGGCAAAAATAATAGTGATATAAAAGTACTAGTGATAATATATTTTTAAGTAACTGTGATGGCTGTCGGTCTGTCTGTTTCTATTGGATAATTTCTTAAAAAGCTAAACTGATTTGATGGGACTTTTATTGACGGATAACTAATATTATCTATACTTATATTATTATATTATTATAATATTATAAAGCTGAAGAGTTTGTTTGTTTGTTTGTTTGAACGCGCTAATCTCTGGAACTACTGGTCCGATTTGAATGATTCTTTCAGTGTTGAGTAGTCCATTTATCGAGGAAAGCTATAGGCTATGTTTTTTTGTTTTCAAAATTAGGGATCCGTAATAAAATTGCTATTTTGTAACACAAGGTGTAAAATCGAAAACCTATTTTTGCGTGCGCTGCAAAAACTATTGACAATAGAACAAAATAATGTACTACGGGTTTGTAGATCCTATTAAGACCTACAAAAAAGTCCGCGAGAACATATATCTAGCTATCATGGTTTAATCACAATAACCGATTTTGTGTTCAAAATAATTATTAAATCGTCTGAAGAAAAAAAACTACGTTAAATATGTATCGTAATATTAATCTTTATCGAAATTAAGCATTATGTTATCAAGAGTATTTATGTAGAAGTAAAATACTTTTTGTTTCATCTCAATCGGATATTTCGTTTAAAAGTTATCACGTGTGTAAGATGTTAAGAGTTGGTACTTATTAATGAGTTATGGGCCATAGAGTTTTTTATCAACATAAAATCCTGTAATAATCTTTTTCGAAATATATTTGTTGATGATTGTAAGTATAAGATCTTTGAAGAGTATAATAAATACATTTATGAACGCGGTAATGACCGCAAAATGTTGGGAAGTACTGATCTGATATAAAAACTGTTTAAATATTCAATAGTCCATTTATTGAGGGAGGCAATTATAGGCAATATTTTATCTCGGTATTTCCACGGAAACGAGAAAAACGCGGGTGAAACCGCGGGGCACAGCTAGTAAAGGATAATTTGAGCTAAAAATCAAACTACGTAATACTTAAGTCATTCATAAAAACATAGCTAATGTTATAGTTAAGAACTTTAACTACTTTTTACTTTCCCGCGGGAACGGGATCTAATTCACGGGAAACAGAAAAATTAGACAAAAATGAGGCTCCTTAATGTGTTCCAGCTCTTATCTATTCAAAGAGGCGAGTTGGCAGTACAGCTAACTCTGCAATAGGTACCTACATACTAACCTGAAATATTGTATTACAACTAAAGTGTCTTTGGCAAATGATACGTCACTATTTCTCATGAATACATAACAAACTTTTATTTTTGTTTATAAATCATTGCGTCATAATAGGAACAACTCCTGTAACGTGGATTCTTTCAGAAACATGTAAACTCATATACACAAGACACCCAGACCCGGAGCACCTATCAGTAGGCCGTACAAATATTTTATGCCTACAGGAACCGATTCCTTGACATGCAGTGCAACAGCCAATCGCTCAATTACTGCACCACTCGAATCGTCATGACACATTTTTTTCCTTAACCGCATTATGTCTAGTACACGTGAAAATCGCAGCATTCTCGCAATATTTTTTATTGATGTTCATGTTCACTTCTCACGATAAAATCTCGACATAAAATATATCTGATTCTAATAAAAAAACAATGTTACACATTTTTTGCGCTTGAAAGATAGTGAAGAAAATCTTCAACACGTGACACAAATTGATTGTAATCACATTAGATTCAAGAACGAATTGCCATTGTAAGTTGAACTCGCATCATATAGGATTGCCGTACATTAAGAGGCCAACTAATATTGTTATATTCATGCGTACAATTATCATTTAAAATACATGAAGCATCAATTAATTAATTCCATTATAATGCTAGAAAGAACAGCTGTCTCTACAAACAATAGTATTCGTAGTAATGTCAATATTTTCTCACAACATTTGATATTTGCGTCATTACCTGCCTTCATCGGCAATTAATATAATAATTACAGTTACAATTAAAGCTTTTGATCGGTACCACGTGTTTGTAAATGCATTCAATAAATAAGATTAATTACAAGTTTTTTTCTAGGCTTGACGTAAATAGCGACAGGCTTTCTACACGCTTTTCCTCGTATTTACGTAGATATCTCCAAAAACCTATTCCAAACCCCATTTCTACGCAAATGTTCGATAGTATTTCCTGAAGGTAAACACAAATCGATTTATTTCAGAAAACACAAGAAAAATATATTTAAGTAAATTTTTACGATCTGGCAAGCAATTTCCCCTTACGGATGTACTTACCGAGGTATTTTATAATGTATGGATAAAAACGAGTTGTAGATTTTACCATCTGATGTAGCCCGGATTTACGCTTAACAGTTTTTGCAATTTCATTTTGGTAGCAATAGCTAATTATGTTGAGTTAGTCTCTAACTCTACCATTGCCATTACACTACAAATTCTAGTCTGCAAATAATGATTTTAAATGAATTCAATAAAACAGCGCGTTTGTAGCAGTGGTCAAGCGATTCGCTGCTGCGCTACCTGGCGCGGGTTTGATTCTCACGAGAAATAGCTATTTATAAGACCTACAAATATTTGTTCTTGTATGTGAGTTTGCATGTTTGTAAATGCACCTACGATAAAAGAATAATTCCCATTGTCGTATGAAAAATCTGTGATTGAAAAACGAACCCAAAACACGATTTGCAGTAACCGTGTCCTTCACCAACATAGCTGGTGAAACAGATGAGTAAACAAAAAAAATGTTACGGTGTAAAATGCCCTTGCAAGTATAATAAACACCATCAATCATCGCCCATTGTAACAAACGAAAATGGGAGAAAAAAACGCGCCTATTGTGAGACCTGATTTCCGGCTTAATGCACACGAACCCAAGTCTAACCGACTAGAAGCGTATATTCTGGTATTACAAATATTTTTTTCCGTTATTATAATTATTATGTTTACATACACAACATAACTTTCAAAGGAAAAATGTTATTATTATCGTTGAAAAAAGGTAAAATTTCAGTTTTTTTAATGTAGAAAATCATCCAATGACTTCTACCGCTCTAGGATTCGAGGTCACGACATCTGGGGCGAGAGGATGTACTTTCCCTCATGTGTGCAGCCACCTCTTTTGCTAGCATTACTGCTTTACAGAAGCAGGCGACCGCATCTTATTGCTTTCTGGTCCGGACTATGACAAGGACTAGAGCCCGGCGCGAGAACTCGCTGCTGTCAATCACTTTTACAAACACATGGCAGTGCTCCACCACACTTTCATCGTATGCTCTGCCTTGTCTTCCTCATTTCGAAAAGAGATGGAATCTAATTTCGGTTCAATCGCGGCTTTAGAAATTGGTTTTTCCTCTTGAACCGATATCGACTATTTTGCCGGCGTCATGAGGTGTTATACAAATAAAATGATCATGAGAAGCAGTAAAAAATGAAAACATTGAGTTTCGAATTATATTCTTTTTAACTGAATTACAATTTATTTAGTTTATGTCCACCAATATCTACATCGGAGCAGAATGATGAAAAAATGATAATGACATTGAAGATAAATAGCAGTCAGGTACAATGACAGTTCACTTTAAATATAGGACAAAGTCACCATCTGAGCATCAAGTAAGTACTGCTACTTGAGAAGCTCTTGGAAATACGTTAATCTCGTCACTTTCAGTTATTAGATTAGATAAACTAATTATGACAACAAAACAAGAACGAAAGCGTGTGTGCACAAGTATTTTTCGTTTTGAGACGCTTGTCAAGGTCAGTCCAAGGATGGGTGACAAAGAGGATGGGTCTATTACATACTGATAACCCTTCGTTGAGGCCTTGACATGACCTTGATGTACGGTTACTGTCGAACTGCATTCAAAAGAAAACATCAAGTATTTATCGACTTCTTTGGAGGATTTACCAAGTAATGGACAGAAAAAAAATTGTTTGAGTACACGAAAAGATCGATTTTATTCAAAAATGTATTGAGTTTGGTTATTAATATTTTATCAAAGTAATCCGCTCTAGTATATCGTATATACGGGATTGTTTTAAAAAAATAAAAGTGACAAGCTAACTTGACGTGATTTTTAAAGTGTTTCCAATAGAACCAAGCTCTCGTAAACAGCTCAGGAGAGACGCCTTACAATGTCGTCAAGGGATGTACCCTAATAAACAAAAACAATGCCTTGACAGGTGCGCCCGTTAGGACACATCCACAGAGGTAGCCCAGATCCCCTTAGCGGGTTCTGGGGTGCTCTTTGACCACTGGTAGTTTTAGTGAGACTATGTACTTACTGCTTAAATGGGATTATTTTCTTCCCTTGTCCGTTAAACTGTTTAGACTGATTTCAAGTGATGTAAGAAGGGTATCTGGAAAAAATGGAAGATCTTTTCACTTCAGTCACAAACTTACTTTTTCATTAGGCACAAGAACACGTTTACAATACACGTGACTTTTTCCTTTCATTCGAAGTATTCGTTCTTATAATAGTCTATTATAGTGAGTCTGCTCGCGCGCTGACACCGTGGCACGCGACGGAAGGCCGACAGGGACCGGTTTTTAATACTAAAAAAGATAGTATGTAACTGTACTGCTAGTAAGTGGCTACTGTCTGTTTGTTTACTGCTAATTTATAATGGGATTGGTTTAAAACCCACTCTTATTTTTCAATCTGCTCAGTTAAACTTTTATCATTTTCCTGCTCCTGTCCCATGTTACCTACTTGGAATCGACGCTACATGTTTTTTTCTGCCATTCTGTCCTGTCAACAATCACGCTGTAACTGATTCCCTTTTTTTTAATATCACTCATCGCACAATCCGTATTTTTTTTCTTTTTTGGACCTACTCTTCTTCACCATTCATCTATCTGGGTAGTCTCATGTTAAATGCGGTAATTTTATTTTTATCATATTTCAATCTAGACCAACAATGGACGCGAGTAATATTGTGTACAAATAGTCTGTTTAGGTATAGTATTTTACCTAGTTTCCTAGTTTTAGTTCAAATAAGCGCTATATTGGATCATTTTTAGCAATATCTGTTTAGACGAGGAGTCAGCCCAATATGATCGTGAATAGATTCGTGTAAGCTGTATTGCAACTTTGTCATATTATTCAATTGTATCAAGATAAGCTGCAGGGCGTGGTATGTCGTACCACGTCACTGTGTAGTATTGACATCTAGACTGCCTTCCGTTAGTATTAGCTCTTTTAGGACAATGTTACTAAGACTTGTGGTTTGAGTTCTTTATTAACAAAACTTAAATTAACATCAATCTTGAATAAAGATTATTTGTCATTACGTAGTATAATATATTTGAAAGCTGACGAAGGTTATTTCATATATAATGGCATTTTGATTTTGTGATTATAATAAAAAGTGATAGACTGAGTTTATCTTGTATATAAACTACTCTTGAAATTGTAGTGGAAATAAAATATAAATAATCCATGTTATCAGTTTTGATATTGTGTAAAAACAATAAAGTTGACATTATTATTCTTTGTCGCCCTAGAAATATTAAAGTGCATTTATTTTCGCACTGTCATTGTAAAAACTTCACTGAATAGACAGCTGAAGTTGCACCCTATTGCACATGTATTTACATACAAATACTCTCTGTGAGATAAGATAGCCATTCAATTTACTCGCCCACTACACCAGCCCAGTTTATCAGTCCAGTTGAGTGTATAGTACTCAATACTTGTTTATTTACCTGAAGCAATTGTTTTTAATCCTGTTCATAGAAGATGCCCTAATTTGTGTCATGTTTCAATATCATCAGTAAGTGACAATGGTTTTTTCAAGTGGGAGTGGGAGTTCCATTTACCTTCTAAAACAAGTAAATTGTTGATATCTGGATTGGTTGGAAGTTATTATTTAAAGAGACCGTTACTATATCAAATATTGGATGGCTCAAAGAAGTCATCACAAATATAAACTTATTTAATATACTAGCTTTTGTCCGTGCGGCTTCGCTCCTGATCTTCCTTACTCCACCCTACTCTACCCTACGCTACCATACTCTACCCTACTCTACCCTACTCTATCCCACTCTACCCTACTCTACCCTATTCTACAATAATTTTCTTTTTTTTTCCACAATATCCTTCTCCTCATAATAACGAACACAACAAAAAAAGAATAGCGAAATCGGTCTAGCCGTTTACCCGTGATGGCATGAGCAAGGAAATAGGGATTAATTTTTGTATATATAGATTATATCGTATCAGTGTTTGTTAGCAAACTCCTCCGAAACGGCTTAACCGATTTTTGTTTTTTTCTGTGTATTTGGTAGGTTGAATAGAATGTAGGTTATTTTTTACCCTCCTACCCGACTTTTAATTTTTTTCTTTGATAATTTATATATGTAGATCAACGTTTTTCAAGTCAGCTAGTTTTAATAAAATTATCAGATCACTTGTAATGATAAACCAATTATGACAGACATGATCGTAAGTCAAAAGAAAGTCAATCAAATAACATAATGGTTTAAATCGTATTCTAGTAATTTTATTGTTATTCATGTGAACACTTGGCTAAGTCTAAAGAGTAAATCTTCATAAACTACTCTTTGTAAAAACGAGCTGCTCATGGTTTTTATTATGATTAAATCACGCTGACAGGCACTTGTCAACACACAAGGTGACGTAGTTAATAATTTTTAGGGTTCTGTACCTCAAAAGAAAAAAAACAGATCCAATAAAGGATCGCTTTGTTGTCCGTCAGTTTGTCTATCTGTCAAGACCCGTTTTTCTCAGGAAAGCGCTGAGGTATCGAAATGAAATTAAAACCATATACTCAGGTTTGTGTTTTCTTGAAGATGTGAAAATATCAAACTACAAAGTTATTTAAAAACCAGATACGACCGTTTGTGTCGAATAAACGTGTATTTCGACACTCAAGAGAATCAAAATACTTAGGGTATATCCCGATTACACAGTGTCCTGAAATTTGGCATAAAGCAAAGTCTTCTGACACAGGTATAGAGATAAATCTGAAAACAGTAAATGAGAATGGGCACATTGGGACCACCCTCCAATAGCAATGAGATATATATCGTTAGATAGGTCTTTTCAATTGGAACAACAATTGTTATGACAACTTTGTTGTAACAACTGTCCATTAAGAGTTATAGGACTTACAAGTTCAGATTTAAAGATAGAAATATTAAAATATTTTTGAGGGAAAAATAATAACACCGTTAATAGTTCATTAATTATTATTTGGTTTTTTAAAATATCAATAAAAAAACGTTTAAAAATATAAAAAAATAGTAGCCCACCGGTATCGGGGACAGAGTCCAAGCTACCGGCGGTCAGGGCTCTAGAGAAAGGAACCTCCTGACTATACGAGCCGTGTCCAGCAATGCTGCTTTCTGAATCAAGCCCTTGATCCAATTGCCTAACGAGAGCCTCCTAAATCATTGGTCGAGGCTCTTGGGTATTAGGCTGAAACAACTATCGGTACAATGATCGCTGAATCCACTTCCCACATGTCGAGACAATCTCGCGAACCAAGTCAATAAGTATATTTTACTTGATCTTGATTTGTTTATCTTTCTCGGCTTTCACAAGCTGGCGGAGCGGGAGATAATGTTACCGGACGGTCGGACAGTGAGCTACCCATGGCTCACTGTCCGCAAGCCCGCGTCTACGTTGGCCGGAAATCGGGATCAGAATCCCGGCGACGGCGGCGGCGATAACGCCGTTGCCTGATGCGTTCGGCCTCCTCCTTTGCGAGCATTACTGCTTCGCAGAAGTCGGCGACCGCCTGCCACTCCTCGCTACATCGGACCATGGCCTCAACCAAGGTCCGGCGCGAGAGGTCTCCGCCACCGATCGCCCCCACGAGGGCACGGCGATGCTCCGCCCAAGCATGGCACACATCGACTGTGTGCTCCACCGTGGCCTCCGGGCGTTCCGCACAGTGGCGACACCCGGGCGTCACTTCCGCATGAATCGAGTGCAGGAAACTCCCGAACGAACCATGTCCGGTGAGTACCTGCGTCATGCGGAAGGTAAGGACGCCGTGAGGTCTTTCCAGCCACGCCTCAAAGAGGGGACTTACCGCCATGATTGTGGCGTGCCCAGCACTGGGTTGCGATAGTCGTTGACGCCATTTCACCATGAGATCCGGCCGGAGCTCTGTCCGCCATGCCGTGACCTGTCGCGGCAGCGGACTTTCACCCCGGCGTTGCATCTCCACGCGCATATCGTGCATGTGTGCAAGGACTGTTGCCTCCAGATCCCATGGTGGTAGGCCAGCCAGAAGGCTCGCCGCTTCGTGGGGGACCGTGCGGTGTTCCCGCATCATCCTTATCGCCATGACCCTCTGGCAAGCGTTCAGTATGGCCACCGGTTGTTTTTTCAGCGACGGCGCCCACCGAACGATCCCCGCGTAGAGCCTCCGGCAGGAGGCGTCTGGACCCCCAAGGTTGGGCAAAAGCCGCTTGAGCGCAGCCCCTGCCCGGTTGAGTTTGGGAGCCAGACGTCGGAAGTGCGTGGCCAATAAGCCTGATATAGTGGTGGTGGACTGAAGCGAGAGGCGTGCAATGATTGTTGACATATCCGTTCCGAATGATGAGAACTTTGTGAAAGCCGAGATAAACAAATCAAGATTAAGTATATACTTATTGACTTGGCTCGCGAGGTTGTCGACATGTGGGAAGTGGATTCAGCGATCATTGTACCGATAGTTGTTTCAGCTAATAGCCTAATAGCCAAGATCCTCGACCAACACCTTAGGAGGCTCTCGTTAGGCGATTGGATCAAGGGCTTGATTTGAAGGAGGTTCCTTTCTCTAGAGCCCTGACCACCACTAGCTTGGACCCTGTTCCCGATACCGGTGAGCTACTATTTTTTATATTTTTAAACGTTTTTTTTTATTTATTTTATTGAATATTAAAAAAAAAAACAAATAATAATTAATTAATTATTAGCGGTGTTATTATTTTTCCCTCAAAAATATTTTAATATTTCTATCTTTAAATCTGAACTTGTAAGTCCTATAACTCTTAATGGACAGTTGTTACAACAAAGTTGTCATAACAATTGTTGTTCCAATTGAAAAGACCTATCCAACGATATATATCTCATTACTATTGGAGGGTGGTCCCAGGTTTCATACATTTTTGCCCATTCTCGTTTGTAGTGACGCCACAAAAAACAAACTTCTATAATATACGATTCAAAAAATCTTCGAGACTTCATTCGGGAATTGAACTATTTACATAAGAAAGTTTGCACGGAACCCCTAAGTGCCCAGTTATTTTACCTAGACATTAGTCATCTTACCTCATCAGTGCTATTATGTGCACGATTATTTGCTGAAACATGCACAGTGAGGAGCTATTTACTACGAAATAATGTATGTATTCCGATACGGAACTATTTGATGTATTATGTGCTTTGTGTCGTTAAGGCTGCAATAGATTAAAAAGTTATGACATTATTGCATTTATTTTCTGTGAAATAGGTATTGTTTTCTGTTTATAATACTACTTATAATGACAAAATTCATTTAAACCACTAAAAACTTTGAGCTGGAGAAAGCCTAAAACGCAATATTAAAAAAAACTAAAGCTAGTGCGATTCACCATCACTGATTGCATCACTACTTACCATCAAGTGGAATCGCAGTAAAGTACTAATTTCAGTCATTCATAAAAACAATTAAAAAATAACGTAACGGACCATAAACAAAAAATATATTATTTTAAAAGCACTTAGTGTAGTGAGCTCAAGCGCACTGGCGCCAGTAACTCGCTCGATCTACTATCAACTATCACGAGCAAGGTCGAACGGTAACAGTATTCAAAGGTTATTGACAATTTTAGTTTTAAATTCCTTTATAATTTTATTCCTACCGCCTTTCAATTGCATTTGGAATGGCTGTGTAATCGCAGTTGCATTGGCTTTAGTTAAAGTAATTATATTTAAGGTCGACTTTTGCAAAATTGTTCTTTGATTTTATTATTAAAATAAACTCGATTTTATATTTTTTTTAGACTGAAAGTTAAAACTTATGGTATATTGTAATTAATACTCCATTTTAATTAAAATAAATGCATTTAAACGAAAGCTTCCAAGAATAACAATTAAAAGCAACAACGAAACGCAAGCTTAACAATCTAAGTCGACATTCTAAGAAATAAGCAAGAATAAAACGTTTAAAAGTTTTCAGAACTGCAGACTTGCAAATGAGGTCACACAGCACATAATCCTCTATGCTTGAGCACAAAGACTGCATAACCGAAAGGATCGCAGAATATGGAACATTGTACCAGCTAGAGGCGCCAGGGCTAACAAAATAATGCACATGCAAAGTACACTAAGCACTAGCATCATTTTGAATGTACTACGTCAAGTTGAAACTTGAAAGTCTTGAGCATCAGCGCCAAGTTGCTAGCTTGTTGGTTTTCTACTGGTTGCATTTCAGGGAGTGTGTGTCGGAATAAAATAGCCTAATTCCACCAAGCCCGTTCCATCATCAGTCCACCAGACGTAGGGCGATGCGGTAATGGTACATGGTGGACATCCCACCTATATGCACAAAACACTTTGGGAATACATTAATTGCATGTGCAATGAATGTATTTTGTGTTCTTGATACAACCTGGGAATCTTTAAGTCAACAGTGAATTTTTTATTTCTAGGGAAGCGTTCTCCATCGTCGACCACATCGTCATTTTTCATTAGGTGATATAGTGGTCAAGCGCGAGATTATAAAAAAAATAGTAAACGAAAAAAGGGAGTAGAAGAGTCGCGAGTGGCGGTGGCTCGATGATGAGGTGGTCAGATGACATCGCTTTTTTATGTTTTGTCACGGATAGAATCTGGATGAGGCGGTTACTTGGATTTTGGGATTGGTGTGAGAAAAAAAAGGCTTAGCAGTGGGAGAAGTTGATGGATGTGTTCATAAAATTCCACTGATATAATAATAGGTAATAATTTTTAAATGATTTTTTTTTTTTAATATTTAAAAATGTAAACAATATGTCAATGTGTCGAGTTCGAAAAGTTATAAGTACAAATCAAAAAGTTTCTTTACACAAAACTTTAATGTTTAATTAGTTACATTTATAACATCACTGTTTTATATTAAATGACCGGCTTGCCATTACACAGATAAACCCTGAGTAGTGAGAGAGTGTGTAATTATATGCTTGGTTTACAAGGAAAGTTCTAACAATACTGTCCTTAGCAGTAGCCGCCTCGGCGTCTTGTTGCTCTGTGGTGGAAACAGAGGCACGGGGTGAAGTTGAAACGGCCCTCAAGGGCCAGGTACAGAGATAGTCAGTACGATAATCCGGGGACCAACTATTGACTTTAAAATACACTTAGCTGTTAGTCAGAAACTATTTAGACGAAATATCCAATGTATAAAATGCTGTATATATAATAGACTAGGTAAGAAATGTATTAGTATTCAAAAATATCACTTAAAAATAAATGTGACTATTCCTAACTGATCTATATTATTTTCTCAGATCGTTTAAATTGTCACTATTTTGGTGTACAATAAAGTTTATTCTATTCTATTCAATAAAAGTAATGTTTGTATTGTATTCTGTTGTTTGGTTTACCAAAAAGTAAATTCAGAATAATGTTCCTCCAATTGTTACAATATCAATGTTATTGATTCCAGTAAGTATACTTATTCTATATTTATTTTTTAATTTACAGCGTTTGTCAAGCCTAAATATTTCATTGTTTAGTCTGTAGAGAACGTTGTTGACATTACATTTGTAAATTCTGTATTTGTGTTGTACTTTTTATTTTTTATTCCCCAAAAAATAAATAAAAAAAGAAAATTAATGATCATAAATCTTTAAACTTATAGATAAATATTACAGCTTGAAGATACTGCTTCAGTTATGAACTTATTCCAGTAGGCTTGCAATAAAAAAGTTGGATGACCATTTTTTTTTCTTTCTATGAGAAAAATCATCCCATGACAACCCCCGCTCTTGGGCGGAGCGGGAGATAGTGTCATACTATTACTGACTAAACCAACCCGTTCCTTCAAGCCTTCATACCGGGGCTCGAGCTCCCTTTCGGATAACCCTGGCCCCAGTGGGCTTCGACCTGACTGGGCCCCTGCTGTTGCTGACAACTCCTTGAGGCGCGCGGGAACAGCGCACGGCGTACGACTTAGGCTTGGTCCGGACAGTCACCGGACGACCGGACAGCGAGCTACCCATTGCTCATAGTCCACAAGCCCGCGCCTACGGTGGCTGAAAATCGGGATCGGAATCCCGGCGGCGGCGGCGAGAGCGCCGTTGCCTGATGCGGTCGGCCTCCTCCTTAGCGAGCATTACTGCTTCGCAGAAGTCGGCGACCGCCTGCCACTCCTCCTCGCTCCGGACCATGGCCTCGACCAAGGCCCGGCGCGAGAGGTCTCCGCCGCCGATCACCCCCACAAGGGTACGGTGATGCTCTGCCCAAGCAGGGCACACCGCGATTGTGTGCTCCATCGTGTCCTCCGGGCGTTACGCACAGTGGCGACACCCGGGCGTCACTTCCGCCATAATTGTGGCGTGCCCAGCATAGGGTTGCATAGTCGCTGACGCCATTCCACCATGAGATCCGGCCGGAGCTCTGTCCGCCATGCGTACTCCGGCGTTGCATCTCCACGCGCATGTCGTGCATGTGTGTGCAAGGACCTAAAAAGGCATTTTAGTTTTCTTTCGAAATCAAGAATTAAATATTTATTCTAGAACGAATAAACTACTTTTACTATCTGCCAGCTGAGTCCCTCATTATTAAAATAATGTGGTTGACTGCGACCCTTTCATGTTTCAAGAGAAAGATAACGTACGTCCCTACATCAATGTCCTCCACATTCAAAAGTCATATCTTTCCATCTTTGTCTGTTTCTTTCATGTGTAGTCGACTGTGGTCGCTTATCCTAGGACCGGTCCTAGTAGTTTTTTGTACATAATTATGAATCTGGATCAAAGGATGGCTCTTTAATCCTAATTTAGGGTCTCAAGCCAGATATCTACGCTTCACTAATTCTAACAGTTGTTTGACTTGACAGTAAGTTGTTTGACTTAAATTACTAGTCACCTAGCTTTTTCCCAACTATACAGAAATATACTTGATTCAGTGTGAAATCTAATTAAATGTCGCTAGGCTAAAAGAAAAAATACATGAAGCCTATATGAACTCCACAACCCAGCACCTATCTGGATAATAGCCATATTCTGTTTAATTAAAGGAAAAATAAAATAGTCACAATAAACATAATTCTGATCATTGTTTTCTTTCTGACTTTAAGTTGTGTTAAACCATCTTCATTATTTGCCTCTGTCTCATATTACTTAGGGTCAGCGCAACGTGCTTTCTTTTTCTTCTGCTCTGTCTTGTCAACCATCTCGGTAACTAAGAACAGGAAGGCCTTTTCTTACATATCACTTATCACAAATTCATGTAAGTTGTGCTAAATGTCCTCATAAAGTCGTAAACAAAAAAACAGTAAAACTTAACTGATTCTAATGAAGACTAAAGGTTTTTCTATAATATTTTATGATTTAACATCAAACATAGTACACAGAAGTAAATCTAAACAGCAGAAATATGATAGAAACTAAATGAGTAGATAGATAAGTAAAAAGAAAAAAAATCTTGCTATTACGTTTTAGTTAGCTTAGTAACTGCACCCTGAAATAAACCTTCAGCTACTACTCCATAAAAAGGCCAAATAATTCTTGTGAATTAAAGATGGTACAACCAACTTGAAATAAATTTTGACACTGTTCAAAGTGATACTTCGTTACACCGAGCTATCCTGTCTATTTATGCTGCCACTGAAGGGTTCTTCATCGCTACGTAGCCCCAAGCCCCAAGCCGCCAAGCCTCGTGGCTAGGCTATTGATGGCAGCTAATTGCCTAGCCACATCCATTCCTAGGCAACTCAGTATCAGATACTTGAGGCCTCTTCACTTTGTTAGTTTGGTTTTTTAATATTGGTTATGGTCATATACATGGAAAACATAAGTATACGTAGCGTTTACAAGTCAATGCTTAATGGTGATCTGGTACTAATTTAACTGAAGTAACCAAATAATAAGATCAGCAGTGCCTTCAGAACAAGGATGTTCGTATTACCTAAAAATAACAAAAAACGTTTCAGTAGACTTCTTTTATTTTCGCACTGCTAGGTTTTATATTTAGATAAACAACTACGAAAAACAAAATTACTTTTATTTATTCGGAACCCATTCATCTATAAAAAAGTCGGAGACAGATGGAAACCAATCCATATGTCCATCAACAACAAATTTGGGGCTTCGCTCTTAGTTTTATTTGGCAAAAAAGGTAAATAAATACATACTCACAAAAGAAACACAGGAAATAACGAGAAATGTCCACGGTCTCTCACAAATTGTAATTTTTGTTCCTTACAAAAAGAAAAGTCTAAGTATCAAGGAGGACCTATTTTAATCTAAATAAATTGCTTCGGTTCTTGCTTCGATCTTGATAGATATTGACATATAAGGGTGACTTCAGATCTGTTGTTCTAACTCAGTGTGTTTTATTTTTTTTTGAGTCTACTTCTATGGCATACTCGCGTATCGCTTTTTGGCTATATCTAACACTAGCTTCTGCCAGTGGTTTGCTCCATTTCATTCGTTTATGAGGTGAATTTTTGAAAATCCTATCTTTATGTTTGTATACATCATAAAAGAAACCTTTGAGCAACAATTCCAGCATTCTAGGTCCAAAGGTTTGGGCTGGGCGTTGACGTTTGTACTGTACATTTTGGCTTCCACAATTTTACTCATTCCAATCACATGATTGTATTAATGTGTTATATGTTTATGTTAAAAGGCACATGCCTTTTAAATAATGAGTAGTTATTGCTCTTTTAATGAAAGCAGAAGCGTGATTACATGTCACGTGTCAAATCATGATGTTAATTATAAATGGGCTGCTAACAAGTTATCATAAATTATTTATTAGGGTGACACGTTTAGGAGTTAGAATAGACGTACTTCAGCTGCCTCATCTTGTCATAAAATTATGTACAACCTGATAGGTTACCTATATATAGTATTATAATGATGGAGGCAACCCACATTTTTGCGGTGGCAACCCTAAAATGCGCTCTATGCTGTGGTGAACAAATTTTTGGACAATTTCACAAGAATTTTTGCGGTAAAACCTCATTGGTATTATTTTATACGTGGACAGTTTCGGGAGCCGAGAATTTGAATGCACAAAGCGACGTACACCGTAAAGGCAAATTTGAAAGGCAAAAATGTGAAACTTTTAAATGAATGAACTTATCGTAGCTGGTACTGGTAAAAAGTTTTAGGCTAGGTTCTTTATTTTTGCAATATGCACTTAATTTGCCTTTCTTTTTTTTTTTTAAATGTTGCGCTTTACTAGGAATAACTCCTGCATCGTGGGTGCGTTCACAAACATGTACAGGTATTTTTAAATGAGTGTTGAATGAATATTTGTACATTTTTTCAGATCGGGAATTGGACCCGCTGTACGTTTATGGTACGATTGAAAGAGTGGGTGAACAATTACCTGCTGCCTATTACGTGTCAAAGTTTCGAATCCCGCACGGAACAAATATTTGTTTGCCTATAGACAGTTGTTTCGGGTTTGAATCCATTGCAATGTGAGTTTTCATATTTGTGACCGTACTTATAATACAGCTTAGGAGTACTTTCTACTATTGGGAAAAAAATATATCTTATATATATTACAAAACAACACATAAAGGCAGCTAAATATCTACATCATGTACTCCCTACATTCAAACTTTTTCGCTTTACTAAACTAAGGTTAGGTAATAATTTACGAGTACGCACAGTCCCATCTGGCAACTTGCAACGCAAACTTTCATCAAGACAAATGCGACCATAAGTTGAACTTCCAGACACACTATGTGACAATGAGATGTGGCGCTATATATCTCAGCTATCCTGAGTAAGGAACCCGGGTAAAGGATTGCGTGCACTCAAGGAACTCTTATAAGAAATACATTTTCTCTGTTCATTTTAAAATTCAACCGTCTGTGGCCCAGATTTATAAATCACTGCGTTTAAATCGTTTTACGTCAGTTTCAATGTGTAGTATTCTTTAAAACAGTTAACGTTGATCTTCTTTTAGGTAGGTAAGTTTAAGTTTAAGTGGTTAATTTTACTACACTAGTACGATATATCGTGTTGAGCAGTAATTAGGCTGAGGAAGTCTCCATGTAACACATAGGTATTCAGCCAAATCACGTCACACTGGAAGCTGACCACTAGCTAGTTGGAAAAAAGCAAGAAAGATTACAATAATTTCCATGCCTCGTTGATTTTCAATAATCACATAACTAGATCTGATTCGTAATTTGTGTAAAAATATTTGACCGTTTAGTCACTTTAGTGCTAAAGAAAAATATTTGCAACATGTACTTACTACATATTTTAAAATAATTTACTTTGTGTACTCAAACGTTACGTTTCATTTAGCTGTATAGCTATAACGAAACATATTGGTTCCAAAAATTTAAACATAACATATATTTTAGAGCCATCATCTAATTGCTTAATACTGTGGTTTATGTACCATAACTAAACAGAACCATATCTTTTTTCACAGTGCTCCTTCTAAACAACTTATTAAAATACTTGATGTAGCGTGTCCGTATTTTACCATTTACTACCTTCGTCAGTAAAAACAATCACCTAGGGCCTGTCAATGGAAATACAACTAAACATTTTGAATGTCCCATTAGTGCCTTTGAATCGCTATACAAGCTCATAATTAGCCATTGTCTTAACATGTAAGCTCACAAAATAATATAATTTCACTATAGAGAGGCTGGTCACGTCTATATGAGCGTCACTACTGGTCCCAGTCAGAAAGGGCATCGCTGGCAGTGGATGTGTAATCAATGGTACACGTACGTACTTGAATACCTATTGATCAGCCGCTATGAACTGCCGTTACAATGGTCAACACTAAGATAGTGAAGGATTTCAAAATATGCTTACGTTATTAATTGCACGTGAAGGTCCTAAAGGATTGTTTTTCTTTTTGATCAGTTTATTATTAAACTGTAAGTCCTGAAAGCGGTATTAAATAAAATAACAAAAAGTTTATGGTTTCTTTTAAAGTCGTGAATTGATTAAATAATACGGTACTTGCTTTTGAAAATCTTAACCTACTTCAGACGGTAAAAACTTAATACGCTACTGCAAAAATACTTTACAATATTAAAACTGCAGAGAGACGTAACGTCGACATTGCAGTTCGCACGACTTTTCTCTTTAATGTGAAATGTTTAAAACAAGAACAAAAAGGGAAAATTGCATTTGCAGCTGTTGAAGTATTTTCCCAAGACGCTTTATACATATTTAAGAATGCGTCACACAATACTAGCCCCTGAAGTTTCTGAGATCCAGCATACAAATGAGTTGAGTCACCTTTTGTAAAGGTTTCACGAGAAAATATCATTTTACTCTCAGTTCGCTTTCTTTGGTTGAGATAAGCTAAAAACATTATTATCAATTTCTAAAAAGGATGTGTGGTTTATTAGATTCTTGTCAAAGACTGAGTTTTGAGAAAGATATCATGAATAGAAACGTTTTTCATCTTTTCTTTTAATAAAATTGATTGATAAATCAATGCCATGTTATCTGCCAATATAAAAAACTTTTTACAAAAAAAAATACAACTGACATCAATTTTATAAAGACACAGAAAAGTACAAAATAACTTTAATTTCGGTAGTCGGTGTTTCTATAATAGATTTGTCTCTTCGTTATTTAACACCAACTTCCGAGATTAAAGTTATTTAGTACTTTTCAGTGTTTTTTTTTTTAACATTGAAATCGGTTGTAGTTTTTTTGTAAAAAGTTTTTTATTTTCCACTTTTTAGTTATGATACCACCACTAAAAAGTACCTCTCAGCCAAACTTAAATACCTTATAGCTAGAGAGCATCTCATAGCGATTCTAATAATCTCAAACACAGTTAGATTACATTAATTTACCTTCTGGCTCCATTATCAGATCAGTCCAATACATCCCCATATATATCTCCCATTTTTCCTTCAGCCAGTCATGGACTATACGTATAAACAAAGCAATTTTACTTGTTACGACAGTTCTGAGGAGTTCTGTGCCATATCTTCGAAGTTCATGATCAGATCATAACAATATTTCAATGGAACCAAAAAGAAACATACATTCAGCCGAACATAGAACCTCCTCCTTTTCGAAGTCGGTTAAAAATAATATTTTATAGACAGATAATATGGCAAAAAAGGCGGATACGCAAAAAATAAGAATACTAAGTAAACACTACGTTTGAATTTATTCACTTTTATTCTCACATTAAAAATTCGTATAGTACCAGACAAGGAACAACAAATTGAAACTACGACAAACAAGCATAAAATGCTTGAAAACCAAACAAACACAATTCAACAAAACCAGAAAATGAACGTCCGCAACAATATCAAATATTTTGTGCAAAATGAAGTCATTCATCAAACCCGTGCTGCGTTCAGTCGCACACTCGTATGTTACAGAAACATATTATAAGGGAGTACATGTGGTTCCATTGCGAGTCGTGTATTATTCCAGCACAGTAGCTAAACCGCCGGCGACCAGCGCTCGCTCGTGCCATTGTGATTGGATTAGGATAAGGGTTTCTATCAACTGCAGTGTGTCAGAACTTTGTGGTGTCTAATTTGTGCAAACCATAATTAGACTCTATTGTTGCAGATAAAACAAGTTTTTGTAATGAATTAGGCTTGGTTAATTTAATTTCTGGGTGGTTTCTGTCAAAAGGATTCAGTTTACGAGCCTTTTAATTCATTAAACCCCAAGCGAACGCCGCGCTGGCGTTCGCGTACCCATTGTCTTTCTATTGTGTCTCTAATTCTCACGATCGAAAGGTTAAATATTTTATTCATCAGTTCATTCGTTTAAAAAAAGATGTCGCAATGGAATGTGACCATATTTCATTACACAACACGGAACACGGTGGATCAGGTGTAGGTCCAGAATAATATTAAAAAAATTTAAAGCGACGGAAAACCGTCATCTAAACAAAATTCGCGCCACTGCCCATCCAGTAGCAAGCAACCCCAAATCCTTATATTGAAAACTAAAACAAAAGAGTTGTGGACACATAGTATGGAAGTAATGCTGGTTTTATTCAGCCAATACATTGCAGGTGCTGGACCGGCATTAGAAGTACAAACGATAGTGTTTCACAAATGTTGACAAAAGTGAGCATTTTAAGGGCTTTGTCGACACGGTCATTTTTTGTACTCCACGTTTTTGTCACAGTGCAATCAATTTAGTTTTGGACTCGAGTTATGTTGGAAAATTTTATGAAGTGACACGACCCTTGAGTTATAGTAGTACAACTTACAGAGTACCTATTTGTTTTCTCTTGTTCAAATAAACATTAATAAGATAAGACGTAATAATTATCCCATTTAATTTCAAGATAAGGAATCAGACCTAAAACTCTTAAGAATGATTAATATTCTTCATACGACTGTCACCCAATTCCTCTAATTTACTTTCTAACTGCTGTCTTAATCAATTTTGATTAATCAACAACATCTAATTGTTCAGATCCATCAACAACCAGTCATTTAGCGACTAAAGTTGTTTTAAAGCTAAACTGTTTTTATATTTGAACAATTAATACAATTGTAAGCTTCCCCGTTCATTTCTTAGCGCTATCTCTGCGGAATACTCCGTCGTCGCGCGTTCCTATAAGGCCGACAGTTATAAAATGAGTTTTTAGATATAAACACATTCTGTCAGCGCTGGAATACTTTATGTGAGATGTTTGTTAATGCTCTGCGTGTTTTGTGCTGGTGTTATTTCATGCAATAAGTCATTCGATTTTGATTGCTGAATAATGTTGAAGGTGCAGCAATACTAAAAGGACAGTTTACAAGTTTGCAATACGTAATCAACTTTTCTTGTACTTGAGTATGTAAATTGTGTTTAAACTCAAACCCTTTGTCATTATTAATTTCAATCAAAGAAATCTAGAAATCTAATTTGGTCTAATTTATTCTGCCATTAACCTTGGCTACATGTTTACCTTAACCCCATAGAGAGTGAATTTTGGAAAATTCTTTCTTAAAATTTGTATACGTCACAAAATAAAACCTCTGTATAAAATTTAAGCATTCTAGGTCTAAAGGCTGGGCGTTGATGAGTTAGTAAATGATTCAAAATCCTTTTATACAGCAGACAGGATTCTATACTTTTAGCTTAAATAACTTACAAATCTTATATCTGTAGGGATAGAAAATAATAAAAAAAGACTTATACGCATTTAAAAGTACCGTCATCCAACAAATCATATATTTATTTTTCGTAAGATTTATGTAATCCCTAAATATTTAACCTAAAACATTTTTAAAATCAAGAAAGAACAAAGCGAGTCCCTGTCTTACAAGGTTGAAAAGATACCAAAGAGAATTGAAAGATACGGATGCATTTGTTATAAATAGTAACAAAAATCTGTAGTTGTACTCTGTACATTGAGAAGTCTGCTTGACTGTACGAAGGCGGTGTTGGCAGCCAGCGAGCGCGAAATAAAAAGTATAAGAATGCATGTGATGCATAAGATACACTTTGAAATCCTAGCCACAGAGTACTTTGTAACATACTGATCCTAGCAACACTGTCTGCAAGCTAGCGCCTGTCTTGAATCGTAGATAAAATATTTTTAATTTGTATACTTATTCTGCAATCCGTATATTATAAATTAATAATTATTTCGTCTTAATAATTATTAATTTAGAAGATACGCAATATCTCAAGACCACCGCTAGTGACATGAATAAACGTTGATATGAATTAAAAATTGAATTAACGCGCAGAGTTAGAATAGAACCCAAAGTGTAGTGTTTAACTTTTTATAGAGCAACGCAAGGTGTTATTATGTTTTATGTTGTGTTATGGTGTTTGTTTGTTGTTGTTGTTGTTTAATTATCGTGTATTCAGTAAAAAGTATACGAAGACAGAAGTTAAAATTTATTTACTGTTTTTTTTTTTCTCTTAAAACCAACAAATTTTGTTGAAGATTTTTTGTTACTTACAGAGATTTTTATATCTTGGAATAATAGTCATCTAGTCATCATAGAAACGGATAACTGTCAGAACAAAGAGCACTTAAAGTTCGTTAGAAAAATCGTCATATTTATCTGGAAGATTCGCTCGTTTCACTAAAGTCTCTTAAACCAGTCCCCCTGGGAATTACACTGCACTCAATGTTCCCCTATAAACTCTTAGACTAGAGACTCACTAAGAACTAATAAGTGCTATTCCATTATAGTCCCTTCTTAGCAAAAAAAAACCATCTACAAAATAGTATATATGTGTATATATATATGTATAGGTTTTATTTGTTGTATTTATGTAGTATGTTATAAGTATTGTGTGCTATGTAAATTATTTTGGTTTTTGTTGTGCATTTCTTATGTTATCCTCTTTTAGAAAATTTCTATAAAAATTAAGGTTTGCTGTAAGAAAACCCAATTTTGGGTTAAGCTCGCCTGTGTCCATCGGCTTTCTTACTGTCAATGGTGTGTGAATTTATGTACAATAAAGAATATAATAGAATATAATAATAATAATAATAATATGAGACATATTATTCATTGACGCAAAAAAGATTTTCTAAAGTAAGTTAGATGTTGAATAAATAAATACTAAAAGCTTTGAAGAATTCAGCAGATTTCATTTGTTTGTTTCGTCGTCCACAGAGCGCCTCTTGGGTATGCGCCATGTGATGGCGTTCATCATGTTCCTCGCCACCACCGTCTCCTACGCCACCCGCGTGTCCATGAGCGTCGGTATCGTTGCCATGACATCCAACAACAGCTATGGGTACCCGGTGAGTTGTGATTGCTGTTGAAAATACAAAAATATTATCATCATTCTTAGGTTTTTAATTAAATTAACTGAGTAGATTTAAAAGTACAGAAAATCTTTCTTACCTTGCTACCTTTATTTCCATTAGTTAGTGGTCAGCATATCTTCTTCAGTCATATGCCTTCTAAGTAGCTCATGTTTTAGTTAATATAAATATGGTTTCTTAGATTTTTCTTTATTTTAATTTTTTTTTATCATTAATTATTTTAGGATTGCAAGTTTTATTTCTGATCGTTATAAAACTGCAGAACAAACCATTTGGTTGCATTTGCATGCAGTAGTTTTCCTTCATTTGTCATAGTTTGTGTCATAGTAAAAATTTTACATATTTCTGTGTACTGTTCTTTAGCTCACACTTTGAAATATTATTAAACATTAAAAGTTCCCTCATGACTGTGGGCAGAATAACTCTCTTTTACAATCTGAATTACCAATTTAAACAACAATAAATTCTTACAAATAGTTGAAAACTGTGTGTTACTAACTACGAAATAAAATTGCCACAATTAAGCTCAACCTCAGTTACCATGAAACAGCAAAATCTCCAAAATTACTTCTTCTACTTCAGCTTTATCTCGAAAATAAAAACTAATAGAACCGCTTCAAAGACTGAACTCAACACCTAATCCTAAGTGTCGCCTATTAGCGCCATCTGTACGACGTGAAACAAAACACTTCAGGGAATTATCCTCGACAGTCTGCTTGAATTCCCTTTATCTGGCAAAGGCGTTTTTTAGAACTCTTTATTTTAACGGAGATCGGAAATCTTAGGGACGTCAGGAGTGATTTAAGAACTTTTCTATATTTTCTTTTAATCTGTAAATCGTTGTTTCTTTTGAATTTTTCTTAAATAAATACAAACGTAGGTTTACACTTATAAAATTGAATGTTAAGCAGATGTGGTTTTTATTCTTTCTTCAACTGCACCTACTAATAAATACCATAATTTCATTAGTTATCTTTCCTGACTGTCTTTGTCTTTCAAGACAACAATTATACTTCTCAAAATGATATAGAATCGAGATTTACTACTAAAACTTAAAAAGTTGTCCGAAAGCCAACCCTATAAAAGGCTATCATTAAACAGCAAAAAATCCCGCAGACTTTAGTGGTATTGTCGCAAAAAGTGTCGTCTGAACAGAGCCAGTCGTTTGAGGCACGTCGCGACTAACGACGCACGTACGACTTGTCGCAAAAACGTCTTGTCGCCCATTTGTAATAGGTTAATTGTTTGTGATGGCAATCCTCTGAGGTATGATCGGGATTAAGAAAGCGAGCACTTTTTGTGGAACTAGCTTTTTCTGGAATCGTTTGGAAAGCTGTGCCCTAGATTATTATAGTGTATAAGATTATTATAGTGTATCATTTATTATCAAGTCAACTATAACAGTACGACATGTAAGGATGTCAAAAGCTGATCCTCAAGATATTGAGAGGTTCACTTGCAAGGTGCTGTGGTAGGTGATATGATATTCATAACTTTTGTAAAAATGAAACGCTGATAATGTCGTAAGGTAAAGCAAAGTACTAGAAAAAAAGAACTGGAGATAATGTGACGTTCATTCATTCAGACTGATTTAAGCCCACATGTCACGCCTATTTCCCAGCAGTGGCAATATTATTTGCTGATTAGATTTTAAACTTGCAAAATTGGTTTTGTTAATGTAACAGTTACTTTAACTAATGAGCTGTGGTGGTCCAGTACTACGGAAACAGCCCCGATTTACAAGATGGAAGTCTTGAGTTCAAATGAGTTTTGTGTAATTTATTTCATCACCATTACTTTCTAAACGGTGAAAGAGTTTTTCAACAGCAACAGTATGTCCTAGAACCAAAAATTTCAACATACATCCATTTACTCGTGCTAAGCCCACGTGAAGAATTCCCTCTCTTAGAAAGCTGGCTATACTGGCCTGGACTGACTGGCTGGGACTGACCTATTGGTCTAGTGGTTAGTGCCCCTGACTGCTATGTTGTAGGTTGTGGGTTCGATTCCCACTCAGAACAAATGTTTGTGTGATGAGCATAATCATTTGTTCTGTGTCTGGGTGTAATTTGCTTAGTTGTTACTAGACGAAGTTGTTTGAAAAAAAAAACTATTGAGCACTAAAATAGTAAAAAAACCTGGGTACAATTGTGGTCTTTTCACTGAAAGCGTTATTTACCAGAGTACCATAGGATAGACTGAAAGAATATAATTTAAAAAGTCTGCGGTGTACTGCAAATTAAATGAAGTATTAAATAACTAACTCTTTAAAAAACAAAAGACCTGTATACTTATGCTAGTCATCTACTTCATCATCCTTACCTACAGCTCAGCTGAGTACAGGCTTCTCTTCTTTTGTGCCAACTGTTACATTTTTATCCTCTATACCTTCAAGTATACCATCATGATCAAGTACCAGCTGTTTATGATGATCGCTACACAGCATAAATCGATGTTATTGGTACTTCCAACCGTATAATACTTCAATAATATCCGTCAGTAGCAGCTATTATTTAAATGTTTACTACCCTTTATCGCTCGGTATTGCTGTCACGAAACTGTTTTATTCAGCAGAAAAAAAAACTAGCTTGGAATATATTGCTTTGTTTTTAAAATCAGTCATAGTTATTTGACTATGAAAATTTTAAATCTCGACGTCTTTATATAATTCTTCTTTACGTGTGTTTGTCACCTAATTCTTCTTAAACGTCTTGACTAAACTTTGTTTGTATATTTGACTGGGTCTCTGGTTGGTTTGAAAATACAATTGAAGCCAGTGTGTGGTGCGGCAATTGTTTCTTTTCTGATAAAATCCAAGCGTTTGGATAGGACAACGTCAGTCGGGACCGCTAGTATATAACTAAATAGTAAAAGTCTGATACTTACTCCAGGCTAAGGGCTTAAAGTGCTTTCTGTGGCACTGACGAATTTTGATACTAAAGACAGACTTTAGCTAAATAAAAGGTGGAGCGAGAGGGCGTGTCAAACCTTTACTGACTAAAACCCACCTGTATTCCGTCAGCTGTTCTTTGCCTTCCAAGACCACAGTAACTCTTTCAAACGGTCCAGTAGACCACTAAATACCAGTTAGACAAAGCCAAACGTTTAGGTTATATGTTGCCATATCTGACTGATACTAAATCTGAAAAAAAAAGTTTAAGGTAATTAAGAATGTTCGGCATCCCACTCACAAGTACCACACATTTTGGTAACACATTTATTTTGCGTACAGCCAAGGAGTGGAATTCCCTGCCAGAGTCTGTGTTTCCTGATAGCTACCACTTAGGGGTCTTTAAGTCAAAAGTGAATAGAAGTCAAAAGTGAATAGATTACTGCTAGGCAAGCGTGCACCATTATCGACCGCATTGTCCCTTACCATCAGGTGAGATGGTGGTCAAACGCGATTATAACTTACTAATCAATTTATTACCTTTTATTCAGGTGTTCGATTGGAGCCGGACCGTACAGGACACGGTGCTGTCGTCCTTCTTCTGGGGTTACATCACCCTGCAGATCCCCGCGGGCTACATAGCCGGGCGCTTCGGCGGCAAGTACCTGATGCTGGCCTCCATGGGGATCACCGGCATCGTCAACTTGCTACTGCCCATGGCTGCTATTAAGGTAAGACTGATAGTAATGAAAAAATCCTTACACATCTTTCATTATTGGTGAAAATATTAGTGTCAAACCGCACTAGCCACAGTTTCAAAAAATGTTTTTAGTTATTCGGATACTTTATGAATAACATAAAAGTTTTTATGAAACAAAAATCAGCACCTTTGTCAAAAATTAAACCCACATAGATCATCTTATCATTTTAAACAATTTACATTTATGCCACGACACGTTCAGCACAAAAATTAAAACTACTTACACTTTACTTTCAAAGAGACTTGACAAAACAAAAACTTAAGAAACGAAAACTAGAATAAAATGAGTACACGTGTTGGGTATATTACATTTCCTGAACAAGTTAAAGTCTAAAATATTTCGAAACTTGTTCAGGTGAAAACTGTCGGGGCACAGTTGGCTCAGTTCCAGCTCATAGCGATATTGTTAGCTACAGGCGTAAGCAGTTGACAAACCTCATACCGTTTTCATTATCCTACTCCACTTGGCACCACTGCTATCCTTTAAGTAACACTACTTTATGTTATGGCTGCACTTTCTAGCTTTAATTCGGTGGTTTTACTTTTATATACAAAGCGAGTCATGCTTAGAGAATTGCAGTACTCGTAGTACTAACAATGCTCTTTGTAGTTGAATTCAAATCTGAATACTGTGCACATTGTCAGTACAACCATTATCATTTGTCACACATTGTATGCAACGTGGTTTTAAAGTTTTATTAAATTGTTCATAAAGGTACAGTTCGTGGATTCACTCGGTGACATTACGTATAATTTATTTAAAATATGACCATTTATGAGACTGTTATAGCGGAAATGTGTAGCACCATTAGTACTCTAAAACAGTCATTCAGCAACAAAGCTACAACAGAAGTAATTTAGCTCGACATTATTCAAGCCACACGCATTGTTACGTTAGTAAAATTTCTGAAAATCTTAACTAATGTTTTTAGACAACACTGGTGCTAGACTGTGACTGCTGTGGAATTAATTCTGCATTGTGTAGCAACAGCAACTTAAATCACAAATAGCAAACATAAAGTTAGAAAACCATCCACAATATAATTAGTAGTCCAGGTCGAGCACGAGTCGTCACGGCGCGTAGTGTTCCACACACGCCTTAAAGAGAAGTCCGCAAAGCCATAGGGGCCCAGCAGTTCCAAAACCTACTAGGGCCTTGGGCTGGTTACCGAAAGAGAAACCAGGGCTCCCGGAACGCAAAACAAAGAAAGAACATTGGAGTGGGATTTGAGTTCCCACAGGAAAAATAAAAAACTTTTTTTTAAATTGATGTAGTATTTAATCCCATGGGATCCCACCTGGTGGTAAGCAATGATGCAATCTCTGATAGTGAGGTGCACTAGTTTATGAGCCTATTCACTTTTGTCTTGAAGACACTCAAATTATAATCGGACGGGAAGACCGCAGCGGCACATTGTTCCAGTCCTTCGACGTATGCAGTATAAGCGACTTAAAATGAAAAAAACTAGGGTAATCAAACCTTCACTTTCAAAATTTTTGGTAATACTTCAGAATTAGTCCTTTGACCAAATAAATCTTGTGACATTTATTAATTATATTTTTTCATACCCTAAAAGATTACCAAAGAGCAAAAAGCCTCCCGCACTAGTTTATTTAAAGCTGCAATATACAAAGGCATGACGGGGCGTGCAAAATGAGACCATTGCGAGTTAAATAGTTTATCGCCAGTCAGCGCCCGCAAGTATTATTTATGTGGCGTTATGTATGGAGTGGTCGCACAGGCCACCAGCTCGCTTGCAGTATTTGCCTTTATTTATTAATTAAAGGGTTAGTGGTCCAAACGGCAGCAGGGATTGTATTGTAAAAATCGGAGACCGCGGATCCAATTAAAAGTCAAGCAAATAAAAATGTTCCCATTTCTCTTAAATTTTCGTTCATGATTGTGTTGATTCAGAATGAGCTGTAAATCAGTGTTGGCTATGTTATCGTTTCTGTAAAGGCGTGTGTTTGTGGTTTTCGCGCTAAAAGTTTCATAAACATTCGACATCAATCAATGGTTTCTGTGGTCGCCGGTCGAAACAGTTTCAATGTAGTCATTTAGGCTATAACTTCAAATTGTTCAACAATTTTGGGGTACACAGTGACATTATTTTGGCGCTTATTTTTTTCTTCTTTAATAAATAAATTAAAAACTAATTAACTAGCGTCGTTTTGATATCTTCACTATAGAAAAGAAAATATCACAATTTATATTTTATTCAGGTTTTACTTCCATTAAGGCAGAATTTCTACATACACACTAAGAACAGTGGCGTGCGAGCCATATAAGCAAAAAAGCCTGGCTTGCGGTAAAATTTCATGACACAACACAACATCTAAGGTCATGGAACATTTAACCAATTATCTAAAATAAAAATCTAAACTTTAAACTTCGCGCGTAATGGAAGATTCATTCATAAATAGAACTTACCCAGCGTTCCAAATCGAGATAAAAATGAATCGCGAATCCGACTAAATTTGATAGTCACAAAATTAAGCGCAACTGAATAATAATTGTGACGTCGCGCGTTGGTCGTGTTCGCGGTATATTCACTTTTATCGTAATTCGGGACGCAGGGCATTAGCAACGTTGCCATCTTGCACAGTTCTACGTAACAATGACACGCGATCTCCGATCTCGCTCTAACCGATAGGCTTCTTACCGGGCTTTATCTGCCATCTTATTCTTCCCTATAAAAACATGAAAAATGTGAGTCTGTGTGAGTAAAGTATGTGACTGTGTGCAAGTACTCGTCGACCAGATTTGTAGTAAAATAAGCCCACGTTCGGGAATTTTATCAATGAATCTTTTACGCATATTATAATACGAGGCGCCCTCTATGACGCGTAAAGTTGTACGAACTAAAAAGTACTCAGTTCAAATTTGCTTTGATCGGTTATCGTGTTGTACGTAATTATTGTTTTGATAGTTTTTTTTTTGTTTTCCGTCATTTAACAGTTTCGGAAACTATACTTGTGGTTGTGTGTGGATATTATTATGTGTGGAATTGATATTAGCCAGGTAGGGCTTTTTTTTTTTTTTTTTTTTTTTTTTTTTTTTTTTTTTTTTTTTTTTTGAGTTTTAAAGATAAATATAATCTTGTAACTTTACTATTTTGAATATTTCTCAGAAAAGTTATAAATATAATCTTGTAACTTTACTATTTTGAATATTTCTCAGAAAAGTTAATAACAATGTATTTGCCAATAATATTACATATTATTATAAAGAACAAGTGATTGAAACACCAAGATTTCAAAAAAAAAAATGTATTAGTTACACATTCATAACTAGATGGCGTCGCGTTGGCGTCAAAAAAGTAACATTAGATCAGTATATAATAGTCGGTTGTTTTATTTCACACTCAACTCAACCTACATTAGATATTCATTAAGTTCAAATTAATCGTTTTAACCTTTCGAATGTCTTATGTTACACTGTCCGACATAAGGTAATTGTTCTTCTATTGTGTCTCTAATTACGACATTCAAAGAGTTAATAGTATTAGCTGACCATCCCGGCCGGCCGGCACTCGACAACAAGAACGGCTTTCCGAATTATCTTTGATTGCAATTGAAAATTAGCTGTTGGTGTTGAGAATTAAAACTTTCACAAACTTTTTACGCTGGTGTAAGTAATAAAATCATTTTTAAATAAAGATACACAATTTGAATTAGAATACAATTTTTTTTTTCTATTCATGTATTCAAACTTCACGATTATTGGTATGATGATAAAGTTGTTGTGGTGAAGCTTTTGTTATCATTATTTATTACTTACTATTAACATTTTATTTGTTAATAGTAGTGTAGCAATTCAGAAAAATCAGCATTACTGCACTGATGACACGTGGTAGCACGACATTTTTTTTTAATAGGTAAGTAGTAGTTAGGTCAAGATTCCTTGGCTTGCCCCCTGTAAAGGCATCAGGCACGCCACTGACTAAGAAAATTCATAATTATCTATAATACGTATCTAAAATTCTATTCACGAGACAATTTTTTACCCAAAAAAACACCGTATACTAAGTTCCTCAGTTCAAGTCATGGCAAGTAATAGTAGATAGGATATTCCCCGGGGTTTTTATGCTCGGAGTACTATATCTCCTCGGGACAATGTATTACTTTCAAGCGATCGAAGCGATAGCAGCTATTATAATCATAATACAAATCAATCATACCCACATACACTTAGTAACCCCACTCCAACGAAATATCAATCACTAGAACCAATATAAATCATTTAGTAAAACAGATTGCCGACTGATTCCGAGTTCATCAATCGGAGAGAATATTTTCCCATGCCAATTAATTTCCGCGAGCATACGCGCTTCCATTCAATCAAATAAAGTGGGCAGTTATAAATTAGAAAGGTCGTATTATCGGCAGGCCATGTGTCCGTGTGTCCTGCGGCTGATCGGAACAAAATGAGAGCATTTGTTGGAAATTAAGGCGGAGACGAGAAAAAAAATATAGATACGAAACCTAACCTACAAAATTTGAATTTGTTTGGAAGAAACATAAGCCTTCATGGGCATATATATTTATATAAATCGCCATTAAAAAGCTCCTTTCCTTTTGGAGGCTGCTACAGTAGGGTAGTAAGACAGGGGATCGATTTCTAGATCCAGTAAGATGCTATTAGAAATATCTATAAGAAATTTCATCAGTGGTAGTCTGTTTACGTGATTACTATGTAAAAATTCACCTTTTTCGCAATGCCGGTCATGGTCTCATAGTCTGCACCAGAGCCCAGAGTTTTTCGAGGTGAATTTGATTGTCCTGAATTAGTTGCTCAGCTGGTGAGGTTGTTTGTTCCTCCCGTACTTAAACAACACCTCAACACCGTTTGTTAGCTGATCCTTTATCGCAGACAGTGTCAAGAGCTAACTCGCCACTCGTTCGTACGCTTTCTGTAATTAATGCTCTTCTGACTCTTCTATTTAATAGTTACACTGTTGTCATTATACACATATTAACGCTTTACGTGAGTGAATTTTCGTTAAATTGAGTCTGTATGTGTATAATCATAATAATTTCCTAGAAATATCTTGACTATATAGTTAACTTTGAGTCAAAAATCAAGGATATGTTGGACATACAAACTGTTCCCTAAAACCTTTAAGTTTTTGCTTCCCCTTAACAAACAAACGTCTTGACGGATAGCGGGGATCTCACATTAGGATGGTTTATTAGGGCACCATTTGTCTGAAGAGCCATCCTTCACGCGATACCATCAGACAACATAATTCTACGGAATGGAATGAGCAATGTTTCGTGTCCTGATAACCTGCTCCATCTCGTTTATTTATAACAGCTTTTTATGCTCGTTTTTAGTTTGTATTTCGAGAGCGTGCCTCCACAAATGAATTCTTGTTTGTTTTATTTGCGAATTTTAGAAATATAGGGTTTTAGATGTTTATTTAAGGAAAGTTACAAATTGTTTTGATTTTTTTATTTTATTAAATTTACTTTAGTATTAAAGGTTAACCTCTTTTAGTTTATTTATTCTTTTAGCGTATTTATTGCTACTATAGTGTATTTTTTATAAGACAATTTATTTGATATTCCTAAAAAAAGTCATGAAACTAATAAATCAATTTAATCTTGAGACGGTTACTATCCAGTAATACAATTAGTAATTACCGGTTGCCTCTTATTGATACTTTTTTTTTTGTTATGGATAAGCATCGAAACAAAATCCCTCACTCTCCATCTGTATCATAAAATTCACTATTATGACCAAACGCCGGCCGATTAAAAAAACAATAAACTTGTGATTTCAAACGTGTACAATCATGTCTACGAGATTACTACACGAAAATTTTTGAAATTAAAAAAAAATATATAAGTCGTTTTTCAAAAGGGCCTCGCAAAAACAATCTGAATCTGTTTTTTTTTATTATAAAAATAAAATTGCTGTTAGGGGGCCGCGAAATCGACATAGACACGGGCGGATTTCATACAAAATACTCAGTGACTACAACCGGCTCTTAAATAATAAGGTCCTGTTTCACCCTTTGGGTGCGAAACCCTAAAAATGATTCATGAGCAAGGTTTAGGAGTAAACATGCGTGTATATTGTAGAGAAAAGCCGAGAATTTCAAAGATTTGCAACACCTGTACAAACTTGAAGCGTGTCGCTAGTTACTTATGAATGAGCTACTAATTATTACTTAAGCCGTGTAATTAATTACATCAGTAAAGAGCTTAGGTTTCAACAGCCTGAGATAATCCACGTAATTACAGCATTTATACTTAAATGAATAGTTAATTGGCATAATCTAAATAATGGGATGCGTAGTGATTACATAAAAATTAAACAAAAAGAGTGGTCGTGGTGAGTGATTTGTGTATAAAGTTTTGTTACTATTTTGATGTACAATAAAGTTTTTTCTATTCTACATTATAAACCGTTTTAATATTGTCCATCTTACTTAAAACTCGTTATTAATACCAAATACTTTAAAGAATTGAACAATAAATGTATAATTCATGAAAGACTCGGTTTAATAGGATCCTTGTTTTTTGAATCATAGTCATCATTTCAACCGAAATACGTCCACTGCTAGACATAGGCCTCTCCCAAGTGTCGCCACAACAACCGGCTCTATGCGTCTCACATCCATTGCACTCCCGCGACTGTCACCAGTTCATCGGTCCTCCTTTTAGGAAGCCTTGCAATGCTGCGTCTTCCGGCACGCGGAAGCTATTCTTGAACCTTTCGGCACCATGGACCTTCTGTTCTACGAGCAATGTGCTCACTCACTGCCACTTAAATATATCGATTCTTCGAACTACGTTGGTAATTTTGATTCTCCTGCGGACCTCTTTATTCCTAATTCGATCATGGAAATATCTAGAATAGCCCTTTCCATTGCCTTTTTTGTGACTTACAGCCTTTTGAAGGGGTTCATTGAAGTCATAGACTGATTTCATATGCCAACGAAATCGACAACATATTTTGTAAACGTGAAACTAAAAAAAAATCTCGTAAACCGTAACAAGGATGAAAAACAAATTTGTTTTATACACAAAAAAAAAACAAACACAATAAATCTTCTAATTAACTTACGCGCTTGCTCGTGCACTTTATTGATGAGCGCCATTACTGGCGCGTCAGTAGCGACGACCCTCATTTTTCACACCATGACCGCCGGACACCATTGCAGGAGGTTCCCGTCTATGGGAACAAGGACACAATGTTCTGTTTATCTTTATTTGTGACGCTTTTTCTTGTTATTTTAGTTGTCAAATGATAGGCACATTTTAAAGCTACTGTTGATTTGTTTAAATTCCTTGAATTATTATGTCTGAAGACAACTGGGGGAAGCCTATATCAAACAGTAGACGTCTTTCGGCCGATAAGATAATGATAATGACCTGCACCGTCTCACTGCTGTACAAAAGCCTCCCTCCATTTTTTTCTTTGTACACGGCTCTGGACGAATGGTAATTCTTAATGAAGACATCCTAGTTTTTAAAGTAAAACACGTGGAAATAATGAACAGTGTAATATTGTAAACCTATGGTGTCTGATTTATGACTTGCCCTCAGTTACATGGGATAAAACACAACAGGGTCATGAAGTCGGTTAAAAATAGGGTTTAAGTATGGTGTGAGAGCATGACCTCTGCGTATTTTTTTTTTTGAAAAATACATGAGTAATGCTGTGTCTTGTAGCTGAATCATCGATCATAACGATAATATAATTACAATTATATAATTCTGTTTTCTTCCAGGGTGACTACATGGCGGTATGCGGATGCCGTATCATAATGGGTGTTTCCCAGGGTCTGCTGTACCCCAGCCTTCACGGTGTGCTCGGGCAGTGGGTGCCAATAACTGAACGCAGTCGACTCGGGACCTTCGTATATGCTGGTGAGTATCTTACTTGATTACTTCTAAAACTTCTAGAGAGGCAAGTTTTAGCCATAGGTTTCAATAAGGCAAACCATTTTAACAAAATCTTAAACTTAATTAAAACGTAAGTGGTAAACTCACAGAGCTGCTGGAAAGACTCATCGCGGCCCTGAATCACAAAGGGCAGCTGAAGGTACACAAGTGGGTTTCAGTCAGTAAAAACTTGACACTTCCTTTCGCTCCATTCAGAATGAAAGGAGTTATTTCGATTATGTAAATTATATTCATGGAGGCACCACGCTCTACTGCTGACACGGGTTCTTTGCAAGCTCACCGTGATTGTTAATAAGATGGACCTGTCGTGTTGTACTCGAGACAAATTCACAAGGAATTTATTGTCTGTAATTGGTTATAGAATCAGAAGGCTTTAAGTAACCCAAAGGGTAATATAATGCATGAAGTTTCTTTGTGTGATCACATCAGAAATGAAGGTATCGCCTTAGAATCAAAGTCACCGTCACTTGGCCTGAAGAATCACCAAACTTAAGTGGCAATAGGCAGGAAATATTTCTCACAGAACAAATGGTCGATGGGGACGGGAAGCACCTGAAGTGGTGAACACGTACCGGAAAACGCAACCTTGGAAGGCCTTCCACAAGGTGGATCGATGACCCGTTGAGGGTCGCGGGAACCTGATGGATATGAGACGCAAAGGACCACTCGTTGCAGGGGCTGAAATGATAATGATGATGAGTTTATAGATTTCAGTATAAGCTAGAACAAGCTCATAAATATATTCAATTAGGACCTTAAAAAAGATTTAGAGAATATAGAACGAGTATTACTCGTAGATGTAAGAGGAAGTAATAAACAAATAGTATCTGATAGTAAATACCTTTGTACTTACTCCGTGGTAAATACCGACATGCTACTAGTATACTAACAAGTTATTTCAAGAAAACACCTTCATATTCTGTTGAAACTTGAACTCTAGTCTGCATTTTACTATGACTTCCCCAGACAAGCGCTCAAAACCGACCAACAGCAATTAAGTAATTAAATTAGCAAGCAGCTGTTCCGTCTTATTCCCGAGAAACCAGTATGAATCAATTTGTGTTATGTGTCGTGAAACCAGCATGAATCAATTTGGTCAATTTCGTTTGCTTCATTTGAAATCTCAATTTAGCTAGATAAAATGTAATTAAAGGTAATTATACCACAATCATGTATTTATTATATTAATTTATTTTATCACCATTGCTCTCAAAACGGTAAAGGAAAACATCGTGAGGAAACTGGCATGTCCTAGAGCAAAAAAATTGAAGAAATATGACATCCACCAATACGCACGGGGCCTGCGTGCTGGATTACGGCCCATTCCCTCTCCCAGAGAAAAGGCCTGCAACCCAACATTGGGAACATTATGAGGCCGTCTATGCCAGATTAATTTTGGTTTGTTTAACTTTTTGCTCGACTGCCTCAGAAGAAGGGTTGTGATTTTGGAGATTTTGTATGTCTATTTCTTTAGCGTGTAGGGCCGTATAGATTTAAACAATTGTGATTAGTCATAAGTTACATTATAGTGGACTTCAAAACACAAATCGTTGATGTAACTCAGATGGCTGCAAAGCTTAAGAAGGACTGGACTGCACATATCTACCCCATGCTAAGTGGTGGATCCACAATAAAACACAAAATCAGTGAACTAAAATCGCACACTAATTTCACCACCTAAGTTCAAGCACTGAGACTTTCGAAGCTAAACAATGTCCACCTTTCCGAAGTCGGTTAAAAATTGAATTTATCTATCAATTGTCCGAAAACGATTGATAGATAAAATATTCAATTTTTAACTGTTTTCGAAAAGGAGGAGGTTCTATGTTCGGTAAATATTCTATGTTCAATAACGAAGAGACAAAACTACATATTATAGAAACACTGACTTCCGAAATTAAAGTTATTTTATACTTTTCTGTGTGTTTTAACATTGAAGTCGGTTATATTTTTTTGTACAATTTTTAAATGATACCTACTGAAATTTCAACAAGAGGAATAACTAGTTTTAAATCATAGTATCAATTTCAGTGGACGTATTTAACTTTAAAATATTACCTTTAGTTTAAGCAGTTATTTATACCTGCGGTTACTCAGTTAAGTTATTAGAATTAAAAAAAAATAATTTCAAAATTGATATGGCGATGCATCATCACCGGCATGATAGATGTAAGCAAGCGTTCTTAATGCCAGAAAAACCATGATGATAATGTCAGAAGTTTAGTGCCACTGAAGTAAAGTTATTAAAGATCTTACTTTTTGTAATAAAATTATCATGATCTATTTGTATTATCTGATAACAATGACCTGTCTTTCCCCAGGTGCTCAACTCGGTACCATTATCGAACTGATGACATCAGGCCTCCTCTCTGCCAGTTCCTGGGGCTGGCCCTCCGTCTTCTACGTCGCCGGCGTACTCTGCATCGTCTGGTCAGTGATATGGATCATTCTTGGAGACTCCACGCCTGGCACCAGCCGGTGGATCTCTAAGAAAGAAAGGAAATACATCGAGATGAATGCTGGGTCTAGTGAACTGGGGCACGGTGTAAGTAAAAGTCGTTGTTTCAATATTTTGCTACCTCATATCCTCATCCGGTTACACTTAAAATCGACCCCAATTTAGTTGGGAAAAGGATAGGCAAGTTGATTGATAATGTCAAACCAACCTGCGTACTAAAATACGTTTGTTTAAGTTGTCATGAAAAGCAATTTGCAAAAGAGATAGTACGTACGGTGCTACCATGGTAGCACCTCTATTCTTTGTCTAATACCCATGACGATAACAAAACCTTTTCTTTGTTCAGAAATCACCAACTCCCTGGTTGAGCATCCTCACGTCTCTGCCGTTCTGGTCTATCCTGCTGGCTCACTGCGGACAAAACTTGGGATTCTGGACGCTTCTCACTGAACTGCCTTCGTATATGAAGTATGTTCTAAATGTGGATATCAAACAGGTACTATACTTTTTTATATCCTGATAATCAAAAACCTCAAAGATCCAAAAAAAAATCGTAATAAAAGTAGTAAGAAGAAAGAGGTGCAATGGTGGTGTATTTACTGAATAAAGAAGGTTCATTAACTAATTCCACTAGTAAATCCTTATTGACCTATTATATTTATTATATTATCGATAACAGTACAGTACCAACTTAAAAATATTTTTATTATTTTAGAACGGTCAGTTGTCAGCTCTGCCGTACGTGGCCATGTACGTCCTGAGCTTTTTCTTCAGTTGGTTTGCTGATTTCCTCGTCAACAGGAACATCATCAGACTCGTCACCTCCAGGAGGATATTTAATTCTATCGGTAATTATTCCATTAACTTAAACATTTATTTTTATTTTGAATGTTCCTGATATTACTGTCTGAACCTTTGCTACTCTACTAAGACTTACTGTATTATTTATTTTATTTTATTCTTCCAGCACACTGGGGTCCTGCCGTAGCTCTGCTGGGTCTCTCGTACCTACCAGCTGGTAACTTGTCACTCGCTGTCATTATTCTGACCATCACTGTTGGACTCAACGGAGCTCACTACGTTGGATTCATGGTAAGTGCTATTTAATTGTATTTTCTTTTAAGGGAATATCTGATGTTTTAATTTCCTCTGTTGAAGTACAATTTCAATAATCTACATCTTATATTTAACAATAGACAAGCGTGTTTTTTTAAATGATATAAACCAGTACTTGACTGCGATCCCACCTGATAGTTTATTGCTCAAAAGACACCTCAATTATAATCAGACAGGTACAGCGTAGCAGGCAAATTGTTCCAATCCTTTTATGTAAGCAGTATGAACGACAAGGTAAAACGCTTAGTCCGGACTGTAGAGGTATTGACAACTTCTGCGCACGCTCTCTAAAATGCCGAAAGGCTGACTACCGTACTCCAGGTTTAAAATTTGTCATAAAAAAACATTTATAAGCCTACAAAAGGTCATTGTTTTCTCTGAATTCTTTTTGATAGCTATGTTTATAATTTTATTGATAATTGTACTGTTTGATTTCAGCTTTCTCACATCGATATATCTCCGAACCATGCGAGTACTCTGATGGGATTCACCAACGGTATTGGCGCCATCTTCTCGATCCTGGCACCACTAAGTGTCTCCTTCGTCGTTAAAGATGAGGCAAGTCTTTTATTATTATCTGATTCTTATGATCATTATAAAATATATTTGGTGTTTGAGTATTGAACGGGAATAAAGTTATTATACTGGTGACAAAACACATCCAAAAAAGTACCAAGACATTAAGGACATTATGGGCATAGGGTACATTTCAGCTTTACGTTTTTTGTGGTAATGTGTGTGCTAAGCCACTGCTGTTCAAGATATCCATACAAACTCTACTAGTCACCAACTAATCTGATTAATAATAAAGAGAAACATTAACTTGTTCTTCACATGCTAAAATTAATATATAAACAATTTTATTATTTGTTATGATTCCAGACGAGTGCCGAAGACTGGCGAAAAGTGTTCTTCATATCGGTAGCATTTTACTTCTTAGTGAACCTGTTCTACTTGTTGTTCATCTCTGCTGACGTCCAGGAGTGGAACGAAGCCAAACCTTCGAAAACTATTGGTCAGTTTTGTATTCGAATACTTTGCTTATTTTATTCAGTGAAATTCTGAGGTAACTGTACCTATATACCATACATTTAGTGCAAGAAGATAAGATCTGATCTAATAAAAAGCACGGTAGAGTGGTTTCCTTACACTCACCGAAAGTATCTATCTAAAGACCTATTTATTTTGGACTATTAAATCCGAGATTTTACACACAAATTCTATTGAAGATAAGTTCGTCCAATCTACTCGAGACAGCGACGAAAAGTCTTCGATTAAAGTAAATAAGTAGTGAGTTTTAACTGGATATTTAAAATAAAAGTTGGGTGCATGAAAATTAATTACATAATTATAAAATATGAGTAGGTAAATCAGACCCTTCGGGTCTACAAAAAATACAGTGAAAAGATTATGACAACGGCTAACTTTGCCAAGATGCTGGATATAAATTTCAGATACATATAATATTGATGTTCTATTTGATTTTTACAGAAGACGGAGAAAAGTCAGAAGAAAAGAACCCGGAAAAGACGAAGAACAACGTAGGTGAACACAAGTTCTGATACAAGTGCAGTGTTTATTAAGAACTAGTCATAAATATTAGTGGAGTAAGCTGGTTGGAGACGGCGCAGGAGAAGAAACTTGGGAAGGACTTGGGGGAGGTCTTTTCCCAGCAGTGGGACAGTAGGTAATGGCTAGTACAAAAAAGCTTTGTGATACGCAACGAGAGTTACAGCTGTATCTCACAGATGAAGACAATGTGATATAAAATTTTAGAAGTACATGTAGTTGTTGGGTTCAAATTATTGCAGTAGCCTGTGATAGATTTGAAAGTTAACATTATACAAATTGTTAACTGTGATTGTATCAAGGTAGTTTTTTTAATAGCAAAAACAGGTCTTTCCTCTAAAGATTCTAGTTTCATTGGTATTTAAAACTTTCAATTTTACAAAAATGTTTAGGTATTCAAAATTATAAATGAAAATCTAGGAAGTACCCTGAAGCTGCATTTTGACATTTTCATCAAAAAATAAATTGTATCTAGTTTACAACTTTACAATATTTTATAGAAAAATATTTTGTTATTTGTCAGAAATTTGGAGTGGCGTATATTTCCTAATTAAAACTTTATATTATTATATTTCGCGGCTCGAGGCACGTGAGCCCTCGTATGTTTTATTAAATTGTGTCAAGAACTGTCTGAACTTTCTCACGAATCACATCATAATAATTATTATTGTATGCTGTGACATACTTATGCTCGTAAATGTAACACACAATGTCATCAATTTAGAATTGTTATAATAATTTTGTGTATACAATTGCCTACAATAATTTAGGCAAAATTATGGGATCATAATATTCATTTTTCGTTGCTCATGTTGATTTAAGTTAAGCAGTAGATTGGGCACTTTGTAATAACTTTAGATAGTTTATTTAAATAATATACCTATGTGTGAATAAGTGAATGAAACAGAAACCAAAGAGGATTCTGTGACTGTTGTTTTCAGTGCCTTTGACCTACTTAGTAATTTATTTGTACATATTTATTAATTACAATGATATCGTTATTTTAGTTTAAGATATAATTAAATTAATGAATTTTAAATAGTATAACGGTTTATTATTAATTTATATTTTCAATCTTAACTTCTATAATAAACATGCCTGGCTATTTCCCAACTATATTGGGGTCGGTTTTAAGTCTTACTAGATGCAGCTGAATTAAATGAAACTACTACTTATCTGACCTCCACTACCTTTTTTTATGTTGGGAAAATCATCTAACATAACAACCCCCGCTCTTAGGCGGAGCGGGAGATAGTGCTAAACTCTTACTGAATAAAAACCCACTCCGTTCCTTCAAGCCTTCATACCGGAGCTTGAGCTATCTTTCGAAACTAACCCTGGCCCCGGTAAGCTTCGACCCAGCTGGGTCCCTGCTATAACAACTCCTTGAGGCGCGCGAGAAAAGCACTCGTCGTCGACGACTTGGGCTCGATCCGGACATTTACCGGACGGTCGGATAGCGAGCTACCCAATGCTCACCGTCCGCAAGCCCGCGCCTACGGTGGCCAGAAATCGGGATCGGAAACCCGGCAGCGACGAGTTTTTTTTATGGTGAAAAATCATCCAATGACAACCCCCGCTCTTGGGCGGAGGGGATATAGTGTCTTACTGACTAAAAGCCCACCCCGTTCCTTCTAGCCTTCACACTCGCTTCGTACCATGGCCTGAACCAAGGCCCGGCGCGAGAGGTCTCCGCCGCCGATCACCCCCACGAGGGCACGGCGATGCTCCGCCCAAGGAGTAATGAGCATGATCATTTGTTCTGTGTCTGGGTGCAATTTATCTATAATATGTATATATTTAGAAATTAAGTATGTTTATCAGTCGTATAATACTCATAACACAAGCTCTGCTTAGTTTGAGACTAGACGGCGTTGTGTGATAATTGTGAAATATTATATTATATTACATTAATGAGCAGCGTTTAAAGATACTAGCTGAGATAAGCTAGTTTTGTTACTACCCTTTTGTTAAATCTTTTCAAATGTTTTGATTTTTGCAAGGCGTAGGTACTAATAACGATTGATTTGTTCAATGTTCAGTGATCATTTTGAGATGATGAGAGATGAAATATTTCCACACAATTTGCTAATTCCAACTGCAATGTAATCAAAAGCTGTTATTTGTTCAGGGTTGCTTCAAAGATAAAGTCTTTCAGTACCCGACGCGTTCTAGAATCACGATCCCTTTCAAGTATTCTCCGTGGGCACTGATCTTACTGGGATGCTACGATTTTGCTGACACCTCTTTAAGGCGTGCGTGTTCAATTATCTACCTCTGAGTGTAGTTTCCTCCCTGATAATTTCTGATAATGATAAATCAGCTAAATACTCTTTGCTAAACTCTCTGCCGTAACGCCGTAACCGTGTTACCTAATTTATCTTCATTGTTACTTGTTGAACTACAACCACTATTGCCGACAATTCCCGACGATTACCGATGATTCTCGATTGACAACCCAATCACTCCGCTGACAGAGAGCATTGATTAGCAATCACGTAGCGTCGAGCGAAGCAATCATACGATTTAGGTACAAATCATTTCCCTTCATGAATGTTCAAAATTACTATATTATTTATATCTATGTTCAAAATTAATGTATGTACATGCGTATAGCGTGTTTGTTTTTTAGGTATCCGAACTTAAAGGGTAAAAACTGAAAAAAAAAATCTTATTACTAAGACTTCACTGTCTGTCCGTCCGTCTGTCTGTCTGTTACCAGGCTGTATCTCAAGAACCGCTATAGCTAGACAGTTGAAATTAATAATTTACAAATTATGTATTTCTGTTGCCGCTATAACAATAAATACACAAAACAAAATAAATATTTAAGCAGGCTTCCATACAGAAAACGCAATTTCTTGCCGACTTTTTTTACAATTGCAAAATCACTTGCTGCTGATTATTATTTGTTTTAACACGTTCATTTTCGCCTGGTATTTTTATGGTCATTATTTTTGTGTCTAAGTGAAAAATTGTACTCTGATAACATTATACCTCAGTTATATCTGGTATTCATAAGTTCTTTACTAATTAGAGTATATAAGTTTTAGTATCTAAAACATGTACCAACAAAAATGGTTTCATATCTCCTGTTCACCAATCCATGGCCATAAACTTGGAGAGTAATCTCTGTAACTTTCCATTACCTTTGGGAGGAATAACACGGAAGTTCACTTCTCTCACGCCATCCCCGAGCCTCATATATCAGGCTAGTCTAGTGCCACGTCTAGTCAGAGCTCTAAATAAGATTCCGTCTCATTTTTCTACAGTATGAAATATTGAATTAATAAAAATAAAGCGCTATTTAAAAGTGACGTGAACATGTCAAGTGACTTTACGTTTAGGGAGGATTTTAAGATCCTTTTCATATTTTTTTTTTCATTTCAATAATTTTCATATGATATGAATGATTTTTGATAATATACGAGTATCAGATGGTTGTTGGGACCAAAAAGTTCTGGAGTGGCAACCAAGTACCGGAAGACGCAGCGTTGGAAAGCCTCCTACAAGATGGACCGATGACCTGGTGAAGGTTGCGGGAAATCCGATGGATGCGGGACGCGCAAGTTCGTTCATTATAGCGACACTTGGGGCAGGCCCACGTCCAACAGTGGACGTCTATCGGCCGATATGATGATATTATTATTTATTTATTTATAATTTATTTATTTAACCAGAACGACAGAATGCCAATTACAATGATTACAGAAGGTACATATTATGTAAAACCTAATTAAGGAAAATATTATAAATAATACAACAAAACCTCTTATTCAGTCTTCTCGCAAATCGCCAGACATTCGATCAATATCTCCTTCCTCTCATCTCAGCGAATAGATCTAGTCTAGGACTGGATTCAAGGAGAGCGTTGAGTGCGATTAACATTCGCGGAATAGGTGACATACGTCGTGCAACCGTACGGCAGCGCGGCACTACAAATAATTTATGCCGTCTTGCCCGGCAATAGTTATCAGGAACAAAAATTTTACACAGCTCCCCATGCAGACTAGGCGAATCGATTTTTCCGTGTATGATCTTGCAGGCATAAGATGATCAAAGGCTCGTCTAACCTGGAGTGAAGTAAAATCCAAACAACCTAACAGAAACTTGGTTGGATATAAGTATGGATAGTAACCAAACCTACGTTTGTAGAAATACCTTAAAAATGCTTTTTGGACTTTTTCTGTCATAAGGGTATAGGACTTGTCATGTGGAATCAAGTTTGCTTCTAACAAGCGTGTTATACAGAAGTCGGATTACTTGATGGTTTGTAAACTCACGACATATCTAAGGACAAACCCCAACCTCCGAAATGACTCTTTGGCTAGAGAAGTAGTGTGATCATGAAAATTAAACTTAGTATCGAAGATAACACCAAGATATGATCATCATCATCATCATCATCATCATCATCATTGTGAGCGACCACGTTTCGGAGCCATATGTCATCACTGGCAACACGCGGTGGTTTTTAGACACTGTGGTATGTTGTGGTATTTTCTCATACCGCGTAGCTTCCCGAACGCTGCCCAGCCGAGTTGGATTCGACGGTTGACCTCTTTCTCGAAGTTAGACCTACCCAACTGGACTGTCTGTCAGAGGTAGACGTAATCGTCCACAACTTTGAGTGTAGAGTCTCCGACCTTGATAGGAGTGGGCGCTACATGGTTGTTAATCATGATTTTGGTTTTATCCATGTTCATTTTAACTCTTTCGGAAGCTCTACAGAGATCATTGAGCATTGTGCTGAGCTCCTCTATAATCTCAGCCATGACTACTATGTCGTCGGCAAACCGAAGGTAAGAGATGTACTCGCCATTGATATTAATGCCTAGTCCACTCCAGTCCAGAACCTTGAAGACATCCTCCATTGCGGCCGTGAACAGTTGATGATTATGATGATCAAGAAGAACCTTATACATTTTTGATTTATGTTTCAAAAAACTTTCTTTCCCTCTTGTTTAGCGAATAAAAAGTAGGTACACTCTTCCTTGATAGAATGAATTAAAAAATCCGAAAAACCGAAACTTGATTCCGATTCTAACAAATTCTAACAAAGTTTCCGATTTTAACGTATGAAAAATAAAACTAGTTCTTGTACTCAGTACTCAAACGCAAAGCGACGGCTTGCACTGCCATCGCTTTGCGTTTTTGTGAAACCAACAAACTTACTTACACAGGGTCGATCCAGCAAACTCCTAAAAAGAAAATAATGACAAACTAATCAATCAGTTTGTTACCTAATTTTTGTCAGGCCTGAGACTCAACTCAAGTCACAGAATTAGGCTTTTTGGAATTTTGAAGGGTAATTAAGACTCTATTTTATTTTCAATTTATTATCTGAATTGATATAAAAAGAGGAGGGATGAAATGCATGTACCAAAAGAGTTAGGAGTATACATGTGGATGGGTGAAGAGGGAGAGTGAGGCCAAAGAAAAGATATCCATCTTTTCTTTTGATCGGATTGCGTAAAGAGCGATATGAAAGAAAAGGAAGTTAGTGATAGCATGACAAGTGACAGGGTAGAATGGAAGAAAAAAAAGCGCCGACCTTAAATAAGATGGGACAAGGGCAGGAAGAAGAAGAGAAGATCTGAATTGATATAAAAAATTCTGTCAATCAAATATGTCGTACAGAAGTATGTCAGTAACAAGCACAGCAAAATTTAAAGTGATAACCAAAACATGTGTGAAAGATGGCGGAGTTCCTCAGCTTTCCATAACGAGGCAGCCCTGCAGACTGCACGCGCAGTAAACATGTCGGAACTTGTTCTACACTCGTTTGCACGTGTTTGCTCTGGTTTTTGTGCGATAATCTATTAGAGCGGTTTGACGCGTCCCGATGACGTCACGACTCGACAAGTTGACGGCGTTTTCGTCGCGTTTGGGGTTAGTTTACGAGGCTCCTCTGCTAATAAGATGGTGGAAATGGGTTTTAAGTCGACAGGGTATGTTCTTTGTTTAAAACTAACATATTAGGTATATTGGAGGATGTTAATTTTACAATAGCGGTGTGCCCTGCTTGGACGGAGCATCGCCGTGCCCTCGTGGGGGTGATCGGTGGGAGAGACCTCTCGCGCCGGACCTTGGTCGAGGCCATGGTCCGGAGCGAGGACGAGTGGCAGGCGGTCGCCGACTTCTGCGAAGCAGTAATGCTCGCTAAGGAGGAGGCCGACCGCATCAGGCAACGGCGCTCTCGCCGCCGCCGCCAGGATTCCGATCCTGATTTCCAGCCACCGTAGGCGCGGGCTTGCGGACAGTGAGCAATGGGTAGCTCGCTGTCCGGCCGTCCGGTAACAGTCCGGACCAAGCCCAAGTCATCGACGGCGCGCGCTGTTCCCGCGTGCCTCAAGGAGTTGTCAGCAACAGCAGGGGCCCAGCCGGGTCGAAGCCTACTGGGGCCAGGGTTATCCGAAAGGGCGCTCGAGCCCCGGTATGAAGACTTGAAAGAACGGGATGGTTTTTTTAGTCAGTAAGAGTCTGACACTATCTCCCGCTCCGCCCAAGAGCGGGGGTTGTCATAAGATGATTTTTCCCATAGAAAAAAAAAAGTAGTTTACACCAGTAGGTATGTAGTGGTTTTAGATTTATCGGAAATCTTTCGGGGATAAGTACTCGTGAATATATTTTAATTTCGCAAAGTGATGAACTTTGCATTATGGAAAAAAGAAGCTGTTCATACTACGAGCGATGCAAACATTAAGTCTTAATGTTCGCGTAACTCTTCAAAACAAAAGTTAAAAAAAAGAAGAAAAGTTAATTATTTATTGTTGGTCCAAACATAAAACTAGATTCCCAAGAATATATGATATTTAAGAATATATAATAATGAATTTCAATTTAGTTTTTAAGTTTAAGATACAATCTCAAGGACATGTGCAGTATATCAAACGTTCTCTCTCTCTAAACATTTGAGTTTCAATCCAGCAACACGTTGAGTTATATCCTGGCTCGATATTTGTTAGACTCGATACAATAAATCTGCAATATTGCGCATGTTGCACGTCGTATAAATCTCAATTACAGTTTTATGCTACTTGTAGAAAAATTGTATAATTTAAAACTCCTCGTGGTTTCCTCACGATGGTTTTAAATGATAAAATTGTCCAGGAGATTTACACTAAATACTGAAAAGATTCTCTTAGCTCGAGTTGTAAGGAAAAAATTCTCAGAATTATATCCTTTATTTCGAACATCTTAAATGTCGCTCTTAAGTCTGGCACGAGGCAAAGTGGATGAAAAGAAATCCTTTGAAATATTCTCGAAAGTGAGAGCTAAAATAAGCTTCAGGAAAACTGCACCCTTGCTTTACTGTTAACCTTAATGCGGCTCGTGGTTCCTTAACAGTAAATAAGTATTACAAGAAATCTTAAAATAATATCCTTTTATTTCGTAAATTGCTTTCCAAGGACCTAAGGAAATAAATCAAGATAAATGTTTCACGAAGCAATCACGCTATAAATATGATCTATTAATTTCATAACTAATGGCACGAAACTTTCAGTGAAATAATACGAGTAGAACGAAAGAGTAATGTAGTGTGCTGTGGGTACCTATATCAATAGAATATAAGGAAGACATTGGTCAAAAAATCTCGACATACATTTTCACCGTTTTTCATACCACCGCTCTTACGCGATTATGACGTTATTACACATTTTTCATCAGATATTGTGGAAACACAGTATCTTGTGAATATGGTCTAGGCTTCTATGGAAATCAATTTATAAATTTGTGTAAAACTAATCCAGTTAAGACCTCTGAAAATCTGCTATTTTGCATGAAATTTGACACTTCATAATTTACTCAAAAACTAAAAAAAAGTCAAAAAACACAACTATACAAGCCTAGCAAATTTTATCGAGATTCTAAGTAGTTAATGCCTATATTTTTCGAAAAATTTAAGTGTTTAAAAAAAAACACATATTTCCTGGAACAAGTTTTATAAAATATTCGAGTAAATCACGGAATTACTGAATGCCAACAGAGTTTTCAGGTTTTTATCACTATTTTTTCGTCAAACATGACGTTGGATTGCGTTAGACGAAGTAACAAGCTTTTAAACCATCCTCGATGTTTACGATAGGCGAGTGGAAAAGCAGCCTCTTAAGTAATTTTAATTGGCACGATGCAACGTGCAAAAATATTTTGATACATAAGTTCATTTGGTTTTAAATTTGAATATATCAAATGCTTGGATCTTGAGATTCAGTGCATATAATCTTTTTAAACACATTTTTTACCTTTTTAACTGATCGATACTTGGCGTGAATGCTGGCTCGTTCACAGTCTAAATAATTAGTATTGCATTCAACGATGGAATGTTGACAGTCCTCTGGACACGTTTTCATATAGCCCAGATGACAGCGATGTTGAGCATTACTTCGACGCCTAAGTGTATCTGTTTTTACATACATGACTATGTACATGGTTATGCAATAAATATTCAATAAAATAACCTTATCTGATTACAATAATTATTTTAGGAAAAATTATACATATAATTTTCAGTCAAATAAATAAAAATAAGAGTTCAGCGATACCTTATTCGATATCCATAATTATAGTAATGAAAATTAACCCATGTTTTTAATTATTTTACTAAAAATTATCTTTGGGAGACTTCCCAATAAGATTACTTTTGTTATTCTTAGTTAAAATAACAACAAAAGCAAAGACACAGAATGTGCTTACACCTAGACAGCTATAAGTAAAATTATTGTAAATGAATTGTTAAAATTAAACTAGTAGGTACCTATCTGGTGGCACCAAATACCGTTTGACAGTTCTACACATAACATTTTAATTTGTTGATAAAAAGTTGTATATGTCGTGATAAAATAAAAATAGCTTCATAATTCAATTGTTTTACGGGAAAAAATAATAGGAATTGTTTGAGTTACGCCTGTACAAAGTTATTTTTATAGAAAAGTGTGAAACATCAAACGGTAGATTTGTTGTAATATAGTTTAATTTCAGATGCATTTAACTTTAATTTCGTAACGATGGCTTCATTAGATTACGGTTCAAATTAAGCCCAATTAACATCTGAAACGAAACGTGGCTCAAACTAGACTGACTGAGATCCATTACTTAGATAGGAAGATAGGAAGGCCAAACCCGTTATCTGATCAGCAATTAATAGCAAGAAAATTTATAAAGATTTTTTTTTTTTATATTAATCGTCGTTAAAACTAGCTGTGAAGATCACACGCATTTCCTAAACCAAAGCGCATGAGAAATATATCGAACTCTGCTCGACACTATGAATTATTTTTGTATTGAGGGTGCGTTCACATTTCACAGTCATGTAAACTTACACACACGAGACGCCCAGATCTGAAACCACCACCTGCAAGCCATGCAAATATTTGTCCCGTATGGGAATCGAACCTGTAGCGCCAACCACAGCGGCAGCCGTGCTAGTTTGATTGTAGTTAAATACATGTTGTCTAATTACTTCCATAATAAACTTAAGTCTGCTTTAAATGTTGGTGTCATTACACTCAATATATCTGTGCGCGCGCAACGACACTGATCAATTTTTGTCCGTCATAGTCAGACACAGGCTTCATATGAGTGAACACATATAATATGAATGTTTGTAACGGTCGACGTCACCGGAAAGATTTGGTGCTTTATTGCCTAAAGATGTGAATACAAATCTAAATAAAACACAATATTCTAAATATTACGAAGTCTATGCGAAACAAGCGTTAGTACAATAGCGGAAGGAAGTGGGGTTCGGGTGACGGAGATGCTTGATGCGCTTGAGTCACATCATACAGACGTTTGTAGGCATCACAAAATACTGAGTTGAAATGTGTTAGATAGAACAACAAAAGCTAGAAAATTTGTTTTTAGTAAATGAATTATGTTTTGAAAAAAGTCATAGTACAAGTTGTTGTTTATGATGTTAAAAACACAGTCCAGCAAGTTTGTTAGTGTTTTACAAATAACCGATATTGCCTGCTAGATACCAATTCTCTTAGAGCACAGACTATTTGGCAGTTCCACGCTTAAGTTCGTTCGTTCGCGTGTCCGCAGGCACCTGCATCACGCAGCTGCCTGGAAGTTCGTGTAACAGAGGCTTGTTACAGCACAAAGAGCGAAACTTTTGCAATACACAGGTGTTTAAATTAAACGCCCAAGTTGCGCAACTTACCTAATAAAACCTTTTGTATGGACTTTTACTGAAAAACTTTACTTATTTTTTGTGTATGTAAGATATATATTTTGTGTATGTAAGATAGCCCTAATTAATTTAACATAAACATTTAATAACGTTAAATCGTTATGGCACGATTCATCCATACTAATATTATAAATGTGAAAATAACTCTGTCTGTCTGTCTGTTACGCTTTCACGGTTAAACTATTGAACTGATCTTGCAACTTCGCGACCGCAATAACCAACATTCAGGCGGACGAAGCTACTACCGGAAGCTAATAAGTTATATTGTGATTATTAGACTGACATAGGTACTCGTAGTATTTGCAGGAACCAATAGTTGTTTTCACAGTACATTTACACTTTGTAAATTAATGTTGGTTTAGTTTTGGAGAACATAAAAGGAACCAGAAGGTGTAAAGGTAGCGATTCTTTCTCTTGAGTAATAGTTCCACAGTTATAGTCTGACTCGAGGCGACTTACAACGTGATAACTTTAGTTCGCACGACATCTATGTAGGTTGCTGTGTTCGGTTGTCGAGACCGTACAGTATTGGTACAATCGGAAAGAGAAAACTGCTTCAATCTAAGTTACGTTACGTTTACATTACAGTGGAGAGCCGTAAGGACTTAAATTAGTAAACCCTCGGAATCTGGGGCCAATCAATGAATCTTAATATAAACTATTGGACTGTGTTAACAGCTCAAATATAAAGTTGAAAAAGAATTGTGCGCTGTTGTTTTTTTTACCTCATATAAACTAGTGCTTGACTGCGATCCCAATAATTGATAACAACAATTTACTGAAAAATAAGAGGGACAAAAAAGGTTTAACACCCAAGTTTGCAACCTTGAACATCCTGTGCTACCCCATGGTGCTTGAAAAACTGCGAAATCTTGGCACTTCTTTTTAGATTTTTAAGAAAGACTACCCGAAGAAAGCGTTTTTTAAGTATGTTTGCTCAAAATTTAATAAAGCTAATTAAATATACTACAATTTGAGCTTAACCCCTATAATATTATATATGTATATATCTATTATTATTGCTGTCCTTTATTGCTTTTCTAGGTTCATTAGTTGCAGAGATACAGTTTGTCAAAGTAGGTATTTTTTTTAAAGTGAAAACTTTGTGTTTGCGTCATGTTCAAAGACACGTACTGACTAAACTAATAGTTCTAGAGAAAAGTATGAGGCAAAAATTTGTATAAAATTTAATTAGCTTAAGTTTGATGCCAAAGTAATGTGTCTAGGCTTCATAGTTTTCTCAAAAATTACAAAAATATCGGGTTCTTCTATACATATAATAGATCTGTAGAAGTTGTTTGTTGTGCGCGCATCACGTAAAATATACGAAATTGATATGAATCGACGCAGTACGACTTACGTACAATGACTGCAAGATTGCGAGTCTCGAGTAGTGACTCGCGAGTAGGGATCGGCATATTTTGAGATCGCTGTTCGTTTGTATTTATTTATACGACTGTTTGTTTTTGCTCGTTGTAGGTCTTCTGAGCTGGAATATTTGTAGTGTACTAAAGGATCCATTACACGAAGTTATCATAATCGAAGCAATTAGCATGATTTGCGCGAGCTATCGGCGTGAAGTTCGCTCGTCTTAATTGTAATGGCGCTCGAATATCGGCAGTGTAATATTACGAATATAATTGTGTTTAATAGATAATTATGGTATAATTTATTGGGTTATTTAGGCCCTTGCCGAGGAAGTAGAATATAGTAATTTGGTTCTGGCATAGCAACAGCGATCATTGACCTTTAAATGTCCGCACTTAGTACAACTAAATTAACCCGAGCAATAAACTAGACATGGACCGTTATTAGTCCAGTGCCCGTAGGTAGTTTATAAAACGACGTCGAAAAACAGGAAATCTAAATAGATGTATGCTCAGTTAAACTAAGTTAAACTCAGGACAGCCCAATTAAAAATATCAATATAGGTAGGTATGGGCGATGAGGACACGCTGGAGCATACGGAAGAGGTGTGCCCCACTTGACAGAGCATCGCCTTGTGCTCGTGAGAGCGATCGGAGGCAACGATCTCGCCGGGCCCTGGTATAGGCCATGGTCCAAAGCGAGGAGGAGTGGCAGGTGGTTGCCTCCTTCTTTGCGGAGCAGTACTTAATGCTAGCAAAGGAGTAGGCTGCAAGTGCACGCGCGTGGTTTTGACCCTCACGCCACAGGCGTCGGGATCCAGATTCCGGTTTCCGTCCACTGTAGATGCGGGCTTCCGACCGTCCAATAACCGTCCGGACCAAGCCCAAGTCGTTGATGGCGCACACTGTCCTACGTGCGCCTCAAGATGTCATTGGAAGATTTTCACACCGACAAAAAAAAAAAAACAGGTATAGGCGAGATCAATTACTGCTATTTCCATACATACATTATTTATAGCCAAGAAGGTCTCTGAAAAATACTTTTTCTATTCCGGCTCGTGCAACTCCTTTGACTTTGACAATGCCACTTGACTCACACAACCATTAACCAGCACCATCACAACAGCAGCTGTTCTACAATAGCAACAGATCATTCACGGACGCCTGACGCCAAGTGACCAGCTACCCGCCCGGCCATCATCGAGCGGCCATATCGCGTAGAAGTAACGCGTCTGCTTGTGGCGCCCCCTGGCCACGATTTATGTCATTACGTGGAGATCGTAAATATGAGAGAGTTATGGAATACGTGGGAGAACTGATTTAAAAGGCTCGCTTGAGGAATAGCTTCTTAACTGTTTTGTGATGAACGACTTGTACGAGTAAGTACTTTCCTCATAATCTGGGCATCTATGCCCTCACAGATTTAATTTCCGAAAATCGCTATTTTTTAAGTAATGAGACTACTTCTAAATGAATCAGAAAGCTTTTATAAAAATTAATATCGTTTACTGAAGTATTCCACGGCCTATCTTTGAAGTTATTCACTAGATCTTGACGATATTTAAGTTAAATCACCTGGCAGGTCAACTTGAAACAAAAAAGTCGGTTTTCATTTGGTAAAGGTGCACATAGCGCGACATAAAAAAAAAAAATTGGTTCAGACGACTTGAGAACATCTTCATTTGTTAGGAGTCGGTAAAAACAGCGCTTTATCAGCGTGAATATCACACGAAACATTACTGTTTTCTGATACTAACAGTCCCTAAGCCAAACCACGGACGCATGGTTAGTCAGACGGACAAAACTTTAAGGGTTCTTTGTTATAAGACTACGGAACCCTAAAAAGCTAAAACTAAATCAAAGATCAACGAAGCTTAATATTAATCTAGCAATTAAATTAATTATACATTCCATAAATTGTGCACTAATAAAAATTCAATGAATAAATTCATCGCTGGCCCAATTACGGCCACGCTCAGGGGCTACCATCTAATTACGCAATGTAATCAAATAAATCACTTTACTAAATTCATCAAGCTCTGGTGTTTGTTAGTTACACAAAAAAGGTGACACGCCGAGTTATGAGTTCGAAGTTTTGCAAACAGAAAATGAAAATGCAATTTTCAGTTCACAGAAGCTAAATTCATTTATAGAGTAAATACAACAGATACCTAGGAAGTTTGTTCGATATTTTCCAGAACAGATTTCCAAAGAACTCAGAAAACTAGAGCTTGAAAATTCAATTTAGGATTATCCCTGTGTGTTTGTTTGTGGTGCATTCTACAGGTTCCCTACAGTGAACGTTCTGGAGATTTTGCGTCGAGGAGATACCAAAGAAACTTTTAAAATGATAAATGATGTAAGATATTCATTTTGCAAATAGGTTTAAAAAAAATCTTTTTCACGTAAATTTTTTTTTCACTAAGTTTAAATTTGATAAGGCCATTGTTTCTTAGCTCACTACCCTGAGAAAAAACGCCGAAACAAACTTAAGGTTCAAAGTCTCTTTTAAAATCCATACAGTAAACATGTAATGGTTAAATTAAATGAGAACCATGTAGATTTATATCTCAGATATTCTTTTGAAGAATGAACCACACAGATTTGAGTGAATCTGTCCATTCAGAGGAAGCATTTGTCAGTATTTTAGTAGCTCAAATTTAGGACTATTAAGGACTAGGAACTCAACGACTTGACAAAAAATACCAAAGAAAAGAAATTTGGGTAGGCCGCATCTAATACTCAAAACTGCCAGACATCGTTTTATTTCTTTTAATGTTATTTAAATTCATGTTTTAACCACAATACGAGTCGGTAATCTGTCAAATAGAATTTGTAAAGTAAAATGACACACAAATTTCAAGAATAATCAGTTATCTGAGCTCGATTTAGGTAAGTACTAACAACAATAAATAATTCTAGTCTGTCATTAAGTTTTGTAAGTCATTTATTATCTAGAAGAAGAAAACTTTATAATTACAATTAGTTTACCATTCACGCCGTAGTTAAGTGGAGTTAAAAACTAATAGAGCCTGCAGTCATGACTCATCTTTGTTACTTGTTACAATATCAGCAATGCTCTCTAGATTTTTAACCACTTAAGCGCCAATTGCAAATGAAATCCTTTTAACCTTAGTAAAACATCAACAATAATCATTCAACATTCTATTTATGTTCACCAAATAATTTAACGAACATTTAAATCCGGTCACATTTGAGAAGGACTCACGTGGAGAGAGTTCCACACGAGGTTATAATATTGATTTGAGTAGCAAACATATTGTGTTGGCTACTCAAATCAATAAAATCATTAGCATTAAATCGGCACTCATGAAACATCAGAAACTATTGCACGATTCAAATTAGTCGTTTCCAATAGAAAAGAACCGTCAAGAAACTCCGTTTCATGTAGAAATAATGTCTGAATATACAAAGCCTTGATTCATTTCAGCAATATTGACTCTTAATCAAAGTCTGAGGCTTTCAACAGTAACAATAGGGTCGGAAAAATTGATGACATGAATCACACTTGAATTTAAAAATTAAGGTTCTGTTCAATATTTCATTGCTGAAAAGGGTATATTCCTTACAAAAGGTAACGTTCTAAAGGCAGATTAGTGATCCATGTAACACAATGGTACTCCCTCAATGAGTGATGTATCACCTTATCTAACATTATGTAAGTACCCACCCTCTCTTATGTAAATTGAAATCGTCGACCAATGTAGCTGAGACATCACTGCATGCTTGTGCAACAGTGATGGTATCTACCGAATATGAAATAGGGAACGAAAGGCTAGGCGCCGACGCGACGTAGCTACTGTTATTTTTATCTTTAACCTATATTGTCCCAAGGCGAGGTAAAGGGATCTTTAATATTTATATAGTGAGATGCTTATTTATTTACGAAGTAAATCATCAACAACCATTTTAATGTTTTATGCCATCTCCCTCAGATTTTAATACCTGTATCTAATTACATACAAGAGAACACAGGAGAAAAGGAAAACTTCTTTACTATTTTATATGGAAAATCATGACATCCCCCGTTCTTGGGCGTAGCGGGAGGGTGTGCCAGACTTTTACTGACCAAAAACCATTTCCTGTTTCTTCGTTGCCCTTCATACCAGCGCTGAGTCTTCCTTTCAGAAGCAGACCCTTGGCCCCGACTTCGACCCTACAGTTTGGTGACATCTCCTTGAGGCGCGCGTGGAACAGTACACGCCGTCAACGCCTTGGGCTTGGTCCGGGCGGTTACCGGACATTCGAACGACGAGTTACCCATTGCTTGCCGCCCGCAAGCCCGCATCTACGGTGGCTGGAAATTGGGATCCGGATCCCAACGGATGGGGCGTGAAGGCCGCTCCCTCACGCGTGCATGTGCCGCCTCCTCCTTTGCTAACATTACTGCTTCGCAGAATGAGGCGATTGTCTGCCACTACCACTACCTCATTGCTTCGGACCATGGCCTATACCAAGGCCTGGTGCGAGAGATCGTTGCCATCGATCGCCCCCACAAGGCCCAAGCGAGACACGCCTCTACCATGTGCCCCATCATGTCCTCCGGGCTGTCCACACAGTAGTGGTACCCGGGCAACCGTCCCCGCCATAAGAGTGCGTTTTCTCTGAAGTGGATTTGAGCGAAGGAGAGCAGTAAAAAAAAAATATATCTGTGTTAAAAAATTTAATAACACTGATAAGGACAAAATAACTTTAATTTCGGAAGTCGGTGTTTCTATATAGATAGTTTTGTCTCTTCGTTATTTAACACCGGTTTCCGAAATTAAAGTTATTTTGTCCTTTACAGTGTTTTATGTTTAAGTCGGTTTAATTTTTTTTGGAAAAAGATTTTTATTTTTCACGTTTAACCACTAAAAAGAACCCCTCAGCCAAACTTAAATACAGATACTTATCCAGAGTGCATATCATAACAATTCTAATAATCCTAATAATCCTAATAATCCTAATCCTAAACACGGTTAGATTGCATTAATTAATCTTCCCGCTTCATCACCAGATCAGTTCGATATATCCCCCCCCCCCCCATTTTCTTTCAGTCAGCCATCGCCTACACGTATAAACAAAACAATTTTACTTGTTACAACAATTCTGTTCCCATGACTCCTCATGGGATCACAGACTCCTCATATATATCTTCGAAGTTCATGATCAGATCATAACAATATTAATATGTGACCAACTTGGAAGCATAACCTTTCAATTAAAAAAAGAATTTTCAAAATCGGTCTACAATCGACCGAAATATGGGTGAACATACATAAAAAAAGCATGAATTCAGACGAACATAGAACCTTCTCCTTTTCGAAATTGGTTAAAAAGCGGCCAGCATTTCCATTGAACCGGAGCGGGACGGAGTGGACTTGAGCTACCCTCCGCTTCATGCTGTCCACTCGGCACCCGACTTCGTTCTATTCGGTTCGAGGCCGTGTGTTCATTTATTTTATTTTAAAGTCCGCTCCGCTCCACTTACATATTTTCCAATGATGCGGATTGGAAGTTTCGAGCTCTGTTATTAGTCAATTCCTGGTCCGCTACTCTCCACTCCGTTCAATTCTGAGTTACTGATATTTCTTTTATTATACAAAGCTTCTATATAAATCACTAAAATCGTGTGTCGCACCTGACCGCCAGTCATGTTCACGGTTGTGAGTTGTATTTTAGTTGTTCGTTGCGTTTCAAGACCGAGGTAACTTTTTAAAAAAATCCTACTGTAACAGAAAATCCTAATAGATACCTATATCTGATTAATAAATTCTAAAATATAATTTTAATAATTATACCAATATTGTAATTTACTAAACCATTAAAGCACCTACTCCTAGCTACGCGATGCGACACTGCATGCGGCGACGCATTGCGCCCGAGCGCTTTACAAAATATTTATACAGAGTAAAGCTACAGCTAGCGACCTGCATTACATATTTTATCACGAGTTTGTGTGACCGCAGGATCGCCAAAAGTATGCGAAAACAGCTGCACCAAATAGATTGACTAAAGTTTGTTCCACTTGGTGCTTTCAAGCTATTATTTAATCAATTTTTCTTTGACACTAAGTTGCATTTGTAGACAAGTGTTAAAAAGTAGACAGCTAAAATATAATAGATTCTTACCCTTATTACGATAATAAAAATTAGTATTTATCAATTCTTTTGTTAGGGATCCGTATCTCAGTCAGCAAAAACGGATTAATGTCATAACAGGGATTTTTTTGTTTATTCACTTTGATATCCGTGTGCAGACAGGCATACGTCCATTTGTCTAAACCCTTTTTCCAAAGAACATGTTAAACTGAAATTAACATCAAATAATTAAGACCGCTACTTCTTAGAGCAGTGAAAAAATCACACTGTCAAGTCAAACACAATTTAAAGACATACCCGTTTATGCTCCTTTTAGGCGCTTATTTTGACACTTAGACTATTACTATAAAAAGACATTTGATAGTTTATATCAGACTTACTCAATTAATTTTAAAATTAAGTTTCTTTATACTACCTTACCTGTTGGGCTTAAATACAGGCTGTGTGATTTTCATACCCAAATAACTCTTGCCAGTGGTTTGTCCGTATGAAAATAGAAACTTATTCCAAGCGAACATAATCCCAGGATAAAGAGTATCCTATGTATTATTTTGTAACAGAAACAGATGGAGAAATATCATAAAAGTTAAAAAGTTAAAGCAGGGAGGTCACGATCCTCAGTGTTGAGGAATGCGACGCAAGGAGGAGGAGAATGTGCTATTTCAGGATAAGTTCTAGTTCTAGGCACTCAAATATTTGATTGAATTTTACTGACTAGTAACGAGACATGTCATGAGTAGGATGCGCGGTATTGGGAGGCACCATACGCATGTAATTTGACGCTGGTCGACTTCTGTTTACAGAAAATAAATTGGATAGAGGTCGATTTTGCTAGGTTTATTGTTAGATATTAGCTAATAGCTTACAGTAAGCAGGCCTGACTCAACGGTTTGACAAAACTCGATTCACCAAGAATTGTTACAGTTATAATCTTTTTAGCGAAGACAAAACTGATCACAAGTATTTAACTTGTTTCAACGTTCAACAAGAACAAAGATCAAATGCAAATTAGCGGAGAAAGCAAAACGTTGGAAATTATGGACGACGAGCGAATTAAAATATTAATTCAATTAAAAGTTTTTGAGTAGATCAAGCTTAACTTTTGAGAATCTCGAGAGAACTTGTTTGACTACAAATAAATCACTCGATTCGTTCATGGAAAATTGTGCTAAATAAATAGTGGCTGAGAATAATGATCCCTTCCAAATGAAAATAAATCATTCCATCGACCAAGTACCTTCTCGCTACTACTATTACTACCCTTGCTCAATGTAGATGCATTATACAAAATAGGTTGCGCAACCCTATAATATAGGCATCTCAGTTGTACACAATTTAAACGTATATAGACTGACACTATTTTAATTTTAAGTTTTTATCCAAATTAGTGGTTTTACAGCTGATGACTCGCTATTTTGAGCCATTCGTTTAGGATAAGTTAGGTTGATTAAGTTTCTACATAAAGCTCACTAACATAAATAATGACTAAATTATTGTACTTTTTTCATTGTATTGTAATTATTCCTAAGGATGTAGCTGAATACAATAAAGAAACTATGACGAAAACTCAAAGAAAAGTTACACAACAACAAGTGTAGGATGTACCTATAATCTAATCACGTAAGTATTTACGTCCTACTACTTAATAATTTTTGAGAAGTCATTTCTGTAGTAGTTTAGTAAAAAGGGCATTTCTTTTCAAAGTCTGTACATTTTATACTTACAGAATTATTTAAATATTCAAGTTTTCAACCAAGGTGCTTATTTTTAGTACAGTGCCATCTAGCGGATTTTTCCGGAAAGTGGTTGTGAACGCCGACGCATTGTGCCTGGTTTTCTTGAATGAGGTTCGTAGTTTCCAATATTCTCGCCCCTTTTTACATTTTCTGTTCTAGCAACTGTAATAAAAGGTAGAGGGCGACGCAAGTATCAAAATGACGAGTAGGACAAAGTAGAAACAGATTAGGAATAATATTTTGTTACTACTTTCTTCTTTTATTACTTTTTTATTTATTATTTAAAAGAACATTGAGTCAGTTTTGAAAGTAATTTTCATAAGTAACAACAAGAATGAGAAAACCTTTTTACAAAAAAAAAAAAACAACTGTTTTCCACAAAAAGGTTTTAACTGGAATAGGTAGTAGTTTTTGTTTGATTTTGTGGCTTGTTCGTCAACTCGCCTAACCGATTCGCGCGAGTCCGATTTCACCTACTTTTTAACCGAAGAGAGAGAACTCTTCATAGGATACCAGCTGAACTGTCGTAACAAATAAATTTGCTTTGTCGTGTAAGTCGATGACTGGCTGAAGAAAAAGGGGGAGGGGATGTATCGGACTGATCTGATAATGAAGCCAAAAGATAAATTAATGTAATCTAACCGTGTTTGGGATTATTAGAATCGTTATGAGATGCAGGTTAAACACCTTATAGCCAGAGAGCATCTCATAATAAGTTTGGCTAAGGGGTACTTTTTTAGTGGTAGAAAGTTTTTTATTTTATACTTTTTAGCTATGGTAAGCTAAAAAGTGTAAACCAAAAAACTTTTACAAAAAAAAATACAACCGACTTTAATGATAAAAAACACTGAAAAGTACGAAATAACTTTAATTTCGGAAGTCGGTATAATAACGAAGAAACAAAACTATTAAAGAAACACCAGAAAAAGAAAACACACACAGAAAAAGTAGGTGAAATGGGAAGGTCAACTCGCTCGGACTCGCGCGAAGCGGTTAAGGGAGTTAACGAACAAGCCGTTTCTATTTTTCACTCTTTAGTAGACGTGTCACTAATTTAAAACTAAAATATTAAACAAATTATATGCCAAAGAACCTACAGAATGACATAAGAACATTAAATCATAATAAGCATTAGTATACTGGGCTACTGGCCTACTATGAGTTAACCCGTTGTATGCCGGAACGCAGATCTACGCGAGACACAATGGCTTTTTGTGTCTCTAATTACGGCATTTTCGTCAAAATATCTACTCAATTCAGAAAGTTGCTTTAAGTTAAGTCCAGCTTATATTTGGCATCAAATAAATATCGCAATCATTATTATTACACTACTTAGGTTTCAAATTAATTTTCAAAAAGGTCTAAATCACAGTCATGCTTACATAATGCAATCTAGTCTTTTTCCACAATGCCAAATAAAGCATGAATAAAAAGGCTCCTTCCACACAAAATAATGCAAGAGTGCCACTAGAGCCCCGGCCTCGAGCCACTCTTGCCTCCGTCTTGATTGCAGCCTCAGCGAAAAAGTCCCCACTTTGATTGTTTAATCTCGTTTCCGTGCGTCCGCGAGCCTCCAGCACTCCGCATTAACAGCTAAGTTTGTAGTCGTTAACTATTCTCTTTAACTTACAACTACGATAAGGAACGGACTGTAACGTGTTAAATTATTAACTTAGTTGCAACTACAAAGACTCACTTTATGTTGTACCGCAGTAGCTGTAGTACCTAAACTTTATTCGAATGTAGATCGTAAAGATGCAAGTTTATTCTTAATTGACACAAGTTTGGAATACCTTAGAGGAAGAACTCTCACTTTCGAGCTAAGTAAGTAGTCTTCTCTGTAAATAAAGTCCGGTAACGTATTCGCACTTAGCGATCTCAAGTTCTCGAGTAACGACGTAATTAAGTCAGGCTCTAGAAATAAGATCCAGAATCTTTAATAATACAGATGTGGACCAAAAGAGGCGGTTGCCACGTAATTCGACTTGAAAGTTTTTTGTGAATTAATGAAATCGTGGAGACAGCTGTTTTCGTTCAGTTCGTGGAAATATAATTACTTAGGATGAAGTGAAAAGTCGTTGTTAATAAGATTGTAAGCCCAGAAAATGCCTTGTGTTTTAAGACTGTTTTCATTTCTAAAACAATAGCTCACTGTTTTTCATAATAGAAATCTCTTGAACACAAATTTGATTAGCAAGAAATAATTAAGATGGAAAAATTCGACAATGTTTTGTTCATTTTTCGAATAAATTAAGGAATACCTTTCCTTTGATTTTATTTGCCATTCAGGGTTATCATGAGCTCTAATGACTTATTCCACTAGAACTTATAAATTTCCTTAACGCTGTCGCAGCATTCTTCATGATAAAGATATTTCATTCAAGTTTATATCTTCCAAAAAATAATAAGCTTACAGCACAAATGGCCAAGTTATAATGTTATGAGCGAACCTTTTCATGATTACAGCTGCGTGTCAACTTGTGCCACGTAAGCGTGTATACATGAATGTATACATCTCCGTAGTGCCAAGTTACAGTCGCATTACAGGCTCACCAAGCTTATCAAAGGGCAGTAGTTTTGCTCATCAAAGTAAAAGAGAAAGTATTAGGAGGCTTTGAGGGATTTTTGGTTAAATGATCGCTTTTGTTACGAGTTTCGATAAGTATCTATTGTTAGAACATGCCTTCATACAAAGTTAACACGTAATTGTAAGCTACTGGAGCAATGAATTTGAGGTAGATGTGGGTTCGCTACGCAATCAAAAGTCGCCAACGATATAGCCACTTAACCAGGTGTGAGATAGGGGGTCTAAGATCGTCTATGCTATTTGATATTTATATGAATAAGCAGATCGATGAACACAGCAGCACTGGTATCCGATGCAGATGCAGAAGGTGTGTCTTTTAACAACATAAGTTACGCTGACGATAATGGTGCTGTTGATTCCGTCGGTCAGTGCGTTGAGGAAATTATTGAAATATGAGTGTAATGCTGGAACACATTAACATTGAAAGCGACCGTAGCACGATGCTACATTTTGACCTGTATTTTTGTAAATTGTGACAAAAATGTCACGATAACACTGTTTATATTTATATAATGCCTGAGTTTTATACCAACCTGCAGTTTGTGGGTCAGACACACGCAGAAAACGTTTAATGTCCTGCGGGATGCGTATGCAATACAATAATGCTTTTAGGATACTGCTGTCACTGCTACGAAAAAGATTGTGTTTCACTACTGTATCGGATGCAGGGTACCAACAGCATTCTTATAAGCATTGTTGCTAGCAAGACTATAGGTTACCTAAAGGAACACCTGCGTGTAGTGCATGATGAGTGTACTGTTGCTACGTGCCTCTGGAAAGTGGCATATAAATTGTTAAAAAATTGTCAGTTAAAGACAACAACATAATTATGTTAAGGAAAGTTATTGAAGTTACCTGAACTTTTCTTCTTCTTCTTCTTCCTGCCCTTGTCCCATGCTATTTGGGGTCAGCGTAACACGTTTTTTTCTTCCATTCTGTCCTGTCCTGTCACTCGTCACGCTACCACTAACTCCCTTTTATTTAATATCACTTCTCACACAATCCATCCATTTTTTGAAGTAACCTGAAATAAAGATAAAAAAATAAATAAGCTTCACGTTTTTTCATGTAACTCCATTATACCTATTATAATTACATTAACTACATTAGTTATAACAACTACTTTTCATACAACTAAACCTGTGAAAATAGTAGCCGTCAACTGAGATACAACCTCGTAACCGCTACACAGTCTTTACGGGCATAGCAATGAGGTCCCGTAGGTGCCCTCGAGGTGCGGGGCCCTGCATAATGTCCTTACTCAAGTACAAATGGTATTTCAAGAACTAAAAGAAATAGCACGTACATTACGCCTGTCGTTTAGTATTCTAGGTCAGGTTAAAGAAGAAATCTTTTAGGACGAGATCCCGCAACACCTCGACGGCTCTAACTGTACTAAGACGTATTTACAGGAGTATATTTTCTTTTAAAAAGTGAGACTCATGTTACTCTCACAAAATTATTCAACACGGCTTACATACTATACATTATTTAGTCATATACTACTGTTACTGAAGGTAGATTTTCTTTCGACGTGTGCTTACAAAATGTTTTAAAGTGTATCAAATTTAACTGCCTCAAAACAAACAAAAATATTTTTCAAAAGGGTTTAAATGTCGAGTATCCTTTCATTAAAATTTTAATACTTTGGATTTCGCAATTACGCATAGTCTACTTTACAAAGACATTCCGTATTTTAAGCGAATAACAAAACCAAATTATTTAACTGTAAATAAAATATCATTTCTCAACACTTTGTCGTTTAAATCTTCAAGTAAATATTTTCTCAAGAAATATAATCGTTTAGTAGGTACCTACCATACACTATTCATAGAAGACAAGTAAACATCTTCGGTCTATAAGGCTAGTCTATAGATCTCGAGGAACCTGAATCGCTCTGGTTGTGAATGTGAAAGGGCGCGTATTTCTTAAGATAGTTATGAATGGGAGCATGTTCGTGTCGCGAAATAGCTTGGATCTGAGCCTCACTCTAGAATATTTGCCAGGTAGCAGGTGAAGTTTTCGTATTAGAAACACGGAATGTATCCAACTGTATTCAATTGAGGTCCATTCCGTGACCTGCTGTCTGTTGTTTCGTATCGTATGAGATAGTTAACTGAAGTATATGTTAATGTACGTGTATGTATTTTCAGTTTTATTTATCAAGCTTAATTTGTATGGAAACTATTGTTTGGTGTTACTTTCATTTTATTTCATTCCACGCAGAAACCTACCGTGTCACTACAAAATGAATAGAAACAAAGCCTAACTTTGAAAGAGATTGCCCACTTAAAGGTGTGATATTCTGAAGCCCTGAGCAAGCGTGGTGATGCTGCTGGTGCTTCCTCTACATGAAAAGAAGTCTGGGCATCAGTTCAGTGATGAGTTAGTAGTATTATCTTTCTGAAACATATCTGGTCTCATTACCAACGGTAATAAAAAATCAGTTCAACTATCCCCTAACATTATAGATTGAATTTAGGCTATGTTTGTTGCTTCATCAGTATAAATTAAGACATTGTTATGGAAATAAAATCTATATGCTATGTACGTACATACACATAGTATTACACAAATCAGTTTTTGTACCGCTACAAAATATTAAATTCGTTCTATAACTTAATAGAACAAGTTACGGTAAGTACCTTTAAATTTGATGAAAAAATACAAGTATAGTACACAAAAATACTGTTTAAGGGAACTACAATCTGCCAGGAAAACTGTTTTACCATTTGATAGGAATATTTTTTTTATTAATTGTTTATTAAAAATAATAACGGTTGCTATGGCTTTTACTTTATTTTATTTTTCCACTCCATGATAGCATTGCTTATAGTAGATAGTCGGAATCAGGTGCGCGACTTCCGTCGAACCGTATGCGGCACAGCACCGGCTATGTGACATCACTGGTATCTCTCTCGTGTATCGTACGGACGTGTTATTGTTTCAAACTTTCACCAGGCAAGGCTTTGGCAGTTCAGGGATTATTGTTTTGTTATTTCAGCGTTTCCACACAGGAATGGATGTATTCTGCTGTTTTGTTAGGTACTTTACTGTGTGGTATCTCTCTACGAGTAGACACATCATCTAAAAGTTTATAATAACTATTTTGAATTATTTATTTTGAGGTTGTAGACCGTCGTCATTGTCTCTCAAACTGATGTGCTAATCTCTGTCTAAATCTGAATGTACTAAGGCGCTGCGCAAACGTAGACAATGATGAGTTTAAAGATATTTATTTATCAAAAAAGATACAGATCTACATAATTGAAAACATTGTTTTTCCAAAAAATATATAACATAAGTTCATCACAGCTTACGTATATTTGTTTCACTCATCAAACGTATTCAATCTGAAAACATTAGACAACAACAACATTCTTGCTCAACTTCTGATGCGCAATTTTATGAATGTTAGGAATTTCTTTGATGAGTGCCAGAGCCGCCAAAGGCGACAGTTGAACAATGCTATTTACAAAAAGTTATTTTCTCATGTCTTTAGTTTCTGATTTTGTAAATTAACGCGTACCTATATTTTGAATATGTTTGTTATTTTTCATTATTCATTCTCTTAAAGTAGGTCTGAAGTTTCCTAAAGAGCGGGTTGAAAGTAATACTTTTCATCCCTAGGGAGAATTGCATGCAACTGAATTTTCTTTAAATTTGATTCCGATTGGGAAAAATATAAATGAAAAATAAAGGAATAACCGGCCGGCTATAGAAATCATCATCATCATCTCAGCCGGCAGACGTTCACTGTTGGACATAGGCCCAAGCGTCGCCACAATGCACGATCCTGTGCGTCCCTCATCCATCGGATTCCCGCAACCTTAAAAAAAAACAAAATAAGTAGGCAGGAAAGCGGTGAATAGAACTTTATTGGTTTTAGGAGATATAGAGTTTTATTTACACATTAATAAATCTCTGTAGGAAATTTATATTAACACAATAAGTTCATTAAATTCAGATAAGAATTTAACGCCTGATTAGTAAGAGAAAAGGCTAAAGCAGTAGTGGAAAATATTTTCCGCCTAAATCAAAAGAAAGATACTTAAATCATACGACGACGCAGGTTTTTATTTTTTGCTTTTCTTGTATTCGTAATGAAAAATGTTTACCTTAGGTTAAAGCCTACCTTACCTAGTCCCTCGCCACGCTCGGACGCTAAACTCCTTCTTGGGATTAATTAAGTTACTTTCACCCCTAGGTAACAATGTACTATTTATGCATCTACAAAAATGAATATTTTTTGAGACACCGTAGCACCACTCAGTATAAATAATAAATGCATTAGGTACTTATGCACAGATCATATCTGACCGACAAAAACAGTGACAATTTTGATACAAAATTATTTAACAGCGCCGCAAATAACAGATATATGTAAAGAGGTACCTGCTACCATAAACTAATGTAATAAATTAAAATGAATACTTCACACCGTAACTATGCGCTCGGAAAACTAATAACCGTAAATCAGTATATTCAGTGAAAACTAAATAAACAAGTCCATTTCACTATAGAACAGTTTCCTGCGAGCCAGCAGGTAGGGAATGTTAGAAGGTAAGTAAATACATACTTCAGCGCTTCCGGCTATTTTATGGCACGACACAGCATTGTGGTATTTGGAGCTACGAGTACGACGAGGCTTTGAATACCCAATAGTAATATATTTCAAAATGGTTTCAATATGCGAACGATTCATTGAACAATTTGCCTGCTGCGGTCTTCGCATCCGACTATAATTTGGGTGTCTTCAAGGCTGATTGAATAGGCTCTTAATAAACTAGTGTGCCTCAGCATCAACGATTCTATCACTGCTTACCATCAGGAGGGATCGCAATCAAGTACTAGTTAAAGGACCTGCGCCCTATAAGCATGGTGAATACCATGCCTGTCCAAGGTATTATTATTTGGCTCTTTGATCTGCAAAATACTTTACCACAACTCTGCATTCAATTTTTATAATATGTACGTTCTTAGGGTTCCGTAGCCAAATGGCAAAAAACGGAACCCTTATAGATTCGTCATGTCTGTCTATCTGTCTGTCTGTCCGTCCGTATGTCACAGCCACTTTTTTCCGAAGCTATAAGAGCTATACTGTTGAAAATTTGTAAGTAGATGTATTCTGTGAACCGCATTAAGATTTTCACACAAAAATAGAAAAAAAGCAATAAATTTTGGAGGTCACCATACTTAGAACTAAAACTCAATTTTTTTTTTTCATCACACCCATACGTGTGGGGTATTTATAGATAGGTCTTCAAAAATGAGACTGAGGTTTCCAATATCATTTTTTTCTAAACAGAAAGTTTGCGCGAGAGACACTTCCAAAGTGGTAAAATGTGTGTCCCCCCCTCTAACTTCTAAAATAAGAGAGTGATAAAACTAAAAAAAATATATGATGTACATTACTATAAAAACTGCCAACGAAAATTGGTTTGAACGAAATCTAGTAAGTACTTTTTTTTAATGCGTCATAAATCGAAAAAATACAGTATTATTAAAACATCGATCAAAGTTACAACACATTACAAGAACTTTTATACTATGTTACTTGCTGCTACGAAACCCTTCATGGACGATTCCGACTCGCACTTGGCCGGTTTTTTATTGCACCTTCAACACAACTCGCAGCGAGAATAAATCAACGGAGAAACCTCGTTCACAATCGCTCCTTCGCGCACAGTTGCATACAACGCACTGATGTGTGTGAGTGAGTGAATACACAGATTGCATCCTCCTAACTCGTTCGAAATTTATCTACCCACACTGTTTTTTTTTTTTTTTTCCTCTCTCTCGTTACATTTTTGTTTATACTATATCTATTATTTATATTCACACTTAAACAAACACTATCCTACCCAATTTCGCTTTTATTCTATTTTTATGGTTTATGTGTAAACCATATATACATACATATTATTTAAGTACTCATCACTGATTTTATATAATACTGCACTCCAATACCAGTTTTATCTCCATTGCGTCAAAACCACAGGTTCAGTTGAAAACCAGCGTCAGGTTTTATTTGTCTGGTATTCATGTTAAACTGGACCTATTTTGGTGCAGCCATGAGGCACACAACAACTGTATTTATATTATTTTTTGCCTCTTTTATTTTTGATACGTGAATTACGTAGGCTACTGCCGGATGATTCAAAAAAAAAACAATTTATTTTACAAACTAATTTAATTCAAATAGAAGTTACAATTATAATTATGATAAAACAATTGAATTGACTCGATCGAGGTTGGATCCGAAGAGCGCGGCCGTGGTCACGTAGACGGTGTCATCGGGCCTCGTGGTCTGTGTCAGCAGTTTCCCCCGCTCGGTGGAAACAGCGGCGATGACGTCGATGCACACGCGCTGCCTCGTGCCTAGGTGTCAGCGCTTTCCTTTATAGTGAGGCGCGTAACACGTGTTACTTATTGAATATTTTGTGTTTGCGCCTCGTGCTGTACTTAATAAATTATTTTTCTTTCTTTCTTACTAGTTTATACCTATTAAATAATTTAAAAAAAAAATAGAGGAAAACAAGACAGGCTGTTTTGAAAGTCTATATATTGAATATCATTTATAATCATCATCATTTTTACCGAAAAACGTCAGCACAACGACCGGTCTTGTGCGTTTTGCATCCATATTATGATTCCTGCGACTCTAATGGTCATCTGTTCACCTTGTACTTTGTACTTTTATTTACTTTGTGTATAAATATAACCGTTGTGCTGTGTCTGTACCAAATAAAAGTTTTTCTATTCTATTCTATTCTTGTGGAAGTTCTTCTCACGCTGCGTCTTCGGGTACGTGGTCGCCACTCCAGACCCTTTCCGTGGCGTGCTATCAAGCATCTGTTCTGCAACCAATATGCTTTGCCCACTGCCTTACACACTTAAGCACTATTTTATACAAATAAAAAAAAAACTGTGTTCAGATACTTATGCTATGAGACCTTGCTTCTTGCCAAACCGGATTGTAGATCAACGGGAAGTACGCTATGAATTTTGATTCCCTTGAGAGTGTCGAAATGTCGAAATATACTTTTTTGCGACATAAACGCCCGTATTTTTTTTTCGTTAACTCTGAAGTTTGATTTTTTCATTTCGCTTCAAGGGACCGCAGACTTGAGTATATGGTTTTAATTTCAAATTTTCACGCATTCCCGAGATGAAGGGTCTTGAAGGACAGACAGACAAAAATACAGACGGACAACAAAATGGACCTATAAGGGTTATCTTTATCTCATAAACCTTATAGTAAGTAAGCTTACTAAAAGCATGACATATAGATACGTAACTTTGTATTTTGTAAAATTGTAAACAAGACCCCAAGTTCGTAATTGGCTACGAAGAATGTAACGTATCATTGATTTACGACATTTAATAGGTCGCAAAAAAAATACTGTCTTTAATTTAATCATTTGATTAGATTCTACGGCTATATTATTTTTACGAGGAGATCGCATGAACCATGTACGAGACCTAGATTGTTTTCGCTACATACGCTTCAGTCGGTGCTAGAGATCTTGTTTTTGATATCCTCGTATGAGAATCTGTTTAGATTCTGATTTAGATAAAACATAATGTATAACATAAGTCCGCCTATGTACTTTTTGTTGCATAAAGGCTAAATAAATAAATAAATAAATAAATAAATAAATAAATAAATAAATAATGCAAACCTATTTCCTCCGAAAAGTTTGTTGAAACTGTAAGTCATAGTATGATATGTGTTTCACTTCAACGACGAACGACAACCACCAACGACAGATCTATAACTATGTGAATTTGTAAATTACATACTTACTCATTTACTATTTCTACACCAGCAAAGGTAGTACTCGTATATGTGATTTCATTTAATATTAAGATCTTCTTGTACCATGCACTCAGAAATAAACGATTCTATTCTATTCTAAATGACCCACAGAGATCGAAGTTATACGAGACGGTCACAATCGAAACAATTACGTCTAGAGCAGATAGAGTAGTAGTATTTGTTGCATCCAAACTTCGCGGGTTATATTACGAGTCTCTTAATGGTAACAAAGGGACACCTCATTGCCACTACATTACGTACGTACAATGTATCAGTTTCATTTGGCTAGAATATAAAGGTTCATAAAAATGGTAAACACCATACATTATGTGATCACAACGGGGTGGAAATGGCGTCACTTACACCGGGCGGCGCGCGGCGTCGGAAGTAAGGACGGTGACAGATGGGTGCTGTGGCTCGTGGCTCGGCTTGGTGCGTGACTCACTCAGTGCGACGCATGACAGATTAGCTTAGATAATTTTATTGTTGTTCTGAAGTTCAGTTGAAAGTGTGCGCTGATTTTTCGAGATATGTGATATGATTTTTCGTGAGGGTCACAGAAATACGGATTGCGTGTGTGTATGTTTTTCACTGTTTTTTAAATTTTATTTGATTGTAATTTGTTGAATCGGTTATAAATAAACAAGCATAATTCTATCCAATAATTTCATATAATACACACTACTAAGACAATCCTACAACAAGACATCGTATTGGAAAGAATAATTTATGATCCCAGAAGACACTCCTTATCAAACGACATGAAGAAACAATAGCAAAAAACTACCGTCATAAAAAAAACTGTTTAATTAATCCATACTCAAATGGTTTCCTCGGTCATGTCTCGCTATCTTCACCGATAACTACAATGAGTCGCAAAAATTCCGGATCGCTAAAAAATGATTAAAAATACATAAGATGGATTCTTGAAACTGTAGTATGATTTAAGAAACTGAATACATAAAGGAATACGCAACCTATGAGAACACTGCTTAATGTTAATTTAATACTAAAATCAAAGGTCTGAAACAACTAGTCTGCTGCAGCAGCAGGCTAGTTGTTTAACCTAAATTATAATTGGACGGGAAGACAGCAGCTGTCTTCCCGTCCAATTATAATTTAGGTGTATTTAAAGCTTGAATGAATATGCTCTAGTACCATCAACGGTTGCATCATTGTTTACCATCGCAGTCAAGCGTTAGTTTATGTCATAAAAACAAACGCTTATAAATTTTAGTCAAAAAATCACATTTTATTTGAAAATTGAAACTTTTTCATAGATTCAATACTTTGTGTTTCTTCTAAGAGTCCGTAAGACTTCATTTGATTACTATATAACGACGAGGCACGCTATAACACGAAATTATACGTAGAATGTAATCGATGTGTTGTGTGTAGTGTTGTTTTCTTTTGACAAAAATAAGAAATTCAAATATAGGAACTTTAAATTTTTATTTTTGTTAATATTTAAAAAAAAATATTAAAAAAAAACTGTAATCAACGCTGTAACTTATACAAATGAGACATCTTTTAAGATTTGTAATAAGCGTTACTATTGCATATTACATTGTTATCCTTACTAATATTAAAAAAGCGAAAGTGAGTTTGTTTCTTTGTTTGTTTGTTACGTCTTCACGCCTAAATGGCAAACCCGATTTTGATGATTTTGGTACAGAGATAGTTGGGACCCTGGAGACGAACATAGGCTAATTTTTTCACGCAGGCGAAGTCGCGGGTAAAAGCTAATTATTTATAAAAGCGATCTATTTTTATTTTATTAGGGAAAACAAACAATTGTACAATTTGTCTTACATCCTGTTTTGAAAAGAGAGGATTCTCCGACTGATTATAATTATATCTGGTCCGAATAATTGCCCGATGGTTGACTTCGGGCTATTAATAGTAGGTATATATTTTAATTACGAGAAAAACTTAAATGCCGCAGTACAGAATTTTAGTTCCCATTTTTTATTTTTTTTATCTGTTATAAACTAGTACTTGACTGTGATCCCGCCTGATGGTAAGCAGTGATGCAATCGTTGTTGGTGAGGCGCACTAGTTTATTAAGAGCCTATTCACTCTAGCCTTGAAGACACTCAAATTATAATCAGACGGAAAGACCGCAGCAGGCAAACTGTTCCAGTCCTTCGAAGTACGCGGTATAAATGACGAGGCGAAACGCTTAGTCCGGACCGTAGATGTTTCAACAACGTAAGGATGGATAGTCGCCGTGCGTCGGTTTGTCCGATGGTAGAAATGAGATGGCGGAATCAAGTCATGCAATTCCTGCGCACACACTCCGAAATGCAATCTGTAAAACACCGAAAGGCTGGCGACCCTACGCCTGTGCTCAAGGCTTTGAAGATTGGACTACTAACCAAATCTGGATCACCAATCAGCCTCTTCGCACGCCTTCCTATAAGGCGTTATAGATGTCGCTACAACAGTAAGTATCACTAGTTCTTGATTTATCGGTACATTACCTTCAAAATGTACTTACTTTATGACACAGAATTAATTTCAGATTTCTATACATATACTCTAATTTACCATCAAATAATGAAAAATTGTTCTACACTTCAAACGGATAAAGGTTTTTCTTTCATCAGACACACACTACCGCCAAAAAATAATAAAACTAAAAAAAAAAAACTATATTGAAATTTTACCTTTCGACAACTTATAAGTACTGCCATGGGCCTCTTGCAGTCGAGCTGACATACAGAGAAGGCCAAAATGTGAACTGAAAACTACTGTTACTACGACAAAGTGCGACACTAACTTGAGTGCATGTACTTAGCACTAATCATTCGCCATATTGTTAAGATAGAGTTCGTACACCGCCGGGCGCTTGCATTTGTTATTGTCTTTTGATGTTAATTAATGAAAAGGACTATCAATGGAGAATTTAATATGGCTTAGTCACTACATTGGAAAAAAACTCTACTAGACTGAATGTATATAATATTTAAAAATGAAATGATCATAACAATTATGTGATGCAAAGCATTTTCGCTGTCAGATCATAGATGGAACAGCTCTGAACATATCCAGTTATTTATTAAAAATAACTGACACAAATAAATGAAATAATGTAGCACATATAACATTTAAAAATTAGAATCACGTTCCGTTGATCACGTTCATTACTGCGGCTAATGGTCAAAACGAGGACTACATTATTTATTAGGCTTAATATTTAGAAAGCCTTTTCATAACGTTGTTGACGTAGCTATCAGTCAGCATTAGCATAATCACCCTTATATTATTCCCAGTGCGGCGACTCCCGGCCTCCTCCCCATGAGAGTGAACGGTCTGGAATCCATCACGCGTCATCTGTCTTCAAATTTATTGTTCTAGGACATATATTACGGTTCTTCACTATTCTTAACCGATTTTTAACAGAATTGGTAATGATATAAGTTACACAAAGTAAAGGTCTTGTCCGGGTTTGAACCTACAACGTACGACTCATAACTTGGGGCCGTTATTACTGGATTATCAGCTAGCAATGCTATTCCAGTAAGCATAATATTGCCTAATGGAAAAGTTCTTATCTAACATTCATCGGTGGCAATAACTGCTATATAGAAGTACTAATTGTTTACAAATTAAGTGTAAAATAATTATTGTTCTCTTGAATAAAGGCGCCTCGAACCTGAAGTTTAAGGACTTAAAGGGTATTTATTTTATTACAAAGGAAATAGAAGTTTTCAAATCAAAACCTTTTGATACCAAGTAGAAAACTGTATGAACGTGATAGAACGACAAGACAACTGACCTCTCTCGGAAGCATTATTTATGTGACCCAGACTACAAATAAGCAACAGTACATTGTATTTAGTAATGTTTATTTGTCTCTTGTCCCAGAATCGTTGTGATCTTGATTCATCCAATAACATTTTTTTAGATATGAAGGCAATTTTCCCAAACTGACGATCGATTTGTTCCAACTGGTCAGAAGCGGGGTTAACAAATGAGGTGCCGTTTCATTCGCGAAGACTTCCATCCACACTCTTGGCGGCGCTCATAAATATTCCTGATTTATGTTTTTCCTTACTGCTTTCTACGCTGAACTATTTGTTCTACAAGACCATGCAAATAAATTAACATTGACTGCATAAAATAACTGAAAACGTGCTTAGATTATTCGAGTATTCGAAAAGTTAAAGTATTCGAAAAGTTAAAGTAATTTGAGGTAAAGGGTTGTTAACCTTATGACATTAAATATGTAACATCAAATCCAGTTTCCATAAAGATAATTTAATATAATATAATAATATACCTTTTTTTTTATGGTGGGAAAAATCATGCATTGACATCCCCCGCCCTTGGGCGGAGCGGGAGATAGTGTCAGACTCTTACTGACTAAAAGACCCACCCCGTTCCTTCTAGCCTTCATACCGGGGCTCGAGCGCCCTTTCGGATAACCCTGGCCCCAGTAGGCTTCGACCCGGCTGGGGTCCCTGCTGTTGCTGACAACTCCTTGAGGCGCGCGGGAACAGTGCGCGCCGTCGACGACTTGGGCTTGGTCCGGACAGTTACTGGACGGCCGGACAGCGAGCTACCCATTGCTCACTGTCCGCAAGCCCGCGTCTACGTTGGCCGGAAATCGGGATCAGAATCCCGGCGACGGCGGCGGCGATAACGCCGTTGCCTGATGCGTTCGGCCTCCTCCTTTGCAAGCATTACTGCTTCGCAGAAGTCGGCGACCGCCTGCCACTCCTCCTCGCTCCGGACCATGGCCTCAACCAAGGCCCGGCGCGAGAGGTCTCCGCCGCCGATCGCCCCCACGAGGGCACGGCGATGCTCCGCCCAAGCAGGGCACACCTCGACTGTGTGCTCCACCGTGTCCTCCGGGCGTTCCGCACAGTGGCGACACCCGGGCGTCACTTCCGCATGAATCCGGTGCAGGAAACTCCCGAACGAACCATGTCCGGTGAGGACCTGCGTCATGCGGAAGGTAAGGACGCCGTGAGGCCTTTCCAGCCACGCCTCAAAGAGGGGACTTACCGCCATGATTGTGGCGTGCCCAATAATAATATATCTAATATTCCACAACTATCACACAACGCTGTCTAGTCCCAAGCTAAGCAGAGCTTGTGTTATGAGTACTAGAAAACTGACAAACATACTTATATATTTCTAAATTCATAAACATTATTAATAAATTACACCCAGACACAGAATAAATGATCATGCTCATCACATAAACATTTGTCCGGTGGGAATCGAACTCACGACCTCCGGCATAGCAGTCAGGATCACTAACCACTAGACCAGGCCAGGTAAAAACAAGTTCAAAATTTCTCTTAGCGCGTACTACATCGATGCTCTTATAAGCACAATTTGCGTTAACTACGTAATGATCAAATAAAGGATAAATATAAACTACTTACACGTGAAAGCAACTCATTTATGTTAGAGGAGCTCTTTATATTCGTTTTGTCCCATTTTTAGCTTACACTGCGTTATAACAGTTTGTCAAGGTCGACCGCAATCGATACAGGTAATGTTCAATTGCTGAAAACAGGCGTTGGTTTTTATTGATATCGTTTCAGGTAAGTATCTTCTTGAAACCTAATGTAGCCGCTATAATACGCTAATCGAGTTCACCGAAATGCGAACAGCCAATGCTAAATGAGGTTTGACAACATATTTTACAAATGTTTTCAAATACACTTCACTAGTTTTTAGGGTTCCGTAGTCAACTAGGAACCCTTATAGTTTCGCCATGTCTGTCTGTCTGTCCGTCTGTCTGTGTTAGCACTAGAAAGCTGAAATTTGGTACCAATATGTATATCAATCACGCCCACAAAGTGGTAAAATAAAAATTGGAAAAAAATGTTTTATTAGGCTAGACCCCCTATATGTAAAGTGGGAAGTGATTTTTTTTTAATTTCAACCCTAACGTGTGATATATTGTTGGATAGGTATTTAAAAATAAATAGGGGTTTACTGAAATCATTTTTTTATAATGTCAATAATTTCGGAAATAATCGCTCCAAAATTAAAAAACAATGTGTCCCCCCCCCTCTAACTTTTGAACCATAAGTTTAGAAAATATGAAAAAATCTGAAAAGTAGAACTTTATAAGGACTTTCTAGGAAAATTATTTTGAACTTGATGAAAAGAACAGTTTTTGTACAAAAAAGACAAAAGGGTTCTACAAAATAATTTCTGGACTAAGTTTGTAGTATAATCGTATATGCAAGCATTTTTTTAAACTCCTAAGTGGGTACACTTATTGTGACGGACGGGAAACTACGGAACCCTACACTGAGCGTGGCCCGACACGCTCTTGGCCGGTTTTTTTACATTATAAGAAAGAAATGAAAAATCGGAGCTTACATCTCATAGACACGTATCATTTTTAGTTCATTATTTTATGATTTCAGTACCTAATGTTTAAGACATAGTTGAGATAGAAGTCTGAAGGCGCGATTGAGAAGCACTGCTATGTTCATGTGGAGGTGATTGGCGGTAGCGCCCCTGACGTCTGCCCTGGTACCAACCATGGCCTGGAGCAGAAGGGATTAAGAAACAGTCACCTCCTCCCGTGAAGCAGTAATACAAGTGTAGGAGATGGCTGAAACCGTGAGTGATAGGACATCTTCACGTCTCACCTGCCACCAAAAAAAAAAACGTCCTGGGGCCCAAGTCTGATATTTTTATAAATTCCTCATTCCAACACGATGCCATTGTGATTTTGCAAAAAGTTTGTAATCTGCTAATTTATAGTGATCAATCATTGATCGGTCAGTGGTCTTGTAATAGAATTGTGGTAGAATGACAATACCGAGCTTATTAAAAGCACTAAATGCGCAATGACGTCGAAGTGGTAGGTCACTGACCAAAGGAACTGTCAAAATGTTTGCAGATTAACGCATACGTCAGAAATTCATTTGTCAATAAGTACGAGATTACCATTCTATGCCATTTCTTTCAATAGAGTGTCAGTGGTTGACCATCGGAAAGTCACAATGACGCCATTATATTACTCGTAGTAAGTTACCAAAACTTGTCAAAATCAACAATTATGAAATCAATGATAGATCATTCTGACGCTATTGTAATAGCAGACTTGAGGCCCTGGATTACGGGAGTCGTATCGTGCATGCGAGCTTTTGGACAACAAGCTATGGGTACCTCGCCGTTTTGCTTATCTAAGTAATAATTATATTTTGTAGAATGTATTGTAGTTGGGTTTATATGAATGAGCTGAATAAGTTCTGTAAAGTACTATACCGGAATGCTTACGAAAACAATGATAAGACCATATTTTATTTAAAAATGTGCGAGAACTAAAGCAATCATTCTGCAAGGTTGTAGATTCTTTTGTCGCTATAAATTCATAATGTTGTGACAACATAATCTTACAACATGACATGGGTTTGCTACCTGCAAACTGTCCAGCTTTTCACAATGATATGAAACTATTAGATTAGCTGACATATTAAACTTCAAATTTAAGAAATATAGTAGAAGGAAACCAAAGACTTGCTGTATGATCATCACTTCTCACACTTCACCGAGGAAGTTTAGTAAAACGCTTTAATATTGAAGCTCATAAAAGCACAAAAGGTAAGTAGTATTATCGACTTACTTAATCTTATCGTTAACGTCCATTTCAAATTAAAGTAAGTTTTAATCACGTTAGAAAATCCTTTCATCATGGCTATTCAATTTGCTTCGTTAAGATTATTCGCGTCGTTGATTTTTGACTTAATTGCTATAAGAAAATGTGATGAAATAACAATATTTATTTGTGTAACTCTAAGATTATTACTATTTAAAACTAGCTGCTGCGTTGAAAGGCCTGTTCCTCAAGGTGGACCCATGACCTGGTAAGAGTCACGGGAATCTGATGGATGCGTGAAGTATAAGGTTATTCACTGTGATGACACGTCAGGGGAGGTTGGTGTCCAGAAGTGGACGTCTTTCAGCTGAAATGATGATGTTGAGCTGTTCCCAACAAAGAAAAAAAGTCCTTGTATATATTTATGTTTATTACATTTTGCTATCAATAGGTCATTGATATTCATAATAAAAGTCATTTGAGACGAAGTTGATAAACGAGCAATACTTAATATTGGCAAGGCGCCATGGTGTTGATTCATTTATCGAAGAAACATAAAATAAATACTACTACCTAAAATATGTATTACTTTCATTTCATCTATCGTTCATTATCATGGGCTCTTCAACAAAATTATACAAGTGATTTATCATACTAACCTTAATTTATTTCGTTTACATCTTAACTTTGTTCATAATAAAGATATTTCATTCACGCAAGTGTTGGTTTATTTATATCTTACAAAAAATAATTAGCTTCCAGCACAAACGGCCAAGTTATAATGTTATGAGCAAACTTTTCATGATTACAGCTGCGTTCTCTTGTAAACTTGTGCTCCACGTAAGTGTGTACATATTGCTATACATGAATGGGGGTGTACTATGCCGAATCGAATGCCAAATAGTCAAACATCAATTAATCGAACACCTAAATACTCAAATGTTGAATGGTTAATAAATCGAACACTAAATACTCTCTCTCTCTCTCTCTATTAGTCGAGTGTTCAAAATATCGAATGTTTGATCGAGCGGCCAATGCCTCACACATTCACCTGGAGGACATGGTGAAGGTAACAAAATAGATAGGTACAGAAGTCAATCTACATACAAAGTGCGCTCGAGCAACGCACACATAAACATCGCTCGGACACGATATCTCGGTCGCATCTCGGCTCACTCGTCGAACAGTTCCGGCTCAAAGTGCGTCCACCGAGCCCTAAAGCTCGGTGGACGCACAATAATGAGTGTAATAATGAGTGATAAAAAGTGAAGTACACACATGAGATTGTCTTCTGTACCTATCTATTTTGTGATATGGTGGAGGTGTACCCCGCTTGATTGGAGCACCGCCATGTCCTCGTGAGGGTGATCGCTGGCGACAACTTCTTGCGCCGGTCCCTGGCACAGGCCGCAGCTGTGCATGTGAGGGAACGGGCTTCCTCACGCCCCAACTGAAGGCACGCGTAGAAAAATACGCGCCGTTCATGAATTGAGCTCGTTCCAGACGGTTACCGGACGACCAGATGGCGAGCTACTCATTGCTCGCCGGCCATCAGCCCACGCCTACGGTGGCTGGAAAACGGAGTCGGAATGCAGTCGGCTGGGGCGTTAGGAAGTCTGTTCCCTCACACGTACGGCCGTGGCCGCCTCCTTCGCTATCATTACTGCTTTGCAGGAGGCGAGCGCCTATCATTCATCCTCGCTCCGGACCATGGCACCCTGGCGTAAGAGGTTGTTGCCAGCAATCGCCATCGCGAGGACATGGCGGTGCTCCATTCAAGCGGGGCACATATGCTCCACCTTATCTTCCAGTGAATGTGTGATGCATTGGCCGCTCGATCAAACAGATATGTTGAACACGTTTGAGTGTTCGATTTATTAACCATTCGATATTATGAACGTTCGAGTATTATTTTAGGTGTGTGATTAATTGATGTTCGACTATTTGGCATTCGATTCGGCATAGTTCACCCACATCTCGGTAGTGCCAAGTAAAAGTCGCATTACAGGCTCACCAAGCTTATCAAAGGGCCGTAGTTTTCTCATCAAAGTAAAAGAGAAAGTACCGGGAGGCTTTGAGGGATTATTGGTAATAACTGGGCTTCGACACGATACCCGCTGTTGCGTTAAACGATCGCTTTTGTTAGGAGTTTCGTTAAGTACCTATTGATAGAACATGCCTTCATACAAATTTAACAAGTAATTGTAAGCCACTGGAGCTTATGAATTTGAAGTAGAAGTAGGTTCGCTATAGCTACCTATGTAATCAAAATTATTAACCTACGATATAGGCACTTAACCAGGAGTGAGACAGGGGGTCTGAGATCGTCTAAGCTATTTGATATTTATATGAATAAGCAGATCGATGAACACAGCAGCACTGGCATCCGATGCACAATAAATGATATGTCTTTTAACCACATCAGTTACGCTGACGATAACGGTGCTGTTGATTCCATCAGTCACTGCGTTGAGGAAATTATAGAAATGTAAGTGTAATGCTGGAGCCCATTGACTAAAGTATAATAAGATAAAAAATGGGTAGATCATAGACCGTACCACGATGGAACATGCTAACCTGAAGATTTGCAAAGTGTAACAAAAATGCCACAATAAACACTATTTAAGGCATATTGCATGACTTTTTATACCAACCTACAGTTTGTTGGCCAGACACGCGCAGAAAACAACAGTGCTTTTAGGATACTGCTGTCGCTGCCACGTTTTTTCAGCGTGTCAGGTATGTTTGTAGCAGCGCGCACTTGTTTGTGATCATACGAAAAAGATCCGCTTTACTACTGCACCGGATGCAGGATAGCGGAAGCATTCTTATAAGCATGGTAGAAAGACTATAGGCCATCTAAAGGGACATCAACCTACTATTGCTACGTGTTTTCGGAATGATGTCATAATTAAGTATTAAATTATAATAATATAGAATATAATATAATATTCCACAACTACCACACAACGCCGTCTAGTCCCAAGCTAAGCAGAGCTTGTGTTATGGGTACTAGACAACTGATAAACATACTTATATATTTCTAAATACATACATATTATAGATAAATTACACCCAGACACAGAACAAATGATCATGCTCATTATATAAACATTTGTCCTGGGTGGGAATCGAATCCACGACCTCCGACATAGCAGTCAGGGCCCCTAACCACTAGACCGACAGGCCAGTCAAATTGTTAAAGAATCATCGATTAAAGACACTAACATACATTTTAAGGAAAGTTTTCGAATTTACCCGAAATAAAGATAAAAAAATAAATAACTTTCACGTTTTATTCATGCCTTAGCAACAAAACCTGTGAAAATAGCAGCCGTCAACTTACTGAGATACAACCTCGTAACCGCTACACAGACGTCACAGGCATAGCAATGAGGTCCCTTAGGCACCCTCGGGGTTTGGGGCCCTGCATAATGTCCTCACTCAAGTACCAATGGTATTTCAAGAACTAAAAGAAATAGTACACAAAAGTTTAATATTCTTGGTTAGGTTAAAGAAGTAATCTTTTACACCAAAATCCTGCTACACCTCAACGGCTTTAACAGTACAAACTAAAACGTATTTGTAGTAGTATTTTTTTTATAAGTGAGACATGTAACTCTCCTGAAATTATTCAACACGTCTTACATACTATACATTATTAAGTCGTATACTGTTACTGAAGGTAGATTTTCTCTCGACGAGTGCCTACAAAAGGTTTTAAAGCGTGTAAAAATTCAACTGCCTCAATACAAGCAAGGAAATTGTCCAAAGGGGTTTAATGTCAAGTATTTTTCATTAAAATTTTAATACTATGGATTTTGCAATTACGCATACCTACCTACTTTACAAAGACCATTCACTGAAAATAAAATATCGCTTCTCAACACTTTGACGTTCCAGCAGGCTCTTGATAAATAACAGCTAAAATTTTTTACACGTACAATGGCATATACTCGTACTTCAGTTAACTATCTTATACGATACGAAACCACGGATCAGGTCATGGAATGGATCTCAATTGAATACAGTCGGGATACATCCGTGTTTCCAATACGACAACTTCACCTGCTGCCTAGTATGGCAAATATTCTAGATCGACTCTCAGATCTAAGCTATTTCGCGACACGAACACGCTCTCATTCATTACTCTTATCTTAAGACCCAAGCGCCCGAAAAGTGCCATAAAACAGTGACTTTTTGAAGCCTACTCCTCGGTAACAGCTAAGTTTATAAGTTTAAAAAAAATATATGTTTATTATAGATTCATGAACATTATCAACATTTAATTTTTTCGTGCTATTAATACTTTTGTCTAATAAAATATTTAGCAATTTCGCAACGTTTTTCCTACTTCTTCGAAACGACTTGGATCTTTAGAAACATTTTTACCCATAAAAATTGGTGGTTAAATATTTCACAAAGAAAATAGATTTAAAGTTCAGTTGCGCGCTTTCCGGGCGCTGCTAGACGCAAATAAAGGCACAGTTATGCATACTGCCGCCTAGGTAGGTGCGAGAGTTGCGTCTATTTAATTTCGTCCAGATGGTTCAAGGGACTATAAGCCTTAAGAAATACGTGCCCTTTCACATTCACAACTAGAGCGATTCAGGTTCCTCGAGATCTATAGACTAGTCTTGTAGACCGAAGACTTGTCTAATGTCTGCCTTGAATAGTGTATGGTAGATACTTAGCGATTATATTACTTTCAAAAATATTTTCTGCTGCATAATTTGTACGAAAACTGTTGTTCAGTGTTAAATTTTATTCCATTCCACGCAGAAAACATGATCAGTAGTTATCATTCTAAAAAACCTCTGGTCTGATGAGACCAACAGCAATAATATGGTTGAATATGACCAAAAGCAATAAAATATCAGTTTAGCTTTTTACATATAAAACAAAGGCATAGACCCCCTCCTATTAATTGTTTATTAAATAAAGCTACGGTTGCTATGGTTTTACAAAATCAATTTATGTTCCTTTTCCATGATAGCCTTGCTCAGTTGCAGTCCGGTGCGCGACTTCCGTCGAACCGTATGCGGCACAGCACCGGCTATGTGACATCACTGGTATCTCTCTCGTGTATCGTACGGACGTGTTATTGTTTCAAACTTTCACCGTGCGAGGCTTTGGTAGTTCAGGGATTATTGTTTTGTTATTTCAGCGTTTCCAAGCAAGAATGGGTGTATTCTGCTGTTTTGTTAGGTACTTTACTATGTGGTATCTCTCTACGAGTAAACACATCATCGAAAAGTTTATAATAACTATTTCGAAATTATTTAGTTTGAGTTTGTAGACCGTCGTCATTGTCTCTCAAACTGATGTGCTAATCTCTGTCTAAAGCTGAAATGTAAGTACTAAGGCGCTGCGCAAACGTAGACACTTTATATAAGGTTAATATTTATTTCTCAAAAAAGTTACTAAAGTAATACATAACATGAGTTCTTCATAGCGTAGTTATGTTTCACTCATCATAATGCATTCAATCCGAAAACATTAGACAAGAAATCAACAACATTCCTGCTCAACTTCTGAGGCACAATTTTATGAATGTTCGAGATTTCTTAAAGAGTGCCAGAGACGCGAGAAGCGACAGTTGAACAAAGATATTTGCAAAAAGTAATTTTCTCATGTATTCAGTTGCTGATTTTGTAAATCAACGCGTAACTCGATTTACCTAAATATATGTTTGTTATTTTTCATTATTCATACTCGAAAAGTAGGTCTGAAGTTGTCGAAAGAGCGGGTTGACAGTAATAATTTTCATCCGTAAGGAGAATCGTTTGCAAATAAACTTTCTTTAAAATAACCTAGATTTGGGAAAAATATAAACGAAAAATAAAATCCTGAATAACTGTGTGTGTGGAATATTATACGTGCAGAAAAATCTACACTATTATATTATATGTGATGAATTAAAGAATCTAAAGTAGTAGTGGAAAACCTTTTATCTCCTAAATCTCTTTTTATAATGTAAATGGAAGAACACTGTAGACTCCACGAATTCTTAGATTACTTCATATTTTGACTCACTTTTTTTAAATGATTATTTGATGATTTTATTGTTCTTTTGAGTACAATATAGACCGGTTTACACTGTTCTTAAATAATACCTATTAATACGGAATATATACCTATTTATATGGAAATATTGTAACTACAACCACTTTTCAAAAAGAGTAACCAAGGAGTTTCTTGCCGGTTCTCTCCATAGGAAACGACCAATTTCGAACCGTGTACTAGCTTCTGACGTTTTATAAGTGCCCATGTAGGCCTATGTGAAATAAAAAACTTTTGACTTTGACTTTGAATCAAAAGAAAGATAATTAAATCATACGACGACTCAGGTTTTTATTTTTGATTTTCTTGTATTCGTAATGAAAAATGTTTACCTTAGGATAAAGCCTTATTTACCTAGTCCCTTGCCACTCTCGGACGCCAAACTCCTTCTTGGGATTAATTAAGTTACTTTCACCCCTAGGTAACAATGTGCTATTTTATGTATCTACAAAAATGCGTATTTTCTGAGACACCGTAGCACCATTCAGTTAATATGCATTGCATATTAACTGAATTGCATTCAGATAATATATGACCACAAAAACAGTGACGATTCTGATACAACTTATTTAACAGTGCAGAAAACAACAGGTATATGAAAAAGCGTACCTGCTACCAGAAACTAATGTAATAAATTCAAATGAATACCTCACATCATTACTCGGCGCTCGGAAAATTAATAACCGTAAATCAGTATATTCAGTGAAGACTAAATAAACAAAGTTCATTTCACTATAGAACAGTTTCCTGCGAGCCAGCAGGTGGGGAATGTTAGACTGAAGGTAAGTAAATGCATACTTCAGCTTTTCCGGCTATTTTATGGCACGGCACAGCATTGTGATATTAGAAGCTACGAGTACGACTAGGCTTTGAATACCCAATGGTAGCTAAATATTTCAAAATGGTTTCAATATGCAAACGATTCATTGAACAATTTGCCTGCTGCGGTCTTCGCATCCGACTATAATTTGGGTGTCTTCAAGGCTGCAGTGAATAGGCTCTTAATAAACTAGTGCGCCTCAGCATCAACGATTCCATCACTGCTTACCATTAGGTGGGTTCAAAGTCAACTACAAGTTTATATCAAATAATTTAAAAAAAAATAGAGGAAAACAAGACAGACAGTTTTGAAAGTCTATATATTGAATGTCATTAATATTTTCATCATAATTTTTGCCGAAAAACGTCAGCACAACGACCGGTCTTGTGCGTTTCGCTTCCATATTATGATTCTTGTGACTCTTATCAGGTCATCAGTCCACCTTGTGGGAGTTCTTCCCACGCTGCATCTTCGGGTACGTGGTCGCCATGCCAGGACCTTTCGGCGCTTTCGAGCATCCGTTCTGTGACCAATACACTTTACTCATGGTCTTACACACTTAAATTTGGAGATTGTTCGGACCTTGGTTCTCCTCTAATTTAATTATTAGGATGTTATTGTTTTGCCGGGTCAATGTTGATTAGGTAAAACAAAGTCTAAAGATATCATGCGTTCTAGTACGATACACTATTGACGAAAAACATATAAAGCAAACATTTAATTTTAAGTGGCTTTGTCTAGCAGCGGGGTCAATTGGCCGCTGATAGTGCAGTTATGACGAGTATTATTGAAAATTTCGTTTTATCTATATTTAACTATCATTAGATTTCAATGCACATTACCACCGCCTTGTTAATTTCACAAAAAAAAGTAATTCGACTATGTATTTGCGTACAATTTAAATAAAACTGGGCAAGTTCGAGACAGACTCATGCAGTGAGGGTTCCGTACAAACCTACATATAAAAACAGTTCAATTCCCGAATTTGAAAAACTTTTTTTTGACAAATCTACATATTCAGTGTTCAGATTTTTTCCTATACTTGTTCTATGAAAACTTGCTTCGTGCCAAATTTCCGGATTGTAGGTCAACGGGAAGTAAGCTATAAAATTTGATTCCCCTGAGATTGTCGAAATACCCGTTTTTTGCGACATTAACACCCGTTTTTTTTCGGTAACTCTGCAGTTTGATTTTTTTATTTCGCTTTATGGGACCGCAGACTTGAGTATATGGTTTTAATTTCAATTTTAGATACTTCCACGCGTTTCTATACAGACAAACACACAGACGGACAACAAAGTGATACAATAAGGGTTTTCTCCTTTTAAAATACGAAACCATAAAAACAGTCTGTATCTCATAAACCTTATAGTAAGTTAGCTTACTATTTGTTAATTGGCTCCAAAGGATGTAATGTAGCATTGATTTATGACATTCAATGAGTCGCAAAAAACGAAACATTGTCTTTAATCAGTTTATTCGATTTGACGGCTGTATTATTTTACGAGGAGATCGCATAAACCATATACCTACGAAATCTAGATTGTTTTCGCTACATACGCTTCAGTCAGTGCTAGGGATCCTGTTTTTGATATCCTCGATTCTGATTTAGATAAAACGTAACACAAAGCTATTTCTTAAGGAACGTTTGTTGAAACTGTAAGTCATAGTATGTTTTGAGTTTCACGTCAGAGGCGAGTAACAGAGTTCAAAGTTAAAATATAAATTATATGATCACAATCGTAACAATTACGTTTAAAGCAGATAGAGTAGTAGTATATACTGCATCCACACATTGGAAATTATGTTATAAATGTCTTAAGGCGTGGGCCAGACAGAAGAGACATTAGACGCAGACGGGGCGTGGACATTTGTCTCTACCGCGTCTAAATGTATAGAAGCGTCGCGACGCAAAACATACAGAAGAGACGGGGCGCGGGCGCAGCGCGTTTACGTCTGCGCCCTTTGTTCAAAACCACGGAACACTGTTTTTACTGTTCCGTGTTCAAAACACACAGGAGAGACGGGGCGCGGACGCGGCGGAGACGAGGACGGGATGCGGCGGGGGTGAAGACGGAGCGTGGGGTGGTATGCCAGCAGCGCCGCGCCCAGCGAGCGGTCTCACTCGCTGACTGCGCGACTGCGTCGCGTCTCCGCCCCGTCTCTTCTATAAAATTTAAAGAGTCGCGTCCGCGTCTCGTCTCCGCCCCGTCCGCGACGAGTCCTAGTCTTACGTCTCTGCTGTGTGGCCCGCACCCAAGGCACGGGGTTAACAAAAAGAGACCATACTGCCACTACATTATGTTGGTAAAATGTATCAATTTCATTTGGCAAGAATATAAAGGTTCATAAAAATGGTAAACACCATACATTATGTGATCACAACGGGGAGGAAATGGCGTCACTTTGACCTGGCGGCGCACGGCGTCGGAAGTAAGGACGGTGACAGATGGGTGCTGTGGCTCTTGGCTTGGCGTGGCGCGTGGCTCGCTCAGTGTAACGTTTGACAGATTAGCTTAAAAAATATTGTTTTTCTGAAGGTCGGTTTAAAAAGGTAATGCTGATTTTTCGAGGTGGAGGTCACAGAAATAAACAGAGACGCGCGATTTGCAAAATATTTTAAAAGTTTTATTTGACTGTAATTAGTAGATGCGGTTTTAAATAAACAAGCATCATTATATCCAATAATATCATATACTATATACTACTGATAAAATCATACAACAAGATATCGTATTGCTTTCAATAACGTATGATTCCAAAAAACACCCCTTATCAAACGACATGAAGAAACACCAGCATAAATAACTACCGTCATAAAAAATCGTTTATTTACTCCATATTCAAATGGTTTCCTCGGTCATGTATCGCTATCTTCACCAATAACTACAATGGATCGCAAAAATTCTGGATCGCTAAAAAAGTGTAAAATGAATTCGGGAAACTGATGTTGTGTTGATACAGGTTACTGAATACAAAAAGAATATGTGGGTTCGCAGTCAAGCATTAGTTTATGTCATAAAATAATACACTTCTAATCTATTTCGAGATTAATCGCATTTTATCTATAAAAATTGAAACTGTTTCATCGATTCTTTTTTTTAGACTTTGTGATTCTTCCACGAGTCCGGAAGACTTCATTAGATTTTGTTATGATGATGAAACACGCTCTAACTCCAAATTAAATGTACATCAGTAGGATTTGCGTCTATGCGTTGTTTGAGTGTGTTGTTTTTGTTTTGACAAGAATAACGAATTCATAGTGTTGAACTTCGAACTTGTTATAATATTAGATAATATAAAAAAAAAAAACTGTCGTCAAGGTTGTAACTTATACAAATGAGACTTATTCTAAGATTTGTAAAATGCATTACTGTTGTGTATTATATACGATGTATATATTTTTCTATGTGATGCGTAATTTTTGCGGCTCAGTGTAGGCATATTCTTTTGTTACGCCTTATCGTTTAGAGGAATTGCTTATCTTGTGGATAACAGAGAGGGAACAATTTGCCAAATGTTCTTCACAAATAGGTTGGGTACTGTTATTGTGCGGCCTCGTGCAGCATGGAGTCTAGTGTATATTGACAGAAGTATAAATATATAAATATATTATTATAAGTGTAAACTTTAAAATGGCCGTTTTTATCTATTTTGATTATTTACTCTAACAATTTAGCTGTAAGATTTTCTAAAAGTAATAAAACTAAAATATAATATAATAAAAATCTTCAACTGACCTGTTATTCTTGATCCATGAAGACAAACAGTCAACTATGATTGTTTCACTACAAGTTTAGATATATGCGAAACAGGATATAAAGTTCCTCAACACTTCTTTTGAAAAGGGAGGACTCTTCAACTGATTAATGATTAAGTATATCTGATTCGGCCAAGTGCCCGTGTTGGTTGATTTCGGGCTATTAATAGTAGTTATATGTTCTGAATGCGTAAAATACTCAATTAAAAAAAAATAGTTTCTATATGGCGACATAGATGTCGCCATATAGAAACTGACTACTGGTACCACTTGTTCTCGACTTTTTGGTACATAACCTGTGGGCACCTACTTATACGAAACAGTATTAATTTCAAAGTTCTCTAAATATACTCATGATAAATGGAATAAATAGATAAATAAGGTCCACACTTCAAACGGCTAAAGAGCTTCTTCAGACACACAGCACCGCCGAATATAATACAAAATTATAATGAAATTTTACCTTTTGCTAACTTATAAGTACTGCCAAGGGTCTCTTACAGACGAGCTGAGGTACAAAGAAGGTCACAAGATCATCTGAAGACTGCTGTTGCTACGATAAAGTGTGACACTTAACTTGAGTGCATGTACCTAGCACTAATCATCCACCATATTGTTAAGATGGAGTTTGTACATACACAGCTGGGCGCTGGCATTTGCCATTGTCTTATGATGTTAATGAAGAGGGCTATCAATGGAGAATTTAATATGGCTTAATCACTACATTGGAAAAAATACACCTGTAGAACTTTTGACTGGAATAAATGTAAATAACTTTCAAAAATGAAATAATCATAACATGTGTGATGCAAAGAATTTTCTTTTTTTACTCTTAATATATCCAGTTATATATTGAAAAAAAAAATTACTGAGACAAATAAACGAAATAATGTAGCACATAATTATAACGTTTAAAAATTAGAATCACGTTCCGTTGATCACATTCATTACTGCGGCTAATGGTCAAAACGAGGACTACATTATTTATTAGGCTTAATATTTAGAAAGCCTTTCCCACAACGTTGTTGACAATGCCATCAGTCAGCATTAGCATAATCAGCCTTATACTGTTCCCAGTGCGGTGACTCCCGGCTTCCTCTCTATGAGAGCAAATGGGCAGGAATCCATCACGCGTTATCGGTCTTGTTCTTCCCTATATTTTTCTTAACCGTATTGTAAAAGTAATTGTGATGATAAATGTACGTTACACAAAGTAAAGGGCTTATCCAGGTTTGAACTCGCAACGTACGTTATTACTTGGGACTGTTATCACTAGACAAGCAGCGATCACTGCTCTTCCAGTGAGCATTATGTAACCTACTAGTAATTGTTCTTAACTTAAATTCATCAATGACAAAAACTGTAACCTTCATGAAAGTACACTAAAAAAGAAATAGGTACTACTCGTAATTGTTTACTAATTATGTGCAAAATAATTAATGTTCTTTTGAATAAAGGCGCCTCACTCCTGAAATCTAAGGTTGAATGGCATTTATTTTAATACAAAGGTAAATCATCAGTTCTGAAATCATATGAACATGATTCGGTTGAGAACGACAAGACAACTGACCTCTCTCGGAAGTATTATTTATGTGACCCAGATCTTTCATCGGCAGTAAACTATGTACAAATAAACAACATAACATTGTGTGTAGTAGTGTTTATTTGTCTCTTGTCCCAGATCCTGTTGTGATTTTGATTCATTCAATTACATTTTTCTAGATATGGAGGCAATTTTTCCAAAATGACTATCGATTTCTTCGAACTGGTCAGAAGCAGGGTTCACAAATGAGGTGCCGTTTCGTTCGTGAAGACTACCCATGATCCATGCTCTTGTCGGCACTCATAAATATTCCTGATTTATGTTTTTCCTTACCGATTTTTGAACAACATTATTTGTTCTAAAAGATCATGCAAATAAATTAATATTGTCTGCATTAAATAACTGAAAACGAGCTTCGTGAAGGAGAGCAGTGTTACAACTTTTTATTTTCAATATAAACAACGATATGCTAGTAAATATTCATAAGTAGGATAAATATTCATATAGCAAGTATTATTATATTTGAAATAAGACATCTTGGTTTCCGTCCTACTTCTCAATCCTTTAGTACGTACTCGTATGATCTTTTGTATTTGTGTACATCAATGCTTTGAATCCTCATATTTCCAACTGAATAATGACAAGCTACCTACGCCCTTTCCACTCCCCCTACATCTATATACATACATGAAATAAGCACGTCTACTCCATTTCCTTTCAGAGGAATTATTTATAGAGTACATGGTATGCCTGATGCGGAATAACCGTTGCAATCATTACTAAACGATTAAATTCTTTTAAAGTAATTTGAGATGAAGAGTTTTTAATTTTAATGTTAACGAATGCAATTGCTTTAAAAAAGTTAAGCTTATGACATCAAATCCTGTTTCTTGAAAGATAAAAATAAGATCAAAATCTTTTTCAATCTTTATCAAGTAAGTACTACATCGATTTTGTAATAAGCGCAATTTGCGTTAACCACGTAATGGTAGAATAAAAGATAAATATAAACAGTTAACATGTGAAGCAACTCGTTTAAGGCTTTGCAGGAGATCTTTATTTCGTTTTGTCCCATTTTCAGCAGCTTTTATACTTTGCGTTGTATCAGGTTGGAGCCGTCAAGGTCGATCGCAATTGACACAGGTAATGTTCAATTGCTGAAAACAGGCGATATTCTTTACTGACATCATTTTAGGTTAGGTTAACTAAACTCCTTGAAACCTCATGTAAGCTGCCATAATACGCTAATCGAATTCACCGAAATGCAAACAGTCAATAATAAATGAGGCTTAGCTTGACAACACATTCTGCAAACCCTTATATAATAAACTAATACACACTTAACTACTTTTTATATTATAAGAAAAAGATAAGAAATAGTAGCTTACATCTCATAGATACGTCTATATTTTGGTTCATTATTTTAAGATGTATCTTTTTTCTAAGAAATGGTCCAGATTACGATGAAACTTTAATAGGAGAAGCCGCGCTTAAGAAGCACCACTATGTCCATGTGAAGGTGATTGACGGCAGGGGCCCCTGACGTCTGCCCTGGTTCCAGCCATGGTCCGGAGCAAAAAGGAATTGGAAGCAGTCACGCCGGTCACCTCCTTCCACAAAGGCGCAGGAGACGGCTGAAACTGTGAAAGTGAAGACACCATCACGCACCAGCGGCCACCACATCATCGACTACGGGAGCCGTATCGTAAGTGCGGGCTTGTAGACAACGAGCTATGGGTAGCTCTCGCCGTGTTATTTATACAGGTTTATTTTTAAAACACTAACAACCCTGCAGGCCTGTATTTTCAACATCATAAACAACAACTTTTGTTGTATGATTTTTTATAAAACATTGAATATTTACCAAAAACAAATCTAGATTACGTTGTTCTATCTATCACATTTCAACTCTGTTTTTTGCTACACCTACCTACGTCTATTTGAAGCGACGTAAGCGCATCAAGCACCTCCGCCGCCCGATTCCAGCTCCCCTCCGCTAATGTACTGCCTCTTGCTTTGCATATCCTTCGTAATATTGAGAAGTTTCAATTTAAATATTTTTATTTTTGAATGAAAATCTGATGAACTAAAATATAAAAACGACTCTGACGACCAGTCGCGGTAGACGCGGACGCCGAGCAATGGGTAGGCCGCCGTCCGGCCGTCCGGTAATTAACCGGACCGAGCCCAGTCGTCAACAGCGCGTAGTAAGTCCACGCACTCCTCAAAGAGATGTTATCAAACCGTAAGAGTCCAGCAGGGCCGATGCTCGCACGCTAGGACCGCGACGAATTTCTGGAAAGGAAACCCTTAGTCCTAGAACGTAAAGGGCAACTGAAGGACACAGGCTAATAGGAAAACAGGACATATCCAAAAGATTTTGTTCATCGCGTGGGCGCTCTTGATTTTGTGACACAAAATGACGTATCGATACTGTATATTCACTCACTCATGTGTACTAAATCTCCCATTGCGCTTACTCAAACGAGTGCCAACATTAATTAATATATGTACGTCAACTTTGGTTACTTATTATTACTGATTTGTGAGATTGTGGGTAAATAATTGGTAAATATACAATATTACATTATTAATTTACTGTTGATTTACTACTCTGTCAAGAAAGTACTGGGAAACTTTGTTAGCTTCCAGCACAAACGGCCTAGTTATAATGTTATGACTGCAGAGGTCGGAGTAGGTAGATTGATTTAAGGTCGTTGACGTCAAACGTAGAGGATAATATGGATATGCCTCCAAAATACCGGACCTTCATATTTATTGTGATGTTTGTTCCGGAATTTTGAAATTAGCATGAATTTGTGTTTAAGGTGAAAAACGTATTAATAATATCAATCTACGCTGCCAGTGTTAGCTAATAGTGAAAGAAATCAGTATATAATTATACATATACAAAAATACCTTGGAATAGTTATACCGTATTTTGTCCCTTACTGTTGAATTAGAAATGACGCTTGACAGTATGAGACAAAACTTAGACAGGGCCTTTTGTTTCTTTATCTCATGTTCATCTATGTTCACAACGTAATAATTGTTTATTGAATTCAATCAATCATTCACGATTTTGTTAGCCTATCTGTATGTTTTTTATTTTATTTTATTCTATAATTCCAATCCCGGAACTTTTTCCGGTACTTCCCGCACATTATGGATAAAATGGCATGTCCATATTATAATATCTTGACGCAAGTATATAAAATCAATCTAGCTACTCCGACCTCTGGATGAGCGAACTTTTCATGATTACAGCTGCGTTCTCTTGTAAACTTGTGCCACGTAAGCGTGTATACATGAATGTATACATCTCGGTAGTGCCAAGTTACAGTCGCATTACAGGCTCACCAAGCTTATCAAAAGGCCGTAGTTTTTTCATCAAAGTAAAAGAGAAAGTATCGGGAGGCTTTGAGGGATTATTGGCAATAACTGGGCTTCGACACGATACCCGCTGTTGCGTTAAACGATCGCTTTTGTTACGAGTTTCGTTAAGTAACTATTGTTAGAACATGCCTTCAAAGGTTAATAAGTAGTTATAAGCTTCTTGAGCTTATGAATTTGAAGTAAAAGTAGGTCAGCTACCTATACTATTAAAATTAGTAACTAACGATATAGGCACTTAACCAGGTGTGAAACAGGGAGTCTCAAATCGGCTAAGCTATTTGATATTTATATGAATAAGCAGATCGATGAACACAGCAGCACTGGCATCGAATGCACTATGGATGGTGTGTTTTTTGACAACATCAGTTACGCTGAAAATGATACACGATACCCGTTGTTAAACAATCGCTTTTGTTAAGAGTGTCGATAAACATCTCTTAGAACAAGGTTTTCATACAAAGTTAATAAGTAGTTGTAATCTACTGAAGCTTATGATTTTAAAGTAGAAGTAAGTTAACTTTAGCTACCAAGGTAATCAAAATTAGTAGTCAACCATCTACCACTTTAGTCATATCTTATAACAACACAATCTGTGAAACTAGCTACCAGCAAATGAGTTACAAGCTTGTGACCGCTACACAAATGTCACAGGCTTAACAATGAGGTCCCTTAGACGCTCATAAGGTATAAATTCCTACATAATATCCTGACTTAAGTGCAAATGACAAGAAATAAAATTCAGATTCTCGTTCAGTTTAAAAAAATAAATATTTGCAACGACATCCAGTAACACCTTCGAAATATACTACGAGCACGTATTTCTTTTAAGAATTGAGACTCATTTTAATCTCACAAAATTCTTCAAGACTACCTACTGAAAGTAATTTTCTGTCTACTCGTGCCTTCGAAATGTTTTAAAGCGTATAAAATTTAACTGTCTCAATACAAATAGGAATATTGTCCAAAAGGTTTCATTTTATATATATATATATATATATTGTAATACTTTGAATGTCGCAGTTACGCATACCTACTTTACAACGACATTCCGTATTTTAAGCGAAGCAGTAAAGTTTGGCAATGTTTCAAGAATTTGTATTATACGAATCCGTTCAAGTGATGCGTGAAATGAAACAAACGGACAGACAGAGTTATTATGGCAATCGGTAATATAAGAATGGATGAACTGAATATGCGAGTCTGTAGTATTTGTACTAGTTAGAATAGTAGCGGCACCAAGTTTATCCCTTTGCATAGTTGCATCCTAGATTCACGACATGGTTACGCACTCCGCAAATGTATGCCTGTAGATTGATGTACTGTTGCAAAGTCCTCGCCTATCGCCTGAACACTAACTGCTATTGATACGAATTCAACTGCGACTAAGCCTCACCATCAGTTACACTTATCGGGTTCCCTCTAAATATTTTGCGAGCAATCTATTGTTCACTTTGTTCAGTGTTCTCGGCTTAGTGACCTGAATGTTTCGTTTCTGATACTGATCCTCCTATCCATATATAATAGAATTGTATTTAGCGCGGGAAATTCGTCGTATCAACACAAATTGAATAAAAATTGTAGGTCCGCTTTGAAGAGATGATATTCAGGAGCCTGGTGATTATAAGTGCTCTTTCTACATTTATTATCTGTTAATCATCACATTAAAAATCTGGAAAAATTCTGGGTTCTTAAAGTAATCGTAAAGATCATTTCATTTTACCCTTGAAACTACTGAATAGTGATCGATCATTGGTTTCAGCAAGTCTTCGCAAAAATAAATAGTTTTGGATTGTGTTTATAGTTTGTTGCTTGTGTGTCATTCATTTATCATCATCAGTTGATGTCACCGAGCGGTCTGTCACGTCAGTCGGTAAAGCACTCTTTTATAATGTGAATATTGATTGTATAGGTAACATGGTTTTCTTAATATTTATGTTATTGTAATAATAACAACTCTTTATTATCTGGCAACTAAGACTCATAGATAAAATAATAGCAATATATTATATTATATTATATTATATTATATTATATTATATTATATTATATTATATTATATTATATTATATTATATTATATTATATTATATTATATTATATTATATTATATTATATTATATTATATTATATTATATTATATTATATTATATTATATTATATTATATATTTTTTATTATTTTATTTTATTATATGTAGTTTGTTTTATTTCATTAAAAAAAAACATCTACCATCATAAGTGCATTATTGTTTTTTTTATCTATAGCTACTATATCATCTGATGTTAAATTATGGTGTAGTTGATGATAGAGCACACGTGAATATTGATTTGATATCATTTTACACGTGTTCTATCTAGGAGTAAAAAATAAGCCCAATAAATAATATACATTTTTAACATGTCTGAAAAAGGCTCGAATTTGGTTTCGGCCGATATTAACCTTTCGAATACCGTAATTAGAGACACAACATAGAAAGACTATGAGAGAGCAAACGCTTAGGGTTTAATTAATCAAGACAGATACTAAAGATCCTGTTTCGATAGAAAATACTATTTAGATCGGACACTACGTACAAACAAACCTTTTAACGTTGGATAAAAAACTACAGCTGGTACACACAGTAGCAAACAAATCGTTGTTCTCTATTTTTCAAAATTGACTGTACAAAGAGCACCCTCCTGTTATTATTTGTTTGATTAAAAACAAATACGGTCAATAAAATTATAGCTTCACAATGGCTTTACAGAAACAGTGCAAGTTCTTTTTCCATGATAGTCTAACTCTAATTTGTATGGCTAGCATAGTTTCTTATAGAGTATCCAGCTATGTGGCACTACTGTTACCTCTTTTGTGTGTTGCACTGACCGGACCTGTGATTGTTTCAAACTTTCATAGCAGGTAAGGGATTATTTTATCCCTAGTTTCCACTTATGAATAGGTAGAATATTCTGTTATTTCTGTCGCTTATTGTAACGTATCTCTCTACGGGTAGATACAACACTTGCAAAAGTTTGATTTAACTATTTTGATTTATTTAGTTTGAGTTTATTGACCGTTGCCCCTGTCGCTAAGTGTTTCGGTTTTAAAGCTGAATGTACATTAGCGTAACATAGACACATACAACTGTAGTTGCTGTGTCTGGTTGCGGCGATTGGACACAGTAACCAGTTGTCTGATATTAACCCAGCACACCACAGCAAATCATAGTCGTGGACACTGATCGCGACTTGTTCGATTACGCAGCACAGTACAATTGTTTGGTTTTTAGTTAACCTATACTGAAAACATTTCGATTGGTAATCTATATGTTTTAGCTACACACAAATACATAGTGTCTTCGTCTGCGCAGGGAGTGGCAAGTGTCATATTGATTATTTGAAAATAAAATACTCACAGGTTTCTTGTATTCAAATCAGAAGTCTTGAAAGTGTCTACGTTTGCGTAATGCATTGAGAGATTGTATGCGGGTTCTGTTCAATGGATTGTGGTGTTTTAATACAAATACAGTTTAAATTAAACTTTTACAGAAATTGTTTAACATTATTTCAGATCATCTCAGATTACAAAACCAGTAAAGAATCTGATACAAATAATAGTGCAGTAAATAAATAGAAGTAGGTGCCAGCTGCCGCAAAATAGCCACCATGAATGAATGAAACCTTATAACGAAATTAATAACAGTAAATCAGTATAATTCATTGTAAGTTAAAAATCTAATTTCACTTTGCTATAGAAAAATGTCTTGGTAGTAAGCTGTTAGATGGTAAATATGCTAATTTTTTAACGCCGTAAGTTATTTTTACCGAATACTACTATATGGAGCTACAAGTACGAGGCTAAATGTCTGTTACTCAATTATAACTGAATAAATAAATAAAAGAAAAAATAAAAAAGCCTTTTATTTCCTAATAATATAGATAGAGATTCTTAGCTATTAATTAATCATTGATAATTTAATATTTGATACTTATTTTTAATAATTTATAATTATAGATTTCTCTTAGGAACCCCTCTCAGGTGAAGGCCTCTTCCAACGATTGCCATCTCTCACGATCTTGGGCGATCTATTGCCATTGCGGTCCAGCTATTTTTTCCTGATCTCATCCTCCCAGCGTGAATAGGGTCTACTTTTTGGACGTTTGCCTAAAGGCCCTCGCCACGATGTTCCTGTTTCTGTCCATCGGTTGTCTTGAAGTCACGCCACATGTCTGGTCCACTTCCATTTCAGTCTTTGTCCCTGTTTTTTCTCATATACGAGTATATGTGTGTCTTACTTTTTGTTTTCTTCTTATATTCAACATACGCTCCATACCCCTTTGACATGTGGTTATTTTGTTTTTTATTCTGTTGGTAAACTACCACGTTTGGCTACCCATATGCTAAACACGGGATAAGACAAGAGCCCATAACTTTATTTTTCAGCTTTATGGGCATATCACTTTTAAATACCTCTTTAAAGCTCCAGTATTTTGACCATGTGTTTTTTAACCTTCTTTCTATTTCGAACTCATTGTCTCTAATAAAACCAATTTGTTTCCTTATGTATGTATATTGTTCAACATATTCTAATGTTTCACAACCTATTATTATGATTTGTTCCGTTTTAATACCACTCATCTAATACCACTGGTATTTGTTTGAACCCTTGTTAATTGTCTATTCCGAATGGATACCATTACTCCAACTAATACTAAATGAAATTCAAGGAGCTAAAGTATAGTCAGCAATAAATGCTATGAATAGGATCTTTAATTGAAATAAAATTCAAAAGAACGTGTTTTTTTTATGGTGGGAAAAAATCATGCATTGACATCCCCCGCTCTTGGGCGGAGCGGGAGATAGTGTCAGACTCTTACTGACTAAAAGACCCACCTCGTTCCTTCTAGCCTTCATACCGGGGCTCGAGCGCCCTTTCGGATAACCCTGGCCCCAGTATCCCCCAAGATGTTGAGGGTTAATTACAGCTTCCTCCTTATGCTTTCATGTGAAACCGTATCAAAAGCTTTTTGATAAGATAAGTAATTGAATATAAGAAAATTGTTCCTACAGACAAACAGTAGAAGGAAGCAAGACATACCAGTTTTCATACTCAATATCGATTTTAATTTTTAGGATCTTATTATTTCACCAGGTCAAAATTAATAGGTAACAGATCTCCACAGTTGTGTACTGGCGCGATGTACTATTGATGAGAAACATAAATATCAAATATTTAATATCAAGCGATTTCGTTTGGCTGTGATGAGTGATCAATAACCGCTGGTTATGTAGTAATAATGTCATTATAAGTATTTCATATTCTTGTTTCTTTTTGCGTACAACTTTGAAAAATTAACAGTTTCATAAGACTAGTAGCTCATTAAAACAAAGACATATGTGCACGTGAACGCAAAATATTAAGTTCTAAACATGAACATAATTACGTAATTGGCTCCAAAGAATGTATCGTAACATTCAGAATGTATGACACCTAATGGGTCGCAGGAGACAAAAAATAATATCCTTAATGTAGTCAATTTGTTCCAATAGAAGAATTATTGTTACTACAATATGGCATAAACTCATAATATATGTATGTACGAGAGCTAGATTGTTTTCGCTACATACGCTTCAGTCGATACTAGGGATTTTGTTTTCGATATTCTTATAAAGATTCTGATTTAGATAAAACGTAAGGCAAACCTATTTCCTCCGGCAAGTTTGTTGAAACTATAAGTCATAGTATGTTATGAGTTTCACGTTAGCTCGTGAAACGACCAATAGAGTTTAAAGTTAACCTGTCAATCGTGATAATGACAGACACAATTGAAAGACAATAGGTGCGCGAACGCCGGCGTTCGCTTGGGGTTTAATGAATTAAACGAGATATTTTAAAAGCATCGTGCTTCTTCAATACTAAGATAGGGATTAGTTTCTAGATTGCTCTTTTACTGTACGCCAAGAAGCTGGTAATCACCAGTACTAAGGCTGCTTGATTTGACTTCTGTTTGATGACAAGTGGGCAAAGCATTCATGAATTTCTACATGTAGAATATCTTAGTAGAAGCGTGAAATCTGGAGCTGTGCTTGCTTGATGACACTTTGTTACATGAGCAAGCATATCTGCTATACTGTGTTCTATAGCGTGTCACTGCTTAACACTTCGGAATACACACACGTGTTGTCATGTTCAAACGCTGATCGTTTTGAGCAAATAGAGTAGTAGGTATCTGCTACGTTCACACTTCGCGAGTTATATACATTATAATACCGAAAGGAGACCTCATTTCCACTACACTTATCATCTTCCTGCCATTGTCTTGTAGTATTTGTGATCGGTGCAACATGTTTTTATCTCCATTCTGTCCCGTCAAGCGTCACGCTATCACTAACTCCCTTTTCTTTGATATCACTCCTCACATAATTCATCCATCTTTTCTTTGGCTTCACTCACCTTTTTAACTACTTTTATGTATACTCCTAGTTTATTTAGAATTATGCATTCTACTGCTACTCTTCATATAACCATACCAAGACTTAAAATTCCCTTTTCAGTCACAGGCAGACTTTCAAAGATCCCCTAATTATTATTCACTTTATTCATTCTTATTATACCATACATGTATTTCAACATTCTCATCTGCTTTACATGTAGTATTTTTTCATTCATATTCTTTGCAGCCCAATATTCTAATCTATACAGTTAAGATAGATCTTATCACGGATTTATAGATTTTAACCTTCAACTTAAGGGGCATCCGTGGTTCACTAGTTGTTCCAGTTGTAGGTCACCATTTCATACATCCCTAGATGATCCGATGTACTAGGTACATCTGCCATGCCATCCCCTTGGACAAGTGACCCGTTGCCACTACATAACCAATCAATCCTACTAAATTAAGTATAATACTAATATATCAATTTTATTTGGCTAGAATACAAAAACTCACACAAAATGGCAAATACCATATATTATATGATCACAATGAGGAGGAAATGGCGTCCCTCTGACTGGGCGGCGCGCGGCGTCGGAAGTGAGGACGGTGACAAATAGGTGTTATGGCTCGTGGCCTCTGTGGCTCCTGGCTCGGTGAAGCGCGTGGCTTGCTCTTTGCGACGCTTGAAAGATTGGCTCCAAAACAACTATTATATTATTGTTTTGAGGATTTAGGCTTGTATGTGAGCTATATATAGCCTCTTTTTTGTTTTGTTATCTGAATTAGAGAACACTGTATACCCCACGAACTCTCAGATTACTTTCGATTAAGAATTGCTTTTTTTTCTATTTTGATTTTTTTTTTGTGTGTCTTTGTGTAGACTGCACACTGTTCTTACTTAAAAAGTGTTAAAGTCATTTATTTCAAATAGCCAAATGTCGGTCCGTCCAAGAAAAGTGAAGCTAAATTGCACGTTCCAAAACGTAGGTCTCTATGGAGAAGAACGTGCAAGAAACTCCATGGACACTCAAGATATTATATCTATAAATGTTGTTACATGAACGACTTTTTTAAAAAGAGTAACCATGGAGTTTCTTGCCGATTCTTCTCCATAGGAAACGACCAATTTAGAACCGTGCACTAGTTTCTGACGTTTTATAAGTGCCCATGTAGGCCTATGTGAAATAAAATATGACTTCTTTGACTTTGAACTGATAATTCAAGCCCCCCCCCCCTTGAATTATCAGTAACAGTAAAAGTAAAAAAATGTAAATATGTAACAGTAAATGTAAAAGTATCGGTAACAGAAATAAATAAAAAGACAATGTTTATGTGTGTGTGAATTTGGAAAACGTTTTTAACATTCAATTTTAGGCAAGATTTGTTGTGACTATAATTTCAAACATCATTCTATTCAAACACCATTATATCTAAGAAAATTGTATTTTTTATTCATTCGCGTAATGTTCTACGCGTGCCTCATGTCAGCAAAATCATAGGGGTCTAGCAGAAATTTCTAAAAGGAAACTCGTAATTCTAAAACGCAAAAGACAACAGAAGGATACAGGTGTGGTTTGAGTCAGTAAAAGTCTAAGATGCTCTCTCGCTTCACCCTGATCCTGAGAAATAAATCATAGAATGAGGAATCACTCAATGATTTTATTTATTTATTTATTTAAAGCTTTATGCACAAAAAAAAACTGTACAAAGGCGGACTTAATACCTTGGGCATTATCTGCCAGTCGACCTTATGTGTGCAGAAACAAAACATGGCAGGTGCAACTTAATAAATAGACAAAACAGAAGAGAAACAAATATATACAATAGTAAATACATACTTAGGTACATACATATAACAAAATGTTGTTTTTTCAAAACAATGCTGTTGTGAAAAAACAAATCCAACCAATTAGCTCGGTGATGATTCTACCAACATCTTGCGAATATGCTCACGTGCCTTCACCTTAAAAGAAAATCGGCTTGTTGCCATCCTGATATTCAGAGGGAGCGCATTCCAAAGAGATATCGCCTGGACGAAAAAGGAAGAGTGGATAATCCCATAGCGGTGTGATGACATCGTAGAAGACGATTATTAGTAGAACGAAGATTTTTATTGTGTCCAGAGCAAAGAAATTGAAGTTCTGAAATCAGATAAGAAGGGGAAGAAGGATTATCCAGAAAAGATAATTCACCTAATTAATTTCGGGTGATTTCACCTCGAAAAAAGTTTTCTCAGTAGGGGCTCCTACTGAGAAAACTTCTTCAATAAGATATCGCTTTACACATTTGCATAACCCATCATCCCCAGAGACAACCCTTATCAAACGACATGAAAAAATAGCAGCATTAAAGAAAACTACCTCCATAAGAAACAGTTTATTTACCATTTACTCCATACTAAAACGGTTTCCCCTGTCATGTTCGCTATCTCCACCGATACTATAACTATGCCGGTTCGTTACGCCCCATCGTTTATCGAAGTTGCCTATCTTGAGGATAACAGAAAGGAAACAATTAACTAAATGCTTTTCACAAATGGACTGGGAAATGTTAGTGCGGCCTTGAGAAGCGTGATGTAGAGTGTATTGCTGTTATAAGACTATCAGAATGGATCAGTATTGTTTTATGGTGAGTAAACGATGGCAAATAAATGTTTGTCTACAACGAGCCATGGAGGCTCAAATCGATAGAAACGGCTGGATTCATTCTCAACAGAAGTACTCATAAAACATTAGCTAACTTGATGTCCAAGCAACGATGTAACATATTATTATTATTATAAAAGCAAGGATTAAATGCTTCTATAGCACAGGTATCGAAGCACACACACACAAATTCGCAAGAGAGGTAAACAAAAATTTATCAAAATGGGTACTACAATTTTATCTAAATAAAAACCCTTTTTTAAAAATAGATGATATCGGTTCAGTAGCCGACTCTGATTTTATTTTCAGAGTGAGCTTTATTTTGTTACAAGTTGTAAAACAATATCTATTGTATGAAATAGAGTTCATTTTGGCGTTCCATGAACTCATTGTCCATGATCCTATGATTAATCGAATAAGTAGACAATCAGTTTACACTTCAAACGGCAAAAGGGTCTCTTTTCATCAGACATAATAACGCCGAATATAAAACCAGACGACGAGGAAATGACACCTTTTGCCAACTTATAATTACTGCCAAGGGCCTCTTACAGACAAGCTGAGATACAATGAAGGTTACAGGAACATCTGAAGAATGCTGTTACTACGACAAAGTGCGACACTTAAGTTTAGTGGAGGTACTTAGCGCGAATCTTCTGCCATATTGTCGAGATGGTTGTTCGTACGCAGATGGGCATTTTTTTTTGTCATTAGAAGATTATGGAGAGGGATGTGGACATTGATACCTATACGTACAATTATGTTAATGACTAAGGAGAATATTGTATGTTGTTGTAACAACAAACCCATGATCCTTTACAAAAAGTATTTTTCCCTAGAAAAGGTAGGTTTAAAAAATCATTCTGTTTTATTTTCTATAAAGAGACCGACAGCAACGAATGCAGCACGTAACGTTTAAAAAATCTAATCACGTTCCATTCATCACGCTCATTACTGCAGCTAATAGGTAAAATGAAGCCTACAATATTTTATTATTATTATTTTTGTCAGCCTGTTATGTCCCATTGCAGACTAAAGGCCTTTTTTCGATTCTTCTACTCTGTCCTTAACTACTTCGGGCCAATTACATTCTTTATTAGGCTTAATAGAGTTCTTATTAATATTTTGAAAGCTTTTTCTACAACGTTGGTTGGAGTAGCTATCAGACTCGTAGAATCGTCCCTAACTGCTTATAGTACTTATGTTTACTACCCTTTGTGAATAAGTAAAAACTGTACCTAAGCTTTATGAACCTGTTAACATTGAAAGTCGTTGAATTTCGCTGAGGGCTAAAAGGGTTAATTGCATTAATAAATATACCTAATAGTTTGGCAGTGAGTTGCCTACCCGTCACAGCTCAGTGCAATATATCGCCTAAGTTAGAATTACTTTTGTTTCCAATTGTATCACAGAAAAACTAGTTAAGGCAATCGCTAGTCGGTGTAATGGAGCGTGATCATAAAGAGTGATTAATCTTTTTAGATATTAGAACCTTGCAGTCTAGTTTTAAAAAGTAGTCGGTATAATTACTATTGGTATAACCTTTATATAATACGTAGAACAACGTTGAAAAAACACATTGTAAACTTAAAAGCTTACATTATGTTTTTTCTCAAAGTAATTAACAAGTAAACACCGATCTACTCTATTAAAAAAAAAGACGAAACCATTAGCGTATAAGATTAGTTAGATATAATAACAAAGTTACTGAATAAATATCATGTACCAATAATAGGCTGGTTCTGAGAAGTATTGAAAGATCCATTTAACTTCAAATTCGGAAATCACAGCAAAGGGAATCACAGATTGTAACATATGTGGAATATTCTGCTATTAAGGTACATTCGAAGCTTACTAAGTAGGATTGTGTTTACTCTAATCAAACCTGAAGCAAATGCGAGCAAATAGTTAATTACAACTTAATTACGCTAAACGTGAAGGCAGTAGGTGGGAGGAGGAGCGGAGTGACTGGCTGAAGTCTACGCCATCAATCACCGCCTCACAGCGAGACGTGTAGATTGAAACAGTGAGCTGTGACCCTGGCGGAACGTGTCAATTTGTTACAGCAATGTCTTTGACCACCATCACTGTTTGTTGTTGGAGTTGCTTCATGAAATGTTCCGCTGAGGAGCTTAAGTTATGTTCAAGTCAAATTTTGTGCTTTTGTTTAGCACTTTATATTTTGATACAAAACTAGTTGTCCCCACTCTGGCTTCACAAGTATTAAATTTGTTTTTCGTTTTCTCGTTTTTTCTTCCATGAAAACCTTTTTCAGATAGCAATAAACACAACGACAAAAGAATTAGTGAAATTGGTCCAGCCGTTCACGCGTGATGACGTAACAACGAGAAATATGGATTAATTTTATACATACTATATTATAATATGAATGTATTCATATAAAAGCGCTTAGAACCTGAAATGTAAGAGCTCAAATTACATTTATTTTTATTACGAAGATCAATCAAGGCCTGAAGTCTAAACTTTTTCCTTTGATAAGAAAACTGAGGTGCGAACACAATTCGAGTAAGAACGACCAGACAAATAGGATTCTCGGAAGTATTACTTATGTGCCCCAGATCTTTCATCAGCAGTAAACCACAAATAAACAAAACTACATAGTATGTAGTACTGTTTATTTGTTTCTTGTCCCAGATTTTGTGATCTTGATTCATCTAATAATATTTCCTCGGATATGAAAGCAATTTTCCCAAATGACGAACGAGTTTGTTTCGACTGGTCAGAAGCAGGCTGTTGTGTGGGTTCAAGGGTGTTTACAAATGAGATGCCATTTGATTTGTGAATACTACCATCCATGCTCTTGGCGCTGCTCACAAATATTCTTAGTTTATACTTTTCCTTACTGCCTTTTTATGCCAGACTATTTGTCTTATTATACTATACAAATAAATATTGGCTGCATTAAAGAACTGAAAGACAAACATACATTTAGGACGCGAATAACAAAAACTGTCAGTAAAGGAAAACTCAATCTACTATTTTTTTTATTATTGAGCATTATTTACGGCAAAACTCACTTTTTATTGTTTTTTTTTTGTTGGATTTAGTTTTTTAAAAGCAAGCTTTTTCTGACGAAAGAATACATTCTAGTTTCTGTCCTACTTTTCAATCCTTTAGATTTGTACTCGTGTGATCTTATATACCTGTGCGCACGTCAATGCTTTGAGTACTCACATTTCCGACTGACATAATGACAGGCTGCCTGCCTCCCCTCCACACCTCCCTCTCCCATGTACATGAAGCGAGCACGTCTATTATGTTTCTCTTTAGAGGAATTACTTCCAGAGTACCTATATGGAATGCTTGGCGCGGAATAATATCAGTATTTGCAAGCGTTATTACGATTAAATTCCTTTAAATTAATTTGAGATAGGGAGTTAGTTTATTTTTTATGTTAACGAACGCTTTTTAACCGACTTCTAATAAAGGAGGAGGTTCTCAATGATGATGGATGTTTGTATTTTTTTTTTATGTATGTTCGCGCATAACTTCGTCGCTTACCAACCGATTTAAAAAATCTTTTTTTGTTGGAAAAGGTATACTTCCACTTGTTCCATACTCACCAAGTTGGGATTTGGTGATGAACTCCTCAAATATTATACTTCTTTTGATATTTTCATCAAAGAATTTCGGAAGTCGGTGTTTCTCGATATTGTTTGTTTCTTATTTAACACCGACTTCCGAAATTCTTTTTTTTGTTAAGATTTTTTTATTTTATACGGTTATGTAAGATTTTGAAACCAAATTCAGTTTCTATAAAGATAAAAATAAAATCAAAACCTCTTTCAGCAAGTACTACATCGAGGTTGTTATAAGCACAATTTGCGTTTACCACGTAATGATAAAATTAATATCAAATAAAGGATAAATATAACCAGTTTACACGTGAAAGCAACTCGTTTGAGGCTTTACAGGAGTTTTTTATATTCGCTTTTTCCCCATTTATAGCACTTTTCACATTTTGCGTTGTATTGGGTTTGTGCCATCGAGGTCGACGCAAACGACACGGGTAATGTTCAATTGCTGGAAATGGACGATATTCTTTACTGTTACTTTTTAGGTAAGTAATAAACATATTTTCTTGAAATCGTAACTTCCATCTTACAGGTATCTATTTTGGTTCATTACTTTGAAACGTACGACAATCACTTAGTCTTATAAAATTAAAAAAAAAGTAATGTAATAAAATAATGCACAAAAAGGAGTGTGAGAAGTACATATTAGTACAGTCAAGCTTGTAATGTAATAGCGATCTTTACTTTTGAAAACCATTTCAAGTGAATTGAAACGTTATTATGAAACTTAACTTCCTCTTTTAAAGAGGAAGTTAATCTTAGTTAGATACTTTACTGTCTAACTAAAACTGGCGCTGTTTTATGGCGCGCTGATGATGACAGTTTGAAACTAGCTTTCTGACTTAGATATAACTTACAATCTTAAGTTCACAATCTTAAAGCTATCGCTATAAGAAATTTCACAACAAACTGAAGACTTGCTTATCCATTGGGTCAACATTTAGCTGACTACTATACGAGGACTTTCTTACTTTTGAAATTCTTGAACAATTCTTTCCTCCCATAGACACTACCGTGTCGAGTCCAAACAAGCACGATCCCCCTCCGCGCCGGAGGTATAACTTAGCGTTAGTTGAAACCGCTCGTGGTTTGTCCCTACAGAGTAACGAGACGCAGGTGTCACCCTCGAGTATTTGTCTATCGGAAAAGTAAACTACGAAGGTTCAGTTTTATTTACGAATAGTTGAAGTTTGGCTACGAATATGGGACGAATATATTCCCAAGAGTACAATGCTGGAATGTTTGAAAGAATTATATATTTCGTGTATTATAGATGTCTTAGAATTTATTTAACAATACTGTAAGGTTAAAGCTTCGTCCTTTTATATCCATAGTCATTTGATAAGCTTACTAACTTCACTACCTAGTTTTACTCAACATTAAGAAACTATTGAGCAGCCTCGCTACAGGTGAGCTGGCAAACGGAACGCGACAGCAGGAAATCCAAGACACCCTGCATACATACCAAGAATATTTGTTTTTAAGATGCGAAACAAAGTGGTGTGCTCGAAATATTATATAGTTTGGATGTAAAGTTGAAATACGATGATAGTTGTTGAACATGTTGAAAAAAAACAAGCCTTGTGACCGCTTTCATCGAAAACGCTGCCAATTGTCTTTAAAATATAATTAAAACAAAACTATGTATGGTAGAATTGTTCCCGTTTCGTAAATCTACAGAAAAATCCAGGATGGTGATTGTCAAAGTGATTGCTCTAGTATGCCAAAAATGTTTTCACTATTTTAAAAAAAATATCAAAGTCAGATAAGAGACTTAAAAAATAAAGAATCAAAGCTCTCCGTTAACATTCAGCAAAGAGAAGAACATTTAAATGAGATTCTGCGGAACAAGTCGGACGGAATATAAAGAAATGTTAGTGGCCTATTGGCGCGGACATAATCCTACTTAGGTTCTTTTAATTATTCCTAGCTAGCAGCGCAAAATAAAACAAAACGTTTAAATTTAGTTAAAATGAAGCATTTTTAGTTTAGGTTTTGAAAGCTCACAAGATTTGTCTTACGTACGCTTCAACTCAACATTTTTCAGAATAAATTTTCACGATAAATTCGGTTTCGTAAGAGAATTAATGGTTGAGAATTAAGCAATATTTTAGCTTAAATACCAATAGTAAATTCTTAAATCCAGTCTGATACTTAAATCACAGGAAAGACTCACAAAGATTAGCTTTATGAGATTCATTTTATTTACGATCAGTGTATCATGCTTGAGATAAAATAATGCCATAAAGAAGGGTCCCTTTTTTAAATATTTTTATTAATTTTGTTATTGCATAGATGAGCATTTTAAAATCGTCAGAAGTTTTTCATGGAAAAGGACTGGCGAGAAAATCGTTATAAAAAAAGTTATAAAGAGTTATTCTTTTAAAAAATGATGCCAAGGTTGGTAAAAAAGTGGCACGACTGTAACATCCTTTTCTCGAAACAGTTCAGGTCATTTTCGAGTCCAATAACTTCGTTGTGTATTAAACTAGAAACCTAAATTTCAATAATCAAGCAGCCCTTAAAACGGTACATTTAAAATTTCATTTAATTTGAACTAGTTGTTTAAAACTGGTCAAAGTTTCTTAATTTTGTTGCAGTTCTAGCAGGCATAGAAGCTTCAAATTTAAGACATGCCATCAAAAACATAACTTGTAAAAAAAAAACAAGGCTTGCTCTCAGTCAAACTCAGTTTTTTCACCATAAAAAGTTATGAGATCCATGTTCCACTTGGCAATCGCATGTATATGACAAGTAATTAAATTAGATTGTTTAGTCCGATTGCCAAGTCAATTTAGGTCATGGAAGTCCCGGAAAGTACGGACTGAATAAATTAACGGACTTTGGTATAAGGTACCTCAATTTTTTTTGCATTGCTTTTACTACATTTCTTTATATAAGTAGTAAGAATATTAAAAAGTACAGGTACGTACTAATCAACATTATACTAAAAAGTACAAAATATAATGTTGATTGCAAAGGAAAATAATATCTATTATCTACTCTGTGGAATGTGTGTGTTGAAGTGTTCTCACATTCGCATAATAAAAAAATGAGAGTTGAAAAAAAAAACATAAAATAAATAATAATAATAATATATTTGTTATAAAAAAATATCAAAATATGTATTAAAAGAAAAATAAAGGAGATAATAATATAATATTCCACAACGCCGTCTAGTCTCAAGCTAAGCAGAGCTTGTGTTATGGGTACTAGACAACTGATAAACATACTTATATAATTCTAAATACATACATATTATAGATAAATTACACCCAGGCACAGAACAAATGATTATGCTCATCAACAAACATTTGTCCTGGGTGGGAATCGAACCCACGACCTCCGGCATAGCAGTCAGGGTCACTAACCACTAGACCAACAGGCCTGTCAAAATATATAAATGACGTGTTTACATATATAAAAACAATATATCATTAACAAAATTAACGTGGCTGTGGCTATGGTCTAAAGATGGAGCAGTTAATTGAAGTTTACACGATAATGCAGATAACGAGCCACCAGGGAAGCAACAAGCGCCGAAGTAGTCATTACCAACAGCGTATCTTCAACATAAACTTTAATCTTATAATGGTTTTTTGATAGGGACACGTTTGATGTGGGTTTTTAACTTTTTCTCGCTAAGTTCTGTAATCGACTTTGGTAACTTGTTACAAAAGCGTATACTGTTTATGAAGAACGACTTGTTTGTCATAGCTAATCTGCATTCGGGTATTGCCATTTTATATTTACTGCGACTATTTTTATTATAAAAATCGCTTATAATAAAATTTTAAAAAAGTCCTAAATTTTTGCGAACGTTTAAAATACTTTTTAGGATATCAAGTAAAGGTAGAGCAAGTTAGAATATGTTTCCTAGGATCCTGCGAGTACTCATTCTTTTCTTTATATGCAATAAATCTATATCTTTTCTATTTAAAAAAAAAGGAAAAGACTAAGACTGGAACCACTAAACCTCTTGACTGAAGAACGCGATGACGTCATCCCATTTACGGGTACTTTTTGCTGTCTGTAAGATAAAAGGTCAAGTGCGAGACGAACTCGCGCACTGAAGGTTCTGATCCGATTGCGAGCATCAGAATATGTGCCGCAAACGGAAAATAATCATCTTTAGAACACAAAAAAATAACTAAAACAACATACGTAGGTAGTCAGTACAAATCTATCTCGCTTTTACCATCAGGCGGGATTGCAGTCAAGTACTAGTTTATTACAGATAAAAAAAAAACAAAGCGGAAGTTATTGGTGATTTCCTAGCTCAAAAAAAATGGTAAAACATATACGGACAAAGCAGTCCATTTCCTCGAAGAGGTTACAAAAGTCAATCATAATGTTGTGAAGTCAAACTAACGATTAGGTACTCAAAATCTGCTTTGAATTAAAAATGTGACCACATTTAGTCGATCCAGATTTTTTCATCGATTTTGTTAAATGCTGAAAAAACAGACAATATAAGTATATATAATTGACGAGATTACTCTTGCTGCCCGATTTGAGAAAATATCGAGAAAATATAAAAATCTACTAAGTCCAAGCATCTCTATTCTTTATTCGAACTACGTAAATGCAAAATATTTGATTTAAAACAAAGGCATAATCTACGAGGAATCCATTAGAGATTCGGCTCACCGCCTGTTTATTGGAATGGAAAAATTAAGGAAAACGGGAAACGCACGGGATCGCACGGAATCGCACCCTCGCTCCGAGGACGGCACAGCGCCGCAGAGGATGGCACCGCGTTTAACTGAACCCGCATTTAAGAGTAATTACTTGCGGCGCAAGTCTAAAGTGCACTTTATATTCGCCCCGAGAATTCGATTTAGCAGGTGACGGTGAATAATTTGTGAAAACCTATTTCATGCTTAGTCGTTAAGAGGTTTATATATTACCATTTCGACTGTGGGGAACCCGTCTCACTCAGGAGTTTCGTTTACCTGTCTGACTTTCGCGATCCAGTTACAGTTACAGAGAGGCGGTCGCTTCACGTGAAATACCGGTATTCAGTTGCAAATGGTCAGATATTGTAAGCCGACTTCGGATATCGATGAGTAAACTGAGTTTTAATAAGCGTTCCTCATGTTAATGACGCAATAGAAACTCATTTCTGATTGGACATAAAGTTGTATACTATGAAAAACTTGACTGCTGCCTTGTGTTTTGAGCGAGGCAAACTTAAATCACCAGGTTATTGTTATCGCGTACATTATCCGCCAATATTTGTTGAATCAGCGAGTGTAGGTAATTCGTTTGCAACTCAGTTCTATTTTTCCCTCAAGGAAAATTATTCAGTAAGTAGTCAAGCCCTCGAAAATATTGAAACCCTTTTCTTTTGATTTGATTCTTTTCCCTTTTATTTATTCAAGCACGTTTTCCCCGTATTCGGATCGTCGCACTAAGTATTCAATTATATTCATATTTAAACATTTTCTAGTTGAGTTTGTAAGTAGGTAATTTATAGTTTCTTAACAAGTAAAGTTTAGACTAACAATAAATAACAAGCTCTCAAAGTGTTCAACGAAGGCAGAACCTTCAACAATGATAAACGTACAAAAAAAAAAGAGAAAAATAATGTAATCAGCTAAATAAGTTGTAAACCTAAAACAACGCACAAACCTTGAGGGCAAAAGGTTCACTCTATGTTTAGTTTAAAAATAATTAAACAGCATGTTTTAAATATTGCAGCCAATTGAAGTCGAACAACAGATAAAAGATAATGTTTGTATAAAAGATAATGTTTGTATAAAAAATATAGATCAGACATATCGATCGACGGAATGTTCTCCCACGTATTCGATATAAATAAACGATCGAGACAACGATCAACATAGCATTTTAAATCAAATTAATCCGTGTAGTCTTTGCGACTGCTTATATTACTTCCATTAAATTAAACGGTACCCTTGACAGAATTATCTGGCTTTTGAATATCCATAACGACAATCTACTCGGATCATTCTCGGAATCTTAAAAGACGGTCACATTGGTCACCCATCCACGGGCCGACCTCAGCAGGTGTGGTTTGACCTTGAGGTTCGTACCGTGTGGCTAGTATTACTTAGCAGAAGTTTTTCTACATTTTCAAACAGGTACAATTTAATCACATCTACCACGATCTGCCGTAACCAATCGATTTTAATCAACCAAAATCCTACTACAAAGCGTAATCTAAAGTTAAATAAAATCTTAGCTGATTTTAATAAATAAAAGCTTTAATAGTAAGTGTATACTTGTGGGGAAATAATGAAAAACAAACAATTCTGAAATAGTAACCCAAACCTTTATTTTCTTTTGTTCTTTCTGCTAGTGTAAACCACAACAATATCCGTTGTGTGATTTGAAAGGAGTTAGCGGATAAATAGAAGAACACAAAAAGCGACTTTGTTTTATGCTATGTTAATACAAAACGTGAGTCTCCTATGTGCTCGCCTTGTTCGACAATGTCATGGTTCTACTGTATGTTTTGAAAGCTATTATTTGTTTTAACGTCTTATTACAGCCCATGAACAAGAAGCAAATTGTGAAGAAACTTGAAGACTTCAGCCTTTGTCGAGTAAATTGGCTTATGTAGGGATGATTACATACTTGAGAACCAACAACTGTTGTCTTCTTGAGGAAAAGTTAGCAGGGAAAATATGTATGTTGGAGCCGTGGAAAAATAAAATATAATTTCGATTATTATTTTTATCTCTCAATGAATTTGAGCCTATTTAAAAATTTGTATATTAATTCATTGACAGAAAATGTAGTACCTACAGACTAATTTGCTATCAATAAAATCAGCAATCAGAAAAGATCATTGATTGAACGCAACCCCTAGAAAGTTTGTAAGGAAGTTTGTTTTTTTTTTACCGTTGTGAAACACCTTGGAACATACGGCGTGTTATGTTATAAGCTGTAATGTAACAAACTTTACGCAAACTTATAATGAAATATTCATAAATTCAATGTTACAGCAGTTGTTGCTACCACAGACACGAGCTTAATTTGATAGTGGAATTTCTGAAAAGCTGTGGAACTAAAGTTCTAGGCCCCGACCCCAAAATATCCATCTAACAATGTTGGCGGCTTCAACTTTTTGCAATTTATGAAAATACCATACTTATTATAAGAATCATCAAACTTTCGAGGCAGTGAGCAGGGCACATTGTTCGATGGAGCCCAAAGGTTCTGAAGTAGTGACCACGTCAACCAATAACCTGATAAAGGTCGTGAAAATCCAATAGATGCGAGACATACAGGAAAGGTCGCTGTGGCAACACTTGCTTCCCCAAGTGCCTATGCCTGTGCCCAATATCGGACGTCCTTTGGCTAAATTTATGATTTGAAGTAATCTCGTCTCCAGTGTAAAATTACATGAAAATATTTTAGTCACAATGTTGATCCTCCACAGCTACATGAGATGTGCATGAAGATGTTTGCCACGTTAGATGCGTGGTACATTTGTTCATCAGCCGGACATAGTGTACAGAACAGTGCAGTACCATGCAAGCAGTGGATGACGCCGCCTACGCTTTCATACAAAGTAAAGTAAACAAAGCAAAGATGTAAGCTGCTCTCATAGAACATATGAATCATACAGCTGCTCTGGAGTAGTACACATGTGAGAGTACCTAATAAAAGTAAATAATCTACTTTATAAAAGAAAACAAATGAAACATCTTGAACGTATATTTCGTTTATTTCATACCGTTCCATATTTGTTCACAATCATATGTGGGAACGAGAACATCTTGGAACACAATGCCGTAATGCTGTAAGGTTTATGGGGATTGTAATAAAACTATATGTAGGTACATTTGGGTTGACTTTTATGCGGAATAGTCGTCATGCTTTGAAAATAAAACGCATTAACTCTGAAAAAAGTGATTTTTTCTGACTAGAAGGGTGTGAATATTGAAATTATGACAAACATCTAGTGAAAATAAGAAGTAAAAGTTACTTAAGAAGATGTTTTGACAAGCTTTGGCGTTACGGCTGAACAACATGCTTTTGGTACTGTATGGGATTCGCATATATACGAAACAAGCAATTTCTCATTCATCATACTGCATCTAATTACAAGCGGCGTTGTCGTACCACACGACATCTACTCATGTGCTAATACGTTAGACTCAAACAACGGATCCCTCGCACAGCAGTGAACCGTTTAGCTCCTGCTAATTAGGTCACAAGCACATGTGTACACACACGAGGAGCTCAGTACCCACCAGCTCGTAGCGTGATCGTGGCCCCCTGAGGATGTTTTCGATATCTGCGTTTGAGATGTAAATGCAGCATGATGTGTACACAGTGTTAGTCTATAATTTAATCACAGTAAAGTTGAGCAAAGCAAAGTAGAGTAAGAGAGCTAGTGATGGTGGTAGCTACGACTCTTCTTTCTGCTCATCCTCTACGTAACTTTGAAAATACCAAACAAATTATACGAAACCTATAAATTACTTGATCTACACGAAATCAACACAATTACAGTGCAGTGGTGGTCCAGAGGTAATATTTAGATTTTGAGCTGTAGGAAACGAGTTCAAACCCAGCCCGGCGTATTACTTAATTAGTAATTTATTTGATCACAATTGCTCTCAAAACGATGAAGGAAAACATCGTGAGGAAACCCGCATGCCCAAGAACCAAAAATTCGAAGATTACTGACATACACATTAGGCTCACGAGGTGGAATATGGCCCATTCCCTCTCTTAGAGAGGCCTGAGTTCCAGGCAGATTATGCTATTTTATTATGATAAACACAATCTGAATCGTATAAGTAGCCCTCAAGTAAGAATTACAAAAGGGATAGACAACTAAAGATACTTATGTTGACCCCATTAATTATAATTAAGACAGAACTACACCTCAAATCATAGAATCCAATGCCTATAGAAGAAGTCTGCCGCTATAATGCTAAAGGGTACACGTGGAGCTTAACGGTTAGTACCGACGGTTGACAAAGTTTTTGTCTTGTGACCATTCATAATAATAACCATTCATACTGTAAATTGAGGTCGGAGCAAACCCTCGTTACCGCGATATCATTTATCAACGATGTTTGTTTACAGTATTGAAAGCACCTCCTCGTTGCCCCAATGTTTCGTTAATGGTAGGTATGTTAGAATTATTTTAAGAGAAATTGATACAATACGTATCTAGTTGTGATCTACAGCAATGGACGTCATGACATACTGTCAGTAATAAATACCAAACACACATGCATGCACATCACATTTTATAATTTGTTTAGTACTGTATAATGTTCTTACAAATTACTGTAACAGCTCGTTCAACGGTAAATCCAAAGATTTAATTATACAAATTAAGCGTTATAGTAAAACTTCAAATTGTTGTGATAAATGGTAATTATTAATAGAGTAATTTTGCATTTTTATTAGCACCCATTTGGAAGACTCATTAGAGACGCGGTGAATATTGGTAGTTCATTATTTATATATACAGCTTGTTCTAAGAAGCACACAATAAGTACTAAGAAAACATTGAATGGATGCCTCTAACGTGAAATTATTTTGAAGTTCATAGTGTTATAATATAAGTAAAAAGTAAGTTTTCCTTTATATCCATGTGTGTACTATATAAATAGTTAAATAAATAAAACCACTGTTGCACTTAGTTCCAAGTGCCAAGCTCTAGGGGTAAGTTGACGGTAGCTTGGACCCAGTTTCCGATAGGGTCCATAACGATACTTCAAGAGTCACATGGTCGATTAACGGAAAGTTGACTGAACGATTGCTCGAATGGAAGTTATTGCGAAACAACCTTTTATTGCCAAACGCTACTTTGACTGAACGATTCACCGCAGTTCAGAGCAGTTCATCGATTAATTTAAACCACAAGCAAACGCCCGCACCACCGAGCGTTCGCTCTCTCATTGTCCTTCTATTGTGTCTCAAATTACGGTATTCGTAAGGTTAATAAATGTTCGGTAAATCGTTTAGTCGATGAAACGTTTGGCGATTAAAGGTTGTTTCAAAATAAATTCTATTTGATCAATCGTTCAGTCGACTTTCCGTTAATTGACCGTGCGACTCTCGAAGTATCGTTACGGACCCTCAAACGAATACCTCTATAACATAGAATTAACTGAAGTTCATAGTGCCATAACATAAGTAAAACCACTGTAGCACTTTAGTTCCACGTGCCAAGCCCTCCGACATTTGCGTTAATTATACGTTATCCCGACGTGAGCGGACGCTGCTGTACCTCCATCACTCTCCCTCCAACTATACACGGTTACTTGTAAATTATTATCCTTATTTGTTAAAGTACCCTCGCTGTGAGCCGTGCAAAATATAAACAAAGACATACATTTATTATCACTATTACACAATTCGTAATTTTACAGAAAATAAGATTATATACCTCGTAGCATGCAGAATTTTTATTCAATGAATATGAAGACACAAAAACATTAAATCGTATACTTACATTCTCCTTGAAATGTCTTTTCTTCATTCATGTCTCCAAAGTATTGTCATCAAAATAAGTTTTCAACCAAGTAACGTTTCTGCGAAGTTATCTTTCTCACAGACACCCACATGTTTCAGTTCATATGTCTCGTTTTATATGTACAAATAGATGAGGTACTATGACTTCACGATTCATCGACTGCTTTCTAGATATATTCGCTATATATATTCGATCAATTCTGAGAAGAGACAGATAACTGAAGAGACTTCACAGAAATCTCAATATTACAACCACGCTTCTTAAGGCCATCAATCAACAGAAATCAATTTTCAACTCCAGCATACTATCAAGTCTTTCGAAGCGAAATGTAATTTTGTTACTAAATCGAGTCTGACCTTATCAAGGTTGCTAGAAATACCAGTGGCGTCTTCAATGAGGCGGTAAAAAACAGGTTTACTTTGAAAGTCTTTGGTCCCTAAATTCAAGTCCCGACCTCATTTGTGTATTGAATAAAAGTTTTTATTTGTTAGCAGCACGTAGCCGTCAATGTCAACTGTCAGGTCCTTTTAACAAAGTTGCGTAAATAAAATATCAGAAAAGTCTTTTTTATTCATTTACCTTTTAGAATATTAGGTTTGTGTATCGAATCAGTTTAATAATAGCTATTTCATTATGATGAACGAAGGAGCAATAAGTGATACTTTGCCCTTGATACCGGAGAAGGGGTGAGTGCGAGAAATCTTTTCAGAACAGACGTAATAAATTTTGATTATACGCTTGTGTTCCCTGGAGGAGTATGCAGAGTTGTGCTCGGTAACTAGAGATGGGGTAACCCGTTGATCTGTGAAATATTACAATATTAAATTGATAACAAGATGATTCAGATGGCTGGCAAAATGTATAGTGTGTTGTTTATATTTTTTTTTTGTTCAACTGAAAGTACCTATTCATACAGCAATACATAAAAATACATTTGACCGGACCGGTTTATTGTGCCACCAATTGGATGCAACTGATTACGAACGTCGAATAAAAGATTCATGAATTAAACACAATGTCATGAACGGGACTCGCCTTTTCGATCACAAATCTCACGAGTAGTAAATACGTGACACGGTTGGCGCAGCGGTTGAGCGATTGACTGCAGTGCTACGCGTCGCGGGTTCGATTCTTGCATGGGATAAATATTTATATAGCCTACAGATAGGTGTTCCGGGTTGATACTGGAGTTATTCCTAGCGTGAGGCAACGGCAAGACTAAAAAATATGATTGCAGGTCGATTTGTGCGGACGTGCGGCCCATCATCCGCGCAGTGTTCCGCGACCTGGACTACCTCCCTCCACTTACCTCCAACCTGCCGTCACCAGTCGCCAGTGATGGTCTTGCTGCCATTAGCGGAAGCCACACTGAACAATGGGTAAGTTTTTATTACTGATATCTGAAGGCTACGGTGCTAGACTACCTGCCTTTGTTCACCATCGAACTGCTGTCATCACAATTTGTCATTGCAGCCAAGTAGGAATAGGTAGGCCGTAGGCTTAGCTAAAGGTGATATCGTTTTAGAGCTGGCAAAACTGCAATAAGATTTTCCCACGTGTATCAAACGACGCTGTTCAACACATTTACATAAACATTTGTTTATAAATTATTTCCAGAAATGACTCAGGGATTATTTTTCATGCGCTTCAGTGAGTTCTGGCTGCCACACTTTTTCGCACGTGAGCAATATATCCTAGATTGCAAGTCTAAATGCGGTACATTTTGACATAATTGAATAAATTTCTATATTAACTTACTGCATTAATATGTAGCCGAATGACGCCGTGATAAATTTTCACATGTATCAAAGGACGCTTTTTAGCACATTTGAAAATAATAGATTAAAATAAAGATAATATTCAGTAAGAATAAGTATTGCGAGAACTAGCGCGAGATTTTTTCATGGATCTAACTGAACTAAGGGAGCTGAGGGTTGCCCGGTGAGTAATGGGAGCTGTCCGGCGACTAATTAGGGTTGCTTGGTGCCCAGCCTGATACGATCAATATAATACATGACGGCGGAAGTGAACGCCAGCACTTTTCTGGTCTAGTGCGAAAAGGTACTGACGCTCGCCAAAAACTTACAAGATTTTTTTTTTTAAACCCTCTCCTATTCTTACCACTTTAAGCATTCAATTTACTGTGTGCAGAAAAGTGCGCAAGCTCGTTCCCATCACAATATATTATTATATTTATTGTATTAGGCCGGGCGCCGCGCAGCCCTTACTAGTCGTTGATCAACCCCAGTGTGTTTATTTCTTCGTAAATGCGTTAAAAGTTTCTTCAAATGCATCAAAATGTATTGCAATCTAGTATATTTTGCACTCGTACGAAAAAGTGTGACAGCCAGTCCCCACTGTAGCGCATGAAAAAAAAATATCCCGAACCATTTCTGAAAATAATTTGTAAACAAATATTATATTTATGAAGTTCTGTTTTTTAGTCAGTAAGAGTCTGACACTATCTCCCGCTCCGCCCAAGAGCGGGGGTTGTCATAAGATGATTTTTCCCATCGAGAAAAAAAAAACAAAAAAGTTCTGTTTATTATTTAAACTAGCTTTTGCCCGCGCGGCTTCGCTCCCGCTCTTCCCTACTTCAGCCTACTATACCCTACTCTACCCTACTATACCCTACTCTACCCTACTCTACTCTACCCTACCCTACTCTACTCTACCCTACCCTACCCTACTCTACCCTACTCTACCCTACTCTACCCTACTCTACTCTACCCTACTCTACCCTACTCTACCCTACTCTACCCTACTCTACCCTACTCTACCCTACTCTACCCTACTCTACCCTACTCTACCCTACTCTACCCTACTCTACCCTACTCTACCCTACTCTATACCCTACTCTACCCTACTCTACCCTACTCTACCCTACTCTACCCTACTCTACCCTACTCTACCCTACTCTACCCTACTCTACCCTACTCTACCCTACTCTACCCTACTCTACCCTACTCTACCCTACTCTACCCTACTCTACCCTACTCTACCCTACTCTACCCTTCTCTACCCTACTCTACCCTACTCTACCCTACTCTACCCTACTCTACCCTACTCTACCCTACTCTACCCTACTCTACCCTACACTACCCTAATTTTCATTTTTTTTTCCCATAAGAACCTTCTCCTCATAATAACGAACACAACAAAAAAAAAATTAGCGAAATCGGTCCAGGCGTTGTTGAGTTATGCGCTTACCAACACATTTTGCGATTCATTTTTATATTATAGATGTAATTGTGTTGAAGACTGTCTCTTGATACACGAAGAAAATTGTCTCTGCAGCACTCGGCGCTATATAATCCGCCTCGGCTGCAATGAATATTTTTCTCTATTTATGTCAAAAGTGAACATATACATATTGATACAAGTGGATGAAGTTTTGAATCTTAAAAAAAATGTAGGCATTAATATTCATAGCAAACTTAATTACAAAACACAAAAGACTACTGAATTACGCGGAGTAAACCTCAAAAACAAAACCTGAATAAAAAGAAAGCGAAGTCGAGACGCAATCCCAAGAATTTTATAGAATAAAATACGTATCCTCGAACAAAACGAATGCGAGGTAACCGTAGATCTATTAGTCAGAGGTAACGGATACTCATAATTCCAACATTAATCTCGCGGCGGAGATATTTTATCTTCCAATAAGTCTGGGGTGGGATTTGTTCCGATCTTTTCCTTCGTTTTCTCAGGTTTTATTTGTTTTGTTAGTGTTAACTTCAATACTCTGGCAGCCAACCGCAGGAATATTCAAAAGTTTTTAAATCATAAGATTTGATAATAATACGATTTGATTTAAGTTATAAAATAATAGGATTTGGACTCTATAAACTGCGTTTTTCAAATGTTTTTTGTAAAACACTAACAACCTTGCAAGAATGTATTAATAACATCAGAAACAACAACTTTTGTTTTATGACTTTTCACAAAACCTAATACAGTTACCAGAAACAAACTTTCAATATTTCGTTTTTCTATCTAACACAGTTCAACTCTGTATTTTGCTGTACCCATGTACGCCTGTCGCGCATGATCCTCGCCTCGCTACCTTTTGCTATTGTACTATCGCTTGCTTCGCGTAGACTTTGTAACATTTAAAACGTTCAAGTTAAATATTTTTAATTTTGTATAAAAAACTGCGTAGGTACCGGAAGACGCAGTGTTGGAAGGCCTCCTACAAGGTGGACCGACGACCTGGTAAAGGTAGCAGGAAACCGATGGATGTGGGACGCACAGGAACGTTCGATGTGGTGACGCTTGGGGGAGGCCTATGTCCAACAGTGGACGTGTGTCGGCTGAAATGATGATGATAAAAATCTGATGAATCAATTTAAGATAAATTTTTAAAAGTCATAGAATAAAACTTATTGTTAATAATATTCTTGACATAGTCCTGAGAGGTTACCAGTGTTTTACAAATGGCCCTGTATGAGGAATGGTACATCAAATTCTAAATCATCAATATCACAAAAGATATTCCTGCAAATGGCATTTTTATAACAATCAACTTTCCTTCGCAGGAATGTCCATTTTATGTAAAGTATAAATAAGAATGAGGTCGAGTGCAGTCCGGTCTATCCGGGTTTTAGTTTCTTCACTTTAGGTCGCGTTGTACGAGGGCCGTAGCGGCTTTCACACCACCCACACCATCTGTCTCTGAAAGCAGATTATTTTTCCCAGTTTATTCAGGGCATCTCCATTAGGGGATTTGATGATCCTAGGCTCGAATGTGATATCACATTGGCAACGCCCGTGTACTCAAAGAGCGCGATGACAATTATACGCGATCGTTTGTTTCGTTTCCGCATGCATACTCTGCACAGAAAACTAAGCGTGATGCCCATTGTGTTTATTTAGCGAACAATGTATGATCATTAATTCTAGGATCTATTTTTAGTTTAAGTGCAATGTGAGGTAGCTACTGAAAGATACCGGTTGATACAAATGCTATTAATACAGTGGTTTCAATAAAAAGGAAAAAGCAATCGCTATTGTTTGCTATTCCTATAAATGTCATACCAAAATAATAGCATCATTTATCATCTCTCCCAAATATTAAATTATATCTAAAGGCACAATCTGGTAGGGTACAAGGCAGGAGTGTACGTGAGGTCGGCTATCGGCTATACAATCGGGTCACTTGGCACTAGTTGTGCGATCAGTCGCAGGCTACGAGTTACGGCGCTTTTCCGCTCCGATGGGTATCGGCGAACTTCGCCTTCAGTTCAAGACTATGTTTGAATGAGCCGTCATTTAGAAAGGGAATTTCGTCTTAAAGACCTAGAAAAGTTAGAAGAGAAAGACAATCTTTAAAAAACAATTTATACTGTTTTTATTCACTTTCTTTTTCCAAACTATTTCTCTTTGAGACGACAGTTAGGATAGTTACAAATTCAACTTCGTAGGAGTGGCACTAGAAGCTTCGAAACTTTCACGTTTTGTTTTTATTTAATATTATAAAATATGTCTATTGATCAAATGACATATACGAGTATAGGAACTTTGTTATTAAAGTGACTCAATGCTGTATGTAGACCTGGATTGTATTTAGGGCACGTAATATCCATAATTCTTGTAGGCGGAAAAATAGGGCATTAAAACACCCATTTGCTTTGCGTAACAATATAAATGTGAATAAAGCGCCGGTTCAAATACACAATACATTACTCTTACTACGTTCTGATGTAAGTATTTCAAATTGTTTTGTTTATGTACACAGACATGAACACTGACGTGTTATTTTTATAACTTGCATTTTATTATTAACCAATAATTATTGCTCTGAAAAACTGGGCAGAAACTTCACGTGTCATCAAAAAAGAGAATCATTCGACCAGACGGGTGTTCTGCTTGGAGTTCCAAAGAGTTTAAACTGTTCGATGGTTGTTGCAAAGCTGTAGCATATTAAGTTTACAAATAACTTTCTGTATGCTGTAAAGTATTTTTAGTGTTATTATAATATATAGTGTAGGTACAGCTGATTAAATTGGTGCTTTCATAAATTCACATGAGGTGTATTTGGCCCTCAACGAAAACATAATATTAAAAGTTTTGAAAAAACATAATATTAAAAGTTTAAAACTCTTACCAACAGACAGAAAAGTATAAATCAGAACGTGCAGCGTTCTTGATTCGAGAGCGCGAGCTGAAGCGGCAGCACGCGGCAAGGGTGTCCCGCGAGCCGCTGCCCAACATCTACCAGCTGTCGTCGCCGCCGCCCAGCTCGCCGCTGCACGCTCAGCCCCTGCCGCGCTGGCGGCTAGACCATGGGCTCATCGTGCGCAGGGACCTCGTACCCAGCATCAAACAGAATGCTGGACGTATGTTATACTTCTTTATGTCACTGTCACGGCAAAACATCATTTTTATTGAACCAGATTTCCTTAAGTTTGAAGATTGTTTACTATAACGGCGAACTAAGACTAGGTGGGCAGGCTGCTACATACTGAGGAATACCTTATTCAAAATTCAATAACATGATGTATTGTACGCTATGTTATATATATTTTTATGAGTATTCTCCAGGACGACTCATTCTTGTGGTTCATCCTCCAAGACTGAGGTGGCTCCTATTTTAACATAGATAACTAAATAAAGTTTGTGTAATATGTTTGAAAGTCTATTATAAGTAAATCTCTTTTCCATTATTCGCGAGTCGTTCCATAACTATTGCAAGTGACACAGTTAACACAGATTCAGCTGGTTCGGACCAGTTCAATATCAATGGCTTGGCACGAGTTGTTTGAACAAGAAAAGTATTAAATTTGATTCTAATCTTTATTGTATAAGTACTTAACAATTTATTCAAGTCCAATTTAATGTATTATTTCTCGTAACATTATTTAAAATGATGAAACAGATGTATTTCACGATTAGATAATATTAATGAGATACGCAAATGTTTTGCTGTTCTGAATAAAACGTTGAGGCTTATTTTAAATTCCGAGTTCTGTTTATCCGGTCCATTGCTGTGTGGTCATTTTGATAGGCTTAAATCAACTTTAAGCATATTTGATTGTTTGTATAGAAACGGAAAACAGATAAATAGTCTGAAATGTTTTCACAAAACTGATCTGTAGTTTCCCGCAGGATTATCTGAATTTCAATTAGAATGCCGCTTATTGCAGCGTGTTACTATACTTCATTATATCAAACCTATGATACAATAAAGTACATCAGCACGTTTTATATTCGAGGATCATTGTAATTTAAACCTTTTGTAAATGTGTTTAAAAGTCACATGACGTTCGTCACCAACTTCGGTATGATGTCACTAAGCTGAGAGAAGTGCTCAAAGCACTTTGCTTACACGCAGACCTCATCTGTTACGTTTTCACTCGAGCGATGAATGAAACAATTAGCAAGTTCCTCATATGAACGCTAAAGCAATGTAATTTCGCTGAAGTAGATTTGGTAATCTCAGTTGAGAACGTAGATTAGTATCCTTTGAGCTCGAATGAAGTGGAACAATTGGATGGTAATTGTAGCTAACAAATTACTGAAAGCATTTTGATACTAAATTCAAAATGATTTCATCAGTTCGATAAGAAATATCACAGAATTAACGGGCATTTTTTTAAGTGCGCAAAATCAAGTGATTTCTTCCGTTTTAGGTGGTGCCAAAGGTAGTGTCAGACTTTTATAGACAAAATCGTATTCAGGTTCCTTCAGTTGCCCTTTGCATTTCAGGTCTACTGTGACCTTTTCAAGGTATCCCTCATCCCTGGCTGGCATCGGCCTTAGCGAGCCCATTTTGGTTACTATCTATACTTATTAATATTATAAAGCGGAAGAGTTTGTTTGTTTGTTTGTTTGTTTGTTTGTTTGAACGCGCTAATCTCTGGAATTACTGATCCGATTTGAATGATTCTTTCAGTGTTGGGTAGTCCATTTATCGAGGAAGGCTATAGGCTATGTTTTATTTTTTTCAAAATTAGGGATCCGTAATAAAATTGCTATTTTGTAACACAAGGTGTAAAATCGAAAACCTATTTTTGCGTGCGCTGCAAAAACTATTGACAATAGAACAAAATGATGTACTACGGGTTTGTAGATCCCATTAAGACCTACAAAAAAGTCCGCGAGAACATATATCTAGCTATCATGGTTTAATCACAATAACCGATTTTGTGTTCAAAATAATTATTGAATCGTCTGAAGAAAAAAAACTACGTTAAATATGTATCGTAATATTAATCTTTATCGAAATTAAGCATTATGTTATCAAGAGTATTTATGTAGAAGTACAATTCTTTTTGTTTCATCTCAATCCGATATTTCGTTTAAAAGTTATCACGTGTGTAAGATGTTAAGAGTTGGTACCTATTAATGAGTTATGGGCCATAGAGCTTTTTATCAACTTAAAATCCTGTAATAATCTTTTTCGAAATATATTTGTTGATGATTGTAAGTATAAGATCTTTGAAGAGTATAATAAATACATTTATGAACGCGGGAATCTTGGGAAATACTGATCTGATATGAAAACTGTTTAGATATTCAATAGTCCATTTATTGAGGGAGGCAATTATAGGCAATATTTTATTTCGGTATTTCCACGGAAACGAGAAAAACGCGGGTGAAACCGCGGGGCACAGCTAGTGGGTCAATAAATGCTGAGATAACTTAAGAAACGCATGGCAACGTGCCGTCTATCCAAGCTTCGTTGACAACCTACCCACGCCTACGGTGGCCAGGAATCACCACTTCTTTACGCTTTCCACTGCTTCCTTCGCTTGCATTATTGCTTCGCAGGAGGTATAGATTCAACTGCCTCGTTTCTTGATGACAATATACTACCCGATGGGAATTAGACTCACCTAGCGAATCAGTATTAGCAACCATTGTCAGGTCAAACCACTTTTGGTTGGTCTACACTGTTCTTACATAATATCTATAATTAATATAGTAACAAAAACCACTTTTGTGTATAGTATTGGTCTACACTGTTCTTACATAATATCTATAATTAATATAGTAACAAAAACCACTTTTTTTTAAAGAGTAACCATAGAGTTTCTTGCCGGTTCTTCTCCATAGAAAACGACTAATTTGGAACCGTGCACTAGCTCCTGACGTTTTATAAGTGCCCATGTAGGCCTATGTGAAATAAAATATTTTGACTTTGACTTATGTTGATAACCTACTAAATTCTTTTCTAACCCAGGTGACGGGAGTCTCTGGATCCAAAACATCCTGAACCGCAGCTCGTGTGACGTGACGACAGTGGAGGTGGTGGGGCACTCGGTCAGTAAGGCGCCGCTCCGGATGATACCCTGTGAGGATACTGAGACCTTGCAGTCGTACAGGTAAGAAAGTCAGTACAACCCAATCCTTTTATCAATGACGTATAGGCCTGTGGATTAAGAATATTTTGTGCTACAACTAACGCAACATAACAACATGGGGTACAGCAAGTGGTGAGGCATTTGTTAGGTCACCCAGCGCTCCGGCTTTTGCAACCTTGTGTTAATGGTGTATAAGTCGTAATTTGTAACATAAACCAAACATCTTTATAATGAGACTAAAAGATAGATATGTTTTGGTATTTTTGAAAAAAATGGCCTAAGAACATTTTCATGTCATAATTTTGAATATTGATTTGTCTATTAAAGAATATTCTGAAATTAATTTCTAATGTTTTGCTAAGTGATAACGTGACGAAGCTTAAGGGTGAGTTGCACCATTTAATTATAACGATAACAAAGCCGTTAACAATTGTCAAATCGTCGAATTGACCAATAGGCGGCCGTTTCACGGCTGGTTATGGTTTGGTTATCGTTATAGTTAAATGGTGCAACTCACCCTAATTTAATCAATCTTTATAATAAAATATAAACGTGATATTTTAACGCAAAATTGAATTTATCATAACTTTCAAACGGCGTAAACATCGTAAGGAAACCCATACAATATACGACCGACGACCGTAATAAAAATAATGCTTCCAATACTTTTATGTGAGTAATACGTCACCATAAAGAATGGGAATGCGCCGCCATTCATTATTTCGCTATGCCATAATATCGGATAAGAGATTTTTACGAGGAGATAAAGCATGACCTTAGACTACAGGTACAGGTGACAGACGAATATCTAGGCTTAATTTAAATTAGGTGAAAATAATAGTAGAAGCATTTATTTGTAATACTTAGAATGAAAACAATGCAAATCCTCGGCGAATGTATTTTAGAACAGATAAATTACAGATATTTCTATAGATGAGAGTATACGATCTACGATTTAAGAGTATTGATCACTCTGGTTCTTTATAAGCTGGTCGATGCCATAAAGTACAACAAAAGCTTGAATTTTTTTTTATTCAGAATCTGATCTTTCTAGTTATAAGTAAAGCAAGTCCTGGCCTCTTGCCAGGATTTGATTTGAACTGGGTTTAGGACATCATAACATTAAATAATAGCTCGAAATAAAATATAATACTCCAATAGCAGCTCAAAAACTTTAATATTCAGAATAGGTGAATAACATTCATTAGCTTCTTTCAAACTTTTAATTGTTTTTATGGAATGGAAAACATTACCAACAAAAAAGTTGTTTCCTTAAATTTACATTTCAGGACAACAATCTTCTTCATAATTTTTTTTTCCAAGGACGTAGGTAACATTTAGGTACTTTATACGAGCAAACGTCCCAAAAGATGATGGATACGTTCCTGATATGTTCCAGTGGCCTCTAGTTGAAAGCCAAAGAGGCGAACACGTCTTTAGGTAACGGAACCGATATCTTGAATGTCGCCATATTTTCCGACACATCAGCTCTATGATTTACTTAGTTGGGCGATCGTTACTTCCATCATTTTTGCCACAGAAGGTTTACTTCTTATGTTCTTTTTAAAAAAATATACACGCACATTCAAATGTTTGGAAGAATGATCAGTGCTAACAATAAAAAATATTAGAATGTTAGCATACACTTTAGTTTGCATAGTTATTCATGATTCACACGCAAATGTGACATAATAATGTACAGAACGTCATCAAGCGTTCACTTCCTTTTATAAAGTATTTTAAAGAGTCAAAAAAGTCAAAAGCATTTATTTCAAATAGACCATTTGCAGGCACTTTTAAATAGTCAAATGTCGGTCAGATCAAGAAAAGTGAAGCTAAATTGCACGTTCCAAAGCGTAGGTCTCTATGGAGAAGAACGTGCAAGAAACTTTAATGTGAGAAAGCAAAAAAGTGAAGTTATAAACCTAAAAATCACTAGAAGGCCTTGCTTGCTTACATAATTATATTATTTAGTCTATCGTTATCGAATCAATACACGCTGACCAGACATAATTAAGAGCGGTCCAGAGATGTCCATGGTGGTTGGTCTCGTTTTACATAGCCTAAGTTGTGGCTAGCTTAACGATGATTTTGTCATTTCACAACCGACCTGCAGTTTAATTATGCATAGTGTACACTCATCGGCAACTCATTATAGGTGACGTGGAGATGCACGTACTGCTGCCACCGTTCTTGCGATTTACTCATCTCCACATCTTGTGCATACCACTGCAGTTCCGTTTTCACATAACGTGGTTGCGCCACAGTGTCGGCGAGGTGGAGACGCACATGCCGCTGCCGCAGCTCTCGCCGCCGCCCCCGGTGCCTCACCTGCCGGACTACATGCTGTGCGTGCCGCCACAGCTTGACTTTATCAACTTTACTGTTGGACAACTACACACGGTAAATAAAAAAATTCATAATCTTCTCTTTACTTATCATTTTTTTTTTTTTTGTATAAAACGTTACTCTAAAATAGGAATAACTCCTGTATCGTGGATGCGTTCATAAACATGTAAACGATCTAGGATACACAAACCGGGAACACTATAGACTATACAAATATTTATTCCATGCGAGAATCGTACCCGTGATACGCAGCGCAGCAGCTAATTAATCAACCACAGCATCAATGTTCTCCTCTCTCCTGTCGCATTTCAATATTTGACTGCTGCGAACATTTGATCAGCAGCTTGACTAACCTAATTTACCTTATTTACTACATTTAATCATTAACATATTGGATGTAGGAGTATCTGTTTATTATAACTAAGATACAAATTGTCATACTTAATCTTATATAGTACTTAACTGCAATAATAATTATCTACGAGTATTTATAACCTGACTACGCGTTGTAGTATTCCTCCACTTCGCTGTTCTGTTTAAATGTGAATAAATGAATTCAAATTTTGTTATCGGGGTAAATTTTTGGCGTTTGCGAGACTAGCAGCATTGTCACGTTTAATGCCAACCCCAATTATTTGTGTACAAAATAAGTAAACCCTCTGACCACGCAGTGTCAATCAATCGGGGAGAAAAAAAGACGACGATGCTTTCGGGCCCATAGCACAAGTATTTTGACTTTTTTTTTTTCGATGGGAAAAATCATCTTATGACAACCCCCGCTCTTGGGCGGAGCGGGAGATAGTGTCAGACTATTACTGACTAAAAACTCATCCCGTTCCTTCAAGCCTTCATACCGGGGCTCGAGCGCCCTTTCGGATAACCCTGACCCCAGTAAGTATTTTGATCCCAATCAGCTCTTAGCTGTAATTCCTAATTAAATTATAGTTTTAGCGTTACTTGAAGACCTCAGCAGGCGCAGTGGCACAGCCCGCTATATTTGGAACATCATATTATAGCACTAGATACAGGTTGCGTCTCACACCAGAGGCCTTACCCGCTTTCCACGACATCGACAGTTCATTATATCATCTGGTCTGTTTTCATCGTCACGGACCAAGTCACTAGGTTCTAATACCACAGGTATACCTGGCAGTTATAAAAGGTCGGACGTATAATATCTTTATTCAAGACTGACTGGTCAGTGGTTGTGCTGGCGCACCATGCCATGCGACCTGTAGTCTTGCAGCAAGCCAGGTCATGGTCAACGAGGCTGCTGACTACTTCACCATAGCAGGATCAATATAAAGCAACATAAAATGCTCAAAATTATAGACAAACGGTGAGCCTAGTAGTATCTATAATGGATAGTGGGAAGTATTTCAAACCAAAAACGACTCCCATTTCACCACAGCCAGCTGAAGCTCGCGCTCAATAGTTTTCCAAGACCTGTTATCCAAGTTATTCAGGCGAAAAATGACGAAGTCGTGGCGCCTCTCCAGCGCGATACTCAAAGAGGTCTCCTTTTACCCTCGCGATGGTGTGGTCTGTAGTTTAGTATATAAAATTATATAAAGGTAAACAAATAATGACTGCAGCATCGAGTTAGATTAAAACCTGCAATTACAGTTGTATGAGAATAAATAAATGCCAGTTTTATAAAGGCATAAAACTGACATTATTGTTTTTTCCTCGTCATACTAATATTGTGTTTTCAACTCTATTACTGTTGAAAATGATTCATCAAAAATTTTAGATGCCAAGTGAAGAGAAAAACATTCTCTATGAATGATAAATTATGCTATTGTATAAAACTTTATGAATTCGTTTCTGTATTAGTTGTTAAGGTTAAACCAAATAAAAGTTTAATTGTTCAGAAAAGTTTTTGATTATTAATTTTAGAGGCCGACCTTTGAAAAGGTCACTTGGCCTAACTGTGGAAAATCTTAGAAGTTAGACGATAAGTCCATAATCAAGTACGATATTAATCCAGTTGGGAATTCTATTTCAAGAGTTATGGCCCCGCGGCCTTCGGCGTGCTAAAGGACACAACAACAAAACAGTTTAACTTGTATCGACCATAATATCCGCCACCGACCAGTTTCAGAGTTACACAATAATTGATTGCTTCAAATTCCTTCCGTTGTTTAAAAGGCAATTTGGGTGGCTGTCATATTTCTAGGTGCCAACAATAATTTCTGTTCCATTTCTGTACAATTGAAATAACTGGGACAACCGGGACTGTAATCCGATCGGTATAATACGCTTTGACAACAATATCCGATGTCAGAGCGCTTTCGTTGAAATAAAAATAAAACAGTTTTAGCTTGTTCCAGATTTTGTTATGATCACACCGTAAGGCTACGTCCACACTGACAGGGGTTTAGCGTCTGGACTTTACTGGCTTATATCTGGTTCATCGTCTCAGAAAGGCGTTAAGAGCACCGTACTATACAACACAAGCTTTCTAGAAGTTTGAGTCCGCTTCGCTATGCGCCGGGTTACTCACTACTTGTCCGTGCCTACGTAGCCTAAAACCAATAATCGAGACCCTCACTGGAGCATTTTTTTTTATTGATAGGCTCGCGTTTGACCATCATCTCACCTGATGGTAGCTATAATTTGGTCGATGATGGATTTTTTTTTGTTGATAGGTTCGCACTTGGCCGCTATCTCACCTGATGGAAAGCGACGATGCGGTCGACGATGGAACGCGCTTACCTAAAAGAAACCTATTCACTCTCGACTTAAAGATTCCCGGGTTGTAGCTATCAGGAAACACAGACTCCGGCAAGGAATTCCACTCCCTAGCCGCACGCACAATGAATGTGTTCCTAAAACGTTTTGTGCGTGTTGGTGGGATATCCACCATATACCGGTGGCGCATAGCCGTACGTCTGGTAGTCCGATGATGAAACGGGCTATGCGGAATTAGGTTATGCAATTCCGACGCACACTCCCCGAAATGCAACCGGTAGAAAACCGACAAGCTAGCAACTCTGCGTCGATGCTCAAGACTTTGAAGCCTCGACTCGACGAGTGTATCATCGCCAATTATCCTTCTGGCTCGCCTCTCAATTGCCTCAAGTGCATCAAGCTGGTATCGGGCAGATCCGTCCCAAAGATGAGAGCAATACTCCATACACGATCGAACTTGCGCTTGATAAAGTTTGAGCAGCTGTTCCGGCGTGAAGTACTGTCTCACCTTTGCGAGAACTCCCAGCTTTTTTGCAGCCAGTTGAGCCTTTGCTTCGATGTATGGCCCAAAGTTGAGTGTTGATGTCAGCGTAACACCAAGAAGGTCAAGATGGTCGGTTATCGGCACGGTTACACCCCGGAAAGTTGGAGCAGGACTGAATTGGCTCCTTTTAGCGGAAAATAGACACGCCTGGGTTTTTGCAGCGTTGAACTTGACCAAATTGGCATCGCCCCATTTGGAGACTGCCTCCAAGGACAAGTTCAAGCGCTCAACCATAGCCTCTTGAAGAGACTGCATCTGTGACCCACTAGCTCGCGCACTGGATATGTAACTCTCAGCAATAGTGCTGTCGTCTGCATACCCAAAGGTACCGGGCTTAAGCAGATCGTTTATGTGCAGCAAGAATAATGTTGCCGTTTATGCCGGGGTCCCTCAGGGGTCAGTACTCTGACCCCTGAGGGACCCCGGCATTAATAGCCATTTGATCAGACGAGCAGCCATCGATAACCACTCGGATGGACCGGTTATTCAGGAAGTCTGCGATCCAAGCACACAATCCAGCGGGTAAACCGAAAGAAGGAAGCTTACTAATAAGGCCTTCGTGCCAAACCCTATCGAAAGCCTTCGAAATATCGAGGGAAACGGCAAGCGCTTCCCCGTGCTTCTCGATGGCCTCACTCCAGATGTGGATGGCATACGCTAGAAGATCTCCAGTTGACCGATTTCGGCGAAAGCCGTATTGACGGTCACTGAGAATATCATTAGCTTCTAGGTATGCCAGGAGCTTAGTGTTGAGTACACGTTCCATAGTCTTACAGAGAATGGACGTTACTGAGATTGGTCGATAGTTAGCTGGGTTAGCACGGCTCCCTTTCTTGGGCACGGGCTGGACATTAGCTTGCTTCCATGCCATCGGCACTTTTCCAGCCTCAAATGAAAGCCTAAATAGGCGTGTCAGGATCGGAGACAGTTCAGGCGCACACGTTCTCAGAACAATTGCTGGTATCCCGTCCGGACCGCCAGCCTTGTTCACGTCAAGGTTACGCAGCACCCTACGGACGTCCTTCTGATGGATGCGGATATCTGACATACTCGCATCGCAACCATCAGGATGAGCAGGGGGCCGCGCGTTTCGTGGGTCTAGACGCGAAGATTCCGCAAAGAGTGAAGCAAACAAATTTGCTTTCTCCTCAGCGACAGTGCCAGCGACCCGTCGGGTTTCAGCAGTGGCGGTAGTGAGGGGCGGCAGAAGTTCGATTCAACCGACTTAGCCAGGGACCAAAACGCTTTACTACCCGCAGGGTATGAAGCTAGTTTGTTCCCGATGCGGCTAATGTGGTCGAAACGAGACCTCCGCATCACCTTCTTGCAAGACTTGGCAGCTCTGTTGAAGGCTCTCTTCTTCTGGCTTACGTCATTCGTCTTGCGCATACAAGCGTCGGCCCATGCCTGATATGCTGCGTGCTTGAGCGCGTTAGCGCGGCCACACTCCGCACCAAACCAAGGGTGAGCCCGGCCAGACATGGTTACGTCGGAGAATGGAATATAGTACTCCATCCCCCGCCGCAAAACATCCGTCACAGCATCTGCGCACGACGATGGATCTCCCGAAGAAAAGCAAGTAGGCTGCCAAGGATAACATGCGAAGAAAGATCGCATGCCATCCCAATCTGCTGACCTGTATCGCCAAACCCGCCTGGTGCCTCTAGGGCTGGGATCGGGCGGAGAGTAGATTGATACAGATTTCACCAGACAGTGGTCGGAACTACCTAACGGTGATGATATTGCCACTGAATAGCGGTCTGGATTTGTTGTCAGCAGAAGGTCTAAGCAATTGGCCGTGTGCGAATCAACGTCCGGCACCCTTGTTGCTCCCTGGACCAGCTGGGTGAGATTTAACGCTAGCGCAAGCTTTCGCGTCTCTCGACCAGCATGGTCTGTGCACTGGTATGGGAAGAGCTACTCTTGATGGTGTGCATTAAAATCCCCCAGTAACACCAATTGTGCAGAAGGGTACCTCTGCTGAGCCGCATCCGCCGCCTCACTAAGGTACTGTATGAGCCCGGTCGTCTCCTGATCGCCACTGTGCGAACGGTAGACACAAGCATAGATAATTTTATCCATGCCTGTGTCCACCAGAGCCCAAAGCGTTGAGAACCTGGAATCTTCAAGGTTGCGGAGACGCCGATAGTAGATGTCGTCCCGGGCGTACAAACACACTCCAGCGTGCGGTTTAAAATTGTGCTCCAGGGTAAACTCTGGGTAAGACAGGTACGACACATCTGACGGTTTTCGTATCTGCGTCTCCGAAAGAAAAAAGAGAGATGGTTTTTCAGTCTCCAGGTGATGATGGACGGATGCGAGATTGGAGTGCAGCCCTCTAATATTGCAGAGGTGCACTTTAAGTGAGAGGGAGTGCAGCCGCTGTTTGACATATCTCTTTTTATTATTATTCCTTGTCATATTGAGAGTGAGGTAGGAGAAGAGAAGGAAGTAAAATGGAGTCCCATGCAGCTAACCTTCAGTCATGTACTGGCAGGACAGCATCATTGGGATACTAGTCTGGAGACTGCGGAGACGCCCGAGCCCTCCCGGAAATGACCATCGGGCCCTCTCATCTGGTCGCCAACCAGCACGATGGTGCATTCCGTAATTTTGCGCTAGTTGGCGGGGCAGCCTTTCATGTGTGGCTGGCACATTACTTGGGCCCCCAACTAACTGCGGTCGGCCAGCGGTGCACCGTGCCTCGGATCCCGCTACCCTCCACGACTAGTCTCCCGATACGTCGATACCAGCACGAGTCTGGCTGGTCTGCAAGCATTGGAACTACCACTTTGACCCAACTCCTCTGAATCGGCTACACCGGGCATCGTACCGAAACACGGCTAGGCCGCTTGACGGTACGTCTTTGCCCAGTGGGTGGTCACAAGCCGTCGGTCGAAACCTACCACCAGTTAGTGTCACCTGATTAGCACCACCCGGGGACCACGTGTAGGGCCTAGCAATGGGTATCCTCCTACGGACGCGGGTGACTCAGCCCCCAAAAGGATCACGCTTGCATAAAAGTAACCTATTGACTCTTGACTTAAAGAACCCTAAGTTGTAGCTATCAGGAAACACAGACTCCGGCAGGGAATTCCACTCTTTGGCTGTACGCACAATAAATGTGTTGCAATAAATAACAATAAACGTGAAGTTGTTCACATAACTTGAAACTATTTTCACATTTTAGTCTTGTTCATTTGCCTTCTGCAGCAAGGTCTTCGCCTAGTCAACGTGTCAAAATACGAGATCCGCCTCTCTGTACGCCCCCCGAAGCGCCCAGAGTTAGACGTGGAGATCAGCGGGCCGCGAGGGCTGACGGTGACGTCGGGGGCGGCCGCCGAGTTCCGGGTCCACTTCCGACCATGCGACGTCAGGGCTGTCAGGGATAGGCTGTACATCCGCGTCTCCATCGGCCGGAACTTCTTGGTGCCAATAGCTTGTTATATGCAGCCGCCGGTCTTGGATGGTAAGTACGATTTGTTCAATTGGATGATATACATAATATGTACGTCTTTCTACATGGTCCATATTTGTATGGTTTAGTAAACCAATGATCGGTCTGTAGTCGACTGCAAATTGTAGAAACCACCACTCACCATTATTTCCTGCCCTTGTTTCATGTTACTTGGGATTGACGCAGTACGATTTTTCCTTCTATTACATTTTATTCTATTAGCCGTCATTCTATATAGAAATACCTATTGAAAATGGCACCCTAGGGGCACACACTGATATTAATTGATATTTTTACACCACCTGCTCGATAATGTCGTTTTATACGTCGTAAAAACCTCACTTATAGCATGTCATTCTATCCCTAGGGAATAATGAGATTTGAATTTGGAACATCAAAAATCGTCAACATTGTGAATTAAATTAATGTAAGTGCATCGAACAAATTGACTCGAAATTCAAACTGGCCACTGACAAAAAAAGAAAATAGAACAAAACGTGCTTAGTGACGGGAGCATTATAGAAAATTGAAACTATAGAATCTTGGAGTTGTGAATTTTGTTTGTTTGATGAACTTGTAAATATAATTATTTCTCTAATATATATGTTTTGGTCGACCAAATTGTCTTTTAATTATCTCACAGATGGCGTGAAAAGTAGAGTATGCAATACAGGGATAACGTTGTCTTTGTCTTGGGCGGTTTGAATTCCTCACTTCACTCAGGTTTCTTTATTAACTCTTTCGCGATGCTTGGGAGTTAATAAATCTCTCACTATCGTTCGGGATTAAAATCAGTAAACTTCGTTTCTAAAGAAAGCGTTTATGTAATCTTTACTCTTTTTGGACAAAACGCTCCATGTTTTCTTTCATAATAAATCATAGTAAATATTTACTAAAGATCCCTCCTACTTATAACCATTTCGCATAAGTAATTATTTATCGTTTGTCACGAACTGAAATTTATATTATTGAAGTTTATGTTTACCTGCGATCTAATGAAGATTTGGCAAAGGGAAAACTCTTGAGTCATCAAACTAAATATCCGAATTATTTTGTAATTTTTAGTGCGTGATAAAAAAAGGTTTTTTTAGTTTTTAAACTATTATTTTTATTTTATACTTTTTATTCTTCTTATTATTCAAACTTAATTTACTACTTACTAATTTAAAATATTAATGGGGATTTTAAGATATTTATTATTATCAACCTTAGCAAAATTCACAGTTTTACGCATCCAAATTTTAAATTGCAAACTTTTTCTAAAACTTTGGATTTAGCAAAAGTGCCGTATTAACATTTCGCCAGCTTGGGACAGCCAGCTGTTGGATTTAGGTCACGTGTTATTTTTTTCGTATCCCATTCAGCAAACCCTTTCATTTAATACCCATATCATGGGAGTGTATTGCAAATAGCCATTCAATCCGCCATCTTGGATGTCCGCTATGTTGGATTTAAGTCATGTGACTATTTTTTCACATTCCTGACAGCAAACCCTTTCATTTAATACCCATATCATGGGGGTGTATTTCAAATAGTTAATCCGCCATCTTAGATGTCCGCCATGTTGTATTTAAGTCACGTGACTATTGTTTTCGTATTCCTATATAGGGTATCAAATGAAAGGGGTTGCTGTCAACCCCTTTCATTTGATACCCCTATCATGCGTGACGCGCGACGAGTAACAGGACAGAATAGAAGAAAAAAACGTGTTGCGCCGACCCTAAATAAAACGGGACTAGGGCAAGAAGAAGAAGTAGAAGACACTAGGGGTGAAAGTAACTCATTTCGTCCCGAGAAGGAGTTGGCGGCCGAGCGAAGCGAGGTTGCTAATTCGAGGGATTAAATGGGTTACTTTCACCCCGAGGTAAACACTATGCTTTTCATTACGAGTACGAGGAAACTAAAAGTAAAGTAAAAAGTTTGTAAAACCTGAGTCGTCGTACCTATGATTTTAAGTAGGTATCTTTCTTCTGATTTAGGCGGTAAAAGATATTCCACTACTACTTTAGCCTATTTTCTTATGAAATTAGGCGTTAATCACTATTTCAATCTGATAAACATGACGTGTTATTACAAATCTCTGTTGTACGGAAATGTAAACAAAACTCGAAAAAACCAACGGCTGATTGCCACTTTTCCGCCATTTTGTTTCTTTTTTTTCTGCGGCCGGCCAGCTATTCAGCCTTATTAATGAAAAATTTGGAATTAATTGTAATCTTTTAAAAATAACGTATTTTAAAGAAATAGTTAAAATATAACATAATTTAATTATTACTTGTCTTTAAGTTATTTCAATTTTATATCGCCCTGCGATTGACTGGCTGTATGGAAAATTGGAACATAGTTCAATAGAAATGTGAAGACTGAAGATAGAACTAGTTTTTTTTTTATTAATTTGACAGCTGTCAGTTGTAAAGTGAAACTCCCTAGGGATGAAAAGTATCACTTTCAGCCCGCTCCTCAAGCAACTTCAGACCTACTTTCAGAGTATGAGTAATGAAAAATAGTTATTTGTTATACAAGAGTGCAAAGTTGATTTTTAACCGCGTGCTCAATTATGATGACCAAGCAAGCGAAGGATTCAAAAATTAGAATCCTGAGCGTTAGCGACAGCCCCACCAACTGTGTTCCCACGTTATCGTCATGGTGGGGCTTGCGTGTCTCAGTGACCTTGAACGCTATGCCGGTAGAGCTACTTATGCACGCGATGTTCTAAATTCAATTTACTTTATCTCTTTAAATAATAAAAACGGCTTTTGCTCTCAGATATCGAAGACAAAAATAAAGTTTCTGAGATGGTGGGATGAAAAAATAATTATGAAATAAAGCTTTTGTTATGTAGTATTGATCCCCAACGTAACGTCGTCGGTGTTGTCGTGCACACCGTGCGAGGCGAGGACGTGCCCGACGCGCCTGAGCTGCGACGTGCTGGAGCTGGGCTCGCGCCTGCTCGGCGACGTGCACTGCGCGCGCGTGCTGCTGCACTGCGACGCCGAACACGCTTCTTTCTTCATGCTCACCGAGGACGCCTGGTTCTCGCTTAATCTGGATGTGAGTGGAACTTCTTTATCTGCCTAGGCTTTTCTCAATTTTGTTGGGATCAATATCAAAGTTTAATTAAATGCAGTACCAATGTTTTTGAAAACATAACTCATACTGGCCTCGGCAACATAATTGATAGGTAATCAACTACTGAGGTTACGAGCCAGCGTACTCGTAGAAGCCTAACCGAAACTTAGGTCCTTAGGTTTATCAACACGGGAACAGAAAACACCATACCAAGTCATTACATTTTAATATACATCAAACACATGCATTTGTTTACTTTTTGGGTTTTAGATTTGCGTGTTATCAAATCTAAGCTGTATCTGTTGAGAGAAACTGGATCCAGCAATACAGGTTATTCAAGTACAGAATCCAGTATCATAATAAATAATGTAATAATTTTAATGAAAATAAATAAAACACTAAACTTCCATCTCCATCACCACCGTCAGCTGATAGTGACGAAACTGAGTTCTGTAGGTTGATAAAATAGATCACTATCATCAATCTGTCGAACTTGATTGTGGTTGATTTAGCATGTCTTCTTCCGTAACCTGTCGTATCAACCATTATCCTATCTATGGCACAGAACTGACTTCATTAATTAACAAAACTTTTTGTTGTTTGTCTTCTTTATCAAAGTCGACATAATAGAATGTCATTACGGTTTTCTTGAAAATCTTTTTATTCGAGACAGATTTTGACATAATCAGGTTAATTGGAAAACAAACTCTCTGTTGCCATAATAGAAATAAAGTTTATTCATTAATATTTTCACTGCAAAAAATAGAAAAAGTTTCAAATTAATTAAAACAATTAATACAAGCAATACGGAACCAGTGAAATAAAACAAAGCGAACGAAGCTAAGAATAAAGTTTCAGTACGTTTCACTTAAGGTTAAGGTTCCTTTGCCGTGATGTTGGCTCCCCTGTCTGTCTACAGAAAAAACAAGGGAAAAATGAAAAGAGCTGCCTACTCTACCAAAATTTTTGCACGAAATGTATAACTAAAATGATTTTAACGGTAGTCGCACCACTTTATGGAGAATAAATAAAATCCCATTCCCCTCAGTGGGATTTTATTTAAAAAAAGCAAGTCTAAAAGGAAGTTGTTGGATGGAGAGGTACGATATTGTAGTGTGGCTTTTTTGGTATTTGAATGAAAGAATTGCAGGACAATCTAAATGGAGCCCAACGTTTTATGCTTTATTCAAAAATAGTCTTTACAGTTTCCAAAAGAAATAAAAAAGAAATTATTAGGCAATTGTTAAAAGTAACGAAATATTACGTAATTTCATTGCTAAAAATATAGCAACACTGTTTTTCCGCATTGTCAACAGTACGGCAAAGGAACCTCTTAAGTGAAACGCACTGTACTTTGTTTTCGTAAACAAATGACAGGAGAATTCCAGAGCCAGTGTTACAGACAAATAAAACCAAAAGACTTTACCTCATTAAAATGCACATGCGTCGTAGTCAGCATTGTTACTTGTTAAGAGCGGCTGTTTCTGCTCTACTTTCTGCAAACATTACATCCTACCCTAAACAAACTGCTTAGTTCTCATTGTAAATAAATATTGTTGGAATTTTATACAACACAATGGGTTAACTTTACAATTCTATTCCGTGTTTACAGACACATTTTCAGAGTTCCATGCTAAAATGGTCATAGAGGAATCTTTTTTCTTGTGGAGTAAAATCATCAAATATCTTCTCTCACTCTGGATGGAGCTCAGGCAGTGTTAGACTTTCACTGACTAAAACCTACCCGTGTATCTTCAGGAGCTCTTTCTACTCCAGGACAGCGGTGATTGTTGACTGGAAGCAAGTTAACGGGCATCCCATGCTCAAAAAAGGCAGTTTGGCTAACTTCTGATCAATCGCTGTGACGTCCATTTTCTATAAAAATATGAAAGTGCACCAAATAGTAAATTACTGGCATTTTTAGAAGCGACAGAGTTTTTGTGGAAACCAGGATTTGGACGGACTAAGTGAAGAATGTCAGAATATGTTTGTGTATGAAATTCACATCTGTGCCCCTCACCAGCTCGAAAGCTTTTTGGTCAACCTACAAGTGTATGTGATTGGATGGTAGACTTTCTGAGAAATTATTCCATCTGAGTAGGGCGAAATTTTAATCTACATATCGAGTTAATGACTCACCTGGTTTCCAAAAACTTCACGCCGAAACAGCTACTCAAATATCAACCAAATATTCAATCGTCCTTGGATTATTGCTCTCACCTTTTGCCAGACATCAGCTAAATGCACTTGAAGCTATTGAAAAACGAAGCATCACTAGCGAAACTGCAAAGAAGCACTCGTCGAGTCAAAGCTTCAAAGAATTGAACATCGAGGCCGAAATGCTAGCCTGACGGTTTTCTATTGGTTGCGTTTCGGGGCGTTGGAAATGCGTAGTTTAATTCAGTGTTCCATCATCGGTCCACTAGACACGCGACCATGTATCACCAGTAATAGGTACTCACAAAGCTTTTTGGGAACACATTCGTTATACGTACAGTTAAGGAGTGGAATTCCCTGCCAGAGTCTGTGTTTCCTGATAGCTATAACTTAGGGTTTTTTAATCATCAAGAGTGAATAGATTGCTTCTAGGCAACCCTATTCTATCGTCGGCCACATCATCGCTTACCATCAGATGAGATTGTGGTCAAACGCGAGCCTATCCATTATAAAAAAAAAAAAATCGCCGTGCCCTCGTGGAGATGATCGGCGGCGGCAATGTCTCGCGCCAGGCCTTGGTACAGGATATGGTCCAAAGCGAGGAGGAGTGGCAGGCGGTCGCCTCCTTCTGCGAAACAGTAATGCTAGCAAAGGAGGCAGTTGGCTGCATCAAGCAACGGCGGTCACAGCGCCCCAGCTGCCACCAGGATTCCGATCCCGATTTCGGGCCACCGTAGGCGCGGGTCCACCACCGTAGCTCCGTGTGCTCGCTGTCCGACCGTCCAGTAAATGTTCGGACTGAGCCATAGTTGTCGAGGGCGCGCACTGTTCCCGTGCGCCTCAATGAGTTGCCAGCAACAGCAGGGGCCCAGCTGAGTCGAAGCCTACTGGGGCCAGGATTAGCTCCTATCGGTATGTATAAAAGGCAAGAAGGAGCGGGGTGAGTTTTTTAGTCAGTAAGAGTCTGACACTATCTTCCGCTCAGGCAAGGTGTATTATTTGTATGATTATTACCCAATAAAAAAAAACACGTTTAACTTTAAAGGTTTATTATTTTTGCCGTGTCTTACGATACCAACACGTTGACGGTGGCTGGTCAAATTGTGGTGTGGGCAAAGTGATGGAGTGGCCCTGGGCACAGTGCGTGTTTATTACCAGCATTATTAGAGTTGTGTGTTATGGTTGCAGTGTCTCACAAAGCGTGGTTCGGTGACAGCTGGTTCGTTCGTACTGTGGCCGGCGTGGTGGGGCGGGGGCGGTGTGGTGCGTGGGTGTGCGTGGTGCAAGGCAGGCAGCGTGGGGCTGCACGCGGCGGCGCTGCGCGTTGTGTCCTCCACGGCTGTCGTCCGACATCTGAACATTATCGCCGACTCATTGCTCTTTGGACCAGAGCATCTTACTATTGTGGTAAGGCTTGGTTACGATCACTCTAATTTTATAAAGGCGAACGTCAATCTATATAAAAATTAATCCCTATTTCCGTTGGTCACGCCATCACGCGTGAACGGCTGCACCGATTTCGCTAATTCTTTTTTTGTTAAGTTTGTTATTGTACGGATAAGGTTCTTATGGAAAGAAATCAAAATTAGGGTAGTGTAGGGTAGTATAAGGTAGAGTAGGGTGGAGCAGGGAAGAGCGGAAGCGAAGCCGCACGGGCAAAAGCTAGTATACTTATAAGTTAGTGAGGAGATAGGCAGTAATTTAGGTTTCTTCATATTTCCCGCTTAAACAGTTGAATGGATTTTTCATGAAATTTAATATACTGATAGAATGTTGAACTCTTGGATGAAAAAGTATCTTATGTCCTGGAATAGGACATAAGATACTTTTTCATTCAAGAGTAGCATGTCACTTTATAATATTTTTTATCCAAAAGTATGTCTCCTTGGGATATTTTTAATTTTTACATGGGCCAAGGCACTGGCAGAACTAGGTAGAAATAAATAATTCATAAAATAAATAACACAGACCTGTTTGTGTAGCGACACGTGGCCGGAAAGGTCTACATCTAGCAGTTTGTTTCAGTGTTTCTTCTCAGGGTAGTCAGCTAGGAAACACCGACCTCATCTAGCTTAAACTGACGAAAATAAAAATTTGACGTGTAATAATACATTATGATACAAGTAATGTTGGTAATTACCGCTGAGGCAGTATTTAGATACAAATTAATTAATGATTGCGTTATCAGTAAAACTGTTTTTTTTTGTAGTAGTATTGCAGCAAAAAATTGTTCTTTCTTCTTATGTGCGTGCATCCAAAATGGCGGCCATAGACTAGCTACTCTAGCTAGGCTGTTTGAATAAAAATAAGAAAGAGGTTGAATAAACAGAAAAAATATTTTTATTATAAGAAAGGTTTTATTTAATAAACATGTAAAATTTAAAATACTTTATTTAAACACAAATTAGCATAGAGAAGCAAGCAAGACACTAATTTGTTATATTGAACGCAATACCTAATGTATTATTTTTTTTCGAATTCAATGTTTGATTTGAGATCAGAAGTTTAGCAAAAAAGGTTATCACTACATTATCACACTTGTGCATAATGATAGTGCAATTATAGTCACTTTCTAAGCAAGTGTGTCTAAAACGTGTTTTTAAACCTATTTTCAAAAATAAATATTTTTTATCATCATTTATCATTTAACGTATTATGGCTGAAATGCTAATTTTTTTATCAAAGCAATTGCAAAACGATTAAATAACTGATATCTTCATTGATGGGGATGAAGAGAGAGAAAAAAAATAGGAAAAAATAACTAAATAGAATAAAATATTATAAGATGCTTGAGAAAAGATATTTAAAGTTTAATATTGCAGCGACCCAATTAAGAGAAGAACAGAAACAAAAGAAAACACCAATATCACAATTGACTGATATACTCGCTTTAAATTAATACAAAAAAAGTCGTTTGCAACGAGATGACAATGTTCAAAGGAGCGCGACACCAGTAAAGCAAATAAACGAAAGTCTCATAAAATTCATAAAACACTGTTTGGCGACAATCCGGGATCTTCATCTCGTCTCGGAAAATCAATTTGATGCAGCCGCGTTCTCACAACTTACATAAAAGTGTCAAGTTGAACAAATTTTATACAGATAATAAAACAAATCACGTTTTCCTTGGTAGTTCCTAATTTATGGATGTAGAACACTTTGAAAGCTTTCTTAGCGATTGTAAATTGGCTGGGACAGATGCTTGGTAGTAATCCAACTATTTCTTCAAAATGATTGTAAGTGCTAATCTATATTGATGAGAAGAATAACCTTCTAGAATTTTTTATACTTGAATTTACTAAAAAACCGACTGTAGGAATATTGGGTTTCGGTCTCTTATAACTATGAATATCTTTATTTAGATGAGCATGTTTAAGAAAGCAAAAAATGAATCAGATATTTACTAATCAATCAAAGCCTACTTTAGTTTGTAGATCCTAAAAACTAATTAATACTTGTGTGATGTGATGATGTGTTTTTTTTTTCCATTAATAAAAATAGCGAAAAACGTAAAGAAGTTGCACCTAGGCGGTAGATTTTTTGTTAGATTGTAATCACCTAAGTGATGACACACAAAAAATATCATGACAAATATATATCTACCATTTATCTGTACCTACATATATAACGGTATAATTATTATTAACGTTACAGTCAATTCACATGTTTATTTGTACAAATTGTACACAATTACAGACAAAAGCCACGGATACAAAATCAGGATGTAGCAAATGTCAGGTATCGTGAGTCTTAACTTAATTGTCGTGCTTACACACGTGCTCCGGACAGGCGTAAGATTTATTTACCGACTAAAGCCCGGATATATATGGCACTTGATTTGCTGAACAATTGAACTGCGCCAATGGGAATGCAAGCACATGAAGAAGGAAGTAACAACGGTTCCTAGAGTTTACTCACATGTATGGATACTTACCTACTGAGAAAGTTGCTTGCTGAATGGAGCTACAGCGTAGAAGCCGGCAGAAAAATGGTTCCAGCTGATTTTGAATAATTATGTGAATTTAAAACAAATAGAATAGAATAGAATAGAATAGACTTTATTGTACACCAAAAAGTAATACAGCTTATACAAAAACTTCAGTTTGTGGGTACAATTATGGCGGTCTTATCGCTGAAAGCGATATCTTCCAGACAACCTTAGGATGGATAAGAGCTAAAAATAATACACGGGGTAGTCTGTGGTGTACTGCTAACTATATAAAACACAATACTCAATTATAAATACATATATACATACATATTATAATAAGTTACACAATTTACTTAGTAAAAAGGATAGAAAAAAAGAGTAAAGTAGGGTTGGTGGAAGAAATTAAAATACGTAGAATCAGTATAGTATTAGAGAGAAAGGAAATGGTTTTTAACTAGATTTTTAAACGAAACTAGTGACTGGGCTTGCCTAATTGGTAATGGCAACGCATTCCACAAACGCACCGCTTGGATCGCAAACGACTTATCAGAGAATTTTGTAGAATGCGAAGGCATTAAGAGGGTCAAATTCTCCGATGATCTCAAGTGTCTAGAATGTGTGTCATGAATGAACTTAAAACGTTCTTTGAGATAAGAGGGGGTTGTAGGGATAAACAGGACACTGTAAAGCAACGATAAAATATGAGTATTCCGACGAAGGCGGATTGGCAGCCACTTGAGCTTAATACGAAATTCAGAAATATGATCATATTTGCGCAATCCAAATATGAATCTAATACAAAAATTTTGAAGCCGCTCAAGCTTATTTAGCTGCACTTCGGTTAGATCAAGATAACTGACATCGGCATAATCAAGGATTGGGAGAAGGAGGGATTGGGCGAGCGCAGTTTTGGTAGCAGTTGGAAGAAAGTTGCGCAGCCTTCGTAAAGACCCCGCAGACGCAAACAACTTGCGGCTAACTTCCTGCACCTGAGGACCCCACGAAAAGTCTTTATCGATGATAACACCAAGGTCCTTCACTGAGTCGCTGTACGAAATCGTTGAGCCATCAAAAACAATAGGTAACAAATTAGGCAATTAACAAATTACCTATTTAATAGGTATAAATCCTATAATATAACAAATGAAGAAGCCAAATACTAATGAAGCGTGAGAGTGTTTTATAATGAAATCAAACTTACCGACACCTTTAACTTTGGTCGCGGGTTGCAACGGCCTTTTACTTAAAAAGTCGACACTGGAGTAAAAAAACCCCTGGGTTGTGATGTTCAGATGCACTGGCAGATTTGCTGTGCCGCGGACTTTCCAGAACGTTGAAAAAACGAGTCCAAATCTTTCATTGCAAAACTGGATCCCTTGAATGAATGTCCAGCTGGTAAATGATAAGTTCTTTGCTACCCTCCACTGATGGTAACCATGCAGCGTAAGTATAAGTGTAAAGAAGTACGTCGCTTTAGATGACTGTCTGCCGATTATAATCAGAAGCAAGAATTTACACAGACAAATTTTACGAATGAAATAAAAGGCTAGCACCGAGATAAAAATGATCAAATAAAACGAATAGAAAGCATTCGTATTATATCTTCTTCTAATATTTGTATGAAAGTCTTGTGTCACAGTGTCTGTTATCGAATTCTTTCGAAACGGCATGACTAATTTTTAAGCCCTTTTTGGTTTATATTTGGTTGGTCTGAGAATAGATAGTACTCTTTTTTACTCTCCCACCCCCCCCGCCCCTCAGCTTTTTCTTTGATAATTTATATGGCGGAATAAAGTTTCTCGGGTCAGCTAGTATTTTATAATAACACCTTTGTACCAAGTTATGTTATTTTACATTTATAATAATAATTAAGTAAATCTATTTTTGTTCACTTTTTTTGTTATGCCATAAGTTAATAAATAGCTTCAAAAATCTATCAAATCAATATTAATAATAATACCCAACTCAAAATCTCACATTCAGCAGTTACGCTTATGATCCTGTCTAGAAATAGTAGAAATGTGCATAATATTATTTTCTGTATGCATAAAATAATGTTCTATGTGCTCGCATAATTTGTGAATTTCTCCTATTCCAACCAGTAGGCACACCGGTAAGTAGAATATGCACCCATAAATTATTAATTCTAAATCCCAACATTTCCGACCGGTCGTGCGTTTGAGATTCCGGGGATGTTCCACTCCGTTATTTCAAATTGCATAGGCGCATTGGTAATTTTCTGCGGCTTTCATTCTTATGAATAACTGTAAATGAAAAATTTTGATTAAATTCTTTCAATGTTATAAATGTTCTTGACATCTCATCTTTTGAGTGTAATTGTGTGCTCGCTATAAAATTTATATTTTAGTTTCCAAAATCTAACATGTAAGATGGTTAATTAATTTTGCTGGCATTACGTGACATACGTAGATGGGCGAACAGTTTAGAGGATAATGTCATCGCAAAATACGCCTTTATTAAATGACCAGTAAATTTTGGCAACTAATGGCATCACTACTAGGAAAGGTAACAAGGGAAACTAAGGGGTTTGCTTTAATTCTAGTTCAGAATGTCCCTGACTGTTAGCATATACTGTGGACCTAGCTTGTTACCGCTTGCTGTGTGGCTACCCGCAACAGCCTTGCTCGCATGTGTTGAATTTCAAATATCGACAGCGCCAATATATCATACGATATGAGTAGGTGTTTATATTCTAAATTCCGTTTTGCGGAGCTGTAAGACGAAACTTCCATGAGTTACAGTATGTACGACAGTGCATGCAGTAGGTAGAGATTTCAATCAGTGCACGGAATTATAGACTTTATTGGAATGAGTAAGATTTATTTGATGGAAATTAGCTAAGACTGGTCACCATGTAAACCGTTGCAGACTGTTACTGACTCGAAATTTCAAATTATTCTAGTTTCAAGATTTAATTCAGTGCCTATTCACGTCCCACGTCATTTAATTTGTAAAATAGTCCGAGTTAGGCATTGAGTATGAGTACGATTGTGCATGGAAATGTAAATCGCAGGAGTGAAAATTAAATGGGTTCATAAAGTGATCCTTATCACATTATACGTGAGAGTAATGGTGCTTTTACAGCAGCAAAGCGAGGCGTTGATGTTTTGGGCGAGAATTTAAATTTATATGTCAAAATTTCTATCCACGCTCTACCTATCTTAGGTGTAAAAGCTCTAAAAGCACGTGGATGTGTGAGGTGAAAATTGAAATATTTATTTGAACTTTATTATTCTAAGTATACAGTATTTATTTACTTTGTAAAACGTATATACAAACCTCGCACTTGCCATTGAAAACCGTGCGGGTTCTCGATTACCGTTCAATTCCCGTAAGTACTATATATGTCTCTGATGCGAGCCAGCGCTGGCCATTACGAGACGGTGCAGTATAATGATGCCATCTTTCTGTGAGGAGCGTGATTTCAGCCGGCCTTTTTTGGCATTTTTAATGAGTGTATACAAAAATTTAAAAGAGTCCAAATCCGCCCATTACTACTAGGTTTCGAGATGTAAACCTAATTTGTCTGGCAAATACTCTAGGCCCAAGAGAAAGACTACGACATCTGCGACGGTGGCGAACCAGCTTGCGAGTACTACGTGCACCTTGGCACCGCCTTCCCGCGCCGCTCACTCGCCGCCACCGTGCAACTCATCAACCACAGGTACCTCTTGCTTACTAACACTCTCTCACCAGGCACCACCACTCACTCAGCACTTCCCACTAACTCCTAATCAGTCTATGATACTCTCTCTACTGGGCTTCAATAGTTGTCCTTAATTTTGGAAAATATTATTTGACTATTTTATCTACATAAGTTCACGCAGCTGGTGGGTCCGGATCTTGTGGACAGCCAATTCGGCTTTTGCAGAGGGCGATCTACGGTGGACGCAATTACGACAGGAGATGCGGTGTCTAAAGGCAGAGTCGTCTTGGCAGTGTCTTTGGATGTCTCCAACGTCTTCAATGCCGTCCTGGAGTTACATTAGAGTGGACACTCGGGCATCACCAGGTGCCAAATTCCTGCCGTCGTGTAATAGAAGCCTACCTGACGGACAAATTCATCACCTATACAGGTCACCAGAGAGAATGAAAACGGCGAGAGATGTCGTGCGGTGTTCCACAGGGATTGATATTATGACTGCCTATGTGGAACATTGGGTCGACCTCCCGGGCGGGGTCAGCGTGGTTAATTACGTAGACGACACACTGGTCCTGGCGTAGGGGAAGTCGCACCTGGCGGCGGCTGAACTAGCGACACACGGGGTTGCGACAGTTGTGGAGAGAATCCAGCAGTTGGGACTCGAGGTGGCTTTGCACGAGTCTAAGGCCATGTGGTTTCATGGCCCTAGGAAAGCGCCACTAGCGGGTTTTGGCCATTTTTAGAGTATAAATGGTTTTGACATCATCTATATTTATACTATTGTTACTTAAATAAATTGTATAAAAATAAAGTTAAAACTTTGAGAACTGTGACTAGACTTTTGCTATATTACACAGATACATTAAAATCCATGTTTCCATTTGATTAAATTTCAAAGTAATTATTTGCTCCAATGAATTCACGTGTGGGAAGCGTTATTAATAAACAAATATTCCAGTATTCGTAATCAGTTTACATAATTCAAAACTCGTTAACTGAAAGTTGCAAATTTTTAATTTAATGTTTGTTTTCTGGTAACACGAATAATGTATTTTGAAATACAATATTCATTTTAACCAGGAATCGCTGTGAACGACTGATTATAAACAAAATAACCTATTAATTTCATGTCGTTGACGTTTAAATTGAAATAGATAAATTAGCGACGACCATAAAAGTTAGTACATATGTTATCAACAAACAATACTATTGCAAGTGATATTAAAGTTCTACAATGTACGGCCTTCCTGCTAAATAATATAATAACTATCACACAACGCCGTCTAGTCTCAAGCTAAGCAGAGCTTGTGTTATGAGTATTAGACAACTGATAAACATACTTATATATTTCTAAATACATACATATTATAGATAAATTACAGCAACAACAACTGCAGGAAGTCAGTCGTAAGCTATTTGCTTCAGCGGGCTCCCTGAGACGTCTTCGTAATTTTCTTCCCATCAATACCAAAATTGCGTTAGCCCAATCTCTTCTTCTTCCAATCCTGGACTATGCTGCTGCCAGCTATCTTGATTTCACCCAGGACCAATTGGATAAGCTTGAGCGACTTCAAAATCTTTGTATCAGGTTCATATTTGGCTTGCGCAAGTATGACCACGTTTCTGAATTTCGTACTAAGCTCAAATGGCTTCCTATTCGCCTTCGCCGGAACGCCCATATACTTTCTTTGCTTTATAATGTGCTATTTAATCCTTGTACCCCGTTTTATCTTAAAGAACGTTTTCAGTTCCTTAATGACACACATAGTAGCTTGAGATCATCGGAAAACCTAAAATTAATTATTCGCACGCATTCCACTACCTTCGTTGACAAATCTTTCACAATTCAAGCTGCATGTTTGTGGAATGCGTTACCCTTAGAATTAGAAGTAAGGCGTGCTCAAACGCTACCAATATTTAAAAAGATGGTGAAGGAGCATTACCTTTCTCATTGATATATTTTACTTCTCCTGGTTCAACTATATATTTAATATTTATTAGTATATTTTTTTGTATTGTATGTATGTATTTGTGTTAATGTATCTTGTTAGTATTATGTCTGATGTTTGTACACTGACTGAAAGGTTGTCTGTAAGAGATCGCCCTGTGCGATAAGACTGCCCATTGTGCACTTATTCTTTTAAATGTTTCTCCTGTATTTTTGTTTATTCGGTGTACAATAAAGATTATACTAATAATAATAAAGAGCAATCATTGTGCCGATAGTCGTGACGGCCAATGGCTTAATAGCCAAGAGCCTCGACCAACATCTGCGGAGGCTCTCGTTAGGCAGTTGGATCAAGGGCTTGATCCAGAAAGCAGTACTCCTAGACACGGTGCGTATTGTCCGGAGGTTCCTCTCTCAGGAGCCCTGACCGCCGGCAGCTTGGACCCTGTTCCCGATGCCGGTGGGCTACTATTTTTTTTATACTTTTAATGTTTTTTTAAATTATTTTTTTAAGGAATATTTAAAAATATAATATCTATATATATATGTTTGAAAGTTAAAAAAAGAAATAATAATAATCAATTACACCCAGATACAGAACAAATGATTGTGCTCATAACACAAACATTTGTCCTGGGTGGGAATCGAACCCACAACCTCCGGCATAGCAGTCAGGGTCACTAACCACTAGACCAACAGGCCTGTCATGATATAGAAATTAATTAGTAGATGATACAGCAGGGGATAAAGCAGTGTCTTATGTCACGACCGTCATATTATATTCTGACCTTAATAAAGAATTCCATATCTTAACTCCTAAGTGAAACGAAATACAGCGAAATGAGGAAGTTCATACTAAATTCTTGAAGTGACTCAAGCTAAGCTATGATAAGGACCTTTATTCCTGACGAACATACTTTATTTTTTTACGTCTACTGCAATATATTGAAAGCAAATCATGAAGAGTGGTGACTGGTTTTCTTACTATTATTTAGTTGATGCATCATTTTAAAATCAGATTTTTGTCCAGCAGATTAAACTCAGTACAATATAACAATCCAGCCATAGTCGGCAGCAGCAGGGTTACTGCTCCGGAACGCAAAGGCATTAAGAATCCTTTTTTTGCCTTTGCGTAGATGGGGTTTAAGCCGGTAATCTCACACGCCCTGCTGCACTGCCCTAGTTCAGAAGAAGTCATTAAGGGACCGGCAAAGCAAAGGATTATTATTATTTAAGTAGTGTACAATTTAAGCAGGTTTTCAAGCAGGTGGTGTTAAAAATACTTTTTTGTTTTAGTCCGGTGGTGTACTCATATTACTGGAGCGTGCGCGCTTGGGGTACATGCTCCTGCCTGGGCGATGAGAGCTCAACGAGCTCATTGGGTCGTGAGGAGGTTAGCGACAGCCTGTGCGTCGGCGCCAAGGAGGCAAGTGTTGTAGCAAAACATGTCATAATACTGTACTGTAGAGGCCACCTCTGAGAGCTCGCTGGGACCGATGAACGACACTGAGCGCCTATGCATCGGTGCTAAAACCAGGTACAGACTGCTGTAACGTAACATGAAAGGTATACTCCACAAGTGTGGACGCAGTGCGCATGTATCTACTCACATACTTCTGTTATCTATCTACCCCACCTTAATTACTATACTACATATGACTTACGGTGGGGTGTGCCATGGCTTAACAACCTTAGCCATACTACGTATCTGAAGGATATAGCTCTGACTGTTCGCTGGGGTCTGAAGATGACAGAATCTATTTAAATAAAAAAAACCGGCCAAGTGCGAGTCGGACTCGCCCATGGAGGGTTCCGTCGTAGCAGCAAGTAACATAATATAAAAGTTCTTGTAGTTCGTTGTAACTTTGATCGATGTTTTAGTAATAGTATATTTTTTTAGATTTATGACGAGACTTACTAGATCTCGTTCAAACCAATTTTCGTTGGTAGTTTACATAGTAATGTACATCATATATTTCTTTTAGTTTTATCATTCTCTTATTTTAGAAGTTAGAGGGGGGGGGGACACACATTTTACCACTTTGGAAGTGTCTCTCATGTAAACTGTTCAACTTAGAAAAAAATGATATTAGAAACCTCAATATCATTTTTGAAGACCTATCCATAGATACCCCATACGTATGGGTTTGATGAAAAAAAATTTTTTTGGGTTTCAGTTCTAAGTATGGGGACCCCCAAAATTTTTTGTTCTTTTTCTATTTTTGTGTGAAAATCTTAAAGCGGTTTACAGAACACATCTACTTACTAAGTTTCAACAGTATAGCTCTTATAGTTTCGGAAAAAAGTGGCTGTGACATACGGACGGACAGACAGACAGACAGACAGACAGACAGACCGACAGACAGACAGACAGACAGACAGACAGACATGACGAATCTATAAGGGTTCCGTTTTTTGCCATTTGGCTACGGAACCCTAAAAAACAGCCTAGTGAGAGCTAGACTCGCCCATGAAGGGTTCCGTTGCAGCAAGTAACAATATAAAAGTTCTTGTAGTTCGTTGTATCTCGTATCTCGTTTAAACCAATTTTCGGTAGAGGTTTGCATGGTAATAATATATACACCATTTTTTTTTTAGTTTTATTATTCTCTTATTTCAGAAGTTACAGGGGCACACATTTTACCTTTTTTGAAAATGTCTCTCGCGTAAACTATTCAGTTTAGAGAAAAGTGATATTATAAACCTCAATATCATTTTTGAATCCCTATCCATAGATACTCCAGACGTATGGGATTACGAAAAAACAATTTTTGAGTTTCAGTTCTAACTACCCAACAATTGTTTCGGAAAAAAGTGGCGGTGACATACGGACGGACGGACAGACAGCCAGACATGACGAATCAATAAGGGTTCTGTTTTTTTTACATTTGGCTATGGAATCCTAAAAAGACTCGTAAATAAAAGAAATGGTAAAAACTTCGAAACTAATTAGGCACAGATAAAACAAGCACTGTTCCAGCGAACATTCTAAGTCTACTTATAAGAGTCTCAAGACCTAAATAGCCTTTCTGCACTAATACTATCTAGGAATATTAGGGATTAAAGCATTCTTAATTTCCCAGTTAACTTTGTACGTGACCGACTCTCTGAAAAAGACTAGTTAGTTTTCTTCAAAGATAAGACTGCTTTAAGTTTACCATCGAAGCTTTTTTAGTGATAATAATCTAAATAGTGGATTTGCATCGGTAACAATTCGATGTTTTTTTTTCTGAAATTTTATTTTCTCCAAAAATAATGATGATTATAGGGCTTCTCTTAATTAGAAAAGTCGCAAAAATAATGAATGCTAATTTACTTCAAAGGGACTCGCGTCCGCACTTCCGTCTTTTATTTTTAATTACTGAAAGTAGCGCTTAAAAAAAGGAACAGACACCGGTGACAAAGAATCTGAAGCCTTATAGTATTATGGTACGTGACATTACTTTAAGGAATTACTTTCAGGTGGTTTATATTTTTTTTTGCATTATTTTTCTACAGCTTTAGTCCAGATTTTGCTAGAAGCAAAACTGAGGCTGTGGTTAGTAATATAGTTCCTTCGGTATTTGTTTTTTCTTTATCGTTAATAAAGTGCTTATACACGCGTGAATTTAGTACGATGGTCCAACCCCACCGGACAAAATCCGTTCTCGCAATAGATAGTTACGTCATTCAGTCAATCATAATCATATCATTGCTTATGTCATTATCGTGCAAGGTGAACGTCGGCACTAACTGTGAGTGTGTGTGAAGATTTCTTGTGACAAAGCTTGAGGGTGTATGTGTCAGAGTCGACGACTTCTGGCTAAATAACGATGATAGTCGTGTATTATGTAGCATTTTCATGATTACTTTATGACATTTTCTGTGCAGGAGTCAGAGAAGTATACGAGCCGCAGCGAGAACGTGAGCCTCGTGCGCGTGGAGCCGGCGCGCGGCCAGGTGTTGCCGCGCTCGACGTGCACGCTGCACGTGCTCGTGCCCGACGTGGGCGCGCGCCTCGGCGTGCAACGCGCCGTGCTTATGTCAGTACTAGCTGGAAGACACAGCGTATTTTTAGGGCAAGTGAACATGCGCATAAGCGCTATAGGTCGCATCCGGCGTGACGCTTTAGGCAACGTACGAATGCTCACTATGGAAATGCACTATAGTGATCTCTCTCACACGCCAGATGCGTGGCGCCTCGTCCATAGCCGAATATTAAACGGTAGGTTTTGCTATCAGTTTTGTCATAGTTAATGTTTTGATTGACGAAAAACCTACCGTCTAATACGATGATTGACGATTTTTAATACTGATTGACGAAAACCATCATTCATAATTGATGGAATTGATTGACGTTTGCATGGCCGTGTAATGGTCGCCACAGGTCGTATGCCACCTACGCAGTCATTTCGGAGCATTCTAGCAGTAGGTACGGACGCTGCGTTTGGTCAAGGAAGATGGTGTTTACAAAGGAACAAGACGAATTACTAATGAGGGTATTCTAAAATAAAGTTCACCAGGTGGCAGCACTGAGGCGTAAGGTCCAGGCAACTGTTAAAACGCTTATATTAATGACATTACTTAGACATCAACGTCAACGTCAAACGTTAGACGTCAATGTCAAGTACAATAGAATAGAATAGAATAAACTTTACTGTAAAAGACCTGACGGCAAAGTGGTGCCAACTGGTGCTGTGAATTTTCTTGAACACCGTCATTGAGTTAATTAAATTAAACGGAATTTAATTTAACTTGAAATGTTAGTACATAATAATTATAACTGTTTTTTTTTTTACCAACGTATTAAGGGCCAAGCGCCCGAAAAGTGCCATAAAACAGTGATTTTCTGAGGCCAATTCCTCCGTAACGGCTAGGTCAATTGGTTTGAAAAATTATTGTTCATGAATCTATAATATATGTTTATTATAGATTCATGAACAATAATATCAACATTTGATTTTTTCGTGCAATTAATAATTTGGTCAAAAAAAAAATTAGCAATTTCGCAACTTTTCCCTACTCCTTCGAAACGGCTTGGACATTTAGAAACATTTTTACACATAAGAATTGGTGGTTAAATATTTTTCAATGTGAAAATTGCATATGTAAATCAATCAATATCTCGCAGAGAAAATGGATTTAAAGCGCTTTCCGGGCGCTGCTGGCCGCAAATAAGTGCACAGATTTGCGTACTGCCGCCTAGGCGAGTGCGAGAGTTGCGTTCACATAATTTCGGCCAGATGGTTCAAGGGACTATACGCCTTAAAACAACATCAACTTCTCTCTTCATGAAAATGTCGTGACGCCTTTTTCTTCCCTTCTGTTTTAAATAACATTTGTATAACAACATCATTGTCCTCCTCCTCTTCAACATAATGCGAGAAACTGATCGCAGTTTGCGTTGGAAGCCGTGACCCAGAGTGAGTTTTAAATCAGGAAAATGCCGATGAAAAATCGCGTCACAGAGAGGTCTAGAATAATGTACTGGATTCAGATATTTATTTGCCATCAAGGTAGTACAGGATATAAGATGGATGGTATATAGGTAACTTTCTAGGTAGGTTAACCCACCGTCCTACCGCACCATAGCAACTCCACTCGTCTTCAAATTTCACCAGTTTTATTACGTTAAGAAACCTAATTTTGACAACTTTCTGTTACTATGTTTAAAATAGCAATCTTATTCTTTTAAATTCAGTTCCCAAAAAACATGCACAAAGATAATTATCATTTTAGTTTCTATCTCCCGCTCCGCCCAAGAGCGGGGGTTGTCATAAGATGATTTTTCCCATCGAAAAAAAAAAAAAAATGGGAGGTTTCCGCTACTTTCCTACCTTTACCTTGTGGTATGCAAACATTATTGCAAATCCAATTATAAACTAGCTTTTGCCCGCGGCTTCGCTCGCGTGGCATTAGGTACTTAAGGAATCGGGACAAAATGTAGCCTACGTTCTTTTCCATGTCAAAGGCTATATGCATGCCAAATTTCATCCATATCCGTTCTGCCGTTTTTGATTAAGTAACAAACATCGAAACATCCAAACATCCACACTTTCACATTTATAATATTAGTTAGGATGAACAACTAATATGTCATTTTAATTAATAATCAATCAATCAAATTAAATGTTTCTATGAATGTAAGTAATAGATTAGATTCCAATGTCAAAATAATAATAATCTAATAATGATAATTTTGACAGGCTTGTTGGTCTAGTGGTTAGTGAATCTGACTGCTATGCCGGAGGTCAGGGTTCGATTCCCACCCAGGACAAATGTTTGTGTGATGAGCACGATCATTTGTTCTGTATCTGGGTGTAATTTATCTATAATATGTATGTATTTAGAAATATTTAAGTATGTTTATCAGTTGTCTAGTACCCATAACACGAGCTCTGCTTAGCTTGGGACTAGATGGCGCTGTGTGATAGTTGTGGAATATTATTATTCGTTTATTCATTTAACTTAACATATAAGTTATATTTTTAAATATACCGGCAGTCAGGGCTCCAGAGAAAGGAACCTCCTGACTATACGAGCCGTGTCCAAGAGCTCTGCAAGAGTTATGCAAGAGCGTGTGCTCTCTGAATCAAGCCCTTGATCCAGTCGCCTAACGAGAGCCTCCTAAGGTGTTGGTAGAGGCTCTTGGCTATTAATCCATTGGCTGAAACAACTATCGGTACAATGATCGCTGAGTCCACTTCCCACATGTCGACCACCTCGCGAGCCAAGTCAATATACATGATTTGTTTATCTTTCTCGGCTTTCACGAGGTTCTCGGCATGCGGAACGGATATGTCAACAATCATTGCACGCCTCTCGCTTCGGTCCACCACCACTATATCAGGCTTATTGGCCACAATAATCCTGTCAGTGATGTCAGTGATGGACCGATCCCAGTACAACGTGATATCTCCACTATCTTTACGGACTATGTTGTTCAGGACATGATGATGAAGGAACTTCCCATACAACGCTGAAAGTTCAGTGCGTGATGGCCATCGGCTTCCACCATGGTACAGCCCAGCCCAGGCGGAGAGCCACCGCCACACGCACAAGAGTCATCGTCGAGGAAGAGTGCCCAAACGAGGCGAAGGAATTGCCTGTAACCATGCCCCGGACTCGGACTGGGTTGCGACACTGCCCGTAGTCTGGCCTTATCGACTCCCAACGCACCTTCTAACAATAGCGTTTTAAAAATAAAATTATTTTTCATTTAATAAAGTTGATAGTATCAATGTTGTAGGTTAATACTAACGGACATACCGAAGGAGAGCTTCCCTGCTGACTACGAGCCCATGATCATCAGCACGAAGGAGGTCACGATGGACCCCATACCTGGTGTTGAGGTAATGTAGCTTTTATAACTAGGCTTTTGGGTTCCAGTGCAGCATGATGACAACTAGGATAGGCCACGCTAATTTTATAAAGGCAAAAATTTATAAGTGTGTATATTTGTTGCTTTTTCACACATGAATGACAAATTTGTTAACCGACTTCAAGGCCATAACTAAAAAGTGTAAAATATAAAACTTTTTACAAAAAAAAAAATATAACCTACTTCAATGTTAAAAACACTGAAAAGTATAAAATAACTTTAATTTCGAAAGTCGGTGTTAAATAACGAAGAGACAAAACTATTACAGAAACACCGACTTTCGAAATTTCAGTGTTTTTTAACATTGAAGTCGGTTATATTTTTTTTTTTTTTTGTAAAAAGTTTTTTATACAAAATTTGGTCTACCTGTCTGCGAAGACATGAACTGGCTGGCGGCGGTGACCTCTCGCGCCAATCTCTAGAACAGACCACGGAATAAAGCGAGTGAGAGTGGGTGGCGGCCAGCTCCTTCTGCGAAGCAGTAATGCTAAGAGATTGCCGAACGCGTGAACGAACGGATATTCTCTACTACCACCAATACCCCGACACCGACTACCAGCCACTGTGGGCGTGGACTTGTGGGCGATGCGCAATTGATAGCTTGCCATCCGGCTTACCCGTAGCCATCCAAACTGAAACCACCTCAAAGAGAAGTCAAAAAAACAGAACAGACCCAGTGAGGGAAGCTTACTAGGGCCATCAGTCGACCTCGGAAAAGGTTACTCGTGTTCCTAGAGCGCAAAGGCAATTAAAAAATTAGGTGTAGTTTTAGTCAGTAAAAATATTAGATGCGCTCCGCTCCGCCCTGGAGTGGGAGAAGTCATTAGATGACTTCCCACCACAAACAAAATAGCTACTACAATACAACTAATGCTACTATAATACTTGCTTTTTTTATTTATTTTATCTTCTATTCATTCTGCTTCTTACCCCTAAAAACAAATGGTTCAGTTGAAGTTAGTAGTAGCAAACGAGACAACATCGCAATAACGCGGAACACTCATAAATAAAGCCTATTACCTACGTGTTCCCTCGCGTTCGATACAGACGCCGTGGTTTCGACGAAATGTACCATCGCCATTACAGCAGACCATAACATACACTGCCATAAAGCGATAGAATTCACGAGCGCCGCCGGGCGATGCACCACAATGTACGACACAATCGGTTAAAAGGATCGAGACGTTTCTAAATCGACTGTTAAAAGTGCTCAGTTTTCTTTATTTTCTGAAAATTTGCCAAAGAGAGTTATAAAATTTTATTTTTCGGATGTAGGAGTTGCGTCAATTCAACGTTATTATTATTATGCCACAGATAAAAGCTATTGTCTTTTTTTTATATGCGCAAATAGGAACAGAAAATACTTTTGAAACCTAACTTTTATGATACTGGAGAACACAAATGACCTTAAATACACGATTCGTAGTAAATCGGATTGCGTGAATAGAACGCAACGTGACTTTCAACGCACACTTACGAAAGTCAGTCGCACGAAGAACGGTCAGTAACCATGTAACAGCGGTCGTCTACTACATTCTAGCCAAAATTAGGTACCTATTAGCTTTCATTAGGCTTTCGAACTGTCGCAAATGCTAACTGTTCACAAACTAACAACATGAACATAATTAGTGTCAATACCTTTTGATAATAATCTGTCATAGCGCTCAAATGAAGTTTGACATTCTGTTTGTGTTCAGAGCTCAGTGCGCGAAGTGTGCGAGATCGTGTGCGCGCAGATGGAGGTGTGGTGGCACGTGGTGCCCGTGCGCTTTGTGCTGGACCCGCCCGTGCTCAACCTGCACCATTCTAGGAGGTATAGCTGTTTATTTGACTTCTTTATAAAACTCACAGCTTGAGGATACAACTCTTTTTCATCTTTATTTCGCTAATTCGACATTAGTATTCATTCTTTGACACAAAAAAGTTGTAATATTTGTGTTTGTAGTCATATAAGGTTACATGGATAACATTATGTAAGAGATCATCACCGCGAGGACTGGTTCGAAGTAGCTCAAGAAAAGGATACCTGGAAGAAGTAGCGGGAGGCCTTTGCCCAGCAGTGGAACAGTATAGGCTTTTAAAAAAAAAAAGATCATCGCGAAAAGAGAGAGACAGAACGAGAAAAACTTATAATATGCTCTTTAGCGAGAAGTTTTCCCATTTGTGAATTAGTAACACCTTTTTGTCATTCAATATTGCACGTGAAATATGGCATTAAAGTGCCTCCGTATCTGGCTTTAAGGTAGGAACCTATACGAATCAGTCACGACACTGATCAAACATATTGAATGGCTAAGAGACGACAGCCTTGACAGGGCTGACGTGTGTCGCCCGATTTTTTACGACGTGCGGCGTCTTAGAAACTGTGCTTATTGACATCAATGATTGACGACGTGACCGATATGTGTACAATCTGGCAATGGAAAAGCAGTGAGAGGTATACAATTTTTGAGGTTTTGTTTATTTATTTCAATCTGGCAATTATATTTCATTTTTTTTTTTTTTAAGTTGTCTTTTAAGTTTCCATAAAGTTACCTATTAAGAAAAAAAATATCCCTTGCCTTGAACTTTGTGATGTGACATTGAGATTATTTTTTGTAAAATTTTATTATTGTCTCAGGTTTATTTTTATTGTAGATTGGACCATGTGCGGCTGGACATAAAGGCGACGCAGCTATTCGGCTGGACGGGCGTGCGCGTGGGCTGGCGCACGCCGGCGCGCCTGCCCGCGCCCGCGCCGCTGCGCCTGGCGCCCGCGCACACGCGCGACACCGCGCTCCAGTACCCGCTGCCTATCCTGCCCAACCACTACCCGGAGACTGATATCATCACGTTAGACATCTTCATGTATTACCGCAAACGTAGCAAAATAAGTATACACCTCTAAATTTTAATCGTTTTAATCCCGTGGAGGGTCGATCCGGTACATGAAACACTATCGATTTGTGAAGATAAAATTAAAAAATAAAGTACTTTTTTTCAAAACTCGTATTAATTTACGCATGTAAGAAATTAATTTCTATAAGAAAACGTCAGCTGATCGAGTCCAATGACCGTAGGTAGTTGTCGGCGTTGCGTTGAGTTTTGAAAAAGGTATTTTATTTTTTTTAATTTCCAGTCCAGTTCCAGGTCCAGTAAACCCTCATGAGAAAAGACATGAGCTACGTAATTGAATTATCACTATTCTTCTGCAGCCTACTTAATGGAAAACTGCACCCAGATACTAATTGATGACAGGCATTCAAACTTGAGCACGTCTGTCAATGATATTCTAATGTTAACCGGGAACAGCAGGCGTGCACTCCGATGTGCGGAAGGTTACCTTCAACATCGACACGTGCAGCTATTATTACTCAGTCTAGCTGAGTCAATAGAAACACTACAATTACGTTAAAGTTTTTAGGAAAGTTCCTGTTAGGTCTACGGCAAAATTGTAATCCTCTCCCAAAACATGACAAGTCAATTTAATGTGCCGCATTAACAAGGGTACGGCGTTTGTGGAATCTCTGGGATGTTTACACAATGGGAAGAGGAGTCAGTGGTTGATATTGTGGCTTTATAGCATTATTTATTTATTTACAACTTCTTTCAACACAAACGTACAAAGGCGGATTTAATGGCTTTGGTACTCTCAACCAGTCAGTAACCTAGGGTGGTGGAGAGGCAACAAGGTTGTTTTGCCCTGCCGTGAGCTGGCGCTTGTATAAAAATCGAGTTACTTCAAAAAATACTGTTAAATAACATTGTATAAAAATCAAGTTACTTCAATTTCCTGAAACAATCTTTCTGTCCTGTGCAGCATTAATTAAAAAAAGAACAAAGATAAACTATTAAGAAGATACGGCACCCAACAAAGAGGGTACATATTTAAGTGAACAATATAATTTCGTGAAACGCCTCACAAACATCAGAACTTTCCCCGTCAGTTTCAGTAAAAAGTTGAGCAATTTTCTGAGCGTCTTTTTAAATTAAAGGCGGCTGCATCATCAACCTTATTTTCAACTCTTCTAATTTTGTGGAACCCCTGTAGGCCTTAACCAACAAAAATTGGAAAATTATTTACTTGTTACATGTTCAGCAAGTATGACGCTAAATCGTAGCTCCGAGCTGCTGCACCACAAACAACTTTAATTAACTGCCGCGGACACAACTTCCTGTTTTGTTGGCAAACCTTTTCAGATTTAACGCAACTTTCTTACAGAAACTGGCATCCGTGCAGATTTTAAATGAAATAACTTTTCGGAGGTCCGCTTGAAGGGTTGCTAACTTCCTTATAACCGTGGACTGAGTAAGCGGTAAAACGTGTAGATTCCTTTCCTCACGGAATTAAAGTACTACTTAAGGGCTCAAACAGGTAAATCCCGCTTGGGACCCGCCGAGGTTCGCTTGTGCCGACGGTGTCTTTTAATATGTAAGGTATAGGAATTCAAACCGGTGCGAATATTACCTTATCGGTAAAACAATCCACGTTCGTCATGCCTCGCGGGATACTCATGGATGTATATACCGCTCATGATCGATCAAGGATTTGTGTCCAGAATGGTTGCGGAGAACGAGGAGTGGGTGTCGTCGTGCGCGATCACGCGGCAGTGCGCGACGCGCCACCCCGCGCTGCAGCCCGAGCGCGCGTGGCTGGGCGTGGTCGCACCCGGCACGCGCATGCACACCTCCTTCCAAGTCTTTAACGACACCTACCAAAACGTAAGCTTTTTTTTTTTCCAGTATAAGCTTTATTTATATTTCTCATGACTGAAACAATTGAAAGGCGCACAAAGGTCCATGTACCATGAAGAGCATTGAAGCACAATGGTCCTTGTAGCTGTATATTTTGCGAGTACACCTAAAAACGACTCGCAGAACTTTTCTTACAAACCCATGTGTTAGTTACCAAGTTTTAGTATAGCATTCCACTTTACACAACGATAAGGACAGGACAAGGACGAATACTGATTCCAATTTACACACAATTTATTTTTTACGCATTTGGATTGTCCGCATTTCTATTCCCGACGCGGGATTTGTGCTATCAGCGCGCGCTGTGACTCGGCTTACATTTTCTTGTAATTTATACGGTCGACTCCAATTCTCTTTCCTATATTTTACTTTAGGACTTTACTTTTTTTAACATTTTTTGTAAATACTCCTTAATGTTGCGTCCACAACAATCAGTCAGAATAACAATGAATTCTTGATCAAGTTGAATCACGCTGTGCCTGTTAAGTGTCGACTGCATAATAGTGATCTTTATTTTGGACTAGATTCTGCCGGCTGGGTTCACCCACATGAAAATGTGCTATTCCAGGACATGATTCGGCCCTATCTATATTATAAAGGGAGAAATTGACTGATTGATAACTGACTGATATATCAATGCACAGTCAAAACTACTGGGACAAGGTTTTTTTTATGCCGTAAGCGAACACTAAGAGAAGATTTTCCGAAATTTACTCGCTAAAGAGATGGAACAGGGTTCAATATATCAACGCACAGTCGAAATTTCTAGAGCTGTGAACGTGAAATTTTCCACAAAGCTTTTTTTTTCTGCTATGCTAAAAGGGGCTTTTTTCTTAGTGTTTTTGGAAATTCAACCGGAGAAGAACAACCCCCTGTGGAACAATTTAGTAGGTTATAAGACAGTGGAGGATTCTTATTGCTTGGTTTAATAAACTTGATTGAAAAACTAACAATACAAACTGTTATTTTATTATTTCTCAAAACTACCTTTTCACAGAAAAGAAGTCTGTTGCACAGCAATGAGAACATAATATGCCAAAATAAATTACTTATTATGCTAGGCTATAGGTAGATTTAAATGGCGGTTCTGAAATTTTCTTTTCACTGTATTGCGAGGTTCCATTAAGGTTCAATGAACCTGCCTCTGTGTCAGATTTGCTGGTGGGCGGAGGCATTCCGCTGGCAAGGCGAGAACCAACCGTCCCATGCGTGCGTGGGGCGCCTGCCGTGCGCCACGTGCCACGAGCGCGCCTGCACGTGCGGCCTGCTACGCCCCGCGCGCGGCGCGCTCAATCACCGGGCCGCCACTTTGATCCGCTACAATGTCAATGCGCCTGAGGTTTGTCACCCCTGCTGTAAACTAATGATTGTTTTCAATATTAAGACCCTTGCTCCCATATAGTACCATAAAACTTTGAATACAAAACGAAGCATACTAATGACTAATGCTTCATTAAACATTTTTAGCACAAATATTTTAAATTATTGTGCCATTAAATATGATTATCGACTAGACTAGCTCTGAGACTGGATACCTCTTGGCAACTGACTGGTGTCAGATTTCTGGATTTTGAGTATTCGTAACAATTGTCAAAAATGATCAAATGAGAATAGGTACCAACGTGTTTTCCGAAGCAAGGATGAATCTTGCGATGTTATTAATTGTTACCGTGGCTGTGAATGCAGCCTGACTTTGTCATGTTTAACATTAAAGTTGCGACGGTTTCTCCTTGAATACAAGCTCCTCTCCGACAAATCTTGAAGCATAGCAATAAGAATAAGTTCTTATTCAAGATCTGTCTACACGTGCCCTTGATCTTTTATCGAAATATTCCTTGTAATAAACCTTAAAAGGTAAAACCATTAACGCGCAAAAAAAGTTTCCTTAACGTTTGCGTTGTTCAAAATGGATGTTGAGGGCAAAAGAAAGCAGAAATGTGCTTTGTTTACGAAGTAGTTCAAATGTCAAAAAGGAAATTGAATCCAAAGTAATCTATTTGGAAGCAATACGGCGTAATAGCAATAAAATCCTAAATAAGTCAGAGCCAACAGAAACACCGGGACCGCTGCTTTTTACGATGACTCTTAAATTTTCGGCCTCACCGGGTCAAAATTACGTACAGAACAAATTACTTCCATTCTTTTGATTTGTAGTTACAGCACTGAGAATATTCTCATACCTATTTAACACCGACAAAAGCCTAAATGGTTTTGGTACATTAATCATTCAAGAGCGGGAGGGTCAAAAAGGTTTTAAGTTAATCCTTATATTACCTTTTCGGGAAAAAAACTCCGACACTGTCGGGATTCACGTTGCAGAGGTTGTGGGCGTGACTCTTAAATTCTCATTTGGATACTGCTAAAGAACCGGATATCCAGTCACCGGGAAAATGGGGTGCTCAGCTTGTTTTAATTGAAAGTTTAAAGTTGCTGTTTTAAAAGGCCTTACATATACTGGGTTATTTGTAAAACACTAAAAACCTTGGAGGACTGTATTACTAACATCATAAATAACAACTTTAGTTCTATGACTTTTTACAAAACATAACACATTTACCAAAAACAAACCTTCAAGATTACGTTGTTCCATCTAACACATTTCAACTCTGTATTTTTTGCTATATCTACTTATGGCTCCCGTGCACTGTTCTTGTCGTAATGAATAAGCGGGCCTTTGATTATGTACTTGTCAAGCAGGCTTCCGAAATATTTTAATTACACCTAGCAAGCATTTACACCATTTCCGTGTACTCGACATTAGAATATTGATACACCATCATATAAAGATAATTATGTCCGCACTGCCGAATTTCTCTACAAGAACACGTATGACACGACGCAAGCGCATCGATCGACCGACTAGTGAGAGTCGCCCGTAAATAGGTCAAGTTCATGTTCAGCTACCCTCCGCTATTGTACAATCGCTTGCTTCGCTTAAACTTCACAATATTTAGAACGTTCAATTTAAATATTTTTATTTTTGAAAATCTGATAAACTAAAATATGATAAATTAAAAGTCATTGTTTATGATGTTCTTAACATAGTCCTAAGAGGTTGCTAGTGTTTTACAAATAACCCGGTATATAACAGTCATCGCTTGCAAAAAAGTAGAAGAATGAGCCACACTTGAACAAGTTGACGTTCCTCCGGAGACATGGTTTTTAGGGTTCCGTAGTCAACTAGGAACCCTTATAGTTTCGCCATGTCTGTCTGTCCGTCTGTCTGTCTGTCTGTCCGTCTGTCCGTCCTCGCTTAATCTCTGTGACCGTTAGCACTAGAAAGCTGAAATTTGGTACCAGTATGTACATATATCAATCACGCCGACAAAGTGGTAAAATTGGGAAAAATATGTTTTATTAGGGTAGCCCCCTATATGTAAAGTGGGAAGTGTTTTTTTTTTTTATTTCAACCCTAACGTGTGATATATTGTTGGGTAGGTATTTAAAAATGAATACGGGTTTACTAATATCGTTTTTTAATAATGTCAATAATTTCGCAAATAATCGCTCCAAAAGTAAAAAACAATGTATGAGTGCCCCTAACTTTTGAACCATAACTTTAGAAAATATGAAAAAAATCTAAAAAGTAGAACTTTATAAGGAATTTCTAAGAAAATCATTTTGAACTTGATGGATAAAACATTTTTAGTGCAAAAAAGACAAAAAGGTTGTACAAAATAATTTCTGAACTAAGTTTGTAGTATAACTATAGAAATCTCGTAATGTCCATTCATGAATACCTAATACCTTTAAATCACACTAACTTTATTATTTGTTTACCAACATTTAAATACATGAATAATACTAATGTTATGTTTAATAGCCGAGTAGAAGCTTTTAATAACTTACTGTATATGGACGCCGAGACCTATAAGTATGCCTTTATTTTAGATTCAAATTTAAATTTACCTTATACTAACGATACGTATAGTAAACGTTTTGGGACTTTAAATTATACAGGCCAAGAAATAATAATGTCCGATTTGCAAGACCTCATTCATGACTTAACGGTACTAAATGCTGTTCAAGTAGAAGTTGATAATTTCCAAAAACAACAGAAAAAATTTTTAGCAGACACGGAAACACAGAACCCACTCTATACTGCTGATTTACTAACAACTATTGATACTGATTCTACTGTTAACCATTCCTTTCGAGATTAAAGACGATCAATTTAAAAAACAATTTAAAATACTGTTTCAAAATATCCAAAGTATTTATAACAAACAGCATATCTTAGAAGCATTTTTGGAAGAAAAGCCTATTTATAACGCAGTATGTATATCAGAGACATGGCTCTCAAAAGAAAAACTAAATATGATCCAATTTAACGGTTATAAAATAGCAGCATCATATTGCCGTAATAGGCGCGGAGGTGGTGGCGTCTGCATCCTGCTTCAAGACCATATCGATTGTATAGAGAGAAAAGATATCTCAGACATGTCTATAGAATATATAATAGAAGTATGCGCAATAGAATTACCCATACAAAATATTTTATTATTAACGATTTATTGGAATAAGAGGGAAGAGGATATTTTTTACAATCAATTAAAAATAATTTTGAATTATATAAATGATAAGTATTCAAAAGTAAATGTTATCATAGGCGGGGATCTAAATGTTAATATTTTGGAGAATAACAAGAAGACTAGTCAACTTTTAGATGTAATGTTAGAATACAAAATTACTCAACAAATAAAAGAACCTACCCGAATTACCCAAACTACATCTACTTGCGTAGACCTGATATTTACAAACCTGAATACTAACGATTTTTTCATTAAAGTAGAGGAATTGGGCTTCTCTGATCATTGCGCAACAGAAATACATATCACAATACCACATATACCTACCAAACAAACAATTTGGTATACAAATAAGAGATTATTTAGTAATGAAAATATATTAAAATTTAAATCTACATTAAATACGATTGATTGGAACTCTATTATTTTACCTGATCAGAGTATGAATGACAACTATAAAGTATTTCATGATACGTTAACCAACATACTGAACACATGTATACCTATACGTAAAATAAAAATAAAAACAAATTACAAGAAATATTGGTTAACCAAAGGAATAAAAATCTCTTGCAAAAATAAAAGACTATTGAAAACACTTACGCTAAAAACAAATAATCCAATATTAACAAAATATTATAAAAACTATGAGAAATTATTTAAAAAATTAGTTACCACAGCAAAAAAATTACAATACATTGACTAAATTAAAAAATCCACAAATAAAGTCAAAACAATGTGGAGAATTATAAATGAACGAACTAACAAGACAATAAAAAAAGAAAAAAATAATATCAAACTACAAACAAACAACAATAAACTAACGTCTGAACCGATAGAAGTTGCAAATATATTTAATAACTATTTTGCGTCGATCGGCGAAGAAAGCCCTTTACGGAAAAGTAAGCCCAAAGGTTCCCCTGTGCTCTCTCCTTCCCAAAACACAATGTTTCTTAGCCCTGTAGACCCATATGAAATAAATTCTTTGATCAAAAATCTAAAAAATAAAAATAGTTACGGAATAGACGAACTCCCGCCACGTTTATTCAAACAATGCGCAGATGAACTGACTTTACCATTCTACAAATTGATAAACCAATCTTTTGAAGAGGGCATATTCCCAGACCAGCTACAAGTGGCACTTGTGAAACCTTTACACAAAAAAAGTAACAAGACAGACCCAAGCAATTATCGCCCAATAGCTCTACTGCCTACAGCTTCGAAAATGTTTGAGAAAGCAATGTGTAATCGTGTGTACGCCTTCTGCGAGAAATATAAAATATTCGACGAATGCCAAAACGGTCTTCGTAAAAATAAATCAACAACTTTAGCTGTTTATAAATTTATACAGGAAGCTCTTAATATAATAAATTGTAAAAAATACGCAATTGGTACACTACTGGACATGAGCAAAGCCTACGATAAAGTGCAATATCAAATATTACTGAATAAATTATATGGTGTGGGAGTCCGTGGTAAATCCTACGAATGGTTCAAGTCATATTTAACTAACAGAGCGCAATTAGTCGAAATAGAATTCTTCAATAAGAGAACTAACGAACTGCAAAAGTTCCGATCAGACAGCAAGGCAATAACCGCCTCAATACCGCAAGGGAGTGTAATTGGATGTCTTCTTTTTCTTATTTACATAAACGATCTTCCAAAAACCATACAGGATTCCGGACCATGCGTTTTGTTTGCGGATGACATTTCTATCCTTACCCCCTGTCATGATATCGAAAACCTAAACATTACCATTAACAATATTCTCACTAAAACAATAACCTGGTTAAACGATCATAATTTAGAAATTAATTTTCATAAAACTAAACTTATATCATTCCACCCTCACCAAAAAAGCCATCTAGACGTAAATTTATCTTTTAACAACCACAAATTAGAACTAGTAAACGAGTTTTCATTATTAGGTTTAACCATAGATACGAACATTAATTGGAAATCTCACATTCGGAAAATAAAAACAAAACTTTCAACATTTTTGTACGCTTTTCGCGAAATAAAAAAGACCACAAACTTACAGACAGCTCTGGCTACCTATTATGCCTATGTTCATGCATGGCTCAGTTACGGTATTATAATGTGGGGTAACAGCACGGACGCACCAGCGCTGTTTACAACTCAAAAAAAGTTGATTCGTATTTTGGTTAATATTGAACAAACTGATAGCTGCAAACCTCATTTCAAAAAGCTTAATATTCTTACATTACCTTCCATTTACATACTGGAAATCTGTAAATTTGCGCACACTCACCAAGACTTTTACACTAAACGAGAAGACATTCAGTCAAGATACACACTTCGACACAAAACACGTCTAAACTTACCAACATCTCGCTTAAAAATGCATTCATCTGGCCCACTTGTAATGTCGATAAAAATTTATAATAAATTACCCGAGCTGTTAAGAAATGAAAAAAAGATTGCTGTTTTTTCAAATAAATTAAAAAAACTATTATTAAGTAAATGCTATTACAGCATAAATGAATATTTAAATGACAAATTTATACACCTAGAAAAATAATATACTTAAAAAACCATAACAATAAAAAGAGTGTTTTATATAATGTAATAAATGTCTAATATAATGTAAATAATGTTTAATTTAATGAAATGTATGCCAAATATAATTTCAACTAATGCTAAAATTTAATATAATGAATGTATAATGTAATTAATGTTTATTGAAATGAATGCCAATTATAATTTAAATAATGTTTAATTTAATGCAATTAACCTTTCAATTGTGATAATTACAGACACAATTGAAAGACAATAGGTGCGCGAACGCCGGCGTTCGCTTGGGGTTTAATGAATTAATGTTTATTGAAATTAATGCCAAATATAATTTAATTAATGTTTTAATTTAATGTAATTAATGAATAGCGTAATTAATGTTTAATGAAATTAGATTTATTTATATTGTATAATATTTGTTAGTCTATAATGTCTTTTGCTGTGCCCAACAGGGTCCACAATTGTGTCCATTAAATTTTCACTTACCACCTAAGCATGTACATTGTGGAATGCAATAAAAAATTGAGTATTGAGTATTGAGTATCGTATATGCAAGCATTTATTTTAACTTCGTTTACATACTTTATTATCCTGAACGTATCTTCTTTCAAACAAAAAAAGAATTATTAAAATCTGTTCTCGCAATCCAAAATTACCACCGAAAACGTCTTCTGGAACCTATGTATTAATTAGTAACCCAATTCCCCGAGAGATGGCGTTTACGTACTTTGGGCTATTTCGCGTTTGCGCTGTTAGGATTTTTCATGAGTTGATGGGGTCGGGTATTATCAAATTGTTCGGTTGGTTTCTCCTTGGCATTGGCGGTATTATCTTATAACTACATAAAACTTCTGTCAGGAACATGCTAAGGCAATTTAGAACGAAACTAAAATTCATTTCTTTAGCGCCATCTATAGAAATGATAATGTAAAAACCAGTTCATAAATGGTTCGATAGATGGCGTTGCGTAATGTCGTCATCTTTTAAAAGTCGATGTTAGATTTTCCGTGCTTTCATGACGTACCTTGGTAAAAAATCGTTGCTTCTTAAAAATATTCGTAATTTTATGAGTGCACAATCGCTGAAATTTCTACTACTTGCATACTGTACTATTATTGATTTAAATTTAAAAAATTGCTATTTGGTATAGCGGGAAATTGTTATTATGTCTTAGTAAATTAGATTGTGGGTAAAATTAACTTTTTTTTTTTAACTCATAAGTGGGAACACTTATTGTGACGGACGGGAAACTACGGAACCCTACACTGAGCGTGGCCCGACACGCTCTTGGCCGGTTTTGACTGAAAGTTCTTCAAATTCAAACAACAGTACCCGCGACGCTTCGAGTATTAGTTAACTTTCAAACTTTGTCAGACGTTTCCGCAATTCGATACGTTTAAATAATAACTAACTCAAGAAGAATAATAGTAGTTTATGTGACTAGGGGATAAAGCAGTGTCTTTAAGTCGCGGGCGACATGTTGAATTCCGAACGAAACGAAGGTTGCTGATATTAATCCCGAACGATAGTGAGGGATTTATAAAATTAACTCCCGAGCATCGCGAGGGAGTTAATAAAGAAACCTGAGTGCAGTGAGGAATTCAAGCCGCCCAAGACAAAGACAGCTTTATCCCCGTGTTGCATACTCTACTTTTTACACCATCTGTGAGATAATTAAAAGACAATTTGGTCGACCAAATCATATACTAGAGAAATATAAGTAAGTATTAGAGTTTGTCTAATAAGTTAAACGACTTTGGTAATTATCAGGATTTAATTAAATCTGATGTAGTCAACACGGGTTCAATAATCAAGGTTAATTAAGAGATAGAGATCATTGTTTACTAACAGAAGAATCTTATGAAAAGTATCGAATATAAGTATTTATTAAATGTTATACAAAATTCCCAACTCGGTTGACTTATTAGACAGACTTAATACGAGTATTTACAAGTTCATCAAACAAACAAGATTCACTACTCCAAGATTCTATAGTTTCAATTTTCTATAACGCTCCCGTCAGTACGCACGTTGTAATCTATTTTCTTTTTTTTTTTGTTAGTGGCCAGTTTTAATCATAGTGATTACATACTCTTTGGTTTGAATTTCAAGTCAACTTGTTTGATGCGCCTACATTTTAATTCACAATGTTGACGATTTTTAATGTTCCAAATTCAAATCTCATCAACAACGATTGCATCACTGCTTACCATCAGGCGGGATCGCAGTCAAGTACTAGTTTATAACAGATAAAAAAAAAAAAAAAAATTATTCCCTAGGGATCGGCCATACTGCATTATCTCCCTAGGGATAGAATGACTTGCTTTAAGTGAGGTTTGTATGACGTATAAAACGACATTATCGAGCAGGTGGTGTAAAAAATCAATTTATATTTGTTTACTAACGATTGTTGGGGCTGTATTCTGTTGTTAGTGTCCACATTCGGATCTTTGTATTTTGAGCACCAAAGCAAACTGCTCTTGACTTTGAATCATCAAGCGTTTCAAAAGCACCTCGCTACCTCAAAGAAAGATGTTTGTTTTTCCGTTGTCTTTGAAGAAGGTTGAAGTGTTGCGAAAAGTGCCTCGAGCTTTATTCAGAACTCATTAGCACTTGTGTGACCGACACTGTCAGTGACGTGGCTGAAGTTGAGAAGGCCATGGCCACTTACGTGAGATGATTTAAAGTTGGATGTAAAAGGTTGGAAGGACATCTACAACAATACTTTTTTGAATGTAGAACATTGATATAACATAAGGAGCCGCAGTTTTAATTTAATCTAAAATGTAAAATGATATCAGAGTTATTATGATTGATTGAGTGTTTGTTGTTGAGATGGATGTGTGGTGTGACGAGAATGAATAAAGTGAGAAATGAGTATATTAGAGGAAGTTTGAAAGTGGCGCCAGTGACTGAAAAGTTGAAAGGTAATCGGTTGTCTTGGTATGGTCATGTGAAGAGGAGGGATGAAGCACATATAACTAAGAGAGTTTTGAGTATATGTAGATGGATGGAGAGGGAGAGGAAGGCCGAAAAAAAAATGGATGGATTGTGTGAAAAGTGATATGAAAGAAAAGGGAATTAGTGATAGTTTGACGGGTGACAGGACAGAATGGAAGAAGAAAACGTGTTGCGCCGACCCCAAGTAATATGGGATAAGGGCAGGAAGAAGAAGAAGGAGATATCAGAGTTATTATGAAATGCCTAAGAATATTTTTTTTTTAAAGCTGTGGCTTCACTGAGGTTTAAAGTTGTGTTTTGTCACGCGTGTATTTGCGCTACAGAGTATTAGGTACTGCATTCCGTGCGGGATTCTCTTTAATTTGCCCATAGCTTAAAACCACCGTTATTGTTCGCTCGACACGGTAAAGTAAAGAACATATGTATATGTATTTGTTGTTGTGCAGTGTGACGGGTGCGTGGCGACGCTGCTGCGCGTGCGGCGCACGGGCGCGGACGTGGCGGCCGTGCACGGCGCGCCCGCCACCGAGGCGCGCGCCGCGCTCGTGGCCTACCGCGTGCTGGCGCCGAGCCTCTACCTGCGCTTGCAGCCTTGTTTGCACCAGCCCGGGGAATGTACGTCACTCACAATTATTACCTTATAAATAAACTGATCCCCATTAACTTGGTAACCACTTTAGCCAGAAACGCATTTAAGAATAATTCTTATCCGACAAAAATCTACACCAATCTACCTTATCTAGATAACTATCCATATAGTTTGAGTCCGGGAAGTAGTCACGTTATTGAAGAGTCAGAGTTCATTAGGTCGACAAAAGGCAGCAGTTTCATGAGCTAAGCGCTCGATCAAGATATTTTCCAAGTTGTGTTAGCAGTGGCTTTACTAGTTACTGTTGCGCAGCTGATTGAGTAATTTCATGTAGACCGCAGCAGTTTACCTACATCCAGGAGATAGATATTCGTAAGGGTTACCAAATGATATTTTAGTTTATTTACCTGCTAACTTTACTCGTAAATGCAACAATGAATATTAGTTACGCATATTTCGCAATAAATCTTTTGACTTGACTTTGACTTGACTAGTCACAGGTTTTTAATAAGTCGGTCGCACTCAGCACGGTTATAATAAAAAAATACTGAACAAAGAGCTGACTGTACAGAACATTACACTTAATACTACTTTGAAATAAGTATTAAAGAATATTTTACATTTAAACGCTAAGTTAAGAGTGCTTGTAAAAATTGAAGTACATACCTAAGTGAACCACTTGTTAAAGTTACAATTTATTTCTACTTCTAAGAATATTGAAGTGAATCGACTTGAGCATCGAGAGTCTCTTACCGACAATTTAAATTCTTGAAAGGTTCAAAATTGAAATAATATTTTCATAACTGAATCCGCTTTTGTTTAAGGAATGCTTGGACCAAGTTTACCGAATGATATCGTCTATTGGGACTAGTAGCTAATCGACTAATTGATTATTTCTATCAACGGGAATCTCTAAAGACATTCAGTTAGATAGAATAAAATAAAATGAACTTTATTGCACACCAAAATAGTAACAATATCACACAATTGGTGACGTTTAACTACAAGCCAATTGGTATTTTAGAACATCCAAGATCTGTATAGGTGTCTATTATCAAGAAGCAAGATTATATATAGATATTAAGTAGTATTATCATGAAGCAAGTTGGTAATATCGGTGGTCATGCATGCAGGTACAGGGTGCCAGGACAAGTTGAGCTGCAAGTGCAGCCGGCGCGGCGCGGTGATCCTCCGCCCCAAGCACGCGCTGACGCTGGGCCGCAGCTCCTGCTACCACCTGCGCCTCACTAACGTCACGCCGCTGCCCACTGCTGTGCACTTCGATAGAGACCATGGTCAGTACTACTACTAATAATTATATTTTAAACGCCAACACTTTTGTTTTTAAAACAATAAACGTAGGTCAGCTGAAGTAAATGCCACACAGACCATCGCATTGAAGGGCATCGTCATCTCATGCAATATTATCTAGCCCCGAAGGTGCATAAGGTACAAGTCTGCCGAGGTTGGGCAAAGCTTTGCTATTTCCTCGTGGTTATTTATGGTGTTGAACTCTCGTGTGCTCCTTCTGCGAAACAGTAATACGAGCAAAGGAGGTGGTGGACAATCATGAGGGAGCAGACATTCTCACGTCTCAGCGGCCACAAAAGACTCCCGGTCATCATCATCATCGTAAAGCGATTTTCACTAGCGTAGACGCAGATTTGTGGCTGGTGAGAAATAGTTAGTTCACCGTTCGATAATGAGCAAGCTTGGGTCAACGGCATATGTTCCGCGCGTGCCTTGAAGAGCTTTCGGCAGAATAAAAGGCAGGACTCATACCTGCCAGAGCTACGGGACTGTTTGAGTTACCGCGGCCTCGAAAAACATAATAGAAAAGAACAAGGTTCAAGAATCCCATCTAAAACAAAAAATCAGTAGGTATGACGTGATATGACGTAACAAAAACCAATGAACACGTAAAATGTCGTTATAGCATTGTAAAGATTAGATCATATAATACCAATAGAGTTCACATGCGGTCAAGCGTACGTAGCTCTTCCAAGAACGACAAGTCTGTGCGGTACTATATAATATTTATGTTAACTTAGGTAGTATCAGAACGCAAGAGCCCACAAGTTCTGAATTAAATATGTGTAGAAGCATTTACCGTCCAGACTTGTTAAAAATTGATACATCAAAACCTCTGAGAAAAGCCCAGAGGGACAAGAAGCGGGCTTTGAGTACGTGCATAGCTGACGCACACGAATTAGTACCAGAGAAGAAGAAACTTAGGAATACTTACGAAAAAAAACTGAGATTCTGTAAGATCCCTACATTTGTCATGTCATAAAAATAACTTGCACAAAAAACCACTCTTCTTTGACCGTAAACAGTTGTGAAAACTAATGCAAAATCAAATCTTTTATTTTATTCAGTAGCTGCTCCATCCGTACAATCTACGCACAACAAAACCTACTTAATAGAAGGATTCTTATTTTTGTTTTAATTATTATTTTTTTAATGGTATAAACAACTTAGTGCTTGACTGCAATCCCACCTAATAGCAAGCAATGGAGCAATTGTTGATGGTAAGGCGTGCTAGTTTATTAAAAGCCTATCACTCTAGCCTTGAAAATACCAAAATTATGATCTATACATATATTATAAAGAGGTAAGAGTTTCAGCGATCTTCGAGAAATCTAGTGCACATACGTTTAATTTTTCTTGCTATATTTAATTATGTACTTGCTCCGAACGTCTTTACTTTTTTTTTTCTTTTTATCTGTCTACTGTCTCTTGTTCTGCTCTAATATTATCTGTGAAAACTTGTAATTGGCCTTCTTTCAATATTTTTCAACTATCTGTATCTTAGCTGTAAGTTATCCGAAAAAAATAAAATAAAATAATTATATAAATAATAATAAAGTTTGTTTTTAGGAGGTACTTGTTTGTTTTATTTTCTGAAAGTTCTGTTCCGATCATTATTTTTTTACCGATAGAAAGCTGCTTTATTCTTGAGTGACATAAGCTATAATTTATGTTCGCGCGCGAAGCCGCGGGCAAAAGGTAGTCATGCATAAATATGACCCGCTAGCTACGTTCACTTAGCACTATATAAAACAGGAGACAAATTAAATTATTTTTATGCGATGTTGCCGTGCAGTAGCCAAATCGTTAAATTTATTTATGAAATTTTGGTACAGGTTACTATGAAACGTTATTAGTTTCGCTACACACAATTTATGACAAAGTTGCTGGATAGATGCTCCCGTAGATATGTAGGTTTAATAAATTCTTTTCTAGGGTTTCGTAGTCAACTAGGAACCCTTATAGTTTCGCCATTTATGTCTGTCCGTCTGTCTGTCTGTCTGTCTGTCTGTCTGTCTGTCCGTCCTCGCTTAATCTCTGTGATCGTTAGCACTAGAAAGCTAAAATTTGGTACCAATATGTATATCAATCTCGCCGACAAAGTGGTAAAATAAAAATTGGAAAAAAAAATTATTAGGGTAGCCTCCTATATGGAAAGTGTTTTTTTTTTAAATTTCAACCCTTATCGTGTGATATATTGTTGGATAGGTATTTAAAAATGAATAGGGGTTTACTAAAATCATTTTTTGATAATGTCAATAATTTTGCAAATAATCGCTCCAAAAGTAAAAAACAATGTGTGTCACCCTCTAACTTTAGAACCATAAGTTTAGAAAATATGAAAATAATTTGAAAAATAGAACTTTATAAAGACTTTCTAGGAAAATTGTTTTGAACTTGATGGAAAGAACAGTTTTTGTACAAAAAAGACAAAAAGGTTGTACAAAATAATTTCTGAACTAAGTTTGTAGTATAATCGTATATGCAAGCATTTTTTTAAACGTGGGTACATTTATTGTGACGGACGGGAAACTACGGAACCCTATACTGAGTGTGGCCCGACACGCCCTTGGCCGGTTTTTTAAGTGCATTTTCTGAAATCAAACGTCAAGTATAAAAAAGGTATAACTCAACGAAAGTACGCGCTGGTCTAGATTGGTTTGCATATTCATTTTCTGTGAGCCATTCTTGCAGAAATCTTGCCGGACAAGCGATTGGTAAAATAAGCGAATTAGTTACGCAAATTAATCGAATATTCATTACTACAATATCAAACTTCAATCTATAGTTTATTTAGCAAAACTTCCTAGCCGGCAGCTTAAAGTTTGAGCCTTGAACTAGTCTGAAGTATTTCGGCTATATCCAAAGTGAATTGGTATGTTCTAGTAGGCAGTTTTGACAAAAAGCTAATCACGTTCTAAATCGTGATTATTCTTAATCGATTGTTCGACTCCAATGTCCACGTCAATATATGGCTGCTGTTTGATTTGGTTAAAAAAATGAGTTCAGCATATTTTTAATTGGAAAATTTTTAAATCAAAAGAATTAAAATGACTGAAAAACATGATTTGTTACTATTAAACTTATTGAAGTTTTTTTTTATAGGTTATACTAGATTTCATGATTACTCGTTTCTCAAATGATTCGTCTAATGTTTTATGCAAGTGTGCAAAGGTATTCACTCAATGAATCATTACTTATTGTATTACAAAGTAAATCTGATAACAACCAAGTAATTAATAAAACAATCATCTATTAGGGCCAACACCGCTAAGAACCATTGTTGCTGTTCAGTAATTTTGTATAGTACATAAGAGGGACCTACAGGGTGATTACTAATTTATTAGCAATCCTACATGGAGTAACATAGTACCTATTCCAAATATTATGATCTTTTACTAACAAGCAATTTGTCAAAATTAAAAAATATATATTGCGGTTCTCTGTTTTCTGCTGATTATAATGTAGGTAACCAAACAACAGATTTTCTTCATGTTTATGAGACAACCTTTTTTATATTCATGAGCAAATAAAGTACTAGTAGGGTGTGTGTGGGTAGGTATATATTACTCGTACGTACCTGTACTATACTTCGTGTTTTAATCAAAGACTACGATTTGACAATACGAATGTTGCATGTTTTTTCCACTTCATAAATAGTGAGGTACCGCAACCGATACTGACCAAAAAACCGAAAAATTTCGTAAAAATAATTTCGTTTTTTATGCAACTAATTATGATCAGCTTTTGTATTTCCTTAAGGTAATTTGATAGACGCAAATAAACAAAAAATAAATTATAATTTAAGCTTAAGAATAAATTGAAAAACTAGCTAAAGCTGTCATTTTATTTTTTCGTCTCGATTTGGTGATGACGAAAATATTTAGGTACTCAAGCTGATATTTTTGCGGACACATTATTACAACTTAACCAATAGGTACTATTAATAATGACTTCGGTTTGAAAACAAATAATAGATCATTGTAACGAATGAAAAATAAAATGGCCGTCAGAGAAACGAAACCTTTTTTTTTTAACTTTTTTCTTGACATGGCTACAGCTAGAATCTTTTTTTAGTATTGGCACTAAGGCTAAGATCTGACGAAGCGGTTTTTGACCACACCTGCCGCGGTAGAGGAAACAGCTGTTTTATTTTTGAACTCACCTGAGTTTTGAGTGGTTTTGCAGCCGTCGCAGTTGTAATTATCGCTCGCAAGCTTGGTGGGCTGGGCACGCCACATTTATGGCGGTAAGTCCTCTCTTTGCGGCTTAACTGGAAAGAACTCACGAAGTCCTCGCCTTTCGCATGACTTCTCACCGAATACGGTAATTTCAGGAGATACCTGTACCGAATTCGTGTGGAAGTGACGCCCGGGTGTCGCCTCTGCGTGGACCGTCCGGAGGACACGGTGAAGCATACGATAGAGGTGTGCCCGGCTTGGGCAGAGTATCACCGTGTCCTTTTGGGGGCGATAGGCGGTGGCGATCTCTTGCGCTGGGCCTTGGTACAGGCCATGGTCCGGAGCGAGGAGGAGTGGCAGGCGGTCGCCTTCTGCTGTGAAGCAGAAATGCTAGCAAAGGGGGAGGCCGACCACATTAAGCAACGCCGCCGGACCAATCTGAAGATTTAGGCCACGGTCACGCCTCAAGGAGTTGTCAGCAGAAAAAAGTTTGGTGGTTGAAAATCGAAAGACGGGCGGTTGAGTATCAGTTGAGCTCTGAACCGCCATGAAAACACACCAGAAACGAGCTGTTGCATTATACTTATTTCACAGAAGAATTAAAAACAGCTTTACAACCGCTTTAAAAACGGCTTTTAAGGCTCTGGATGCATCGGATTTCCCTGCCCACTGAAGGCAACTGTGGGGCTAACCGATCTCAAAGCGTGCGGGCGCTACCCACCGAGGCTGCAGGTGACCGAAGCTCGCGCGATTCTACTAGTTCCTTGCCATTGCAGTGGGAGCCGCAAACAACTGCGCACATCACGGCCGTAAAACGCGGCGTGAAACGTGTTTTAATTTTTAAATATACATCTCTAGCATTCTACAGAAGTGAAAACCGCTTCGTGAGTTCTTAGCCTAAGTAAAAGGCGGAGTGTTATAAAGTATGGTAATATTTTTGATTATTTTAGTTTTCAATTCATATTAGACTTAAACACACATATACAGTATCTTAGTCCTATTTTCCATAAAGGTTCTAATGTTAAAAAACCGGTATGAAAAATCGAATTTGGAGACATCACTTTTACTAAAAATCTGGCAACATATTTTCAGAAATTGACATTTGCACATGTCAAATCATAGTCTTTGATTAAAAAATGAACCATACAAGCTACGTCATGTTAAGAGAAACAACTTACCTACTCCAGACTATTTCCAACGATTCAGCGAATGTTTCAAGTTGTTTGCTAAGTTAGCTCCTACTCAGAACTACAACTACAATTAATCCACTTGTTTTATGTTGAACTAAGTCTAAAGCCGCACCCGCGTTAACAAAATCAAGTCCAGCTGGCAGGTAGATCTTGTTCGTTACAAAGTAATGCGTACCCTTTGTGATTTCGTGCCTTAAATATTTAGGATCCCAAAAAGGTCACAGTGCCTTGATTTTCTATTTAAATCGGTTGGCAGAACAATCACGTGATTGCGGGATGTCTATCTAAAGTATAAAAAGAAGAGAAAAAAGCAATGCAAATCCAACAAGGGCCCTATCTCAGCGTATGCTGTGATAAGCATAATGTAATAGTTTAATCAGTCTTATGCTGATTGCACTGCTGGGACTCAGGACTCCTCTCTAGGGGTGAGAGTAGGCCGTAATCCACCACGTGGGCCTTATTTAGATTGCGAGAACGTCATGGACAAAAGAAGGAACATAAGTGGGTTTAAGTCAGTAAAATTCCTGACACTCTATTGCGAGAGAAATCATTTGATGATTTTCCATCTCAAAAAAGGACCCTGTCTAGGTCGGTGAATGTTTGGTTCTAAGACACGCCAATCTCCTCACGATGTTTTTCTTCACCGTTATGAGAGCAGTGATAATAAAATTTACACAAAGTAAAGCGCCTGCTTGGGTTTGAACCCGCGGCGTACGACTCATAAGACAGGCCCGTAACCACTGATCTATCATCATCAGACAGTCTGTCTATTAAAAGGCTTTAATTATTGGTAGCTTACAGTAGTTACTGACCCCATCATAACAACTCTTTCACTGGTAAGTACGTATTTACTACAACATATAAGTTTACTTAGCTCAGAAGTTAGAGTATTTTTTATTTAAAATAATACATAGCCCCACACTATAAAATACTCCTCCACCGGTTGTCCGATGCTAGAAAGTAGATGGCGGAACTAAGTCATACAATTTTCGCGCGCACTCTCAAAATGCAACCTGTAAAACACCGAAAGGCTGGCTACCCTACGCCTGTGCTCAGGGTTTGTAGATTGGACGTAACCAAATCTGGACCACCAATTAACCGCCTTTTCGCACGCCCTTTCACGGAGTCTAAAGCTGCTAGGTGGCACTATGTGAGTTAACATTCATTGCTCTGCTTCTGTGCTCTGTTATCTGACAAGAACTGTGTTTTTTTATGGTTATAAATATTTTTTCCCTTAAAGAATAAATAAACTAGTTTGAGTCATATATGCGTATATCAAAATTATGATAACGGTGCCTGAAACACAACCCAGAACTCATAATGTATTCGCTAGATTTTTTTACATAATTTCCTTCAGACGAAAGAAAACGCGTAGCACAGCAGGAAATGAAATAAAAGGAGCACGTGCAGTTAATTTGCAGACAAACAGAGGATGTGGAGATAATTACAGAATGTTTGTACAGCTTTGTACACTCAACACGCGCTACACTCAAAGGTGTAAAGGGCTGAATTTTAATGAAAACATTGTGTCTATGTTATTCTACACGAGGCCCTTCGGTCACGAAATAGAAAGTTATAGAAGGCGGGTTAATTAATAAGTGAAAACGGACGCACACAGAATAGAATAAAATAGAATATTTATACATTATCAGAATATCGTAGTTATGTATAAGACTGTTATGTGCACTCATACAAGTTATAATTTTAATAACAGATAACCTTGTATAGTAGACGCGTACGAAGCTCTCAGACGCATACCATTCTAGAGAGCTTTGTACTTGTCGTATGGAGTCGACCCACTGGCCCCTTTTCTTGTGTGTTTCAATGTTTGACAATGGTTGTGAGTTCACAAATACTTTGAGTAAGTGCTTGTACATCCTTACTTCTGGGATGCGTGTTATCGTTCCCAAGTGCGACTGTCCGCCTGCAGCACCTTAGACATAGAAATGAGTGGAGCTGGTTTCTTTATTCTTTCTTAAAATTACGAGTTAAAAAGGCATGCAAGGAGATATAGACGATCCAGATCTAGTTAAGAGGTAGTCAGCCTTTCGGTATTTGTAGGATGCATTTTGGAGAGTGTGCGCGGAAATTGCATGATTTGGTTCCGCCATCGCAGTTCTACCATCAGACAACCCGACGTACGGTGAGTGCCTTTAAATTGTTAACACCCATATGGTCCACACTAAGCGTTTCGTCTCGTCTCTTTTAAGCTTCTAGATTCTTAGTAAACTAGTGCGCTTCATTATCAACGTTTGCATCACTGCTTAGCATCTGGTGAAATCACAGTAAAGCAATAATTTATATAATTTAAAAAAAGAGTGGCTTTTTTACTAACCAAGAATTTTAAACTATTAGTTCCGAGAGTCAATTCAAGTGTCGTTTTATACATAACTAAATCTCGTCGAACGTTAAACCAAACACATCGTCATGCAATATTCAGATACATTCAGTATTCAGCGAGCTGTGAGAACAAGACCCTTTGGTTTCAGGTAGCTTTCACGTGTTGCAAATAAACCTGGATGCAGCGTACTTTAAATTGTTGTTCAGACGATTCATTTTGATACACAATATTTTCATAATAATGAATACGTATAAATGTTTTTATCGCTCAAAATTGAAGTTCTTGTAAGTGATTCAGTTAGAGTAAATATTTGTTTTTTGCACATTTACCTTTAATGAGAACTGTAAGTTATCCTACATTTTTGAAACCTCTACGGTCCGAAATAAGCATTTCGCCTCGTCATTTATACCGCGTACATTGAAGGACTGAAACAATTTTTCTGCTGCGGTCTTCCGGTCTGATTATTATTTGGGTGTTTTCAAGGCTAGAGTGAATAGGCTCTTAATAAACTAGTGCTCCTCACCATCAACGATTGCGTCACTGCTTACTATTAGACGGGGTAGCAGTGAAGCACTCGTATAAATCAGATAAAAAAAAAACGGTCGTCTGTATTTCTGGTGTCTATATGTATCTTCTCACCTGCTCGCTGAAGGCCCGCCATGTTTTCGACCCCAATGCCCCGAGGCGTATTATAAAACTTTTGCTCTTACTTGCCCAAAATGTTTTACTGAAACACTCAGAGAGACACCCTGCATTATAAAGCTTTAACGTGGTAACAACTTTATCTAATTTACCAAAGTACTAATTTATACTGTTAAAATATAGACATACATCACCATACATCGTGTCTGTTTAAAGTGTTTCAAACTCGAAAAAAAAATATTCTAAGGTGTGTTAGTGGTATTGCATTAATTAACGAAGATCAAATATATTACGTCTTTAAGATATTTGCTCTATAAGAAGGTATACTTAGGCCAAGAAGACATTCTGAAAAGAGCACCCGCGTTCCTTGAATGAAAAGGAAAACTGAAGAAAACAGGTGTGGTTTAGTCAGTAAAAGTCTGATACACACTGTCACTCCACTTTGGAGCGCGAAATGTCATTGAATGATTTTCCGTCTAAATAAATAATACTTCTAACAAGGCACGAATACTTGAAAGTCATTTATCTTTTTGGTTCAGGACCTAAGAGGATGTCGTCTTAGGACGAAAATAAGCCGAAAAGAAAACCTTTTGTATGGTAAATGTTTCCTTCAGTATAAAGAGGTGACAGTGTATTTTAGGGTAGGTACTTAAAGTGTATACATACATAGTTAAATGTCACTTCTCCGTGACCTTGGAGATATTTCACCATTGATTTTTACTAGATTTTTCAAAGCACATAATAAAGTTTAGGTCTGTTTAAATCAAATGGTCAAATAGCCTATAATTATTTTGAAGACATATTTTTTTATTTCTTTGTTTCACTATAACATGACATTGCTTCTTTTGGATTTTGAAAAGCGAAATTTCAATGAAACTAATTATAATAAAAAGCGAGTCATGACGAATAACCCTCGTTGTCGTGAAGTAAGGAAGAAAGGCGCTCGTGTTCGCGTCGTTCGCACAATGAGAGATTTCCTAGATTGTTTGGCACACAATAGCGCTGGATTGCCTGGACTGCGCCGCAAATAAGGAATTTTCAGAATTCTTAACCCCACCGATTTTTTCTGTAATTGTAGAATGGTTTATTTGATACTTTTGTTGTCTTCTACTACTGTAAGCCACTATCTATATTTCTTTTTAATATCTCCTTTCACAAAACTTTTAGTAAAATAATTATTCAATTAAAAAAACAAAGGCATCGTATATTTGTAATGTATCTTTCCAGTTCTTTTGCTTTTCCCAGCGTCTAAAAAAATAATAAATGGTATGGAATTACCATTGTCGTTATATAATATAATATATAACTAGCTTTTTTTAAGGTCGGATATCATTCAATGACTTCTTCCGTTTTTAATATCGTGCAGTTTTGATCACGCACGGGTAACGCTCGCAAATATCCATTTCATACAAGTATTTATTGTCATGCGTGGAATATACACGCGGGACGCGGGGCGTGATCCCGGACAGCAGACCCCCACGCATTTGTCGTCCATTGTACTCAACTACAACGCACAGTAGCCTACAGAGACTAAATCGTGTAGGCTAGCCACGTTGTGTGAAATTTTCTTCGTGATGAAATCCGCACGATAAAAATATCCTTAGAATGGAGCGCGAGGTCGTGTCATAATTTTACTAACTAAAACTACACCTGTGTCCTTCAGTTGCTTTTTGCTTTCTAAGATCACGAAATCTCCGCAATTTTTGAGAGTCCTGCCGGGCCCTACAGTTTGTTGACAATTTTCTTTGAGGAAGGCGTGGAATCCTACGTACTGCCGAAGATTTGGGCTCGGTCGCGACGATTATATCGGACGACTTGACGGCGAGCGCAGAGAGGTTACTGCCCCCAATCGCCCCTATGAACACACAGTGGTACTCCGCCCACGATTATAGCTAGCTTGGAAAGTCTTCAATGTAAATGACGACTTGTAGTTCACACATAGTACACGGTCAATACTCAATAATCACTTAAGTTTTGGTATTGTTCAAAATGTCTTATTAAAACTGAACACATCACTTATACAGTTATTAACATGAAATGAAACATGGTATGAAATTAAATGATTTAATAGTAATGAGCATAAAAATCTTTATCTCGTTACTTTCATTATCGTCCTCTGATCATAACTGGATCTTCTGAGTTCACTTATTTCATGGTTTACTTTATTTATGAAGCTAGTTCTTACTAAACTAGTTCAATCAATGTTGGTTAAAACAAATTGCTTTCATTTTTAGCTGATCTTTGATGAGCTACTTCTGCGCTAGTTATGTATACTGTGTACAATAATGTTCTTGTTTAAACTAAAATTAAATTACTAAAAATTTTGTTCTAAGCTTATTTACAAACGATAAAAATGAATCCTTTAAAAATAATAAGTCAATGGAAGTCTTTCCTCACTATTACAACTATCTGCAACTGGGAAATTCAATAAATCCATCTGACAGTTGACGCTCTCAAAACTATGTTCTTTTAATATATTATCTACATTTATTGACTTACATTTGGAAGAGTAGAACTTAAGTCTACCATTCGAAAAATGTACACACAAACGTGAAACTGCGGCCACCAGTCCAGCATGTGATATTAAGTTACATCTCCTCATCCGTCGCTCATACGCTGACTAGTTCACATCACAGTGACGTCACAGCCCACAGTATAATATGATAACATTTTCATTTTATAGCAAATTGCACTTTTAGCACTTCACTGCTTAGAGCAGTTCTCTTAAAACCAGTTTTATATTTCTCATCCCGGAGAGTCTCTAGAGAGGATCGTCCGGGGTCTTTATTGCTGCCCAATGATACTTTTGAGGAATAAAAGTTTATTACTAAAAACAGCCGCCTCCATCTGTCTGCGCCCGGCGCACTCGTGCCACATTCAACTAAATGAAGATGTTTTAATTGATATTGTGATGGCTTTTTGACTATTATAATAATAGCCGTCCCATTAAGATAAAATATTTGTGTTCTTAATGACATCTAATCTCGCGTTAGCTGTAAAAGTCAGCGTGAAGTATTTTGATGTTCTTATGTTTGTAACAGATGCTGCCGATATCTTGAAGGTGAAGTTCAACCCCACGGACTTCAGAGTGCGGCCGTATGGAGAAGCAGACGTCAGGGTAAGGGCTGTTCGTCCTATAGTAATAAATCTCACGTCCCTGTCCTCGTGTTTACTTGAACATAACTTATTGCAGCTTTTCAGCTGATTTAGATTTCATGTACATATATGGTTTGGTGTTAATTACTCTGTACGTACTCCAATTACGTCAGACTTCAGAGTGAAATAATTGCTGTTCCGGTAAACGCAAGTGATAGTGGGGAATGCTTTACATTATAAAGGAAATGCAAATTTAATGTTCTTGCTTACAGACATTTTAATTTAAATATTTCAGGTGGTTCTAAAAGTGTAAGTACTTAAATCCACTCATGCAGTAACAGATATGAAAAATGTCATAAAACACAAGATTTGCTTTGATTTAATTTGAAAACTTTTCAGTATTAAGTAAATTAGCTTGCTCTTTTCCTTATTTCGTTGAAAACATTATCATATTTTCCTTATTCGTATTAATGCTGATGCACCCATTGGGTTTAAGTAAAAGCCCTCCCTATATCCTCAGAACTCTATTTTGTCCATCTAAGTTATTCCATTTCTTACATTACGAGAAAAAAAAGTTTTTATGACTAAACCTTGGCAAAGATTTTTGTCGTTTCATTTCAGAATCAGCATCATTTATTCGTAATCATATGTGATAATACAAAAAAAACAAGACAAAATACAAGATCTTAAAAATTTGGTAGTGCGCTATGTTTTGTCAATTGATATACAAATTATTAAGGGAAAAAAAATATGCTACTAAATTAAAATATAAATTCATCACAATATTATTTTGCTAGCTAAATTTTAATATTCATAATAAATTTCATTCCATGTTAAAAAGTATAGTCAGTTCAGAAGATTAAAAACAAAATCAGTAAAAAATATTTTTAAAATGTCAATTATGTATAAGTAAAAATGACAATATTGTAAAGTCACAGATTCGTCATTAAGTAATTCACCTAGAGTGTAATAACATTTTTCTAGTAATAACTCACTTAGCGTTTTTTTTAAACTTCTGCACTGGCATATGTTTTATTTCATCGAGTATTTTATTATATATTTGAAATAAGAAAGAAAGAAAAAGTGTTTATTCACGTCAAACATGATGCATACCATAAAAAAAAATAACAATATGGAACTAAAAGTAACACGTAAGATATGCGTCACATCCGCGCAAAACGGCCTGCGCTCAGCAAAATGCTATTTGCAGTGCATTACCAAAGAAGCTTTTTCTCATAAGAGAAGTTTTACATTTGACAAGGCATAAATCATTAACATACTGAGCACAGGCTGAGCACGCGTAGGTGTTTTCTTACATAGTTTCTTCAATAAATGTGGATTCAGTTTTACAAATAATACAATTTCTAGAATGTATAAAGCCGGCGGGGGTAATATTTTTAACTTTTTAAAATAAGGAATGCAACTATCTGTTATTTTTTAAACCCCACATTCACCGTACACATCTTTTCTGCATCTTGAAAACAAGTTCCTTATTTGGCGACTGTCTCCAAAAATACATCTGATTAAGTCAAAATCATTACACATACATACAGGCTTAGACAAAAAAGATGGATTGATAATAGAACACCAAAAAATATACCCACACGCAGAAAAACAACAATTAAAATAGCGTGGATTGATGCTGACATTGTTTTTCGAAGTATTTCCATTTTTGAGGTGAAAATCTTCAAATAACGTCTCCCCCTGCTGGTGTGAAAAAGAGTGCAAAGCAAAAAGTGCCTTTATCACAATTATGGTGATAAGTCCCCTCTTTGTGTCACGTGGAAGGTAAGGACCCCGTGAGGTCTTTCCAGCCACGCCTTTTTTTTTTTTTTTTTTTTATGGTGGGAAAAATCATGCATTGACATCCCCCGCCCTTGGGCGGAGCGGGAGATAGTGTCAGACTCTTACTGACTAAAAGACCCACCCCGTTCCTTCCAGCCTTCATACCGGGGCTCGAGCGCCCTTTCGGATAACCCTGGCCCCAGTAGGCTTCGACCCGGCTGGGTCCCTGCTGTTGCTGACAACTCCTTGAGGCGCGCGGGAACAGTGCGCGCCGTCGACGACTTGGGCTTGGTCCGGATAGTTACCGGACGGCCGGACAGCGAGCTACCCATTGCTCACTGTCCGCAAGCCCGCGTCTACGTTGGCCGGAAATCGGGATCAGAATCCCGGCGACGGCGGCGGCGATAACGCCGTTGCCTGATGCGTTCGGCCTCCTCCTTTGCGAGCATTACTGCTTCGCAGAAGTCGGCGACCGCCTGCCACTCCTCCTCGCTCCGGACCATGGCCTCAACCAAGGCCCGGCGCGAGAGGTCTCCGCCGCCGATCGCCCCCACGAGGGCACGGCGATGCTCCGCCCAAGCAGGGCACACCTCGACTGTGTGCTCCACCGTGTCCTCCGGGCGTTCCGCACAGTGGCGACACCCGGGCGTCACTTCCGCATGAATCCGGTGCAGGAATCTCCCGAACGAACCATGTCCGGTGAGTACCTGCGTCATGCGGAAGGTAAGGACGCCGTGAGGTCTTTCCAGCCACGCCTCAAAGAGGGGACTTACCGCCATGATTGTGGCGTGCCCACCGCTGGGTTGCGATAGTCGTTGACGCCATTTCACCATGAGATCCCGCCGGAGCTCTGTCCGCCATGCCGTGACCTGTCGCGGCAGCGGACTTTCACCCCGGCGTTGCATCTCCGCGCGCATATCGTGCATGTGTGCAAGGACTGTTGCCTCCAGATCCCACGGTGGTAGGCCAGCCAGAAGGCTCGCTGCTTCGCGGGAGACCGTGCAGTATCCCCGCACCATCCTTATCGCCATGACCCTCTGGCAGGCGTTCAGTGCGGCCGCCGGTCGCTTTTTCAGCGACGGCGCCCACACCGGCGCCCCGTAGAGGGCCATGGACCGAACGATCCCCGCGTAGAGCCTCCGGCAGGAGGCGTCTGGACCCCCAAGGTTGGGCAGGAGCCGCTTGAGCGCAGCCCCAGCCCGGTTGAGTTTGGGAGCCAGACGTCGGAAATGCTCCACGAAATTCCACCGGCTGTCGAGGACGAGTCCCAGGTACTTCATCGTCGACCCGACACCGATGTGAACTCCTCCTACCGTTAGTTGGGAACTCAATGGCGGCGCGTTCCGAGACCGGCGACCGTGAAAACACATCGCCTCGGATTTGTGAAGCGCCACCTCGAGTCCCAACTCCTGGATCCGATCAACGACCATCGCAACCCCGCGTGTCGCTAGAGCGACCGCCGCCTGGTACGACTCTCCCCGCGCTAGGACCAGCGTGTCGTCTGCGTAGCAAACCACGCTGACCCCGTCAGGGAAGTCGCCGCGCAGCACGTAGTCGTACCCGATGTTCCACAAGGGTGGCCCTAGTACCGACCCCTGCGGAACACCGCACGACATCTCTCGACGTTTCCAGTCTCCCTGGTGACCGGGGTAGACTATAAGTCTCTCCGACAGATAGGCCTCGACCACTCGACAGAGGTACTCGGGCACCCGGTGGTACCGGAGTGCCCTCCGGATCGTACTCCAGGGCAGGGAGTTGAACGCGTTGGCAATGTCCAAGGACACTGCCACGACACACCTGCCCCGGGACACCGCATCCCCCGTCGTGAGGGCTCGCACGCGCATGATGGCGTCTACTGTAGAGCGCATCCTGCGAAAGCCGAACTGTCCGTCCGAAAGGTCCGGCCCCACCCGTGTTAGGCGCCCGACGAGGCGGTTTGCAATGACTCTCTCAAAGAGCTTGCCCACCTCGTCGAGCAGCACAATGGGCCGGTACGCGGACGGAGAGTCCGCAGGGCGCCCTGGCTTCGCTATGAGGACCAGTTTCCCCGTCTTCCAGCAAAGTGGGAACTGGCCCCTCTCCATGCATGCGCTGAAGAGCCCTCTCAGTCGAGGCCCGAGAGCCTCCATGGCCAGGACCCAGGCCTTTCCAGGCAAGCCGTCGGGTCCTGGGGCGGTGTTTTTGGCACTCAGCCTTCGCACCGCCACTCTCAACTCTACCTCGGTCACCTCTGGAGCATTGTCGTCATCGTCGCTGTTGCGGTCCGCGTCAGACACCGCTGGCAGTGGAGGCGGAGCCATGGGCGGGGGGGAGTGTTCCCCCCGCGCAGGGAACAGAGCGTTCACCGCACCCTCTACGATCTGGGGCCGGAGACTCTGAGTCAGTGGGGGAGCCCAGGGACGGAGCTTTTCCCGTACCATATTGTACGGGCGCCCCCATGGGTCCGCGTTCAGAGACCCCAGCCACACGTTGCGGGCCTCCAGTTTGGCCCGCTTGATCTCCATTCGGAGGGTGCGTTTTGCTGCTCTGTATCCCTCATACAGCTCCGCCTCTCTGGCCTCCGCATCCGGCGGGCGGATGCGGCGCCTGCAGTGTCTGGCGTACCGGCGCCGCGCGTGACTGCATGCGTTGCGCAATGCAGCAATCTCCGGCGACCACCAGCACACCTGGCGCTTAGCTCGCCCTGGACGGACTCGGGGCATTGCCGCGTCACAGATTTGCGACATGGCCTCCCGGAACCACTCCGCCTCGACGTCTATGTCGACAGGCCTGTCCGGTGCTTGCACCCAGGCCTGTACCGTCGCGGCTTCCAGGAGGAGCTCCCGGTCCATCTGCTTAAGCGCCCACCGCGGACCGCAAGGGCTCTGTCGGACCGGCGCGGCCGAGGTTTCGGCGGAGACGTCCAACCGAATGTACCGGTGGTCGGAGTACGTCTCCACCTCCTCCATAACGCGCCAGTCGACGACACGCGGCAACAGAGCAGGGCTGGCGAACGAGATGTCCACCACTGATTCACCCCGCATCCGCGCCAACGTGGGGACAGAACCCCGGTTCAGGACTACCAGGCCCAGCTCCAAAGCCCAGTCCTCCACCATCTGACCCCGTGGGTTTGTGTACCGGGAACCCCAAGCCGTATTCCAGGCGTTGAAGTCCCCGCAAACGACCACGGGGAGGGTACCGAACCCAGCGACGACGACATTTAGCTCCATAAGGGAGACCTGGAGTTCGTCGAGAGATCTGCTCGGGGACAGGTAGACGCCTACCAATGCAATGTCCCCAAACCGTGCTGCCACGCAGCCCCGTCCCCTCGCAACAGCCTCGAGGGGCGGGGTACCGGCGGCGGCCGACGAGATTAACGTCACCGAGCCGTCTAGGTCCTGAACCCAGTCTCCACGGGGGTGGACATAGTACGGCTCGGAGACGACGGCGACATTTATCGACCACTGCGCCATGCTCTGGAGCAACAGATCCTGAGCGGGGGCGCAGTGGTTGATATTCGCCTGGAGGAGACGAAATGGGGCCGTTATTGGCAGTCCATCGTCTCCTCCCGAGCCCTTCTAGGGGGCACTGCCGCGGCGGGTGCGGCGGCGACTGCGGCGGGTGCGGCGGCGACAGCGGCGGGTGCGGCGGCGATAGCGGCGGCGGCCAAGGAGGCAGCTGCGGCGGTGAGGACGTCGGCGGGGATGGGCCTACGGGCCCTGCCCTTGTCCTTGGCAGGGGGGTTGCAGGACCTGCCCCCAGCCCGGTGGTTGGCCGGCTTGCCTGCCGCCGCACATGCGTAGCAGTGCGGCGGAGCACGGCATTCTGCGGCCTTGTGACCGGGCTGGCCACACTGGTGGCAGCGGTCACTGCGGTCCACCTCCGCGGCGCAGTGGGCGCCTACGTGGTGCCCCACTTGGCACCGGTAGCACCGCAGAGGTCTAGGCTCCAGCAGTTTGACCTGCGCGGAGACCCAGCCTACTAACAGCCGTCGGCCCTCTCCGGTGATGGTCCTGGCCGCCGCCACGGGGCAGCTAGCTGTCACCGCTCGCATGCCCGTGCCGTCAGCGCGGATGGTGCCCACCCGGACCTGATCGGTCGTGCACCCGCCCGCCCCGACGATGGCGGCCACCACCTCGTCCGCCTTGACTGAGTCGTCCAGGCCCATGATGCGCATGTCTATGCACTTTGTGGGCCTGGACACTCGGGCCACCTCCGCATCGAGAGACGCCCTGATTCTAGCGGCCAGGGCATCTGCCGCAGGACCGCTAGTCGCACCGGGGACCTCCAGGATTCGAGCCCCGGTGACCGTACGCCTCATGCGGAAGCCCCCAGCAGCTCCGAGCTCGCCAAGGTGGGGCAACACCGCCTCCTTCGCCTTCGCCATGACGTCGTCGTACGTCACGCCCTTCTTTTCCGCCTCAGGCTGCAGTGTAATTACTACAGCCTCGGAATTCGGGGCGCGAAGTCTCGCCGCCATGGCTCGCTTCTTCCTGTCCTTCCGCCTCGCGCGCTTTTTGGCCGTTCTGGCCGCCTTGCCCGCCTTCTTCGCGGCGCCGACAACCGTCCACGCGCCGCCGGGTTCCTCAGGTGGAGGAGGTGGCGGGCGGGGCCCAGTCACCGCCGCCGCAGGAGGAGGTCCCACCGGTTTAGCGGCAGGCACCGCCTTACCTTTTTGCCGCCGCTGCTGCTTATCCGTCGGGGCCGGTCTCGCGCGCTCCGGAGCCACGGCCCCGCGAACTGCTTGCCCCGACGGGCCCGCCTTGGGCGCAGAAACCGCCGCCGCGGCGGCGGCGTAAGACGCCGCCTTACGTTGCTGGCCAGAGGCCGCTAGCGGAGGGCGCAGCACGATGCCCTCCAGCAGGGACAGCTGCTGCTGGATGCGCAGCTGGAACTGCTGCTGCTGCTGTTGCAGCTGCTGCTGGAGAGCAGCCAGTTCCCGCTGCACCAGCGTTAGCAGCTGGCTCTCCGGCTCGGGCTGGGCCTGGGCCCCCCCTCCTGGCGTCGGCTCCTGGCAGCCACCGCTGTTGGGCGCCCTCGCAAGTTCAGCTCGGACTTCGGCCCGGAGCTCGGCCTGGAGCTCAGCCCGGAGCTCGCTCCGGATTGTAGCCACCCTCTTTTCGAGAGAGGCGTCAAAGGCTTCCCGAAGGGACTTCGCGTGTCGTTGGGCCGTCCTCTCCTTTGACGTCCTCTCTCTTTTGCGGCTCATGTCCCGCAGCAGGTTGACCGCCATCTTCTGAAGGGACTCCATGTCGGAGTCCACTTTGGCACGCCTCTCGCTGCCAGATGGCTCCGAGAGGTCCCTCTCTGAGCCGGCCGCTCCGGGGTAACGCCCCTCCGCGGCAAGCCTGGCGGCTCGCTGAGCGGAGTCTTTGACCGTTAGCCCCCTCCCCTTTCCGCGGGACTGGCCCGCACCACGGCTGATGGTGGACAACTTCCTTGCCGAGGGGTTCTCTCCATCGGTGTCGGAGGACTGTCTGTCCCTCGACATGGAGCGCTTCCTGTAGAGATGAGGGTCTCCACCAGGGTCCCCACCGGGGTCTCCCGCGATCACCTCTGCCTCCAAGCATTTCCTGGGGTCTCCCCCAGCCTCCTCACTCTCCGAGCCCTCCGAGCTCCTTCCGGATGCCGCGTCGGACTCCGACCGCGCATCACTCTCCGTAGGTTTTTGAAAGAATTTCGAGTTATCCATACAGTTCCCACGAGTAAATTTCAAGTTTTACTGGCTCAAATACGTGGTTCGCACTAGAGACTAATTAAGCTACCCATTAGTCAAGCTAACAACCTCCCTCACGGTGCGCCGCCGCTTGGAGATTTGGGGTAATTTTTTATAGAGGTTGTCTTCCTCGCGGCCCGGGCAGTTAAGCCAAGACCCTCGTCCCCCATCAAAAGTCAGAAACATGACCTTGGACAATCTCTGGGGCTACGAGACTAACGGTGGCAGAAGGAGGAGCAAGCCTTCCTCCTGCCTGCCCGGCGGCATTGTGAGTGCACACCGAGCCCGCTCTTACTTCGCCACTGTGCCCTCTGCTACAGCAGAGGGACACGCGTTGAAGCGTTCCTTCAGACAGAACATTAGCAGACGGCCATCGAGGCCCCTTAGGCAGTAATACCCAAGGGGGTCGTTGGCCGCCTCCCAGGGTGCACCGTCCCGCAGACTGGTCTTCGCTTCGGACGTATCCGCAAGGGAACTACAGCCTGCGGTCACTCGTGGAGGTTTTTCCAGCCACGCCTCAAAGAGGGGACTTATCGCCATAATTGTGGCGTGCCCATAACGGGGTTGCGATAATCGCTGACGCCATTCCACTATGAGATCCCGCCGGAGCTCTGTCTGCCTTGCCGTGACCTGTCGCGGCAGAGGACTTTCACCCCGGCGTTGCATCTCTACGCGCATATCGTGCATGTGTGCAAGGACTGTTGCCTTCAGATCCCACGGTGGTAGGCCAGCCAAAAGGGTTGCCGCTTTGCAGGAAATCGGGTGGTATCCCCGCACCATCCGAATTTCCATGACCCTCTGGCAGGCGTTCAGAATGGCCGCCGGTCGCTTTTGCAGCGACGGCGCCCACACCGGCGCCCCTTAGAGGGCCATGAACCGAACGATGCCCGCGTAGAGCCTCCGGCAGGAGGCGTCTGGACCCCCAAGGTTGGACAGGAGCCGCTTGAGACCGGCCCCAGTCCGGTTGATTTTGGGAGCCAGACGTCGGAAATGCTCCTCGAAATTCCACCGGCTGTCGAGGATGAGTCCCAGGTACCTCATCGATGTCCCGACGCCGATGCGAACTCCTCCTTCCGGAAACCGATGTACCTCTATTTACTCTTTACATACCAGGTCTACGTTTTCAAACATTCCCACTACCCAAGCAGATATCGGCCGTAAAACACAATTTGAAGTATTGTAAATATTTTGCCAAAATCTAACATCCTCGGCGATGGTATGATGTGCCAATTTATATGAAATGCGCTGCCACAGATAATGTAGAAACAAAGCCAGTCCAAAACTATTGTACTCGCTTAATATTTTTCAATAATTTATTTATTTAACAAACGTATCTCTATAAAAAATCGTGAGAACAAAAATACTGTGCCAAGCAAGATTTGCTTTAATAAAATAAGGTATTTTATTGCACTTTTTACAAGTAATAGTATTATTGTAAAATATCATTTTAGTTTCCATAGACGAAGTCTATGTGGTACTACTTTTGATTTCATTCAATTTAGCTTCACTTTTCTTGGACTGACCGACACTTGACTATTCAAAAGCCTGCATATAGTCTATTTGAAATAAATGTTTTGACTTTGACTTTGATACGGACTTTGTTTTTCCTTATAGCTATAAACTAGGGGCCTTTAAATCAATAATGAAGAAAGCAAGCGTGATCTATCGTCGGGCACATCATCGCCCTCCAATATGTGAGATAGTGGTCCAATCGTGAACACATAAAAACATTGCATATTATAATAAGTGACCGTTTGTTGGAATTGAAATAAAGATCTATCTACGCACGACCAAGATCAAGAATAATTAAATGTTAATATCCCAATGTAAAGGGAAAACGTCAATATGTTCTCTTTTACTCCCAAAATATCAACAAGAATACAATCATTCTGTCAGACGTCCATCAGAGCTGTCTGACTCTTTGCTTTTATTGAAAAAACTCCAGCTAAAAGTATGTACGTTTTTGGATGTTATTCTGTCATTTAAAGATTTTTCACAGTCGTTATAGGAAGTTAAAAAATTTGGAAATGCGGCTTCCAGTCATACCAAGGGGTATAGTACAATGGCCAAAATAAATACTGGTGTTTAGCGATCGTTTAGACTTGAAGCCAATCTTTTGGTTACTACTACGCTCTTTTTATTTTTAGCGTGATGGTATATAGCTTATAGCCTTTCTTAATAAATGGGTAATTCAATATATTTAATTTATCATATCATATACAATAATTTTTCGATGCAAACCAGTAGTTCCTGAAATACTAGTTGAACTATTGTAATCATTATTAGTTTTTAATCAACATAACAATTTCCTTTATGTAAACTTTCTTTATTAATAGACTATATAATTAGCTATATTTGTTTTTAAATTTCATCCACAGTAACTGTAATCCGACGAGGAAACACCTAGGCAATCCACTAACCACTGATGACGCGTCAGACTCTGAATGAAACACTGCTCAACAAGGATAGAATAGAATAGAATAAACTTTATTGTACACCAAAATAGTAACAATTTCACAGAAACTTAAACCTATGTGCACAGCGGCGGTCTTATCGCTGAAAGCGATTTCTTCCAGACAACTTTGGGATGGAATATAAGAACTTAAACTAAATAAGGATTAAAATCATAACCGTTTACTATCTTTTTCTCTATATACTGGAAGGTTACTAATATTCCTTCTTAAACAGACACATAAACTCATGATTCCTCTTATCCTCCTGTATGTGCCACATATTCCTCCGAGGCATCAGGTTATCCTATAACCCGCTCTCAAAGCCATTTCCATCGAAACTGTCTCTGTTTGTATTGTTTCCAAGTTGGCTTGCGTTGGTTGAAGTCGAACAGTTTCAGTGCCTTGGGGAACATTCTCCGGACACTGAAACTATATGTAACCGTTACGCTTTTCAGTATACAGTAAAATAGAACAAGGGAAGCGAAAAGTTTTAAAATTCAAGTCACTTTTAATGGAAAATAATAGTGCAATAAAAATAAACATTACACTGTGCAACAAATAAAAAAAATAACCCCTTTGAAAGAACGTGTTTTCGTATTTTTATTCTTATCGTTTAGTAAGAATATAATACATATTTTATATGCATCACGTCTCATTATTTTTAGGGTTCCGTAGTCAACTAGGAACCCTTATAGTTTCGCCATGTCTGTCTGTCTGTCCGTCTGTCCGTCCTCGCTTAATCTCTGTGACCGTTAGCATTAGAAAGCTGAAATTTGGTACCAATATGAATGTCAATTACGCCGACAAAGTGGTAAAATAAAAATTCGAAAAAAAAATGTTTTATTAGGGTAGCCCCCCTATATGGAAAGTGGGAAGTGATTTTTTTTTAAATTTCAACCCTAACGTGTGATATATAGTTGGATAGGTATTTAAAAATGAATAGGGGTTTACTAAAATCGATAATGTCAATAGGTTCGCAAATAATTGCTCCAAAAGTAAAAAACAATGTGCCCCCCCCCTCCCCGTCTAACTTTTGAACCATAAGTTTAGAAAATATGAAAAAAATCTGAAAAGTAGAACTTTATAAGGACTTTCTAGGAAAATCATTTTGAACTTGATGGAAAGAACAGTTTTTGTACAAAAAAGTTGTACAAAATAATTTCTGGACTAAGTTTGTAGTATAATCGTATATGCAAGCATTTTTTAAACTCAGAAGTTGGTACACTTATTGTGACGGACGGGAAACTACGGAACCCTACACTGAGCGTGGCCCGACACGCTCTTGGCCGGTTTTTCTGTGATAATATGCCAAATTAAATTAAAAATCAAAAGATCCAAACAGAAATCTATTGAATTTTTTTTTTTATAATTTAGGGATAATAAATATAGTTAAACTTAATTCATAAAATTTTAACCCGTCGACGTCATCATTAATCGCCTAGCATTTATGTCTCAACGGCTTTGAAATTGTTCTTCAAGCTTCTTGATATCCTGATGTGACCTTTTATTCTGATCATCACTGAGCGCACCAAGATTAAACGGCAAAAAAAAGTGCGAATAAATAAAGTTAATGTTCAACAACATTTTACAATCCAACTTTTCGTATGCTTTTGGTATAGCACAAAACAAAAAAAAAACTGGCACCCATGGTTTATAGGTATTGATTAATAGCACTAAAGAATAAAGCAATATGTATTTCTTACTTTTTCGGAAACCTTTTTTGTACTGCATACAATACGGAAACCTTTTTTATATGTTTACAAACGTAAAACTAATTTGATACATTTTTAATATAAATATTAAGAGTGTCAAAATAGCACACCTGATAAAATAGAAATATAAAAAAAAAATATAATAAAATATTCCACAACTTTTACACAACGCTATCAGGTCCTAAACTAAGCAGAGCTTGTGCTAGAAGAATACTAGACAAGTGATAAACGTACTTATACATTTCTAAATGTACACCTAGACAAGGAACAATAAATGATAGTGCTCATTACAGAAATATTTGACGAATGTGTCTGAATGATGATGAATCATATGAATGTGAATTGTTTTAAAAAAAAATTAATACACGTAGTAATTAAAATTTATTGATGCCCTCTGAGTTTTCCCCCGTTTTTCAGCCTTTTTTACTCGTTTGTACATATTATTATTTTAAGTTTGTATATATATACCTAGTGATTATTTATTAGATTAATTGATATAATAAATTACAGATATATTGTCAGCAAAAAAAAAGTAACATACTGAAAGAAAAATTTCTTAAAAAAAAATATAGTTTAAAAAAACTAAAAAAACACGCCTTCTTAGCTTATGAAACTAACAAATGTATAATAATTTTCAATATAGGTAGAAAATAATAATAATGAACGAAAAATATTAATATCATTGTGAAAAAACCGTGGTGTTCTCGATTTACGAAAAATGTCACAAAGCGCGCCACGTTTTTTTCCCAAAGATATTAATATTTTTCGTTCATTATTATTATTTTCTACCTACATTGAAAATTATTTTACACTTTTTAGTTTGATATACTATGAACGCGGGTTTTTTTTTTGTTTTGTTTTTTTAATGTATTTTTATTTTGCACTAAAAAAAAAACCGATTATTGTATTGGCATCAGTTTTTGATGAGTGTGCTAAGTTTGAAGAAAATCTGATCGCCCAAAGTTGGTCAAAATCGAGCTCAAAGGCGTTGGTTACAAAAATACAGGTGAAGCTAATATAAGCGTGTTAATAAGGACAGTTCAATTAACAATTGAATTTAGACCTTTTTAAATGATTAGGTCCAATTGAAATGCACAGCAATGGGTTGAAAAAATAAAATTGAGTCCATAACCGTATTCCCGCTGGGCAGGCATCTCACTTGCCAATTAGTTCCAGGTGTAATATTCATTCAGCAAACGTAAAAAGATTACGTATTCAAATTGAACTCGATTTTATTCAGAACATCGCGCTGGTAACGCTCATTTATATTTGTTCGAGGAATACAAAGAGAAAGGTAAAGGTCGGCGCTAAGTGTCATGAGTCAGCTCTGCTGAGTTGCTTTGCACATTACTTACCCCGAGCGAACAATCCTTTTTTAATAGTTTCTACGGTTTTAAAACTACACACTAATATAGTTTTGTTAGTTTTGTATTTTGTTGGCATTCGACGGATATCAGAGCTCGGATTTCTCACTGGTGAACTGTACAAATATAATTATATTACATCAATTCAAGAATCAATAAAGTAAATTGCTGCTAGACTCGTTAAAAATAAAAGGCCCGTTTTGACATTTGGGAAAGACCCTAGGGTCTAAATATTAGCGTAAACTCTAGAATTTAACTTTGATCCAAACTGAAATCTTTACTTAATATAATAAAGAGGTAAAGTTTTTTTTATTAATAGAAAGCTGATTTATTCCTGGCATAGGCTATATTTTATGTGCGCGGACGAAACCGCAGGCAAAAGCTAGTAAACAATTAAATAATAATTAAGGGTAGAATAAGGGGTTTAGAAGTAACTATGTTATTAGTAACTGCACTACACCGGACAAGCCGCAAGGTAATCAAAATACAAATGTCAAAACGGGCCTTTCAGTTTTTGACAACTTTACATAGTTACATTACATAATAAGAAACTTTTTACAGTAGACAACGCCAGAAAAGATACCGAGTGGTGGATTACAGTAAACTACTAACTACCTAAATTATAGAAAACTTAACTTTACTTAAAATTAAAATGAGCTACTAGCGCATATACCGTAAGGTCTTCTTACAAGCCGACTTCACATTACATTAATTAATATTAAAAAGATGAAAATTTGTGTGAATTTTGTATGCTGCTTACTTCTTTATGCTTGAGCGGCTGAACAAATTTTGATGAAAGTACACTTTTTGTTTTTGTAAATATTTAAAAAAGTAAAAAACAAAATTAATTTTGATTTGTCAATTGCATGGTGTGGTTGTTATTTCTTCTCATCCTCAAGCTCTTCAATTTCCTTGTCTCCCAACTCCTTAAACTAGTATGTATAAAAGGAGAAACTGATTGATTGATATATCAACGCACAGCCGAATTACTAAAACGTGCGTGAAATTTTGCACAAGGTTTCCTTTGATGACGATAAGATTTTTCAAAATTTACCCCCTAAAAGGACAAAATGGGGGTCGGACGAAAGTTTGTATGAATACTTGCTTTTAAACGGGGAAAACCGCTGACAGAGCTAGTAGTACATAAAATTTTTATCCCGGAAAAATGTTCACTTAGATAACTTCATAATTTCTTGCCAATCACCATCAAATTAGGTACTTTCCGTTAAAATGAAATATACTTTGAAATTATATTTAGATCTGAACAAGCCATTACAGATGTGTGACATCTTTTTACACGGTTTTATCTCGAACATTATACTGTCTACATAAATCATTCTGAGGCAACCCTTTACTTAACTCAGAAGCTTAAATGTCGCCGTGAACAAAATTATGTATGACGTCAGGTAGGTAATGAAAATTTGTGGTGCCCCTCAGGGTGCTATGTAAGGACCGCAGTTCGCATAAACATCCACAACGCTTTTTACACCTCTTTTAATCCGACATTATGAAACATGGAAAACATCATTAATTTGGTAAAATTCAAGTTTATTCTTTCAAGAAATATTTTAATATATTTTTTCGTTTTTAAAATGCTTGCGTTTGACCGCAATCTCACCTGATGGTAAGCGATGATGTGGCCGACGATGGAACACGCTTGCCTAGAAGCAATCTATTCACTCTTCACTTAAAGACCCCTAGGTTATAGCTATCAGCAAACACAGAATCCGGCAGGGAATTCCATTCCTTAGCTGTGCGCATAATGAATGTACTCCCAGAACGCTTTGTATGTATAGGTGGGATGTCCACCATGTACCGGTAACGCAACGCCGTACGTCTTGTGGTCCGATGATGGAACAGACTTGGTGGAATTAAATTGTGTTACTCTAGTACACACTCCCCGAAGTGTAAAGATAGAAAACAGACAGGCTAGCAACTCAGCGTCGATGCTCAAGACTTTGGATTTTTGACTTCACGAGAGCATCATTGCCTATGATCTTCTTGGCACGCTTTTCAATAGACTCTTGTGCATCCAGCTGGTATTTGGCTGATCCATCCCAAAGACGAGGGCAGTACTCCAAACACGATCGAACTTGCGCTTGATAGAGGTTGAGCAGCTGTTTCGGCGTGAAATACCGTCTCACCTTTGCTAAAATCCCCAAGTTTTTGGCAGCTAGTTGGGCTTTTGCCTCGATGTAGGAGCCGAAATTGAGGGTAGACGATAGCGTTATCCCAAGAAGTTCGACCGCTGGTATTCCGTCGGAGGCACTGGCTTTATTCACGTCAAGGTTACACAGGGGGGCCGTGCGTCACTAAGATTCCGCAAAAGGAGAAGCAAATAGGTTTGCTTTCTCCTCAGCGGTGTGGGCTAGTGTCCCATCGGGTTTCAGTAGTGGCGGAAGTGAGGGACGGCAGAAGTTCGATTCAACCGAATTTGCCAGGGACCAAAACGCTTTACTACCAGCGGGGTACGAAGCAAATTTGTTCCCTATTCGGCTAATCTGGTCGAACCAAGACTTTTGCAACACCTTTTTGCAGGACTTGGCAGCCCTGCCTACCTATTTGGCGCAGCCGTGGGACATACAATGTAGATATATTTTAAGTTTAAGATCCCATACTATAATAAATTTTTAAATCATTGTATGTACCTGTGTGCCTAATGAACGTATATTCTTTCTTTCTTTCTTTTTTCTTTATTTCCCTGTTAAAGGCTTTCTTCTGAAGAGTCACGTCTCTGGCTTTGCGCATACGAGCATCGGCCAAAGCTTGGTATGTCGCATGTTTTATCGCGTCAGCGCGAGAACACTCGGCGCCAAACCATGGTCGAGCTTAGTCCGACATTTTTACGTTAGAGAATGGGATGTAGTACTCCATTCCCTGTCGCAACACATCCGTCACGGCATCAGCGCACGATGATGCATCCTTCGAAGAAAAGCAAGTGGGCTGCCAAGGATAGCATGCGAAGAAAGACCGCATGCCATCCCAATCTGATGACCTGTATCGCCAAATCCGCCGAGTGCCTCTAGGACTAAGATCGGGCGGGGAGTAGATAGACACAGATTTAACCAGATAGTGGTTAGAACTGCCTAAAGGTGAAGATATCGTCACTGAGTAGTGGTCTGGATCTGTCGTCAGCAGAAGATCCAAGCAATTGGCTGTGTGCGAATCCACATCCGGTACCCTCGTTGCCCCCTGGCCCAGCTGGGTGAGGTTCAATTCCAGCACTAGCTTTCGCATCTCACGACCAACATGATCTTTGCACTGGTATGGGATAAGCCACTCTTGGTGGTGCGCATTAAAGTCCCCCAGTAACACCAATTGAGCGGAAGGGTACCGCTGCTGAGCCGCATCTGCCACCTCACTCAGATGCTGTGTGAGCCCGGACTCCTGATCTCCACTGTGCGAGCGGTAAAAAAAGCGTAGATTATTTTATCTAGGCCTGTGTCGACCAAAGCCCAAAGCGTTGAAAACTTGGAGTCTTCAAGATTGCGGAAACGCTGATAGCAGATGTCCCGGGCATACATACATATATCCACGTGTGGTTTGAAGTTGTGCTCCAAGGGAAACCTTGGGTATGAAAGATACGCCACGTCGGACGGACCTCTGATCTACGGCTCCGCAAGGAATAGTAGAGGTGGTTTTTCAGTCTCAGTCATTAGAGTGCAGCCTCTGTTTGACTTTACTCTTTCTATTCTTTTTCATAATTTGAGAGTTAATAGAGGAGAGGAGAATAAAGTGAAATGGGGAGCCATGCTGCTAACCTTCAGGGACGCACTGTAAAGACATCATTAGGGGGACTAGTCTGGAGACTGCGGGGACGCCCGAGCCCCGAGAGAAAAAGTTTTCCTAAGTGAATTACGTATGCTCCTGTGTTAAAAATCCTGTATACTATTCTAAAACATGCTCAACCAGTGTGCCTAATTTTATCTAAATCCCTTCAGTTGTTTCAGCGTGAAGGAGTAACCAACTATTGCCTTTGTAATATTAGTATGATATATAATATTTCGAGGCTGCAAAATTACATGCACAGCGAATTCAATTTTTGGTGAGTAAATAGAAAATGCTTGTTGGCGCCACTGCGGCTACTATACATACTACGACTATTTCTTTTAACTGATTGTAACTGCCAAGTTCTGACCCTTATACGTTTTTTAATTTTGAAAAGATTCTTGAGGAAAAGATTTGTATACCTATTTTACTTTCCTTATATTTTATTTATAACAAATGTTACGCTAGCCGAATTCAACTTTTATAGTAAATTGGAGTTAAACTCGGTCTAGGCAATGTGACAATAATGAAGAGCGCAGAAATTAGGCAGCGAGCCAGATTGCCGACCATTTCATAAAAGTAGGTCGGATGGACGGAATCGAAATGTATTCAATATTGAAGCTTATTTGAATGTCAAAAGAAATTATATATGAAGAAACAGAAATTTGCAATATACAGGTTTAAACGTCAATTTACTTTGTATTCACTATGTGTCCACGTGAAGTATTCTGAGAGCGTTCTGTGCTTCTGAGGTTATCATTTCAACTGCCAACTGCACATATTATTTATTTCTGCCTCCTACTTTTATCGTTTCTGTTAAGTACGAGAGCTGTTGGCCTCGTCGCCACGTGTTAAGTACGAGAGGTGTAGGCGGGAAAGGGGTACGCTACGCGTCAATCAAACCAGATAGATCGTTGCACACTGTTTATTGCGTAACGGGAAGATGCGCGGGCGCGGGACGCAGGGCGCGGCCGCAGGGCGCAGCGAGGGGAGGGTCGCAGCCCGTCCGCCAATTACTTAATAAATATACATACGTAACAGTTTCCTTTATATGAACATAAATATTTGTTAAAATATTTCGTATTCTCGTTTTAAGATTGAATCCAATAAAAGTAGTACCTAATTGTAGTATTTTATTACATTTAAATTAATAGGTTAATTTATTGAACGCCAAAGCCGTTCATTAAACATAGGCGTGTAACTAAAAAACTGAGAAACAACTAGCCAAGTAATCAAAGGCAACGGTTAACCAGATGGTTGAATGTAAAGTGGCCTTTTAGTTATTGGGTTTTTTTTTTGTTTGGTTATGAGTTCGACTATATTTTTTATTATTGTTGGTTTTTATATTAGGTATGCGAAGCAAGCAAAGTAAAAAAAAATTAAAGCACTCCGATATGGCACGAATTATCCTCTTCTAACCTCACCTAGCTTAGAAGGGACGATACGGGCTACATTGAGCGAGCAAAGTGTGACTGTCTGTCACTTACTCCAAATTAATAACAAAATAGTATATTTGTCTTTGAACACCACGTCTGGTGATATGGGCCACGTAGATCCTCATAAATTGTCCTTTTAATGAAAGGGTTATCGGAATTCTTTAGAAACGAGTAACTATGCGATTTCTAATGGCAGCACAAAAAAAGGTTGCCTCCACATGTGCGCGAGAGAGAAAGCGCCGAGCAGGAGAAGAGGCGCTAGGGAAGTCCAGCTAAGCCATCTGACTCATAGAGCTATGTCCGGTTGTAATTCTTAAGAGTGTCATAGTGATAAAGTATTAGATATAGATGGACTGAGTCCAATTTAGGTTTGTCTAATATTTATGGCACAGATCTGTGTGTGTGAGTTGGAGTACGAATGGATGGTCGTTGATTGTGATCTAGTAGTAGTAGTGTGTAAGTACGCGAGTAAATCTCAGCGGCTGTGTTGAAGATTCCGAGAAAGCCTTACTTTGAGTGGACACTGCGCGCCATACTTGCCGCAACCATGACTGAAACACTGCTAATTTAAGGTTGAAATATTTGTTACATGCTGAGGCCAGTTTGAGCTATACTGAGATCACGAACCACCAAACGTTAGCGATGGCTACCTCCCCTAAGAACTGACTGACAGTAGAGTGACTTACATTGCTTTTGTTATATGTACACTTCCGGGGAGCAGAGGTAGGCTTCACAAAGTACCCCAAACTGCATTGCTAGTCATTTTAAGAAACGCTAGGGAAAATCTCGTTAAAACACACTCGGCCCCCGTAAAGAGGACGTGACACTAACCTGATACAAAAAAAGAATATATTTAGCGAGACACGTAATTTTGACGCATCTCTGGAAAACTCCGCAAGCTAGACGTAGCTCGGAGGCATGTAAGTTATAATGTCCTCACCTTTGAGTAGAGTAAGGAAGTGAGAAGTGTCGATTTATTGAAAACCACTTCGGCGTCTAGCAAGGCAATTGTAAATAGTTCTTCGACCGATTGACGATGCGTCACTCTTGTTTAGGTTTTGTATTGTCGTAGTGATGAGTGTGTAGGCCGTTATAAGGAATCAATTGTTAAAGAAAGTGTGTCTTATCCAATAGCAGTGCCGTAGGATTGGTCTGGACACGCACGAGCGAAACGTATTAGTTTCTAAAATAATTTAACTTGCAAATATAAGCGTTACTTGTTATATACCCTTTTGTAGCCCTCTCAGTCTCATAATATTCAAAACTCAAAAGAAAAGTAGATTATCTTTCCTTATCTCCTGGATTTCCAGCCCTATTTGATTTTAACTTTTTCCATGTAATCCCCGTAGCCTTTTAAGTTGGGAGAAGGTGACATATTTCTTGGGAATCCATTACTGTCAGTGGGGGTTTTTCCAAGTCTCTGGGTGAGAACCATAGAGGCGAGCGGAGGCGGATCTCGTCCCCTCCTCCTTCGAGGGGAACCGACTTTCATACTTTCATGTAGGAAAATACAGGAAAAATGAAATTTTACCAGCCTAGGGTCTTTCAGGAACAATCACAAAAGCGTTTGAAAGAAGCCCACCTTATCATTTTTGTGTTAGATCACCTTGAACCTAACATGCTAGATTACAATTATTGCAACAATAAAACAATTATTAAATACTGTCAATTTGAATCACTTGGCTGAGTCTGAAAACCAACCCCCGCTGGGGCCGCGTGATGGATTACGGCCCAATCACTCTCCTAGAGAGAAGGCTTGAGTCCTAGCAGTGGAAACATAAAAAAAGCTCATGATAATGATGATGATGATGGCGGAGTCACTGATCTTTAAAGGTATACCATTCTATACGCCAGCTTGTTAAATGCTGTGTGATTTTAGTTCAATTCACAATAAGCCTAAGCATCTCATTCGATGCCGATATTTTAATAAACAGCCTCGACGTTTAATAAACGGTCTCGGTACTTAACTAACCAAAAAGATTTCATTTTATTTTTTAATAAACGGCCTCTGCGTTAAATAAGCTGGATAATTCAACCAGATGGCTGTGGCATATACAGGGTGTGGCGTAAATAGTGGTCCAACGTTAAGAGGTTGATGCACCAATACCACAATTTAAACCACTTTTTGACCATAACTCTTAGAATAAAACTGATCTTTACGTTTAAAAAAAACAACACCTTGCGATACTAATTTGGGTCTAATTTCGACAAAAAACACTATTTTCCTATTTTGTTTTTTGTATAATATTACTGCTGAAATTACATGTCCTATAATATGCCGATAACTGTTTTACTGTAAACTTAAAGACATCAAAGAAAAAATGTGTTTATTTCAAATTTTGAATATAATTTTCAAATAATCACGAGAGTTTGGGCGCGAATGGTGTAATAGAAATGTACTACACTATAGATAAAATATAGTCGTGCAAAAGTGATAGTAATGGGCCAATGTATTGATCGTGTCTATGAGGCGAGCAATCTGGGCTTGATCATGGACCAAGAATTACGCTATGAGGCTCATATTGCAAACAATGTGAAAAACTGTTTCTACCGTCTGAAGGTATTGTACAAGATGCACCCCTATCTCAGTGAAGAACTGCGTGTTCAGCTGGTTGAAACTCTGGTTCTTTCGAAATTAAATTATGCAGATACCGTCGTGGGACCTAAACTTCTGGCACGTACTATAGGACTTATTCAACGAGTCCATAATGCCTGCGCGCGCTTTTGCTTCAACGGACCACCGAGGAGTCACATTACACTTTTTCTCAATAAGCACAATATTTTAAAAATGAAGTCACGTCGAAAGTTACACTTAGCTTGTCTCCTTTTTGGTGTCATCAAAAACAAATGTCCGTCATACTACCTGTACTCAAAGCTTGCGTGGGTAAATAATCATCGGCAGTGCAAGGCCAGGCGATGTGCTCAGCAGCTGGCTACTCCGCATCACCGTAATGCAGTCTTCAGAGGTAGTTTTTACATGTAATACATACATGATACTAAATGTTGGAATAATATTCCCCCACCAATTAGGGACCTGAAAAATATAAATACGTTTATGGCTATTCTTGAGAATTTTGTTTTGAGTCTAAAAATCAAATTTAATGATGTTAATATATACATAATAAACTTAAACTAAAATATTTAAGTATGCTTAACCTAACTATACACACTAAATGCTACTTCCTACTAAAATATGACGTCATAAAACTCCTCCGCATCGCTGTCGACTGGAAGTGTTCCCAAGAGGCTGGCGGCATTGCCACGTTGAATGGCAATGCTTAATCTCTGACCAAGATAAAAACTAGCCCTTGGGTCACGCGAAGTGTCAACTAAGCGTCTTGACAGCTCTTTAAAAAGTATATGAGCACTCGGACCCCACGGCCCAAGAGTTTCAACCCCAAACGGCTCAAAAATATAACTGCCGACAAGGTTAATATATTTCCGCCGCTTGAGGTTCTCCGCAGCCGCAGCATCAGCACCAGCACAGCACGATGAACTAGGAAGATGGGATGGCGCAAGAGTGTCGACACAGGTAGCGTCCCACACTAAAGGTCTACCCAACTTCCATGGAAATAAAGACATACCGTCCGGTCTCTCACCATCGTCGCGTGCCAGGCCATGAGGTTCCAAAACAGCCGGAACGCCGACGGTGACTAGGACTTGTTGGATAATGTCGTTAATATTCGCGTGCCGCGCTATGCGTCCTGCACTTCGACTGTATGACAGGCCGTGGTGACCGAGTCTGTTGACAGCTTCGCCACAGTGACAGCGATGAGGAGCGCCAAGGCGTAGGGCAACAGCTAGGCAGAAAGTAGTATCGTCGAACAAGGTGCCAATATTCGACGACGGCAGTGCGTGAAGCCAAAGACAGCAGGCGCGCCCGCTCCGCAGTTGTAGCAGATGTTAGAATTAGGTTTTCCTGAACTACTCTGCAGAGCGGTTCATCCCACCGTCTCTGGGAAGCTGGGTTATCGGGCGGATTTGTATTCGGGCAAGCAAGTCTTCAGGCATCTACAGCCTCGATGAGGCACGGCACATTGAAATCAATCAGTGAGGGATATAGGATATTCCTGATTAATTTCTCAGTGCCATGAACCGAGGATATAAAAGCTGGTAAACTAATACTAGAAATTTTGCGGACGCCGAGACCTCCCATACGGATGGGAAGAGTAGCTTGAGCCCAGGCTCGGTCATCCATGGCCACGTTTAAAATTGACGTAAGGGTATGCCGGATAATTTGGTCCATTTTTTCCAAAAGATGGTGATGTTTTCATAAATGAGAGGCGCGGAGAAAATATGTTAATTTAGGGCCGAAACAGCAGAAACGAATTAAGGTGATGGCCCAATGCATTTTCATTTCTAGCAATCTTTTCGAAATATCTAAAATAGGAGACCCAAGGAGGCGAAGAGTGCTTCTTTCAATAATTTTTATCTCCGGGGCTATTGTGTTAAATTTTGATATAGTCAGTTGTCTGTCAGTACTGTCAGATAAGAATAACTCACATTTAGAAAAGTTGAGGTCAAGACCTATGGAGTGGAGTTGATTTTTTAGAAAATGTAAATCATTCAAAACCGTGTCTGAATCGCCTCCAAGGGTTCCGTCATCGAGATACCAAACGTTGAATTTGGAATTTAACTGTTGAATAATAGGGTGAATGGCTAAACTGAAGATTACTGGCCCGAGGGGATAACCTTGTTGACAGCCAACAGCGGATTCCATTAGGTTGTCCCGATATAGTAATTTAGAAGGATGTCTATAACATTAAAACTAAAAATTTGGGGTACTTCTTTTTTAGATTCTGCCAACAATCCCTATTAACCGAATTGAATGCATTTTTTATGTCAACCTTCAGGATGACCCCTCCTAAATTAGAATTTAGGTAGGTCGACAAAGCGTGTACGGCAGCCTCGCAGCCCCCTTTGGAGCCAAAACCTAGCTGCAGGGGCTGAAATTTTTTCGAAAGAGCTTTACCATAAAATTTACAGCAAATTTTGGCTGCCATCCGACGATAGGTAGTGCCCACGGCAATGGGTCGGATGCCGCCATCTCTCTTGCGTAGAGCACATAAATTGGCTCCGTACAGAATGTCGATGACGGCCTCGTTAACCTTGCCTGAGAGCATTAAGTTAACCAGAGCCGTAAGCTCCTTCAAGAGCAACTCACCAGCTTCCCCGGCGCCTGAGCAGATGAGGTCCTTTAGGTGTTGAGGACTTAGGCCGTCGAGGCCGCCAGCAGAGAAACTCCGGAAAGAGCAAACGGCTGAGACTACCTCTCGACCTGTAACGGTGAGGGTATGAATGTCCGAATCAGGAAGGTCAGGAAAAGAAAGGCCATTCGCTGGAGCAGGGTGTTTGCTCTCCAGGGCTATTAGAGTATCTGGAGAACATGGAGCCAGCACATCACAACTGAAAAGAATTCTGGCTGCTCCGCTAATGTCACCTTCCCCTAATTTAGTTTCGACCAGATGGGAAATACCTCTTGAGGAGGCAACCCTCTGTGTCGATAATTTGGGGTCTAAATTATGAAATGTTACAATTTTCTTTAATTTATGTGGTTAAAGTTTTTTTGTTTGCCAAATCCTTTCGAAAATGTAATATTCTGTAAGGGAAGGTGAGAAGCTGTTCCCAAGCACTAAGTGAGTTCTCCCGGACGGCCAGGCGGACACAACTTGCTAAACTTTGCGCTACTAGAGACCTGGCGCCACGGGGAACTCGTTTTAAAACTGGAATTGATTTTTTTAATTTTGTGAGGGTTTTCCAAAGCGGGTCAAAACAGGATGTAGATGGTGTAGGGATGTAGAAGTAATGACGGGGTCCGAAGTGAACACATTTTGTGGTTTGTGGGCCTTTCCAATGTACACATTCAGACCCCGCTTACCTTTAAAAAACCGTGCTTCTGTGCAGAGAGGGCACCTTTCTAGAATTGCCAGCGATGTAGAAGGTTGAGACGCACTATCTACCACCACATCACTGCTGCCACTTAACATTTATGTACACAAATTTAATCAATAGAATAAAATAAATAACTAAAAGAAATTGTAAAATTAAAACAGACAAAAAACACTAAAAACAAAATGTCAATTGTGACGGATCACGTCAACAGCGCGGCGCAGTCGCTTTGGGGGCCTGGAGCGTCGTAACACCGAAGAATACATTCCGGCGGCGGCGCCCTGGCAACCGTTGCTCGGTAATTTGCGTCGCGTCCTTGGCGTCGCCTTCAGACAGCATGCATGAAGTTGTTTTGAGTGCACAGCAAATACTTTTCTTGAGCAATATAATTATTATAATAAAAAGTCAATTATCGTTGAAGTTTTATAGTCGTTCGATCGAAGTCTTATCCAAAAGCGGTATTCACGATCTATCTTTAATTGATGTATGTACTTGAAAATTTCAATGGATTTATAAGGCCAACCACATACCGCGGCCAAAAATTGCATGGGTGACCGTTATTTACACAGTAAGAGATCAAGGGACCTTCTAGCGCCAGTTTCTATTTACTTACTCATTTACAGGTAATAAAAAAAAACTGTTGACTTTTACTATAGATCTGTGATTCTACACTCTAAATTATTAGTCATATCTTTCATTTGACTCAGCTTCCCACAGTAAAGTTGACAGTTTTTAATCAGCACATCACTACATAATATCATATGTTACTATTGATAAATCATTTGTATAATTCAGTAATTACGTGTCTATTTATTTTTAATTATTATCATACAAGTAATCATTAATCTAATCACCAATTTAAGTATGCATTCTCTAATTTTCAATTTCTCTCATTTTCAATTTTAATCTTGATCTTTTGCTCATGTTATGCAAAACTTACCTTTATTTTTTGTTCCTAATTCCAGGTAATAAGGGAGTTTGTAGGTTTGTAGGTAGTCTTTGATTTATATAATCAAAGTAGGCAATTGAGCGCGTTGCATCTGTGTCGCCAGGAACCACATTGTATTCACTCCACTTTCGTTTTGCTTCCATTCTACTTGTTTCCAATTTGTAATCATTCTAAACCTTAACAATCTAAATTAACTTTTTCCTGGAAGCCAAAATTATTTTTACGTAATATTTGTCTTAGAGCAGGATAGCGGCTAGTCGCCGAGCCGGTGCAGCGATGTCTTTCTCAATTTATGCGTCATCAAGTCAACCGTCGCATCGCGCGATGCACTATGTTGCCCGTGATATATTTGGTTGAAATATTGTGGGTATAGTGAGAAAATTGGTTTGTAATTACCATGGCACATTTTATATAATATTTAGTTACGTAACTATTATAACGATTGTGTTGCTTTTTCGCACTCGAGGCATACAGACGTGCTCATGATTACAATTAAAAATAAATTAATTAACGCTACTGCATAATTAGTGACCTATTTTTTGTTTACCTCTACGTATTAGCTAGTTGTTAATAAGTGCTGATATGTTAAAATAATTATTGTGTAATTATTTACTAAAATAAAAAATGGATGGCAACCCTTCAATCGCAGCGGGTTGACGCGACTCAGCCCTCCATCAACACCTAATAATAAATCATTTATTTGGACCAACAAAGTTTTACGTACTATAAACTCACCAAACTGCGTAACAGTTGGTCGGCGGGAACTGTGTATCTGGTACAGTGTAATCAATTGCAATAATTATAATGTTGCTGAAGTAAATAGTACGGAAGTATTGGTGAAGTCATACGGAAGCCACTCGGGCCCTTTTCTGTTAGCAGCCGCGTGGGTAACACTGCTCTAGAATCTGTCTCACTGCTTGTTATGATGTGAATACCTACAGCCTACATTATAGTAAAACTTCGTAGTCTGAAAGGAAATGAATTTATTACTCGTTACTCACTCATCGCCCACAAAATAGGGTCTATGAAAAGGCTTTTCCCTATGATCGGCACCCTGAGCTGACATATTATATTTAAAATAACTTTGTCGTATTTAATGTAATTGCTCCCAGCCATTTCGTAGAAATTTAGTTGGTAGGTATTTTCTCTTTTTTTGTTCTTTACAGTAATTAATTAAATCTCATTCTCTGAACCACGATTATTCTTTTCATTTTCTTGAGATTATTTTGAGTTACGAAGTGACTATCCAAATTTTTATAAACCAGACAGACTCATCAAATAAATTTTAAGAAAAATTGGGTGCGTTAATTCAACGCCCTTATTTTTAGATTTAAAACATTTTAGATTTTTGGAAATCAAAGCTATTCTAATTTGTATGGATCTACAAGACTCGTGGGTCCTGTAGATAGAACATAAACGTTAGCACAAATAGTCATGAGCTCGTCCCCCGGGTACGCCTGCTTATTACGGTGTCACGTGATAACGTCCCCCGCCGCACATGCGCTTCGCTTTAATTCTCCTAGATCTAGGAAGGAGGCTTTGTTAACATTATGATCACGAAACAAAAAGATACAGAAAGTCTAGTAAAATTCATAGATTTGGTCATTAAAACAGCAACTGGTTAAACGTTTGGTCAGAATACTTAATGGGCAATGAGCACATAAAGCGTTACTTTATTTCTTGATTTAATAAGTATGATTTTATTAGAATTATTAAGACGCTATTTGTCTTCACAGCTGCTGGCAATGGCTATTCCAATGCCCAATGTGATTGTCTACTAGCGGTCCATCCCGGCTTTGCACGGGCAATAAATATAGCCTATGTTACTCAGGGTGAATGTAGCTTTACAATGGTAAACAAAATTGAAATCGGCACAGGATTTTTTGAGTTTATTCATTACAAACGTATACATAAAAATACAAATTTAAATTATAATATTAGCGTAGATTAAAACTTCTGCATTTACTTTCCCCGTGGCGTCGCTCAAGTTTAATAAACAAGCTCTGCTATATCTACCCTTTGTTTGGTATATTTTTTACCTAATGGAACGTCTTGCGATATGAAAAGATTCCACAGTATGATAAATTTGAAGGTATGGTAGAGTCAGCAAAGTCGAGACTAAATATCCGTACTGTGCCTACTCTCTTTTGTTGAGGTAAGACAATCTACTTTTTAACTTCTTTTTTGTTTGTTATTCGTAAATATTTTTAGTCTGATTTAATGATATATCATATTTTATTTTGTGTTAATTTGGCTTGGCTCCTGAATTTGTTTCTTCGTTTTTTGACAGCTATTTCTAATCTTAGTTATTTTGTAATTTTAGTTTTTTTTTAGGATTTTTTTGTAAAAATAAAATTATAATATTGTTATTGATGAGCTCGTGCTTGATCATTTACCTTTTTTTAGTTGTAGTAACAACAAAAATTTAAACCAAATACCCAGAATTACTCTTACACTTTATTTTGGAATTAATAAATTGCAGATAAATAATGGGTCTACCACGGAGTTATTATAATCAAACTCAACACAAAAAAAAAAAATATGGTTATGGCTTGAATTCACAACCATGTTGATATACAATATATAACCATGACGTCAATTAATAATAAACAGACACGCGATTGCAGCATTCCTGGAAGATTTGCTATCATTTCTTGAAGAGGTCCATAGACTTTCTTCTAAGTTCATCACACCTTCACCCATTTTAAGTGGAATGAACAAAGATAAAAATATTATTTCAAACAAAAAAGATTCATTACCAATGTTATTCGGTAAAATTTTGCAAGTTAGCTCTTATTAAGGTACAAAATAAAAATATTCAGTCGAATTAAAAAACACCTTATTTGACTTTAGTTAAGTAGAGTTTTCTCAACTAATGAAATTCCTGGACTTGGCTTGCCTTTTTTAGGGTTCCGTAGCCAAATGGCAAAAAACGGAACCCTTATAGATTCGTCATGTCTGTCTGTCTGTCTGTCTGTCTGTCTGTCTGTCTGTCTGTCCGTCCGTATGTCACAGCCACTTTTTTCCGAAACTATAAGAGCTATACAGTTGAAACTTTGTAAGTAGATGTATTCTGTGAACCGCATTAAGATTTTCACACAAAAATAGAAAAAAAGCAATCAATTTTGGGGGTCCCCATACTTAGAACTGAAACCCAAAAAAAATTTTTTCATCAAACCCATGCGTGTGGGGTATCTATGGATAGGTCTTCAAAAATGATACTGAGGTTTCTAATATCATTTTTTTCTAAACTGAATAGTTTGCGCGAGAGACACTTCCAAAGTGGTAAAATGTGTGTCCCCCCCCTCTAACTTCTAAAATAAGAGAATGATAAAACTAAAAAAAATATATGATGTACATTACAATAAAAACTACCAACGAAAATTGGTTTGAACGAAATCTAGTAAGTAGTTTTTTTTTAATGCGTCATAAATCGAAAAAAATACACTATTATTAAAACATCGATCAAAGTTACAACACATTACAAGAACTTTTATATTATGTTACTTGCTGCTACGGAACCCTTCATGGGCGAGTCCGACTCGCACTTGGCCGGTTTTTTTATATAACCAACATTTTTGATGGGATTACGTCTCATCCTGTGTACAATGTACCCAAATAATTTTGTTATTTGGTTTGTTCGGAGCTAAGAGCAACTGTAGTTTATATTTGATGGAGTTATGAACTTATTAGGAATGTTTTTGCTTCAGAAGTATAATTGATTCAGAATCCAATGTGGTGGGATTTAACGCCTCCAATACGCAAGCGTGTCTGTTCACCGCTAAAAGGAGCCCGTTCACCTTGGCTCCTACTTTTCAGAATGTATCCCTTGAGTACACCGACCGCCTTCAACTCTTGGGGGTTGAAATTCCCAGGGACCTTAACTTTGGGCGGTTCATTGAGTCCAAAGCCAAGGTAGCTACTAGGAAACTAGGCGTTCTTGCAAAGGTCCGGCGGTACTCCACACCGGGATAGCTTCTAATGCTATACATACAAAGCACAAGTCCGTTCGTGTATGGAGTACTGCAGCCACATATGGGCTGGTGCTGCAAAATGCCACCGGGCAGCTTTGGACTCTGTGGAAAGGCATGCGAAGAGACTAATTGCCGATCCAGATCTGGTTGAGTCCAATCTACAAAGTCTTCGCTCAGGCGAAGGGTAGCCAGCCTTTCGGTGTTTTACAGGATGCACTTTGGAGAGTGTGCGCAGGAATTACATGACTTAATTCCACCATCTCACTTCTACCATCAGACAAGCCGACGAACGGCGAGTATTCACCCTAATGTTGTTGAAACCTCTACGGTCTGGACCAAGCGTTTCGGCTCGTCGTTTATACCACGTACATCGAGGGACTGGAACAATTTGCCTGCTGCGGTCTTCCCGTCTGATTATAATTTAGGTGTCTTTAAGGCAAGAGTGAATAGGCTCTTAATAAACTAGTGCGCCTCACCATCAACGATTGCATCACTGCTTACCATCAGGTGGGATCGCAGTCAAGCACTAGTTTATATAAATTAAAAAACAAGTAACATAATATAAAAGTTCTTGTAATGTGTTACAACTTTGATCGATGTTTTAATAATAATGTATTTTTTCGATTTATGACGCATTAAAAAAAAACTACTTACTAGATTTCGTTCAATCCAATTTTCGTTGGTAGTTTTTATAGTAATGTACATCATATATTTTTTTTAGGTTTATCATTCTCTTATCTTAGAAGTTAGAGGGGGGGGGACACACATTTTACCACTTTGGAAGTGTCTCTCGCGCAAACTATTCAGTTTAGAAAAAAATGATATAAGAAACCTCAGTATCATTTTTAAAGACCTATCCATAGATACCCCACACGCAAAGGTTTGATGAAAAAAAAAAAATGAGTTTCAGTTCTATGTATGGGAACCCCCAAAATTTATTGCTTTTTTTTTTGTGTAAAAATCTTAATGCGGTTCACAGAATACATCTACTTACAAAGTTTCAACTGTATAGCTCTTATAGTTTCGGAAAAAAGTGGCTGTGACATACGGACGGACAGACAGACAGACAGACAGACAGACAGACAGACAGACATGACGAATCTATAAGGGTTCCGTTTTTTGCCATTTGGCTACGGAACCCTAAAAAAGGCAAGCCAAGTCCAGGAATTTCATTAGTTGAGAAAACTCTACTTAACTAAAGTCAAATAAGGTGTTTTTTAATTCGACTGAATATTTTTATTTTGTACCTTAATAAGAGCTAACTTGCAAAATTTTACCGAATAACATTGGTAATGAATCTTTTTTGTTTGAAATAATATTTTTATCTTTGTTCATTCCACTTAAAATGGGTGAAGGTGTGATGAACTTAGAAGAAAGTCTATGGACCTCTTCAAGAAATGATAGCAAATCTTCCAGGAATGCTGTGACATACAGACGGACAGACAGACAGACAGACAGACAGACAGACAGATAGACAGACAGACAGACAGACATGACGAATCTATAAGGGTTCCGTTTTTTGCCATTCGACTACGGAACCCTAAAAATTGATTCGTCGATTTGAGACTAAACAAGATTTTGTGGCCGAATTAATATATGGAATTGATTTATTTTAACGCTTGTCTTAACAAAACATTGTACTATCTTATTTTATTTTGCTTTTCTTGTAATATTATTCTAATTTTAGTTATGTATTATTTTTGTAATAAAATTTATTTATGTTTAAATATGCGTAATTTTTTCCATCATTCCCAAAACTTCAAGTCATATGCACGGGCTGAAGATGTGATTTAATTGAACTTTTAATTATCAATAATTGTTTGTTGAGACATAAGACAACATAATATTACTATTAGAAGATGATTAAATAAAAATAAAAAATCTCCATACATTAGTGACCCACCCTAATAATACCCATGATTATTGTGTGACAGTCTCTAACAGGTCTTAAGTGACAATGCCAGCCACTGATGCATCTCTGGTTGCAGGTGGTGGTGGAGGCGCGCAAGGTGTGCGGGCGGCGCCTGTTCGTGTACCGCGGCGTGGTGGAGCGCGCTTACAAGCCCATCTACCTACTCATCGACGTCGCCATCGAGGTGACTCTCATACTGATTTAATACCAGGCGGTGTGCCGCGGTGTTGATAACCATCAGCGGGCGCATGACTATGTCACCACATCACCCCGCACTGCGCTAGGTACTATACCTAATCAAGTTAAGCGGGAGGCCTTTGTTTAAGTCGACATAATTTACCGTTCTGATACAGCCCAGTAGATAACCAGTCAGTGAGAAGGGTAAAGAGGGTTAATGAAGGTGAGGTGACCCCTTTGAGGTGTCACCAACACCAGAATCGGAAATAGTTATAGAGATGACAAAACGTGAAACGACCATGGACGATATCACAGAAATGCTTCAATAAGGAAGATCTAAATTTAGTAGTCAGTTTACCAACAAAAGTATAGTGTCAGAGATGTGCAAGGCGTGAAAGTTTCAAACCACTTTGTACTAACTTGCTGGACGGTCTCTCAAACTACTTTTATTATAAAAGGCTTACATCAGAACTCGGCGCATGAGCCATCGCTATCAAAAATATGTGCCAAGTTTGTCGATCAGTAAAAGTTTTACAAGAATTCATAATGGCGTTGTAGAAAACATGTAGATCGATCCTCCGGGAGCGTCCGTTGTTGGCGCCGAGTAGTTGCTCGGCGACTAGCGACGCCGTACATTATGTATTGAGATGCCGCGGAGCAAGTTTTATATTATAACTGCTGAAAGAACTTGATACCAGCAGTTTACTAACTTAAATTAATCCGCGTCCGGGACAGCGCCGGCGCCGCACTAACTTCCACTTCGCTCGGAATATAAAATAGTCTTGCGCCAACTTGAGCCTAGACTCGCGCAATCTGATGGTCTTATAATTATTTAATAATTAATTTTCCATAAAAACAGTGAATATCAACGAGACTGATTTGAATTTGTTAGTTAAATGTTAGTCGCTCAACGACGAAACTAGAAATAACTAACCGCAGACGATTATTTTAATTTTAATCTGAAGATAAATTAATATTGCATTGCTAAGTTTGTTGATGATTTAAACATAGAAGTGCTTTATTTGAGACCATTGTTTTCGGTGGAAAATCATTTATTATTTTTAGCAAGGGAGGTTTGTAGGTATGCGGAACAGAGAGTTCCGCAAGCCTTTGTTGAAAAGGGAAGATCCTCCAGCCAGACGGGTGTTATGTCTGGTGGGCAACAGCTCGATAGTTGATTTTGGGATGTTGTGTGTATTTAAATCGCGAGGAGAACTTTTATTGCGCAATGTAGGATTTCGTATTTTTATAGTTTTTATATGGCGCCTTAGATGTCGCTACATCACTCCTCTCCGGAGATCGGAGATCGATGGTTCTTGATGCTTCTTGTTGTTTACCTGGCCAGTGGTAGGCTGGTTCCAGAGGGTCGCAACCGATGCCGCATAGTCTCGGTGAGTTGGAACTGTCTGCGATGATGTCTCAGTGAGTCGGGGTGATGCTGTCCCAGTGAGTTGGGATGATTCTGCAGGCTCCAGTGAGTCGTAGTAGTGCTTTTGGCTCCAGTGAGTCGGAGTAGTGCTGCTGGCTCCAGTGAGTCGGAACAGTACTGTGCGACGTAGGGTTTAACTGCTGGTGTCAGCCAGGTGAAGTTCTTCATAGCTCTTCATATGTTGGCCGAAGGTGCGATGTGCTTAGCTATCGTAATGAGCACCCAGAGCAAAAACTAGAATTAAACACATGCACATAATGGAAAACGCTATTAAATGACAGCCCATTATGGCATCACCTAACGACAAAGCTCCGAAGGCGTATCATACAAGATGGTACGGGAAAATCTCCACCCCTGGGCGCTCCCGCTGACTCAGAGTCTCCGGCTCAAGCTTGTGGAAGGTGTGATAGGCACTCTGTTCCCTGCGCGAGGGGAAGACTCCTCCCCGCCCATGGCTCCGCTACCTGCGGTATATCTGATACGGATACCGCAGGACGGTGGACGCCATCATGCGCGTGCGAGCCCTCACGACGGGGGATGCGGTGTTCCAGGGTAGGTGTATCGTGGCAGTGTCCTTGGACATTGCCAACGCCTTTAATCACTGCACTGGAGTACGATCCTGGAGTATGATCTCGTGGAGTCCAGTACCACCGGGTGCCCGAATACCTCGGTCAAGTAAGTGGTCGAGGCCTATCTGTCGAGAGATGTCGTGCAGTTTTCCGCAGGGGTGGCAGGAGTGACGTCACGGACGCTTTACGGAACACACCAGCTGTTCATGTTTCACTAATAAAAAATAGTAATAATTGATTATTTCGCGAAAAGTTTATATTCACAAACTTGCTGTAGTGCGACTTACGTGCAAATACGTGTACAGTGATTCGGCATTGTAACTGCTTAAAAATTACTTGTGAAGTTTCAAACATTTTTTAATTAGAAGCTACATAAACATTTTGGTTTGCGACTAGTACCTTCAAAAACGAGATCTTCCAGGTGTTGCTAGCGCTGTGCCGCGGTTTGCGCATTTTTGTATCGATCCTTGTGCGGAGTACGCGCCATCTAGCGACAACGTCTAGGAGAGTGCGAGGAACGTGCACGCCATCTGGTGATTTTTTGGTGAACCACGTGCAAAATGGCAAAGTGTGCGGCGTGCGGGAAGTTCCTGTCAGCGAAAGGTGGCGCTACGTGTGGCAATTTTGCTTGCCACAATAGGTATCACCTGGCTTGCTTGCCCGACGCGGCGCCGACAAGCAGTGACTGGCTGTGTCCGGAGTGCAGGATTAAGTTGCCTAGGGGAGACAACAGCGCCACACCCGTTAGGGGAGTGAACAGTACTGTCCCGGCCGCACGTACGGTTGTCGCGGGCTCATCGGAGGCAGTGAACGTGGCGGATGCGGCGGACCAGGGCACTGCAGACAGGTCACCCGTAAAGGCATCCCAGAGTCGGGGCACTCGGGCCGGGCCCTCCGCTGTGGCGCCTAAGGGAATATCGCGGGCAAGTAGCGAACAGACTCCAGACGGCGAGCCTTCACCGGATGCGCAGCTGACCCTCCGAGAAGAAATAAGGCTCTTCAGGTCTGAGCTGCGGGAGGTCCGGGACGAAATGCGGGAGTTTCGTCGTGAGATGGCGGGCCTGCAGTCGTCAGTTGGTATTTGTGTGGAGCGAGTCGACAGCCTGGAGGCCAGAATAGTGGCTCTCGAAAGCAAGGAATGTGTCGCCTTGCCTGATACCAAACTCAGCCAGCTTGAAAGGACTGTGTTACAGCTCCGACTGGATCTCAATGACCGCGAACAGGATTTGCTTAGCTCTGACCTGGAGATAGCGAACATCCCGGAGATCCCAGGGGAAAATGTGACGCACACTGTTGGGCTGATTGCGTCAAAGCTTGGAGTGACCTTGGAGGAACGTGACATTGTGTTCGCACAGCGTGTGGGTCTGCGACTCGATCGTGAGGGGCTTGCGACAGCTGCGGCTGCGGTGGGCCCGGCGGGAGCAGCGGCGGAGTCGGGGCGCGGGCGACGGATCGTGGTACGCTTGACGCGCCGCTCTCTGCGCGATGAGCTGCTGCGGAGCGCACGTGTCCGACGTGGATCCACCACCGCGGACTTTGGCCTCAATGCGCCCCCACGTCGCTTCTACTTGAATGAGCGGCTCTCCAAGACTAACAAAAATCTTTTTTATCGTGTGCGTGAGGCTGGCAGTCGTCTTAGGTGGCGATATACTTGGACAAAGTCCGGTCGCATCCTTGCCAAGCAGGGGGACGGGAAGCCTACCTACTGCATCCGCACGGAGGAGGACCTCGCCCGTGTTTTTGGCCAGGAACTATCTGCTGAGACCAATGTTTAGTTTAGTCTTTGATAATTTGTTTAGTTTCGTGTTTGAAAATTTGTTTATTTTAGGCTATCGAATTTTAATTTGTAGTGTATTTCAGTCGGCTTTCTTTGTTTATAATCTTTTTGTGTTTTTTAAGCTGTATTTGCTCTGTGTGGGATCGGAACGGTTCCTGTCTCAGTGCTTGGTGCTTGGTAGCTCTGGGGCCCGGCTACTATAACATCAATCATGTATGTATTCTACTTATTTATACAGCTTCGTCCTATCACTTCAATACGTCACTGTACACTGATTAAATTATCTTATATATTACAACTATTGATATCTTCATATGTCATTCATGTACTTAAACTATGTATTATTATTATAAATTATTCTATATTTTACACTACACTTTACAAAGTCACGCTATCTAGAGTATCTACACATATATTATGTAAACTTCCCTGCTATGAAAATGGTTAAGACCAAATACTTAAAAGTTGGATTGTTTAATGCGGGTTCTCTGGGATCACGTCATGACGAGTTTCTTGTGGCTATGGAGGACATTGGGGTTGACATTATGGCAATAAATGAGACCTGGCTCAAACACGGACAAGAAGGCCGTGCGCCCTGCGTCCCAGGGTACCGGCTGCGACACGTGCCGCGCGCGCAGTCCGTGCGTGGCGGTCGCGGTGGTGGCGTGGGCTTCTACGTTCGGCGCGGAGTGCGCGTGCGCGCCGTGCCGCACCCGCCTGCGTCACAGGTCGAGCAGATGTGGCTCCGGCTAAATGTCAACTCCCATTCTGTCATCGTCGGCACTGCATACAGGCCGCCGTGGCTCGATGTCAATGTCTTTCTGGATGCAATTACTGATTCTCTTTTCTCTTTTGCTAGAGTAGATAAAATTATCTTGTTGGGAGACTTCAATATTAACATGTTAAGTCATACAAATAATAAAGCAAAACTCCTAAACAACTTTCTGCTATGCTGTAAGTTAAATCAAATTGTATCTCAGCCAACCCATTTCACAGACCACAGCGAGACATTAATTGATGTTATATGCATTGATGCCCGTGTGCGTGAGGTCTCTGTTTCACATATTCCAGAGCTCGGCCAACATGCTATGATATCCGCTGAATTTAACTTTAAAATAGATAAGCTTTCTCCGCGCTGGGTCACTTTCAGGCCGCTTAAAGATATACTGCTAGACCATTTCAACAGAGACCTTAATAAGATGGACTGGGAATATATTGAAAGTCTGCAGGATGTCAATTCTATGGTGGAAACTTTTAATAAGTATACTTTGAATTTATTTGATCTACATGCTCCCCTTAAAAAGGTTCTCATAAAAGATAAGTCCCCTCCATGGATAACTGATACTGTCAAGGATATGATGAAGCTGCGTGACAAAAGCCATAGTAAGGCCAAGGCTACTAAGACATCACATCATTTTGACTCGTATAAAGAGCTTAAATACCTTGTTAGGGCGGCGTTGGACAGTGAAAAGCGTGCATATTTTAAAACTTACATAAATAAAAATATTAAAAAACCTAAGAAGCTATGGAGTCATATTAAATCCTCTATAGCTATGTCTAAAACAACAGAGCACAGTTTACCGAACTTCTGTAACGATCCCGAAAAAATTAATGAACACTTTTTGGATGTACCAGGTAGTGGTACAGTCACAGCTGCCGACGTAGAATACTATGAGCAACACAGATTTAATAACGCTAATTTCCAGCTGGAGCCGGTTCAGGAGGACGTGGTGCTAAGGCTGCTGCGTGGTCTAAAGTCCAATGCTCAGGGTTGTGACCATATTTCGCTTGAAATGTTGATGATGACTCTTCCTCGTACCCTTGCAGCTATAACGGCAATCGTCAACCGTTCCATCTCCTCCTCTTCTTTTCCCGATCTGTGGAAATTGGCTATAGTTAGACCCATCCCTAAAGTATCAAATCCTACTAGCGTTAAAGAACTTCGCCCTATTAGCTTACTGCCATGTCTCTCCAAGGTTTTAGAGAAGGTGGTCTCCAACCAGCTCAGAGCATATCTTGAGGAACACAACATTTTGCCACTTGCTCAATCTGGTTTTCGCAAGGGACATAGTACAGCCACTGCTCTACTTGATGTGGTCGGGAATATCCTTGAAGGCAGAGACAAGGGAATGGGTGCCATGCTTGTCCTACTGGATTTTTCGCGCGCTTTTGACTCGATAAATACGTCACTTCTCATTTCTAAGCTGTCATATTATGGATGTCAGCCTGAGACGGTTCAGTGGTTTAAAAGCTACTTGACTCACCGTTCTCAGTTTGTCCAGGTGACAAACTGAGAACAGTGACTTGAGTCCTCCAGTGCAAGGTGCGTGAGCAGGGGTGTGCCCCAGGGATCGGTCCTCGGTCCTCTTCTTTTCATTCTGTACAGTGCTGACATCACCAACTGCTTGCTGAACACCAAGTTCCACCTTTATGCTGATGATTTGCAGATGTATCTGTCTTTTCATCCTCAGCAGGCTGTTGACACTGTTAGAAGAGTGAATGAGGACTTAGACAGGATCACAGACTGGTCTTCGAGAAACTCACTGGTTTTGAACCCGGGCAAGTCCAAATATTTGATCATAGGATCACGAGATTTTTTAAATAAATTGGGCTACATTAATATGGATGTGAGGATTGATGGCTGTCCCATTGAGAGGGTGCAGGAAGCCCGTAATCTTGGAGTAATATTTGATGAGCACTTGCATTTTGAGACTCATATTACAGAAGCCGTGCGCAATTGCTTCTATCGTCTCAAGCTTTTATACCGCGTACGTCCCTACTTAAGTGTGGATATGCGTATCATGCTCTGTGAGTCACTTGTTCTATCCAAGCTGAACTACGCTGACACTGTGTATGGGGCATGCATTCTTGGTAGAAGTGAAAAGTTAATCCAGCGAGTACAAAATGCATGTGCTAGGTTTTGTTTTAATGTCCCTCCAAGATCTCACATAACACCATTCCTAAATAGGGGTAATCTGATGAGAATGTCCGACCGCAGAAAACTTCATCTGGCCACCCTACTCTTTGGCACAATTCTTACAAAAAAACCTACATATCTGTATGATAATCTGACTTGGTCTCGTGATGTAAACAAAGTTAAAACAAGAGCATCTTCTTACCTTTTGTTAACCTTGACTCATAAAACTGCTGCATTCCGTGGAAGTTTCAAATACGCCAGTAGCAAGATCTGGAATGATTTGCCTCCACCTCTTCGTGCGTTAAAGACGGTTGGTGCTTTTAGCTTCAAATACAAACAGCATTTATTACGCAATCAAAGGGAAACCACGACATAATTCCACCAGAGTTCTGCACGATTTTGCATTAGTGACATGTCACTCATCGCTCTGCTAGTTTGGCATCTTTTTCTTGCGCCCAACACAACACTACAATTTTATTACACTTCACAGACATACACAATAACATTTCAGATACACCCGAATCACTTTTGTTTTAGACGTATTTATGTATCTATATTTACTCAACTTTTGTTTATTTGTTTTGTTTGAAGATCCACCTACTTTTTCTTTTGACAGTCGATGGAACTTTCCATAGACTACTAATTTCCACAGATTAGCTTTAGACACACTCGGACAGATACACTCGATCTAATATTCGTGAACCGCTGGCCGCGCCGGCTGCGGCGCCCTACAGTGCGCCCGTGCGCTCGCGTTCCTCCGTTTGTCTATAATTTTGACAAATGAGTTTGGAGCGCAAGTCGTCGGGCGTCGGTCTCTGGTTCATTATATATTGCACTTTTTTTTATATCTAACACATAACACGTATTAACATAATTTCACCCTATTTACCAATGTTATTTATTTATTATTTGTCCAATGGGTGTTTTACAATGTTCGTATTTAATTATTTATTATTTTATTTTTTATTTTTTTGTTTCGATACCAATATTAATTATATTGAACCTCCGTGAATGTGACCGTGGCATCACCGCGGGCCCTAACAGAATACCAGCGCTGCGTTATTTATCTTTTTAAATATCGCAGCATATGCTGAGTTAGGCGCCTTTTTGGCCTTGCACAGATTTTAAAGTGTTTCCTATTATTTATATTATCGGATTCTACTGTATGTGTGAGGTACGAATAAAAGATTTTTTCTTTTCTTTCTTTCTTTTTCTTTCTTTCTTTCAGGGGTCAGTACTAGGGCTACCCTTGTGGAACATCGGGTACGACTACGTGCTGCGCGCCGACTTCCCTGACGAGGTCAGCGTGGTCTGCTGAGCGCGACACGCTAGTTCTAGCGCAGGGAGAGTCGTACCGGGCAGAGGTCGCTCTAGTGACACGCGGAGTTGCGATAGTTGTTGACAGGATCCAGGAGTTGGGACTCAAGTTGGCGCCGCATAAATCCGAAGCTATGTGTTTTCACGGCCCTCGGAACGCCGCACGATATCCTGCCAAGCGGCGAGCCTTCTTGCTGGCCTACTACCGTGGGATCTGAAGACAACAGTCCTTGCATACATGCACGATTTGCGCGTGAAGATGCAACGCTGGGACGAAAGTCCGCTGCCGCAACAGACCACGGCATGGCGGACAGAGCTCCGGCGTGATCTCATGGTGAAATGGCGTCAGCGACTATCGCAACCCAGTGCTGGACACGCCACAATTATGGCGTTGAGTCCCCTCTGCTGAGCTGTCTGAGGAGCTGTCAGCAACAGCAGGGGCCCAGCTGTGTCGAAGCTTACTAGGGCCAGGGTTCCTTTTTCCGAAAGGGAAGCTCGGTCACGGTACGAAAGGCACAAAGGAACGGGGTGGGCTTTTAGTCAGTAAGAGTCTGACACTATCTCCCGCTCTGCCTAAGAGCTGGGGTTGTCATTAGATGACTTGCCTCACCATAAAAAAGGTATATATCACTTACAAAAGCACTTCAACATTCAATTAACCAATGAAGTGTGTGACTACTCAGGCCAAGCAGAGCTGAGGGGCTACACGGATGGAAAAAGGCGTACTGGAATGGAAGTCGGAGTCTTCTGCAATGACCTTGTGACTGTCTGTTCTGTTCTTCGCGTGATTTGAATATATACAACAGCCCGAAATCAACTAACGGGCAGATGGCCACCAAACATAACACCCGTCAGGCTGGAGGTGACCCTCGACAAAGAACGCCAGCGCAGTCTTCGTGCAGTCACTACTTCGCGACGTCATCATCATTTCCTCAAGCTTTCGAGCAGTGAGCTATAAAGCCAGCATCCACGGCTATAAAAGGTATCCTGACCACGAAAAGAGAGAAAGAAAGTGAATTAATTCAGAATAATTAGGCCCTTTATTATAGCTTTTGCCAGCGATTTTTCCCGCCTGAGTGTAGGTTTTTCCAAACAAACTTTGAAACCCCGTTTCATACCTTCACCTTAAGGGCCAAGCGCCTGAAAAGTGCCATAAAACAGTGATTTTCTGAGGCCTACTCCTCCGTAACGGCTAGGTCAATTGGTTTGAAAAAAATATGTTTATTATAGATTCATAAACAATAATATCAACATTTGATTTTTTTATGCAATAAATACTTTTGTCAAAAAAAAAATTTAGCAATTTCACAACTTTTCGCAACTTTTTCCTACTCCTTCGAAACGGCTTGGACCTTTAGAAACATTTTTACACATAAAAATTGGTGGTTAAATATTCTTCAAAGTGAACATTGCATGTAAATCAATCAATATCTCGCAGAGAAAATGGTCTTAAGGCCCTTATAGAAAAGAAATTATACTAAACGATACTCGGCGAGCAAAGAAATTATATCTCATTTCATTGGAACACTCCGCATAATTGTATTGAACATTAGATTCTTGGCAATTGAGGAGTGAAACATACGTCACTAGCTCTGAGTAAAGAGAAAGCATACAAAATACGTCTAAACATTGAGTCGACGAAAATGTGTTTCGTGTTTTTTCCTACAACTCGAGATTTTAACGTGTTATCGTGGTCGGGCCCGCAAACGAGGTCAGGTGCCATTCAAGCCGCCAGATTAAAACATAATCTTGAAACTAGTGCGCCTCCGCCGGGCCGCGGCCACCGCGAGCGACGCTCGAGAGCTGCGCCACTATCTCAGAACTTGTGTTCTTTTTAAAAAAGATGGTGTCGGGATGTGTTTATTAATTTTATTTTCATGTGAGGAGATGCCACTTTTGAGATAGTATATACTATATTACTACATTAGCGACAGTTATCATCATATAATGATTTGAATTAAACACCCAACACATAAGCAAAATCATCCTTCTGATATCACCAAGGCAGCAATAGATCCAACCTGTATTCCATATCCCTCTATTATTATAATAATAATAATATTCCACAAATATCACACAACGCCGTCTAGTCCCAAGCTAAGCAGAACTTGTGTTATGGGTACTAGACAACTGATAAACATACTTATATATTTCTAAATACATACATATTATAGATAAATTACACCCAGACACAGAACAAATGATTATGCTCATCACACAAACATTTGTCCTGGGTGGGAATCGGACCCACGACCTCCGGCATAGCAGTCAGGGTCACTAACCACTAGACCAACAGGCCAGTCAGATTATAACAAAGGAATGTTCTGATCCTGAAACCTCACAATTAGTAAAGCTACACAGGAAACTACAATTACGGCAGTTCTGTTCGCTACAGGGAAGGGACTGGAACAGGATGCGGTAGTTAGGCTGTCCTATCCGACGCCGTTACTTAGTAGTTTAATAATGAAACACACGATATAGAAGCTATTACTATAATATTGCTCGTTGCTGCGATATTTGGGCGAAACTGAATATATATTGAATTGGGATTTTAATTATCTTCATATTACCTTCTAATTAAGGTTTTCACAAAAAATGGATTCTAAAACAACAAAAAATAAGTTGAAGCAGATCAGAAGTTTAGAGTTCTAAATTTTATCCGGTATAACTTACAAAAATATTAAGTTAAAAATTGAGGCAAACGTTCATGAAAATATTATCACTTGACAGTTACATAACAATAACCTTCAGTAGGTATAACGACCACTGTACATAATACAGCTTTGGTGATGGATGAACATTACACAGGAAACATTTTATCATTCCTGCTTTATGTACACCACCACCTTGTCAAAGTTCAACTCTATTCAATACACAATTGACGAGAATAAACCTATTTGAGGAATATCAGCTTCCATTTCCCGGTGACTTGATTAACACAACATTACCCTTGAAAATATATTTGCAAAATTAACGTCTTGTATTTAAAATGCTTACTATACAATATTTTTCCATTTTATTACTCTCAGAGAGATTTAATATGTGCAAACAGGCTTTAAAATGGCGTCGCACATAGTAACTGAAGCTTTGTTCCTCACGCGAGTGTCGCAAAAAAGAAAAGAGGAGAGTAAATTACAGCGGCGTGTTAGACCATTACCATTTATTTAGAAGCAGTTTAAAATATGTTGCCCGACAACATGGCTAATGGCCCAGAAAACTTTAGCTGACTTTTATTGATTGTCGAGCGGTGTCTAATGTAGGGAGTCGTTAGACGGCTGCGCTTGAAAAAACGCTTTTTTTTCACAAGCAGGTAGATGGAGGCGGCGGCCATTTGTTAGAGCGCGTCAATCTGCTCGCATCACTCTCGGAGCGACGCCATACGTCATCTTCTGTCTTGAGCAGCCGCGGAGTCACGACACTCGATATCCTGTGGAGACGCTCTAGCTCCTACATCAAATGCAAGTCATGTATTAGATGCCATACATATTAGACCTTTCATAAATATTATTATTTATGAAATAGCAAGAAGGTCTCCCTTACTTTTGTAGTACCTACAATAAGGCCGCCCATACACTGAACTCTCATAATTCATTTGATCGAAACGTTTTTTTATTATAAACGTTACATGCCGACATTTTCTACTTCTTTTGCTCACTAATGTTGTTGTAATAAAGTGACTAGTGTGACAGACGTTATTAGAATCGTTTACGAACGCGCCACGGAGTGATCGCATAATATTATGGAGATGTAATAAGACGCCATTTATTATGGAAACAATAAGCTCTTTGTCTGACGCAGATTGATTATCATGCTACGCTGAAATAGAACCAACTGGACTATCATTGAGTCTAATTATTCTGCTTCGGAATATGATTACATATTTCCAATTCTGCGAATGTCTTACAAAAATATATCGTAGATCTAGCAGAGTAAGTTACAGAGCGTTTCAAAATTATATCGTGATCTTTAAATTTTAATTGAAGATTGAACACAAGAATTGTTTCTAGAATGTTTATAATCCAAATATTGATGAAATGATAATTATCGTCGTGACATTTGCGTGACAGCAGATTAAACATTTTATTCAATTATAAATTTATAACTAAATATTCAGGTAGTAACCTACCGGAAGTCTCTAATCACATTTTCCAAAATATAAAAAATATATTTAGGCTCTAAAGCCCCAGAAAATGTCCGTTAAACGCCTCCGGAGATTTAATCCTTATTTAAAGAGTAACGCCGGCGCGGCGAGATCGTCGTGAAATATAGCGTGATAAACGAGCCGAGGCTTAGGAATGATGCCTGAGTGATATTAAAACAACATCTGGGCTTTTCGTGGAGGAGGAAGTAGCGGGTGACGTGTTACGGTGCTCCCGTGAGCCGCGCGAAATGTGCCGCGAACTAAGATGGAGCCCGCCGCTGCCGAGAGAGTAATTGAAATGTTTTAATAGCATAACGACTAAAATTGCTATTTTAATGAAGTTTAGTTATTATATAATTGAGTGCTGCCTTTATGGGTATGAACTTGTGATAACGTTTTGTTTTCTCATGCGGAATTCTTGATGAAATGATTACGAAGTACCAAGATGAGACAAGATGAGGCTTCGTACAAGTTTTGTATCAGAATGATGAGATATTTCTGGAAAACTGAGATGAAACTATTGACGTGTAGGTATAGTTTAGAGTATATATAATTCTAATTATTAATTTATAAGCTTTGACTTTAATAATTGTTACTAATTAATTAATTCAAATTAACCATTGACTAATGTATCCCTTTGACCTTTGTATCTTGACCCTATTATTTAGTTTTAATTTGACATGATTTATTGGAATATGTATTTTTTTTTGTCGAATCTCTTTGGTATTTTTTTGTGAAATTCAATTTTTTTTTCTTTCTATATTTCACCTAGTTATATGTGCATGCTGTGGTCTCCTGTAACTGAAGGAGCACACGTTGAAAGACCCCATGCCTAATCATTAATACTGTGTCTGTGTAACCTTTGTTGGAGATCCTAATAAATAAATAAATAAATATAGCTTTGTGAACTTGCCAATGTATTTATCACTTCGTCTGACATTGTTGTTGTTTCGTAAGTCATAAAAACTACAGGTATACGGTAAATTACGCATAAAAACTGAGATAAGGTCATAAATAATATCCAAATCCACAGGGGTGATAAACTTTCAAGAAAATAACAACCAAAATACTACACCGCACAAGGTAACTTCTCTTCAAGCTGGTACGGTACAGTTGTGTACGTATGTGTAACCTACGTAACGATGCAATCTAGCTGATCTTTTCAATAGACTATTAGTTTGTTAGTGCCAGGGACGCGCCGGCCCTTCGCTCAGTTTGCTTACTCTCAAATGGGATAAAGAACCAATACGATCCTCAATGAATACATAAACCGAGTGAAAACCGCACTGACTCCTTGCGTTTACCTAACTGTAAATATACATTCGAAGAAATCATAAAGGATTTTTTCCTCGTTGAGTAGAGAGGTTTCCAACAATTATATTTTTAAATAATAATCTTCAAAGCTATGGACGACGCGGTCATCCGTTTCTTTATCATTTCGTTTTTCCTTTTATGTTTGTATTTCATATCTCGACCAGGTTTTTCTGATAGTGTATAAATATTTATTTTATTTTAATAAGTACAGTGACAGACTACAGACTAAGACAATTTAGACAGTTAATACAAAATACAGTACATAAATATACATAATTATACATATTTACAACAATGTTAAAATCGTGTGTTGACTTGTTCGCAGATAAAGTAAATAGGTTTCTTTTTGTAAGATTATTATTTGTTCGGTTAAAATGACAGGTAAAGATTAGAGGGACTCGTAAATTATCGCTTACTGTCAGGTGAGATTGTAGTCAAACACGAGCCTATCAATAATAATACCAAAAATATATCTTGACTGCTTAGAAATGAAGCCTCCAAAATATAAATGTTAACTTGCTTGTTTCAGGGAGTGAAGATCTCATGCGAGGTGCCTCTGGGCGGCGGCCTTAAACCTGACTCTTTCATCATCTTGCCGCGGTTGCAGGTACTTAAGTTTAAAGAAAATTATTTTTTAGATAATTCTTAATTTTTTATCAAGCTTAAACTTGACGAAAATTTGAGTTTGTTTGAAATTATAATTATATATTATTGAGAGGCTATCGCTTTAACTAACAATTTTACGTTCACGTTTATAACAGAGATATTATAGTCTCTCGACTCTTAGTAGGTTTACAGTTAATAGAAAACTAACATTGTAACAGAATCTACATTCCCCGTAATACACAGTGTTACTTCCTCCGGGATTTTGTTCCAAGCTTTAGCGGCCAGGGCGGTATAATACGGTTCCGAAAACGGTTCTCGGCCGGTTCTGTGACGGTTTCTATGGTACGTCGAAAGCCTGACCGAGCTATGTCATAAAACGTTATCAGCTGTGACCGCCGGTCGCCGGCCGCAAGTGCGGGATCAAGGTTATGAGCACATTGAGCACTTAGTTGACCACAACTAGGTCCCACTGTAGGTAGGCTTCATATCACTGGAGCAAAACCAGTATAAGCTCACCGCTTATTCTATTAGAACTCCACACTACGCTAGGCCAGCTTAAGTTTTATCATGATGCGAGGTCGACTAAGGCTGTACACTGACCAACGTAATAATACTTTTGCTACTTATATAGGGCTCATTCATTTTAGGTCCTAGATTGTATTTACTCTAGTCCATTCTTATAATGTGTGCTGAAAGATCATAAAAAATAAGGATAATAACTAAAAAAGACGCTTTTTCTAGCAAGTTTTCAGCCTTCCTTTCATGAAATTCATTACGAGTTTGCCACATTCATTGCATTCTCCTGTTTTTGACAATATAAAAAAAAAACAACTGATTGCAGCAATCATCTTATCTAATTGACCCAAAACGCTCCTTCAAACCCAGTGATTGCGTCAGTCCGGCTAGAAGCAGATGTTAATATTCGTACTAAACATTTACGATACAACACTAAACATTTAGAGAAACCATAATACTGATAATATAATGCTACATAGTATTTTCTTATACGTATGTCGAGAGAATTGCCCTTAAATGAATTGACATCAATTAGAGTTCTTATTAAGTGTACCAGAACCAAAATAAGCTAGGCAAACAGAGTTTTGTATTTTAATGACAAATATTATGACAGCCCCAAATCATGTTTTCTGTTACTGTCCATTACAGGTCGCCTGGAAGAGGTCGCAGAATGCGATAAGGCTGCCTATTGTGTGTTTCAGATAGGTTTTTCATTGTTATGTTTCTTATAAGTACCTACAGTATAAAATATATAATACCTAAATAAATAAATAAACAAAAGTTTAAAACAAACACCTTTACTAATCAAGCGCGGCGCGGCGACTGCAAACACAGATCGCTCACCACTCGCCGCACGAGCGGACGGCCGACACATTATAGACCGCTCGGCTGCTCGTCGTCGTAGACATACTCATCCGTCACATAAAATAAGTATTCTTTCTGATTAATTACTTTTATCTTAATCTCTATTTAAATTTGATTTATTAATGCCACATTTTTTGCCTGCGACGTCCACATTTTTCATTTGAGTAAAACTGGACAAATTCCACTATCACTAATCGTTTAAAATAATGATTTTGGGCTTATTATTTATTTCATGGATAACGGTGGCTTCGTTCACTCGCTTTACTCGTAATCTCCTTCTAACCAAACCTGTCCGTGTCGGGATAACATAAAATTTCCAGCTCGCTCCGGTCGCTCTTGGATCAAATTATTCTAAGAAATTATGTTCATCAGTAATTGTCGATTACAATATTTACAATACATAAATAAAACATTTGTTATTTTAGATATGTACAAAATAGGTGTTCGTTAGGGTTCCGTAGCCAAATGGCAAAAAACGGAACCCTTATAGATTCGTCATGTCTGTCTGTCTGTCTGTCTGTCCGTCCGTATGTCACAGCCACTTTTTTCCGAAACTAAGAGCTATACTGTTGAAACTTAGTAAGTAGATATATTCTGTGAACCGCTTTAAGATTTTCACACAAAACTAGAAAAAGAGCAATAAATTTTGGGGGTCCCCATACTTAGAACTGAAACTCAAAAAAATTGTTTTCATCAAACCCATACGTGTGGGGTATCTATGGATAGGTCTTCAAAAATGATATTGAGATTTCGAACATAATTTTTTTCTAAGTTGAATATTTTACGCGAGAGACACTTCCAAAGTGGTAAAATGTGTCCCCCCCCTCTAACTTCTAAAATAAGAGAATGATAAAACTAAAAAAAATATATGATATACATTAGTATGTAAACTACCAACGAAAATTGGTTTGAACTAGATCTAGTAAGTAGTTTTTTTTAATACGTCATTATTAAAAAATTCAAATCTAAAAAAATACATTATTATTAAAACATCGATCAAAGTTACAACGACCTACAAGAACTTTTATATTATGTTACTTGCTGCTACGGAACCCTCCATGGGCGAGTCCGACTCGCACTCGGCCGGTTTTTTGGAAGAAAGTGGTGAGTAAAGTCAGTTTTTTGTACATTGTGCCACCATTACACATATTTCGATTCAATATTTATAAATAATATTTGCCACAATAATAATAATAATATTTCATAACGTCGTCTAGTCCCAAGCTAAGCAGAGCTTGCTTTATGAGTACTAGACAACTGATAAACATACTTATATATTTCTAAATAGGGATATAATTGAGGAGGTGATATTAGTGAACTTTAAATGTCGTTTTATGAGGTATATTATATCCCTTTATTTATCTCTCTACAAGTTTTTTATATCAATTAAATGCACAAAATAATCATCATCATAATAAACATCATCTGCCATTGAATCATACTTCACCCCGTATCCACTGCTTAAAAATTAAAAAAATGAAATGTCATTTCCAAGGAGGTCATTTCATTACATATATATAAATAAATCGTGTGTACGGTTGGACCGCTTTCGCTATTTTTTTTTTGTTGAGTTTTTTATTGTAAGGAAAAGGGTTCATAAGTAAAAAAATGAAAATTAGGGTAGAGTAGGGTAGAGTAGGGTAGAGTAGGGTAGAGTAGGGTAGAGTAGGGTAGAGTAGGGTAGAGTAGGGTAAAGTAGGGTAGAGTAAGGAAAAGCGAGAGCAAAGCCGCGGGGGCAAAAGCTAGTTATAGATAAATTACACCTAGACACAGAACAAATGATCATGCTTATCACATAAACATTTGTCCTGGGTGGGGATCGAACCCACGACCTCAATAAATCATTTCATTAATTATTAATAAAACTCGAGAAATTAAAATTTTGCCAAATGATAAATTGAACCAAGCAAATAAAATGTGAAATGAAAATTTGCTAAATAATCATATTTTTAAATTAAATTAAGGCGATAATGTTTTCTAAAAAGTTAAATTTTTACCTAAATTTTAACTTTTTTGAATATTTTGCCCAAAAGGCAGTTACATGTTATTACTTATCTCATATAGCAAATAGCGTGATAATTCATAATCTAAATGTTAACCAGATCTATATATATGGATTATTCGTGCAGAATTTGTACAGCATCGGTTTTGTAGATTTTGTGGTCGCAATCGATAACATCGCTCCACATTTGTACTGTTTTATTATTGAATATAGCCTTCATGGTCCGTTTAGTGGTCACAAGAGCACGTTTTACTGAGCATGACATTTTAGATTCGATTCTCATCATATATGATTTATGCATGGTTCTCAAATATTTTTTAAGTTTAATTTGTAGTCATAGCTAGATGCACACCGTATTTGTACGGCTCCTGGCATAACATGGCGCTCTGTTAATAAAATATAAGATTTGTATATCTGTACCCACACCTGTGTTAACAAATAAAAGTGATTTGATTTGATTCATGTTTGGTGAATATTGTTGAATAGGAATTTTTCTAGTGCTAGCCCGGCAAAAAACTTGCCGTCTAAAAATAACAATTATATAATAGACTTTGTGTGTACTTCTCTACCTAGCCCAACAGAAAATATAGATGTTATTTCATTTATACATAAAATCATTATACGTTTTGACTTTCATGTTTCTGATGTGCATTACACTGATTTACATTCAATGTATGTTTGTAAAGATAAACATGAAACTCGTGTATTTCGTGATTTATCTTCATTACGTATGTTTGAGAAATTCTCAATTTATTTTTGCGTGACTTGAGCTGATTTCCGGCCGGAAATGAAGCCGTTTGATTGAAAATATTTCACTTAAAAACACGTCGGTAGCTGCCAAGGTCACCGATAACTTAGCTCTTTGTGAGAAGTATTGCAGATAAATTGAAGTTAAGCACATAAACGATAATGATGTTTTTAAGCAACTAAAGAATTTAATAATACGTAAGTACACAAAGAGAGGATAGCATTTCAATGTACATGATGAAATAAGTACTATCCTTTGGGTAGCCTAAAAACGATATTAAATTTCAGAACAGTTCAATAGCAATAGTAGCGTATAGATATACCTAGGAATACTTAATTCATAATAATTCAAGAGCGCTGACAAAAGAACTTTTACGAAGTATTCGTATTTTATACAAAAATGTGGAACACATTATGGGGATAATAAAAAGTAAATTTCAGATAAAGTTACTTTTAGCAAATTATCAAAATTAAATCACAAGAGTGTAAATTAACGTTTGATTGAAACAAAAGGTTACAACAATACAATATTAATACCTTACGTTTCCTGCGGCAATGTAAAAATAAGCAGACATATTGCCCTACATCAGAACTTTACGCTTGTGCATGAGTGTACCTCATCCCGAAGTCGGACACGCCTGTGCGCGACTGTACCTCGTTTGTTTGTGTTTCCCTACTTTCCACTTCGGACCGGCCTTTTACATGCTAACTTTATATAACATTCACAATATGTGCGAAAACCTTTTTATTTTTCAACAAATTGCCGCTTAAATCAGAGAGTTGTTTGCTTTCCGCCATGTCGAGTCAAAAACCATTTTATCGAATCCGAAAAAACAATAGTATTCCGCTAGGTGTGTGTTTGTGTCGCTGTGCTCGAGCCATTAGGCGCGCGCTTTAAATCAGCTTTGATCGGCTTTTGTTGTCTCGGAATTGTTTGTAGAATTATGACAAAAAATAAATGGACGTTTTGTTTACTTTTTATCTAGGTACGCTTGGGCACGCCTCAATCATGGCGGTAAGTCTCCGCTTTGAGGAGTGGCTGTAAAGGCGCCATGGCTTTCTCACCTTTTGCAGTGTACTGGTCCTCACCGGACATGGTAAATTCGGAGGTTCTCGTACCGGAATGAGTCGGAAGAAACGCCCGGGTGCCACTATTGTGCGAACTACTCGACTGATACGGTGGAACATACGGTGGAGGTGTACCCCGTTTGGCCAGGGCCTATGACCTCAAGGTTTGTTGTTGGCGTGGAACGGATATCCTCACCAGCCACCGCGACAGCTGAGACGCTCCGGTCAGGAGTTGCATGATGAGATCATCCTGCAACTCCTTCCCAACTTCCGGCCACCTTATGCGCAGGCTTGTGGACAGCGAGCAATAGCTTGCTCGCCATCCAACCATTCAGTAGCCGTCCGGACTGTACTCGAGTCCTCGATGGTGTGCAGTGTTACACACGTTACAAAGAGATGTTAGCAAAACCGCAGGAGTCCAGCATGGCCGATGTCTCGTAGAATTTCTGAAAAGAAAACCCGTGATCGTAGAACTTAAAGGATAACTGAAAAACTCAGGTGTGGTTTTAGTCAGTAAAAGTGTTATACGCCCTCTCGTTCCACCCGAGAGCGGGAGTTGTAATTAGTTTACATTCTGCTTAAAAAAATCAAGGCACGCTCTTTATATTTGAATTTATTATTTTTGTAATTAGTTCATCGCCCGAGGCACCTGGCTGCCTAGATCAGAAAAAACAACGCTAGCCAGCCAATTTACTCAACACTCAATCATTTTATTGTATTTCACAATGTACATCATAATACATTTTATTTTGTATGTACAGCGTTTTGGCTTATTAAAATAATAAATTAGCTTAGGTGGTAAAATATTTATAAAGCACAATCGCGGACCCTGTTGTGCACTGCAAAGACAATAGAAAGGGTCAAGAGGACTAACAGTCTAATTTATTCTAAGTACAATTTTTATTTTATTTAACATTCATTACATTTTATATTTTATATTATTGCGCACTGGAAGGGCAACTAAAGGACACAGGTGTGGTTTTAATCAGTAGAAGTCTAACACGCCCTCGCGCTCCACCCAGTGCGAGAGAAGGTGGCGTTACAATTTGTATATTACTTCAATAATCTAAATTATTTGTGATTACGACCTGACCTCGGCGTGGGTTCATAGCGGCGGCTACGCTTATTAGTTGCCTACGCCGTAGTCGGCAACTAATAAGCGTAGCTGCTCCGGCTACAAGATAAAAGTCTCACTTCGTCTTATCGTAGGCGCGCGCAGGGCAACGAGGCTCGCTGGCCTGTTCGGTCTTAACGCTTTATTTAGTTGTTTCATGTTGCTACGAGAACAATTCTTATTTTCAAAAATTATGAATTAGTTGGCTAGAGTGAGTTATTAAGAGCCTATCTCTTAATAAACTACCATCGACGATTGCATCACTGCTTACCATCAGATGGGATCAAAGTTAAGCGCTAGTTTATAACAATTAAAAAAAAAACACGATTATTGCCAAAATAACAAATATTTTCTGGTTTAACCGTATCGTCCTCTTGAATAATGGGGTAATTTATAATGTCCCGCGATACGATACGTTAACGATACATAAACCTTATCTACGGGCCCAATTTTATATGAGATAGCCGAGTCCCTTTAATTTTCCGGACATTGTAATAGCGTGTCGTTATCGTTTACGACGTGGCGTGTCGTGTATCGCGTAACCTCGTAATCATATCGAGCTATGTTTAAAACAGCTACCTAGTTAATTGTTGGTAAGCAATAAGACTGCGGACACGCTGGGCAAACTAGTTGCGGCTGCATTCCCCTAGGATTAGCGCTCTGCGAAGCATTCTGTGTACAGAGCACGCAGTAACTGCGGTTAGAGCCGTGGGGCGTGCTAATGGCGACCGACTGCGGCGGGCCGTCCTGCCACAAACTGATAATGAAGCTTCCAAGTTACCGCACAACTTCATTTTTAACACGTTTATATTAGCTTCACCCTGTATGTTTGTAACCAACGCCTTTGAACTCGATTTTAACCTACTTTGGGCGATCAGATTTTCTTCAAACTTTGCACACCCATCAGACTGATGACAATACAATAATCCGTTTTTTTTTTAGTGAAAAATAAAAATAAAGTTTAAAAAACTAAAAAAAAAAGCGTAGGGCGCTCGATTTACGAAAAATATGGCACAAAGCGCCCCACGCTTTTTTCACAATGATATAAATATTTTTTCGTTCATTACTATTATTTTCTACCTACATTGAAAATTATTTTACACTTTTTGTTTGATATGCTATGAAAGCGTGTTTTTTAGTTTTTTGAAACTATATTTTTTATTATACGTTATGTAATTAAATATTGTTAGCTTACTAACTCGCTAAATTAGGGAAACTACGTAGGGACATAGAAATATTTCCAGTTTAGCTTGCCAAAAATTAGATATTTTAGGGGCACGACGTGGTGCGTATCATACGCAAATAGATCACGTCGGAGAATATCAATTTCAGTATTTAGCTGGTAAAGGTCAGCTTTATAAATAGAACGTGAACTAGAGAGACACGTGAAACGTTGCGGGAATCCTGGCATTTGGTAATATTTACTCAAATGGCTTCTGTCAATAGTACTCGTACGTCTCTCAATAGTAGTATAAACGTCAGCGTTAAATCACCCAGTTCCAGTTTTCTACTTGATAACTAGGAACCCCGTTTGTATTAATAAAATATTTTAATATCATAAATGTGACGTTAAAAATCCACAAATGGTTGGCACTGCTTTAACTTTATGTGCCATCAAAACGTAACGTGTAAGTTAACGCAGTACAATGGCGACGTAAAGCGATTGTTTTAACTTTAACGTTCGCCACCGCTGCCGTGGCGGAGGGGGGGGTTCGGGATGGCGCAGCAATATCCATCCATTTTACAATTATCACACAACCACCATGCACTTCACAAACTTATGTATTAACGATCTTTTTTTTGGTAGGTAAAAATCATCTTACAGGCAACAAAAAGTATCCATAAATGGGGTGACGTCCACGGGGTCTTTAGTAAGGATGGGCGTGCCCCAGGGTTCAATTCTTGGCCCTTTCCTTTTTCTAGTTTATATTAATGACCTTCCTTACATGATGGCTAATTTATCAGATATAATTCTATTTGCTGATGACACTTCTCTTATTTTTAAAGCAGATAGAAAAGATGCGGATGTCTGCGTGTTAACGAAAGTCTGGCTGTTCTTTCGAAATGATTTGCAGCTAATAATCTTGTACTACATGCAAATAAAACTAAATTTATAAAGTTTTCATTACCGAATGTCCCTCAAGTTGGCGTCAATCTAATTCTTGATAGCAAAAAACTTGATACAATTACAGAAACTGTGTTCTTAGGTATAACGGTCGATTCCAAACAGCAGTGAGGTGCTCATATTATAACTCTCTCAGGTAGATTAAGCTCAGCGGCATATGCAGTAAGAAAAATAAGGCAGTTGACAGATGTCGCCACAGCTAGGTTAGTTTACTATGCCTATTTCCACAGTATTATGTCTTATGGTATTTTACTGTGGGGATCTGCAGCTGATGTAGACTTGATTTTCATATTGCAAAAGATAGCAATCAGGGCTATTAATTTATAAAATAGGTCCTCGCGAGTTCCTTTAGAAATAAATTCAAAGAAATCGATATATTGACACTGCCTTCTCTTTATATCTTAGAAAGTATTTTGTATGTCCATAAAAACCTAGGACTTTTCACAATTAGTAGCGATTTTCACAACATAAATACTCGTAGTAAACACGTAATTATATTACCCAAATGGAGATTAACCAAGACCAGTAAGTAATTTTTAGTAAATAGCATACGCTTTTATAACAAACTACCAAAAGCTGTAATTGAACTTAGCGAAGGAAAGTTCAAAACCCATATTAAGCGTGTATTAACAAAAAAAGCATATTACAGGGTTAAAGACTATGTCAAAGACACGCTTGTTTGGCAATAACTGCCTCCGCACTCGTGGCCCCCTTTTTTTCCGACGGGAAAAATCATCCTATGACAACCCCTGCTCCTGGGCGGAGTGGGAGATAGTGTCAGACTCTTACAGACTAAAAGACCCACCCCGTTCCTTCTAGCCTTCATACCGGGGCTCGAGCGCCCTTTCGGATAACCCTGGCCCCAGTAGGCTTCGACCCGGCTGGGTCCCTGCTGTTGCTGACAACTCCCAGAGGCGCGCGGGAACAGTGTGCGCCGTCGACGACTTGGACTTGGTCCGGACAGTTACCGGACGGCCGGATAGTGAGCTACCCATTGCTTATTGTCCGCAAGTCTTATATTGTACCTACACTGCATCCGAACGTCGTATGTGATCTCATTGTTACTCAAAGTATGCTGAGAGAATACTCGATTGCCTTTACTCGTATGTGTACAATAAAGAGATACGTTTTGGTAGTTTGATAATGATATCTTACTTTTTGTATCACTTATTTTGTTAGTCTGTAAGCCTACTTAAAAATGGAATAAAATAAAAAAACTTATAGTTTACTTGGTATTATGTAAGTATTTAGACACGAAATAATCTTATAGTTTACTTTGTATTAAGTAAGTATTTAGTTGCATAATATTTTTGTACAATTTATTCGATCCCTCGAGCGCGAAGCATTTTTATGAGCGACGTGCCAGGAAGGCAGGGATGTCGGTTTACGAAATTTATTAAATTTCATCCCCTAGTTGAGACCGAAGTAATTACGGTTTTTAGCAAACTCTTTTGAGGGATAATAGGGGACCGCTTTTAAAATGGAGCAGACCTTTTAGAGCAAAATAATAATTATAATCTATTTTTATAACATAACATTTTCACATAAAAAACCTGAGAATATAAAAATCGTTTGGCAGTAAGATTAAAATGATCTATTCGTACTTCTAGATATGTGAGATAAATGTGCCACGAGTAAGAGCGCTTTTGATTAATGTGGACTGCAATCGGCCGACAAAACTGCAGCAGCTCGACAACACGTGCCTAAGTTGAAAATGTATCTGACTGTCGTGCGTTTATATGCCAGTGATGCGCTATTCAATACCACACTATTTAACACTTGTTAGTCCTGTCAGTTGTCGGCTGTTGCCACACCGCGCGCTTGGTATGAAAAATACGATCGTCCGCACGCAGTACGACCAACGTACCGCATACGCACCGCAGCAGGCCGTCAAAATATGCATAAATTGAAAGCGTTCTAAACTGACGTTCAAATCTCCAGCACTTACTTTAAAAGTTATGTTACCTAAAATACTCCTAAACAGTGTGTATATCTATATGAGAGAACATAAATGGTAGAAAAGAAGAAAAACGAAGAAAACGTAATTAATAAAATTAGAATGATATTTTATAATTGTACATCTGTTGAAATCTAATCTCACCTTTCTTACAATGGCATTTTTTATTTATTATATATAACAAGAATACTCATTGATTATGGTGAATAAAAAGTATTCACATTTCACGTGAAAGTAAAAAGGAATAACAAAGTTATTTGTCCGCACAGTGCTATGTTACGAAAAACTGCTACAAGAATATTTTCCTGAAGAAATGTAAGCCTGCATCCATAACAGTACGGTCAAATATTTAGGGCTCTTTTCCTGTCAGGCGTATTTTATCCCGCACGTGGGTCCCGTCTGCGTGTGGGTGATAGCGCGCTCCTGGCCACACGCAGGACAAAGATTTCGTTTGCTGCTGCAATGTTGTGAGTGTTGCCAGTGGGTAAACTAGTTTGCGATATATGAGGATTATGAGCATGCGTGCAACCCACCTTCACAGTAAAAACAACACTAAAAGCAGAAGATCACCGCCCGCATCCAATCCAAGTTACGCGCGCGTGCTACCTGCATGTTAGGAAAAACATGTATCAAAAGATAGGATGCGGGCAGTCCGCATGCGGACGAGAACCGCGTGTGGGCTAAAAAAATGCGTGATAGGAAAAGGGTCCTTATGACATTTTATTTAGTTGAAGTAATATTGTGTTGTGAAAATTCCATAAACATTGCACTTCTGACGTATAAAAAATCAGCTAAATATTTTGAAGGTAAAATATTATTATTATCTTAGAAAATTACATCAAATTAAATAATTTCATTTAGTCAAATTACTTTTGAAATTATAATGAGATTATGTTAAGATCCTCTTCACAAGCAACACTCCAACTCTTAGTAAGTGAAGCTTTTGATGCTTGTCATGTGAACGAATCCTAACTTTCCCCTAAAAGGATATACTTTGAGCGTCCAGCCCAAACCTTTTAGCGGCGCGTGGTCGTCTGGACATACTCAAGTATGCCGTAATTGAGGATATCCTGAACGAGAGCCACTCGCACTCTCGTCAAACTGGGCTAAATTGAGCAAATTGTACGGGAATGTGGAAACCTTTTTTGGAATTCACAAAACATTCGCATTAGTAAGTTTGGAAGCTCTGCGTATGTAAATGAGCTGGACGTGCGGCGTCTGGCGTGTGGCGTATGGAGCCGTATACGTGTGTGAGCTGCAGACAAGACAACAGGTGACGTTTGTGTAGCACGTCGTGGGGACCGCGACAGGTGCTACTTGCATAATAGTTCAGGATAATTTCTGGCTTCCACTTCCTCCACTTTGGATTTTCGCCATATTCGAGTTGAAATTAGGCATATTCGAAGGAAGTGTTGGATTTAATTCCACAACTAATCAGTTTATTAGTTAGCATACCAAGAACGTTCCTTACAAACCTTCCGCCGCACTCGCTAAAAATATCGCTGATAACCTTATTTCCAAACGCGGAAGATAAGATTTAAATCTCACAAAATGTTTTGCCAAAGTGAATGATGGCACACCGATTAGCTAGCTCCTGCTCGCTCTTCACGCTACTGTGAGCACAGACGCGACATGCCGGGGCCCGGGGGACCGCGCTAAATGGACCCGGATCATTTGTATCCCAGCATGGCGCCCGTTTGACACCTCGCAGACTTAACACAGGATCCGATGCGCAGCGTGTCCCGATATTACCGACAGATGTTCCCACACAGTTTGGTTTACATTGCGGTTTCTAAAACTCATCTAATGTCGTTAAACGTGAAAGGCAATGAAGTAAATATTTAAATTGGGTAATTTATCGTCCCATGAGGGTCACTCGGGACTTGGTAATGTGTTTGGTGAAGTGTTAGTGAAATTACTACCAGTGCTGTTCGGGGAGCCAGTGGGCATGGGAATCTTGCTAAATCGGATTAGTTTAAATACATAGTTCTCTTAGACAAACTCGTACATAACGAAGGATTGTCTAGTAGGTAATTAGTTGAATGAACACAGACTCATCTAAGTTTTGGGATCAAGTTGTGAATTAACATTCGAAACCATTATTTTAAGTTTCTCTCGGTATGTCTCTAGCTATTATTGTAATTTACATGAAAACCAGACTAGTTGGTAAGAGAACTGTTCAAAGTTATTAACAAAAAACATTGCTCGATACATTCCGAAAGCTGTCAAAGTTTGTTCTAAGAAAAAGAAAAACATTTAATAAAATTATGTGGTCTCGACAAACACTTATTTACCTTTCTACAACCGCATAATACATAACAGAATTATGAGAATTGAAACAAAAAAGAACAAAAGCAGACGATGGCCGTTATCACGCCGTGTCCTGATCTTGACAGCCATATTCCAGTAAAATCAGACTGTAAAACAATAACAACGCAGACAGCATTTTATCTTGGAAGAAGATAATATCCCCTTTTTGACAGAGGTTGTTTGTTATGTCTCGTAACATAATGTTGTATAAATAAATAATTAAATGTAGAAATGATTTATTATATAAATTATAACGACTAAAACGCACAGAATTTAAATTAAATACAAAGTTCAATTAAGTTGAGTGAGTGCTTTCAAGTAAATTGCTTATACTTGTGCAGTCTAGAAAGTTGTTCAAGTATGATACACCGTTATAAATTGGTCTATCAACCACTTTGAAAAGTAAACTATAGCTCTTATTTGTGCCGGCGGCTTGTTTTCATAACGTTCCTTCTCAAATATTATTTGAAGCGCCTATGTATGAACACACAATATATTCTTACTACGTTAATCAAAATTACGTTATGTAAGGTAAGCTCAAAGGTACCGTTATTTGGAGGCGAACCTCAAAGGGTAAGCTTCGCGGCATCCCTGTAGATATAGGTAGGTCTCTTGTTTTGTTTAATAAACCTGAAGTCTTGTGTTACAAGTTATTTTAAATATTGCTAGGCACGCGTTTGAACACTATCTCACCTGAGGATAAACGATGATGTGGTCGACCATGAAGCACGCTTACCTAGAAGTAACCTATTCACTCTAGACTTAAAGACCCCTAGGTTGTAGCTATAGACCTAGAGCCTATCAGGAAACTCGGCCCCCGGCAGGGAATTCCAACGCACACTCCCCGAAATGATAATATCGACAAGCAATAGGCTTTCTTTGTGTTTGACACTCCCTCCAACAGCTGATCGCTATTAATAACGATTCAAAAGGACACTAGCGGAGTGAATGTTGCAGCCTATATTCTTGCGTAAGAATTAAATTAGCCAACGTCCTGTATAACCATTGAACTAGAATGATCAGAACTTTTTATAGGCCAGAACAATGCCAATGTTATTTAGGTGTTGAACTATAAAAAACTTTCTTTGTGTTCGTGAATAAAGGTGCAGTGAAGTCACGTATCATAGACAATTGCGGGGGCTTATCGCCCAAAAGCCCACAACTTGAGTGGAGCTATTCAGCCGGCACAAGGCCGTGCGCACGCCTCACGCATTTCTCTATCTTAAAAAACGATTGCCACTGGACGCTTCACAAATTGCTATATAAATCTCGATCTACAGCGTCACTGGGTTCATATAAAAGTGTTTCTACTGAAAAATTGATTTCGTTTACCTACCTGTTTCATTTTAACCAACGCTAACGGAACATATTTAGGCATTCAAAATCGATTCCACGTCGGCACATTCTAACAAACCGGCGCGTACAAAGCTTACCATGATCCAACCACGAGCACCGTCCATCCTCAGGCGAGAGGGCCGAGTGTCCGAAGCGAGCTAATAACAACAAACGTATCCGGAGTGCTTAGTGAGCTCGTAAGCCACTAATCCTGCTGGTGTAGGTCCAGTGAGCAATGAGCGCGCATTCATATGTATGTGTGCGTAAATAATTCATCGCGCGCCTCCCTCTAATGAAGAAATATCGTGAGATCTATCCGGCCTACTACTTCCAATTTACATTAGAACTTCATCGCTTTTTAGGGTTCCGTAGCCAAATGACAAAAAACGGAATCCATATAGATTCGTCATGTCTGTCTGTCTGTCTGTCCGTCCGTATGTCACAGCCACTTTTCTCCGAAACTATAAGAGTTATACTGTTGAAACATAGTAAGTAGATGTATTCTGTGATCCGCTTTAATATTTACACACAAAAATAGAAAAAAAGCAATAAATTTTGGGGGTCCCCATACTTAGAACTGAAACTCAAAAAATTTGTTTTCATCAAACCCATACGTTTGGGGTATCTATGGATAGGTCTTCAAAAATGATATCGAGGTTTCTAACATCATTTTTTTTCACATAACATCATTTTTCTAAATTTAATAGTTTACGCAAGAGACACTTCCAAAGTGGTAAAATGTGTGTAACTTCTAAAATAAGAGTCCCTGTAACTTCTAAAATAAGAGAAAAACTTAAAAAAAAATATATGATGTACATTATTATGTAAACTACCAACGAAAATTAGTTTGAATGAGATCTAGTAACTAGTTTTTTTTTAATACGTCATAAATCTAAAAAAATACAGTATTATTAAAACATCGATCAAAGTTACAACGAACTACAAAAACTTTTATATACTATGTTACTTGCTGCTACGGAACCCTCCATGGGCGAGTCCGACTCGCTCTTCGCCGGTTTTTTTTTGAGATGGGATGCTATCCAATGACTTTTCCTGCTCTGTAATGGATCAAACTTTACAGTCTCTGTTTTTATTCTCAACTGACAGAGCGTGTTAGATTTTTACTAACTAAAACCTACCTGTTTTCTTCCATCATCCCGACAGTTTTACTGACGTCACATTGAGGCACGCCTTCGACTCGGGCTTGATCCTTACCAGAGGGCCAAACGGCGAGCTACCCACTACTCAATGTCCGTTAGCCCGATTTTCAGCAAACGTAGGCGTCTATGGTTGCTGAATATCGCCCTGCAACTCCCGACAGCGGCTGTGGCGTGAAAATGTCTCCCTTACAGTTTCGGCTAGCTCTGCTTCAGATGAAGTGACCACTTTCAACTTCCTCTCGCTGCGGACCATAGCATAGGGTTGGATGCGAGAGGTCGCCTCCAGCGATTGCTATCACAAGAACACGGTGATGATGAAACAGAAACCTTTTCAATTTATCACGTCTGGTAAAGCCGCCGAAAAGTTAAGACGCCGTGGCGCCTTTCGAGCCACTTCTCAAAGAGAAGATTTACTACCGCGGATGTATCGTGCCCATCGTTGCTTCAGGTATGTAGGTTGTTGAATGTTGATATTCGATGAGTTCCTGCTTTAGTAAAAAAAGTAAATACTAAAGGTTCCGGTTTAATTAAGTAATCGGGATGAAATATTTTAAAAGGTACACTGTAAAATAGAAATTTAGAGGTTAGGTATATGAAAATTTAAATAAATTATAACGTGTTGAACATTAATTAAAATACAATGTAAACTAAAAATAATACTTAGCCATTGAAATACTCATATACCCATACATACATAATCTTCTTTTTCTTCTTCTTGCCTTTATCCCATAATACTTGGGGTCGGCGCCACATGTTTTTTTTCTTCCATTCTGTCCTGCCACCCGTCAAACTATCGCTAACTCCCTTTTCTTTCATATCACTCCTCACACAATCCATCCATTCTTTTCTTCGGCCTTTCTCTTAGTGTTGCCCAAATGCAAGAACAAGACGAGACTTAGCCAGTCTTGGTCTTGGTCTTGCGCCAATACACCTGGTCTTGGTCTTGGTCTTGGTCTTGGTCTTGCGCTCCCAGTCTTGGTCTTGGTCTTGGTCTTGCAGCAAGAGTCTTGCAAGTCTTGCAATTATCTATTAGTCTATTACTATTTATTAAAGTTTACTTTAAATCTTAGAAAAACGTATTAGAATTGGAACATTGTGAGCTTGAATTAACATAGCCATAATAAAGATCAAGCAGATTAATAAATAACTGAAGATTTGATAAGAAATTCGAAAAATCAACTGACCTGTATGTCGTTTTCCATGGAAGTAACTGTTTCTTAATAAACATTTATGATTTATAAGCTTACATTTGCTAAAACATGTAAAAAAACAAATTAATTACAATAACTTGACTGTATTTTAAAGAACAATACTTATCTGTCTAGAAAGAGATTGAACCCTCAACTTATAAGAAATTTAATAAAAGAGTTTTACGATTTATCATTTATTTGAATAAAAAATAAAATACAACACAAATCAACAGCTTTATCATTAGGTTATGATACTTTATATCAATTTTTTTGACCAAGAATTAATACAAAGTAACCATCTGGCTGACTCATCACTTAACCTATTTCTATGTTTTCTAATTACTAATGATGCTTTAGAAAATAACCTCTCAGCAGGTACTGAAGTTGCAGGTATTGAGAGAAAATCACGGGCCATTTTCGATAAAATCGGATACTCTGTCTCATGCGTCCTCCACCAATCTAAAATGTCTTCCGAGCTGGCAGTTCTTGGTTTTCTCAGGTACTCCTCCAACTCGTCTATCACTAAGCCTTGAAGACAAGATCCAGATGACGTCGAGGGACATTCATAGAGTTTATCAAAGTCTATTACGTCTTCATCTTCATCACATACTTTATTTTCTTTTTCTGGTAATTCCAGAGATTTGTTCAGTGAGTGTAGACTTTTATATTCTTCATAAAGTTCATTGAACTTGCGCAGACTTTCTGTTTTAAGTTGCTTCCCCCACATTGTCAGGTCAAAAGTCTGAGCCTTATGCCTTGGGTCTAAAATTAAAGAAGTACAATAAATCCAGTTGCTCTTCTTGTAATGTTTAAGCATTTTGTCTCGAGCTGCTTGGAAAGCTAGAATGAGCCTTTCATCCACTTCAGATCGATTAGGTTTCTCATTCTACTCAGTGAAATAGCGCTAAGTCCTAGCTGCAAGACGCAAGAGTCTTGCAGGCTATGTCTTGTTCTTGCTCAAGTCTTGCACGGTCAGTCTTGGTCTTGGTCTTGCTAAAAATACGCGGTCTTGTTCTTGGTCTTGGTCTTGCAAAAACGCAAGAACAAGACCAAGACTGCAAGACCAAGACTGAATTTGGGCAACACTACTTTCTCTCCTTCTCCATCCACCTACATGTATACTCAGAACTCTTTTAGTAATATTCGCTTCATCCCTCCGCTTCACATGACCATCCAACAAAAGACATGACAATCGATTACTGTTCAACTTTTCAGTCACTGGCGCCACTTTCAAACTTCCTCTAATATACTCATTTCTCACTTTATCCACTCTCGTCACACCACACATCCATCTCAACATTCTCATCTCCGCTACATGCAATCTTTTTTCATCCTTCTTTTTCAAAGCCCAACATTCTGATCCTTAGAGTATGACATATGACGGACTTGTAAATTTTACCCTTCAACTTGAGGGGCATGCGTGGGTCGCAAGTTTTTCCCGCGACCTGTCACCATTTCATCCATCCTGCGTTGATCCCACGTATTACGTCTCGGTCTACCTCACCATCCCCTTGGACGAGTGACCCGAGGTACCGAAAGTCGGAACAGATTGGTATGGGCGTTCCGGCGAGAGCTAAAGGCACAGGGTTGGAGAGACCGCCGGAATCGCAAAACAAGTACTCCGTTTTGGTTCTATTTACTTTCAGGCCAACACTGTTCAGTCTGTACCGCCACACCGCCAATCTGTTCTGGACCTCTAGGCCACTCTCGGCAACCAGCACAATGTCATCGGTAAACAACGGAATGAAATGTATCCTCTAAAGCTATCTAGACGCTGTAATGTTTAAAAGTTTTGTTAGACGGCATAATGCCAATGTAGCGCTGCAGCGGATTTTAGTTTTAACTTTTCAGTATTTTGACAAATAGTTTCCATGAACGTGCTTGTCTGTCACTAGAATATAAGTCGATGGTCTAGATGAATAAAATTTGATGAGACTATTCATCATTATTTATTTATTTATTTAAAGTCATAACATCCACGCTGGCTCGATGGCGTCCCTCTACTTACTACTTAGGTACTTAGTACGCAAGAAGTGTTCGCCAATTCCACGTTCAGTGGCTGCATCAGCTTCTCATTAAAGTTTGCGTGGTCGTCCTGCGGGTAGAGGCCAGTGTACACTGCTTACTGTTGCCGTCATGAACAAGCTTGATTGCTAGCTTCTGCTTACTTTTATAGACATTTTCTTGTCGTATTATACATAAGCAAGTAGGCGTCGCAATTTTATTAGCTTATACTTTTTTATACACAACAAAGCATACCAGAAAGCATCATCAGAATATATCTTGTTCAAGAATATCAGTGGAATCGCTGCGCATCTAACACACAATCAATCATTTTCGTCTTGACAGGCGTTATTTAGGATATCATGAAGACAATTTTTCCAAACATGTACGGTAAGCAGCTAATGTATTTTACTTCAAATTCCCCCCATTTGTATCTAAAGAAATCACAGAAAGAATGCTATGCAATCGCATATTGACAAATCTGTAATAATTTCCGGTCACTCCATTGTTATAGTTAGCATGAGGCTCAATAACACCCGTGCTACAGAATCGCAGAATCGTCGTAAGGTATCGACTAGGCGCAGGCATATATGTGTGCAACGACTTCAAACACGTGAGAAACACGTAGGAAGGCTTTCTGATTTTTGTGCTCAAAGCTTTGCATTTAGCACATCAGCGGCGCCTGTTCGGAAATAACTTGCACCGACATTCTGCAACTGTAGTTTTAGTGGTAGAAGAGGTATGGTTATAAAGTTATATAATAAAGTACATATACTAATTAATGTTAAGTAAATGAATCGACCAGGACATTGGTCCACCAGGTGGGAGGCCTTCCCACGTTGCGTCTACCGATAGAAAGAAAGAAAAATAATTTATTAAATTTTTTATAATTTATTTGGTACAGCACAAGGCCCAAACATTATTATGCAATAACACGTATCAAAAATAAAAGAAGCAAATAATTTAAAAAAAATGCAGCATAATGTGACCACAACGCAAAAAGCGACGAGTCTATGGCGTTGGTTTTCAGCGTGGTCTGATAACAGTGTCGACATAGAGACGTCAGCATAGTGCTATGTGCCAAAAAATTCAAATAGGATAGTTAAACAAAATCACTATCACTAGTCACTTCACTACATAGTATAAAACAAAGTCGCTTTCTCTGTCCCTATGTCCCTTTGTATGCTTAAATCTTTGAAACTACGCAACGGATTTTGATGCGGTTTTTTTTAATAGATAGAGTGATTCAAGAGGAAGGTTTATATGTATAATAACATCCATTAAATAGTGGAGAAGTACTGTTATTTTTGAGGTTTCTAATGTGATGTCGTAAATAATTACATTTTTTCCGCCTACATTGCAAACGCAGGCTGAACCCTACGAGTTTTATCAAAATAATGTACTAAGTATTGTACACATTGAAAAGGTCTACAGAAAAGTCCGTGATGGTATAATAATATGTCTATCTCTTATGGATAACCCACAATAACTTTTTTTTGTCATTTACTTTTTACGACAAATAATGGCTAATTTTCGAAGCGATTTTAACCAATACAGCATTAATCCTCAACCAATTAAATACCTTGAATACATTGTTCATTTAATATAGATCTATATGGCCCTTTACACCGTATGATTTAAGTGAATATTTTCGAAGATATTACAGATTTAAAAATTGCGGGACGTAGCGTTTGCGGCGGTACCGGTCGGCCGCCCGGTGCGGCAAGAGCATTGCACCCGTGCGAAGCCGGGGCGGGTCGCTAGTAATTTTATAAGAAAAGAAAAATAAATAAAATAATTAAAAAAAAGTCAGTAACGAATAAATAAAGAGGAAATACGATATAATGTAATATATACGGTACACAGTCGTCACTCCAGAACCTTTCATTCTGATATGATGAAGATGAAATGAATAAAATAAACACATTAATAAAAAAACCAAAACATTCATATTTCAAGATAATCATATCTCGCCGATAGGCAAACTAGATAATGATTCAATAGCAATTGCTCTGTATATAGTTTTAAGAGAAGTATTTTGAATTCATAAAGCAATTTTCAGTTTCTATCAAAGAATTACTGAACTTTGAACATGGCGAGTACACGAAATTGATTAATGTTATCTATTCGTATTTCGTCCTGTTATTCCTACCCACTGGTATGGAGATATGAATCTATAGCTTCCACTAATGTTTCATTTAATTCTAAAAATTATTTTAGTGAACTGTGTCTCACTAACTAGCCTTTTCCCAACTATGTCCGTGTCAGTAATGGAACTGACCCGAACATTGATTGATTGATTGTTTTTGTTGCAGAAAGAAGAATATCCTTGGGAGGAGGGCAAGCACAAGCCCACCACTCCCGAGGAGGTGTTCGCCGATGAAGATTCCAAGAGGGACACCGTTATGGGTAACTCAATGATCATATCCTTAACTGAAAAAAAAAAACATCAACTGTATTTCCTAAGTGCTAAAAACATACATTATTAGTCCTTGGCATTGGGAGGTTATAAACGATTTAAAATTATTGATTTTCAACAGGAGTATGTAATAATAGAAAACTACCAGTTGGTCTGACAAAATACTTGTTTTACAGATTTGCATATCACACTCAATATTGTGTAGTTTTTAATCGAATGTTATTATCTAATTTAATAGGAGTCAGCACAGCATGATATTTTTGTTTAAAAATTTCATGTGTATTTATTTAAGTCCTGGATTCAATACGTATAAAAAAGCAGAATGTAATTTTTCCTTCTCCCCCTCTCTGTGATGTTTACAGTAGCCAGTTGTTTTCGCGGAAGTCGCAGCTGTCCCAGTTTGTCATTCTAACGACTCAGAACTTCGCTTTAGTTGAAAAGTATTGTCTCCGCAGAGATTTGTTGTCCGCAGATCACTGTGTACGTATCTACTGCTCGTATCGCTCCATCTTTGTAGAACTTATGAATCCTGTTTCTTTGTTTATCAGACGCTAATCGTTTAATCTTTTAGTAAACATCGTTTGTCATGATTTATTACCAGCGGTACAAAACACGTACTTTTTTGCATTGTATACTAAACAGAAAAAGTAAATTTAGAATATTGGACATATGAAAAACTTCGTTTATAGTGCAAAGCAATTATTTAGATTGTTTTTGGTACAATCTATTCCTGCTCGGCGGGTTTGTGCGGGAACAATAAATTCATCGAGTGCCGCGCCGGTGACGCAGTGTATCTGTCATCGCATCTATCTCGAGCGAGTGACAGAGAGGAATGCTGTTCATGATGAATGTATGGAACAACACAAACAATAAAATATTTAATACTACAAGCAAAATGGCACATACATTATAATTATTATATCCAGATTTATCGGCACTTGTCGTCGGATGTCTGTAAAGAATCTGCATCTGCATACATCTTCAGCAATTTCAAATAAACACATAATTCTCTCATATCCAAGACGTATATAATAGAGAATATGTTGTCTGTATATAAGCCACGTCGTTAGGTCCTCAGAGGAGTATTTATGTTGATAATAAAGTAGTGCAGTGCAGCACGCACGACTGTGTCGCAGTCTCCTCACTCGCGTCCAAGTGGATGCACTGCACTCAGGAGCGCTGTGAGCACTGCTCATGACTCCCGGGGTTGGTTCATGGTAAGCGACGCCTTCACAAGATAGACGGACAAAAAAGGTATTCAACATGATTTGGACATCGGGTATTTCTAAGTAAACATTTGCTAAAACTACTTGATACTACACAAAGTACAAATTTCATTGTAATATGCAGCCTTTTGCTGTTTTTTTTTTAAATATTCTGTACAATTAATTTTAATTCGGTTGGTAGCATTTGAAGTTTAAGTCTCTACAAGTTTTTTTTTTTGGTAAAACTGTGATGTTGTGGGCTTTATACAACATCAAATTGTTTTTAAGGCTTCGATCTTCAGTTTTCTTATTTTTTACACTTCTGAGCTTTTATTTGTTACATCCAGAACAGAAAGTACAGGCAGAACTTTCACCGTGACCGACTTGGTGAACAGTCTCGCCGTACCGCGGCCGCTATCGTCGTTCAGTGCTTAATGCAATTATTGTAACGCGAAACAGCACACAAACTTGGCCTCGCCTCCTCGTACTCTAGTCACCGCAAGTTTTACCAAATTACCCTTAAACCTATTTTGTCTACTTTTCCAAACTATCTCCGTTCTCCATACTATATTATCCTCATTATAGACCTGACATAGTTTGCAACTGGGACACTGGAAGCTGTCTCCGCCATGAATGTGTCATTAGATTTTACGTACCTCGTTACTATTCTATTGACTAGTTATCGAACAAACTTTCCAGATTTTTCTTAAATCATGAATATCAGTATCAGGCTTTAGAAGACGCTGACCATTAAGTTCTGTACTAAGCTAAGGAACACGACTCTATATTTTTTAATCATTACACTGATTTGCTTTGACTTTGTAATGAAACCACGATCTCCCGTATTTTTTTTTTTATTCTTATAAAGTAGCGGAGAAAGTTTTACGGTCCTGAGTACGCTGGGGACGCCTACGAATTGAGGTCGTCTGGGAGAGAATAATAAACAGACACATTTAGAGGAAAATGTGAGCGGTAGCCGGCTGCCACTGCCGGCCAACGGAACACTTTGCTTAACCTTTCCAATACCGTAATTAGAGACATAATAGAAAGACAATGAGAGAACGAGCGTCGGCTTTCGCTTTCTCATAAAGGAGTTTAATGAATTTATAACCGGTCATTCTCCCGATGCGACAAGGCTGAGGCTCCCAATAACTCATAACGTATCATTTATTTCAGGACACCGCACAATACTTGTGACGATCCCTGGAATATTTTATAGTCAATGAATAGATTTATAGCGACTAATATATCCTTAATACAAACGACACAAACAGTTTCTAATATCCAGGTTTTGGAACATTATGGTAGAGGACACGGTTAAGAACGACCTTCACTAGTTTGTTTAATGGATGAAACGTATTTTATGATAAATGAGAATGGGCAAAAATGTATGAAACCTGGGACCACCCTCCGATAGTAATGAGATATATATCGTTGGATAGGTCTTTTCAATTGGAACAACAATTGTTATGACAACTTTGTTGTAACAACTGTCCGTTCAGAGTTATAGGACTTACAAGTTCAGATTTAAAGATATAAATATTAAAATATTTTTGAGGGAAAAATAATAATACCGTTAATAATTCATTAATTATTATTTGGTTTTTTTAAATATTCAATAAAAAAAAACCGTTTAAAAATAGTAGCCCACCGGTATCGGGAACAGGGTCCAAGCTAGCGGTGGTCAGGGCTCTAGAGCAAGGAACCTCCTTCAAATCAAGCCCTTGACCCAATCGCCTAACGAGAGCCTCGTAAATCATTGGTCGAGGCTCTTGGGTATTAGGCCATTGGCTAAAATAACTATCGGTACAATGATCGTTGAATCCACTTCCCACATGTCGACAACCTCGCGAGCCAAGTAAATGATAATGATACATGATCTTTATTTTGCAAGTAGGTTTTATAAAAACACTTTTAAAAGTCAATTTTTTTTTTTCGTCAATTAATGCTAGATGAGGCCGGTCAATAAGTATATACTTAATCTTGATTTGTTTATCTTTCTCGGCTTTCACAAAGTTCTCATCATGCGGAACGGATATGTCAACAATCATTGCATGCCTCTCGCTTCGGTCCACCACCACTATATCAGGCTTATTGGCCACGCACTTCCGACGTCTGGCTCCCAAACTCAACCGGGCTAGGGCTGCGCTCAAGCGGCTCCTGCCCAACCTTGGGGGTCCAGAAACCTCCTGCCGGAGGCTCTACGCGGGGATCGTTCGGTCCATGGCCCTCTACGGGGCGACGGTGTGGGCGCTGTCGCTGAAAAAAAAACCGGCGGCCATACTGAACGCCTGCCAGAGGGTCATGGCTATAAGGATGGTGCGGGGATACTGCACGGTCTCCCGCGAAGCGGCGAGCCTTCTGGCTGGCCTACCACCGTGGGATCTGGAGGCAACAGTCCTTGCACACATGCACGATATGCGCGTGGAGATGCAACGCCGGGGTGAAAGTCCGCTGCCGCGACAGGTCACGGCATTGTGGACAGAGCTCCGGCGGGATCTCATGGTGAAATGGCGTCAACGACTATCGCAACCGCTGGGTTGCGATAGTCGTTGGCTGGGCACGCCACAATCATGGCGGTAAGTCCCCTCTTTGAGGCGTGGCTGGAAAGACCTCACGGCGTCCTTACCTTCCGCATGACGCAGATACTCACTGGACATGGTTCGTTCGGGAGATTCCTGCACTCGATTCATGCGGAAGTGACGCTCGGGTGTATCCACTGTGCGGAACGCCCGGAGGACACGGTGGAGCACACAGTCGAGGTGTGCCCAGCTTGGGCGGAGCATCGCCGTGCCCTCGTGGGGGCGATCGGCGGCGGAGACCTCTCGCGCCGGGCCTTGATTGAGGCCATGGTCCGATGTAGCGAGGAGGAGTGGCAGGCGGTCGCCGACTTCTGCGAAGCAGTAATGCTCACAAAGAAGGAGGCCGAACGCATCAGGCAACGGCGTTATCGCTGCCGCCGTCGCCGGGATTCTGATCCCGATTTCCGGCCAACGTAGACGCGGGCTTGCGGACAGTGAGCAATGAGTAGCTCACTGTCCGGCCGTCTGGTAACTGTCCGGACCAAGCCCAAGTTGTCGACGGCGCGCACTGTTCCCGCGCGCCTCAAGGAGTTGTCAGCAACAGCAAGGACCCAGCCGGGTAGAAGCCTACTGGTGCCAGGGTTATCCGAAAGGGCGCTCGAGCCCCGGTATGAAGGCTAGAAGGAACGGGGTGGGTCTTTTAGTCAGTAAGAGTCTGACACTATCTCCCGCTCCGCCCAAGGGCGGGGGATGTCAATGCATGATTTTTCCCACCATAAAAAAAAATGCTTATTGGCCACAATAGTCCTGTCAGTGACGATGGGCCGATCCGAGTACAAAGTGATATGACCATTATCAAAAACTGGGTCGGGCTCATATCTATAGTAAGGCACTTCCGATTCCACAAGAGAGGATTTCACAGCAAGTTGCTGGTGGATGCTCCAATAGCAATAAGACGTATGGTCATTTGATAGGTATTTTTAATTAGAACAATAATTGTTACGTCAGCTTTCCTGTTACAACTGTCCGTTCAGAGCTGTAAGACTTTTTATTTATTTAAAAAGTATTTACAGTCTTTTCTAAAATTAAAATAACATCATCACTGACAGGACTATTGTGGCTAATAAGCCTGATATAGTGGTGGTGAACCGAAGCGAGAGGCGTGCAATAATTGTTGACATATCCGTTCCGCATGACGAGAACCTTGTAAAAGCCGAGAAAGATAAACAAATCAAGATCAAGTATATACTTATTGACTTGGCTCGCGAGATTGGCTCGACATGTGGGAAGTGGATTCAGCGATCATTGTACCGATAGTTATTTTAGCCAATGGCCTAATACCCAAGAGCCTCGACCAATGATTTAGGAGGCTCTCGTTAGGCGATTGGGTCAAGGGCTTGATTTGAAGGAGGTTCCTTTCTCTAGAGCCCTGACCACCGCTAGCTTGGACCCTGTTCCCGATACCGGTGGGCTACTATTTTTAAACGGTTTTTTTTTTTTATTGAATATTTAAAAAAAACAAATAATAATTAATGAATTATTAACGGTATTATTATTTTTCCCTCAAAAATATTTTAATATTTCTATCTTTAAATCTGAACTTAAAAGTCCTATAACTCTGAACGGACAGTTGTTACAACAAAGTTGTCATAACAATTGTTGTTCCAATTGAAAAGACCTATCCAACGATATATATCTCATTGCTATTGGAGGGTGGTCCCAATGTGCCCATTCTCATTTAGTATAATAAAGAATATAACGCTGATGGGTTGCCTGAGAAATTCCTGGCCAAACAATTGTTTTTTTTTTTTTGAAAATTGCATCGGTGTGTTTAACGAATAAATTTAATACTAATCGAAAGAGCATAAAAGCCTCTAAAACATAAAAATGTTGGGTTGCCTATTTGTTTCCTGGCATAACTATGGGTTGCCAGGTATGAAACAAGTGTGTTTATTTTGAAATACAAAAAATATCTATTTCAAAATAAACGCTGTTTCTTTACGAATACTATGTTATAGTGTTGTCTGCAAAAAAATCTGTTATGAACAACGGTTGCGCATTTTTCTAAAAAAAAAAGTAAATTTTCAATTTTTAATTAATAATAGCCTGGCCAGGAATTTCTTAAGCAACCCACCCGCGTTATATTATTTAACACACTAAATTTATCATAAAATAAGTTTCAGTAAAACAGACCGGTGAAGGTGGTTCTTAATCGGATCTTAGACTATTAAGACTCGCAGCACACGCGGCGCAGCTGCTGTTATCGGATTTGAGACTTTAGTAATATGATATTGTAATAACGTTATAGCGTGTGTCAATGTGTTATTTGCGATCAACCAAAAGTAACATAGCATTAAAGGGACTAGTCAAAGTCAAAGTCAAAAGTTTTTTATTTCACATAGGCCTACATGGGCACTTATAAAACGTCAGAAGCTAGTGCACGGTTCGAAATTGGTCGTTTCCTATGGAGAAGAACCGGCAAGAAACTCCATGGTTACTCTTTTAAAAAAGTGGTTGTAGTTACAATATTTCCATATTACAGTATTAATAGGTATTATTTAAGAACAGTGTAAACCGGTCAACAATAAAATCATCAAAATAATCATTTAAAAAAAAAGTGAGTTGAAATATGAAGTAATCTAAGAATTCGTGGAGTCTACAGTGTTCTTCCATTTACATTATAAAAAGAGGCTATATAAAAAAAAAGCTGTCAATAAATGAGACGTTAACAACCAAAAAAGAAAATCTAACGAATTTAATGTGGTTGGAGTCAGATAATATAAAATAAAATAAAAATATTGCAAAAGCAATGTGTTAGAAGAAAAAAAAAAATAATGTTACAACAAAGATGGAGCAGTTAATAGATACATTCACACAATATGAGTTACCAGGGGGCCACAAGTGCAGAGGTAGTCATTGCCAAACAAGCGTGTCTTCGACATAGTCTTTAACCTTGTAATATGCTTTTTCGGTTAAGACACGCTTAATATGGGTTTTGAACTTTCCTTCGCTAAGTTCAGTCACCGCTTTTGGTAGCTTGTTATAAAAGCGTATGCTATTTATTAAAAATGACTTACTGGTCTTGGCTAATCTCCATTTGGGTAATATAATTTCGTGTTTACTACGAGTATTTATGTTATGGAAATCGCTTCTAATCTTGAAAAGTCTAGGTTTTTACGGACATACAAAATACTTTCTAAGATATAAAGAGAAGGCAGTGTCAATATATCGATTTAGAATCTAGAATTTAACTACCTAATGTTTTTTGGGTGGATGAAGAAAAACAGTATCGATGCAGGTGTTGTACTACGGGCCTGAGTAAATAAGAGGGTTGCTCCATATAAACGAGATGTATTTAATTCCTCGCGGAGCACAGTGGGGCACGGTGCAATCACTTTATTGGATTTGCGGAAACAGAGCACCTGCTACCGCTGCCGCTCAATCACACGATTGAATTCGATACTGAGGTTTAGTGGAACATTGGGCTAGTGAGAGTCCAGTCCAAGAAAAGAGAGTCGTTGTTGCTGAGAAAATTGTAGTATAAAGACATTCCTGACTGGCCTGTTGGTCTAGTGTCTAGTGGTTAGTGACCCTGACTGCTATGCCGGAGGTAGTGGGTTCGATTCCCATCCAGGACAAATGTTTGTGCGATGAGCATGATCATTTGTTCTGTGTCTGTGTGTAATTTATCTATTATATGTGTGTATTTAGAAATATATATGTATGTTTATCAGTTGTCTGGTACCCATAATACAAACTCTGCTTAGCATGGGACTAGACGGCGTTGTGTGATAGTTGTGGAGTACATTATCTTAATATATATAAATCTCGTGTCACAATGTTTGTCCTCAATGGACTCCTAAACCACTTAACCGATTATAATAAAATTCGCACACCATGTGCAGTTCGATCCAACTTGAGAGATAGGATAGTTTAAATCTCAAATTATAGTCACAATTTTAATTTATTGCTCCACAGCAACGCGTGGCCGAGTCAGCTAGTATTATTTATTATTATTATTCACGTCAGTCCCTTTTACGAGACTTGCCTCAGGCACATTGAACGGGGACATGTGACGTAATACGTTTGATACTATCAAACTGGTCTGATGATGATAATGGAGCTAGAAGATAGGCACCGGAACTCCGTAATTAATCAATGTATCTTAGCCGATTTTAGGCTTATTAGATTTGTCATAAGATCCACTTTGGTTATAAGGTATAACCGAACTGATCTGATGATGGAACCGGAAGGTGGAAGGTGGACACGAGAACTGCATAGTAAAACAAAGTATCCTACCAGGGCTTTTTTTTCGGTGGGAAAATCATCTAATGACATCCGCCGCTCTTGGGCAGAGCAGGAGATAGTGTCAGACTCCAACTGACTGAAAAACCTACTCCTTCGTTGCCTTTCATATCGGGGCTGAACTATCTTTCTAAACTAACTTTGACCTTCAACTTTGACTAAGGCTTCGACCCAGCTGGGCCTCTGCTGTTGCTGACAACTCCATGAGGCGCGCGGGAACAGTGCGCGCCGTTGACGACTTGGGTTTGGTCTGGACAATTACCGGACGGTCGGACAGCGAGCTACCCATTGCTCGCCATCCACAAATCTTGGCGGCGGCTGGGGCGCTATGAGCGCCATTGCCTGATGCGGCCGGCCTCTTCCTTTGCTAGCATTACTGGTTCGTAAAAGGAGGCGAGGGTCTGCCACTCCTCCTCGCTCCGGACCATGGACTGTACCAAAGTCCGGCACGAGAGATCGCCGCTGCCGATCACCCCCAAGAGGACACGGCGATATTCCGTCCAAGCGGGGCATACCTCCACTGTATGCTCCACCGTGTTCTCCAGGCGTTCCGCACAGTGGCGACGCCCGGACTTCACTTCCACAGATCCTACTAGATATAGATATAATATCTATATAATTAATACTAATCAAAAGGATATAATCATACGAGCCCAATCTCGATTAGGTTGTGTCGTTTAACTACCGAGCTCCTAAGGCCACCTCTTGGTTCAATCATCAGATCAGCTCCATGTCATAATAATTTTGCATTGTCATCTGATTTATACATGCATGCAAAATTTCAGCTCAATAGGTAACCGGGAAGTGGATCAAATTTAATTTGCAAGATTTGATTATAGAAAAACATCAGTTAGCGCAACTAAAAAAAAAAAAATAACCGAGTTCACTAAAAAAATGCACTTAAACAATCAAAATAACTTTAATTTGGAAAGTCGGTGTTATACAGGGTTATATGTAAAACACTTACAACCTGGTATTAGTAACATCATAAACAACAACTTTAGTACTATGACTTTTTACAAAACATAATACATTTACCAAAAACAAACTTTCAAGATTTCGTTGTTTTATCTAACACATTTAACTCTGTATTTTGCTATACCTACCTACGTCTGTCTGTATGATACGACGCAAGTGCTTCAAGCACTCCCGCCACCCGATTCCCACTCCCTTTCGCTATTGTACTATCACTTGGTTCGCATAGACTTCGTAATATTTAGAACGTTCAATTTATTTTATTTTATTTTATTTTATTTGGGTGGCTTACAGCTGATAATACAAGATAAACGTTAAAATAGATCACGATGAGCCATTTACAAGCCTCCACATATAGTATGGAAGTATTGTGTGTAATTTAAATATTTTTATATGAAAATCTGATGAACCAAAATATGATGCATTTTTAAAACTCATAATAATAATAATAAGAAGATAACAAAATTTGACATAGAACAGAAGTTGTTGTTTATGATGTTAATAGCATAGTCGGTGCCGACGTTTACTAATAACCCTAAATAAGAAACAACAAGGAACACCGACTACGATGAAAACAACTTTATTTTGATCGTTTAATGTATTTTTTAGTGAAGTCGGTTATTGTAAGCAGTGATGCAATCGTTGATGATGAGGCACACTAATTTATTAAGAGCCTAATTCACCCTAGCCTTGATGACACCCAAATTAAAATCGGACGGGAAGAACGCAGCAGGCAAGTTGTTCAAATTTTTATCATGAATCACTCGAACGAATTACATTTAAAGACATCGTAGGTGGCCACAATAGAAACGACGTGCTATGTCATTGAAGTGTACCGAAACAAAATCTCAGGTAATAACATGTCCGGGCCGCTTCCAGTGCGCCGCGCTAATGAATTTCACGAACATAAGTTTGATGGCGACCCGCTGCGCGCTCCTCGCAACTCTGCCGCACTCGATACCTCGGAGATTGCTTACTTTTTAGTTCTAACCTATTCGATCTACCAATTATAACTCCATTGTATTGGCAATGGGTGTACGATCGATTCTACAATATTTAAAAAAAAAAAATTGACATGTAGAGTGAAACGTTGGTGATATGAGTCGTTTTGCATGACGTGTAACTCAAGTCATTACTAACGCATTCATTATAAATGTGAAAGTTTGTGAGCAGTACATATAAAAATGTTTGTTAAGTACACACAAAACTATTTTTTTTAATTGCTGGTAGGTTCGCGTTTAATCGCTATTACTATACATATCGCTTACTGAACGTATTTTGACGAATTTAATAGTAATTATTAGGTAATTAATTATTTATAGCTCATATATCAGAATAATTGTACCGTTTTTTTTGTACATTTATACTGTAGCTTTCTATTGTCTTATAAAAAAATAACACCAGGGCAATAAGTATAAAGAGAAGAAGCACTAATTCCACGTGGGCAAAGCCGCTGGCAGTAGCTGTTTGTTGTACGAGTATAATGATGATTCTGCTGGTGCGAGTGGGTACGACGATTGCTACGAGCGAGGTGAGTGCGTGTCACTTAATGTCAACTTATATTCTAAGGCCGCATTACCTCGTGCTCGCTCGACACGCAGGGGGCGAAATAACTTCATAAACCGCACAATCTCAGCGTACTGCTCGCGAGCGTCGCGGCGCCGCGCCGCCACTGTCACGGAAACCCATATGAAATACTAGCTTTTGTGAGCTTCGCCCGCGTGAAACTTGAAAATGATTCCAAGGGAACAAAATATACTCGCGATAAAAAGTATCTATTATTTATTTTATTTATTATAAACTAGTGCTTGACTGCGATCCCACCTTACCATCAAGTAGTGATGCAGTGCAATGCAATGCAAGTATATCTTATTTGCTGATCCAGGGTCTTGCCTATCCTTATGCTAAATTTTATTTAAATATCGTCAGCCGTTTCAGCGAGAAGGAGAAACAGTTATCATGATTAATATTAATTATCAGAGACTAGAATGTTTCTTTAATATAATTTGGTTACAAGCCTTTTTTATAACATTAATCAGAGTAATTGCAGCTATAATTCTTGCCATAACTTAGTGACCTGCCGCGCGCTCGGCTCGCTGCCGGCCACGACGCACCCGCGCCGCACCGCCGCGCTGGCGCACCGCCGCCGCACCGCACCACATCCGCACCACATCCGCACCGCAGTCGCACGGGCGCCGCACGCCTCCTATTAATTTGACTTACAACCATCCTTTAGACATAAGCACTGTAGAGGGAGTCAGGAAGTAATGTTTTAATACGAGCTCTTAGTTGGTAATTTATTACTTAAACGAGCCGCTAATCTTCGTGCTAATTAATAATAACGTTAAACGAGTTTTTGCAATTACACAGACTTTATAATATGATCGCACAATATTGAAAATGTTTGTAAATATGTTCGTGCTTATCATCGCTTCCTGGAAGCGCTATCGTTAATATTGAACTCGAAACGCAAACAATTTTTTAATTTAATCGGTTCCTGGTTATCGACAGGTCGCTGGAACGCTCGTGGTATGGCGGCTCAGCAGAACAAACGCGTGTATAATGTAATTAATTAAAACTCTGTCGTTAAGGCCTAAAGTCGTATGAACGTGTTACGATACATGAATGCTCACTCACGACTCATTGCAATTTTAAAACAAACTCTGTAGAATCTGTACTTAAAACTTTAACAGTACTTAAAATAATGTAGTGAGTTTGGAGCGTATTGATATATGAACAGTAAGCGAAGAGTACCTACTTGAAGGTTAAAAATCCTGACGCTGTAATGGCTCAATGATGTACTGACAATTATGACGATCGCTAATGTCACAGTGTTCATGTAGTAACACGTGTAGGACTGGGTTGATTTAATTGTTGGCGAAGTAGCTCACACAGTGTTGGTGCTTGCGAATATTAAGGTTCCAAGGATTTGTGGTAATAAATAACTCGAATATAAAATATATTACAGCGGCTACTATCGGAAACATTGGTCTAGCGCTACTCGGAATAAAAGCAACAAGAAACTAACTTCGCAAAATAAACTTACAAGTCGTTATCATAAAATGAATTTAAAATAGGAGGTCAACAAAAATATAATGGTATAAAATTTATAAATCCGGACGCAGTGGCGACGTGCTGCAACTTCTTATTTTATCCTTATGTATGTTACAGTCAATACTGTTCATTAGTCCATAACGGTTTTTCCTGGTTTCAGTCAACACTATTATTATTATTTTAAAACGCGTTTGCTTTATTATTAAAAAAATATATGATACGTTTTCATTTCCTGTAAGCGCCCAAAACTAAAAAAAAAAAACTAAAAATCTTTCAAAATTATCACTATAAAAACTTTGAGTAAAAGTAAATTTAACTAATCAAACGTACTTCTGAGCGATTTTTTCAGTTAGAAGTGGTTTTGACGTGTTTACAGTTTTGACCATGACATATACATTCACAATTTCTGTTAAAAACTGATAAATATTTAAAGGTTCCTATGCTTCCTTACAGTTTCGCGTTATTTCAATAAATATGTAAAGAGTGGGTCCCGCGGGCGCGCTCGCTCATGTTTACATTAAAACTTGTGTTCAGTCGGTGACCTCATCCATCACGCAAACTGAACTATAAATTGATTCCACGTTTATCTGAGTGTATGTACTGCGCTTGTTGAGAGCACTGTATTAATCACCGGTTGCAATATGTTCCGCTCGGCGGCGCTCGCACTCCCGATACATTCGACGCGGCCGCGCGCTCGATAGACCGACGCCGATATTCTCATTACTTTATATTGCTTGCTTCATACAACGTAGTCATGCAATTTGTAATTACTACATCCACATCTCGTTCCTTTTCATGGAAGCATTTCGTAGCACTCTCTTTAATTGCCGGCTGTACAATCTTATCTGGCGGTAGAAATATCTGAAAAACTCGTTTTAGTTTGTGATAAATATACTTTATGGTTATTGTATATTTTTTGGCTCTTTTTACTCCGGAAAAAAGAATCCTTTCATCACAAAACGAATGCCAACAATATTGGAGGCCCCAATATCTGAGACAACACAATAAGCTAAAAGGATAAACAAGTCAAACGGTATCTTATAATGGAGGATGAAACTGTCTGTTGCTATTAACACAGCAATAAGTTTTGTACATTTATTAGAACTCACATTATTGTTCCAATTTCAACTTTATTTATTAGTAGGCTACCTATACTTTCATTTTCTTTGTGAAGACATACACAGATGTTTTTGCTGATGTTCTTCTCAGATTGTGTATATCAAATGCGTGTTCCCGAGTATAACAGAGAATGAAGTGAAGTTGAACGCTGACAGTTGACTTAACATTCATTGTCATTTTTACAAGCTGTTATTTAGTTTCACCTGCCCCGATGTTTGTCTGACATCAAATCTTGCAATTTAAATTTGATCCACTTCCCGTTTACCGGTTGAGCTGATGATTGATTGATTTTTGATTGATGATTTTGTATACATGTGTAAAGTGCGTAACAATGCAATATTATGATGACATGGAGCTGATCTGATGGTGGAACCGGAGAGTGGCTATAGGAACCTGGTAATTAAACGACACAACCCCATCGAGTTTGGGCTCGTATGATTTGTCTTGACGAGACGATTAATTATATAGGTACCGAGCTATAAAAGCTTGCTATGAAAACATGATTTTCATTAAAAGCTTGTTTTCTTTTATAAGTTTCACACAACGCCATTTAGTCCCGAACTAAGCAGAGCATGTGCTATGAGCACTAGACAACTGATAAACATACATATACATATATATCTAAGTACATACATGTTATAAATAGATTACATCCAGACTCAGAACAAATAATCGTATTCATCACACAAACATTTATCATGGATGAGAATCAAACTCACGGCATGCTATGTTAGAATCACTAACTACTAGACCAACAAGGCGTTCAAAAATTCTTTGTCATTGAATATTGCATAAAATAATGTGGCCATTGATATAAAGTGTTGTTTTGTACACTAGATTAGTAAAAAAGTAATAAAAGTACAAGTAAAGTAAGTAGTAAAGTTGTTTATTTTTCATAAAAAAAATAACTGAGAGATGAAATTATTTAAATGTGAGCAGTCAGAGTAATTTCATAAGATAGATAAAAAATTGTAAGAGTGTAATATTACATAGAAATCTCAGTTTACTATTACTTTGGACTGAATAGTTACAGGCGGATTGCTAAGCAAAAATGAAGCGAGTTCAATAACACTGCCAACACCGTTCGCTACAGCTGCTCACATAGCGAGTCCAGAATACGACAGCGTGCTTCGGCAGTCTCGACACGACTGCCTCGATAACGCCGACGTGCTTACTCCGACAAATTTCAGACATCACGTGTTAAATGTCACCACCCAAAAGTCAAACTTACACGTGGCAACACTTGCTTATCTAGTTTAAGTTTGACTTTTGGGTGGTGGCTAAGACGTGTACAAGTGTACTACTTGGCATTTCAGTTAAAGTCAGTTGATAATGCTATTACAATTGAACAGCACAGTTTATAGCATTTAGTGTTGCGAGTTCGATTCAAAAGCAAAAAATACATATTTGGATGGCCTATAGATAAGTGTTCCGGGTCTGGATGCTCTGTGTATGCGAGTTTACATGTTTGTAACCGCACCCACGATATTAGATTAATTCCTAGTGTGGAGCAAAACATTTAAAAAAAGGCTATACATTTGTAAAAATAAATTAACAATACATTTATAAAACACAAGATATACACAGGCGTCGAATTACTATTACCGGATGACAGTAATATAAAGCCATGATTATATTTATTTCAGAATAGAGTATTTCTGTATTGAGTATTACACCACGGTATTTAAAAACCTGTACCAACTAGATTTTTAACCAACTTTCAAATATTTAATCTAACAAACCACATAATCCCGTATGATTTGTTGATCAAATAAACAATAACCTATCAAATTATGCGAATTAATACGATGGATTAATTAGATATTAACTGGCTTCCTGGAAGCTGTGCTTGTAATCTGTTACGATGGGGAACTGATATACCTACTAGCCTCGTCTTTGTTACTCATACTTGGTCCCCCTACCATGTCATCAGGTATCATCCTCCTCCTTGCGTCGTATTCCTCAATGCTGAGGGTCGTGAGCTCTCTGCTTCATCACTTTACTTTTATGGCGTTTTTTCCATTTATTCCGTCATCAGGTATCATAGTAGGTACTCCATAAGTTTTAATTAGCTGTGAAATAAATATAGAATATCAATAGTAGTATATTTATACTACTCTTTTTATACTACACAAACTTAGGTATATATGTAGATCTGTTTCAGATAAACAGGCAGACTGTAAGTATCTACATACTCACAGGACAAACATCCCACCGACTTGCTAACATAATGTACCTAACATATGAACCCGGGAAATAAATATTGATTCTATGTTTTAAGACACTGAGGTTCGGCATAGCCCTGTGCATACTATCTAAATTACTGAAGACTATACCCACATACGTAACCTGGAGAAATCTTGGTTGAAAATTAATCTAACTTTACAAACATTCTTATAGTAGAGGATACGATTAAGAACGACCTTCACCGGTCTGTTTAATGGATAAAACATATTTTATGATAAATTAAGTATATTAAATAATATAACGTGGGTGGGTTGCTTAAGAAACTCCTTTTTTTTTCTTTTTTTTAATAGCCATTACTGTCCCACTGCTGGGCAAAGGCCTCCCCCAAGTCCTTCCAGACATTCTTCTCTAGCGCTGTCTCTAACCAGTTCTCGTGATACGCGTCTAGATCATCTCGCCACCTCTTTCTAGGACGACCTCGATGGCGCTTACCGTTTGCAGGAACCCACCGGGTGGCGATACTTGCCCAGCGGTCACTCCTGGCCAAACATTTTTTTTTTTAAATGCACCTGTGTGTTTAACGAATAAATTTAATACTAACCGAAAGTATGAACTTGAACAACGACTTCATGCATACTAACCATTCTACGTACGGAACCCTAATTGCGTACGTAGAATGGTTAGTATGGATGAATTCAGAATAACAGTAGATGGAATGAAAAATGGTAAAGCCATTGGTCCAGATGGAATACCCGTTGAAGTGTGGAAGTTATTGCGAGTGGATGGATGGACGTGGTTAGCTTTATTCTTCAATAAGTTGTTGCAGGAAGAAGCCATACCCGATGATTGGTGCAACAGTTCTTTGGTGCCCGGGCATCTATAAAAACAAAGGTGATGTGCTTGAGAGCAACAGTTATAGAGGAATAAAGCTGATGTCACATACTATGAAAGCCTGGGAGAAAGTTATTGAGAGGCGGTTGAGAGACGAGACTGAAATTTCACAGAACCAATTCGGTTTTATGCCTAATCGGGGTACAACGTATGCCATTTTTGCTTTGCGCAAGCTATGCAAGAAATACAGAGAGACTTGACGGGCATGTCAAGTTGAAGGGTAAAATTTACAACTCCATCATAAGACCTGTCATACTGTATGGATCAGAATGTTGGGCTGTGAAAAAGAAGGATGAAAAAAGATTGCATGTAGCGGAGATGAGAACGTTGAAATGGATGTGTGGTGTGACGAGGGTGGATAAAGTGAGAAATGAGTATATTAGAGGAAGTTTGAAAATGGCACCGGTGACTGAAAAGTTATAAAGTAATCGGCTGTCTTGGTATGGTCATGTGAAGAGGAGAGATGAAGCGCATATTACTAAAAGAGTTCTGAGAATACATGTAAATGGATGGAGAGGGAGAGGAAGGCCGAAGAAAAGAATGGATGGATTGTGTGAGGAGTGATATGAAAGAGAAGGGAGTTAGTGATAGTTTGACGAGTGACAGGACAGAATGGAAGAAATTAAAGTGTTGCGCCGACGCCAAGTAATATTAGATAAGGGCGGGAAGAAGAAAGCTCCGTACGTCCGAATGTAAAACGGATTGTTTTAAGGATTTCGTGACATAAATATTATCTGTCTGCTTCGAAACTGTTTATAATTGAGCCGATTATGTTTTAATTTGGCGCACATAATGACTTTTTGGGACCATAACATGGACGTAAGTATAATAAATAAAAATTAAAACGTGCCAAATCTAGTTCTTTTAGTTGCCACTAGATGGCGTGCCTTATTTTGCTGTCTAGAAATCAAGTGCCGTTTTTTTTTTTATTTCTCAACGGTTTCGATTAGCAGTGTAACATATTTATATTTTTGGATTCCACTTGTCAAATCCTAGATAATAATCATATCGCAAAGGAGGAGGCCGAACGCATTAGGCAACGGCGTTATCGCCGCCGCCGTCGCCGGGATTCTGATCCCGATTTCCGGCCAACGTAGATGTGGGCTTGCGGACAGTGAGCAATGGGTAGCTCGCTGTCCGGCCGTCCGGTAACTGTCCGGACCAAGCCCAGGTCGTCGACGGCGCGCACTGTTCCCGCGCGCCTCAAGGAGTTGTCAGCAACAGCAGGGACCCAGCCGGGTCGAAGCCTACTGGGGCCAGGATTATCCGAAAGGGCGCTCGAGCCCCGGTATGAAGGCTAGAAGGAAAGGGGTGGGTCATTTAGTCAGTAAGAGTCTGACACTATCTCCCGCTCCGCCCAAGGGCGGGGGATGTCAATGCATGATTTTTCCCACCATAAAAAAAAAAGATAATAATCATATGCATTAACAGATTGTATTAAAAAAAAATAATTGGTTGGGTGTTCGTTTATTTATCATACCCACCACATTGCGTTTCTCTTTATTTTTAATAGCCTATATTACTTGGGATAATGCAAGGATTCTAACGATACTCCATATATGTAAATCGGTTCAGGTATTTAAAAGTAATGGTGGAATAAAGAAACTCACATCTTTTCACTCGCTCCTCTTTTTAAGGCAGTCGTGTAAAAACATAACACTCCTTTTTTTGAAGCAATCGTGATAATAAAACCGGCCAAGTGCGAGTCGAACTCGCCCATGGAGGCTACCGTAGCAGCAAGTAACATAATATAAAAGTTCTTGTAGTTCGTTGTAACTTTGATCGATGTTTAATAATACTGTATTTTTTTTAGATTTATGACGTATTAAAAAAAAACTAGTTACTAGATCTCGTTCAAACCAATTTCTGTTGGTAGTTTATATGGTAATGTACATCATATATTTTTTTTTGTTTTATCATTCTCTTATTTTAGAAGTTACAGGGGGGGCACATTTTACCACTTTGGAAGTGTCTCTCGCATAAACTATTCAATTTAGAAAAAAAATATATTAGAAACCTCAATATTACTTTTTAAGACCTAGGTATCCATAGATACCCCACACGTATGGGATTGATGAAAAAAAATTTTCAACTTTCAGTTCTAAGTATGGGGACCCCCAAAATTTATTGCTTTTTTTTCTATTTTTGTGTAAAAATCTTAAAGCTGTTCACAGAATACATCTATTTACTAAGTTTAAACAGTATAGCTTTTATAATTTCGGAAAAAAGAGGCTGTGATATACGGATGGACAGACAGACAGACAGACAGACATGACGAATCTATAAGGGTTCCGTTTTTTGTCATTTTGGCTACGGAACCCTAAAAATGAAGATTGCTGCTGCTTAGCGCGATATCTTCAGATGACGGTACGCAACGCTACGACTCGCTACGACGTAGCAACACTGCGCTACGGCGTAGCAACGCCACGCTACGGCGTAGCAACGCCACGCTACCTCTCCGCAGCGTAGCGCTACGGGCTAGACATCAAGCCGGCGGCTTTTCAAATCACTTGATGTGTACCTACGCTATCTCTGTGTTCCACTCCGTTGTATATAATGAATCATTCAGAACTCGCATTTTGCTCAAGTCGTTATAGGACCCAACAGTTCTTTTATTGTTCCTTACATACCTCTAAAAGAATAAAGGTGGAAATCAAGTTGAAATTCCGAAACAGTCTAAAAATCGTTTATAGTTTTTATCATTTATTTTTTATTGCAAATTTATTTTTGCAGTTGCAGAATTTTATGTTGATAGGTATTGGATATTATGAGAGCATATGTTATATATTTTGTTAGATATTATGATTTTAAATGTTGTTGGAAACACAACAAAATATTTTGTGATTGTAATTTTTCGTTTGTACGAGTGGTGAGGTCGTGATCCGACTGTGGCATTGCGTTTGTCGTACATTCTTCAATTGTGTTTAGAAGCATTCTGTGGCCCAACGTGTTATTTGCCACTTCTGCTAAAAAAGTTCTTGTTACGGAATTTTTGTGTAACTGTGCGCACAAGGGACGATTTTTTTCCTCGTTCGTTCTTAGTCGTATCCTCCACTATAATAATAAAAGTACTGTCGTGTCTTTGTACAGATATTTCCTTTTAGCGTGAACGTTGACATCTCCAGTTGATTTTTAATCGAATTTGCGTGTCAGAAACATCTGGATTTGGAATTGTTTTGCACAAAGAGTCGGTAGTCTCGTAATTATTTTCGGCGCACATTGATAAAAGACAGAAAATCTAGTTTGTTTTTTTTTTAATAAAAAAATTGCCTTACGTAACAATTACTCCTGTTTTGTGGGTGCGTTCACAAACATGTAAACTTGGGTACACAAGACAGCCAGACGTGGAACAAATTATCTGTAGGCCTACAAATAACTGTTCCGTGCGGAAATCGAACCCGCGATACGCAGCACAGCAGCTAATTGCTTTACCATAGGCAACCCTGCTAGGAAATCATATTACATTGAAACCTAGTTTTATAGCTTTATGCCAAGAACCAAAAAGCTGTGTTCCTCGCAGGTAGGAGATGATTTGTTGACGAGCGTGACGCTCATGTATCGTGTATTCGTGGTCTGTAATGACGTCACGTTGCGTCGCGTCGCGAATGTGACATGACGACGTCATTACTTCGCGACGCCGCGAGCCTGATACTACACACTCTTCTATTTCGAGACACTTACTGAATATTTGGTCTATTTAGCATGTAATATAACTAATTCTCTGAATTTTTGGTAAGGGGGTTTAAACAAAAGTTGAAAATAAGACTATTTATTTAAGATGTGTTCATGAAATGAAGTCACAGATAAGAAACACCATGATCACTTGTATTTTAAATCGTTTTGGTCTCGTAAATTACAATCTAAATAAATTAGGGTTAATAAATCACTCGACAGAAACTTCAACAGTCTCAAAACATTCGCTCTTTCTGAGAGGAACGTCGTTTTCCTACAGTGTACTAATTAAACTGTATTAGAAAGAAGGCATTTCCTGACGCGACGGCGGCGCGGGTCTCTAATCACAGAGCTCTTTGCTCTACACTACAGCAGAGCTTACTTGTCTCCTTGACTTTATGACAGAGTCATCATCCGCGTCTTGTCCTCAAAGTATTAATGTGAACTATTTCTTACATTTGAGACCCTTGTGAGCTTAGTTATCAGGTCAGGATACTGTCAGCTCTTGGTACACAAAAATAGTTATATAAATTATAAGTTCTTACTGCACGACAATTCTTCTATTTTCAATATAGCTTTATCAGCGACAAGGAATGTGTATTCCACTCGCCTTTTAATGTCAATACCAGGGATGTAACGGAGGTAATTATATCGGAACCGAAGGCGGAGTCGGAGTTTTTAAATTTGATTTATCGGAGTCGGAACCGGAATCGGAACCGAATTCGGAATCGGAGGCGGAACCGGAGGCAGAACCGGAGGCGAAAGAGGGTCAGAAGTGGTAGCACTGGCAAAAGAGATTTTTTATTTAGGGAAAAATAAAACAATATTCAGTCCTTTTTTTTTCATTTTAAGTTTTTAATTATAAAATAAAACACAATGAAAAAAAAAATGGAAAAAAAATTAATAGATACACACACACATACAGAAACAGATCACTTTTATTGACACTAAGCCGTAAAAATCAAAACAAATGTCTATAACCTATGAAGATGAAGTCGTGTTCGTAAACAAACTATCATTATCTAGGCAAAGGGATTCCCCGCGCGACATGTATGAACTTGTATAACAGTCGACGCAGATGTTATGCTTCGACCTCCGATTAAAACCTCCGATTTAAAAGTATCGGAGCCGAAATCGGAACCGAAGGTATTATCGGAAGTTCCGACTTAACGGAGTCGGAGTCGAAGCTTCGTAACATCCCTGGTCAACCTATATCTGATTATTGATTAACCATAAATTCCAGCAACTTTTAAGCTTGCTCGACACTTATGTTTTCTTCCCTAACGCCAAAGGTATATCTATGTACAAGTATCCCAATTTTAGTGCGCATTATCCAGCATTTCTTTTCGAGCTACTACACCGCAGTATCTCGCTAACTGTGTGTTCGTGTAAGTTGGATACTCTTGCAGTTTGCGGCAAGTGTCGCGCTGTCGATGCGGTCACACGTGCGCGAAGAGACATGCTTTCGACGTGACTGAGTAGAAATTCTAAACAATCCTTGTCTTACTAATTATAAACTTAGTTTGATGTAGGTTTAGGTCCTTTTAGGACTGAGAATGGCGTGTGTGACCCATTTCTACTGGAACATGGACTAATTTCGGGTTCCGACCGATATTACTCGAAAGAGACACTAAATTGACTTTGACAGTTTGAAGAACCAGTTGATTATACCGTCACAATCATCACACGTCTAGCTTCAGTCCCAATTTCGTTGAGTCAAACTTTCAGGGCACTGATTCTCATGCAATGGTAAAGATTTTATAATATTAAATGATATAATTATTCGTTCAACATCTGGGACCGACGGTTAACCGGGGTTTCCTATTTTATGACAAGCAGTTACCCATCCGCAAAATGACCGCACAAAGTACTCCTACAATTTTAGTTCGATTTATTTAGACATAAACAATAAATAAATCGAATTAACTTTTCATACAGTTACAACGGTGACTGGAACAAGCTGCGCCTGAATAAAACATGAGTGTGTCGTCAACCGCAGGCGTCGGCGGCGGTGATTTAAACGACGCATAAACTGTTAAATACTCACTGTTTAATAATTCTGACGTTTGTGCACGAATCACGTTATTCAACTGTATTTTAGAGTTAAATGCAAACTATAATTAAATGTTTTTGTGGCTAACTTTAACAATCATCGACGCCGACGCAAACTTGAAAATAAAAACTGCATTCAAGAAATTGTTTAGTTTTATCTTTAGTTAGACGAGGTGTTCTTCATTAGTTTTACTTCATCAAGTGGAACTTGCTGAATGTAAAAGCTTGATTGACTATATGTCTTCTTAAAAATAATAGGTTGCTATATGCACATAATATTTTAGGAGTTTTTAGCCGACTTCTAAAAAAGAGGAGGTTCTCAATTCGGATGTTAGTTTTTTTTTTATGTATGTTCGCGCATAACTTCGTCAGTTGCCAACCGATTTGAAAAATTATTTTTTTTTGGAAAGGGTATACTTCCCAAATGGTCCCATAGTCACCAAGTCGGGATCTAATGATGGAATCTTAGCGAAATCGAGGGAACTCCTCAAATATTATAGGCAACCATACAGTTCTTTTGGTATTTTCATCAAAGACTTAAGCATTTATAGTCAAAACATGAAATTTGATGAAGTGGAACTGGTGAAGAAGATCAGAAATGGCCAACGGAAGTTTATACTCACACAGATCTCCCAATGAACATAGTTACAAATAAATGAATACTTCTGAATAGATATGTTGAACATGGTATCATCGATGTGACCTGATGATAATGATGGAGCCGAAAGATAGGCACCGGAACTCCGTAATTAATCAATGTATCCTAGCCGTGTTTGGGCTTATTACAATTGTCATGAGATGCACTTTGGCTATAAGGTACTATCGAACTGATCTGATGATGATAATGGAGCCGGAAGGTAGACACGGGAACTTCATAATAAAACAATGTATCCTAGCAGGGTTTGAGTTAATTGGAATTGTCATGAGAAAAAGGTACTCTAGTTGTAAATGTATTGCAACTAAAAAGTGTGGAATAAAAATCTTTTTACAAAAAAAAAATAACCGACTTACTAAAAAAACACTGAAACTATCAAACTAACTTTGATTTCGGAAGTCGGTGTTAAATAACGAAGAGGCAAAATATAGAAACACCGACTTCCGAAATTAAAGTTATTTTGATAGTTTTAGTGTTATTTTTTGGTTAGTCGGTTATTTTTTTTTTTTTTGTAAAAATATTCTTCTCAATTCCTCACGGATACCATAAGCAAAGAATTTTATTAAAAAAGAGGTCCATTCAGGGAAGACTATTCTGTCAAACCAAAGCGAAAAGTGTGCGCTTTTTTCTATGGTTACGACACTACCACATCTTTTGTTTTGATTTGTGAAAACAAAAAGTGTTGTATTAAGCGTCTCCCTAGCCTCGCCAGTGATAAACAAATAATTAAGTGGCGCCTTTGATTGACCTACCAACAGACAAAGAGAATAATAAGTTTTACAGTGTAGTATCATCTTAATATATATAAATCTCGTGTCACAATGTTTGTCCTCAATGGACTCCTAAACCACTTAACCGATTATAATAAAATTCGCACACCATGTGCAGTTCGATCCAACTTGAGAGATAGGATAGTTTAAATCTCAAATTATAGTCACAATTTTAATTTATTGCTAATTATTTGTCTGTTATTATTTGACAGTCACAATTATCTGTTAACTCCAAATGATTCTAACAGATGTCGATACTTTTCGACTGGGTTGAGTAAGTAATCAATAGATGGCGCTGCTATGTTTAACCACAGCAACGCGTGGCCGAGTCAGCTAGTTATCTTCTATAACACAGACACTTAGGTACACAAAAATACACCATCGATATTACACACCCTCAAACTCACCATACTTAATGGAAAGTTATTGTTTCTAAACATTTATTTTGTATTTTTTTTTATTATTTTGTAAATAAGCGCGTGTATCGAAAAAATACAACAAATTCATAAAATATTAAACATAAACAATATTTAAATGAATAATTTAACCGGAGTAAAACTACTTTTTAGGGTTCTGTAGCCAAATGGCAAAAAACGGCCATTGTGCACTTATTCTTTTAAATGTTTGTCCTGTATTTTTGTTTATTTGGTGTACAATAAAGATTATAATAATAATAATAATAATAACGGAACCCTTATAGATTCGTCATGTCTGTCTGTCTGTCCGTATGTCACAGCCTGATGAAACTTAGTGAGTAGATAAATGTTGGGGGTCCCCATATATAGAACTGGAACGCAAATTTTTTTTTTCATTAAACCTATACGTGTGGGGTATTTATGGATAGGTCTTCAAAAATCATACTGAGGTTTCTAAACTTATTTTTTCCTAAACTGAATAGTCTGCGCGAGAGACACTGTCAAAGTGGTAAAATGTGTCCCCCCCCCTGTAACTTCTAAAATAAGAGAATGATAAAACTAAAAAATATATATGATGTAGGTACATTACCATACAAACCGCCAACGGAAATTGGTTTGAACGAGATCTAGTAAGCAGTTTTTTTTTAATACGTCATAAATCTAAAAAAAAATACACTATTATTAAAACATCGTTCAAAGTTACAACGAACTACAAGAACTTTTGTTTGACTCGCACTTGGCCGGTTTTTTTTATATATAAGGTATATTATTGAGGATTTTCGAAATAAACCAAATTGTTTCTCTAAAAACAAAGATTTATTTTATTCAACACGCTTTTACATTATAACAATTATCGTTTAACTAAAATTAAACTTTTATCTCACCTGAAAACAAAGAAACGACATTTAAAGTTCACTAATATCGCCTCCCCAATTAAGCGCAGGCCACACCGCCAGCTAGCGGGCGGGCGGGCTAGGCGGGTGGGCGAAGCGAACGAAGGAAACTATACAAATTACGCGAAATATTGGCGAACTAAACTATGGGATTCACACCGAAAACTACGGAAAGACGAGCAACGAGCGGAGCGGGCTAAGCGGGGGTAGTATTTGTAGTTAAGTCATCATCAGAACTTTCGTCGATATATGACATATTCATCATTCCCAAACTAAACACTACACTGCTATTCGAAAGACGAGCGTCGACTAGTCTACTCGAAACGGGGAGGACGGGCGAACGAATCGGGCGAGCGGGCTGGCGGGCGAGCTAAGCTAGCGAAGCGCAGGCGCGCCAACGAGGTGAACGAGTAGCTTCGCTGGAATCGTCGGATATTTCGTTAGCTTAGCTCGTTAGGTTCGTCGGTAGCTCGCGGTGTGAACCGAAGTATGTAAAGAGGTGAAACGATGTTCGCCCGCCTAGCCCGCCCGCCCGCTAGCTGGCGGTGTGGCCTGCGCTTTATATCCCTTTATTTATCTCTCTACAAGTTTTTTTTATATCAATTAAATGCACAAAATAATCTAAACATCATCTGCCATTGAATCATACGTCACCCCGTATCCACAGCTTAAAAATTAAAAAAAAAATCTCATTTCCAAGGAGGTAATCTCATTACATATATATATAAAATACAAACCATTGTTGTGTTTGTCGCAGATACTTAAGGGCCATATTTCACCGGGACACCACTGGTAGCGCAACTGGTTGCGCCACCAGCAAAATGTATAGAGCTCTATAGAGCGTTACTCACCGGGACACCACTGGTGGCGCAACCAATTTGGTGGCGCAACCAGTGCGGACACCAGTCCGGCCGCCAGTCACGCCCCCCACCAAAGAGTATGTGATAAGATGGAAATCTAACCTTTGAAAACCATAATTAACCAACTGTCAAACGTCAGTGACAGTGAACCAAGAATCTTGTACAATACAATCTGGATTGATTACGACAACCTCAAAGATGTAATAAAGAAGTACCATACAAGAATCTTTATCCCTTTCTACTAGTGTGTATAGACTAGTTCGTACTACGAGACATTATGTTCTAAAGAAGTTCAAGGTGTTATTAAGGACGTTTTGACCCTTTTAGACAACTATCTCGGTTTTTCGGGTACCATTATAATGCACCAAGAATCGTATCTATGAGGATGACACGGCATGTAATAAAAGACAATATACATATTCATCTCTAGGATGGCATAAAAAAATTATTATGGTTTTGTATAAAATTTTCAAATAGTTAAATACAATTTTACCGACGCACTAATCAAGAAAATTACAAAACAAGGGTTTGAATAGGTCGCGTAAGCTAAATCCAGTGCACATTTTTAGCTTAAAAATCATAAAATACCACAGCTTATATAATCTTCTACATCTATAGCTAATTATTTTGAACTTACATAAATAACTTTATGATTTGTGACCGAAATAAATCCACTCTAAAAAAAATCTTCATACCTTTTTCATTGAACCCACCACTTCCAAGCCTCAGTCCGTGCTGAACGCGTCCGCGTTCTGAGAAGCACGGGCCGTTTCGCTCGTTTCCCTCTCCTAGAGAGGAGGCCTAAGTTTCAGCAGTGGGAACATTAAAAAGGCTGATTATGTATGTGCGTATATCTATAGGGATTTTGGTGTTTTTATCAAGAAGTCTGTGTATTCATATTCATAGTCTATAAACTCATCTACATTTTACTACAGTCAAAAAGTATCATTAGATGAAGTTGAACTGATGAACAAGACCAATAATAGCCAATTAAATATACAAAATATATAACCATAAAGTTCGTACAAAACTGTAGAATCAAACCAAACTAACAGTTAGTTTTTTAACAAAAACTATCTATAACAACAATTAGTTACTTATGTTTGTTTTACAGTAACTGTAAAACGATCAAAATAACTTTAAATTCGGAAGTCGGTGTAAAATAACAAAATATACCAGAAACATCGACTTCCGAAATTAAAGTTATTTTGATCGTTTTAGTGTTTTTTTGTGTATTCTTTATTCAAGTCGAGCCGATTTCGACTATTCTGCCAAGTCCATTGTAAATTAGAAAAACAAGTGTGTTTATAGAAATCTGAGTAAAGTGAGAATATTAAGCCGTCCATGACAAAGATAGTACAAGCAAATGTACTGAAACATACTAGGTGAAATACCTATAAGTGTTACTTTATTTAACCTGTTTTTTCTTTATTTTAAGCTTAACAAATTACACCTTATCAGTGTGGAAATAAATAAATAAACTAGTTTTCATCTGTTGACTCAATAAGGTTCAATTGAAAACTAGCATTAGGTAAAAACTATATTTATAATTCACAATAGGATCCCTAAATTGATAAAGTTTTCACACACTCGCAATATTTTTGAAAGACCTATCTAACGACATCCCACATTATGGAATAGTCTACAAAACAAAATAAAAAAGAATTTAAAAAAGGGTTTTCTTGTATCGTACTCTTCAGTACATTTTTGAGGTTGACGTAATCAATCCAGATAGTATAAAATATTCTTGGGCGTGGCGACTCAAGAACACTCTCTATCCCTTTCTACTAGTGTGTCCATAGATTAGTTCGTACTACGAGCCATTGTGTTTTATAGAAGTTCAAGATGTTATTAATACATTATATTTGAGACAACTAATCAAAAACTAATATTCGTCGACCGTAGGTTCAATTGAGGTAAGGGACAAAATACCCAAAATGATTTAAGTATACAGTTTTGTTCAGAATTTTTCGCTCTATCGAATGGTGTATATGAAAAAATTCTAGCTTAAGAAAAATGTCCCTTACCCTAATGATTTTTGGATCCAAATTTCGAATCAGCCCCATAATAACAATGTATCTGAAAAACTATACAATATAGGAACTTGAAATGATGTAATTATTGCCGCCAATCCACTTCAAATAAGGTAAGGGTCTTCCCAATCAACGAATTTTGAAAAAATTGAATCCAACGCAGAGGTCAATTTAATGTAAGGGACATTACCTACTAACAAAATATGTTTTTGTAAGGGACATCTATTTTCTTAAATAGCTAATTTATTTAAATAAATGTTACACGTGTAGATAGAACACTAAAATACAAGATTGTGTGTGAAATCAGACCCGAAAGAGGTTAATAAGAAAAAAAGTTATAGGCGATTTAGTCCGAAAAAAAACTTTGTCGGCCTCTCCTGAAAAATCGTATTTTGTCCCTTACCTCAATTGAACCTACGGTCGACGATATGTATATTAGACAGGTAAGACCTTACCACGATTACAAACTACGAGAGCCTAGAAGTTTTCGTTAAGACAATTCTTCGAGAGTAAGCAAAAGAGAAGTTGATAGGTCATCGGCCTACCAAAAAACCACGCCTCACCGAGGTCAATAAGAAGAGACTATTGCACAGAGCCAAACAACATCAAAATATGACTGTTTCAGGCTACAGGCTGCGCTTAATAAACTACCTGATGATCATTATCTGATGAAATAATATAATTTTTCAGAAATTTTTCTTCGATGAATCGACGTTTCAGGTTTTGGTTGACAAAAGCTCTTTTGTCCGTTCAAAAAATGCTCCTTTTCGACGACGCTCTGGAGAATAGCTCCATAAAAACTGGTGTTAAGAGAACAGAAGACAGCTAAATTCCCAATTAGTATTATAATGTGGTCTTTAATCTCAAGCAAGGGTCTACATATCGTGAAAGGGACCGTGAGGCATGACCAGTACAAGCGAGTACTAGAAACTGGACTGCTGCCGCATCTCGAAGAATGGTTCCTTATTGACGAAGAGTCCATTTTTATGCCCAAATCTGCATTGTGCTACAAAACCAGGGGTGTTACTGCATACTTGGCTAAAAAACATTAATGTTTTACCCTAGTCAATCAATACACCAGACATGAACGCTATTGAAAACATGTAGAAGCTCACTAAGCAGGAGATCGCTTAGCAAGTGATCACCACCAAACTAATTAATTATTTATTATTATTGTTATATAAACACTAGGTGATTAAATTGCACCTCTCAACAACACAAACCTGCAACAGGGTGCCAGAATTTGCATAGAGAGCAAATCATGATGAATGGAATCTATCACAAAATTCTGGTAATATTCGTCAAATCATCAGTTTGACGTAGTCACGTCAAATTGAAAAAAATTTTGCTTTTAATTTTCGTTGTTTTTATAATCTCAATATAAAAAAAAAATGTAAAAAAAAAATACCAGCCGGACCTACAAGCAACCTTTTTTCAAACGCCGTTAGCGAGGAGTCGGCTTCAGAAAATCACTATTTTATGGCACTTTTCGGGCGCTTAGACCTTAAGCGATACGCGCGAGTCCAAGCGAGCTGGCAACTTCCGATTTCACCTACTTTTTCTGTCGTCAACTCGCTCAGACTTGAAAATCTGACGTATTTATGTACAGTCAACTAAAAAAAAAAATTTATAACATAGGTACCCACTAAAAATGTATTAGAAATTGTATTCGACTTGACTTTAAAATAAAACACTTATCGTTAATGAGAAAGTCATTAATCAACATTACAATAAAATAATATTGCATATTTACCATCGATGACCGATTCTTTCATCGGTCATCGATGATATTTACCTATTAATTACCAACAAATCACAACATTATCAGCAATAAGCAACCAAAGTTGACGTACAAATATTAGTTAATGAGACTTAGAAATACACGTAAGTGAGTGAATATGCAGTATCGATACGTTATGTGTGTGTCAAAAAAGTCAAGAGCGCCCACACGATGAACAAAATCTTTCTTGGATGCGTTCCATTTGACAATTAACCTGTGACCTTCAGTTGCCCTTTGCATTCTAGGACTACGAGTTTCATTTTCAGAAATTCGCCGGGGTCCTAGCTTGCGGGCATCGGCCCTTCTGGACTCCTACGGTTTGATGTCATCTGTTTGAGGAGCACGTCGATCACTACGCGCTGTTGACGACTGAGCTCGGTTCGGTTACTTACCGGACGGCCGGATAGCGGACTACCCATTGCTCGGCATCCGCAAGCCCGCGTCTACCGTGGTCCGTCGTCGGGGTCGGAATTTCAGCGGCCGATGGTCCTTTGGCCTCCTTCTTCGGTAACATTACTGCATCGCAGAAAGAGGCGACCGCCTGCCATTCCTCCTCGCTCCGGACCATAGTCTGAACTAGGGCCCTGCGTGAAAGGTTGTTGCCAAAAATTGCCTCCACGAGGAAACAGCGGTGCTTTGCCCGAGCGGGGCACAACTCTACCATGTCCTCGGGTGCTCCACCGTGTCCTCCGGGTGGTCCACACAATAGGTATACCCGAGCGTTACTTCCGTCTGAATCCGATGCAGGAACCGACCGAACTTGCCTTGGTGAGGTGAGGACCATGCAGGTGCAGGTAACATGAGAAAGTCAAAAGTAACGTAAAATTTTTTTAAAGTAACTTGGGTATCGTGACTATCGTGTACCATTGGCCACATCCTACTCGCCTCATTCCTCACCTTTAACATAATATCCCTAAATCTAAGTAGATAACCGGTATAGCTTACGTGAAAAAATCCGCGGGCAATAGCTAGTTACTTATAGTAATTGTTATTATTTGACTGTATTTTATACGTTTATCGCGCGGACTCGCGCGAATTGCTTAAGCGAGTTGACGAACAAGCCATATAAGGTAATCTCTGGAAGTACTGGTCCGATCGCAAAAAGTTTTTCACCGATAGAAAGCTGCTTTATTCCTAAGTGATATAGGCTATATTTTATGTGCGCGGGCGAAGCCGCGAGCAAATGCTAGTATATTATATTTGTCGACCGTGAAGTACCAATACCTCCTAAAAATATTTTTTCAAGAAAATCATAATTTACCGCTATGAATTTAAAAAGGGTTTTCCGCCTGTTTCAGGCGATTATCCCACTGCCACGCATTACAGAAATGCAGATCTGTATCATCGTGCGGGTTTGTTTACGCACTCACGCGCGTAGGAGCATTTTGCAAATTGACGCAGGCTCTGACTCATTTCATTCAAATCATATGACACTACGAGACTCAGTGTGTCATACCTTGCGTGCCGCCGAGATTTTTCTAAGCCTGGCTACGCACAACCATTCTAGATCTTTCGAACAGCAATGCGTTTTAATTATTAAGTGCTACTCGTTATTTTCTCGGAGATATGGCGTGTTCACGTTTAATGGCGTAACAATAATTACAATTAATTTAGTAAAATCATGGTTACCCTAGTTAAAATAGGGGTAAGAAAGGGACACACAGACCCTTTCTCGTTGTCTTTTTCAGTACATTTTTCCCAGTTTGCTTGTCAATATGAACGTAATGGCAATGATAATAAAGAACACTATAGAGTGTGTTTGCTGCGTAGGCAATCTAGATTATCCATAGGCTACATAAAATCTTTGCTCTGGTGTCTGTTTGGTGTCTTGTTTGGTGTCTTGCTATATTTCACTAGGACACCATGGTGGCGCAACCAGTGGCGCTACCAGGGTGTCCCGGTGAAATATGGCTCTAAGTTTCAGCGCCTTCCGCCTTTGTGTTCTTATACTTAATTCAGCTGATTACTAACTTTGTTACAACTCTTATCCGTCTTCCTAATAGCTTACTCATTACCAACACTTGTTCAAGAAGGACAGAACGTAAATTATTTCTAAAGTTTTTGTAATGAAGTCACAACTATTCAGAGAGAAAGGTGCGTGCATTATTGTGGCCAGAACTGTTTGCTATGAAAGTAATATTATAGTGTAAGATTATTTTGAGTATAGTAGTATAGAGATAGTGAGTATAGAGAGCCGCAGTATGGAACTAGTCATTCCAGCTACATTAAAATTTATAAAACACAGTAACTAAAAATTCTAGTTGATGGACCTCCTATTCGTAGTTATATTACAAATATTGCCTCGACAAAGTGTTGTTGGACTTTTCGACGTTAGAGCCAAAACTGGAAGAGGAGCCGAACATTTAGTTACGCAAGTCATCTTTGACTCGGTCACTAACTGAAATAGCGTTATGAAAAAGCTTTTGTCTATTCTATGTGTGTTTAAGTGTTAGTGCTTAGATAATATTACAAAAGTGTTTGCGTGCAGCACCTACACGATTTCATTGTTTGTTCAGAGGTGACAGCAGCGTGAATGTAAAACAATTTGTACACAGCATAAGAACCCAATGCGGCAAATTGAGTTGCACAAATTCGTTTTCTGAAACTTTTTTTTAAAATAAATACAAATAACTTTAATTTCGAAAGTTGGCAAAAGTTGGGATATAACATTGACTTCCAAACCAAATTATTTATATTTAATGTAGTGTTTTTATAATGAAGTCGGTTGCTCATAGTGCGGTGCTCTTTCCCATGACTTCGCTTCACTTGTCTACGCCACATAAACCATTTCTACCAATCCAACAACCACTTTCTGAGATTATCTCCAATACAAAAAAGCTATTGATTAGCCCCTTACTACATAGTTTCGATTACCCGACGGTAATCTGAATTATCACTAATAATATATTACCTATGGTGGAAAGACAGAATGTTTACTTTATTTTATTGGTTTGTTGCAGAGAACCGCTGCCACTGCCCATTCCAGATGGTGTACCTGCCGCCACCGCCGCGGAGGCCCGAGCCGCCCCCGCTCATCGAGGAAGAGACGCCCATTCCCATCGGTAATTATATTTTTAGTGGAGTGCTGTAAGATTGCAATTTAAAACCGTGGATATTCGTAAAGGCTTTCCTTTTGTATCATTTTCCAAACAAAAGGTCCATCCAAAATAATTGTCGACATCGATTGAAAATGATGAAGAAAACTCTGTATATACTACTGCTACGTGCTACAACTTTGCCTGGGTTATAGCGGAACACACTGAAACTTTTCTCTATTATTGTTCTTTCAATGAAAAATGTAACAATATCCGTTGTGTGGTTCCGGAGGAGTTAGCGGTTAAACCGAAAGACAAATTCGAATAATAATTTAGTTATAATTATGTTGAGATAAAACTTATTTATGTAATAACAATAATATATATAGTAAAAATAAACAAACATTTTATTACAAGGTAACTTAAAGATACAAAATATAATAAAAAAAGTATAAAAAACATTGTAATTATAAAACATTGTAATTTTCATCTACTTGTAGATTCGCGAGAAGAGATATCATTGACATGTGATGACAGGTTAGTGACAATTATAATCTAGATGGGGCGGCTCAACTGCTGCAGTCTGTGAGATTAACACACAATTTAGGAAGCCGTGAATGTCACATAAATGAATAATAATTACATCATACTTATTTTAAGTCAGAAGGTTTAAAGTCACCCAAAAGGCAATGGAAAATGCCATACTCGAAGCTTCCTTGCATTATCACCTGAGAAATGAAGATATTCACAGGAAAACCAAGGTTACCGACACAGCCCAAAGAATCGCTAAACACACATTGCTCGCAGAACATAAAGTCGATGGTGACGAAAGATTTTGGAGTGGTGTCCAAGTAATAGGAAGACACAGTGTTGGAAGGCATCCCACAAGGTGGATTGATAACTTAGTGAGGGTCTCGGGAAGCCGATGGATGCGAGACACACAGGACCGCTCTTTATGGCTCGTCATACAATCATCTTCTGAAATAAATTATTCTTTAATCAATTGATTATTAAAAAAGTGGCAAAAAGTACTCTAACAAAGGACCTAAAAATTTAAATCAAATTACTTTTGATTTTTAATTTTGTTTCTTATCTAAAGATTTGAAAGAAAGGACTAACCTGGTAGAAAGAAGTTTGTTTAAGGGTTCATTAAGATTTAGTTGTCGACGGAAAGTTTAAGTTATTCGTTTGAAGACTTATGTATTCCATTACAAATTTATACGACCGAAATAGATGCCTATCACTAACAAACGAAATACATCAAGTATTCAAGGAGTACTTTGTTGGTAAGTATACCTAGATTTTGTGCGCTTCTGTGATTGATGAATGGAATAAAGTTCAGCAGTGAAGAAAAGCCGTGTCTATCAGCTTTCTAGTTTTAAGTCAGTAATCTATACTAATATGATTACGTAAATTTAAAATGTATGTTCGAACGTGCTTATTAAAGTAACTACGGTTTGAGAAAAATCTTTCTTTTAGAGTTAGATAGCCCATTAATTGAGGAAGGCTAATACAACATCACGCTACGCCACGACCCACGAGAGTGGAGCAGTAACCAAAGTCGCATATGTAACCGCGCATCGCATATGTAAATGACGATGCTAATTTTGTCGTCGTTTGTAGTATAGGACAATCGAAAATAATCTTTAAATGTATTATTTTGAAATGGTCTCTACATATTTTGCAACTTTCTCCTCGTTCGTATCATCTGTGACGTTAATCCTCAGCTTATCTCTGCGGCACGTCACGTGATTGAGAAAGAGCTTAGAGCCTACAGATGCTCCTGAGTCGGCAGGAGCGACGCCGTCGGCACGCAGGTTCGGCTGACCAGCCCTTAGAAAACAACCTTTGTTTTCACTGTGCAAAATAGTTACGGTAAATGACTTTCATACTTTGGGGCTTATTTATATCTAAAACTATATGTACCCCCGCAGCTTCGCTTCCGCTCTACCCTACTATACTTTACTCTACTCTACTCTACCCTACTCTACTCTACTCTACCCTACTCTACCCTACTCCACCCTACTCTACCCTACTCTACCCTACTCTACCCTACTCTATCCTACTCTACCCTACTCTACCCTACTCTACCCTACTCTACCCCTCTCTCCACTTGGCCCTGGCACTCTCTGCGTTGCTTCCTTTGGATCTTAGGATTCAGGAAGCAGCACTTCTCTATTAGATAGAGAAGGGGTACTCCCAGAGGGTGATATGGGATCGAGAGGTTGAGAGACCGGTAGGTTTTACGGACATACCGCACCCAGCCGAGCAGATAAGCCTGACTTTCAAGAAATTGGAGGACGCTGCAGAACGACTCCAGAACGTGGAAGATATTTACACAGATGACTAAAAATCGAGGGAAAGGTAGGAGCAGCCCTGTCTCTATAGAGAGTAGGGTAGAGTAGGGTAAAATATTACCCTACTTTACCCTACTCTACCCTACTCTACCCTACTCTACCCTACTCTACCCTACTCTACCCTACTCTAACCTACTCTACCTGTACCACACCGCAATATCTTCATGAAAACTGAACTATAAAAACTGCAGCCCACAAAAAATCCCTGCGCAACCTGAAGGCAGGGGCCTTTCAGGGGCCGGTAAGAGTCCGGCACTACCTAGACTGCCAGGAAGGCAGTCTGTCAGGAGCAAGGCAGTCTGGGTGTCCATGATGGATTTCCCACTCCTGCCACAATAAAAAAAAACCTAATCTACCCAACTCTACGTTACTCTACCCTACTCTACGCTACTCTACCCTACACTACCCTATATTAACTAATTTTTTTTTTTCCTTAATAACCTTTTCCTCACAATAACAAATACAACAAAAAAAGAATTAGCGAAATCGGTTTAGCAGTTCTCGAGGTTTGCGCTTAGCAACACATTTAGCGATTAATTTTAATATTATAGATTTAGGTAAAATTAAATAATGATCACGGTCTATTAAAAAATAAAAATTATGACGTTTTAACTTTGAGAAAAATTTAAAAATAATATATATTACTCGTTGTGAATAAGGCTTCCCTCATCTCCATTACAAGTATTTATGACAAAACACACACAAGAAAGAATCATGACTACGATTATACCTCAGCCCAGTTTAATGACACAACAACAAATATATTTCTTCAACCATAGAGTTAACATGAGTTAACTCTGTGAAATATTCTCTTTGACGTATTTAATTCAGTTTTTATGAGACCAACGCTGAATATTTAAGTTATTTCATTATATTGAAGTGTCTGCGCCATATAAAGCCGCTTTATTACCTAGTGCTCGCACGTCTGTGTTACATCGTAGTACATTTTGACACCACAACGTTCCTCTAGAATACTTGATAAGAAGTTACACCTACGACCATGGACATTATTTAAGAATAGGCATTTTAATTTACTTTAAGATAAAAACTTAAGGTCTCTACTGTAACTTATGCTTCAATCAACGCTGTGGAATTGGATTGATTTTTTACTAAAAACTTAAAACTAATTGAAAGTTTAACCGTTGTCTTAAAACAGCATACAACCTTCGTGAAAGTTACGATAGCATCTTGAGTGCATGGTATCTGGGAGTAACGTGAACATAGGTGATTTAAGTGACTAGATACAATACAGGTGATTCCCATAATATGGCACCGTTTTTAGATAAATTAAATAACCACAAAAGAATTTATCAGGAACCTTTTCTATTACAACAACTTATCCAATATATATAACAAGCCTATCTCAGGACAATGCAACTGACCAGAAAAAAATAATGTAAAGTCACACCAGTTTTGATATCGCTATTTATCCCCCAGTGTCACATCCTCCATCGCTGGCGCGCGTGTGCCCCTGCACGCACTGTGGCAGGCCACTGCTACCGCAGCTAGAACAACCCATTTGTCTGCAGTTCATCGCGCTACCACTCAGGACAGGTACTAACTTCACTTTGTCCCTCAGTGGCGCACCTCCGTCGACGTTTAAGGCACGTGTGCCTCTACACATGCTGCGGACGACGATGTGGAGTTTTAGTTTTTAGTTTGTAGACTATAATCACAATTTCATGGTTGAGGCAAGGAAAGTTATTTAAATATTAGTATACTAGCTTCTGCCAGCGGCTTCGCTCATGTGAAAATAGCTTTATCCATACAAACTTTCGATCCCCGTTTGTATCCCATAAGGGGTGAATTTTTGAACATCATCTCTTAGCGGTCGCCTACGTCATAAACGGAAACCTGGTGCATTTCACACTCAGTCCTAATAGTTTCGGCTGTGCATTGATACGACAGTCAGGTTTTCCTTTTACATACACCACTAACTTTTAACAAGAACAAATACTTAAGACCTTATTAGAAAAAATCTTGTTATTATTTTAGTAGTCTCAATAAGTAATATGCACACACAGCAAAGTTATTACCGTTTGTTATCCGAAAATGTCACTCAATGGAACTGGAAATATTGTACAGGCCTAACTCACAGGTTTCAGTTTATTATATTATCATTTTTTGTGTCGAGCATTTTGTAAGTAAAAATAGTTGTCGGTACAGATTGCGTAAGAGTTCACGCAATCTGTAACTGACTGACGCTTTGCTGGGTCTGCATCGGCCCCCTTGCCCCCGCAAACTCAATTCGGTCCTAATAATGCGTTTGAGTTGGCTGGCAACTCATTTTACGTTGCCATGTAAATGAAACAGGACTTTTGTATGAAACCGGATGGAGCAGAAATTATGCGACCGAAATTACGCAACTCTCAACTCAAAAATTTATGCTCGTTAGGCTTCAGCCTAAATTAATGAAAAACACTTGAAAATCACTGCGCGTATTATTTTCTAGAAGCAATTGTTATGCACGAATCAATTTTCAATTATGAATTTAGCGATCATGATTTTTCGTTGACAATTTTAGAATTTGTTTTTTTTTGACTACAGAAATATGGGGCTCTATATGGACCCCTTACGCATAGTAAGGGTCCATATAGAGCCCCATTTTTTTTTTCTATTAATTTTCAAAAGGGAGTTTAAAGATAATGAAAAAAAAACAAGAATTGAGCTCTTGAAGAAACACACTGTTACCATTATGTTTTCCATTTTCATAAACTCTCCGGATCCAATTAGTTAATGAAGCAAAAAAAAAACCTGAAAAGCATTCAGTCTTCCGTAGTGGTTGTGTTTGCTGATAAATGTTTCATGAAGAACTCAATTGAGTGCCTTGGACAAATCTCGAAAGATGCCCAGAGCTTCGTGTTTGCCTTACACCATAATTGTTCTTACAATAAAATACTTGTTGAATGAACGTCGAACATTTTACAAGGATAAAACTGAGCTGTTAGGTGTACTATAACTTATATTTACAGTACTTAAAGTACTTCCCCTCAAGTGATCCAGCTTAAACGAGGAGGCCGAAATGCTGACGTAGGTGCTATGTGGTGATCGTGCGGTCCATGACTCTCGTTTGACGCGCGGTTACTATATAGATCAGGCGAGCAAGCTGAACGCGTCCCAAAGGGTTATGACCATCCGAATTGTGTGGGGATACCTCACGGTATCGCGAGAACTGACTGATCTTTACCGGCATACCATCGTGGAATTTGAGGCAGACACGCACGAGTGGCGCGTAGAGGCGCAGTACCGGGGTGAAACTCCATTGTCGCGCCAGTTCATAGTACTACACATGGCTCCGGCGGGATCTCATGGTGGTATGGAGACAGTGACCATCGCAACCCAGCGCTGGGTATTCTACAATAGTGGGGGTTAGAGGAAATCTGTTTAAGAAGTGGCTATAAAGGTGCCACGGTATCCTTACTTCCGCCTGACGCAAGTCGTCAACAAACATGGGCGTTATGGGCCTGGGAAGCACCTGTTTATAATCATAAACAGGTGCCCCCCAGGCCCATAACTGATGGGGTGGGAAGAAAAACCTGGGTGTTTATGTGGATCACATGAAGAACGAATGTAAAGAAGCTTCTCCATAAACACTCTCATACTAGGTACGTCATGTTTGAATTTGCGCCGGCCAACGCGACGCCCGACGCCCCGCAACTCCGTGAACAAGCACTTAGTGTGCATAACCTTAGGTGCGGTCGCTCACGATCACGCTGCGGAGTCACTAGTGTTTTGAGTGTGTGCCAAATTGGTTCACGGAGTAACGTTAGTATACTCAGCTGGCAAGTAAACATAGAAGAATTTCCCATATTGACATTGTTTTTACCCGACTATGGCAAAGCCAAAGGAGGGTTATGATTTTGACAGGCTATGTAGAGTACGTTTTTAATTAAAAACTACGATTTGACAATTCGAATGTTGCACGTTTTTTCCATTTCATAAATAATGATGTACCGCAACCGATACCTACAGACCGAAAAATATTCGTAAAAATAATTTCATTTTATGCAACTAATTATGGTCAGCTTCTGTATTTCCTGAAGGTAATTTGATAGATGAAAATACTCATAAAATAAATTATAATTAAAGCTTAAAGCGCAGGCCACACGGGCAGCTAGCGGGCGGGCGGGCTAGGCGGGCGAACATCGTTTCACCTCTTTACATACTTCGGTTCACACCGCGAGCTACCGACGAACCTAACGAGCTAAGCTAACGAAATATCCGACGATTCCAGCGAAGCTACTCGTTCACCTCGTTGGCGCGCCCGCGCTTCGCTAGCTTAGCTCGCCCGCCAGCCCGGTTCGTTCGCCCGTCCTCCCCGTTTCGACTAGTCGACGCTCGTCTTTCGAATAGCAGTGTAGTGTTTAGTTTGGGAACGATGAATATGTCATATATCGACGAAAGTTCTGATGATGACTTAACTACAAATACTACCCCCGCTTCGCCCGCTTAGCCCGCTCCGCTCGTCGCTCGTCTTTCCGTAGTTTTCGGTGTGAACCCCATAGTTTAGTTCGCCAATATTTCGCGTAGTTTGTATAGTTTCCTTCGTTCGCTTCGCCCACCCGCCTAGCCCGCCCGCCCGCTAGCTGGCGGTGTGGCCTGCGCTTAAGGGTCGCAGCTCATTAGAGCCACCCGGCACCCACTCCACACCGCCTCGCCTCCTGCGGTTAGTATTCTTAAAATAGACTTGTATGGGCATATGGGTATGCGATCACTATGTTAACTCCGTACCGTTACCGGATCGCCTCGGTTGTAAGCCACCACTCCACGCGCAGACGGCGATTGGACCACTCGCTGCTCGCATGCTTGCCTTGCGTTGGCCGCGCGTTGCCAGCGCGCGGTTCCGAGTGGATCGCGCTGCCCCCGAATGATTCATGCTAGGACGATAGCGAAAGCGATGTCCACTCGTTGACTACTCGGCGTTCACTCGTTGGCCGCACGGGTTCCACTGGTTGACCGTGCAACGTTTATTGGTGACAATGCGGCGTTCACCTGTGGACCACCTGTCGACAACGAGTGGACGCCGTTGGATGAGGCGGTGCAGGGTAGGTGCCGGGTGGTTCTAATGAGCTATGACCCTAAGAATTAAAACTAGCTAAAGCTGTATGATTTTATTTTTTCGTCTCGATTAGGTGATAATCCAGACGAGAATATAGGACTACTCAAGCTGATATTTTTGCTGACACATGACAACTTTAGTAAAAGGTACAGTAAGGCCGCAAAAGTCCATAGGAACGCTAAAGATTACATTGCTACGAACCGAGTGAGCGCGATACTTCCGTGCGTATGTGTGCGCATGTATGAGTATCCACATTCCACAGATAACACACACTAAGGAACTGTCGTCGCACTGAGCTTAAAAACATTATTATTTTTCTGTTCTTACCATAGCATTGATAAAATTCGCGCAAATACGTCATGTGCTGGTAGCCGTGTGAACTAAGTGTTGGATTCGCAAATCACGTAACCCGAGTTCTAATCATGGTCGGTCTGATGCAGTTAATTCTTACTTTGAAAATTCCCAATCTATATTGATATAGTTGTTTTTTTATATTTCTATGAAAAATACTATTGCATTTTTTGCACTAAATAGTTGCAAATTACGAATGTGATCTATTAACCACAAGAAGAATCACATTCGTAATTTGCAATTATTTAGTTGTTACATCTTTTCGATGTTATAAGGCAGAAACAAAAAGACGTGTTTAATAAAAATGTTTATTCTTTATATTTAAAAATTAAACATTTATGAGAATTGTGACGTCGAATTGTTACCTAGACAAAAAGTTATCTTGTAACCGTTATCTATGTTACGCGTAAGATTGTTTGTTGGAAGTATACCCACTTAGACCATTCATAATATGAATAACGTAACAATGAACGGATATTCAAATTTTAATAAAATAAAATATAGGTAATTGTTTATATCCAGTTATTTATTGAAAAGTGATATATGATTCAGACTTTGTAAACATTTTATTTTTGTGTAACGTCACAATGAATGTATTGAGGTCATAGCTTAATTGTTCATTTTCTTGACGAAAAGAAGATTGAAACTAAACCTCAATTTCTGTTAAAAGAACTTTAGTTCTCACAAGATAATCGTCAATTAGATGAGAAAAATAAATTGAACTACAGTATTATGTTAGAACAGTGCGGGTAGAAGAATAAAAAACGAAATAGACTCATGATTATTGTCAGCAAAACTGATAGCGAGTTCATTACATTCTTATGATGAGGCGATGGCACAAGTTAAAAGATATAGCTGTTTTAAACGAAAGTAAACACAATATAATACAGTGTTTGTTAACGAATAATCACAGATATGTTAAAATAAAATGGTAGGCCATTTAGTTTAGTTAACATTAAATATTTAGTGCGAAACGTAATCGTTCTTGTTTGTGCCTCTCTGTCAAGTACGGCTTTTTAGCAGGTTTTCTGTGATGCACGCCTTCAGCGTGAAGTGCACGGCGAACAGTATCCATCGAGGTGTCATATAATTCCGCAAAATGTCTCGTTGGTGCGAAACCATTCGTTTCGTATACGTCCACCAATGTCGTCGCTGCGCCTCGCTAATAAGCTTCGGTCTCCCACTTCTCTTTCGACTAGCAAACCTTCTTCCTCGTATCTTTTTAGCCAAAGATTTACAGTATTTTTACAAAATAAAAAAAATATAAATATTAGGCAGCTATACCTACTTCACTTCATTTTCATTATATAAAATGTTAATAATCATAATTATTGAATATAATTTTAAAATAAAACTACATATATAAATCCTATAACCGATCCAATAAACCCAACGATTTACGTATTTCTCTTTTAAACCTCATAAAGATACGATGAATGGATTCATAAATGGCATACGTTTTAATTAGAAGATTAATTTGTAATAAAGTTACAATTCATTAATAGCTAATATACTCACATTCGGTCCGGTTTCTTCAGATATTTGTGTTTTATTAAGACCACTTTTATGCAGCCCAATGATAGTCGCCCTCACTTCAATACTAATATTAGCCTGCATTTTGCGAATATTACAATACTGTCAACCACACGTCACTAACCAACAACTACAATGAAACGACAGTTCATTTCGGTCAAGTTAAAACTCATGTCTACCTCGCAGAAATCTAATTCTTTATTTAGTTTTGTGTTTTTTTGTGATCTACCTTTCTAACTCTAAGAAATGTGTGAACAAGTTAAAGAATAATTTAATATATGTTATGCAAATACATAACTTCCAATCGGGTAAGAACTTACAAAAAATCAATAATTGCGTGGGATTTGGACTTGCGGCATACTGATTTGCGCTTCAATCTGTGTGCCTATACCACTGGGCCATCTGGACTTATGCTAAGTTGATGAAATTGTGGATTTCAATCATTTGTTGGCGAAACTTGAAAATAAAAGGTCGTAAGTCAAACTAAACGTCAAACGAATACGTTTTAAGAATTCTTATCGACTTTTGCAAGTGATAGTACGTACTAACAGATAACTTACACTTACACATGACCTAGTGGGGAAACTGTTTTATTTTATTTTTTATTTTTTTGTATGTTTGTAGTAACGAATTGTGCGTCTATTCAGGCAGAACTAAACATGTTTTATTTCTTTCTTTCTTACTATTAATAATAACTTCGGTTTGAAAACTAATAATAATAAAGGCAGAGTGTTAAAAATATGGAAATATTTTAAATTATTTTGGTTTTCAATCTAAACTAGACTCTAATATAAATAAACACTACAATATCTTAGTCTTATTTTCCTTAATGGTTCTATTATTAAAAAAACAGTATGAAAAATCTAATTGGGAGACATCACTTTTACTAAAAATCTGGCAACATATTTCTAGAATTTAGCATTTGCACTTTAGTCGAGTCAAATTAGGTAATTTATTAATAAAAATTGGATAATATTCTCTGGAGAGGCTAAAACGTTTCTGATGGTATTGTATGAGTGAAAAATCGAGTATAAAAAAAAATCATTTGTCACCCCTACGCAAGGGGTGAAAATTGTTTATTGCTCACAACTAACCAGAGAATATAGGTGTACTCAGCATTTTTTATGGTACATTAAACCTCACTCTACGTTATTGCATTTTAATTATTTTAATCAGACCATCGCAGCATTAGAAAAAAATAAAAATGTTATTTTTGGCCATTGTGGCATTGCAGAAAATTGTGTAGTTTTGTAAACTAATAATAATAATAATAATTTATTGGTCCAGTGTTACAGAGTAAGTCTTAAATACTAAACTTTGTAATGTTATTAATACTTACGTTTACTTTACTTCACAATAATCACATCTCTTTAAAATATTTCTTATATATTTAGTTTTGTTTATTTTCTTTGATCACTGTCATCTGTCATGTCACTACTATTTTCTTCTATGGTTTTGATTGACCAAGAAACTCACAAACATGGTTTTTTATCAATTTTGACGGCTATGCTGGCTGTCAATTCATAATTTAAAATTTGAAAACAGGTTTCAGCCAGCATTGCTTTTTCACAAGAAAGATATAAATTACAATTTAATTTTAAAGAATGATTTCAGATAGGAGAACATATAATTTGATAGCAAATTATATGTTTACAAAATAAATAATATTATGAGTAAAAAAATAAAACCTAAGACTATAAAAGACTATAAAAATACTCTTTGTTGATACCTAATCAAAACCATAGAGGAAAATAGTAGTGACATGACAGATGACAGTGATCAAAGAAAATAAACAAACTAAATATATAAGAAATATTATAAAGAGATGTGATTATTGTGAAGTAAAGTAAACGTAAGTATTAATAACATTACAACTTATGATAATTAAGGGTGTTCACAGTAACTGGTAAAATTAATATTAAGTTGAGCTGTGGTCCCCAAACTAGGCAGCGCCTGTATCTTGAGGGCCGGAGTTGTGTTAACTTACATTTATTTTATTCCAAGACATGCTAACTTTCACACTTGAAACAAGATGTTTAAAAATCAGGTATATAAATCAAACATAAATCAAATTAAATACTGGTAGCAGTCTGCCTACCGAAATAACAGTAAAAAAAAAAACAAGAACAAACTAAAATAAAAGAAAACAAAATAAAACATAAAAAAGTGTTCCTAATTCTAAATTCTAAATTGTGTGTGTGAGTATGGTAAGTTAAGGTTAGAGTGAAGGTGTGTATGTGTGCGTGTGTGTGTTGTAAATGTGTGTTATTAAGTTAATATTTCCTCAGTTTGATTGTATGACAGGGAGAGAAGTCAGCTTTTTGTCAACTTTTTACATGAATGGGTGCTGAGAACTTTAATATCACAGCTTTTGCTTATGTTGTTGTTTATATGTATGTGTGAGTAAGAGAGGCATCGTCTGGCCAGAAAACTGTTTGCAGTGGGAAGAGGGACATGATGATTTGAAAGTAAAGTTTGGTAGTCAGGTCTATTTTTGATAGATTTGTGAACATGCAGTGTGGTACTGAGAATAAATAGTTGACGTACTCGGAGAACCGGAAATTTATCGTAAAGTAAATCTGTCGGGAATCTGAAGGGTTTTTTAAGTAACACTTTTATTACGGCTCTTTGTGCTCTTTCTATTTCAATAAATGAGCTTCTCCCAGCTCCTCCCCAGACTGAGATTCCGTACTGGAGTACCGATTGGCATAGTCCGAGGTATACTGTTCGGAGAATTTTAATTGTAGTACAGTCTCGTAATTTTTTCATGACGTAAATTAGTTTTCTGACGCGGCTAGCAAGTAATTGTATGTGGGGTTTAAAAGACAAATTTTCATCGATAGTAATACCTAGATATTTAAGGTGGGGAACGCGGTCTATAGGAGTACAGGTACAGTTTGTGAGTGGTGGATTGTGATCGTTGCAGCATGTGTGGAATTTGAGTGTTAGTTGACGCGGTGGACTTGAAGCCATGGTTTTGTAAAAAGTAATGAGCTTTGTTTTTTTTAAGTTAAGAGTTAGTAGATTTTTATTAAGAGTTTTAGAGATAGTGAGCAGTCCATTTTCACCAAACTCGAACACTTCTTCCCAAGTTTTTCCGTGAAATAAAATTGCTGTATCGTCTGCATACGATATTATTTCAGCATTATGAAGGGGTGCGTTAAGTATGTCGTTCATGTACAAGATGAAAAGAGTTGGACCGAGAGTGCTGCCCTGAGGGATACCAAAATTTATAGGTAGTAGCCCACTACAGTAATCTCCTACTTTTACTAATTGCTGGCGGCAAGATAAGTTGCTTTGAAACCAGTCCAGCGCGTTTCCACGCATACCAATGCCTTCTAGTTTGGCCAAAAGAAGTTCTATTGATATAGTGTCGAACGCTTTGGCTAAGTCAAGAAAAACCGCCAAAACATGGTCACCCTTTTCGACATTGGAAGCTATAGAGTTAGTCAATAATATGGCTGCATCCTCGGTCGACTTGACACATCTAAACCCAAATTGTCTATCAGATAATAGATTATTATCTTCCAGAAAGTTTTTTTTTTTTCTAGTCGCTTATTTACAACTTTTTCGAGAAGTTTTGATAGAATGCACAGAAGAGATATAGGTCTGTAGTTCTCCGGTTGTTCTCTATGACCACTTTTATGAATTGTTCGTACACAAGCAACCTTCCAACAGTCTGGGAAAATGCCACTGTCTAAACTTAAGTTAAAAATATGAGTGAGAGGTTTTAATAATGTTTTTTTGAGGAAAAAAAATTAATCTGACACTAATTTCATCCAAACCAGCAGCGCTGTCAATTTTAAGTTTATCTATAAATTTCTCTATTTCATCTTAGTCCGTTGTTCGGAAGAAGAAAGAGTTTGGAACTGAGGAAAGTGTTATACATTTCGACCTAAGTACATGATTGATTTTGCACCCCAGTGCGACGTATGGAAATTAGTTTTTTACGCTTTGTTGCCTTTGTACTTCGGGGGACATTTAAGTAGTTTTGAAAATAATCACAATTATAAAATATTAATTTGGTTTCCTTTATATTTGCACCCTATAAAAAAAATTCAATTTTTAAAGGAACTTCCTTTTTTCAAGTGTTGTCTTAATTGCCAAAGAACTATAACGCCATGGAAGTGACAAGTGCGCGACACGAAATAATAAACTGACAAGAAGAGATAAGCGTAGTCATCACTTAGGAGCGTTGTGGGATGTATTTTACGAGGAAGGAATACTTTCTGATTGTAAATGCTCTGTTAGTAAGTGTTAGTAAAGAAACTGTTTTTGTTTTTATAAAAAAAATAGTTAAAATCAGTCTATGTTTAAACAATAAAAACGAGAGTGTCCTGCAAGCATGTCCTTTATTTATCTTCTATACATATATATAAATAAAATTGGAGTGTCTGTTTGTAATATTGAAGTAACTGCTTTTTACTACAAGCATATGAATATATATACGGTACATACACCAAAATAACATAATTGCAATTTTTGTCTGTCTCTTTTGTTAGGGCTAATCTCTGTGTAAAGTCTCGTCAAAATCAGTCCAGCCATATGACTGATTTTGACGAGACTTTTTTGGCAAGTAGCTGATGTAATAAGGAGTAACATAGGTTACTTTTATTTGATAAAAAATAAATTCAAAATCCTGTAGTCCACGCGAACGAAGTCGCGGGCACAGCTAGTTCCAAATAAATTAGTGGTAATTTGGTTGTCTTTAGAACTATAAACCGTGTGACAGCGCTTATTATCCTACGTCATTAGGTAAGGTAGGAACAAAAAATATATGTATAAAAATGTGGTGTTTTAAGTATGCGCTTTTATTTTTATGGTGGGAAAAAATCATTCAATGACAACCTCCGCTCTTGCGCTGAGCGGGAGATAGTGTCAGACTCTTACTGACGAAAACACCCACCCCCGTTCCTTCTAGCCTTCATACCAGGGCTCGAGCTCCCTTTCGGGTAACCCTTTTCTGATTTGACTAGAGTATATCGGCACATGCCACTTCTACAGCCAGACTCAAACGGACTTTGTGAAATTTAATGTAGAATATTTTTGTTTTATTACATTTTAACAACGTATCCGCGGCGTGCTACAGTGTGAAATATTGTAACTCGTAATATAAATAAGACAAACATAAAGAAAAAACTTTATTAAAATGTTCAAAAGTAGTATCTAGTTATCACGTAGGTTATGTTAATGTAAAAAGTGTAATATGATACAAGAAAGTAGATCACCGCGATCAATGTTTTAGTTATTAATAATTATCTATATAATTTATTCAAATGTTTGTGCTCGCGAAACTGTAAGCACAAATAACTTATTGTCCTCAATAAATAACTACTTCTTGTTTCACTGAATGAATAATTGTTAACTTTTGATGTTGGTAAATTAGTAACTTTTGTTCTAATGTTTTAACTTAGCGTTAATTATTTATCTTTTATTTATATTATTTTTAGGTAAGCACTTTAATTACAGCACGACAAATCTAAGAAATAACGTTTTTTTTTTCTGTGGGAAAAATCATCTTATGACAACCCCCGCTCTTGGGCGGAGTGGGAGATAGTGTCAGACTCTTACTGACTAAAAAACCCATCCCGTTCCTTCTAGCCTTCGTACCGGGGCTCGAGCGCCCTTTCGGATAACCCTGGCCCCAGTAGGCTTCGACCCGGCTGGGCCCCTGCTGTTGCTGACAACTTCTTGAGGCGCGCGGGAACAGCGCGCGCCGTCTACGACTTGGGCTTGGTCCGGACGGTTACCGGACGGCCGGACAGCGAGCTACCCAATGCTCACTGTCCGCAAGCCCGCGCCTACGGTGGCTGGAAATCGGGATCGGAATCCCGGCGGCGGCGGCGAGAACGCCGTTGTCTGATGCGGTCAGCCTCCTCCTTAGCGAGCATTACTGCTTCGCAGAAGTTGGCGACCGCCTGCCACTCCTCCTCGCTCCGGATCATGGCCTCGACCAGGGCCCGGCGCGAGAGGTCTCCGCCGCCGATCACCCCCACGAGGGCACGGCGATGCTCCGCCCAAGCAGGGCACACCGCGATTGTGTGCTCCACCATGTCCTCCGGGCGTTCCGCACAGTGGCGACAACCGGGCGTCACTTCCGCTTTAATTCGGAACAGGAACCTCCCGAACTTGCCATTTCCGGTGAGGACCTGTGTCATGCGGAAGGTAAGGACGCCGTGAGGTCTTTCCAGCCACGCCTCAAAGAGGGGACTTATCGCCATAATTGTGGCGTGCCCATGACGGGGTTGCGATAGTTGCTGACGCCATTCCACCATGAGATCCCGCCGGAGCTCTGTCCGCCATGCCGCGACCTGTCGCGGCAGAGGACTTTCACCCCGGCGTTGCATCTCCACGCGCATGTCGTGCATGTGTGCAAGGACTGTTGCCTCCAGATCCCACGCTGGTAGGCCAGCCGGAAGGCTCGCCGCTTCGCGGGAAATCGTGCGGTATCCCCGCACCATCCGAATTGCCATGACCCTCTGGCAGGCGTTCAGTATGGCCGCCGGTTGCTTTTTCAGCGACGGCGCCCACACCGGCGCCCCGTAGAGGGCCATGGACCGAACGATCCCCGCGTAGAGCCTCCGGCAGGAGGCGTCTGGACCCCCAAGGTTGGGCAGGAGCCGCTTGAGCGCAGCCCCAGTCCGGTTGAGTTTGGGAGCCAGACGTCGGAAATGCTCCACGAAATTCCACCGGCTGTCGAGGACGAGTTCCAGGTACTTCATCGTCGACCCGACACCGATGTGAACTCCTCCTACCGTGAGTTGGGAACTCATTGGCGGCGCGTTCCGAGACCGGCGACCGTGGAAACACATGGCCTCAGATTTGTGAAGCGCCACCTCGAGTCCCAACTCCTGGATCCTACCAACGACTATTGCAACCCCGCGTGTCGCTAAAGCGACCGCCGCCCGGTATGACTCTCCCTGCGCTAGAACCAGCGTGTCGTCTGCGTAGCAGACCACGCTGACCCCGTCAGGGAGGTCGCCCCGCAGCACGTAATCGTAACCAATGTTCCACAAGGGTGGCCCCAGTACCGACTCCTGCGGAACACCGCACGACATCTCCCGACGTTTCCAGTCTCCCTGGTGACCGAGGTAGACAATATACCTGTCCGACAGGTAGGCCTCGACTACTCGACAGAGGTATTCGGGCACCCGGTGGTACCGGAGTGCCCTCCGGATCGTACTCCAGGGCAGGGAATTGAAAGCGTTGGCAATGTCCAAGGACACTGCCACGACACACCTACCCTGGGACACCGCATCCTCCGTCGTGAGGGCTCGCACGCGCGTGATAGCGTCCACCGTCGAGCGCATCCTGCAAAAGCCGAACTGTCCGTCCGAAAGGTCCGGCCCCACCCGTGAAAGGTGCGCGACGAGGCGGCTCGCAATCACTCTTTCAAAGAGCTTGCCCACCTCGTCGAGCAGCACAATGGGCCGGTACGCGGACGGAGAGTCCGCAGGGCGCCCTGGCTTCGCGATGAGGACCAGTTTCCCCGTCTTCCAGCGAAGTGGGAACTGGCCCCTCTCCAAGCATGCGCTGAAGAGCCCTCTCAGTCGAGGCCCGAGAGCCTCCATGGCCAGGACCCAGGCTTTCCCAGGCAAGCTATCGGGTCCTGGGGCGGCGTTCTTGGCACTCAGCCTTTGCACCGCCACTCTCATCTCTACCTCGGTCACCTCTGGAGCATTATCGTCGTCGTTGCTATTGCGATCCGCGTCAGACACCGCTGGCGGAGGCGGAGTCATGGGCGGGGGGGAGTGTTCCCCTCGTACAGGGAACAGAGCGCTTACCACACCCTCCACGAGTTGGGGCCGGAGACTCTGAGTCAGCGGGGGAGCCCAGGGGCGCAGTTTCTCCCGTACCAATTTGTACGGGCGCCCCCACGGGTCCGCATTCAGAGACCCCAGCCACACGTTGCGGGCCTCGAGTTTGGCCCGCTTAATCTCCACTCGGAGGGTGTGTTTTGCCTCTCTGTAACCTTCGTACAGCTCCGCCTCTCTGGCCTCCGCATCCGGCGGGCGGATGCGGCGCCTGCAGTATCTGGCGTACCGGCGTCGCGCATGATTGCACGTGTTGCGCAGTGCAGCGATTTCCGGCGACCACCAGTACACCTGGCGCTTAGCACGTCCTGGACGGACTCGGGGAAGGTGATGGGGTGAAAGAAACCGATTACTATAATATCCGATTCGTAAGAGATATCTATTTCATACCTTTATATTTATTAATAAATTACAGTTTGTCTGAAATAATGTATTCCTGTAATTGCCCCATATTAGTATTTCTTAGACTTTGCTGGTAAATCTTAAGACATAGCCACGTGTGTAAGTACATAAATGCCAGATTTTTATAGAAGAAATAAACTTTCGGACTTTTCGTTTCCATCCTATCCTAATCGACATTGTAAATTATTGATCTTGAGCTTCGTAGTTTAAACAGAGGTAACACTATTTATTTAAAAAACCAATAGGTGGTTAGCAATTTACTTAGATTTGTGTAAAAATTAAACAAATCTAAGTAAATTGCATTTTCGGTGACAGTTGGATGTCAGCTGAAAATTAAGTGATATTTAATACGCTTGGAATAAAAACGACTTGTTATTACTAAGTTCGATTATTCGGATATTTTTCACGATTTTTCGTATACAAGTGAATTTGAAGAGAGGTACCACTATGATAAAGGATCTTACTAGGTATGTGACTAAATAAAATAAGACTTTAGTTAAAGGTCCAAGTGACCAGGTCATTAGAATCCAAAAAAAGGACTTGGATACAAAATCTAGAAAAAAAGCTATCTATTATTTAAATGAGTTATTTTGCTATGTTTGAAAAATCAAAATTATTCGATTAAACAAAATAAAAATAGCTTCATAATTTAATGGTTTTAAGAAAAAAGTAATAGAAATAGTGTGACTTACGCGTATGCAAAGTCATTTTGCCTTGAAAAGTATGAGACGTCAAACGGTATTTCTAAGATTTGTCGTGTTTTAGCAGTAACAGAAGAAAGATTAAGCTGTAACTTGTAGTTAAGCTGGAAGTTAAATTTCCTTGAACATGCAATACTATTGTCTACAGTTCGCACTCGCACGCTGCTCCTGCGCAACGAGTCCGTGGTGACAGCGCACTGGAGCGCCGCTGTGCGTCACTGGCCACGGAAACACCAAAGGACACTAGACGCAGGTCAGGTACCCACACCTCACACCTTTGATATGGTTTCCTTCTTCAAAAGGAACCTTTTAGGAGGACTTTATGGTCCGTCTGTCTGTTGAGACCCTATTTTTCAGGAACGAATGGCAGTAACAACTTTAAAATGCTCAGGTCTTACATCCATTGGAGCTGTGAGAAACCTTAAACTTCTGAGTTAAACCAAGTTCTAAGGTCGTCTACTAAGTTTATGCCGGATACTGTGATAATCACAAGTGAATCAAGACTTATGAGCATCGATCTCTAGAAATCCATGCATATAAGATATAACTCGTTAACTTCTAAAAGTCATGCCATTTGACGCGAATCAATGTCTCATAACACAAGTATGTTAAATTCATAAAGGATTAACGAACATGTGTGCATGTTTATCGCCATTATAATTTAGAGATATGAGAAACAGAGTGTGAAGTTTCGTAACCTCCATTAAAAAAGACGACAATTTCCCGACCAGACGGGTGTTGTGTCTGGTTCAGATGTTTTTGGACTGTGAAATGTTAGTTTCTAAGTTGAGTCTAGAGTTTATTTTCAAATTTACTGGCACGGTTGCCGCAGTGATTGTTTGTGCAGTGGTTGTTTCGGGTATCTTGAGTATGTAAGTTTCTTACCCGCGATACTGGAGTCATTCCTAGTGAAGGGAAATGTTTAAAATATATACAGCAGCAGCTGATCAGAATCTTCAGCCACTTTTATCAGTCGTATAAACAGCAGTAATCGGTCGTTGCAGCGACCTTCGCACAGTATACTGCACCAACGGTCGGTGACAAACGAGAGCTTTAAAGATTTCTTCCTGGTCAACGCAAGCAGTTAATACGCAGCTCAACGCTCTGACACAGTTAAACTTACCGCATTATTTGTCTCACTGGAACAGTATATGTCATCCCAACTTCAATGCTCAACCTCGACTTACTGGCGCATTACCACACACAGTTCTAACTCACCAAGATTCACACGGCTTCCAGTTTCGACTCACTAGTACTAACTTTCACTAGCCTGGCATGCAGCACAAGGTTTATGGACGACTGCAGGTCTTGCTTTAGACCTCCACTCTCCGGAGGGGAGTGATGTAGCAGCTTCTATGCTGCCACTACCAAAGACCTGACGTCACACAAATTCTACATTGCTGTATAAGAGTTCTCCACGCAATTTGAACATAATATACAACAGCCTCTGGTCGGAGGAATCTTCCTTTGTCAATGAAGAATGCGAGGCTTTCCACCGTGTCCCGCATACCTCGATAACTGCACCTAAGCAAGGACGAGCTTGAGTTCATGTTACTGTTCACTTTACAAAAAATTCGTTAATGTTCTAGTTTGCGTTACGTGGACGAAACAAAGATGCGTAGTCTGTTTAAATTATGACACTTATTAGACTTTAAACCACGTAGCGTAGGGCGAAACATAAAAGTCTTTAGTTATTTGCTTTACATATATCATATTTTCTTTTAAATTTCATCGACAGTAAAAAAGCTTGGAGTTTTTTGATGATTTTAACGCCCCAGGCGCTGGACTATAAAGGAAATTAATAAAACACTTCACGTTTCAAATGCCCCTAAAATTTAAATGTGTTTACAAAATTTGTCCCATTCAGAATCAGCCTACTGGGATAAATATTCATAAGATTGTCTGAACATAAAATCCTCATTGTACAGAATGAAAAGCCGACAACGGGATTTCCTTATTAATACACTTAATTCAAAAACAAATCACAATCTCGGAGGAGCTCCGACATTTTAACTGGAGGTCAGAGCCAAACCGGGGGGGGGGGGGGGAGGGGCAGTGAGCCATTGGGTGTGGCCATCGAGGCCAATTATGCAAATAAATTGTCAATTTATGACTTGCGGAGGGGGCCCTCCGCAAGTCAGACTTCTTAGAATTATTGCAGTCATTAAATTTTATTATCAAACTTTGTCAGTCTGCTGACTGGTCTAAGGAACAGTTTGACCGACCGTGGCGGAGAGCGAGCAGCACTTGTCAATATTTAAAAATTAACATAGGATGGATTTCATATACTATAACTTCTAGGTATCCAATAAGTCATTGTAGTGGGTCATAGCTCGCAGAAAAGATGATCGGTGGAGCTCTAGAGTGGCGATCGCGTACTTAAAGACGCAGCATTCGATGGTCTCCCTCAAGGTGGACCGATGACCTAGTGAGCATTGCGAGAAAGAAAGAAGGAAAACACGTTATTTGGCATATAAAGAACACGCAGTGAAATAAGACTAGAATCTAGAATATAAATAAAATTTTAATAGACTATGAATAACTATACTACTACTAAATCTATGACTGACTATGAATCTAAGACTCCGTTAGAAACGTGACGCACAGGAACAGTCGTCGTGACGACGCTTGGGGGAGGCCTATGTCTAGTGACATGACGTGATGATGACGAAATCAGAAGACTTGAGAACCTTCTCCTTTTTTGGAAGTAGGTTAAAAAAAAAAAATTATTATTTGTGCTTTTTCGTATTAAATATTTTTCTTTTATTTTTAACTTTATTTATTTATTTTTTTGGACGAGTTTGATAACAAATACTGTGACACGATTTTTTTTTTAATTAGATGAGGCTAGATGATAATAAATTAAATTATATAATTAATGTCAATTCTAATCTGTTAGACAAGAATTAAAAATATATATAAAAATTATAATTTAATCAAACACAAAGTAAGCCATAAAACTTAAAAATAAAGAATATTTTATGTTAGCTAAGGTGTGCAATAAAGTTATAAAAAATAATAATATATATGTAAAATATATTACTAAAAGAGTTTTGAGCATACAAGTAGATGCACGGAGAAGGAGAGAGGCCGAAGAAAAGATGGATGGATTGTGTAAAAAGTGATATGAAAGAAAAGGGAGGTAGTGATAGCTTGACGGGGGACAGGACAGAATGGAAGAAAAAAAACCGGCCAAGTGCGAGTCGGACTCGCCCATGAAGGGTTCCGTAGCAGCAAGTAACATAATATAAAAGTTCTTGTAATGTATTGTAACTTTGATCGATGTTTTAATAATAGTGTATTTTTTTCGGTTTATGACGCATTAAAAAAAAACTACTTACTGGATTTTGTTCAAACCAATTTTCGTTGGTAGTTTTTATAGTAATGTACATCATATATTTTTTTTAGTTTTATCATTCTCTTATCTTAGAAGTTAGAGGGGGGGGGACACACATTTTACCACTTTGGAAGTGTCTCTCGCGCAAACTATTCAGTTTAGAAAAAAATGAAATTAGAAACCTCAGTATCATTTTTAAAGACCTATCCATAGATACCCCACACGCATGGGTTTGATGAAAAAAAAATTTTTGAGTTTCAGTTCTATGTATGGGGACCCCCAAAATTTATTGTTTTTTTTCTATTTTTGTATAAAAATCTTAATGCGGTTCACAGAATACATCTACTTACAAAGTTTCAACAGTATAGCTCTTATAGTTTCGGAAAAAAGTGGCTGTGACATACGGACGGACAGACAGACAGACAGACAGACAGACATGACGAATCTATAAGGGTTCCGTTTTTTGCCATTTGGCTACGGAACCCTAAAAAGGGGTTGCGCTGACCCCAAGTAATATGAGATAAGGGCAGGAAGAAGAAGAAGATATGTGTTTTATAAATATTGTCAAATACATTATTTAAAAACAAATCACAATTAGAAAAAAACGAGCAAACGTGCACAACAATCTCGCTTTAAAGGTCTCAAAATTATGACATAACTTCACGTAAATTCTCATGCTTGATTTTTATATGTTCACCCGAAATAACAAAACTTTCAACAACTCTTTGAGGCGCGCGGGAACAGTGCGCGCAGTCGACGACTTGGGCTTGGTCCGGACATTTACCGGACGGACGGACAGCGAGCTACCCGTTGCTCACTGTCCGCAAGCCCGCGCCTACGGTGGTCGGAAATCGGGATCAGAATCGCGGCGGCGGCGGCGAGAACGCCGTTGCCTGATGCGGCCGGCCTCCTCCTTTGCGAGCATTACTGCTTCGCAGAAGTTGGCGACCGCCTGCCACTCCTCCTCGCTCCGGACCATGGCCTCAACCAAGACCCGGCGCGAGATGTCTCCGCCGCCGATCGCCCCCACGAGGGCTCGGCGATGCTCCGTCCAAGCAGGGCACATGTCGTCTATGTGCTCCACCGTGTCCTCCGGGCGTTCCGCACAGTGGCGACACCTGGGCGTCTCTTCCGCTCAAATCCGGAACAGGTACCTCCCGAACGTGCCATGTCCAGTGAGGACCTGCGTCATGCGGAAGGCAAGGACGCCCTGAGGTCTTTCCAGCCACGTCTCAAAGAGGGGACTTACCGCCATAATTGTGGCGTGCCCAGCACTGGGTTGCGATAGTCGCTGACGCCATTTCACCATGAGATCCCGCCGGAGCTCTGTCCGCCATGCCGTGACCTGTCGCGGCAGCGGACTTTCACCCCGGCGTTGCATCTCCACGCGCATATTGTGCATTTGTGCAAGGACTGTTGCCTCCAGATCCCACGATGGTAGAAGGCTCGCCGCTTCGCGGGAAATCGTGCGGTATCCCCGCACCATCCGTATTGCCATGACACTCTGGCAGGCGTTTAGCATGGTCGCCGGTCGCTTTTGCAGCGACGGCGCCCATACCGGCACCCCGTAGAGGGTCATAGACCGAACGATCCCCGTGTAGAGCCTTCGGCAGGAGGCATCTGGACCCCAATGATTGGGCAGGAGCCTCTTGAGCGCAGCCCCACTCCGGAATTTGGAAGCCAGACGTCGGAATGCTCCCCAAAATTTCACCGTCTATTGAGGACGAGTCCCAGGTACTTCATCGTCGACCCGACACCGATGTGAACTCCTCCTACCGTTAGTTGGGAACCCGATGGCGGCGCGTTCCGAGGGCCGTGAAAGCACATAGCCTCGGATTTGTGCAGCGCCACCTCGAGTCCCAAGCCCTGGATCCTACCAAAGATTATCGCAACCCCACGTGTCGCTAGAGCGACCGCTGCAAGGTACGATTTTCCGTGCGCTAGAACCAGCGTGTCGTCTGCGTAGCAAACCACGCTGACCCCGTTAGGGAAGTCACCGCGTAGCACGTAGTCGTACCCGATATTCCACAAGGGTGGCTCTAGTACCGACCCCTGCGGAACACCGCACGACATCTCTCGACGTTTCCAGTCTCCCTGGTGACCAGGGTACACTATAAATCTCTCCGACAGATAGGCCTCGACTACTCGACAGAGGTACCTTGATTACCTGATACCTGATAATTGGCCGTCTAAGCAAGCTAGCAGGTAGGCGTGCGTTCTTAGTACATACTATCAGTACTCAATCGTCCACATTTCAGATCTTACTCTATTACTATTTTTCTTTAATATAGAAAAAACTTACGTCGATCGGAATTCATATCAGTATTTATTTCATTCATTTATCGTGTCCCATTTCCACGCCCTGTAAAGAGATACTCATGGAAGAGAATGCAATACTATTCATATAATATCAATTTGTAACCAAATCTCATTGCTTGAGCACAACCACGTCGTATTCACCGCTAATCCTATTAGGATTTCCAATTAGACGCAATTTCCTGTTACAAATTTTACCTCTACTGTGCACAAAATAAAGTTCAAAATATCTAAACTACAAACGAAATTTGATTGGATTGAACGGAAGCATAGCCCTGCTTCGTTACGTTACGTTTATCTTACGTGTCTACGTTGTAACTTGTAGAACGAAATTCAATAAGTAATTCCTAACTAGCCTTAGATATCTCTCCTTATTATACATCATAAGAAATTACAATAAGAGCTTTAAATTTAAATGGTGTAACGTCTTCGGCTTATCAAGTTTGATGACGCTGGCGCTGCAACAAACGTTGATCTATAATCTTTTGACGCTCATCTCTGAACACAGCGTGAGCACACCTGAGCTGTCCACCTTTGTCAAACCCATTTCCGTGCGAGTGTTCGTGAAGCGTCCGTGTGACAGTGCCCTTATATCCGCATTATGAAATATTACGAAAATATTGTTATTAAGAAAATGGAACCTTCACGCTAGCTCCATTAGAGCGACACGTACCTCCACCCGGACTGACGCCCGCTGCGCGCCACCCGGACGGCTGAATTTTAGAAAACGCAATCGCTGTTGTCAAATTAATGGGGAGAAGATCGTCAATCTTTTGTTATTATTGTTAGGTGTTTGGCAAACTCTCTTTACCCGTCAACTCCACAAGTTATGTTTATTGTCGACATCTTCATTGTCCAAAACGGGCATGCCACTGTCGGTAAAACCCCTTTTTTAAGAGCGACTGAGGCAGGTTGAGGACCTGCGTCCAGACATAACCAGTTCGGGAGGTTTCTGTTGTTGCGAGAGGCAAAACAAAAAGCGGCCGCTTTCTTCTATGAAGCAGTAATATAAGATACACCGGCTATTAAAATGAAAGAATTAATTTGGTGATTTTGCACTTCTAAAACGAAGCTGTCGTGTACTCGGAAGTCGATCGATTTTTAAGCTGGTAATATATTGCGATCTACGAACAGCCTAAATGCAAAGAATACTGTTCTATTCATTATTTATAGTGCAATGTGAGAAGGAAGCAATACTCTTTACTTTACTATATTGTTCACTCAGAACTTCCTCACTATTTATGTTTAGCTAAGCGGTACCAAAATTAAAAGGTTTTTCTATTCTTTCTATTATTAGTAGGCTCGCATTTGACCACCGTCTCGCCTGATGGTAAGCGATGATGTAGTCGACGATGGCGCTTGGATTGGACTTGGCGGAATTAGATTATGCATGCAATTCCAGTGCAAATGTAAACGATAGAAAACCGACAGGCTAGCAACTCGGTGGTGATGCCCAAGGATTTGGAGCTTCGATCCAACAAGTGCATAATTTCCGATAATTCTCTTGACTCACCTCTCAATTAAGTCCAGCACATCAACCTGGTATCTGGCTAACCCATATCAGAGATGTCAACAGTACTCCATACACGGTCGAACTTGCGTTTTATTTAGGTTGAGAAGCTCTTTCTGCGTGAAGTACCGTCTCACCCTTACTTAAGATCCCCAATTTTTTGACAGCCAATTGAACCTTTGCCTCGATGTACGAAATTGAGAGTAGACGACAAGGTAACCCTAAGAAACTCAAGGTGGTCGGTTATCGGCACGGTCACACCTCGGAAAAATGGAGCCGGGTGGAATTAACATTAACCGGTTCTAAGTAGGTCATTTATGTGCAGCAAAAACAATATTGCTAACAGTACTGACCCCTGAGGGACCCCGGCATTAATATTCTTATGACCGGATGAGCATCAATAAGCTCGGATGAATCAAGTCTGCGATCCAATCACACAAATCAGTGGGCAGACCGAAGGAAGGACGCTTAGCAATAAGGTTTTTATACCAGACCTTATCGAAAGCCTTCGAGATATCAAGGGAGACGGCAAGCGAATGGCATTCGCTAGAAGGTCCCCAGAGACAGATTTTCACTGAAGATGTCGTTAGTTTCTAAGTATGCCAGAAGCTTCCTGTTAAGCACCCAGTTCCATACTCTTACAGAGATCGGACGTAACAGAGATGGATCGACAGTTTACTGGGTCAACTCGACTGCGCTTCTAGGGCGGGACAAGCAAGAATATTAGAAATATCGAAAATTTGCAAGTTTAGTCTGTATTTTTTCGTTATTTAAGCTAGTACATATTAAATTGTATTTAAAATCAAGTGGACAGACGGTTAATAGGATAGAGTTTGAGTAGAATCGGTGAGTAGTTGACTCACATAAAAAACAATTACTCGGAGAACACGGCGCAGCATACGCGAGCCAAGTGTGTTTAATAATAATGTTTCTTGTTCCAAAACAATGTCGTAAATTGATAGCACTTCCGTGACACATGACCCCCGCGGGACGTCACGGGCTGTTTAACAAAATTGAACGCTTCATAGCTAAACTACACGAAGTTAACTGCTAAATTCATCATGATTAACACCCTCTCGTTAATAACCAGTGTTGTTTTACCAGATACTAGTCTGCCGTTAATTTGTCGCATATGTCTTAATTAGCGCGTGATGGTGTTGATCGCGTTACTTCCCACCGGCATCGATACACGCATACACAACACACATAAAAGCACTTGGGACACGTAAATACTCACTCACTGATATTGTTCAGATTACACGGTTCTAAGTGGAAAAGTAACGGGATGAATAAATATGAGTACACAATAACATTCACAAGACAAATTAAATCCTGCAAAAAGTACGGGTTGCAATGGTATTTGAACTTATACTATATTATGACCAAAAGTTTTGGCGTACTAGAGTCACGATTACTCGTTGATCCCCATTGTTCGTGCAGAAGCCGTCATTTTCTTCGCTCGTCTTACTGCTTCGTAGAAGTAGGTGACCGCTTCTCATTTCTTCTAGCTCTGGACCATGGTTTGAATCAGAGCAGATTGCGAGAGGTCGCCAGCACCGATCGTTTTCATGAAGACACGGCGTTGTACCACCCAAGTGGACTTTCACCGTGTCCTCCGGCTAATCTACGGAATGGTGATAGCCATGCGTTTCTTCCACCTAAATTTTAAACTAAAAGCTCAAAAACTGGCCATGCCCAATAAGGACTTACATCAGGTGACAAGTGAAGACATCAAGGTGCTTTTCTGGCCACTTCTCAAAGAGTGGATTTACCGTTACAATTGTGCCCATTTGTCGTATAATATATAGCTCGAAAAATTTTATTATTATTTCGAATTCATCACTATTTAAGTAATTATTTCGGGATAGTTATTAAATTACGGCCAAAGAATTGGGGATCTTGACAAAAATAAGACGGTACTTCTCGCTGAAACAATTACACAACCTTTATCAAGCGCAAGTTCGGTCGTATATTTAGTACTGCTCTTAACTAAATTAGACCCATCCCAATGGTCTGCCAAATATCAGCCGTGGAGTCAATTGAAAAGCAAGCTAAAAGAGTCGTTTGCATTGTCGGATCCAAGAGAATCACTAGCACTGTCAGATCAAAACTTCAAAGTCTTGAGCATCGACGCCGGGTCACTAGCCTGTCGGTTTTCTATCGTTTGCATTTCGGGGAGTGTGCATTGGAATTGCACAATTTAGTCCATTCCATCATCAGACCACTAGACGTACGGCTCGTTACGCTATCGGAACAGTTGATATTCCACAAATGTTTCCAAGACGCTTCGTACCGTCTTGGAAACACATTCATTATGCGTACAGTTAAAGATTGGAATTCTCTGCCGGAGTCTGTGTTTACAGATAGTTATAACATATGGGTCTTTAATTTAAGAGTTAATTACTTCTAGGCATGCGTGATTCATCATCGGCCACATCATCACTCTGTATCAGGTGAGATAGTGGTCAAACGGTTCGTGTTTATACATAATAAAAACAATATATTATATTTAGGTATGTACTTAGGTAGGTAAAGAAGTAGTAAAAAAGTCAGCGGGAAAATTAACATGTTAACTAGTACTTGACGAGTAATGTCGTAAATTCAGTTCGCTTATCAAATTATGGAAAATATTGAATGTATTAAATGTGTACAGATGGTGTCACCCAGTGGCTCTTGGCTAGCTGTGCGGGTATGGAGTGTGGACGCTACAGTCACCACATGGAGAACTGTGTAGACTAGACCTTATTTACTAGGGCGGGTGAATCAACAGTCGACTCGGAGCCTTTCCCCGTTGCCGCGTCGTGCAGATGAATGGTGCTGAGCTGGCGGTACGGTACCGTTGTACCTAGGGCTTTCAATACCGGTATTACGGGATCCCGTAATACCGTGATCACGGATATATTTTGGTATTTTTTCAATCACGGTATTGACTCGTCAATACCGTGATTACGGTATTACAATCCTTAATGTAGATTATTGCGTTTTGTTGTAATAAATAGCAAGAAATTGTATTATTAATATAAATTACGATGTAATATTATTCTGACACTTGTATTAAGTCTTATCTCCAGCTCTCCCGCCTGCACCTCGCCTAGACCTGTATCTGAGTCGAGCGAGCCTAAAGGGCCTATTACACTGCGCGTTATTCAGCACAAGACAGTCTGACCCCTGTTACGCTAAACGATACTTTTTTCTTAAAATTTGCAGTATTTACACTTTTGTAAATTGTAAATATTATTGTGAATGTAAGAACTATGTGGATTATTCTTTTCTTTTTTATTTTCACATGATGTCTGGCAGTTTTGAGTATTTGATGCAGTCTACCCAAATGTTTTCACTTTCTTTGGCATTGTTCGTCAAGTCGTTGAGCTCCTTAGTGGTCCTGAGTTGAGCTACACGCATACTGACAAATGCTTGCACTGACTGGACAGGTCCACTTAGAACTGTGTGGTTCTTTCTACAAAAGACCATCTCAGGCTCAATCTACATGGTTCTCATAATAATATGATTTGACCACTACATGTTTTGCTGTATGGACTTTAAAAGAGACTTTGACTCCTGAGTTTGTTTCGGTGTTTCTTCTCAGGGTAGTCAGCTAGGAAACACCGGCCTCATCAAGTTTTAATTAACGAGAAAACGACGTGTAAAAGTGTTTTTATAAAACCTACTTGCAAAATAAAGATCATTTACCAGAACCATACACTAAAACGGTCTGAATAACGCGTAGTGTAATAGGCTCTTTACGACGTTATTGTTTTGTTAGTCAGTATTTCAAAAGCGCCCGAGTAACATGTGCATGTGAACTTGGCCATTGTGTAGTTTTGATAACTTTGTGATCTTGACGAGCAACATGGTACACCTATAGTTTGTCTCAATTCTCAACGGATCACAACAGATAGAAGCATCTAAACTTGTGACATTTTCCACTTTGATTAATGTCTTTTTTACTTTAACGAATCACGTTAGCCGTTAGATCTACAATTAAATAGTAAAAATTAAATATTTCAGCGGTTTGAATGTGGCTTTGTTTTCTAACTTTAATTATTATTAATTTTGCTTAATTAGTACTTATTAACTACCACGTGTACAAAGTAACAATTCAAAATTATACATTTAATTGGTAGTTTGGTACGATAAATACATAGGAAATATTCTTATATTAATAAGAAAGACACGAGTCTTGATGCTTGCTGACTTTTAAGGGCAGTATAGGTACGTATCGAATGTTTCAGCCAGTAAACGATAGGTACGGCAGCGCTATGCTTACTTGAACCTTATTAAAACTGCGTTTTAACCTTATTAGAATTGTCGTAAACAAGTTACAGCGTCAAATAAGCCTAAACCTTACGCAGCTTGATGGTTTTAAGCTGCCATATTTTCTAATCGCTAGCTTCCGATGGCAGTGCATACGTTCGATACATATCGAACGTATGCACTCAAGCGTCAAGTAAGCCTAAACCTTAGGCAGATCTATGTTTTTAACCTACCTTATTTGCTAATTGCCGGTAAACAATAGGTACGGCAGCGCCATGCTTACTAGAACCTTATTAGAACGGTTAAGAGAGAATAAAGACTGATTCGAAAACAAAAATACGTATTTACATGGCTTTATTAATGTCCTAATTAAAGTTCTTATGAGAAGGTATTACAGTCAAGCACTAATGTAAAAAATAAAAAAATAAATAAAAAAAACTTGAGTTCAATACCGTGATCACGTGATCACGGTATTGAATATTCTAATACCGGTATTGATACCGGTATTGAAAAAATCCGGTATTTGAAAGCCCTAGTTGTACCACGACACCGTGTTGTTCAGGAACTGTGTTGTCCAAATGTTCGTGATCAATTTCCAACCGAAGAATTTCTCGTCACGACGCTTCATCGTGTAACTGCACGACTGAATCCCGCGTCTTTTCCATCATCCGTTTATGTTATTTGCGATTGCATGTACAAAATAGGTTTCAACTAATACTCTTTTGGAATTAAAATATTGGATTTCAGAATTTATCTACAAAATGTAGTGACGTAAATTTTGACCTCCAAAAATATAAACAATCGTTATGAATACAAAGCACCGCCGAGACCTTTTCATTAAAAGTAGGCTCTAAATTAATTTATTCCAATTCCCGGTAAATATACATTTTCGCAGAGGCGGTCCCAGGCCGCGGATAATAAAATTTATTGAAACTAGATTTTAATTACGTTGTATGTCATGTCATTATTTTTAATTATTGCGTTTTGCTTAAAATATGTAGATTAAAAGATAATTTGAAAAACCGGCCAGATGCGAACCGAAAATATTTAAAAAACAGCTAGCCAGCCAGCATACAGCCTGGTGAGAGACAGATGGATAGCGGAGTGATAGTAATAGGGTACCGTTTTACCGTTTGGGTACGGAACCCTAAAAATGAACAGTGATGGTCCATAGTAATACAGCATTTTTTTAAACCACTTTACTTTTTGAATGCATTCATGAGGTACTTTGCACGTAGACACCGCGCAAGATAAGTTGGCACGTCGCCGAAATTGGAAACTAATCGTTCGCCGTCATCTTGACGTTTATGTCATGTGTCAGGAGAATGTGTTGTGTTCTGTGTTTTTTATCGTTTCCAAAGTAAATAGTCGTCATCATTATACCAAAAGTGATTAAAAGTGCTGGCAAGGATATTATCTTGAAAGTCGGCGTTTGACTTTCCAGATAATATTATCTCTGCCAGCAGTTTGTGTAGAGGAATGAGAAAATATCAGGCCTACGGAACCATTATCCAAAATCAATTTTATCGTCATGGTCATCCGAAAAATTAAAATTATTTTACAAAATTTTTCGGATGACCATAACAATAAAATTCCCCTACATATGCGTAGCCGAGTGGTACCGAGCAAGTCAATAAAGTTTGTTGAAAATGGACTGCTACTATGTGCTTAAATCTTAATGAAGTGATTACCGTGACAATATTAATTCTACAAACTTCATCCATGAAAGAATAAATAGTGCCAAATCTACAAACAAAATAATATTTTGTTATATTGTAGTAGTATTTGGATAATGCATCATGCCACTGCACACAAATAAACAAAGCCCCTACAATAGACAATATAAAATCGCAATTGCTTTGTTATGAACCTAAATCACACAAAACACAATCATTTTAGGAATAAAAGGTACTTAAAATCTGATTCCTACAAAAAACCGGCCAAGTGCGAGTTGGAGTCGCCCATGAAAGGTTCCGTAGCAGTAAGTAACATAATATAGAAGTTCTTGAAGTACGTTGTAACTTTGATCGATGTTTTAATAATAGTGTACTTTTTTAGATTAACTCTTTGGATGTCGTAATTAGAAACACAATAGAAAGACAATTACCTTATGTCGGACAGTGTAACTTAAGACATTCGAAAGGTTAATGACGTATTAAAAAAGAAAACTACTTACTAGATCTAGTTCAAACTAATTTTCGTTGACGGTTTACATGGTAATGTACATCATAATTTTTTTTTAGTTTTATCATTCTCTTATTTTAGAAGTTACAGGGGGGGGCACATTTTACCACTTTGGAAGTGTCTCTTGCGCAAACTGTTTAGTTTATAAAAAAAATGATATTAAAAACCTCAATATCATTTTTAGGTTTGATGAAATAAAAATTTTTGAGTTTCATTTCTAAGGATGGGGACCCCCAAAATTTAGTGTATTTTTTTCTATTTTTGTGTAATGCGGTTCACAGAATACATCTACTTACTAAGTTTCAACAGTATAGCTCTTATAGTTTCGAAAAAAAGTCAGACATGACGAATCCATAAGGGTTCCGTTTTTTGCCATTTGGCTACGGAACCCTAAAAATTGGTTAAACTTTGGATCTTGTGTTTCTAATCCTCATCTTAACTACTCGCTCATGTTTTCTACCTCTGTATCTTCATTTTTATTGCATTCTGGATATAGAAGAAACTGATGGTCCGGACAAATCCACTTTAACAGGTGCCCAACCGAGAGGAACATCATCTTCAGGCTCAGGTCCGTGTCTGATTGTCCGAGTCCGGCCCTATGCTACTTCCTTCTGGCTCTGTATCCGTAATATGTGAGGATTCCTGCAAGCAGGCTTTTTCTTCTGATCGCGCATCATCAGTGTCACTTTCAATAAAATGGATTTATTTGTATTAATAAAAAATAAAAAAATTATGCTCAGATTTAAAAAAGTGTATGTGTGTTCTACAACTGTAGATCGCGCGACTACAGGAGTGTTAAATTAACAAAATAGATTTGTTAGGCTGGCAACATTAAGCACGCCCCAGCTACGCGCCAAGTGAACGTGCTCGCGCTCTACAGCACAAAATGATGTGCGTGGCGACGTGCTCGGGTGTGTTCGGGTGTCAGCCGTCGCGACACCTGCCATCTAACACCTGCCGCGTGCTTCGAACTTTGCCCAATCTCATAAAATTACAATGAAATCCACATCTTCCGCAAGTTTGTCTTAATACCTTAACTTCACCCAACTGACGCGTGCTGCGACTCGAGTCCTTGTGATCATAACTAAACGACCAACTGTCTCACTCACGCAACTTTCAAGTGGTGAAACTTTTCACGAGGTACTGCAGACCTTTTAAACGACCTATGACGACCTACGACTACGTCGACCTACGACGATTAAATAGGTACCTACTAATTAATTATGATAACTAATAAAGTCAGTTTTAAATTACTATTTTAACTTTCATTAAAACTAATTGCACAGCTTTTAAGTTCATCTGTTCCTTGTCTTTGTGACACTGGACTCATGACTGCACAGAATTTCATTAAAAATGTGACGAAGCCGTGGTTGGTACTCAAGTGATTCTACTTACTTTCAGCACGGATATTGCGTCTTTTCCCTTCAAACTAAGTAGAGTTGAGTACCTTGAGTCCATATCGTGTCTGCGTTCTAACTTTGTAAGTAATGTTATAGAATCAATTTAGCTGTCCGGGATCATTTATAATAAACTTCGACTCGGGGCTCGGACGCAGCCACTACCTAGTTTTAGCGACTTCCTTACTTGTTTTCGGGGACCAAAATAATCTTACCATTTCCTTTTCGGAAAAACGACAACCAGTGATATAACTAGGTAAGTAATTATTCTAGTCATGTCATATTGTGTGACAGTTGCTAGTTCTTAATATTTTGCCGTTTTCCATCGATGACTACTTATAGCAGGCAGAAATACGATAAATGCCAGGATTTGCCAGTGAATGCTAAAATTGACCAAGTTTTATTGCTGACAGTCCGGATACTGTTCTAATAAAATAGCTAATATCGAAGACTCGAAGTTTTACTATCCACACTCACATGTGCCATCATGTATATGTTGAAAATAGTCATAATTTTTATTTATGGCACCTTCAAAGTTCGGAAAGAGAGATCCAGCAAAATGTTGGATTTTTCAGGGCGCACAAGTAAAGAAAGTGACCCCTTGTTTATAATTGTCACTTGAATTTTTTTTTTTTATCAAAGACAGTGCGGGACAGAATAGTGTTGTTCCATTTATTTTATTCATTTATTTTTATTGCTAAGAATATCCTTACAGACTAGTCCAAATCGATATTGAGGTTTCTTATTGCTATACTTACTTCTTATTACTAAAATTATAAAACTTAGTTAGGTTCCATAACAAAATTTAAGAATTCCTATCTTAGTCAATTCACTCAAAGTACAATAAAATATATCCACGTCGTCCGCTATGAGGTTGAGCGTGCGCAGCGCACGCGTCAGAGACGCCTCGCTCAGAGGCACCTCGCTCAGAGGCACCTCGCTCAGAGGCGCCTCGCTCAGTAACTTAGTGCACGCGCGTGGCTCTGCGTTAATTAATGATTTACTTCTTCAATAGCAAAAATTTTATTTTTTTCATAGACTATGGATATCGTTCATGCGTGTAAAATTATAGATTGTTTGATCTCGACTGTACCTTTTTATATTAATTATTTAACGTAATTACCTAATAAACTACTCAGCAATTTATTAATATTAACATCATAATCAAAACAAATTTTAATTAAAACAGTTATCATCAACATTTCAGCCGAAAGACGTGGCCCTCAAGTGTCGCCATAACAACGGTCCTGACGAAACAGTAAACGACATAATTATCATACTATACATACGTACTTTGGTGATGATTTTTTTCAAACCTCTATCTCTCTGAGGCACAACTTAACATTATTCAAGTGCGTACTAGTATTGGTCGAGGCCATGGTCCGGAGAGAGAAGGAGTGGCAGGCGGTCGCCGACTTCTGCGAAGCAGTAATGCTCGCTAAGGAGGAAGCCGACTGCATCAGGCAACGGCGCTCTCGCCGCCGCCGCCGGGATTCCGATCCCGATTTCCAGCCACCGTAGGCGCGGGCTTGCGGACAGTGAGCAATGGGTAGCTCGCTGTCCGGCCGTCCGGTAACCGTCCGGACCAAGCCCAAGTCGTCGACGGCGCGCGCTGTTCCCGCGCGCCTCAAGGAGTTGTCAGCAACAGCAGGGGCCCAGCCGGGTCGAAGCCTACTGGGGCCAGGGTTATCCGAAAGGGCGCTCGAGCCCCGGTATGAAGGCTTGAAGGAACGGGATGGGTTTTTTAGTCAGTAAGAGTCTGACACTATCTCCCGCTCCGCCCAAGAGCGGGGGTTGTCATAAGATGATTTTTCCCATCGAAAAAAAAAAAAAAAAAAAGTGCGTACTAGTAAAAGTCCGAAATAAGCCATTGTAAATGCACAGCACGAACTTTTACTAGTAACACTTAGAAAATCTAGCTTTTACCGACCACATATCGACTATTTATTCGTGCTTTCAGAGGCGCCGACCATGTAGTCGCCAAAGTACTTCATATCCTGCACTTTTCACGCAAGCCACTCATTTGTTAAAACTCTTTTATGGAACGGAGCCTGTCGACCCGACCGGCGCGGTGGCGCCTGCGAGCGATATCGAAGCAATTCATTAAACATTTCACTACACATTGCGGTCGCGTGCTCATGTGGCCGGAGTTCCGTCAGCAGTTTAACTAGCTGTCATGATCGCTTGTTTATGAACAACTTCGACAGCACAGCTCTGACATTTTATGTGAGTGAAATTATAGCAATTGAGTAAATTATATTTGAAATTCATACAATTTATTGGTATTTTGGTGACTGAAAAATCGCTTCATACGGAAATAACTTTTCACCTTCGCTTCGAGAGATGAGCTGGATATCAATGGATATCAATGCAATGGCCGAGGACAGACGTGTGTGGAAAAGGTAGAGGGAAGCCTTCGCTCAACAGCGGGACATAAATAGGCTAACTAATAATATAAACTAGCACTTGACTGCGATTCCACTTGATGGTAAACAGCGACGAAATCGTTGAAATATAACGTTAGATATTAAATTTTTAATTTGTGTTTGTTTAGAACAATTTTTGTCTTTGTAAAAATTGTGAACTTTACATAGTCATAAATATAGGCACACACCACGGCAATATCAAGATCGCCTGCTTTTCAGCATTAAACTCATACAGGTTGCTGCCCGACTTACTTAACACTAACTGAGTCAGCGCTCTAGAATAACAATTTATGTGTTATTTTTATACATTTAACTTTGAGTTTACAAAATTTACTCACGAGCAGACCCTCGTGACCATACTCACTTGTAGCAGTACGCTACTGCTGAGGAGGTAGGGAACCGAAATAAGCATTACATGCGATACCTGCCTTGCGGACTCCTACTGCAGAGCTACTGGACAATCTATTACATTAGCGTCATTCTATAATTTAAGTTGTATAGTAATGGACTTTGTTTGCGATTATGCGAGAAATACAGAGGTGCGCATAAAAACTTGCACATGGTATTCGTTGACCTCGAAAAGGCATACGACCGAGTACCTCGAGAGGTTCTGTGGTGGGCCCTTAAGAAAAAAAGGTGTGCCTGGGAAGTATGTGCAGTTGATCCGAGCGATGTACAGTCCGGTCCACAGTGGGCACCACTGGAAATTTCAACGTGGCTGTCGGCTTACATCAGGGATCGGCTCTCAGCCCTTACCTCTTCCTGATGATAATGGACGCTCTGACGTCGGACATTCAGGAAGAGGCTCCCTGGTGTATGCTGTTTGCCGACGACATTGTGTTGGTTGCCGAGAGTGGCCTAGAGGTTCAAAACCGATTAGAGGTGTGGTGGCACAGACTGAAAAGTGTTGGCCTGAAAGTAAATAGAACCAAAACGGAGTACTTGTTTTGCGATTTCGGCGGTCTCTCCAACCCTGTGCCTTTAGCTCTCGCCGGAACGCCCATACCAATCTGTTCCGACTTTCGGTACCTCGGGTCACTCGTCCAAGGGGATGGTGAGGTAAACCGAGACGTAACACGTCGGATCAACGCAGGATGGATGAAATGGCGACAGGTCACGGGAACAACTTGTGACCCACGCATGCTTCTCAAGTTGAAGGGTAAAATTTACAAGTCCGTCATAAGACCTGTTATACTGTATGGATCAGAATGTTGGGCTGTGAAAAAGAAGGATGAAAAAAGATTGCATGTAGCGGAGATGAGAATGTTGAGATGGATGTGTGGTGTGACGAGAATGGATAAAGTGAGAAATGAGTATAATAGAGGAAGTTTGAAAGTGGCGCCAGTGACTGAAAAGTTAAAAGGTAATCAGTTGTCTTGGTATGGTCATGTGAAGAGGAGGGATGAAGCGCATATTACTAAGAGAGTTCTGAGTATACATGTAGATGGATGGAGAGGGAGAGGAAGGCCGAAAAAAAGATGGATGGATTGTGAGAAAAGTGAAATGAAAGAAAAGGGAATTAGTGATAGTTTGACGGGTGACAGGACAGAATAGAAGAAGAAAACGTGTTGCGCCGACCCCAAGTAATATGGGATAAGGGCAGAAGAAGAAGTAATGGACTTTGTTTGAACAAAAAGAAGAAAACAACTGAAAACGAGCTTAATGTAATATATACAAAATATAATAAATATTTAGAAAAGCCATGTTTATACATCAAAAGTGTTGCAAAAATAAAATAAATCAAAAGATAACCAATAAAACTCATTTTCAACATTTTTGGAATTTTGTCCTTTCACTTTGAAGCCGAAATGCGAAATGGATAAGACTAAGATGGTCTTAAGAATCAAAAGACCATGAAGTGAGGCTAACAGAAATCTGAGCGAGATAAGTCAGAACTCTTACATCAGAAATACCTACCCGGTGGGAGTCGCGACTTAGTGGTAGTCATAAGTATCTGGTAGTAGTTTTAATAAATATCCGGTGGAAGTAGTTTTCTTTTCTTTTAAAGGAGTTAAGTTACGCATAAATTCTCAAAGGGTTCTGATAACATCTTCCCGTTCCCGATACGATCCTCTCAAGATAGTATCGTATCGAGAACGCGAAGCATGGTTATTGGCTGATAGGGAGCGTCACTACCTCTCACATGAGTTTAAGACTTTTACTACAAAGATCACGCCTAGGTTTGCAATGGATTCTGACCGCGATTTTTCGCTCTCAAGAAAGCAGCGAGGAATGTGAAGTGCGTTTGTCCGCTAATTGAGAGTGGAGAAGCCCGCGGAACGGAGCAAGGAATAGTTAAGTTTTTCATTGGAAAGCAACTGGACTTTGATCATAAATACCTTAACTAGAAGCGATGTAAATTACTTTCTATAGCGGTCTTGAAACCCAGGTAACATAAGGTATTGACTGTACGCCAAGCAACACAATTTAGTTTTCAACAATCACGCCACGTCAACAAATCGCGGCCACTGTTAATAAAAATAACAAATGTCAAATGTGATGTATGGTCACAAGTATGAGTGCACCGCGGCAATATCAAGGCCACCACCCTTCGAGCACTGTATGAGTTAGAAAAAAAATGTTTATTTTATATAATATAACAATCCTTTTTTGGGGCAGTCATGTAAAAACAAAAATGGAGCAGTTAATACACATATATACACAATATTGATGAGTTACCAGGAGGCCACAGGGTCAGGCCAGCCGGGTCGAAACTGACTGGAGCCACGGGTTCTCTTCTGACCCGAAACTCAAGTGTCCTGGAACGCAAGGATAAAAAGGAATATAGGAGTGGTTAAGTTTTAGTCAGTTAAAGTCTGACACGACCTCCTGCTCTGGCTTATAGCGTGAGAAGTAATTGGATGATTTTCCACTTAAAAAAAAACAATAAAAACCCTTGAGTACTGTGCGTTTGTGGTACAGTCAAACAACACAATAACTCATAGCAGTGAAGTAATGTATGAAGCTGTCAAATGTTTACCCATATTTTTGTTATGTGGCGTTTTAGATACAATACGTAATATTGCCGAGCGAGCACTATCGTAGAGACCGCTCAACCCCGGCGTGAATATGTTATTGAATGGCCAACTCGTCGTGCCAAAAGTCTTACTACGATCGCTCCGCTTCTGAATGTGCCATTTTAGCGAGTTCCAAGTGGCAGCGAGTGGCGACGAGTACTGCTCCTTCCTGGCGACACAACGAGCGCGGTCACTACATCGAGTGAGAGACGAGAGAGGCGCCCGCCGCTGCCGCCGACGCGCCGCGTGGACTGCACGCAAATTGATGTACTTAGATCGACCGCTTTACTTTATATTCCTGTAATGTCCGCATATTCAGACGTCAATGTAATCTGAATACTAACGTCCACTGAATAAAACGTGCTAAGCGAGCCTCGTTAGTCGGTAAGGCTGTAGTTACAAGCATCAAAAGCTATCAAATAATCGCACAGTGAAAGTTGGGCACGAGCGCAGTGACTCCCGAACCATTCCGTTCGCTGTTTACACTGACAATGAGACGATATTCGTAATTGTTTCATGCAGTTATTTGCATATCGGCTTTTGATGAGCTGTGAATGGCGTTATTATTGTAAACTATTTTCATAATTATCCTAAGGAATACGAGCGATGTAATTGCAAATGTTTAGTTAATATATACATCACACTTGTGTGCCGCGAGTGCTCGGTGCGCGTCGAACCGAACGTATCGCGTCAGGACAGACAGAGTTTCATATGTGGGTTAATAGCATGCAATTTGATGTATTTGCTACGAAAATCGGTTTACTCATTGTGGCATTATGTGCGTTGAATATTTTCTTATTTATTGTCGGTACAATGCATAAAGCATATTGTTATACGTAAACTAGATATATCAGCTGCTAGTTAACTTGGGGTGGTGTAGGGTTTTTTTTTTCGGTGGGAAAAATCATCTTATGACAACCCCCGCTCTTGGGCGGAGCGGGAGATAGTGTCAGACTCTGACTGACTAAAAAACCCATCCCGTTCCTTCAAGCCTTCATACCGGGGCTTGAGCGCCTTTCGGATAACCCTGGCCCCAGTAGGCTTCGACCCGGCTGGGCCCCTGCTGTTGCTGACAACTCCTCGAGGCGCGCGGGAACAGCACGCGCCGTCGACGACTTGGGCTTGGTCCGGACTGTTACCGGACGGCCGGACAGCGAGCTATCCATTGCTCACTGTCCGCAAGCCCGCGCCTACGGTGGTGGTGGTGGAGGGTAGATAAGCTCTAATAAAGTTATTCAGATCAACACCAATCAAACTGTTTAAACTTTAGCGTAAAGACAGAACTAAAGCTTGAGACGTTCCGAGCTAAACAGGTTTCCATACATTAGAATGTTAACAACGACAAGCTCCAGCCGCGGTCCATCTGTATGAATATGTGCATATGAAGCCGTCCCTGCGGGTTTAGCGCGCCCGTGACTGTGTGTGTGTGGGGGAGGGGGGAGGGGTAGTGGCAGAGTGCACCGCGCTCTGAACTAAGTTTAATCTCGGCTCGAGTGGAACCTCGTTAGCGTGTGCAATCGTACCACTTTATGATTCTCTAACTCTATTTGCTTTGCTTTAGTTTCTATTTCATGAAGTTAAGTAGGTAGTTCAGCGCAGCGCAGAATAGTTCCACTTTAGCGCAATAATAGTATTCCAGTAAAATAAATTGCACACACAGTTGTTGAAATATCGGAGCACAACAAATACTTATATTAAGTTTGTTGGTGTCTGTGATGTCTACTTTTGATTACTAGGTAGCATATCTAATGGCTGTGGGATTGTTCGAAAGAATAACCTTGGTCCTGTGACACAAAAGTCAACTGAAGGATATGGCTCAGTTTTATTCAGGACAAGTTTGACACTCCCTCTCGCTCCACCTGCAGCGGCTGAAGATATTTGATGATTTTCTGACCTCAAAAAAAAGCGTCTCTAATCCTTAAGGCGTATAGTCCCTTGAACTATCTGGCCGAAATTATGTAAACGCAACTCTCGCACTCGCCTAGGCGGCAGTACGCAAATCTGTGCATTTGTTTGCGGCCAGCAGCGCCCGGAAAGCGCTTTAAATTTATTTATTTATTTATTTATTTAGTACATGGAAGACTTACAGCTAATAAAACCAGACAAAAAAAAAGGAATCCATAATCACTAGAAAGCCAATTACAAGTCCTCACGTGTAGACATTATAATATAAATTAAATAAGGTGTGAGCACAAAAACAAAAAGCTGCGCTTCTTGGTTACGTAAGATACAGCAAAAATCCTTAGCTTGCACTTAAGAAACTAATTAATAAACCTAATGCTATTTGAAAAATTTGAGACTTAAGCTCCTTCTGGCCGAGTTCACACTAATGGTGAATGGATCCAGATCATATTCCTTGCATATGTCATTGAAGTTACTGCTTGCACGCACGATATAACTGTTCCGTCTATAATTTGAAGATGTGTGAGGAACACGAATGGGTGGATTAAAACGAAATGTTTTATTTGGCACATTAAAATAAAACTTGGATAAAAGGTCAGGACTATCAATCTTGTTATGAAGGATTTTGAGCAAAAACAGATATTAGTCTGCGAGATATTAGTTGATTTACATATGCAATGTTCAATTTTTATATGTAAAAATGTTTCTAAAGGTCCAAGCCGTTTCGAAGGAGTAGGGAAAAGTTGTGAAAAGTTGCGAAATTGCAATTATTTTTTTTGTCATACTACTACTGTTTTATGGCACTTTTCGAGCGCTTGGCCCTTAAAATACAGTATCATTACTGGAGATTAATTACCATCCCTCTCGTAGCACTCGAATAAAAATTATAATTGATTTCCAAAATCTTTTTTTTTCTCTTTATATAAAAAATCGTTTATTTTTCAAATCAAACACGATAGAAAGAATTTAATTTGAAAAACAATGAAGAAGCGGATTATTTCCACGATTGATAATCGTGGAAATAATCTGTTGCACACATTTTGTAAATATATATAAAATGTGCCTTTTGAACAACTGATTTTTTTTAAAATTACATATGATATCTCCAGTATTTAGTTGAATTGAATAACTACTACATATGAAAGACTGCCAAGAGATGAAATCACCTTGTGCCGGCTGCGTTTATATCGTAATATCTACGTAGTCATTTATCATTAATTTTGTAGAATTATTATGATTGATAACTAGTAAATAAACATGAAGTGGTGGCCGAGTGGTAACAGCCTCGACTTACGAGTAGGTCACGGGATCGAACTCAGCCAGGCGCATTACTTTGTATGATTTATTTCATTACCACTGCTCTCAAAACGGTGAAGAAAAACATCGTGAGGTAACCGGCATGTCTTAGAACCAAAAACTTCGTAAGACATGTGAAATTTACCAACCCACACTGGGACCGCGTTGTGGATACAGCCTATTCCCTCTCCTAGAGAGGAAGTCCGAGTCCCAGCAGTGGGAACATTGAAAAGGCTGATGATTATGATGAAATAAACAAAATTGTTCACTACATAGACTTTTTATAATAAATAGAATAATTCAACAGGCAAGTTTATATATATAATACATACTTAATATAGTAGAAAAGCAAGGAATATTTTAGAGGTCTTTGTGATGAGTGATGACGTAAATAGACACATTTTTGCGCTTACATTGCAATTTTTTACGTGAATTATCAAAGAATTCCTATAAAAATATTGTCATAGCTGGCGACTTCAATATAGACATGTTGAAAAGGAATTATCAGTCAATCGAGTTTGAGTGCCTTCTGCTTAACTTCAACTTAAAACTAGCAATAAGTCAACCTACTCGAAAGGAAAGTCGAACATGTATCGATAACTAAGCATAACTATAATAAAAAATGTGTGTCGGAAGTTGTAGAGTTTGCCCTTTCAGATAACACAGCTCAACTTTTAAAATGTCCCGTAAATAAAATATGTACTATCAACAAATACGGTACTATTAGACCTAACTACAACAAAGAAAATATAGCTAAATTTAAATATTGTAAGATCAAAATTCATTTCTCTGACATATATGAAACAGACGGCCCTAACATTGCCTACAACAACTTTTATGACATATTTTCCCTTTTTTACAACTTCTGTTTTCCTAAGAATTTAATTAGAATAAATATAATAAATAAGCCAAGGTGGTTATCTAAAGGTATTAAATCGTGTAGTAACAAAATGACAACTACTGTGCACCTATAGACTAAAATAAATCGTTTTAAAAATTACTCTAAATTATTTAATAAAATCATCATCTGACACAGCATTCACAATACAACTACAGAATAAAATCAATAACGACAACATTACGGACGCAGAACAAATTGCTAATCAATTTAATAACTATTTTATTGACAAAATACAACCTATACAGTCTAATAATAAAACTAAATTACCCATCTTTGATAACAAAAACTCGATGTTTATGGCACCCTGTACACCACAACAGGCACATAAAATTATAATGAATTTAAAAAACACTAATAGCGTGGGCTACGATGGCATCTCAACGAAAATAATAAAAACAGTAGCGTCTAAAATATGTCACCATTTATCTCATATTATAAATCTGAGTATAATGGCGGGCAAGTTTCCTGTCGCACTAAAGATAGCCATCGTTAAGCCATTATTTAAGAAAGAAGATAGAGAGCTTATGGAATACTACAGGCCTATTTCTCTGATTCCGGTCTTCTCAAAAATATTTGAGAAATTCATTCAAAAGGAATTAAATGGCTACATAGAAAAAAGAAATATTATGTAACGAGCAAAAAGGATTTCGCGAAAATAAAACTATAAATATCATGACTTTATATGTATTATTTATGCCAATCTATGACTTTATACACACTGTAAAAGTAGATAAAAAAAATACCTGTATGTGCTATCTTCTGCGATATGACTCAAGCATTTGACCACGTAAATCACATCTTAATTAAAAAACTTGACAAATATGGTATTAAAGGTAATGTCCTTAATCTATTTGAATCTTATTTATGTAATAAAAAACAAAAAACTGAAATTACTAGAATTAATACTAAGACTAAGAAGGAAGAACCGCACGTATCAGAGGAACGTCTCATTACTTTTGGTGTTCCACAAGGAAGTGTATTAGGACCTCCTCTTTTCACACTATACATAAATGACTTACCAAAATCAACTTCACACTCTATGACTTTATTTGCAGATGATAGCACAGTGTCAATTTCTAGTAGTAACAGTGACATGATTCAATATAAACTTGACATTCGTAATACTTTGACATCAATAATAAAATGCTTATATGACAATAATTTAAAAATTAATTTAGATAAAACAAAAATCATACATTTTAGCCAACGTTTGAATATAGAAAATATGGACTATTTATGTCTATTTAGATAATAAAATTATTGAAATCGTAAATGATACTAAATTCTTTGGATTAATGATTGATAAATGACTGGATTGGAAATCGCATATAGAGTACCTTTACAAAAAAAATTGTAGTGCTGCATTTGCATTGCACTATCTAGCTGCAGTTGTGAATGCAGATACCTTGATTACAGCCTACCATGGCATAGCTGCGTCTCTGCGTCTGCGACGCTGACACGGCATTCAAGGCCCAAAAGAGATGTATTAGATCTATGTTTGGGTTAAAAACGATTGATACATGCAAACCATATTTAAAAAAATACAAAATATTAACTCTTCCCTGTATGTACATTCTGGAAACCGCAATGTTTGTTATAACAAACCCAAAATTGTTTCCACGTCTAGAAGACGCTTATCTAATTAAGTACCTTAAATACATTGCGCATTTAATTATAGATATATTAATGATCATCATGATCTATATTAATCGCGCATTGTACGGCCCTTCACAGCATGTAATTTAAATGTATGTTTACAGATTTAAAGTGAAGGTACCATTAATAAATCGCGGGGTCAAACTTATAACATTACTGACTTAGATTTGAGCATTGAGTGTCTTTCATATGAGATTTATAAGTTTCTCTGTCAAGAGTAACATATAAAGAAAACATGTTTGTATTGTCTAATGACAAAAAAGCTGTGAACGTTGTATATAAATATATAAAGACATTCTATAGTATATTTAGTACCAACATTGCACCCGTGCGAAGCCGGGGCGGGTCGCTAGTTGTTTATAAAATAACACTTTTACACGTCAACTTTTTCCTCAATTAAAATTAGATGAGGTTGGTGTCCCTGATTATAATTAAAAGTAGTTTTGTGTTAATAAATATGCAATTACATATGTACTTACATACGTACGCGGTTGTTTCGAGAACATGCCGTCAATACTTAGATTATATGGTCAGTGCAAGGCAGATATTCGCGCAAATATTATTGAATGAATATTGCGTGCAGACCAGTGGGCGGGTGACGTGAAGGAGCCGGGCGTGCTGCTGGCGTGCTCACCGGCAAGCGGCGTGCTGGCGGCGCGCGCGCACATGCCACTCAGCGTGCGCGTGTACGCTGACTGCTGGGGGCTCTACCACGACCAGCTGCTTATACAGGTGCGTTACATGATCTGGGTAACCGGTCGTATCATTGTAATATAAATGGCACATTGAGTTTTATAAGGGCAGGAAGAAGAAGAAGAGTTTTAGAAATTGTAATTTAGGCCCTCTTCAAACCATCGATTTGCGTGCATGCTTCCAACTATCACAATCATTACTGCGCTCACAGCGTGTAAGCGTAGAGCTGATACTGGCGGACTGTAGCCAAGTGCACGACGCGGTGTATACAACATTATTTTTAGTACTTATAATTATGTGAAACCTAATTTTAGTTTATTCAGAATCAGTATCTAAATCGATTCCAATATTTTTACACCATGTTAGAATTTTCTCAAAAATTTATCCCTTCTCTTTACTCCTAACATGCTTCTCTCCATTGCTCGTTGAGAGGAAGCAATTTTATGGGTCGTGTTTTTTGTTATAGCCCGTGTTTGGCTTCTATACATAAGTATTGATTTGATTTTGATTTTTCAAGTTCTTTATTTAATATGATTACAATTACTGCTTACAAATGATCTTATTCTAAATGTAGACAAATCTTATTTTATTTCGTTACACAGGCTAGGTATCGCCTTTATAAACATTAAAACATTCTGTTACTAAATATTAATTTACATTGTTATAAACTTACATTTGGCTATAATTGAGTTAGTGGTATGTAGGTCTTAGACTGGACCCACATAATATTTAAAATGTTTTGGGTTTCAATGCTATTATTGAGTTAATAAAATCTGCTAGTATCAAACAATCTAAGGTAAGTAGCGGGTAGTTCCGCAAAAATATCTAAACCGGCCGCGCGAGCAGCGTCGTCCAGTAAGCGAGCTATCGTCATGATACGTCACGGAGGATATAGTGATGGGGCAGTCGATATCGATTGTACGTGCGGGCATATGATAACGTACTGAGTCTGCTTTTACCTATTGCTGAAATTAAGCTATTGCTGTGTGATGGATTTTTATGCAAATAAAATTTACGCGAGGTTTTTAAAATGAAGTCTTTTATGAGAGGATACTTCAGTCGGTTGTGTAATTTTTTAAGGTTAGTTCGAAAAGGTGTGTTATATGATATTTTTAAGGCTTTATTTTGAATAGTTTGAAGTTTATTATACTTATTATCTGTTATACTAGACCAAACAGGAGCAGCGTAAGTTAAGCATGGTCTAATCAATGTAGAATAAATACGTAATTTGGTTGAGGAACTGAGACTAGATTTTCGATTTAAAATAGGTTTTAGTGAGTTGATGGCCTTTACACCTTTGCTTATAATAAGTTCTGTGTTTTTGTTCCAGTTAAGTGTTTTGTCAAATATTATACCTAGGTATTTAACTGAAGCACGCCAAGTTATTTGAAAGCCATCAATAGTCACAACTTTTGTAGGAACTGTGCGTTTTCTAGTAAACAGAATGCCTTCTGTTTTTGTCGAATTCAGTTTAAGTTTCCAGTTTCTAAAGTAAGAGCTGAGTAGTTCCAGTGAATATTGTAGCCGTCCAGTGATAACATCAATGTCTTTGTCTGTCGTGAATGTAGCCGTATCGTCAGCATAAATGGCAAGTTGTGTGTGGGCTTGTTTAGGAATATCATTCAGGTACAGTACGAAGCCGTATGGACCTACAAGCGAGCCCTGGGGAATACCGGCTGGGATTATCTTAGGTACAGAGTGGTCATTTCCTACATATACGGAGAAAGATCGATCGCGCAAGTAATTCTGGACGAGTTTTACTAGACAGAGAGGTACTTTACATCTAATTAATTTATGCAGTAGGCCATCGTGCCAAACAGAGTCAAAAGCTTTTTCTATGTCTAATAGAATCATTCCAGGGGAAAGGCCGCGGTTTAACCCATGCGCTATATGTTCCGCCACTCTGGCTAATTGTTGTGTGGTCGAATGTGAGCTACGGAAACCAAATTGCTCAGGGATCAATAAATGCGCAGTCGCTTTGGTGAGGCGGGATAAGATGATTGCTTCAAGAAGCTTTCCTAAACTAGGCAATAGACTGATTGGTCGATAGCTTGTTGGTATAGACTCGTCCTTCCCAGGCTTTTTGATAGCTATAATCTTAGCGTGTTTCAGTATACTCGGGAAGTAAGCAGAACGTAAACAACCGTTAAACACTTTGGTCAAATAAACTATTGCTTTTTGAGGGAGGTTTTTCAATAAACCGTTTCCTAGGCCATCAAAACCAGGAGCTTTGTTTGATTTTAGTTTTCCTAATAGTTTGCGGATTTCATTCGGCCTGATGAGAGATGGGTACTCGTGCGTCTGGTAGGAGTCCAGAATCCTAATCGATTCCTTGACTGCCTCCTCAATGCCAGGATCACTGACCCAATGTTTCGTTAAGTTCATATTTTCTAAAAAGGCATTTGCTAGAGCTTCACATTGTTCAGATGCTGAAGAGGTGGTGATGTTATTTGTCGTTTTTAGAGGGGGTATTGAGATGGGCTGGCGGTTTAATGATTTGACCACTCTCCATAAATCTTTAGTAGGATTGGTTACTCTCATCAATTTATTGTTCCAAATATTGTCGTTTAGTGCTTGGGTCTTTGATTTGATAGATTTCTGCACGTGGTTGACTTCAGAGAATAGCTGACGACGTTCAAATGGACGGTATTCTACTAGAGCCAATTTACGAAGCCGATTTTTTATTTTTATTTGTGATCTAATCCGTCGCGGAAGTTTGGGACTACCATCGCTCGTTACTTTGGGAACAGTTTTATCTCTTGCTTTGAAGATTGATTGGGTTAGGTGATCTATGGCATCGTCTATTTCTTGCGGAGTATTAAAAGTGTTTCGGGTTAAGATTATAGAGTCATTCAAGTGAGCTCTATAACCTTTCCAATCCGCTTTTGAATAGTTGAAAATGACGCGAGTTTGTCTGTTGACTGTCCCACTAACAGTGAAGTAAACAGGTAAATGGTTTGAAGAGAGGCCAGTTATTACCTGAGGCTCTGACAGATGGTAAACAGAATTAGTTAATAGAATATCGGGTGTTGATGGTTTATGCGTACTGTGGTAGTGGACTAAAGTGGGAGATGAAGGCGCAAGGATGTCATATTCATTGTGTATCATGTGGTCAAAGAGTACCTCGCCATGAGTGTTGGAGTGAGAGCAATACCAGTAGGGGTGTTTAGTGTTAAGATCGCCCATTATTAATGTTTTTGGGTGAACATTAATTATTGTGTCTAGGTCTGTCGGTAGTAATGATAAGTTAGGTGATTGATAAGCTAAAATGATAGCAATTTTTGGGTTTGATACGGCTATTTGTATTCCAACACATTCCATGTTTTGAGTGAGAGGTATGTTAAGAAAGTTGTGTTCTATGTCCGACTTGACTAAGATGGCGACTCCCTGTCCGTGGCCATCAGGCTTCTTATCGCGGCGGTAACAAGAAAAGCCAGGAGTATGTAATTTACTTTGGGGGGATATTCGAGTCTCGGACAAAGCTACGATATCAATAGAAAGCTCGCTTACCAGATCCAGCAGTTCCGCGATTTTTGAGCGAATGCCATCGGCATTCCAGTAGAGAATGCGTAGGTTTTGTGTTTCAGACATATTGACCAAGATGTGTTAAAATGAGAATAACTTTATCCATCATACTGGTGCATCCTATAAATTGACTTTTGATCGTCTTTATCGTCATCAATATGGCTAGCATGTCGGATGTCGCTGCATCTTGAGTATTATCTGTGACGGTAACTTTTTGAGTATTGGCAGAAGCAACGAGGTTCCAGGGTCGCTCATCAACCATATTAGTTTTAACTGGAATTTTCATGGTCCTGGTGGATTTGAGTTGGTCTTGGCGTTCACGAAGGACCTTTAAATAGTTTTCGCGCTCTTTGCATTGACGAAAGTTTGCAGGATGATTTCCACCACAGTTACAACACTTGGCTGGTTGCTCTCGAGTCTTCTTTGGGCAGTCTGCAGTTCGGTGAGGATCAGTACACTTCACATATATATATACATAAGTATTGGTAAAATGCAGACATTGAATAGTTTGCTTTTCGTTGCTATGTGTAGGTTTTGGTCTTTTATTATTTCTTTTAGGCCTCAATATCTTTTCCAGCTATTTGCTATCCTTCTTTCGATTTATTTGTTTATACAAGGTGCAGTTTTAAAACTGCACAATATTTTAGGAGGTTGTAATAAAGCTAATAAATAATCATGTGAAAAAACGATACCTGGTCAATAATCAGTAATACTCGTTATTTTATTTTTTAATTACACTAAACTAATTCGATTGATCGATGGCCACGGAGGCGTGGTTAGGGTGTGGCGTGCGGGATGATGATTGGATGATACATTATTTATGAAACTATCGTTGCGAGTTAGTGTGTGTGAAAACGCCCTTTATTGTTCCGTGTTTGTGTGTGTGAAAGAAAGCGCGGTTATAAGGCAGGTATCAGACTGGCTGCTTTTTAAGAAACGTAGTTCACACATACCGATTTCCACAAAAAAGAAAAATAGAAAAAAAAAATTACCTACTCATTTTATTATTGATTCGGGTCGAGAATCACTAACATAATTACCTCCTGAAATATTTTGCAGCTTCAAAACGACACCTTGTATTATCGTTAGGTGATATCAGTTGTTCCAGGTATGTATATATATTCTTGCACATAATTAATTTCTGTCTCTCCTATATTTATGCTGCACCTACATGAATTCGTCAATACTTTTGTTTTGTCTGGATTTAATTTTAGTCCAACTTTTTCACTTTCATAAGCTGATCGTGTAACACTATATTTAAGTCTTTTGGGGTTCTTGCAAATAATACAATATCATCGGCAAATCTTAAGTGTGATAGTGTGCGACCGTCGATATTTAGACCTAGATTTTTCCATTCGAATTTTCGGAAGATCATTTCCAAAACAGCTGAAAAGAGTTTTGGGGAAATTGGATCTCCTTGTTTTACTCCTTTTTGTATTTTAAACACGTCTCCTTTCTTTTCTAGTTGCATGGACGTTGAGCTGTTGATGTATATGTTTCTAATCAGTCTTATATATTTTTGCTCAGTTCCTTGCAGTTTTTAAGCCTCCCAGATGTTTGTATGTATGAGTGAGTCGAATGCTTTGCTATAATCGACAAATGCTAAATAGTATGTAAGTTGGTATTCCGTATATTTTTCGATTATTTGCCGAACAGTATGGATGTGATCAAATACTGAGTAGTCTTTTCTAAAACCTGCTTCCTTTGTTGGTTGTTGTTCGACAAGTTTTCTTTCCATTCGTTTGAGTAAGATCTTTGAACATATTTTATACAGATTCGACAACAAGCTTATGGGACGATAGTTTTCGATGTCGTAATGATCTCCCTTTTTATACGAAAGAATTATAACAGATTGGCTCCATTGCTGTGGAATTGTTTCTGTGTTTATAATATCATTGAAAATTTATTTGAGAACAGGTAATAATTTCTGTTTTGCTTGTTTCAATATTTTATTGCTTATTCCATACGGTCCTGGAGCTCTCTCATCTCTTTGGGTTTCTATGGCTAATTCTATTTCTTCCTGCATGATTCTGGGTACAGATGAGATTTATGAGAGCTCTTTTTCCGTCTCTGCTATGGAACTTTTGTATAATTCCCTGTATGATGTAGCAATTTTTAATATTCCTTGCCTTCGATTCTCTGTTCTATTTTTATTTTTCATCCGCACGATCCAGTTCTTTTCGTTTGTTAGCTCTTTATATGCCTTTTTTATTCCTCCTGTCTGTAAAATGTGTCTCACTATTGTTTCCATTATTTTCTGATGTCTGTCTTTTCTAATGCTTTCCTTAATTTCTTTGCTCAATATTGCTGTTTTCTTCCGATTATCGTTGGTATTTTTTTCCATGATTACATCGGCTCTTTTATTAAGAAGGTTATTTGTTCGAGTAGTCATCCACTGCTTTGATAGATCTTTGCAATTAGTTCCTTGTTGAATAGATGTTTTTATAGTTCTCTCTAACCAATCGTATTTTTCTTATACTCCCATGTTTGTTGTCTCTTTATCGTAACCGTAACCCATAACTTTCAACGTTAGGTAATTGGCTATTTGAGCTGATGATAATTTGCGAGATATTTTTTGATCACAAAGCCAACCCCATGATGACCTGGGGTTGTTCCAATGTGGTAAAGGAAAAAGTCTGGATAGGAAATAATTCTATCTCCAATTCATCTTACTTCGCTCAGGCCGACGAAGTCCCATTTGATCCGATTTAACTTATAAGTTAATTTCTTCAAGATTTTCATCGTTTTAAGTGTGAGTACGTTGAGGGTCGCGATATATAAGTTAGATTTTCTGTTTCTGATTTCACGATTTTCGTGATCTTTTTCCTGTGTTGTTGGAGGGTTGTGGTCGTTTTTCCCCACGAGGACCAGTCGGCTTGGGGGAGGTTGATGTATTCTAGTTTCGTTTTTGCCAGTTTCATCGGTTGGTTTTGGTTTCCATTTGCCGGATCTTAATTGCTATTGTTTTCCTTTAGTACAAGTTTTTGAAAGAGAGTTGGACCTGCCCCACATCATCTCAAAGGCATGTGCTCTGTTCTCTTTGATTGAAGCTGCAATCTGTTGTCTTTTAGGTTGATTATTGGGTGATATAGAGTGACAGATATTGGGTGAGGTAGGTGATTCTCTTTTCCGTTTATCTTGACTCTTTTTATTCTCTTTAACGATTAGGTTGTCATATTTCAAGTATGCAAGATTACCTTATTCCCTTTCTTCAACTAAGTCGCTCTCCATAGGAAACGACCAATTTCGAATCGTGCACTAGCTTCTGACGTTTTATAAGTGCCCATGTAGGCCTATGTGAAATAAAAAACTTTTGACTTTGACTTTGAGTTAAGCTTGTAATGTTTTCCGCTTTTCCAACACTTCCTTTGATGTTTTCAATTTTAGAAACAATGTTTTGTTCAAACGAAATAAGAGGATTAAAAGGATTTGTTCGTTGGTTGAAGTTCATGATGTGGGTTTTTCTAATCTTCACAAATATAAATTTTGTTAAAGTTCTTTTTATTTTTAATAATTTCCGTCTTTTTCCAATTATTTAAAAACGAACATAGTACTGGTCTTGGTTTTTTATTTACTCCATTTTTAGTACCTATGTCGTAAATATTGTTGATTTCGGAATCTTCATTGAAATATTCAAATCTTGTTTCAAATGTACTTTAAATTCTTGTAGTAATTTGGATGTTGACGTCCTTTTTTCCTACAAGCCAAATATTATTATGTTATTTTTCTTCTCCTGTCTATTTAAAAACTCAATTTCTTGTTCTACTTTTTCTACTTTTATTTTTAGATTTTTATTTTCTTCTACTAAAGGGATTAATTTTTCATCCATTTTGTCCGTAACACTGCTTGTAATGGAATCTTTTAATTCAGCAGTTTGGTTCTGTATCTCTATTTTCATTTTGTCAAATAGTATTTGAAATTGACCTTTCATTGTATTTTTACAAGGTTGTATTTGCGTTTATTGGAACGTACTAGTGAAAATGGTCGGATTTTATTTTTGCGGTTGGCATCACTGGTATACTGTCAGTGTCAAAACTGTCAAAAATTGTGTTGAGGTTTTGACGTTGATGACAAATCGATGAGTAATGGCTGTTCTAATTTATAACCTCCAAAACAACTGTTATAGTGCTGATATTCAATTTTACCGTTGCTCACCAACAATCATACAGATCTACTTATCGCTTGACACTTCACTGGTGCTTTGCTTGTGTTTTATGGCTGAATTTATGGCAAAAGCTCACTGCAAAGACATTAAATATATACTACCAATAGACAGGACATAGCGAACAAAAATCCAAACCGATACTTGTTACTTGGTAGTAACAAGTCGCTCAGTCTAGTATGACACCCCTAAACGTCAAGTCGTGTTTGTATCCGCTTTAGGCGCTAAAAGAAAATCATTTTCTGAGAAAATGTGCTGAGTTGCGCATTACGCTATTGCAAATTTTGTTATGGTAAAATTATTGGACCTAACTTCGGTTTATTTTCGTAAATATTCTCGGTATTTACGCAGTAATTAATAAAATTCAAAAATTTCAATGCATAGTTCTAGAAAATTTGCTAATTTTATGATAGCGCCATCTATTGCTGAAAAGTTTAACCTTACCTAGCACACACCAGTGGCGTAGCGTGGGTTTTCGCCGCTTGGGGTCGACCAAAAATACGCCGCCCTTTGTTGTTTATTATGTTTAAGAATACCAGTATTAAGAACGACTGCAGGTATCCCGTCGGGGCCACTAGCTTTATTCTTACGTACGTCTTTCTGATGGATACGAATATCCTACATTCTCGTCACGTACCCATCAGGAGAAACCAGGGCCGGTGCTTCACCGGAATTCAGACGCGAAGATTCCGCAATAAGTGGGGCAATTAAGTTTGCTTTCTCCTCAGCTGTGTGAGCCAGGGACCCGTCGGGTTTCAGCAGTGACGGAGGTGAGGAACGACAGAAGTTCGATGCACTCGAGTTTGCCAGGGACCAAAACGCTTTACTACCAACGGGGTTTGTTCCTTATTCGGCCAATGTGGTCAAACTGAGACCTCCACAACGCCTTAAGAGTCACGTCACTTGCCTTGCGCATACGATTGTTAGCCCAAAGTCGGTATACGCGTGTTTAATCGCGTCAGCGTGAAGACACTCACTGCCAAGTCATGGTTGAGCTTGGTCCGACATTGTTACGTTAGAGAATGAACTTGGATTAAACCTTTCAATTGTGGAAATCACAGACACAATTGAAGGACAATAGGTGCGCGAACGCCGGCGTTTATTGGGGTTTAATGAATTAATAAAAAGCAATATACCTGCTGCAGCACGCAGGGTAGACTTAACATCGACATCAAAAGTTGCTTGGCATGTACGTAACATTGCGCTCGCAATTTCGAATATCTAAGTTTTTTTTTTGCGCTTTCTGCCGCCTCCTTTCTTATGCCTTGGGCCATGGCCCCCACCAAAGCAACGCCACTGGCACACACTGAAGCTTCTACCACGAGCTCATAACGTGATCTATTTTACGACCTAAACCGAACTGTTTAATCCTTTTTCATTCGTACTACTGTCATTTTAACATATCGTGGTAAAGCTCCTGGCCACCTACCGAGCAATAGTTAAATTTACACAAATTTTGACAAATTTAATTCGCGTGATTGCTATTCAAAGCTAGATGGCGTCACTGAGAGATAGGATGACAGTTTTTCTAAGACATTTCTCCTGATAGCCGCTCTATTGTATCTCTTTAAATCTCTTTGGCTCACTGTAACTATTTTTAATCGCTTATTTCCTTTGCTAAGATATCACTATGATGTTGACAGTTCTACGTCCGGAAACGGAAAAAAATATATATCATCAACTTATCATTTAAGACTAAGGAGAAAATTCAGTTTGAATTCTGGTTTCCACTGTCATGACAAACCAGCACCGATTATTTTTTCTATACACCGATATGATAGTCTATCTTTGAACATCAAAGAGAAAATAGTAACCTATACAGGGTGTCTTTGAGATTGACGCACAACAAATACCATGGATCTAGTACAAGATTCTGGACCCTCCAGTGGTGCCCTCGTAGTCGCGATCGGCGGCGGTAACCTCTCGTGTCGGGCCTTGTTTCAATTCATGGTCCTGAGTGAGGAGGAGTGGCAGGCGGCCGCCGACTTTTGCAAAGCAGTAATGCTCGTAAAGGAGAAGTCCGACCGTATCAGGCAAAGGCACTTTCACCGTCGCCGGGATTTCGATCCCGATTTCCGGCCACCGTAGTCGCGAACTTGCGGACAGTGAGCAATAGCTCGCTGTCCGACAGTCCGGTAACTATCCGGACCGAGCCCAAGTCGTCGATGTTGTGCATTGTTCCCACGGGCCTCAAGGAGCAGTCAGCAACAGTAGACAGACCAAGCTGGGTCGAAGCCGACCGGGGCTGTTAGTTTCAATGATTTACCCACCATAAAAAAAAACCCCAGTGGTGAAATTATTCGCCGGTTCTCGTTCTCTTTTAGTTTGTTAGTTTCGGCATTCTTAAACAAAATTAATCTATTACGATGTTTTCTTTTTATCTATTTATTATTTTATTAATTTTTAGAAAATACTTATTTTCTAGAGAAACTTTTAATGCGTTCAATTGCTCTACCTCACCATCATCATTTCAGCCTATAGACGTACATTTCTTAATACATACCTCCCCTAATGATACATTTATACATCTACTACCCAGTGGTATCGTGGTAATGATTTTTTCAGTCTATGTAGGTAGGTATGTATGTATGTATTTTTGTATGTTCCATTTTTTCTTTGTATACTTAACGAAATGACACGGGATCTGCCGATATGATAAAACGACTCACCAAGATGATAAAATGATCTACCGATATACGATATGATAAAGCAATCCACCGATGTGACAAAACTGTGCGTTGATCATGAATCAAAACTTATATATTACATTTTAGACACTTATTGATCTTTTCTTATCATTTCGGTGTAAATTGTCACATCTGTGGTAATAAAGACCACCGATTACAGCGATATGAGAACAGCGACGAGAGAAATACTTTTAAAAAAATTTGAAAAAATGGATAAAACATAGGATAAATTTAGTAACTCTACAGTGTGTCAGGAATTTAATAAGGCTTGTCCAGTTAAAGAGGTTCAAGTCAATAATAAATCCAAATTTAATGAATGGGCTACTACTGGAATTAGAAAAAGCAGAGATACTTTATATCAGCTATACCAGGAAAAATCATTATCGTCTGATCTTAACTTGCACAACCATGTGAGAATATATTCAAAGATATTCAAAAGAGTCTGCGCCCAAGCTAAATCTAAGTCAATAAGTAAGAAATTTAAAAATTCTAACATTAAAATAAAAGCTGTTTGGAAGGTGATAAACAAGGAAATTAAAAATTGATAATAAAATCACTTCAGACAGGACTGAAGTGGCTGAGAAGCTAGAAAACTTCTTCACCAACATCCCAATAGAAGTTACGAAATCTCTCCCTTCTTCGTCTTTGTTAGCTGAATCTTTTTAAAAAAAAAAATCACAAACGATATACCAACCTTTGAATTTAAGCGTATCTCTGTTGTTAGAATCAAAAATACATTCAAAGTCTTAATATTCAAAAAGTCTTAATATAAAAACACTGAGGACTTATGGGGTATATTCGTTAAGGTTCTTGGAGATATTATTGATACAATTGCTCCTGTCCTAACAGGCATATTTAATCAATGTCTAGACAGCGGTACATTCCCTGATTTATTGTATATATATAGTAAAGTAGTACCAATTTTCAAATCAGGTTGTAAGAGTGAGCCCTCTAATTATAGACCAATATCTCTGCTTCCAGCATTGAGTAAAATCTATGAAAAAATCATGCTCGACCAGATGTTGTCTCACTTTAATTCAAATAGGATTTTACAGAGTCATCAGTTTGGCTTCACGAAAGGAAGGTCAACGACGGATGCAGGAGTGAAACTTATCAGTTATATTTAAGAATCCTGGAAGAAGTCCTAGGATGCTATTGGCATGTTCTGTGACCTCTCAAAAGTATTTGACTGTGTTGACCATAATACTCTGATCTGTAAATTACATCATTACGGAATTCGTGGACGAGCTGCTGGTCTTGTTTTTTCCTGTTTATCTTACAGGCAGCAAAAAGTATCCATAAATGGGGATGGCTAATTTATCAGATATAATTCTATTTGCTGACGACACTTCTCTTATTTTTAAAGTGGATAGAAAAGATGCGGATGTCTTGCGTGTTAACGAAAGTCTGGCTGTTCTTTCGAAATGGTTCGCAGCTAATAATCTTTTACTAAATGTAAATAAAACTAAATGCATAAAGTTTTCATTAGCGACTGTCCCCAAGTTGGCGTCAATCTAATTCTTGATAGCAAAAAACTTGATTTAATTACAGAAACTCTGTTCTTAGGTATAACTGTCGATTCCAAACTGCAGTGGTGCTCATATTAGAACTCTCTCAGATAGATTAAGCTCAGCGGCATATGCAGTAAGAAAAATGAGGCAGTTGACAGATGTCGCCACAGCTAGGTTAGTTTACTATGCCTATTTCCACAGTATCATGTCTTATGGCATTTCACTGTGGGGATCTGCAGCTGATGTAGACTCGATTTTCGTTTTGCAAAAGAGAGCAATCAGGGCTCAAATTCAAAGAAATCGATATATTGACACTGCCTTCTCTTTATATCTTAGAAAGTATTTTGTAAGTCCGTAAAAACCTAGGACTTTTCAAAATTAGAAGCGATTTCCATAACATAAATACTCGTAGTAAACACGAAATTATATTGCCCTAATGGTGATTAGCCAAGACCAGTAAGTAATTTTTAGTAAATAGCATACGCTTTTATAACAAGCTACCAAAGGCGGTGACTGAACTTAGCGAAGGAAAGTTCAAAACCCATATTAAGCGTGTCTTAAACAAAAAAGCATATTACAATGTTAAAGACTATGTCGAAGACACGCTTGTTTGGCAATGACTGCCTCTGCACTTGTGGCCCCCTGGTAACTCATAATATTGTGCGAGTGTATCTATTAACTGCTCCATCTTTGTTGTAACATTTTTTTTTTCTAACACATTGCTTTTGCAATATTTTTTTTTTTATATTTTCTGACTCCAACCACGTTAAATTCGTTAGTTTTTAAGCTATTGCATAGCTTCTATCGCGGGCCTTGAGCGTGGAGACCGAATCCAGAAATTCTGTAACGAAAATAACCTAACACCCCCTACTCATTTGTTTTTTGAGCGTGGTGACCGATTAGAAAACAAATGAGTGTAAGCAGCTGTCGCCGTTTTGGATGGGTGGGGTTAAGCAGCTGTTGGCGAGGTCTGGTTTTAGATGGGTGGGGTTAAGCAGCTGTTGGTGAGGTCTGTGTTTGGATGGGTGGGGTTAAGCAGCTGTCGGCGTTTTGGATGGGTGGGGTTAAGCAGCTGTTAGCGAGGTCTGGTTTTAGATGGATGGGGTTAAGCAGCTGTTGGTGAGGTCTGGTTTTGGATGGGTGGTGTTAAGCAGCTGTTAGCGAGGTCTGGTTTTAGATGGATGGGGTTAAGCAGCTGTTGGTGAGGTCTGGTTTTGGATGGGTGGGGTTAAGCAGCTGTTGGCGAGGTCTGGTTTTAAATGGGTGGGGTTAAGCAGCTGTTGGTGAGGTCTGTGTTTGGATGGGTGGGATTAAGCAGCTGTCGGCGTTTTGGATGGGTGGGGTTAAGCAGCTGTTAGCGAGGTCTGGTTTTTGATGGAAGATGTTAAGCAGCTGTTGGCGAGGTCTGGTTTTAGATGGAGGAGGTTAAGCAGCTGTTGGCGAGGTCTGGTATTGGATGGGTGGAGAAAAGCAGCTGTTGGCAAGGTCTCATTTTGAATGGGTGGGGTTAAGCAGCTGTTAGCGAGGTCTGGTTTTGGGTGGGGTTAAGCAGCTGTTGGCGAGGTCTAGTTTTGGATGGGAGGGGTTAAGCAGCTGTTGGCGAGGTCTGGTATTGGATGGGTGGAGAAAAGCAGCTGTTGGCAAAGTCTCATTTTGGATGGGTGGGGTTAAGCAGCTGTTAGCGAGGTCTGGTTTTGGATGGGTGGGGTTAAGCAGCTGTTGGCGAGGTCTAGTTTTGGATGGGAGGGGTTAAGCAGCTGTTGGTGAGGTCTGGTTTTGGATGGGTGGGGTTAAGCAGCTGTTGGTGAGATTTGGTTTTGGATGGGTGGGGTTAAGCAGATGTTGGCGAGGTCTATAGCTTACCGCGCGGCAGTGCCCGAGTGCCACACGTCTTTTTTTCTTTTTTTTTGGTTGTTAACGTCTCATTTACTGACAGTTGTAATTATTATTATTTTTTGTCTACCTTTTTTTATAAAGCCTCTTTTTATAATGTAAATGGAAGAACACTGTAGACTCCAAGAATTCTTAGATTACTTCATATTTTGACTCATTTTTTTAATTGATTATTTTCAATTGTGCTTTTGAGTACAATATAGACCGGTTTATACTGTTCTTAAATAATACCTTTTAATACTGTTATATGGAAATATTGTAAGTACAACCATTTTTTTTTAAAGAGTAACCATGGAGTTTCTTGCCGGTTCTTCTCTATAGGAAACGACCAATTTCGAACCGTGCACTAGCTTCTGACGTTTTATAAGTGCCCATGTAGGTCTATGTGAAATAAAAAACTTTTGACTTTTTGACTTTTGACTTGAATAGTCAATGAAGCTAATTCACTTACTACCTCTGTTAGAACCAAAGAACAATAATAAAAGTACTCATTACACTAGAAAAATGCAACCACCGATAATATGAAATTATTGTCCGGAAGCAACTGAAACGGCGTACTTACGTTATTGACGGGAATATGCAGCGATTTGACACAAGTTTGTCCTGACTGCGCACTAGCACACACTAACAAGGGAAAAAAATTGGGTCGGGGACGCTGGCGGACTCGTCGATGTATGGTTAGGTTTAAATTACTTTTGTCCAGCGATATGAGTACATTTTGCAAGACAAGTACGTTTGTCCTCTCAGTAATAATAATCGTTAATTATGTAATAAAATATATAATATAATATATAGTATTAATAACAAAACTAATATCCTATAAAATAGAATAAGTTATCTTATTTTTTGTTATATATGTAAAAAGGAGGTATCGAGAGATTTGGTGCGCGGCTGCGTCCCCACCTTGTATTCGTACTGAATAACCCAGTGTGCAACTAGCTACGTGTTTGGTCTGACGTGAGCGTCCCTTACCCTTGTTCCTATACTTAACAAGTGGCGACGATACGAACGTTTCTATCATCTTATGACCACTCATCTCAGGAGTGACACGGCTATAAAATGCGTTTAACACAGTGGTTTATAGCAAACGATGTAACTGACGCCAATGACAAGAGCAAGGTCAAACGAAGGGCGATCTTACTGAGTGCGTTCTCGGAAGCGACTTACAAATTAGCTAGCAACCTGGCATTACCGAGTAGGTTAGAAGAGGTGGAATACGATGCGATTTTGAAATTACTCGAGTCACATTTTACGGCCCTGAGGTGTGGGTTTGCAGAAAGGTTCCACTTTTACTCAGCGGTACAGCGGCCAGGCGAAACACCATCACAGTGGGCGGTCCGAGTCAGAGGACTGGCAGCTCATTGTGGCTTTAGAAACTTAGATGAAGCCTTACTAGACAAATTCGTCATGGGTCTGGTAGCAGGACACGAAAAGAACAAGTTGTTTGCGCAAAACCTAACAGAATTAACCCTCAACAAGGCCGTGGAACTGGCAGAAAGTGTGCGGTGTGCGTCCGCGCACGGTGCGTCGGCATCCGGCAGCGGCGAGCCGGTGTTCAACATCGCCAGCGTCAGCAAGTGCAATGTATTCGGTTACAACAATCACAACGCTGAGAAGTGCCGGTTCAGAAATTATAAGTGTAAAAAGTGCGGAAAAAATGGGCATTTGCGTCGTATGTGTTCAAAAATCGTTTCGATGCGGCGTACCTCAACTACCCGGGATACTCATTGGAGCATCATTTCCTGCAGCGTGCCGGGGTCTGTGTGTACGTCCGTAATGACATCTGCTGTCAGCGTCTCCGTCACCTTGAGGACACAACTCTTTCCACGCTATGGCTGTTGGTGGACACTGGCATGGACAAAATTGTCTATGCCTGTGTCTATCGATCGCACAGCGGTGATCAGGAGACAACTCGAATGTTTGACCACCTTAGTGAGGCCGCCGATAAGGCTCTGCATCGGCACCCTGATGCGCAGCTCGTCGCTCTGGGGGACTTTAATGCCTGTCACCAAGACTGGCTTTTCCCGTACCAGAGGACCGACCATGCTGGGAGAGAAGCGCGAAACTTTGCGGTATCGATGGGCCTGTCCCAGCTGGTGAAGCAAGCGACTAGGGTGCCTGATATAGCTGGTCATACTGCCAACTGTCTGGACCTTCTGCTGACCACCGATCCAGACAGATGTATCGTATCAGTTTCTTCACCACTTGGAACTTCAGATCACTGTCTGGTGAAGTCTGTATCGTTCTTCTCCCCACTTGACTGCGATTCTCGTGGTGAACGGCGAATGTGGCGATACAAGTCAGCAGATTGGGATGAGATGCGTCACTTTTTTGCGTCTTACCCTTGGCAGCGGGTCTGCTTCTCTTCTAAGGATCCGTCGAGGTGTGCGGATGCTGTGTCCGATGTGGTGCGTCAAGCTATGGAATATTTCATTCCTTATAGTGACGTACTCATCGGAAGCTCAGCTCACCCATGGTTCAACGCTGATTGCGTTCAAGCTGAAGAGCGTAAGCATTCGGCGTTTCTAGCCTGGGTTGACGCTCGTGACCGCAAATCTCCGGATCTGAGCTCAGCAAAGAGAGCCTTTAACCGTGCTGCCAAGTCCTACAAAAAGGCACTAAAGAAGGCTCGCTTTGACCGCATTGCCCATATTGGCACAAAGCTTTCTGCACAGCCATCCGGTAGCAGAGCTTTCTGGTCCCTTGCCAAATCGGTCGAAGCGAACTTCTGTCGGCCCACATTGCCTCCGCTGGTTAAACCTGACGGAACACTGGCTCATACGGCAAGAGAGAAAGCAGGTCTCTTTGCATCTCTCTTCGCCCATAATTCTCGTCTTGATACTGGCAGTGCTACTCCACCGACTCTACCTCACTGTGACACTTCGATGCCCGAAGTTCGCATAAGGAACAAAGAAGTTCTGAGAGCACTGTGTCGTCTAGACGTGAATAAAGCTAGTGGACCAGATGGTATACCAGCGATTGTTCTCAAGGCTTGTGCGCCCGAGTTGTCTCCTATATTGACACGCTTGTATCGCCTCTCGTTTAGGACTGGAATAGTGCCCAAGTCCTGGAAGCTTGCCAACGAGCAACCCGTGCCCAAAAAGGGCAGTCGTGCCGATCCTACCAACTATCGGCCGATTTCGGTAACCTCCATACTCTGCAAGATTATGGAGCGTGTATTGAACTCGCGCCTCATGGCATACCTAGAAGGTAACGATCTCCTCAGTGATCGACAGTACGGGTTTCGCCGCAGTCGATCCACTGGGGACCTACTAGTGTATGCCACCCACTTGTGGGGCGAGGCCCTCGAGAAGAATGGGGAAGCAATTGCTGTCTCCTTAGATGTCTCGAAGGCCTTCGACAGGGTATGGCATGCTAGCCTCTTGAGTAAGCTTCCAGCATACGGCATTTCTCCTGGTCTGATTAACTGGGTAAAAGACTTCCTGAGAGAACGGTCTCTTCGAGTTGTTGTCGATGGATGCTCATCAGAGCCCATGACGACTAATGCCGGAGTTCCTCAGGGGTCAGTGCTCTCTGCAACTCTTTTCCTGCAGCATATTAATGATCTGCTGATGCCCGGTATCTATGGGTATGCAGATGATAGCACAGTTGTAGAGAGATACCTGCCAGGTGCTCGGGCTAGTAAAGAGCAAATTCAGTCCGAACGAGAGGCTATGGTAGAGCGTACGAATACCTCGCTTCAGGCAGTCTCCAAGTGGGGTGAAACCAATCTGGTGGGATTCAACGCCGCCAAAACACAGGCGTGTCTGTTCACCGCCAAAAGGAGCCCGTTCATCTCGGCTCCTACTTTTCAGAATGTATCTTTGGATTGTACCGACCGCCTTCAGCTCTTGGGTGTCGAAATTTCCTCCGACCTCAATTTTGGGCGGTTCATTGAGTCCAAAGCCAAAGTAGCTGCTAGGAAACTAGGCGTTCTCGCAAAAGTCCGGCGGTACTTCACACCGAGACAGCTTTTAATTTTATACAAAGCACAGGTCCGATCGTGTGTGGAGTACTGCAGCCACATATGGGCTGGTGCTGCAAAGTGCCACCTGGCAGCTTTGGACTCGGTGGAAAGGCGTGCGAAGAGGCTGATTGGTGATCCAGATTTGGTTAAGTCCAATCTTCAAAGCCTTGAGCACAGGCGTAGGGTAGCCAGCCTTTCGGTGTTTTACAGATTGCATTTTGGAGAGTGTGCGCAGGAACTGCATGACTTGATTCCGCCATCACATTTCTATCATCGGACAAACCGACGCACGGCGAGTATCCACCCTTACGTTGTTGAAACATCTACGGTCCGGACTAAGCGTTTCGCCTCGTCATTTATACCGCGTACTTCGAAGGACTGGAACAGTCTGCCTGCTGCGGTCTTCCCGTCCGATTATAATGTGGGTGTCTTCAAGGCTAGTGTGAATAGGCTCTTAATAAACTAGTGCGCCTCACCATCAACGATTGCATCACTGCTTACCATCAGGCGGGATCGCAGTCAAGTACTAGTTTATAACAGATAAAAAAAAAAAAATGTGAAGGTGCATTATGTTGAGGAGGGTGGCGCGGACGAAGGAGATGACGGTGAGTCTTATCTATACAATATTCAATGTCCAAGGAGCAGGCCGATGACCGAGCGGGTACAGGTGAATGATTTGTTATTGGAGTTCGAAATCGATAGTGGTTCAGCGATTAGTGCTATATCAGAAAAAACGTATCATGCATACTTAGGTAATGTGCCATTATTAGTTACTAATCGTAAGTTAATAAATTATACCGGAGGTAGAATTAGCACGTTAGGTATAGCACGGGTAACGGCATGCTACGAGGGCCGCGAGCGAGCAATGGAGCTGTTCGTGGTAGCGGACGGCGGGCCTCCGCTGTTGGGCCGGGATTTTATTCACGGTTTCAATCTCGAATTAGCCCCTGCTAAAAACTATATGTGTAGAATTGCGGATGACTCACTGAAAGAGGAGTTGTTAGGAAAATTTCCCAATCTTTTTTCTGGCAAAGAAGAACGGTCACGTCCCATATAAAAAAAACCCAGACCCGACAGAAAAGTGACATATCTCAGTTTTTTTGTTATTATTTATATAATCATATTATATAGTTTTTATATTCGAAATCAATGGCTAACACCAAAATATTGCCTTATGTTTTTGTTCAGGGTTTACACTAAAAAAATACAAAATGCCTACTTATCTACACAATTCGTAATGTATGTAAATAAATGACGATAAATAGTTATGGGATGTACCCAGGAGACCTGGAGATACAGCTGTATTATATAATATTTGAACTCCAAGTACAACATTCAACTTAGGATTTTTTTTTTAAGGTGGTTTAAAATCATCTAATGACATCTCCCGCCCTTGGGTGGAGCGAGAGGGCGTGTCAGACTCTTACTGACTAAAAAATTCCACCCCGTTCCTTTTTGCCTCTGGTACTGGGGTCAGAGCATGCCCTTCTGGATTCGCCCTCAACTTAGGATTAATTAAAATCGTCATATTCGATGATTCAGATCGGATTATTCCACTAATTCGTTGACGCCAGAAGAAGAAAGAAGAAAGAAGAGAAGGGCATGCTCTGTGTGCACCCCAGTACCAGAGGCAAAAAGGAACGGGGTGGAATTTTTTAGTCAGTAAGAGTCTGACACGCCCTCTCGCTCCACCCAAGGGCGAGAGATGTCATTAGACGATTTTAAACCACCTTAAAAAAAAAATCCTAAGTTGAATGTTGTACTCGGAGTTCAAAAATTATATAATACAGCTGTATCTCCAGGTCTCCTGGATACATCCCATAACTATTTATCGTCATTTAGTTACATACATTACGAATTGTGTAGATAAGTAGGCATTTTGTATTTTTTTAGTGTAAACCCTGAACAAAAACATAAGGCAATATTTTGGTGTTAGCCATTGATTTCGAATATAAAAACTATATAATATGATTATTTAAATAATAACAAAAAAACTGAGATATGTCACTTTTCTGTCGGGTCTGGGTTTTTTTTGCCTGTTCTTCTTAGGATGTTTTAAAAAATATGATGTAAAATTACGATGCCCACTGTTGGTCATATGCCTCCTAGCGATAATGACCTATGCCCACTGTTGGACATAAGCCTCCCCCTAGTATCACCACGTAGGCGTTATAATAATTGATGCCCGCAGTTGGACATTAGGCCTCCTCTCGCGATAATAACCTTCGCCCACTGTTGGGCATAAGCCTCCCCAAATGTCATCACGTAGGCGTTATAATAATTGATGCCCACTGTTGGACATAGGCCTCCTCTCGCGATAGTGACCTTTGCCCACTGTTGGGCATAAGCCTCCCTCTAGTGTCACCACGTAGGCGTTACAATAATTGATGCCCACTGTTGGTCATATGCCTCCTCGCGATAATGACCTATGCCCACTGTTGGGCATAAGCCTCCCCCTAGTGTGGTGACGTAGGCATTATAATAATTGATGCCCACAGTTGGACATAGGCCTCCTCTCGCGATAATGACCAGGAAAATGTCAGGACTAGACGTAATAGACCTAAGATTAATTATAAGGCATTTAATTAGTATTAAGCTAGTCGTGGAGGGATTGTTATATATGTAAAAAGGAGGTATGGAGAGATTTGGTGCGCGGCTGCGTCCCCACCTTGTATTCGTACTGAATAACCCAGTGTGCAACTAGCTACGTGTTTGGTCTGACGTGAGCGTCCCTTACCCTTGTTCCTACATTTAACATTTTTATAAGTGTATAAGCTTTTTTGTTTGTAAAAAAAGTAGAGGGACAGCACAGATTTCAAAAAAGTTGAGGTTTATGTATTTATTTCTACCTTTGCAATGGTCCTAGGCAACTTATATTTTTGCCCCAACCCAATAACTACCTATTGAATACTAAAAAAAAATAATTCAGAACAATTTTCCTTTTTTTTATCAAATACTGATTTCATCGAAGACAAATAAATAGGTCATTTGGGAAATTCACCCATATACTAAAAATAATGTTGTATATTTTTGTTTAAAATACGTACCTATTAATACTGCTGAGTAGTAATGAAGCCTGAAATTGCTGAGTGACATGCTGGTTGAGAACATTTTTCCCAGAATTCTGTATATAATGGTGAAAGGTTGAAATGAAGATTTGCGTCAGTACTTAGCATCACGTTGGTCGTTGGCGACAGAGCAAGCCCGCGGAGATAGTGTTCTTATTGAAATAAATGATGAGCAGTGCATTAGAGGCATTAGAGTCGCGGCACATGTAGGTAGACAGCATCCACACGTGAACCGCTTGCTGTGGCCCAACATGTTCTACATAAACGATGACATTACATATTCTCTTCTGGCACGTATTTCATCGAACGGGCGGTCGATGGGGTTAGCTTCATTTTTGATATGTACTTACGAATACACAACAGCTAAACGGGCTACATCTAAATTAATTATGTGTTGAACGCATTCTGTTGATCATTACATGTAAAATCATCGTTGGCACGATACGTCCCACTACGCTATTCACACATTTTAATATTTTTTTCACTCCAAATTTAATGTTGGTGAAAACAGTTTCGTAACTTGAGATAAATGCAATAAATTTCGCTAAAGACCCACGCTAAAGGATTGTAAATACCAATATTATTTATGGTTGCTATCTGAAATTACAGAACACACAAATCAAGGAGTATTTTATCGAGCTTGGAGAATTTACGCCATATTTTGTGAGCGCTACGTAATTTACCATTTTGTCGTTACTAAATATTAGCTGCACGAAAGCGAAGCGACATAAAATTGTAACATGGTGGACTACATTATCCGGCGCCAGGAGCCCCGCATCCGCTTGTTCCCGCGTCTCATAATTTGGTTTCTTAAGTGCCAACACATTGTTAACAACAGGACGCCTCTCAATCTACATTATATTATATTTTACAATAATACAATTTTTACGCATAACTTGAACATTTTCTGGTTCAAACCATAACAGAAATAAAACTGTTAAAAGTAACGATACCTATTAGATTTTTGAAAGAAAGAAAGAAATAAAAACATTTTTTTTTTGCCCGAAAGAGGCGCGCACTAAAGGATAACATAATACATTTTTATATTAAAAAAAGAAATCAAGCATTGTCATTCAACAAAGTATAATATATATATATATATATATATATATATATATATATATATATTTAAGTATGCATACAGTTCTTTAAAGAGTGTATGAGCACTCGGACCCCACGGCCCAAGAGTTTCAACTCCAAACGGCTCAAAAATATAACTGCCGACAAGGTTGTTATATTTCCGCCGCTTGAGGTTCTCCGCAGCCGCAACTGCAGCACCACCACAGCACGATGAACTAGGAAGATGGGATGGCGCAAGAGTGTCGACACAGGTAGCGTCCCACACTAAAGGTCTACCCAACTTCCATGGAAATAAAGACATACCGCCGGACGGTCTCTTACCATCGTCGCGTGCCAGGCCATGAGGTTCCAAAACAGCCGTAATGCCGACGGTGACAAGGGCTCGTCGGATACTGTCGTTAATTTTCGCTATGTGTCTCGCGCTTCGACCGCATGACAGGGCGTGGTGACCGAGGCTGTTGACAGCTTCGCTACAGTAACAGCGATGAGGAGAACAACAAGGAGCGGAGCGCCAAGGCGTAGGGCAACAGCCAGGCGGAAAGTAGTATCGTCGAAAAAGGTGCCAAAATTCGACGACGGTAGTGCGTGAAGCCAAAGACCTGACTCCCAATTTCCCGCAGCCAGCAGGCACGTCTGTTCCGCAGTCGTAGCAGATGTTAGAATTAGGTTTTCCTGAACTACTCTGCAAAACGGCTCATCCCACCGTGTCTGGGAAGCCGGGTTATCGGGCGGATTTGTATTCGGGCAAGTAAGTCTCCAGGCAATCTATATCAGGCCTCGATGAAGCACGGCACATTGAAATCAATCAGTGAGGGAGATAGGATATTCCTCATTAATTTCTCAGTGCCGTGAACCGAGGATATAAAGGCTGGAAAACTAATACTAGAAATTTTGCGGACGCCGAGGCTTACCATACGGATTGGATGGGTAGCTTAAGCCTAGGCTCGGTCATCCATGCCCACGTATAAATTGACGTAAGGGTATGCCGGATAATTTGGCCCATTTTTTCCAAAAGATCCTCCACCATCCCTTCCAGATCTTCCATACCTTCGCGCCTCGTATTCGTCTTGATAAGCCAAGTGTTCTTAGATAGGTGATGTTAAAAAAAAAAACAACATATCGACTGTTAGATGCTATATGTTAGAGTAAAAAAAATATTTATTTTAATTCTGCAATATGGGTCAAATTAAAGGGCTTTTCATGAGGATTTCAAAATGGTATGTCATGACCATATTTAAAAAAAGTATAACAGGAAATCTATGTTATTTATTTTGTACTGAGGCGAAGGCCTAGGTCGGTTTTTGAACTTTATAGTGATTTTACGTCTAAAATATAGTGAATAAATTGTGATATTATAATAGTAACTAAAAAGTGTAAAATAAAAAAAATAATTTAAAAAATAAAAAACCCAACTGCGTAAAAAATAAAAACTGAAAATAAAAATAAACAAGTTCAGTCCACAGTTCAGTAACATTCGGGACCCATTAAAATAATCTAGACTAAAATCATTCTATCTAATGTGGGTCTCGACTTTTGCTGAACTGTGGACTGAACTTAATTTTTTACGCAGTCGGGTTTTTTATTTTTTAAATTATTTTTTTGGCAAATGTACTGACATTTAATTTGCCCCAAAAAAGATATTTCATAAAAAAACTAGCTGACCCGGCAAACTTCGTACCGCCTAATAGTTACCTTTTATCTAAGCTGTCAACTCTACCTACTCTACCCTACTCTACCCTACTCTACCCTACTCTACCCTACTCTACCCTACTCTACCCTACTCTACCCTACTCTACCCTACTCTACCCTACTCTACCCTACTCTACCCTACTCTACCCTACTCTACCCTACTCTACCCTACTCTACCCTACTCTACCCTACTCTACCCTACTCTACCCTACTCTACCCTACCAAATTGTGAATCTAAACTATTCCCAGATCCCCTTGAACACACACAAAAAAATTCATCAAAATCGGTCCAGTCGTTTGAGAGAAGTTCAGTGACATACACACTCACAGAAGAATTATATATATAAAGATGAGATTATAAAAATCATGTGTCAGTATAAGTATAGATACAATTCCAATAATTCATGTCAATTTAAAGTGAGTCATTTAAAAATACCTTGATATCATAATATGCTTTACTAGCTAAAAAGATTTCAATTTCTTCTTAAACAGTTCTAGGTTTAGCTGTTTCAAACTATTAGGAAGCTCGTTGTAAATAATGGGAGCCATACAAAAACATGCGCATAAGAGCAGTCCGAGACCTATGTTGACAGATTTGACTGTTGTCACGTCTATTTTTAGGAAACACATCATTGTTTTAACAAATATCGCAATTTCCAAAATATAAACTGATGGTAAAGTCAAGATTTTATAGTTTATGAAAAAGCTGTGGTCTTAAGCTGTGGTTGCCTATAATTGAGTGTTCATTATAGGACCAGGTTACTTGTACCATTTTCTATTTCTTAAGTTTTTTTATTTTGTAATACTCGTTGGTGATCCTTAAATAAATAAATAAATAAAATGGCTTGCAACTATTTAACTGTTGTTTTCAGTCTTAATATGGATCTGAGGATTTTTTTTTTTTTTGAGCTTTAAAAACTATACCTCTATCTGTAGAATGTCCCCAAAAGATAATGCAATATCTGATAATGGGCTCTGCTATGCCGTAGTAGGTAGTTAATAGGGTAGTTACAGTACGAATGCACTGTTACTTAATTTTTTGCTAATGACCTCTATGTGTGCCTTTGTTATATTCTCTTCCTTTTTCAATGGGTTCTATGATTTTATTTCACTTTTTACCATTTTCAACGGCTTCAGCAATTGTCTAATAGCATAGATTGGAAAAATAAGTATAGAGGAGTGCTTTGCCCAGCTGTGTGTGAGACAGAGTGGTCTGATGAAAAAAAGTAGAATCAATTACTTTTTATTTCGTTCATTTATATTACGGTTTATTCCGAACTCATTAACTATTAAAGACTTTTATGATTTTAGCTCAGAACGTTGAAAAATATGTAAGAAGGATTTAACAGAACTACATATCGACGGTTGAAAGGCAAAATGATCTAAGCGACATTGAGTTAACTTTACAAAAGTAAACTCTAAGAATTTTAAGTAAATCAGTCTTTTGTAAAGTTTACTCAATATAGCTTAAATAATTTTGCCTTTCAACCGTCAATATAATGTTACCGACAATCCGATTTTAGGAGTAACTAATTTTTAAATTAACTGTGGTTTTAGTTAGCTATAGGTCGAGTAATGTCTCAGTTGAGCGCTGGGCCTGCTGTAATGTGAGCGCTTGTTGGCAGGTGCAGGACGTGGCGCCCATTGTGCTAGACGTGTGGGTGCAGGCGCAGGGTGCGCCGCTGCAGCTCGCGCTCGCGCCCGCCGCACCGTCCGGCCTCATGCCGACCATGTGGCACGTATTGTACTTGTTACCTATCACCTATCACTGCACTTGCTATATCCGAGCACACCAGAGTGGCCTGCAGTGGTAGCGCAACCAGTCACGACATCAACAAAACATTACAGTTTTGTGCAACTAAGCGGACATCAGGCGAGTACTCTCCATAGAATAAAACACATTTTCAGCGCTTAATTTGATATTGAATTTATTTATTAGGTAAATAAATGGGTGTAAATAATTAGTATTTACATACTGGTATAGCTAGCTAGGTTAGTTAGTATTACCTATTAATACCAGCTATACCAGTTATAGCTAAACCAATAGACAACCCAACGTTTTCTTCTCGGTTTTCGATTAGTTTAATAAAATGTTATTTTTTTTATTAATGACTAGCTTTTGCCCGCAGCTTCACCCGCGTACATAAAATATAGCCTATGTCACTCAAGAATAAAGCAGCTTTCTATCGGTGAAAATAATTTTAACACTCGGACCAATACGTCCAGAGATTCCCTATTAAAAACAAAAACAAAAAACTACCTCTTTATTACATTAGTGTAGATATTATTTCATTAAACCTCTAGCTAACTCCGGCGTTCGTCCTCTCATAGTCTTTCTATTGTTTCTCTAATTAGGGTATTCGAAAGGTAGGTTTATCAGGTGTTTTTGTCTACCTACCCGCAACATATAATTTAATGTCATCGATATATATGTACTACGCACTAGATTAGGCGTGCTGAACACTCACTTCAATTGAATCCGTTGCACTCAAATATATTTAATGTCTTTGGTTGCACTAAATTCTAGGCAAATTGACATTGATGACTATAATGCAATTTTGACGTTCATACAGTGTGAGACCGGGGCTTATAAATTCAAAAGAAAGTGAATTTGGGACGTAAATAGTAATTCAGTAGTCATGAAAATAAAATAATTGATTATTCAAGCAATTTAATAGCTTCAAATATCGTAATAGTATGTTGGAAATTATATTATTTTATTTAAAAGCTTTTCCATTTTATAATCATAGACTAAAACATGCAGATGTTCCCTCCCACAAAAACCGGGTTTTTACCTACAACTGCTTTAGTGAACACGAACTTAGTAAATATTTTTTATTTTATTTTTTTGTATTACGTAACTACCTAGATATTATGTATACATAAATTAGTATTCAAATATAAATTAGGTTCAGCTGAATTTGTAGTCATATGTGTAATATAAGTGATATATCACTAAGTGACTGGCTATTACTTTTATTGTGATTTCGTCCTTCATAAACTATAATTATGTCTATGTCTATGTCTGAGTATGTTTTCCGCTCTTAGTCCATTACGGACCATAGTACGTGGGCCATATTGGCCATAACCTTGGGTGGGCTTATTCTAACCGGCCTACCTCTCTCCAAAAGCAGATTAGGCCTCTCAGGTTTCCTTCCAGGTCCTTACCTTCCGCATGACACAGATCCTCACCGGACATGGTTCGTTCGGGAGTTTCCTGCACCGGATTCATGCTGAAGTGACGCCCGGGTGTCGCCACTGTGCGGAACGCCCTGAGGACACGGTGGAGCACACGGTCGAGGTGTGCCCTGCTTGGGCGGAGCATCGCCGTGCCCTCGTGGGGGCGATCGGCGGCGGAGACCTGTCGCGCCAGGCCTTGGTTGAGGCCATGGTCCGGAGCGAGGAGGAGTGGCAGGCGGTCGCCGACTTCTGCGAAGCAGTAATGCTCGCAAAGGAGGAGGCCGAACGCATCAGACAACGGCGTTATCGCTGCCGCCGTCGCCGGGATTCTGATCCCGATTTCCGGCCAACGTAGACGCGGGCTATGGACAGTGAGCAATGGGTAGCTCACTGTCCGGCCGTCCGGTAACTGTCCGGACCAAGCCCAAGTCGTCTAGCAAGAAGCCTACTGGGGCCAGGGTTATCCGAAAGGGCGCTCGAGCCCCGGTATGAAGGCTAGAAGGAACGGGGTGGGTCTTTTAGTCAGTAAGAGTCTGACACTATCTTCCGCCCCGCCCAAGGGCGGGGAATGTCAATGCATTATTTTTTCCACCATAAAAAAAAGGCCTCTTAGGTTTTTCAGGGCATCTATAAGGGAATTCGGGAATCCTATGGTTCGTGTGCGTATTTCAGTGACACCTGTGCAGTCTAGGAGCACATGTGCAACTGTCTCCTCCTCCTCCAAGCATGCTCTGCACAGGGGACTGTATGTGATGCCTATTGTGTGGAGTTGCTTATTCAGTGTGCAGTGCCCGGTGATGGTCCCCGTCACCAGGCGCAGGCCGCCTCTGTTCAATCTTAAAACTTTTTTGGTGAGGACTTTATTGAGGTGTGGTAGGGCCTCCTTGGCCTGCTTGCATCCCGATGTCTAGGACCACCAGCGTTCCGCTTGTATCTGTGTGTGTTCGCGTAGCCAACCACGCAGCTGACCAAAGAGGACCGGCACTATTGGTTTGGGCCCGAAGACCAGCGCTCCGGATCCCCTCCTGGCCAGTTCGTCCGCCGCATCGTTGCCCAGCGAACCGCTATGTCCCGTAACCCACTGTAGTGTCACAGTGTTCCGCTTTGGCACCGTGACTCTTTCCAGTGCAGAGTGGCATTCTTGTATAATTCTCGAGGTGGTAAAATCTTTGTCTAGGGATTGCAGGACTGAGACACTATAGGAGGGTATCCGAATGTGTGAGTCCTATACGTCGTAATAAAATCAACAACCTTCGTTTCGTTCAGAATTCAACATGCCGCCCGCGACTTAAAGACACTGCTTTATCCCCTAGTCACATCAACTACTATTGTGTTGAGTCTTTTAACTAGGTCATCTGTAACTAAGTTTAACCCATCGCCACTATGGCCCTTGTGGTGCTATTTATATTTACTTGTACTGCTCTAAATCTGAGCATATTTTTGATCCAGTCACTCAGGGTCGGGTCAACACCATGACTTTCGAGTGCTGTGCTAATACTTCGGAACATAGTCTTATCGAAGGCTCCTTCGATGTTTAAGAAGACTGCTAGCGAAGAGCCTTTGTGATTTATTACGCATTCGATCTTTGAGATGACGCTATGTAGTGCAGATTCTGTTGATTTACCCGTGGAGTAGACATGTTGCAACTTGTGGAGGGATCTCACCAAGAGAGGTCCGTCTCGGATGTGTCTATCGCAGAGCCTCTAACAGATAATAATTGTGCAAAAAAAATTACTATCCTATTTAACCAACTTCTAAAAAAGGAGGAGGTTCTCAATTCGGATGTTTGTATTTTATTTTTTTATGTACAAGGTGCAGTTTTAAAACTGCACAATATTTCAGGAGGTTGTAATAAAACTCATAAATAATCATGAAAAAATACGATACCTGGTCAATAATCAGTAATACTTCTTATTTTTTTATTTTAGCCGTATTTCATAATAACCCTCTAAATAAACTTTATAAAGAAACAGAATCACCCGTTGCGAATTATCGCGCGTCATGTCACGGTTTGCGTGAGTGCATCAACCTGTACGAGGCTCCTCCCACTTACCCTACGAAATGAATAATTTAGCCTCAAGCGGATTCGAATTCGATGATCATAATGTAAATTAATGTCTTTTTCGCTAATTAACTCATTTTTAAGCATCATTACAATACGAAAACCTCTTTAAAGTTCACGTTGACGTCGCTTCGTTAGTTAGGTACTTATGAGCTGATGAATAAAATGTTGGGCCGAGATCAATAAACCTGGTGTAAAGCTTACGAAATTGAAAGGAGTCATTTTTTTTTGTTTGGAGTTTGGGCCCTACAAATTGTGGCTTATATCAATGAAACGCACGTTAGTTTATTCCTTATAATCTATAGATTACAATGATAATATTAGCAAAACTATAACTAACCGGAATACTGTGAAATACGACAGTCAAAACATGACTCTCACAATAACCTCTTCATCGCCTTACGAGCAATTTTAATAAAAATTTCAGTAATCTAGATCTGTTCTCTGAGCCTAAAAGGAAATTTAAAATAATGTTACTCAACATGTTAAAAATCAACATAATTAAGCCGGCTCTATTTTTTGTTAACCACAATTGTAATTTATAGTAACTTGCGAAAAGTTATATATTATTTAAAAAGAAAAAAAAAAACAAATAACATCATTATTGTCAAACCAAATGTCTCATGTTTATATGTGGACAACGTTGTTGATATCACATGTGTAAAATAATTGTTAAGCCTTTTTTATGTAATTCCCTATGTGTTATTGTTTGTTATCCCTAATAAATAAAATAAAACCTAAAATTTCACAAGAGCGATTGTTTAATGAGTGGATAGGTGTCCTTGGTACTTTAAGTCAAAATAGTGCACTGTTCAATAATATATAGTATAAATCAAAGTCACGTCTGTACTACGTGACAGATTTTGATGGGATGTATATCGAAATATATATTATGTTCCGAAAGATATATTTCGAAATAGCGCGGCTTTTGCCAGCCATTGACTGTAAATCTAAAATAATAAGGGTCGGCGTTCACTGCCGGCATGGCACGGCAGATCGCGCTACGGCATGCCGTGGCGTCTCGCGGAATGCCGTGGCACCGTTCTGAAAGCCCAGCCATCAATCAGTTTTGCTAATCTCTTGCCATGCTCGGTCAGTGTGAGAGACTAAAAAACGCGCGCGCAAGTGCGTCTTTTCCTTCCCTTGCCCCCGCGCATCGACCGGACCTCATTAACCGAAATGACCGCTGTGCAAGTTTCAACCATATTTCAACTAACTTAGCAATCATAATTCCTTGACACAAAGTAACACATTACGTCTCGCGAAATGCAATGGCGCGCCGCAGCATGCCACAGTATGCCGCGGCACGTCTTGGCATCGTGGTATGGAACTAAAGTAACATGAATTCTAGTATCATTGAAATAAGATTTAAAATAACTTGATTAGTAATGAAATCCTTTGCCGTGCCACGCCGCGCCATGCCGGCAGTGGGCGTCGGCCCTAAGGTGATGTGTAAGGAGAAAAAGAAACACATTACAGTTACGTCAAAACAAGTATTTATTACTGTTCTTTATCATCATTTTCAAAGTCATCTCTTAAAAGCAGTATTTCATCTAAAAAAGATGTAGGTGGCTCAACCTCACCAAGATAAAAACCAGACTATACACATCACATATGCACAGCATAACAGTGCGTCTGCCCACTAAACAATTACAACAGTATCCAGCAAGAGCAGCTCTAGTGTTAGTAATTGATGGGGGTGTGTCAACTAGTACATAAATACATATAATAAGTTTTCCTACGTGTGTACCTTAATTGTATCTTGACTTGTAGAAGATAATTATTTGAACTAAAATCATTGACAGACTAAAAATACAATGGCGGGAAGTAGAAGCAACACGCTTGTAATTAGACATAGTAATTGTTGGTACTCCTCTGTGTATAGCAGTTGTAACAGCCATAGGCATAGGAGGTGGTCGTGGGATGTTACTGCTGTGTTCAACATCCAATGGCTGTATTTCCATATCCCTGATTTCATCCTGTTGCCTGTTTCTACGCACAGCTCGGGAAGCTCTAAGCCAGCAGGCTGAGATAGCCATACAGTCTTGTTCTAGCGTTCCATCTGAGAAATTAGATAATTAGTATTGCAAATAAAGTCTATCTTAATATATTTTGTTTATAAAAATCTTTAATTGCACTGTAAATAGACGAAAAAGCAGCCTAATGTAGTGTTCGTACCTTTACTATTTTAGTGACAGGCCAGATCCTACTTAAGGAAAGGCATGGCAGGAGTTCGTTAAAAAAATGTAAAGTTCATATGGTAACCAAACATAATAAATAGGTATTTGAAATTAAATATTATATGTACTCAGTGGCGTGCCCGCCATACAAGCCAAAAAGCCCGGCTTACCCTACCAAAACCTCACCTAATTCATAGAACACGACCAATCAATTAATTATCACAAAAATCTAAACTTCAAACTTCGCGCGCTTACGCGGTTATTACGTAGTAACTATTCAGTAATCTGTGGTTACGCTAAGTTGCCACTGTGTTGTGCGGAATTCGAAACTCATTCATAAGACGATACCAGGGCGAAGCGAGGATGCCATTCTGAGCGAAATCTCTCCGATCTCACTCTAACACTTAACAAAAGAAAGAGATGAACACTAATGTGTTGTTGTCTTTTTCTGCCTCAAAGGCTTTTATGAGGCTTTGTCTTCTATCTCTACTTTTGATATAAAAACGTCAAATTTTGAGTGTGTGTGGGTGTAATTTGTTATTGTGTGCAAATGCTCGTCGAACATTTTGTTCTAAGAAAAAGCCGGGCTTTGCTAAATTTATGAATGGTTTTTTTTGACATAATTTTTTACGCATATTATAATACGAGGCACCCTCTATGACGCGTAAAGTTGTACGAACTAAAAAGTACTCAGTTCAAATTTGCTTTGATCAATTATCGTGCTGTACGTAATTATTGTTTTGATAGTTTTTTTTTTTTTGTTTTCCGTCATTTAACAGTTTATGAATTCGGAAACTATACTTGTGGTTGTGTGTGGATATTATTATGTGTGGAATTAATATTGGCCAGGTAGGGTTTGAGTTAAATATAATCTTGTAACTTTACTATTTTCAATATTTCTCAGAAAAGTGCTTGAAATACATCAGGTATGACTCAAATAACTTCGCTAGTGCCATGAAAATTCTCAAAAGTACTTGAACGCTGTTATTTCATTCTTTATTTTTGGTAAACCGCCTATAGAAAGTTGGTTCTCTTTCTCGACAGTTAAGTGATAAGTGTGTTTTAAAAAAGCGAACAACGAAAAGCTGCCGCTGTTTCAATTGTGAGTATTTGCCAATAATATTACATATTATTATAAAGAACAAGTGTTTGAAACACCAAGATTTAAAAAAAAAAAATGTTTTTGTTACAAATTCATAACTAGATGGCGTTGGCGTCAAAAAAGTAACATTAGATCAGTATCTAGTCTAGTACTCGGTTGTTTTATTTCACAATCAACTCAACCTTACATTAGATATTCATTAAGTTCAAATTAATCGTTTCAATAGTATTGGCTGACCATCCCGGCCGGCTGGCACTCGACAACAAGAGCGGCTTTCCGAATTATATCTTTGATTGCAATTGAAAATCAGCTGTTGGTAGAATTAAAACGTTCACAAACTTTTTACGCTGGTGTAAGTAATAAAATAATTTTTAAATAAAGATAGATAATTTGAATAAGAATACATTTTTTTTTTCCATTCATGTATTCAAACTTCACAATTATTGGTATGATGATAAAGTTGTTATGGTGAAGCTTTTGTTATCATTATTTATTACTTACTATTAACATTATATTTGTTAATAGTAGTGTAGCAATTCAGAAAAATCAGCATTACTGCACTGGTGACACGTAGTAGCACGAGATTTTTTTTAATAGGTAAGTAGTAGTTAGGTCAAGATTCCTTGGCTTGCCCCCTGTAAAGGCACCAGGCACGTCACTGTATGTACTATAATATATTAATTTGCAACGTGCAACGGTATCCACTGTAAAATAATATTCTTTTCTGCAGTGTCAACATGCACAGCATGTGTTTGGTGTGCTCTTAAAATTGAAGAACTACATGAGATGCAAATATTCCAATGCCCAAATCCTCTCACTGAATGACCAGTTTTAATACATTCTTGCAATATCATGAAGCAGTTTTCACAAACGTCATCTAGTGGGTGTAATTGAAAAAAAGTAGGTAGGCAAGTTATATTGATGGAGGAGGTGGATGAACAAGCATAAATAGTATGAAGAGCTAAACGTTCGAGATTGGGATTTGTTCCTCCCAGTAATGATTGGGTGGTTGACATAAACACACATCTCGCGAGAAATCCACATACACACAAGTTGCACAATTGATATAACGGCTTTGTGGATAATACATTGTACCTACAGATGTCAATTTCCTAAAATTTTTGAATCACGAATATAAACAAAATACGAAAAGAACAGAAGAGACATAATAATCTGAAACAATAAAACACTGCGTTCCGAATTGCATCAAAAGCGATTATATTGCGAATCCGACTAACGCGCAACGTCACAAACAGTACTCGATAATCCTTATATTTTGTGACTATTAAATTCGGTTGGATTCGCGATATAATCGATTTTGACGTAATTCGGAACTAAGGGATAATGTTGTCTGTCAGACTGTCAGTGTCAAACAGTCAAAGTGTTTGAAACTGGACCACAGAGCATCTGCAACGGGCTATTAATTACGTTTCATTCCACGGTGATTTTTAAAGTAGGTACGTTATTATACTTGATATTTGTATTAACCGTTAATAACAGCATTAAAAACAAGTTCACTGTACCAATTCATTATTATATCTTTAAACGTATTTAAAGCCAAAGTCATAACCATTGCGCACCGTAGTAACATTTTGTTTTCACGATAAAGTAAACCTAAAAACGCTCCTAAACACGCATTTTTTGCCGTAACACTTTTTTACTATTATTTCATTACTCCGGTTAGATTTCTATATAATTTTTGGTCTGTTAATTATAATAAGATGATCACTATTTTTATGTGAAATTTTATTAATATAATTACCGTATAATAGTGGGCCCAAAAAAATTTGACTCCTTTCCCTTCCTATTTTTTAATGGGCTGAGGATCAACAAAAATACTTCAAAATAATTTGTAATAGTTAAGTAGATAGGGGTTTTAAGTGATTTATCTTGCCTGATAGGTAGGTATTTTTAGCGTAGTTAAAATTTTTAAATCAACTTATTTACACTAATCAAATTGATTCGGCTAACAACGTATTTACAAATGATTTTGTATGTACTTACAAATAAAATAAAAAATCCTAAGTACTTATGTTACCTGGAAGTAGGTATTGTTCAAAGTTTCCACCTTCGTATTCCAGCCACAGCCTTTTATTTTATCTTAATTTACGTAGCACAAACACATTCGTTTTTAAAGTGTCGAAAGCACTGATCACCTTTTCACGTAATTGTGTTCGAAACGCTGAATTGTTCCTTTGAGGTGGACGTTACGCTGTCTCCACTGATAGCATACAAGCGGATCATCTCCACCAACTCCACATTGTAGTGTTGGTCTTTATAGATTAACTAACCGCAACCGTTAACGACCGAAGGCGCACCTGAGCGCGAATTTGCAAGCGTATGTACTCGCCGGCGACCTCAATTACACTAAACTAAATCGATTGATCGATGGCCGCGGGGCCGTGGCTAGGATGTGGCGTGCGGGATGATGATTGGATGAAACATGATTTATGAAACTAGCGTTGCGAGTTAGTGTGTGTGAAAACGCCCTTTATTGTTCCGTGCTTGTTTGTGTGAAAGAAAGCGCGGTTATAAAGCAGCTATCAGACTGGCTGCTTTTTAAGAAACGTAGTTCAAACGTACCGATTTCCATAAATAAGAAAAAAAAAAATTACCTACTCATTTTATTATTGATTCGGGTCGAGAATCACTAACATAATTACCTCCTGAAATATTTTGCAGCTTCAAAACGACATCTTGTATGTTCGGGCATAACTTCTTCGCTTGCTAACCGATTTGAAAAATTCTTTTTTTGTTGAAAAGGGTATACTTTCCAAATGGTCCCATAGTCACCAAGTCGGGATCTGATGATGGAATCTTGGCTAAATCGAGGGAACTCCTCAAATATTATAGGCAACTACGTAGTCATTTTGATATTTTCATCAAGGAAATAAGCATTTACAGTCAAAAAGTGACATTTGATGAGGTGGAACTGGTTAAGAAGACAACGGAACTTCATACTCAAACAAATATCACAATGAACATAGTTAAGCGACTATGACAATACAAATAAATGAATAGTTCTGAATAGTTATGATGGAAATGGTATCATCGAAGTAACCTGATGATAGTGATGGAGCTGGAAGATAGGCACCGAAACTCCGTAATTAATCAATAATTATAATCATCTTTATTTCACTCTTCACTTACACACACTGTACCTTTACAATACAAAAAGTTTCATATAAAATATACAATGATGCAAAAAAAAAACTTTGTGAGAGTCTGGAGTCCATACTAGGATACCCTGTGTGACGGATCACCAGGCTCTCACCCCAAAATTCCGACGCTTAATTATCTGTACCTTATACCAAACAAATGACAAAAAAAAAAAAAAACAAGATTTGAGTGAGAATACAGACAAACCATAAAAACAATAATTTTACCAAAAAATAAAAAGTGAAGTAGAAGTGTAGTAGTTGTAGCGAAAGTGCTTGCAGTGTGGTGTTGTGAGTATGAGCGAGTGTCTGTAGGGTGTAAATACGTCTTTTATATTTTAAAACGGAATACGATGTTACGAGGGAACAATTAGCAACTGTTCAGTGGCATCGTAGTCTAACTTTTGTAACCAGGCTGAGAGTTTTTTTTTTGCAAAGTTTTTTAGGTAGGGCATAAATTTTTAGGACTCCATTAATTTTATTATATAGATAGCTTCCGAGAAAACCAAAATGTCGACGGGCAAAAATTGTATGAAACCGAATTGTGGAACAGACTGCGTGTTTACGACGCTTACGCTCAGATAGTTTAGAATTGTATTCAATATGAAAAGTTGACGTACAGTTAACACTTCAGTACGTTTATAAAGTTCTTTGTTAGGAAATAAGAAAGGCAAGAAATTACTTACTTTTAAAACGGCTCTTTGCGCTTGTTCGATTCGAAGCATAACCGTTTTGGTCGTGCCGCCCCATACAGTAATGCAGTAAGAGATTAACGACTGGCACAGTGCAAAATATACCGCTTTCAATATTTTTGATATTTTTAAATATTAGTTTTCTAATTTTAGTGGCAAGTGAATCTATATGCGGATGGAAACTCCCAGGTACTTTATAGACTCTGTTCGCTGTAGATGGGGACATGAGCGAGGAGAATCATGAGTCTGCAGGCACAAAGATGAGTGGGCAGTTATTTTGAGAGTATCCAGGGAATAATTATATTGTTTGATACAAAAAGCAATGTAATTTGTCTTGTCAACATTGAGGGCCAGTTTATTGGTAGCCAACCAAGATAGAACCAGGTTTAGTCCAGTCTGTGCTAGCTGTAAATCTCAGGCCAGGTATCAGCCTCAAACAACAAAGCTGTGTCATCAGTGAAAGTTATGATCTTGCCGTTTGGCATATTCAGCTCACAGCGGTCATTAATAAAAGTCAGAAATAAAGGGGGACCGAGAATACTGCCCTGTGGGATGCCGTAAACGACAGGAAGACCAGAGCTAGTCCACATATCTATTTTAACCCTCTGAAATCGGTTAGTGAGATAGTCGGAAAAAAGCTTTAATTGCTCATTCCTTATACCAATGCTCTCCAACTTGTTCACCAAGAGTGGGACGGAGACCGTGTCAAAGGCTTTGGCGAGGTCCATGAAGATTACTATGACTTTTTTTGTTTACATCAAGTTTTTCAGAAACAAACTTTGTTAAATCATGAATAGCGTCGCTAGTTGACATACCAGACCGGAAGCCGTACTGTGAAGCTGATAGCAGCGAGTTCTCTTCGAGGTATCCAACCAGGCGCTCCTTCATGATCCGCTCCAGTACCTTAGACAAAGCTGGTAGGATGGAAATAGGTCTATAATTATTGACACAGGCTCCATCTCCACTTTTGAAGATTGGGCGAATCTCCGCTATCTTCCATGCATCCGGAAATTTCCCAGACTCAATGGCAAGGTTGCAGATAAAAACAATTGGTGAAATAAGGACCTGCTTAAATCCCTTCAAAAAGTTGGAAGAGATGTTGTCATAGCCAACCGCGCAATCAGACCTCAGACTTGAAATTATATTTCCCACTTCTTCTTCGCCGGTAGGTAGAAAAACCATCAAGTGCGGGTACTGTTTAAGCGAAACCGTTGGAGTAATGCTATCAGAACTACAGCGATCAGCGATATTTTTGCCGATGTTCACAAAAAAGTCATTAATAAAATTAGTAGAAGAAATTGGATCCAGGGTGTTGATTAGTTGAGAGGCGTCGTTTTTAGTCTTTTTGGTGTTCCATAATTTTTCGTTATCGGTTTTAGCTGCAATCTGAAGTTCCATTTTGTCATGTTCTTTTTTAATTTTTTTAACAAGTCATTGCAGAAATTTCGATATCTTTTATAGGATATAACTGTAACTTGATTGTTTGGATTCCGTCTTGCTTTTTGGTGCAACTTATCCCGTGTCCTCATACAGCGCAATAGTCTGGGTGTTATCCAAGGCTTTGATATTCGCTTTCGGTTGGAAGTTATAATAATTTGAGTATTAGAAACTATAATTCTATTAATTGTGTCAACAAAGTACTGTACTGCAAGATTAACATCTGTCATTAAATATAATTTATGAAAGCTAATATCCTTAATTTCCAAGCCAACCTTTTCGTGATTTAAACTTTTAAATATTTTAGATGTCTTGTTTTGAGGCATATTAAAATTCAGGACCAGGATTACCGCGTCATGATCAGTGATGGAGGTTTCAGCTACATAACAAGAAGCTTGAAGTCGCGATTTCAAAATAATGTGATCAAGACATGTTTTATTATGTGTGGGGATAGTATAAGCCGGCAACATACCATGGGATGCTAACAGATTAGGTAATAAGCAGAATTTGAGTCTGTGTTAGTCTCAGTTATGTCCACATTAATGTCCCCTATTAAAATAAAGTTTTTTATTAGAATTTTCATTTAAAAAAAGTTCGAGAGATAAGAAAAAGTTACTAGGATTTTTGTACCCCGTAGGTCTGTAGATTGCTAGCATCGCTGTACTTTGATTAATCTTGATTATTAGACTGTTACAATCGGAAATATTGGGTTCCTCTACGAATATGCGAATGTTATTTTTACAATATACAACCACCCCTTCATTTTGGGTTAAGATATTATTAGTTTGGTAGTAATTATAACCATCAAGCGGTGGAATGCGTTATGTACAAGACAACCAGCACTCCGTTAACACAATAAAGTCCTAATTAACTTGCGATCTTTCTAATAATGTCAGAAAACCTGGTGTATTGCGCGTTATGCTTCTGATATTTTGGTGTATAACTTTAAGCGATTGATTGGAATCAGGTATAATATTAACGCAATTGTCAATATCACAGATCGACGAATGTGCAACGGTAAAGCTGTCCAGATCAGAGATTAAATCTTTCGTTCTATTCAATTTTAATGTTAAAGAATAGCGACGTTGTATTCAGATTGATGCAATAAGTTTTAATTAAATAGGAACAGTATTTAGAGAGTAATCTAAGATTACTCATAAAAACATCAGAAAGCGTCATATTATGTAAACACCATATTATGTACAAGTGAGATGTGTAAAAATGCACCATATCAAGACCTGTTAAGGCAGTGAATAGTTTGGCGACACTACGGAGTACATCCGCGGAAGCGGTACAATTATAAAAGTATAAACTCGGTTGTAGGATATGCCGAATAATTTTTGTCACAAAAGTTTGCTTACTATATTGTTGAATAAGTACAGCCCGTGAATCGTTAATAAGTAGACGTTGTAAACAAATACGCTCGATAAGTAAAGTTGACTCTGAGATAATATAACATAGAATATAAATGCCTGTAATTGTTATGTCAGTTGTTTTGTTGTAGTGATATTTTATTTGTTTAAATACTAGTATTTCTGAGAATTATGTGGGAAAGTGTTTAAATGTAAAGTATAAAGTGCGTGTTAAAGTAATAGTGATGTTCAGTAGATTACAAAATAGGTTATAATACATTACGGCGGTATATGCAAACAGATGATAATAAAAAACTAAGGTAAGTGCAATTTCAAGTCATTTCGACCTTAACCTATGAAGATCTTCCTCGCTGTCAATTAGGATTGGACGAGACGATTCTTTTTCCTTTATGTAAATCTTGCCGTAAGAGTTCCAGAAACTATGATAATTATACTCATTCTTGAAACATTTTACCAAGTAGCGAAGTTTATTGGCAGTAGTTGTCAAAAACTCATCAATATAAATTGGTTGAGACTGGGATGGTGTACCTGCCAATTGAATATGAATGATATGAAACAACATCAAGCTAAATACTTTGGTATTTAGCTTGATGTTGTTTTCTTTGTTGAACGTTCTACATTTTTTGATCACATTATTTTTCATAAACGTTGTAGTAAATTGAACGATAATAGGGTTTCTATTTTCCGTTTTTGTTTTTATCCGAAATACATCGTAGACATCAGAATCGTTTATGGGCTGACTAATGACCCCTCCAATATTTTTGACAATGGTTCTTAGAGTCTCCTTGGTTTCATTACGATCTTTAGGGATATTATTAATTTCCACCGAAGCCGCTCTGGAATTACGCTCTAGTAACTCAACTTTTGACTCCAAGTAAGCAATTGTTTTTGCATTTTTTGAGTTTTTATGTTCCAAACCATTCATCCGCTCTAAGAAAGCGTCGTATTTGTCAGAGACAAATTGCAAGTCTCTCTTAATTCCTTCAGTAGTTTCCTGAATGACGTGCATGGCTGAATTGAGTTGGTCTAATTTCAGATTTTGCTTTTTCTGAAAACCTTCGAACATAGCCTTAATTTCAGAGACGGATGCTTGTAACTCAGCTGATTCAGATAGCTGTTTTCTCTTAAACCTCTTAGTGATATTACGCGCTTTTTCTGATCCTTCATGATGATTAAATGAGAGATCTAATTGAGTATCAGAGCCATAGCAGTCATGAATTACAACTTAAAGAGCATCTCCTTTCACAATGACATAGTAAACATATGTATTTATGTATATATTATATAAGTATGTATTTATATATGTATGTATGTTTATGTATTATTTTATTCATATTATTTATTTATTTTATTTTTTAATTGTGCACTGGATCTTACCCTCTACTGTGATTTCTCTCTATCACTCAATGGTTTGCTGGAAGAAAACTCAACTTTGAGTTAAGCTCGCCTATGTACATGAACTCTCTGATGTCCACATATTTTGTTATCTATCATGGTGTACAATAAAGAATTAAGAATTAAGAATGAATTGCGTTTTGCAAATTGGAAAAGGTGGGAGTAGATTGCATAGGCACCTACACCTGTACTAACGGCTGCGGTGGTGTGCGTTGAGTTGACATAGTGTAAGATGGTGGACAAACAGTCGTGTGTGCCGTAAAGCGTTGTGTGCGTGAGCGCCTGCACAGTGGAAATGGTTGCCGGGCGGGGCTAACGTCCTTGCTTGACTATCTAGTGTGCTGTTGATACACGGTGTGCGTGTGTGCTAGCTTCACTACTCACGATGATCTTACTTCCGCACTTATTCTGGGCGCCTGTTACTTTTGTTCGCACACAATTTATTAAATTCTTAATTTATCAATTAAAAATAGTATATTAAAAAAAAAAAAAAAGCTATCGCAACAGTAAACACGTCCAAACTAATCGGAGATCGAGAGGGAGAGGGATCAATGTATCCTACCCTTGTTTGGGCTTATTAGAAATGTCATGAGATGGACTTTGGCTATAAGGTACTTACTATCGAAGTGATCTGATGATGGAGCCGGAAGGTGGAAGGTAGACACGGGAACTTCATATGAATATTATGTATTCTAGCAGGATTTGAGTTAAATGGAATTGACATGAGAAAAAGTACTCTGGCTGTAAGTGTGTAAAAATAATGAAATTAAAATCTTTTTATAAAAAAAAATATAACCGACTTCACTAAAAAAACACTAAAACGATCAAAATAATTTTAATTTCGGAAGTCGGTGTTAAATAAGGAACAAACAATAACGAAAAACAGCACTATTTCAACAACCTCGAAAACCATGAAAATGATACCCATGACGAAAAAGTTGATAATTTCTTGCAGCCGCCATCTTAGATTTATATTTTGACAGTACTATCGGCTTTAGCAACCTCGAAAATCATGAAAAAGACACCCATATCGAAAAAGTTGATAATTTCTTGCAGCCGCTATCTTGAATATCCATTATTAGTTAAAGATTTAGTTTCCAAGCCAAAAACATTTAAAAAAATAGATTTACTTTCAGAGTTAAGTTCATGAATTTATTGTTGTGATCGATCCTATGGACTTATAATTTTGTTCGAATACAATAATTTAACAATAAATCATTTTTACCTTTTAAAATCAGCAGGAAATTTAAAAAATGATAGCTGCGGTTTTGAGTTCAAGCATTTTTTTTTTTAAAGTTCGGGAAAATAACTTATATGTGACGACTAGTCTCGACGCGGCGCTCGCTATTGACAGCATCGCGAGATCCCCTTGTTGGTCTCGTCGATTCATATTTTTGTATGAGTGTGTCGTTTCGAGCATTTGTAGGCAGTTTTCGTACTGTTTTATATTTTATACTGTGGTTGCGTCAAATTTGGTGGTAAGTGTCAAATTCACTCCAAAGAAAGTCAGTGTTAAATCCACTCCAAAGGAAGGCTTTCTCCGAGTCTCTAACATCAACCGCAAGCTTAGGTCACTTTGTCATAGGATGGAATAAGGAAGGATAAAACAGTTAGCACTCACCCATTCAGTCACCAACACAGCCGCTCAGATTCACACGCTCACTTACACACTACTTACTTGATCACAATCAACATCCATCCATTGGTACTCTGACTCACACACACAGATCTGTACTATAAATATAACACAAGCCTAAACTGGCCTCAGTCCCATCTATATCTAAAACTATATCGCAATACTGGCACTTCTAAGAATTTTAACCGGAATCTATCATATCTAACGAGTCAGCTAGCTTAGCTAGCAGCTCCTGGACGTCCGAACCCTATCCTGCCTTGAAGCTAAGTGTCTCTCTCGTGGCACCTCGACTCTCCCTCTACAACACTTGTCTCTGACGCACATGTTGTGGCACCCTTTTTTGTACTGCCATTAAAAATCGCATTGGCACTCGTTTCTAAGTAATTCCGTCAGTTCTTTCAAGGAAAATTTATGAGGAAATGGCCCATAGCACCAGATGTGGTATTCAAAGACAAATTTTAATATAATATTTTATTATTGATTGGGAGTTAGCGACAGACAGTCACACTATTATGAACTATGCACTATCATGATATAAAATGATGCTAATACAATTTATAATAATTTCTTTTCATTGGTACTTAATGAATTTAATACAGCTTTTGAAAAATATATTCCCTAAGTTTGTTTTTAGTGACTGGGCGACTAAAGGTATTCGGGTAAGTAGGAAAAGACTGTATGAGTTAAACGACCTTAAGCAATTCTTCAATACATATGTAAATAGATATTCTAAACTTTCCAGAAAGATTTGTAAGGTAGCAAAGGCCCTGTACATTAGCAAAAAGATCAAATTGGCAGACAATAAAATAAAGACTGTGGAAAGTTGTTAATAGTGAAACTGGTAGGTACAAAGTAAGCAGCACGGATTTTTTATTGGAGACTCCACATGGTCCCAAAAGCTCTAACATAGAAGTAGCCACCAATGTACCTCTTAGGACAATGGAAGCTCTAAATTCCTTCCTTGAAGCCTCAATTGCTTTATTAAAAGCAAACTTGCCAGGCTGTCCGGTTGAATTTCAATTCAAACATATAAACCCTATGACAGTCATAAAGGCTTTCCGTTAAATCAAAGTCAAATTAACCGAAGACCTATGGGGAATGTTTGTTATAGTATGCACATCCATAATTGAGACTATAGCACCATACATAGCTTTAATATTTAATTTGTGTGTGGGCCAAGACGTCTTTCCAGATATAATGAAATACAGTAAGGTTATACCACTTTTTAAATCCGGTGACCACAAAGACACTAATAATTACAGACCTGTATCAGTATTGCCGGTTTTTAGTAAGGTGTTTGAAAAAGCTATGCTTAATAATTTTCATTTAACAGCAATAAAATCTGTCACGATCAGCAGTATGGTTTCACCAAAAGACGTTGTAGGACTGACGCTGGTGTCACTTTAATAAAAACATATATTTGCAGCGTGGGAAGAGCCCAAGATGCGACAAGGATTTTTTAAGACCTCTCAAAGGCTTTTGATTGTGTTAATCACGAAACCTTTTAAATCTAGAACATTATGGGCTAGGTAAACTTGCACTTAGCTTAGTAAAATCTTACTTAATTGACAGGAAACAGCGAGATCAGATAAATGGTGTCACTTTTTCGGGTTTTTAAAGTCAAAATGGGTGTACCGGAAGGCTCAATATTGGGTCCTTACCTCTTTTTAGTATATATAAATGATCTACCGCATCTATTAAAAAACAACCACATATTGTATTGTTTGCTGACGATACGTCGTTAATTTTTAAAATCGATAGACGTTCCACAAACCTTGATGACGTAAACAATGCTCTACAGCAAGTCCAAAACTGGTTTACTGTTAATAATTTAGTATTAAATGGAAAGAAAACTAAGTGCATAAGATTTGCGTTACCGAATGTTATAAGCAATTATTCCGACATAGTATTGAACAAGGAGAAAATATATTTCGAATTCGTCGAGAGTACGGTTTTCCTAGGGATCACGCTTTACTCGAGGCTACAATGGGGTCCTCATTTAACATCTCTGACAGGACGGCTTAGTTCAGCAACATATGTTGTCAGAAAAATCCGTCAATTTACTGATGTAGATACTGCGAGACTAGTCTATTTTAGTCACTTTCACAGTAACATGTCTTACGGTATTTTGCTATGGGGACGGGCTGCAGACATAGAGTCTATGTTTATACTGCAGAAAAGAGCTATCAGAGCCATATATAATCTTCGCAGACGCGATTCTCTTAGGGAACTGTTTAAAGAAATAAACATCCTGACGGTCCCTTGTCAATACTATATTTATGAAAACATCATGTATATTCGGAAAAATATTCTACATCAGTATGTAGATACTGCGAGACTAGTCTATTTTAGTCACTTTCACAGTATCAGTCTTACGGTATTTTGCTATGGGGACGGGCTGCAGACTCTATACTACTCTCTCTAGAGAGTCTATTTTTATACTGCAGAAAAGAGCTATCAAAGCCTTTTTTAATTGGAAACTAAATAGCATTGTATAATGTAGAAACACTTTTTTTTTCAAGTTTTGTGAATGTGAAGCACCATGGAGCATCTTTATTAGGTTACAACTTGTTTCGAGCATGGCAGTTGAGAGTTTTTCATGCTCACCCAAATTTCTTGCTGATGGTGACACGTGTTATTGGGTCATGCGGTTCCCTTTAAAATGGTTGAGCTAAGTGGGGATGATGCACGTATCATGCCCGTGAACGGGTGCTATCGGTTGAGACTGGTCATCTCTTAGCTGCCAGTGGCTTAATTCGATTTCTATTTTTATATACCTTTAAAAAAAAATAACTTATTATTATTACGTATTTAGTTGTTTAGCGGGTGTTTGTGTGGTGTACTACTGGTGGGTACTCACTGGGTAGAGGTGGACAAATAAAAGTCCTTGTTGAATCTCCAGGTATGTATATTCTCCGCACACAACGACACAGTTATTTGGAAGGCGCAAATGAGCCAAGAACAAGTTGATATATTACAACAGTAACGATTACGACGATAACTTAGCGCGGGTAGGTTGTTCACAATTTGTATTATCGGCGCAAGCGCACGTAGGTCTCGCGGGCAGCATAGATCGTGACTGGTGAGAAACGAAATGTAACTTTAGTGCTGCAACTCGGCGGTAGAAGGAAATAAATCGCCGTCGCGTCATCGACCGTGTACGTGACCATAGCGTCAAGTGTTGGTGAATATGGAAATACATAAATATATATGAATATATAAATAGATATAATAGATGTCGGTGAATGTATATTTATTGTGTACGTGTAGTGTATACGGTGTAAATATATGTGAGTCACCCACATCACTCCCCTCCAGAGACCAGGCTAGGGTCGATAGTAGTCCGGGAATTTTACCCTTCTTCCAGAACGGGTTGTTTTGACTACTGGAGCTGTAGGGGTTGGTTCGGACACGCTTTCGTTAGGGGTGGTGTTGGTGTCAGACAGTATGTAGGCTGGTTTTAATCGGTCTAGCGATACTGTGACACTTTTACCCTTTACTTTAATTTTAAAAGTTTTGGCGCCTCTCTCGATCACCTCATAGGGACCAGTGTATGCTGGTTGGAGGGCGCCTCTCAACGCGTCGTCCCGAAGAAATACGTGGGAGCTGGATGACAAGTCTTTGTGAATAAAGACCTTGTCTTTTGAGTGGTGCGTCGTTGGGACTGGCCGTAGGTGGTCGGCAAATGCTCTGATACGGGCTGTAAAGTCCGTCATGTCAGTCGTACATTTGTCGACTTTATGGCCAAAGAACTCACCTGGCAGTCTCAAAGGCTCACCGTATACTAGCTCGGCGGAAGATGAGTTCAGGTCTTCCTTGATGGAACTTCTGATGCCGAGCAGTACCAGTGGCAAAGATTCTGTCCAGCTGACATCAGCGTGGCACTTGATAGCAGCTTTGAGCTGGCGGTGGAATCGCTCCACCAAACCATTGCACTGAGGGTGGTAGGCAGTGGTCTTACGATGCCTAAAACCTATTGATTTACTGAGGTACTGGAATAGGTTAGACTCAAATTGCCTACCACGGTCAGTGACAATGTCAGTAGGGCAACCAAACCGTGCCACCCATCCCAGCAAAAACGCTTTGGCCACAGTTTCCGCCGTGATATCGGTAATTGGGACAACTTCAACCCATCGCGTAAAGCGATCGACGAGTGTCAGGCAGTACCGATATCCATTGGAAGGGGGCAATGCGCCGACTAGATCTAGGTGGACATATTTGAAACGCGCCGAAGGTATATCGAGCGTACCCACAGGGGTGGTGACGTGTCGATTCACCTTCGAACGTTGGCAAGCCAAACATGCCTTAGACCAGTCGCGACAGTCTTTCCGCATCTGTGGCCATACGTAGCGTTGTGCTACGAGTTTGGCACTAGCGTTAGCACCGGGATGGCTCAGCGAGTGCAGGGAGTCAAAGACTTGTTTGCGCAAGGGTTTTGGAATGAAGGGTCGAGGAGTCGGTGTGCTGACGTCGCAGTACAATTCAGTACGACTTCCTGGAACCATCATTTTTTTAATGCGCAGTGAAGACTCTGCTGACAAGAACTGTGCAAGTTCCAGGTCGGAGTCTTGAGCCTTGGCTAGAGTGTCCAAATCCACTGGGCTCTGCAGTTCATCAACGCGAGAAAGCGTGTCAGCCACGACGTTGTCTTTTCCAGCGATATGCTGGATGTCAGTTGTGAACTGCGATATGTAGTCCAGATATCTAAACTGACGTGGCGGACAGTTATTCTTTCGTTGATGAAAGGCATAACACAGTGGCTTATGGTCAGTGTAGATGGTAAAGGTGGTAGCGGCTAGCCAATGCTGGAAGTATTTAATACTCTCGTAGATAGCAAGGAGCTCTCTATCATACGGCGAGTATTTTTGTTGCGATGTGCTCAACTTGCGTGAGAAGAACGCTAGAGGCTGCCAACTACCATCTTTGAACTGCTGTAAGACTCCGCCGATTGCCAAATCAGACGCATCCGTGACTAATCCCAATTTAGCCTGTGAGTCAGGATGTGCCAGTAGCGCTGCATCACACAGGCTATCCTTGCACTCTTCGAAGGCCCTTAACGAGCTTCCACTTATGTCGACCGGCTGTGAGGCTTTGATTTTGTCGGTGAGTAAGGCATGCAGAGGCATTTGGATCTGGGCAGCCCGAGGTATGAACCTCCGGTAAAAGTTCACCATGCCCAGAAACCTTCTCAGCTGCCTGGCAGTTTTGGGGACTGGGAAGTCCCTGATTGCCTGTACCTTGCTTTCCAAAGGCTTAGTTCCGTGTTGCGAGATGTGGTAGCCTAGAAATGTTACCTCTGGTACTCCGAAGACACATTTGGCGGTATTAACGAGCATACCGTAGTTCTTCATCCTGGTGAAGAGTTGACGAAGGTGCTGCTCGTGCTCTGCCTCGCTCCTCGAAAATACCAGAAAATCGTCAAGATATGGGTAACAAAAATCTAGGCCACGAGTCATCTCGTCAACAAACCTTTGGAAAGTTTGACCTGCGTTCCTCAGACCAAACGTCATAAATGGAAACTCGAAAAGTCCGAAGGGTGTAGTGATGGCAGTCTTGGGTATGTCCTCCTCACAGACTGGTATCTGATTGTACGCTTTCACCAAATCAATGGTGGAGAAGATCGTACAACCAGACAGACTATGGGAGAAGTCATGTATGTGCCTGATCGGGTACTTATCTGGAATTGTCCTTGCGTTGAGCAGTCTGTAGTCTCCGCAGGGACGCCAGCCGTTGTCTTTCTTCGGGGCGAGGTGAAGAGGTGACGACCAGGGGCTCTCCGAAGGTCGAGCTGTCCCGTTCGCCAACATTGCCTCGAACTCAGCCTTGGCGATCTTCATCTTGTCTGGGGCTAGTCTGCGTGGGGAACAAGATACTGGGGGGCCTGATGTGGTGCGAATGTGGTGTGTCGTGTTGTGTTTTGGTGTGAATGGCACGCCTGCGGGTCGAGTTATTTCCTGAAACTCAGAAAGTATGTTACTATATTTATTCTCACCAGTCACGACCTTTACACTCGATATCAGGCTATCAGTACAACCAATTGATGCTACCGATGACAATTTTGTTGTTCCATCTATTAAACGTTTGTTTCGGATGTCAACAATGAGGTTATAGTGGGACAGAAAATCTACACCTATGATTGCTTTGGTGACATCCGCAACAATGAAACGCCAATGAAAATCCCTACGAAGGCCTAGGTTCAATACAACCTGTAGGTAACCGTAGGTCGCTATGGTTGTGCCGTTGGCTGCACAAAGTTGGTATTCGGTCTTCGTACGACGACACTGAGGGAGCGCAGTTCGAGGGAAGACACATAAGTCGCTTCCGGTGTCCACGAGGAACTGGACTCTCGAACTGCGATCAGTCACGAACAGGCGACCGGTTGTTGAAGGGCAATCTTCAGTCGCCATCACCGACTGCCCCGCTCGTTTCCCGCTGTGTAGTCGCATGGCTGGACGCATCTCTTCGCCTGGCTGCCGAACTTGTGGTGGTACCAGCAGGTCGGGAACTTCCTGTAGTTCGACTGCGAACGCTGAGATGGTGTGCGACTGCGATGGCCGGACGTCTGGCGTGTACGAGGACGGGAGCGACTGTGCCTTTCGGTTGATAGGGCTTCAACCTTCCTCGTCAGCTCCATTATGAGGCTCATCATGTCCTTAGACGAGTCCGTCCGCGATGTCGATGCTGCTGCGACTTGAGGAGTTGCTGGAGCGATGTCGTGCACTCTGTCGGCGAGGTCCGCGAGCTCTGTGAGTGATAGGCTTATCTGGGAGGCCACGATAGTCTGCAGGTTAGTGGGCAAGCGGCTGGTCCAAATCGTGCGCAAGAAATCGTCCGGTATCGTGGGTCCAGCCAAATTCTGCAGATGCCTGAGAAACTGCGAAGGTTTTCTGTCGCCGAGCTCTTCAGACTGGAGGAGCTGCTTCGCTTTTTTCTCTTTGGAGACCGACAGGCGCTTGATAAGCTCGGTCTTCAGCTTTTCGTACTTGTCCGTTGCGGGTGGTGAAGTGATAATGTCCTCGACTTCCTCCGAGTGTTGACGGTCGAGTTGTGCCAGGACGTAATAAAATTTTGTGGCGTCGTCCGTTATTCGGGCCAGTTTGAATTGGCCTTCCACTTGGCAGAACCAGATGTTGGGCTTTTCTGGCCAAAAGGGAGGTATACGGACGCCCACTCTGAATAGCTCCGCTGGGTTGTCCGCGTCAGTGGAGACGCGCGCACACTTACTTGACCGACGGGTAGGGCGTTGGCTGCGCTGTGATCTTTCGGTGTCACTACCGTCGCTGCTCATCTTGGCTGTCTTCTGTGCTCAGACGGGGTCACCAATTTAGTTGTTTAGCGGGTGTTTGTGTGGTGTACTACTGGTGGGTACTCACTGGGTAGAGGTGGACAAATAAAAGTCCTTGTTGAATCTCCAGGTATGTATATTCTCCGCACACAACGACACAGTTATTTGGAAGGCGCAAATGAGCCAAGAACAAGTTGATATATTACAACAGTAACGATTACGACGATAACTTAGCGCGGGTAGGTTGTTCACAATTTGTATTATCGGCGCAAGCGCACGTAGGTCTCGCGGGCAGCATAGATCGTGACTGGTGAGAAACGAAATGTAACTTTAGTGCTGCAACTCGGCGGTAGAAGGAAATAAATCGCCGGCGCGTCATCGACCGTGTACGTGACCATAGCGTCAAGTGTTGGTGAATATGGAAATACATAAATATATATGAATATATAAATAGATATAATAGATGTCGGTGAATGTATATTTATTGTGTACGTGTAGTGTATACGGTGTAAATATATGTGAGTCACCCACACGTATCCACCTACATTGTGCTCACATATTAGAAGCGACAAGAAATATGTAACCAAGATCTATGTAACACATAATATGTTTTAAAAAGAGTGTCCATGGAGTTTCTTGCACGTTCTTCTCCATAGAGACCTATGCTTTGGAACGTGCAATTTAGCTTCACTTTTCTTGGACTGACCGATATTTAACTATTCAAAAGTGCCTGCAAATGGTTTATTTGAAATGAATGATTTTGACTTTGACTTTGACTTTAACTTTGACTTTATGAAAAACCACAAAGTTATAAGCTCGTTTAGTCAGCAAAAATACGCAGTCTGAGGGGTTGTTTTACGCTAACACCCAGCTGTTTGCTGGAACCTAATACTCGCTATGACCTGCCGTGACTTGTGTTGTACTTAGTGTCGGTGGTTTCCAACTTATGACCATTTTAAATATTTTTGGGAAAAATATAACATGGTTTAAACACCATTGGAATCCATTCAGTTACTGATTCTGAACAAACTGTATTCAGGTTTTGCAAACTAAAAATAATGTTGTATAGATATTCGTACATAGTTAATGTAATGTTACTGTATTTCTAAAGCGGTAGTCACTTACCTTCGCAGCCACTAGAGCTCACTGCCAACCCTGACGGCACGTTGCTTGGAATGTCTCCGTACTCCAGCACATTCCCGCACATTCCCGGCCTGCCGCGCGCCGTCTCCCGAGCCATTCCTCAGTCGCAGATCAAATTACTACGCAATCTTATAGAATAAAGAAAAGTATAATTTCATAAAGATACGAACCGTGGACTTATCCACGACCAATACGGATTTTGCACAGTAGAGAAATTTATCATCGATGAATTTTATAATAATTTTGTAAAAAAAAATCCTTAAATTACGAATTCGTACTTTTTTTTGGGTCAATTTTGACACTGACTTGGCAATTTACGAGGGCGAGTCAATAAGTCCGTGACTTTTCGTATTTTCCGCTTTTAAATTGAAAAGAAAACACTGCTCCCGTCAACATTCCTCCATCAGTTGACTCCTAGCAAAATTTGAACAAGCTGCGTCATTTAGTTTGTATTTGACAGCAGTTGATAGAGACGGAAAAAAGTGAATATCGTGTGCCCATTATGCATTATTTTTTGCGGAAAAAATCCATCACTTAAACTAAAGCTAAGCTTGAAAAATCGTATGGGGACTCTGCAGCATCAATTTAAATGGTAAAAACTGGTTTACTGAATTTCATTGTGGCCGTACAAGCACGAAAGATGCCGAACGTTCTGGACACTCAGTTGAGGTTACCATACTCGAAACAATCGAAAAAAACACAATATGGTGTTGGCCGATCGGAGGTTGAAAGTGTGAAAGATTGTTGAAGCCATAGGCATCTGGCATGGCTTAGTAGTTTCAATTTTGGATCAAAACCTGAGTATGAGAAATATTTCCGGAAAAAGAATCCTAGAGGAAAATGGATGCCGCGTTTGCTTACAATCGACCACAAACGCAATCATCATCATAATCATGTGACAACTTTGCAGTAGTGTTGGCGTTGTTCAATCGTAATATGGACAAGTTTTTGCACTGTTTCATAACCGTATACACCGCTAAATTTTCTTTCTATATCCTCACCTCACTCGTTTTTCAATACGATTATCAAAGATTTATGCTGGCACACAGAGAAGCTTGAGACGCCATGTTGGACCAGATTTTTAAGGAAAACGATAGCCTGGGATATATATGCGGTTGATCTGAACTATGTACAGTCAATGTAGTACCAGTACCAGTCAAATCCGGTCTACTGTGCGCAACTCTAGTAGCTTAAATATGACTGTCGGCTTACATCAAGGGTCGGCTCTCAACCCTTACCTCTTCCTAATGGTAATGGAAGCTCTGACATCGCACATCCAGGAAAAGGCTCCCTGGTGAATGCTATTGGCCGATGACATTGTGCTGGTTTCCGAGAGTGGCTTAGAGGTCCAGAGCAGATTGGAGTTGTGGTGGCATAGACAGGAGAGTGTTGGCTTAAAATGGAGCAGAACAAAAACCCAATTCTTGTTCTGCGATTTTGGTGGTCTCTCCGGTCCTGTGCCCTTAGCTCTCGCTGAAACGCCTATACTAATCTGTTCCGATTTTTGGTACCTTGAATCGCTTATCCAAGGACATAGTGAGTTAGACTGAGATGTAACACATCAGATCAATTTAGGATGAATGAAATGGTCACTGGAACAACTAATAACCTACGGAGGACTGTCAACATGGGGGGTCATCCCATGTTGAAGGATAAAATCTACAAGTCCGTGATAAGACCTATCATACTATAAGGATCAGAATATTGGGCTTGGAAAAGACGAATGATAAAAGATTGCATGTAGCAGAAATGAGAATGTTGGGATGGATGTGTGGTGTGACGAGAATAGATAAAGTGAGAAATGAGTATATTAGAGGAAGTGTTAAAAGTGGTGCCAGTGACTGAAAAGTTAAAGGGAAATGATTTGTCTTGGCAGTCTTGGTATGGTCATGTAAAGAGAAGGGATGAAACACATATTACTAAAAGAGTTATGAGTATACATTTGGATGGGTGGAAAGGGAGAGGGAAGCCAAAGCAAAGATCGATGGATTGTGTGAAAAGTGATATAAAAGAAAAAGAAGTTGGTGATAGCATGACGAGTGACAGGCACCAACCCCAAATAACACGGGACAAGGGGAGGAAGATGATGTTTTGAACAAGATGCGTTCTAAAATAACCGCATTCAATTTTCATATTTCCGCCCATTAATTTTGTAAGGTTTTTAATTAATTCGTGTAAGGCGCCACCATTATTTTATATTTTTTTGCAGATATCTATCTGCAACAAAACCAAGGTTAACGACATAGCTCAAGAAATAGCCAAAATTTTATGGCAATGGGCAGGGCAAATTGCTCGCAGAACATATGGTCAATGAGGACAAAAGGTTCTGAAGTGACGTCCACGTCCCCAAAGACGCAGTGTTTCAAGGCCTTCCACAAGGCAAACCAATGATCTGATGAGAGTTGTGAAAATCCGATGGATGCCCGCGACCCAAGTGATGAAGGCAACACTCCTCTTTACCTCAAGAAACGGTTGGAATTTCTCTGCAATTCACACACAAAATAGGTCATCAACACAAAAAAAGGTCATCAGAGAACTTATGACTTAAAATGCCAATGCATTCTACAACTTTCTTGGATTAGTCATTTACTGTCCAGGCTGTTGTATATATTTATTATGTTGCGTTCAGATCTATCGAATGTGCCGCTCGCGAGCCGTTCGCGAGTCACTTGCAAACTACGCGGGTGCATTTCAAGTTCGTATGAAGTGCGCGCGGCGCAGAGGCTTCGTACAAACGAACCGTGCGCGATATAAACGCGCGCCGTTCGCGGCTTGCCAGTGGCGTATTCGCCAGGTCTGGACACACCATTATATTAGCGTCATTGGTGTGGTATTGTCACACCAATGACGGCCCTATTTCTTCTTCAGACAATTACTGTTCATTGATTGCACTGCAACACTGCTTACCATCAGGTGGTATCGCAGTCAACCCTGGTTCTACAGAATAAGTTTTTACAAATACAAATATTTTTATTGCTCCAAAAAGGTAAACACAGAGATTAACAGATCTCTGGCCTCCACACTAGGATTCCCTGTGTCGTGGAGACCAGTCTCTTCCGTCTTATAGAAAACAAAATAATCACACAAAAAACTACTTTTAAAACAAATCAAGTAAAAATAAAATAATCAAGTATCACATGGCGTGGTGTGTGTGTGAGTGAGAATAAGTAGTGTATTTGAATGAGTTTGGGAAAGTGAGTAAGTGGATGGATGAGTGTGAGTGTGTACATGTATGTATGTGTTTGTGTGTATAGTGTTTAGTTGTTTCATGTAGCTTATATAAAGTATTATTCGTACGTACTATGAATTTTTAAGTACTTTTTCCGTGCCTTCATAATCTAAACCTATAAGGTAAGTTTTTATTTTAGTTTTGCAAGTGTATGTCGTCATTGGTAAAATATTCAGCACATTATTTAGCTTGCGGTATATGAATGGGCCCATATAATTGAAACATCTTTTGCCAAAGTTTAGTCTGCATTTACTTTCTTTCCATCTGGGTTTCCTGCGAGAGTGCGTGCTGGATTGTACTGTGACGTTAGCTTTAATGTGGAACTTTAGTGCAGTAGCCATAATATATAATTGTCGTACATGCAGGGTGCCTGTCTCACGATGTAAAGCATCCGTGGGGAAGCGCAATGGTTTCCTTTAGGCTACCTTAAGGATGGATCGTTGCGACCGTTCTGCTTTTAGCAAATGTGTCTTATGGGCAAGTCCCCATGCGGTTATGCAGTAGTTTAAGATGGATTCGCACAAAGCACAGTACACCATCTTAAGAGTTGCTTCATTGGCAACCCAACCTAGTTTTTTAAAAATATGTAACAGCTTTCTTACACGTCCGCTCACGTGATCTATTTGTTTTGTCCAAGAGAGGTGTTTGTCTATAATGACACCAAGATAATTTATATACGCTACTTGTTCCAAACTAGAGCAAGGGCAATCAGAAACAGTGTCACCACTACAAGTATGCAATTTAGCCGTCAGATGAGGTGGGCAGAGATTTCTAGTACTGACACTAAAGTTGACAACTTTAGTTTTGTCCACATTCAGTGTCAGAAGGTTTGTATCCAACCATCGCACGATCTGGTTCATACCTTCCTCTACCAGATTATAGACAGACTCCCATGTTCTGTCATAAAACACTATGGCAGTATCATCGGCATAGGTAAATATCGTTGCATTACTGAGTTGTAGTGAGCAGAGGCTATTTATGTAGATGATAAAAAGTGTGGGCCCAAGAACGCTGCCTTGGGGTACACCATAGTTTAGGCCTGCGTAAGAACTAAAATCATTACCTTTTTTTTTTTTTTTTATGGTGGGAAAAATCATGCATTGACATCCCCCGCCCTTGGGCGGGGCGGGAGATAGTGTCAGACTCTTACTGACTAAAAGACCCACCCCGTTCCTTCTAGCCTTCATACCGGGGCTCGAGCGCCCTTTCGGATAACCCTGGCCACAGTAGGCTTCGACCCGGCTGGGGTCCCTGCTGTTGCTGACAACTCCTTGAGGCGCGCGGGAACAGTGCGCGCCGTCGACGACTTGGGCTTGGTCCGGACAGTTACCGGACGGCCGGACAGCGAGCTACCCATTGCTCACTGTCCGCAAGCCCGCGTCTACGTTGGCCGGAAATCGGGATCAGAATCCCGGCGACGGCGGCGGCGATAACGCCGTTGCCTGATGCGTTCGGCCTCCTCCTTTGCAAGCATTACTGCTTCGCAGAAGTCGGCGACCGCCCGCCACTCCTCCTCGCTCCGGACCATGGCCTCAACCAAGGCCCGGCGCGAGAGGTCTCCGCCGCCGATCGCCCCCACGAGGGCACGGCGATGCTCCGCCCAAGCAGGGCACACCTCGACTGTGTGCTCCACCGTGTCCTCCGGGCGTTCCGCACAGTGGCGACACCCGGGCGTCACTTCCGCATGAATCCGGTGTAGGAAGCTCCCGAACGAACCATGTCCGGTGAGGACCTGCGTCATGCGGAAGGTAAGGACGCCGTGAGGCCTTTCCAGCCACGCCTCAAAAAGGGGACTTACCGCCATGATTGTGGCGTGCCCAGCACTGGGTTGCGATAGTCGTTGACGCCATTTCACCATGAGATCCCGCCGGAGCTCTGTCCGCCATGCCGTGACCTGTCGCGGCAGCGGACTTTCACCCCGGCGTTGCATCTTCACGCGCATATCGTGCATGTGTGCAAGAACTGTTGCCTCCAGATCCCACGGTGGTAGGCCAGCCAGAAGGCTCGCCGCTTCGCGGGAGACCGTGCAGTATCCCCGCACTATCCTTATCGCCATGACCCTCTGGCAGGCGTTGAGTATGGCCGCCGGTTGCTTTTTCGACAGCGACGGCGCCCACACCGGCGCCCCGTAGAGGGCCATGGACCGAACGATCCCCGCGTAGAGCCTCCGGCAGGAGGCGTCTGGACCCCCAAGGTTGGGCAGGAGCCGCTTGAGCGCAGCCCCAGCCCGGCTGAGTTTGGGAGCCAGACGTCGGAAATGCTCCACGAAATTCCACCGGCTGTTGAGGACGAGTCCCAGGTACTTCATCGTCGACCCGACACCGATGTGAACTCCTCCTACCGTTAGTTGGGAACTCAATGGCGGCGCGTTCCGAGACCGGCGACCGTGAAAACACATCGCCTCGGATTTGTGAAGCGCCACCTTGAGTCCCAACTCCTGGATCCGATCAACGACCATCGCAACCCCGCGTGTCGCTAGAGCGACCGCCGCCTGGTACGACTCTCCCCGCGCTAGGACCAGCGTGTCGTCTGCGTAGCAAACCACGCTGACCCCGTCAGGAAAGTCGCCGCGCAGCACGTAGTCGTACCCGATGTTCCACAAGGGTGGCCCTAGTACCGACCCCTGCGGAACACCGCACGACATCTCTCGACGTTTCCAGTCTCCCTGGTGACCGGGGTAGACTATAAGTCTCTCCGACAGATAGGCCTCGACCACTCGACAGAGGTACTCGGGCACCCGGTGGTACCGGAGTGCCCTCCGGATCGTACTCCAGGGCAGGGAGTTGAACGCGTTGGCAATGTCCAAGGACACTGCCACGACACACCTGCCCCGGGACACCGCATCCCCCGTCGTGAGGGCTCGCACGCGCATGATGGCGTCCACGGTAGAGCGCATCCTGCGAAAGCCGAACTGTCCGTCCGAAAGGTCCGGCCCCACCCGTGTTAGGCGCCCGACGAGGCGGTTTGCAATGACTCTCTCAAAGAGCTTGCCCACCTCGTCGAGCAGCACAATGGGCCGGTACGCGGACGGAGAGTCCGCAAGGCGCCCTGGCTTCGCTATGAGGACCAGTTTCCCCGTCTTCCAGCAAAGTGGGAACTGGCCCCTCTCCATGCATGCGCTGAAGAGCCCTCTCAGTCGAGGTCCGAGAGCCTCCATGGCCAGGACCCAGGCCCTTCCAGGCAAGCCGTCGGGTCCTGGGGCGGTGTTTTTGGCACTCAGCCTTCGCACCGCCACTCTCAACTCTACCTCGGTCACCTCTGGAGCATTGTCGTTATCGTCGCTGTTGCGGTCCGTGTCAGACACCGCTGGCAGTGGAGGCGGAGCCATGGGCGGGGGGGAGTGTTCCCCCCGCGCAGGGAACAGAGCGTTCACCGCACCCTCTACGATCTGGGGCCGGAGACTCTGAGTCAGTGGGGGAGCCCAGGGACGGAGCTTTTCCCGTACCAATTTGTACGGGCGCCCCCATGGGTCCGCGTTCAGAGACCCCAGCCACACGTTGCGGGCCTCCAGTTTGGCCCGCTTGATCTCCGTTCGGAGGGTGCGTTTTGCCGCTCTGTATCCCTCATACAGCTCCGCCTCTCTGGCCTCCGCATCCGGCGGGCGGATGCGGCGCCTGCAGTGTCTGGCGTACCGGCGCCGCGCGTGACTGCATGCGTTGCGCAGTGCAGCAATCTCCGGCGACCACCAGCACACCTGGCGCTTAGCTCGCCCTGGACGGACTCGGGGCATTGCCGCGTCGCAGATTTGCGACATGGCCTCCCGGAACCACTCCGCCTCGACGTCTATGTCGACAGGCCTGTCCGGTGCTTGCACCCAGGCCTGTACCGTCGCGGCTTCCAGGAGGAGCTCCCGGTCCATCTGCTTAAGCGCCCACCGCGGACCGCAAGGGCTCTGTCGGACCGGCGTGGCCGAGGTTTCGGCGGAGACGTCCAACCGGATGTACCGGTGGTCAGAGTACGTCTCCACCTCCTCCATAACGCGCCAGTCGACGACACGCGGCAACAGAGCGGGGCTGGCGAACGAGATGTCCACCACTGATTCACCCCGCATCCGCGCCAACGTGGGGACAGAACCCCGGTTCAGGACGACCAGGCCCACTAAAATCATTACCTAATCTGATCCTTTGTGTACGGTTTGCAAGGTAGGATTGGAACCACTGGAGCGCTTTACCACGAATTCCTATGCCTTCTAGCTTTTGAAGAAGGATACTCCTTGAGACGGTATCAAAGGCTTTCGCAAGGTCAAGGAAAACACCAGTGCATTTGTGCCCGTCATCTAGTTTAGTTACTACAAAATCAACAAGACTAGTTACTGCATCCTCCGTTGACCTGTTTTTGCGAAAGCCAAATTGATTATCAGATAGAATACCGTTCTTCTCCAGGTAGTGTAAGAGTCTAGCGTTCATGATCTTTTCAAGGATTTTTGTCAAAGACGTGAGAAGAGAGATGGGGCGATAGTTAGATATCTGGGTTTTGTCTCCAGATTTGAAAATCGGGCAAACATTAGCCATTTTCATTACCATCGATACATCGCCCGACGAAATGCTAAGATTGCACAGAAAAACAATTGGAGGGACAAGGTGACATTTATTAAATTTGAGAATGTTGTTTGTTATACCATCCCAGCCAGGTACTGCGGTGTCCTTCAGGTTGGAAATAATCCGATTAACCTCATTCTCATCCGTTGGATTAACAAAGAAGGAGTTGTGTGGGGTTGGGTTACTATACAAACTACTAGATAAATTGGCCAATTCTGTTTCAGTTTTGCCAAGGCGGGAAAGAGTTTTGTAGGCAAGAATCTCTCCCACGTTTGTGAAAAAATTATTCGCCTTATCTAGAGACTCTTTAGGATCGGGATAAGCGAGCAGAAGATCTTGGTTGTTTTAAAACGCAGATTCATTAATTATACCTGCGTAGAATTTAAAAACACATTCTGTATCGACTCGGGTTGTTAAATTATTAGGATCATTAATAAATGTGGAAAGTTTTCGCATTCCAAGTAGCGTCACTAGGGCACGCCATAATTATAGCGTTAAGTCCCCTCTTTGAAGAGTCGCTGGAAAGACAATACGGCGTTCTTACCTTTGACATTCATTCATTCATGACGCATGTCCGCACCGGATATGGCCAGTTCGGAAGACTCCTGCATCGGATTCGGGCAGAAAACGCCTGGGTGTCACCATTTCGTGAAACACCCGGAAGACACGACGGAGCATACGGTAGAGGTGTGCCCCGCCTGGGCAGAGCACCACCGCACACTGGGACCCGTCCCGCGTCCATACAACGCAATGCTCAAAACTCGATTTTCACAATGAGGATATTTATAAAAAAAATTATGTAAGGGTAGACTTAAGAATATGTTACATCATTTCTACAAATTTTAAATCAGTAACTGCTATCTGCTGTTCAGTGCATCAGCTCAAAGTTTACTTTATACCCATATATTATTGCAACAATATTGATATTCTTTGTTTAACAGAACATTGGCTTAAGAGTCACCAGTTCATGTTTAACTTTAGTAATCACCAGGTTGGTAGTTTATTTAGTAGAATTGATGCCATACGAGGTGGCTCATTAATCATAGTAAGTAACCAACTTAAATTTAAAGAACGCAAAGATATTGTGAGCCTATCTGTTGAGCGGTCAGTTGAAATAGCCTGTTTTGAATTGGAGCAATTTATTATATTAAGTGTGTACACACCCCCTTCTGGATTGTATGACTGCTTTGAAAAAGTAATGGATGAAGTGTTCCACAAGATTTGTAATTCAAATAAGTACATAATTACTTGTGGTGATTTTAATGTTAATTTATTAGAAAACTCAGGTTTATGTAGTAAAATTTTAAGTCTATTTTGGTCATACAATCTTGTTAATTTATTTTTGGAGCCCACAAGAATAAGTCCTACTAGTGCTACATGTATAGATAATATACATATATACAGATCTTGTACCAAGTCACAAAGAAATTATAAATTTATTGGATTCTGATCATTGTGGACAATTAATTACTTTTCATAACAAAAACATCATAGTGACTAAAAAAAATATCATCAAATGATGTCAATCACCAATATGAGGGTTTCTTTAACATGTACTGTAATCAATTTAATTCTACATTTATACCTAAGAATATTTCAGTTAATAGTAATGTGTCGTTCAGTGAATGGGCTACTAGTGGTATTCATAAAAGTAGAAATCGGCTTTACGAATTGTACGATGAAAGAATTCTCGTTAACACTGCTGAATTTAGTTTATATGTGCGGAATTATTCAAAATTGTTTAAAAAAGTTGCTCTGAAGCAAAATCGCGTTGTTTGAGTTCCAAGATTAAAAACAGTAATAATATAAATAAAACGACTTGGAAAATTATAAATAGTGAAACTGGTAGGTCTACAAAACCATGTAGTGACTTTAACCTGGTAATTGACGACAACGTGATCACATCGGACTCACAGGTAGCCGCAGCTTTTTAAAACTTCTTCTCAGAGATCCCTATATCAACAACAAAATCTCCGAATTCATCACCTGCTGCAGCAGAGTCTCTGCCTAAAAATGTTAAAGTTTGTGATTCTGATTTTAATTTCGAACATGTATCTTATGTAGATATTATTCAGACATTCAACTCTTTAAATGTAAAAAAGACTGCAGATTTATGGGGTAATTCTGTGGACATTGTTAAGTCTATAATCCACATTGTAGCTCCTTCTTTAGCTTTTATTTTTAATAATAGTATCGATCGCGGTGAGTTTCCTGACTTAATGAAAAATAGTAAAATAATACCATTGTTCAAAACCGGTAGTACCTACATCGGACCCCACAAATTACAGACCTATTTCAGTACTACCGACCTTTAGTAAAATATTTGAAAAGCTCATTCTACAGCGATTACAAAGATTTTTTAATAGACATAAATTGTTGCATACCAAACAGTTCGGTTCTACAAGGGGTCGTTCGACAACCGATGCTGGTGTTGAACTTTTAGGACATATTTATAATGCGTGGGAAGATAAATGCGATGCCCTGGGCATTTTTTGCGATTTGTCCAAGGCCTTCGATTGCGTTCCCCATGAAACATTAATCAGGAAACTACACCATTACGGGATCCGAAACTCCTCCCTGGATCTTCTTACATCAGATCTGAGTGAAAGAATTCAGAGAGTTGACGTAAACGGAAAAAAATAGGTAAAAAAACTTTTTAAGTTAAACGGTTTTATGTTAAACATACATTGCAATGTTTAAGATAAATGTACTAAAAACCAAAAAATAATAAAATAGATACAGTCGTGGGAATTATAAACATATGCATAGACTAGACTAAAATAAAACCGTGGGGCACGTCAATTGCTAGCTAAACATTTTAATCAACGATTGTAGACAATTGACGTGCCCCACGGTTTTATTTTAGTCTAGTCTATGCATATGTTTATAATTCCCACGACTGTATCTATTTTATTATTTTTTGGTTTTTAGTACATTTATCTTAAACATTGCAATGTATGTTTAACATAAAACCGTTTAACTTAAAAAGTTTTTTTACCTATTTTTATTTTCTAGTTTTTAGTTTTTATTTCGCATTCTGTTTAATTCATTTAGTGCTTCTTATCCGCCATTTTGTAGAGGCCGCCATCTTGGATTTTAATTTTATATAGTACATTGTATTATACTGGTTGAGCACTTTCATTTGATACTCATATTGATGGGATCGATAAAACCTACGTTATCCGCTATTTTGTAGCGGCCGCCATCTTGTATTTCAATTTCTTATAGTATATTATATTCTGCCTGTTGAGCCCTTTCATTTGATACCCATATTGATGGGATTGATAAAACCTACGTTATCCGCCATTTTGTAGCGGCCGCCATCTTGTATTTCAATTTTTTATAGTATATTGTATTCTGCTTGTTGAGCCCTTTCATTTGATACCCATATTGATGGGATTAATAAAACATAAATTATCCGCCATTTTGTAGCAGCGGCCATCTTAAATTTATAATGATAATGAATAAACATAATTATATTGTCACCAAAATCCAAAGTGTATACAAAATTTCAGATTAATCGGTTGACAGGAAGAGGGTGAAATTTGAATTACTAAATTTGACCCAAGAATAAATAAAACAAACGGGGTGAGCTAAATAAAACCGTTTAAAAAGATCTCTCGGATCTGTTGTAAAAATGGGTGTCCCCCAGGGCTCAATTCTTGGTCCATTTTTGTTTCTAATTTACATAAACGACTTACCCTACCTCATAGAAGACAATCATAATATAGTGTTGTTTGCAGACGACACTTCACTTTTGTTTAAACTTAAACGTCAACAGCAGGTTACTGACGATATAAATATAGCTCTTCCAAAAATAGTACACTAGTTTAATGTAAATAACCTGCTCCTTAATGACAAAAAAAAAAAACAAATTTATTAAGTTTACCATGCCTCATGTTAGGCAAGTAGAAACTAGTGTGCTAATAAAAGGTAAAGAGTTGAGTCCTGAAGATACTACAGTGTTCTTGGGCATTACTCTAGACGCTAAGCTTCAGTGGGGCCCACATATAGACAAATTGTCAAAAAAACTTAGTTCAGCCGCATATGCTGTAAGACAAATTCGAAATTTAACTGATTTAGAGACAGCCCGTTTAGTTTACTTTAGCTATTTTCATAGCGTCATGTCGTACGGTATTTTATTATGGGGAATTGCCGCCGATATATAGACAATTTTCGTTTTACAGAAAAGAGATATTCGTTCAATTTATAAATTAAGTCCCAGATACTCCCTCAGAGATAAATTTAAAGAAATTAATGTAATGACTGTGCCTTCACAGTATATTTACGAGAATATTTTGTATGCCCATAAAAATATAGACATGTTTAAAAAATACAGTGATATTCATAATTTTAATACACACATAAATTTGTAGTTCCTGCAACCAGGCTCAAAAAAATAGGAGGCTCATTTAGATGCCAATGTATACACTTCTATAGTAAACTTCCTAGCCGTAATCAACAACTAAGCCCTAATAAGTTCAAATCATTTGTAAAACGTAAACTTTGTCAAAAGGCTTTTTACACTGTAAAAGACTATATTCAGGACGAAAAGTCTTGGGATTGACCTGCTCCAGTACCTACTACAACTGTTGTCATTTTTATTTTTCTTCTTTTGTATTTTTTAATTATTTTTATTTTCAAATGTGCTTTTCCTTTGTATTTTTTTTATTTTTTTTAAATAATTTGAGATTGGAGATTATTTTTATTTTACAAAATGACATGCATACATTTTAAGTACTTAAAGTATTTTTTTTTCTTTGACATAAATATTTACTTCTCTAAATATTTTGTAAACTAACAATTTGCTTATGTAAATGTGAGGACTATGTTGATTGCTTTTTCTTTTCTTTTCAGTAATTTTAACGTATGTCTGGCAATTTGAGTGTTTTCAGCGGCCTACCCAAATGTCCTTTCTTTGATATTGTTCGTCAAGTCGTAGAGCTCCTTAGTAGCCCTAAGTTGAGCTTTTCGAATACTGACAAATGCTTAGACTGATTGGACAGGTCCGCTCAAATCTGTATGGTTCTTTCTTCAAAAGACCATCTCAGACAAATCTGCATGGTTCTCATGTGATTTGACCATTACATATTTACTGTATGGACTTTAAAAGAGACTTTGACCCCTGAGTTTCTTTCGGTGTTTCTTCTCAGGGTAGTCAGATAGGAAACACCGGCCTCATCTAGCATAAACTGACGAAAAAAAATTGACGTGTAAAAGTGTTTTTTAAACCTATTTACAAAATAAATATCATTTATCATTTGTCATATATTATAACCGATATAGTGTTCGTGAGTTTGTAGAGAATATTAAAACATTTATTTCTGCAAGTAATCGTCATATTTAATTGAAGTGCATCATTACTGCATTTATGCAAGGTCTGGTAACCAATAGTTTCAACCATTCGAGTCACGCGCGTGCGCCCTTCCGTGCGGGTGTGTCACTGTGTTATCGCTGCGAAAATGTCGAGTTCAAAAACTCTAAAGTGTACGTCATGTAATATTGTGATTAATGAACTATTATCATTTGTGCAAAACAAATATGAAGTTATGGATAATGAAAGCATGATTAATATCTGTGCTACTGGATTTTCAACCGAGGAGATTGATTGTGCCAAGTCGTTATTATTTGAATCTTTGTCGGTTGGGAAGAAAAAAATATCTCGGCGCAAAGATAAACGACATAGGTACCTTGAAGACATTATATCGCTGATGAAGACCACAGATCCCGAGATTATACCTATTTTTGTGGCCCGAGACTTGAGTAAATTGCCTCCTGTGACATTTGACCATGTCGATGTTACTGGTTTGCTTAAGAACTTACTGGTATTAAAAAAAGAGTTAATGGAAATTAAAAATACATATGTGACCGTGATGCAACTGGAAGAAATAAAGGAAGAGTTACATAATTGTAAAAATGGCTCCATCGTGGCTATGGATGAGGGCAACATAAATAAACTTCGGCGAGGTGCTTTTTGTATGGATAGTGGGCCGGTAGGAATATCACCTATGATAAACCGACACACACACGTCCCGACACAGAGTTCGCTTGACGGAGCAACCACACCATGTCAGCTATCTCTTTCTAGCCCTAGCGCAGTTAATGAGGCGGCAAACGAGACTGGCAGGAGTGAGTGGGACAGAGCAAGACACAGTGCTTGTTTCGAGATGGCTGGAAAGACGCGTACGCCAAGTAACCTGTCATCTCGAACAGCTGATAATGTACCCGAAACTGCACAATTATCAACAAGTGATGCGATTGCGCCTTTTCAAATTAACAATTCCCAAATGCGACAGCGATCAATGGCGGAAATTGTACAGGCGAATGGTGATTTTAAGAAGGACAAGCCTACCGAAAGTTGGGTACTTGTTCAGAGGAAACGTTTGCGTAATCGTTTTGTTAGTCAGTTGGGCAAGGCGACTGCGGAACCCTTGCACAATTTCAAAGCGGCTGATATAAAAGAGCCCTTATTTATCTCGAACGTTGATAAAGATACGGAGGAAGCCGATATAGTGGAGTATATACACACAAAAACAAATGAAAAAGTTAACCTAATGAAATTAAAAACGAAATATGACAAAGGATATAATTCTTATAAGCTGTATGTCTCGAAACATAAATTACACATGTATTTGGACGATAATATGTGGCCCGATGGAATTAAGTTTCGTCGTTTTGTGAATATGAGAAGAGGATTTGATAAACAACCTTTTAATGGATCAACTCAATCGTAATATCAAGCTCGTGACATTTAATTGCAAGAATGTGAAACGGAGCGTGGTGTGTGTCAGGTCGCTGTGCAGGGTTGCCGATGTAGTAGCCCTTCAGGAAACATGGTTGGTCCCGCAGGACCTACCTTTCCTCGACAGCATAGATGGCAACTTCAGTTTCACCGGCAAATCGGCCATGGACCTATCGGTGGGTGTGACACGGGGTCGTCTCTTTGGGGGTATTGCAATTCTATGGCGAAAAAGTGTGTTTACTAATGTATCCATCGTGAAGTGCGAGAGTGATCGAATCGCGGCAATTAAAGCGTGTACGAACGACCTGCAGGAGATGCTGTTTGTGTGTGTATACATGCCAACGGACCAACCGGTCAATCTGCCAATGTTCACAAACTGTATGGGCGAGGTTAGTGCCATTGTTCAGAATAGTAACATAGAATCAGCTTATATTTTAGGGGACTTTAATGCGCACCCGTCGGCGACTTTTTGTGATGAGTTACTGAATTTTTGTTTGGATAATAATTGGCTATGTGCAGACATAGATAAGTTGGGCTCGTCGTCTGATACATACACATTCATTAGTGAGGCACACAGATGTAAGCGTTGGCTGGATCATTTTTTAGTGACGGAAGCTGCGTGGAAAACGATACTTAGTGTAAAATTTGACTACGGTGTGTATTGGTCGGACCACTTGCCCATAATTATTGAATGTGATTTTGGCATAATTAGAAATAAATGTACTGTTGACAATTGGATTTGACGTTGACATGACATGGCGGTTTAATAAATATAAATATTATAATATAAGTTGTTTAATACTGATGCCGTAAGCTCTGCTTAGTTTGGGACTGGAGTTTTGTGAAAGTTGTGGAAAACAATCAGTTATGTCCGAAATAAAAAAGCAATAAAACGTCCTATATACAATATATAGACAGCAAGTGTCAAATACATTGATCCCAATCATTCTTAAATACAATTAATAAAATTATAAATATGGCAAACTATTTATTCTGAAATCGAAACCTATTTCATATAATAATTATTATACACTCTCCCAAGTGTTCGCCCAAGAAAAATATTTGCTGTGCACTGAAAACAATTTTATGCATGCTGCCTGAAGGCGACCCCGAGGACGCGACGCAAATTACCGAGCAACGGTTGCCAGGGCGCCGCCGCCGGAATGTATTCTTCGGTGTTGCGGCGCTCCAGGCCCCCAAAGCGATTGCGCCGCGCCGTTGACGTGATCCGTCACAATTGACATTTGTTTTTCAATGTTTTTGTCTGTTTTAATTAATTTTACAATTTCTTTTACTTATTTATTTTATTTTATCGATTAAGTGTTACATACATGTTAAGTGGCAGCAGTGATGTGGTGGTAGACAGTGCGTCGCAACCTTCTACATCGCTGACAATTCTGGAAAGGTGCCCTCTCTGCACAGAAGCACGGTTTTTTAAAGGTAAGCGGGGTCTGAATGTGCACATTGGGAAGGCCCACAAACCACAAAATGTACTCACATCAGACCCCGTCATTACTTCTACATCCCCTACACCATCTACATCCAGTTTTGACCCGCTTTGGAAAACCCTCTCAAAATTAAAAAATTCAGTTCCAATTTTAAAACGAGTTCCCCGTGGCGCCAGGCCTCTAGTAGCGCAAAGTTTAGCAAGTTGTGTCCGCCTGGCCGCCCGGGAGAACTCACTCAGTGCTTGGGAACAGCTTCTCACCTTCCCTTACAGAATATTACATTTTCGAAAGGATTTGGCAAACAAAAAAACTTTGACCACACAAATTAAAGAAAATTGTAACATTTCGGCTCATAATTTAGACCCCAAATTATCGACACAGAAGTTTACCTCTTCAAGAGGTATTTCCCATCTGGTCGAAACTAAATTAGGGGAAGGTGACATTAGCGGAGCAGCCAGAATTCTTTTCAGTAGTGATGTGCTGGCTCCATGTTCTCCAGATACTCTAGTAGCTCTGGAGAGCAAACACCCTGCTCCAGCGGATGGCCTTTCTTTTCCTGACCTTCCTGATTCGGACGTTCATACCCTCACCGTTACAGGTCGAGAGGTAGTCTCAGCCGTTTGCTCTTTTCGGAGTGGCTCTGCTGGCGGCCTCGACGGCCTAAGTCCTCAGCACCTGAAGGACCTCATCTGCTCAGGCGCCGGGGAAGCTGGTGAGTTGCTCTTGAAGGAGCTTACGGCTCTGGTTAACTTAATGCTCTCAGGCAAGGTCAACGAGGTCGTCATCGACACTCTGTACGGAGCCAATTTATGTGCTCTGCGCAAGAGAGATGGCGGCATCCGACCCATTGCCGTGGGCACTACCTATCGTCGTATGGCAGCCAAAATTTGTTGTAAATTTTATGGTGAGGCTCTTTCGAAAAAATTTCAGCCCCTGCAGCTAGGTTTTGGCTCCAAAGGGGGCTGCGAGGCTGCCGTACACGCTTTGTCGACCTACCTAAATTCTAATTTAGGAGGGGTCATCCTGAAGGTTGACATAAAAAATGCATTCAATTCGGTTAATAGGGATACCTTGTTGGCAGAATCTAAAAAAGAAGTACCCCAAATTTTTAGTTTTCTTTGGCAATGTTATAGACAACCTTCTAAATTACTATATCGGGACAACCTATTGGAATCCGCTGTTGGCTGTCAACAAGGTGATCCCCTCGGGCCAGTGATCTTCAGTTTAGCCATTCACCCTATTATTCAACAGTTAAATTCCAAATTCAACGTTTGGTATCTCGATGACGGAACCCTCGGAGGCGATTCAGACACGGTTTTGAATGATTTACATTTCCTGAAAAATCAACTCCACTTAATAGGTCTTGACCTCAACTTTTCTAAATGTGAGTTATTCTTATCTGACAGTACTGACAGACAACTGACTATTTCAAAATTTAACACAATAGCCTCGGAGATAAAAATTATTGAAAGAAGCACTCTTCGCCTCCTTGGGTCTCCTATTTTCGAAGATTCCTTCCCAAATTTCGTTGAGGAAAAAATTCAAAAATTTAATGATATTTCGAAAAGATTGCTAGAAATTAAAATGCATTCGGCCATCACTTTAATTCGTTTCTGCTGTTTCGGCCCTAAATTAACATATTTTCTCCGTGCTTCTCATCTTTGGAAACATCACCATCTTTTGGAAAAAATGGACCAAATTATTCGGCATACCCTTACGACAATTTTAAACGTGGCCATGGATGACCGAGCCTGGGCTCAAGCTACCCTTCCCATCCGTATGGGAGGCCTCGGCGTCCGCAAAATTTCCAGTATTAGTTTACCAGCTTTTATATCCTCGGTTCACGGTACTGAGAAATTAATCAGGAATATCCTATCTCCCTCACTGATTGATTTCAATGTGCCGTGCTTCATCGAGGCTATAGATGCCTGGAGACTTGCTTGCCCGAATACAAATCCGCCCGATAACCCGGCTTCCCAGAGACGGTGGGATGAGCCGCTCTGCAGAGTAGTTCAGGAAAACCTAATTCTAACATCTGCTACGACTGCGGAGCGGGCGCGCCTGCTGGCTGTGGGAAATTGGGAGTCAGGTCTTTGGCTTCACGCACTGCCGTCGTCGAATATTGGCACCTTGTTCGACGATACTACTTTCCGCCTAGCTGTTGCCCTACGCCTTGGCGCTCCTTGTTGTTCTCCTCATCGCTGTCACTGTGGCGAAGCTGTCAACAGCCTCGGCCACCACGGCCTGTCATGCAGTCGAAGTGCGGGACGCATAGCGCGGCACGCGAATATTAACGACATTATCCGACGAGCCCTTGTCACCGTCGGCGTTCCGGCTGTTTTGGAACCTCATGGCCTGGCACGCGACGATGGTAAGAGACCGGACGGTATGTCTTTATTTCCATGGAAGTTGGGTAGACCTTTAGTGTGGGACGCTACCTGTGTCGACACTCTTGCGCCATCCCATCTTCCTAGTTCATCGTGCTGTGCTGGTGCTGCCGCTGCGGCTGCGGAGAACCTCAAGCGGCGGAAATATAACAACCTTGTCGGCAGTTATATTTTTGAGCCGTTTGGGGTTGAAACTCTTGGGCCGTGGGGTCCGAGTGCTCATATACTGTTTAAAGAGCTGTCAAAACGTTTAGTTGACACTTCGCGTGACCCAAGGGCTGGTTTTTATCTCGGTCAGAGATTAAGCATTGCCATTCAACGTGGCAATGCCGCCAGCCTCTTGGGCACACTTCCAGTCGACAGCGATGCGGAGGAGTTTTATGACGCCATATTTTAGTAGGAAGTAGCCCTTAGTGTGTATAGTTAGGTTAAGCATACTTAAATATTTTAATTTTAGTTTATTATGTATATATTTTGTTGCTATAAGTTGTAAATAAATCTACACATTGGATTTGTAATAATATAATTTGGGGTGAAAGATGTAAGGACGAAACTGATAAATATTTTGACATTTGGAATAATAAATTAAAAGACATTCATTTTCCTATTGAACTTGGTACCTGTGCAGATAGGATGTGTGATAATTTAGAGCACAGACTTGTTATTGACCAATTATATAATGATGTCATTGACATATTATGCTATGCTTCTGTACAAAGCAGATCAGTCCGAAAGCCTAGAAAGGGTAAGAGTGTGGCAGGGTGGAACAAGTATGTAAGGGAAGCTCACAGGGAGGTAGGCAAGCTTATCGTAGGTACGTGTCGGGTGGTAAACCAGACAGTGGGCCTTTGTATGACGACATGTACACAACACGTAAAGTATTTAAGTCTAGACTAAAGTTTTGTCAAAATCACAGAAAGCAACTTGAGATGGACACTCTAGCAGAACATGTTTCTGGGAAGAGCTTTCGGGAATTTTGGAAGGGTACTAGGAAATTGAAAGGTAAGGTGAGCATGCCCGTTTGTGTTGGGGGTTGTAGTGATGCACAGGGTATAGCCAACTTGTTCAAGGATCACTTTAAAGTTATATCACCGCTGTCCTCTGGTACTGCGACACCTGTTGCAAGTGTCTCCAAGCCGGAAAATTTGATAGGCTTTTCCAGCAAAGACGAAGAAGGTTATCAAAAATATGGTAAAAGGCAAGTCTCCAGGCAAGGACGGGCTTAGTATTGAGCACTTGCAGTATGCAGGCAAGCATCTTTTTAGGGTCCTGTCCATGCTGTTCACCTTTTGTATGCGACACTCTTACTTACCCCTAAAACTGACAGAAACTATTGTGGTTCCAATAGTGAAAAATGTAACTGGGGATGTCATGGATAAAAGCAACTACAGACCGATATCTCTGGCGACTGTGATTGCGAAGGTTTTGGACAGTCTAGTTGATGCTCTACTCAGCAAGCATATTCAGCTTCACGATTCGCAGTTTGGTTTTCGTAAGAACTTATCCACCGACTGTGCTATTTTGACACTGAAGCATACTGTAAACTACTATGTTAACACAAAAACACCTGTCTATGCTTGTTTCCTGGTTTTGTCTAAGGCTTTCGACCTAGTGGATTACGACAGGCTGTGGAGAAAACTTGGAGAGGTGGGGGTTCCCACTGAACTTATTAACATCTTGTCTTTCTGGTACAACAATCAGATAAATCGTGTAAAATGGGGTAATGTGTTTTCGGATGAGTATACACTTGAATGTGGTGTCAGGCTGGGTGGCCTTTCCTCTCCAAGATTATTCAACTTCTACCTTAATCAGCTGATTGAGGGACTCAGTGGCAGTCATGTGGGCTGTCATGTAGATGATGTTTGCGTGAACAACATCAGTTACGCTGATGATATGGTGTTACTGAGTCCGTCGCTTAGTGGGTTAAGAAAATTGCTCGATATTTGTGAGTCATACGCTGAAGCGCATGGTCTGAAGTATAATGAGAAGAAAAGTGTATTTATGGTAATAAGAGGTAAAAATAAGTCACCAGAACATGTGCCCCCCGTCACTCTGAACGGAGTGCCTCTAGAGCGTGTCTCTTAATTTAAGTACCTAGGACACATAGTAACTGAGACCCTAAATGACGACACAGATATCGAGCGGGAGCGAAGGGCGTTGTCGGTGCGTGCTAATATGTTGGTTCATAGATTTGCAAGGTGTACAGTAGATGTAAAAGTGACACTGTTCAGGGCCTACTGCCAAAGCTTTTACACCAGTGCTCTGTGGACCAACTACTCGCAACGGGCCTACAACGCTCTTCGCGTTCAATGTAATAACGCCTTTAGGGTTCTGGTGGGGCTCCCACGCTTCTGCAGTGCTTCAGGGATGTTTGCTGACGCAAGGGTCGATGACTTTTATGCCATAATGCGTAAAAAAGCTGCATCGTTGATGCATAGGATTCGGGGGAGCGCCAACGGAATCCTAAAGATGATATCGGAAAGGCCAGAGTCTGCAGTGCTGGGGAGGCTTATCCAACTGCATGTAAGGTGACGCTTTGTTTTATTTTCTGTTTGTGTTTCGTTTTATTTTATTGACATTGAAATTTTTGACATTGTTGACATTAATATGAATTTTTGTAATCACGAATGTGACTTTTATAACTAATAATTCTATGGACATTATTTTTTTAGTCCGAAATAAATGTATTTTATTTATTATTTATTTATAATAGTGCTGATCGTCAAGGTTCATAAAAACAATATTAGAATAACCAGACCTTGCTTAGTTGCAACCATGATGCACTTCAATTATATATGACGATTACTTGCAGAAATAAATGTTTTAATAATCTCTACCAACTCACGAACGCCATCGGGTAATTAATGATATGGCTATAAAGTAAACTTTGAGCTGATGCACTGGACAGCAGATAGCAGTTTCTGATTTAGTATTTGTAGAAATGATGTAACACATTCTTAAGTCTACCCTTATATAGTTTATTTTTGAAATACCCTCATTTTGAAAATCTAGTTTTGAGCAGTACGTTGTATTCACGGGTCCCAGTGTGCCCCGCATTTTATTATGAGTCGTTTGCTGATAAAAAAACTATATCTCCTTTCTTTTTTAAGATAGAGTTGATATTTTGCAGTGACATAGTACATACTATAGGTATTTAAATAGATAATCTTTAATGAGCACTAGAGTTTGCTAGCGGTTTTACTTGCGTTTTAACTTGTTATGGTGTCAAAAAAGCCGTACGTACGATAGCCTAATATGAAATAGGATGTATACAATAAAATACACTTAAAATATTTATAATTAAACTAACTAATGTTAAAATTAGTACAAAATAACCTGGATTGCTTAATTCAAGTGTATTTCTCAAAATGAACTTTATGTAAAAGGTACTTTGATAAATGTGTGTGTAATATTCGTTATGTCAATTTCATGCTTATCTAATAATTGTACGGTTGCTGAAATGCTATGAAATGAAAGTTCATTTGAATTATAAGTGACAGTGCTGTTGGTGCGCTTATTAAATTATTTAAAAAAAAATACTCTTGAAGTTGATATTAGTAACAGCATGGGTAGGTCATGTAATTATTGCAATTGCAGGACGTCGTCGTCGGACAGCGAGCGCGTCCTGCGCGCTACCAACGTGTCACGCGCGACGCTCACAGTGCACGCATATACCACGCTATCCTACGGTAAGACATACACGCACGCGGCACACACAGGGTGTCGCGTACCATCCTCTCCATGAACGCCTGCACTGCACTATCCGCCAGAGAAAATTTTATTTAAAATATCTTGGTACTTGAATAAAAAGGAAACTTGCACTTCTTTGGACAAAAAAGGAAACTCATATAATGAGAAGAGAAGTCAAGAGTAAAGTGAGTGGCGATGAGCTGAGTCCGACGACGAGGCTGGCGTAACGGGAGAGAAGTAAAACCCATCAAGGTTGGAATAGTTATTTATTTTAAGACCTCCGAACAGGTTTCTAAATTGAATATTTTGAGTTAAAAATATCTTGAACTCTATTTTGATATTTTCATGATAGAGTTTAATAATTACTCTAATTTAAATTCTTAAATCAGAAATCGGGATTTAGTGATCTACGATTCTATGTTACAGATAGTATATACGTCCTAATAACGCACAGAGAGGAAATAATGTCCCTGCCCGCGATCTGCGACTGCGATCTGTGATCTTAAATGAAACATAACCACGAATACATTTTCTGCCCGTCATGTCAACGAGTTTCGAATGTCTTTTTCTGTAAAAATAATTTAATTATTTTTTCGTAATTGCTCGTTTTTAGGGTTCCGTAGCCAAATGGCAAAAAACGGAACACTTATAGATTCGTCATGTCTGTCTGTCTGTCTGTCTGTCTGTCTGTCCGTCCGTATGTCACAGCCACTTTTTTCCGAAACTATAAGAGCTATACTGTTGCAACTTTGTAAGTAGATGTATTCTGTGAACCGCATTAAGATTATCACATAAAAATAGAAAAAAAGCAATAAATTTTGGGGGTTGCTTAAAACTGAAACTCGAAAATTTTTTTTTCATCAAACCCATACGTGTGGGGTATCTATGGATAGGTCTTTAAAAATTATACTGAGGTTTTAAATATTTTTTTTTTCTAAACTGAATAGTTTGCGCGAGAGACACATCCAAAGTGGTAAAATGTGTGTCCCCCCCCCCCCCCTCTAACTTCTAAAATAAGAGAATGATAAAACTAAAAAAAATATATGATGTACATTACTATAAAAACTACCAACAAAAATTGGTTTGAACGAAATCTAGTAAGTGTTTTTTTTTAATGCGTCATAAATCGAAAAAAATACACTATTATTAAAACATCGATCAAAGTTACAACACATTACAAGAACTTTAATATTATGTTACTTGCTGCTACGGAACCCTTCATGGGCGAGTCCGACTCGCACTTGGCCAGTTTTTTTACTTTAATTTAATTTTGGGTAGACCAAAATTTTCAGACGATCAATTTCGTACACCCATGTGTATAACACGACGCTTTAGTGTTTTTTAAGGTCATTCAAGTTGTGTACAGAGGTATGTACAATCGGCGCGCGAGGAGAAACTCTTGTAGGTAATCGAAACTATGAGTTGACTCCAAGTGAGTAAATACATTTATAAAGTGGACATCAGCATTCAGCAGGCGATGTGTTGTACAGAGTACCCGGAGAGCGAGCTGCCGCTGCGCCTGTACCTGCGCTACTACGATACGCCGCCGCGGTTCTGCCCCTGCCTCACTGCTTTCGACTGTTTGTATTCTATTACAAAAAGTTTATGTTAACAGTTCATAAATTATTATGAGGATCCCAAGCCTTTTCCGTATTTTAAAAGACTTCAAAAAAACGTACAACCAAATTTGAGTACCTCCTACTCTTAAATTCGGTTGTATCTTTGATTCCACAGAAGTGCGTCGTTTATAAACCAATTTGGAGATTATATTCTATGTGCAAGGTGCGATTAGGTATTTACTTGTGTTGTAGCGGAGCTGGCAGCTGAGGAGTCGAAAGTGTGCTCCGTCGTGGAGGAGGTGGATACCGGCTTCGAGGTGTACCTGGCGCCCGACCACGGCCCACAGGACGACACCGTCTATACCGTACAAGCTTGTTTTCTAACGCTCAGAGAAGCATGCTCTTTTTGATTAATCAATTCGAGAACCAAAAGAGTGGTCGCTGTGACCTTGCTTGGGCAGGACTATGATACATGATCTATCTAAAAAAACAGGTACCGCGCGACTGATATGAGTATCTACTGGTTCTACCGGCTTGTAGAAACGTCCAGTGACACCACAGTTAGTCACCCAATGTGGACAAAGTAAAAATTATACGCGTTTTGCAGTAATGCCTATTATGATTAAATTATAAAGCAAAGACAATTATAGGCACTGTAATGAATACCTTGTAGGTGTACTCTTGTCCAGGTGTCGCCTGAGGTGGCGACGGTGCGCGCGGGCGAGGCGGCGCAGTGGCGCGTGGCGCTGGCGGCGCGCGCGCCCGAGCCCGCGCCCGACGTGACGCTGCTGCTGCGTCTGCTGCCCGGCGACCACAAGGGGTACACACACCTCTTACACTCAAAGTCCTATGTGACCAATGTCAGTCAACTGCTGTCGGTGTAGGTACATGTGTGTCGCACTAACGGCTAAGCATAGAGAACCAACAAAAATGTAACATCTCACACTCATGTGTATCTGTAACCTATGTTTACAAATAAATAAATCTGAATCTGAGTATAATTGTCATAATCGGTTTTTACAATACACTGATTGATTGATGAAAAATAAGGAAAAGAAAGAATACATTACATACTTTAATAGTTATTCAATAAGCTTGAGAACTAAAGCTAACTCAGTGACTATGTGTGCAGTCCGTGCTGGCAGCGCGGTGAGCCGGCGGCGCTGGCGGTGCGGCTGCGCGCGGCCCCGCGCGCGCCGCGCCTGCAGCTCTCGTGCCGCGAGCTGCGCGTGCGCCTGTGCGCGCTGCACTTGCCCGACACCGATGTGCTAAGGTTTTCGTTACTTACTTAATGACGATTATGGAAATATGAAACAAACTCTCCCAAGTGTAAGTGGTTATAGGCATGTGTTCTATGCTGTAAGTGAGCCACGTTGTGATGTAGGGTCCGCAAGCGCTTCCACGTAATGAACGTGGGCAGCGGCGTGCTAGAGCTAAGAGTGGAGACCACGGTGCCATGGAGCGTGCTGGCGGGCGGAGGTGAAGGCACGCAAGAGGGCGAGGTGCAGTGCGGCTGCGACGCGCGCCTGGCCGTGCGCCGCCCGTGCGTGCCGCTGCGCCTTGAGCCGCGCAGCTCCACTGAGGTGCCGCTTTCTTCTATGAAAAAATACTATGAAATCATGAACGTTGAAAGGTATATTGGAAAAAAGAAAGTTGCGTCGCTTCAACAGTATCTATATGTTACGGCAAGTGTGGCTATATCTATTTTTATCTCAAAACAAAACCAAAAGGCTAAACTGCACTGAAAACCTAGTCCTGGCCAATAATAAATAGGATACACCTAAGTTTAACCACCACTGTGGCCGCTATGATGTAGGCTAAACCTAGGTCTAACCGAAGATAAGTAGGATCATCTAAGTTTAACTGCACGTGGTCGACTACACCTTGTTGTAGTCGGCTAAAACTAGGCGTGGCTATTAGCCGTAACATATATATTACCAACATTATTTTTAGTATATGCGAAACTTGAATGTAGTTGGTTCAGAATCAGTAACATTCAGTTACCGATTCCAGCAATTTTTACACCATCTTATATTTATTCCCAAATACATATATTTAAAAAAGGTCACAAGTTGGACACCACCGACACCAAGTACAACACAGATAATGATGGGCAATAAGGCCCAAGCGCCCCAAAAGTGCCTTAAGACAGTGACTTTCTGGAGCCTACTCCTCGGTAACGGACCGGTTATTAGGTTTGAAAAAAATATATGTTTATTATAGATTTATGAACAATGAGTGACAGAGTAGAATGGAAGAAAAAAAACATATGGCGCCCACTCCAAATAAGATGGGACAAGGGTAGGAAGAAGAAGAAGATAGATTTATGAACAATATTATCATTTGATTTTTCGTGCGATTAATACTTTTGTCTAAAAAAAAATATTACACACAAAAATTCACATTCGCAACTTTTCCCTACTTCGAAACGGCTTAGATCTTTAGAAATGTTTTTATACATAAAAATTAGTAGTTAAATATTCTTTAAAGTAAACATAGCATATGTAAATCAATCAATATTTCGCAAAGAAAATGGATTTAAAAGTCAGCGGGGCTCTCTCCGGGCGCAGCTGGCCGCAAACAAATGCACAGATAGTCGCACTGTCGCCCAGACGGGTACGAGAGTAAATGGTCACACCATTTAAATTCGGCTAGATGGTTCAAGGGACTATAAGCTTTAAGGGCCAAGCGCCCAAAAAGTGCCATAAAACAGTGATTTTCTGAGGCCTACTCCTCCGTAACGGCTAAGTCAATTGGTTTGAAAAAAATATATGTTTATTATAGATTCGTGAACAATAGTATCAACATTTGATTTTTTCGTGACATTAAAACTTTTGTCAAAAAAAAATATTTAGCAATTTCGCAACTTTACGCAACTTTTCCCTACTTCTTCGAAACGGCTTGGACCTTTAGAAACATTTTTACACATAAAAATTGGTGGTTAAATATTCTTCAAAGTGAACATTGCATATGTAAATCAATCAATATCTCGCAGAGAAAATGGATTTAAAGCGCTTTCCGGGCGCTGCGCTTTGCTGGCCGCAAATAAATGCACAGACTTGCGTACCGCCGCCTAGGCGAGTGCGAGAGTTGCGTTCACATAATTTCGGTCAGATAGTTCAAGGGACTATACGCCTTAAGTTCCAGCGCACAGGTGAGTGTAGGTGCAAAACCACCGCTCAAGCGCCCGGATAGCCCGTGTCATGTGTGTGGACAACCAAGGTAGCATAAGAAGCTTATAAATATGTGATTTTTCAAGACAAAGTTATACAATTTTGTACTTAGATCCTTTACATAAAAATATTATTCATGTACTTCAGGTTTTGCATATACTAAAACTAATATAGTAAAATATTTGTAGATTAATTTTATTATTAATCCTTATAGGAGACTTGCCTGAGGTGACATGAAAACAATGAAGGGTTGACAATATGTGAGGGCTCAGTCGTTCAGTCGTGAACACCCTCCGCATCGCACTGCTACCTCACAGTAAAGAAAAATGAAAGAAACTCACAGTACACTTGTTTTTCAGATGTGCGTGGAGGTGTGTGTGAGCGCGGCGCAGGTGTGGCCGGCGGAGAACGCGGGGGGAGCGCTCTGCCAGGCACCCAGCTACCCGGCGCGCACCGTGTCCAGCACGCCGCTTTACATCTACGACAACGACAACATACTCAAAGTAAATCATCGTTTGCACTTGTCGTACATTTACCTGCTGCTGTGTGTACGCTGCGCTCACGTGTGCCGCCACTCGCAGACGGTGCCGCTGCTACTGGAGCTAGAGTTCCCGCAGCTGCGCGCCGCGCCGCCGCACATCGACTTCCGCGTGGTGGCCGACGGCGACACACGCAAGTGCTACTTCAGCGTGACGCACTCTAGCCGTGAGTAACGCTCATAGTCGACCATCAATTAGCAACACCTTAACTATATTTTTCGGGTTCCATACCTCAAAAAGAAAACACGGAACCCTTATGGGATCACTTGGTTGTCTGTCTGTTAAGACCATTTATGAAAGAAAGAAAGACAGAAAAGTATTTATTTTGGCGCAAAAAAACATTGTAGACGACAAAAACTTAAGACAAACACAAAACAAAAAAATAATAATAAAAAAGTAACATTGTCTGTCACACGTTTGCGCCAAAAAAGGTCCAGTTCAGCGAAATGCCAGACAACTACGAGGTAGTTGTCTCGAAAAAGCGTAGAGGTATCGAGTAGAAATTAAAACCCAGGTCTCTCCCTGAACAAACACTTTTTCACAATAGCATTACATTGCTTTTATTTATAATATTTATTCAAAGTTAAAGTTTGGTAAAATAGTAATATAAAATCTTAGGAATAATTTATAAAGGTATGAATGAATGAATGAATGAATGAATGAATGAATGAATGATATATTTATTTGTATGAATATAGGTATTTTACAAGGTCTTAAAATTTAATTGGGTTGGTATGACTATGTTATATGCCTGTACTAGGATAAACCTGTATCACAGGCGTAGAGGTTCTTACGCTATGGTTTTTGTAGAACAATAAAATAGATAACAATATTTAACAGTTAGTCTCGAAACAATGGAAAAAATGATTATTTACTAAATTATATACCTAGTTTACTTAAACAATAAAAGTTACAATAATTTATTTCTTATTTTAAATCTGTTTCTTGCAATTAATAGTCTCGTTACACAAACATGATTTTGTATCAGCAGAATTTATAATTGGGTTAAAAGTCGAGGTTGCATCAATATTGAAGTTATGTTTACATTGGACACTTTTTTCGGTTAACTAATATGCTTAAATATTAAGAAAAACAATCGTTTGTAGGTCAGCGCACAAGAATTTTGAGTCAGCGGTATGCGTACGGAAGTCTGGCCTTGAGTATGACGCTCACTCTAGGCGCCCTCATAATCGACAGAATTTATATATTTGTATTCCGCTATTTTCCTAGCAGGACACTCAGCGTCTCCCGTTTTGTGGTTGGAGGGTTTTTTGAAACGAGAGCAAGTTGCACATTTCGGTGAGTCCGCTTTCTTCGCACAATCGGCCATCGAATGTCCTATCTCGCCGCAGTGGCCGCATGTCGAGTTGACCTCTTTACTGGTTTTTGCTGCATGTCCATATTGCTGACATTTGTAGCATCTCGTAACAAGGGTGAAGTCCCTGATAGGGCAGGACGTCCAATTTATGAAAATCCTTGACTGAGAAATCAAAGCTCTGCGAATATTGGCTGGAACTTCAATCACGTAGTTACAAGTCTGCGAATCTTTTTTCCCCGATTTGTGGCTTAATTTAACTAATGTCAAAAAGGAGTTTTATGACGCCATATTTTAGTAGGAAGTAGCCCTTAGTGTGTATAGTTAGGTTAAGCATACTTAAATATTTTAATTTTAGTTTATTATGTATATATTTTGTTGCTTTAAGTTGTAAATAAATGTACATTTAAGATGTCAAAAAGTATTCCATGGAAATCGTCGGAAACTTTTCGGCCACATTCTGTTCATAAATGCACCGGAAGACTTCCGTGTCAGCCAAAGAGGACGGCACTCCTACAACTTTACTACAATCCGGGGTTTGCGCTTACAATACAATACAAATTTACAATGAATATCACATACAGCCCTGTGTGCAGAAGATGCATGGAATCAGAAGAAACTGTCGCGCATGTGCTCCTCGAGTGCACAGCCGTCAGCGAGATAAGAACACGAACCTTGGGAGCACCGAATTCACTGATGGACGCCCTGAGTAAACTAAAAAGAGTCATCTGTTTCTGGAATGAGTTGGGCTGGTTAGGGTAAAGGCCGCCATGGCCCACGTACAATGGTCTGATAAGGACTAAGTGCAGAAATCAGACCACAAAGAAACCCAAGTTTACGGTCTCTTGAAGCTGTAAAAAATCAAACTTCTAAGTTTATGAAAAAAAAAGAATCGGTAGCTTATGTCGTATAAAACATATACTTATTACAGAACCAAAATTCATCAGAATCCAGGAAGGCAAAAAAAAAATAAAGCAAGGTATTATAGCACAGGTATAGGAATAAATCTGAAATTGTAATTTTTTTATCAAGTCACAAAAAAAAAAACTTTTTTCGATTCGGATAAATCTTCGAGACTCCATTCGGGAATCGAACTATTAACATCGGAAACTTTGTACGGAACTCTCTGAGAACGAGTCTGACTCACACTTGCCCAGTTTTTTTATTCATTTAGAGCTTAAGTATGCTAGAGAGACTGTAATGCATATCGTGTATCCATGCGGTCTTTACAGACATCAAAATGCACAAAGCCTTTCTTTATCGCGGTCAAACTCAAACTCATTTCACATTTCGAGCATCTTCCTGTGGTTTATGTTCGTGTTTTCAATAAGATGGCAGTAGACCATCGAGGCGTGCATAATGAACTAGTCCTAACACAATTTTGATTTTTTCGCAGGCACCGAGACTCTGGATTTAGAAACAGAGTGGATCGGCGGCAAAGAATTTAAGATTTGGCCGCCTCTCTTACGGATACCTCCTGGAGGCAGCGCCAACGTGTACCTGCAGTACACTGCCGTGTAAGAACTTGTTAATCATGTTTATCGTTTGAGCTCATGTCTGTTGAGATTCAAAAGCATAGCGTGTCTAAAATTATTGGAATGCTTCGCGCCGTAGCATTAGATTTACTAGAAGTAACTACTGTAATTTATTTATTTATTTATTTAGTACCTACATGGAGGACTTACAGCTAATAAAACCAGACAAAAAAAGGAATCTATAATTACTAGAAAGCCAATTACAAGTCCTCACGTGTAGACATCATAGTATACATTATTTTACATACAAATTTGAGACTTAAGCTCCTTCTGGCTGAGTTCACACTAATGTTGAAAGGATCCAGATTATATTTCTTGCATATGTCATTGAAGTTACTGCTTGCACGCACGATATAACTGTTCCGTCTATAATTCGAAGATGTGTGAGGAACACGAATGGGTGGATTAAAACGAAATGTTTTATTTGGCACATTAAAATAAAACTTGTATAAAAGGTCAGGACTATCAATCTTGTTATGAAGGATTTTGAGCAAAAACAGACAATCGGAAATTCTACGACGATTCACCAGGGGTAACAGATGATACTTCTTACACAGTTCAAGATAATCAGTTGACTGATATAGAATCTTTTGATGAAATTAAAGATATTTAATAAAACGTCTCTGGATGTTTTCAATGCGGTCTATGTATTTATGATAACGTGGATTCCATATCTGAGACGCGTACTCTAGATGACTTCTAACAAAAGTGCAATTCAATATTTTTAATGTTGTAGCATCCTTGAAACACTTAGAGAGACGAATAATAAAGCCACACTTTATTTGTATCAATGTGTACGTCAAAAACTAATTTAGTGTCATGATGGACGACCAAGTCACGAATAGTATTGCACCTTGGCAAGATCTGGCCTGCCAAAGTGTTAGAGTTATGACTGCACGTTTTCTAGTGTAGACGATCACGGAGCACTTTGATGGGTTCAGATCAAGTTTATTAATACGACAGTACTCTTCTAACCGATGCAAATCAGCCTGAAATGCTAAGCTATCTTCGACCGTTGAAATGGCGGCAAAGATTTTCATGTCATCAGCAAAACACAGCATTTTAGAAGAGTAGGCACTGGTCGATGTCGTTCACATAGATAACGAATAAGAAAGGACCAAGCAACGAACCCTGAGGTACTCCACTGGGCACATTAACCCAGCTAGACATATAATTGTTAAGTACTACCGCCTGTGACCTGTTGTTAATGTAAGAGAAAAACCACCTTAAGAGGTCCCCACGGATCCCCAAGGAGTTTAGCTTTTTTATCAGAATATCGTGATCGATCCGATCAAACGCCTTACTATAGTCTGCGTAAACCACATCGACCTGTTTACCATTGTCCATAGCATCTGTAATGAAATCGTTAAATAGTATCAAATTTATCATTCTCGTCACACCACACATCCATCTCAACATTCTCATCTCCGCTCATGCAGTCTTATTTTCATCCTTCTTTTTTACAGCCCAACATTCTGATCCATACAGTAGGACAGGTCTTATGACGGACTCGTAATTTTACCCTTCAACTTGAAGGGCATGCGTGGGTCAGAAGTTGTTCCCGTGACTGGTCGCCATTTCATCCATCCTGCGTTGATCCCACGTGTTACGTCTCGGTCTACCTCACTATCCCCTTGGACGAGTGACTCGAGATACTAACTAAGCTCGGAACAGGTTGGTATGGGCGTTCCGGTGAGAGCTAAAGGCACAGGGTTGAAGACACCGCCGAAATCGCAGAACAAGCACACTGTTTTGGTTCTACTTAATTTCAGGCCAACACTCTCCACTCTGTGCCACCACACCTTCAATCTGTTTTAGACCTCTAGGCTACTCTCGGCAACCAGCACAATGTTGTCGGCAAATAGCATACACCAGTAAGCCTCCTCCTGAACGTCCGACGTCAGAGCGTTTATTATCACCAGGAAGAGGTAAGGGCTGAGAGCCGATCCTTGATGTAAGCCGGCAGCCACATTGAAATTTCCAGTGGTGCCCACTGTAGACCAGACTCGGGTACTACATCGACTATACATCGCTCGGATCAACTGTACAGCAAGGCCGCAAAAGTCCATAAGAACGCTAAAGATTACATTGCTACGAACCGAGCGAGCACGATACTTCCGTGCGTATGTGTGCGCATGTATGAGTATCCACATTCCACAGATAACACACACTAAGGAACTGTCGTCGCACTGAGCTTAAATACATATAATTATTATTTTTCTGTGCCATTGAATACGTATCACACAGTCACAGAGGCAACTTGTTCTTACCATTGCATTGATAAAATTCGCGCAAATACGTCATGTGCTGGTAGCCGTGTGAACTAAGTGTAGGATTCGCAAATCATGTAGCCCGAGTTCAAATCATGGTCGGTCCGTTGCGGTTATTTCTTACTTTGAAAATTCCCAATCTATATTGATATAGTTGTTTTTTAATATTTCTATGAAAAATACTATTGCATTTTTTGCTCTAAATAGTTGCAAATTACGAATGTGATCTATTAACCACAAGAAGAATCACATTCGTAATTTGCAATTATTTAGTTGTTACATCTTTTCGATGTTGTAAGGTGGAAATAAAAAAACCGTGTTTAATAAAAATGTCTTTAAATTTACAAATTAAACACTTATGAGAATTGTGACGTCGAATTGTTACCTAGACAAAAAGTTATCCGTTATCCTATGTTACGTGTAAGTACTCATTCACGTTGATTCGCGGGCGCGGTGGCGGGCGCGGTCACGAAATATCAAACATATGGCTTAATATCGAAGTGTTCACGTACGAAACCCAAGTGCGGTCTAAGTAGCGGGCATACTAGCGATTGGCGCGCGCGGCAAGCTCGCGGCTGTATCAAACGCTTGAAATGTTTGTGTCTGTTCACGTCGAACTAGCGGAGGAGCGCGCGATCCACCCGCGTCGTTGTTTGTTGGAAGTATACCCACTTAGACCATTCATAATACGAATAACGTAACAATGAACGGATATTCAAATTTTAATAAAATAAAATATAGGTAATTGTTTTATATCCAGTTAATTATTGAAAAGTGATATATGATTTAGACTTTGTAAACATTTTATTTTTATGTAACGTCACAATGAATGTATTGAGGTCATAGCTTAATTGTTCATTTTCTTGACGAAAAGAAGATTGAAACTAAACCTTAATTTCTGTTAAAAGAACTTTAGTTCTCACAAGATAATCGTCAATTAGATGAGAAAAATAAATTGAACTACAGTATTATGTTAGAACAGTGCGGGTAGAAGAATAAAAAACGAAATAGAATCATGATTATTGTCAACAAAATTGATAGCGAGTTCATCGTGGAAATTACAGACACAATAGAAAGACAATATGTGCGCGAACGCCGGCGTTGGCTTGGGGTTTAATGAATTAAGATAAGGCGATGGCACAAGTTAAAAGATATAGCTGTTTTAAACGAAAGTAAACACAATATAATACAGTGTTTGTTAACAAATAATCACGGAAATGTTAAAATAAAATGGTAGGCCATTTAGTTTAGTTACCATTAAACATTTAGTGCGAAACGTAATTGTTCTTGTTTGTGCGTCTCTGTCAAGTACGGCTTTTTAGCAGGTTTTCTGTGATGCACACCTTCAGCGTGAAGTGCATGGCGAACAGTATCTATCGAGGTGTCATATAATTCCGCAAAATGTCTCGTTGGTGCGAAGCCATTCGTTTCGTATACGTCTAACATAATATGTCGTCGCTGCGCCTCCCTAATAAGCTTCGGTCTCCCACTTCTCTTTCGACTAGCAAGGCTACCTTCTTCCTCATATCTTTTTATCCAAAGACTTAAAGTATTTTTCTAAAATAAAAAAGAATACATTAGGCAGCTATACCTAATTGACGTCATTTTCATTATATAAAATGTTAATAATCATAATTATTGAATATAATTTTAAAATAAAACTGCATTTATAAATCCAATAACCGATCCAATAAACCTAACGATTTACGTATTTCTCTTTTTAAACCTCATAAAGATACGATGAATGGATTCATAAATGTCATACATTTTAATTAGAAGATTAATTTGTAATAAAGTTACAATTCATTAATAGATATTATACTCACATTCAGTCTGGTTTCTTTCTTCAGATATTTATGTTTTATTAAGACCACTTTTATGCAGCCCAATGATAGTCGCCTTCACTTCAATACTAATATTAGCCTGCATTTTGCGAATATTACAATACTGTCAACCACACGTCACTAACCAACAACTACAACCAAACGACAGTTCATTTCGGTCAAGTTAAAACTCATGTTTACCTCGAAGAAATTTAATTCTTTATTTAGTTTTTTTGTGATCTACCTTTCTAAGTCTAAGAAATGAACAAGTTAAAGAATAATTTAATATATTATGTAATGCTAATCTATAACTTCCAATCGGGTAAGAACTTACAAAAAGTCAATAATTGCGCGGGATTTGAACTTGCGGCACACTGATTTGCACTTCAATCTGTGTGCCTATACAATTGGGCCATCTTGACATATGCTAAGTTGATGAAATTGTGAATTTCAATCATTTGTTGGCGAAACTTGAAAATAGAAGGTCGTAAGTCAAACTAAACGTCAAACTAATATGTTTTGAGAATTCTTATCGACTTTTGCAAGTGATAGTACATCATTCTCAGGCACACCTTTCTCCTAAAGGGCCCACCACAGAACCTCACGAGGTACCAGGTCGTATGCGCACCTCTGTATTTCTCGCACAGCTGGCGTATAGCAAAAACGGCATCCGTCGTACCCCGACCAGGCATAAAACCGAATTGGTTCTGTGAAATTTCACTCTCTTTTCTCATTCGCCTTTCAATATCTTCATTATGACAATTAATAAATAGATAGATATTTAAATGATTAAACTTAACTGTATTAAATTATATTGATTTGACATAATTTAAAATTAGAATTAAATTAAAATAATGATTAGATTCATTGTGGCGACGCTTGGGGGAGGCCTATGTCCAACGTGGACGTCTTTCGGCTGATATGATGATGATGATGATGAATGATTAAAGTTGACTAGTTGGGAGCTGACCACAAACCAATTATAAACAATGCTTTTCTCAATTCAGTTATGTTATCGCTGAATAAGTCAACGTTGGAATGGACCTCAATGCGCAGCGAGTGAATAAAAACTCATTTTTTTGCTACTTCTAGGTAGAAAGGTCGTGAAAGCCATGCCGCCGGGACTGTAGGCGCGCGCTTGCGGATGGCGAGCAACGGGTATCTCGCCGTCCGAACCGAGCTCAAGTCGACGGCTCGTAGTGTTTCACGCGTGACTTAAGGAGATTGTCAGCAAAACCATAGGGGCCTAGTAGGGTCAAAGCCTATTGGGGCCAAGGGTTCGTTCTTCTGAAAAAAAAAAATACTCGGCTCTTGAATGCAAGACGACAAAAGAATAATTATACAGGGTGGCCGGAACATTGACGTCCAAAAATAAAATTTAGGTCCCTCGTATCGGGGGGTATTCGAATCACCCCCATGTATGTTCCGCGACTTTTCAAATGTTCGCGGGAACATGTTGGCGCGTAGATTTTTTTGTTGTATCGATCAGGGCAAAATAACTTTTAAAGTCTGTGGTTCAACTGTTCACGTGGGACGTGCCTTTCAGGATGATGTTGAAACTTCCTCGTTTATGTAGTGCCTCGGAGATGTTTTCCCAATCACGTACAACTTCATTTATCATTAGAAAAAAGGTGGTATCGCTTGTAAGAAGGATTTCGAGGAGTAACAACAGCATGCTGAAAGTCGTTGCTGAGGATCCGAGAGCTTTCGTGCTAATTCCAGTCGAAAGACCTCTACTGTTGGGCATAGGCCTCCCCCAAATGTCACAACAATGAATGGTCCTCTGCATCTCGCATCCATCGGATTCCCGCAACCCTCACCAGGTCATTGGTACACCTTTTTTTTTATTTTTTTTTTTTATGGTGGGAAAAATCATGCATTGACATCCCCCGCCCTTGGGCGGAGCGGGAGATAGTGTCAGACTCTTACTGACTAAAAGACCCACCCCGTTCCTTCTAGCCTTCATACCGGGGCTCGAGCGCCCTTTCGGATAACCCTGGCCCCAGTAGGCTTCGACCCGGGTGGGTCCCTGCTGTTGCTGACAACTCCTTGAGGCGCGCGGGAACAGTGCGCGCCGTCGACGACTTGGGCTTGGTCCGGACGGTCACCGGACGGCCGGACAGCGAGCGACTCATTGCTCACTGTCCGCAAGCCCGCGTCTACGTTGGCCGGAAATCGGGATCAGAATCCCGGCGACGGCGGCGGCGAATACGCCGTTGCCTGATGCGTTCGGCCTCCTCCTTTGCAAGCATTACTGCTTCGCAGAACACCTTGTAGAAGGCCTTCCAAAACTGCGTCTTCCGGTGCGCGGTCGCCACTGGAAAACCTTTCGGCCCCAATGGCCATCTATTCTGCGAGATATGTGCCTTGCCCATTGCCACTTAAGTTTAGCAATTCTTCGAGTTATGTTAACAATCTTGGATATATTTATTCCTGATTCGATCACGCAAAAAAACTTTGAGCATAGCCTTTTCCATTGCCCTTTGGGTGACTTTAAGCCTTCTGATCATTGTGAGCGACCCCGTTTCGAAGCCATAGTTATTTCATCACTGACAACGCGTACTGGTCATGTAATTTTGTCTTGCGACACTGTGGTATGTAGGACGAGAAGATAGCGTGCAGCTTACCGAACGCCGCTCATGAGAATCGGATTCGAATGTTGACCTCTTTATCGAAATAAGATCTACCCAACTGGACTGTCTGTCTGAGGTAAACGTAATCTTCCACAACTTTAAGTGCAGTTTCTGCTCATGATAGGTATGGGTGCTACATGGTTGTTTATCATGATTGGTTTTGTCCATATTCATTTTCAGTCCCACTCTTTTAGAAGGTCTTCTGAGGCCATTGAGCATTTGTGTTGAGCTCTTCCGTAGTTTTTGCTGCCTTCTTTGCTCGCATTACTTACTGCTCCGCAGAAGGGGGTGACCCGGTAAGGTGGCTTCGTATCATGACCTGAACCAACCATAGCCAGATACAAGATGTCTCCATTGTACTACCGATCGAGAAGAACAAATTTCCATCGTGTCCTCCGGACTATTTGCATAAAAGTAATACCCGGGTTTTTCGTCCCGCTGAATCTGGTACAAGAATTTCCCGGTATAATCCTGTCCGATAAGAACCTGCGTCAAACGGAAAAGGAGAACACCGTGGCACTTTAGAATTCACTCCTCAAAGATGGGTTTTATCACTGTAATAGCGGCGGCGTGAAAAGATGAAACTCAGAGACGTCATTAATAATAATAATAATAATTCTTTATTTGCGTAAAAACATGGTATAAAATGGTGTTACATAGAATTGCAATGGTACAAACATGTTTAGCTATTTTATGATATAGCATGCAAAATTTGAAAGTTTTATGAAGATTATAATTAGAAGCAAAATATTGTTTATAATATAATAAATTGAATCAACATTTTTTATTCATAAATTCTTTTAAATTGTAAAAACTACATTCATTTAACCACATATGCAATATAATTTTCAAAGATCTTGTACTCAATGTTTTGAAGTGGCTTGGAATATGGTTATAAATACGTACACACATTGCTAGGCAGTTTTTATTGTATTTGGTAAGTCTTGGGACATCAGTTAAAACCAGTTTATAGGGATCTCTTCTGTGCCTAGGGCAAATTTCGTTTGCTGTCTTAAACAGTTCTCTATTTTTAACTACGAACACACAAGTTTCATAAATGTAAAGATATGGTAGCGGCAGCAAACCAAGTTTTTTAAATACTGGTCGACATGTATCATCAGGTTTAAGTCCATACATAGCTCTTATGCACTTTTTTTGAGCGACAAATGCTCTGTTTAGATCCACACTATTACCCCACATAACAAGACCATAACGTAGTAGTGATTCTACATACGCATGGTATGAAATAATGGCAGTTTTTATATTGGTTACATTTTTAACCTGTTTCGCGTAAACGAACCTATTAATTCTAGTGCTAACATTGTCTACGTGTTCTTTCCAGTTTATATCCTTATCTATTATTAAGCCTAAAAATCTGGTATGCGTGACCTCCTTAATTTTATTTATATTTAGTTTGATATTATTTTTATAATTATTTGATTGATCAAATTGAATAAATGCGGATTTATCTAAATTAATTTTTAAACGGTTCATGTCAAGCCAATGCAGTAATGTATCTATTGTATTATTAATGTCAAATTCGTGATCTGCAATGGTATTCTGCTTTCTATCGGATGTCACTATAATTGATATATCGTCAGCAAATAAGATGCATTTATGCTTTGTTATATGTATTATGTCATTTATGTATATCAGAAATAATATTGGTCCTAAAACGCTTCCCTGGGGTACACCGTATTTATTGTGATTATATTCTGATGAATAGGGTGTCATTTATTTTTCTTTATTTTTGTTTATTTTATTTATTATGACACTTTGTTGCCTATTACATAAGTAGGACGATATCCAGCGAAGTGCAAGTCCCTTAATCCCAACAGACTCTAATTTATCTATCAGTATTTCATGTGGCACCTGCTCTCGATAAATAAAAAAAAAGACCAGTAGTTAAATAATTATTGTTGACGCTTGAAAGTATTGATTTTATAAGAGAAAAAATAGCTAACGACGTAGACTTGTTTTTTGGAATCCAAACTGTTCTTTACTTATTATTTCGAATTTTGTGCAGAAATCATTCAGCCTTTTATACATGCACTTTTCATAAATTTTTGATAAGATAGTTATTAATGTTATAGGACGATAGTTATTAATGTCAGCTTTGTCTCCCTTTTTGAATATCGGCTTTATTATAGCTAGCTTTAATTTATCAGGAAAGACTCCCGCTGAAAAAGAAGTATTTATCAGATGAGTCAATGTAACAGTTAGTTCAAGACAACTGGCTTTTAAGATTTTAGTGTTAATTTCATCATAACCTTTTTTTTTCGATGGGAAAAATCATCTTATGACAACCCCCGCTCTTGGGCGGAGCGGCAGATAGTGTCAGACTCTTACTGACTAAAAAACCCATCCCGTTCCTTCAAGCCTTCATACCAGGGCTCGAGCGCCCTTTCGGATAACCCTGGCCCCAGTAGGCTTCGACCCGGCTGGGTCCCTGCTGTTGCTGACAACTCCTTGAGGCGCGCGGGAACAGCGCGCGCCGTCGACGACTTGGGCTTGGTCCGGACAGTTACCGGACGGCCGGACAGCGAGCTACCCATTGCTCACTGTCCGCATGCCCGCGCCTACGGTGGCTGGAAATCGGGATCGGAATCCCGGCGGCGGCGAGAGCGCCGTTGCCTGATGCGGTCGGCCTCTTCCTTAGTGAGCATTACTGCTTCGCAGAAGTCGGCGACCGCCTGCCACTCCTCCTCGCACCGGACCATGGCCTCGACCAAGGCCCGGCGCGAGAGGTCTCCGCCGCCGATCACCCCCACGAGGGCACGGCGATGCTCCACCCATTCATCATGACCCTCAGATCTGGTGTTGGATAAGGACATTATTTACTGTCGCAGCTCGCTTTCTAACATCGGTTCAAGGAACATTGAGTTAACACACTTATTTTTCAAAAAGCTTTGTCCAACACTTGTTTGCGTAGGTGCATGCGTTAAATTAACATAATGATTGTTAAACACTGAAGCCATTTCTGCAGGGTCAGTAACTACTGTATCGTTTATCTTTAAGGTTTCCATTTTATTTTTGGGGGTCATATTATTTATTTCATTTTTAATGACAGTCCAAGTAGCTTTACATTTGTTATGATGTGTGTTAATATAGTTTATGTTTGTTTTTTTTTTTATCCATAAATACATTTTTTTAGCAGGTTTGAGTAATTTTGATATTTAACTTTATTATAGGTACTTTTGTTCTTGTAATATTGAAAACGCAGTTTCCGTTTTGTCTTGCAACTGTTTCTCAATCCTTTGCTTATCCATTTTTGTGCGTTCTTATTATTTGCGTTTACTTTGACTCTTATTTTGGGAAAGCATAGATTATAAAACATGCACAATAATTCATGAAAATCATTAAATGCGGAATTGGCATCATTGTTTTTATAAATGTTAGACCAAGAAAGATTTTGTAAGCATTCTTTGAAATTACGTATATTTTCCAAATTGTAGTCTCTTTTATAAATGTAGTATATCGGTGCTTTATCTGGTGTATGTTTTGTAGGAAAACTTAGCATTTGTGCTGTATCATGATCTGACGCAGAGATGCAGAGGCAAAACGGTTGCTGTTGCGTTGGAAATGTTACTTAAGATATGGTCAATACAGGAACATTTGCGTGTGGGAACATTGATATGAATTTTCAAGTCAAAATTGTAAGCTAAATCTTGGAGCTCATTCGTAATACTTCCTTTTTTTAAAGTATTTATATTAAAATCACCTGTCACAACTATTTCTACCTTGGATTTGTATTTCCTTGATAAATCATTTAAAAGATTATTGTTATGTGGATAGTTACCATGGTGACAAGAATAACAGATGAAAAAAGATGGCGAATGTTCTCTCTGTGCAATATACGAGCTTCAACGCACCGGTTGATTTATTTCTGCTAGTACCTACCCAATTTCAAACGTAACAGTTGGCGACGAGGACAAAGTACAAATTACGCGTGCATAATTTACATTATAGAAATGGCAAAAGTATCCGCTATGGTTTCGGTCGGCACTTTAACAGTGTTTAGCCACGAACACCAAGAATGGCAACTGTACAAAGAAAGACTGGAACAGTGGTTTCTTGCAAATGAAATCGGGGTAGAAGTGGATAGAGCCGGTGCTAAACGTCGAGCTATTCTGCTCAGTAACTGCTCAGAATCAACATACAAATTGATCCGAAATTTAGCTTTACCGCGACAGATCGGTACATTGAGCTATGATGAAGTAAGTTCTATGTTGGATGGACATTTCGAGCTGAAAAAGTGCACGTTCGCCGAAAGATACAAATTTCACAGCGCCACGCAACATGTCGGCGAAGGGTTGCCAGAGTGGGCGGCACGAGTACGTGGCTTGGCAGCACACTGCGGCTTCTTGGCGCAAAATATCGACGAACAGCTTCGCGACCGGTTTGTGCTAGGCATGGCACCCGGACCGGAAAGGGATAAGCTGTTCACGAAGGCAGTGTCGGAACTAACTCTAAGCCGGGCTCTGGAAATAGCTGAAGGCGTACGCTGTGCTCGCATGGGGGCACAAGAATCGACACGGCAACCGGATCTGGGTATACCGTTTCAAGTGATGAAGATGGACGCGACTACACGGGGCACCGCAGCGCGCGGCAGCAGCACGCCCGCGCCACGCCACAGCCAGGAAGCAGCGACACCTGCAGCAGGCGACGGCGGCAGTGGCTGCACAGCTTGCGGCTACGCAGGCCATCAGGCATCGTCGTGTCGGTTTGTACGGTATAAGTGCAAAAAGTGCGGCGTTCAGGGACATCTTAAGCGAATGTGTAGACAAACTGTGAATAAGCAACACTATGTCGAGTGCTGTGAGGATGCTGACGATGATGGTAAGCATTTATGCTGTAATATTCGCACTATTCGCGGCGAACCAATGCGGGAATCTGTTTGTGTCAATGGAATTAGTTTAACTTTTGAAATAGATACGGGTTCACCATTTACCGTTATTTCCGAGCAAACGTATCTTAAGCATTTCAAAAACGTAACTTTAGAACCAAGTGATGTTATTTTGCATAGTTACAACGGTGATAAGTTATATATTGCGGGTAAAATAGAATTACTGTTTACTTATAACGATAAATCTTTAACAATAGGAGTTTATGTCGTACGGAATGGAGGCCCTCCCTTGTTAGGCAGAGATTTTTTTTCACAATTTAACTTGCAAATATGTTCGATAAATAACTGTAACGATTTCATATCCGAATGTTCTTCAAAATACCCACAATTGTTTGGAGATAAGTTAGGCTGTTTTAAAGGCGTCAAGGTAGATTTAAAGTTAAAACCAGACGCAAAACCAATTTTTTTCAAGGCTAGACCATTGCCTTTTTCACTTAGGGAAAGTGTTGAAAAAGAACTTAACCGACTTGTAGATTTGGGGGTGTTAGTACCCGTAAAATACGCGGAGTATGCTAGTCCAGTTGTACCAATTTTAAAGCGTGATGGTTCTATACGTTTGTGTGCCGACTACTCCGTGACTATCAATAAACAGTTACTTGTTGATAAATATCCTTTACCTAGGTATGACGAGCTGTTTTCTAAATTACATGGCGGTAAGTATTTTAGTAAATTGGACCTTTCGCATGCATACAATCAATTGTGTTTGAATGAGAAGTCACAAATGATCACTTGTATAAACACGCATAAGGGGTTATATAAGTATACTCGCTTAGTGTTTGGTTTGGCTAGCGCGCCAGCTATTTTTCAGCGAACCATGGAAGCGCTTCTATCAGGGTTAGATGGTACTCTTTTATTTCTTGACGATATTTTAGTATGTGGGAAAGACAGGGAGCAAATGACGAGCAGGTTAAACGAAGTTTTTCGTAGGTTACAAGAAGCAGGCCTAGTTTTAAATACAGATAAATGCACTTTTTTCCAGGAATCGGTATCCTACTTAGGTTTTATCATAGACCGTAATGGATTGCATAAGTCACCAGAGAAAATTAAAGCCATTTTGCAAAGTCGAGTTCCCACTAATAGACCAGGGTAGATGCCTTCAAAAATAATAAAAAGTGAAAAATAATAATAGTAGGATGAAACCCATCACAAAAAGAGGAGAATATTATAAAAATAAAAGGAAAAATAATTTACGGGCGATCTGAGGTCGGGAAGGGGGTGGGGGTGACTTTTTAAGGGGAAAAAACGATTTTTCTCGATTTCCAGCAAAACTAAAAGTCCTATGGAAAAAAGTCAAATGGCAAAGTTGTAGGTAATAAAAAGATCTAAAACTTTTGTATTAACACTTTTTTCAAATAACCTCAAAATTTATGTGAAAAATTCAAAAAACCATGTTTTTGGTTTTTTATTTTTATCTCTTTCAAAAAACAATATTTTATCACGAAATTTGGTGAAAACTTACCTTTTTATGTCCCAAATACGCTGTAATTTATTTGATTAGAAATATTTATTTTTTCACCTTATTTTGAATAAATATCGAAAAATCACCCTAATTTTCAATCGAAAATTCATCCGTCAAAATATCTTATTTTTTCAAAAAGTTTATATGGTGTCTGTTCGTTGAAATCTCTACTTTCCGATGGTGAAAAAAAATATATATGTTACCGTAGTAAATCTTCTCAGCAAATGCAAAAAATCGAAAAAAACTCGAATTCGAATTTTTTTTTTTCAATTATTATATTGAATGTAGAGCTATTTATTAAAATTTACACTTTAATTACTCGAAAAACGTAAAATTACATGTTACCTATATAACAAAAAAAAAATGCTTATCAAAATATAGTACTATAATTAACAAACAAATAAGTTGATAAAATTAATACTTAATAAGACGTCTACAATATTTGGAGAAAGGAGTCGAATCTTCTTTAAGTTATATGCGTAGATGCCTATTTATAACTATTTTTAGATAACTTATATATACCTGAGTGACCTACGAAAAATTTTAGCCCATCAAAAGGTATTTCATAGAGGAGTGGGGAAGGGGCTAGGCGGGTCCGGGTCTTACTACATACATACATACCTAATATTTCATAGCAGCTGTAACAACCGTTAGCCTAGCCAGTATTCGAAATACAGTATAGTATACAACATCGTTTATAAAAATACACGTGCACGTTGAGTTTCTTGAAGATAATTGTGACAAGTTTGCAAAAAAAACTAAGAAGATTAAAAAAATAATAATCTCCTTTATTTTGCACAAACAAACTTAGTTACTCCCATAAAATACATAAATATATAAAATACATATCGTAAATATATTTTTAATAACTAACTTATGGCCTATTTTCATATATATTTCATATATTTTAGATACATTCTAACGTAAAATACTAGGCTAACGGTTGTTACAGCTGCTACGAAATATTAGGTATGATGTAGTAAGACCCGGACCCGCCTAGCCCCTTCCCCACTCTTCTATGAAATACCTTTTGATGGGCTAAAATTTTTCGTAGGTCACTCAGATAAATATAAGTTATCTAAAAATAGTTATAAATAGGCATCTACGCATATAACTTAAAGAAGACTCGACTCTTTTCTCCAAATATTGTAGACGTCTTATTAAGTATTAATTTTATCAACTTATTTGTTTGTTAATTATCTTAATATATATAAATCTCGTGTCACTATGTTTGTCCTCAATGGACTCCTAAACCACTTAACCGATTATAATAAAATTCGCACACCATGTGCAATTCGATCCAACTTGAGAGATAGGATAGTTTAAATCTCAAATTATAGTCACAATTTTAATTTATTGCTAATTATTTGTCTGTTATTATTGGACAACAAAAACTTTAGCCACAGCAACGCGTGGCCGTGTCAGCTAGTAGTACTATATTTTGATTTGCATTTTTTTTGTTATATAGGTAACATGTAATTTTACGTTTTTCGAGTAATTAAAGTGTAACTTTTAATAAATAGCTCTACATTCAATATAATAATTGAAAAAAAAAATTCGAATTCGAGTTTTTTTCGATTTTTTGCATTTGCTGAGAAGATTTACTATGGTAACATATATATTTTTTTCACTATCGGAAAGTAGAGATTTCAACGAACAGACACCATATAAACTTTTTGAAAAAATAAGATATTTTGACGGGTGAATTTTCGATTGAAAATTAGGGTGATTTTTCGATATTTATTCAAAATAAGGTGAAAAAATAAATATTTCTAATCAAATAAATTACAGCGTATTTGGGACATAAAAAGGTAAGTTTTCACCAAATTGCGTGATAAAATATTGTTTTTTGAAAGAGATAAAAATAAAAAACCAAAAACATGGTTTTTTGAATTTTTCACATAAATTTTGAGGTTATTTGAAAAAAGTGTTAATACAAAAGTTTTAGATCTTTTTATTACCTACAACTTTGCCATTTGACTATTTTCCATAGGACTTTTAGTTTTGCCGGAAAACGAGAAAAACCGTTTTTTCCCCTTAAAAAGTCACCCCCACCCCCTTCCCGACCTCAGATCGCCCGTAAATTATTTTTCCTTTTATTTTTATAATATTCTCCTCCTTTTATGATGGGTTTCATCCTACTATTCGTTTTTTTGGTTTTACAAATTATCGACACTGGTCTATAATACAACGGAGTTAAAATCATTTTTAGGTATGGTCAATTATTATCGGAATTTTATAAAAAATGCATCATCGATTTTAAGCCCTCTGCATGATTTGCTGAAGAAAAATGAATCTTGGTCATGGACTAAAAGTCATGACGAAGCGGTGTTGAGAATTAAACGAGAATTAGTTTCTGAGACCACCCTAGCGCACTTTAACCCAAAAGCTATGTTAATTGTAACGGTTGATGCGTCACCGAGCGGGTTAGGCGCCGTGCTATCACAGGTTGAAAGTGGGGTTGAAAAACCTATCTCCTATATTTCTCGTACACTATCTGCAGCAGAAAAACGATACAGCCAAATTCAAAAGGAGGCTACCGCAATAATTTTTGGAATAAAAAGATTTCACCAGTATCTTTACGGTCGAACTGAACCTTTTATTTTAAGAACTGACCATAAACCTTTGATATCTATATTTAATCCGGACAAAGGCATTCCCGAAATATCTGCAAATCGCTTACAACGTTATGCCATTTTTCTATCAGCATATAATTATAAAATAGAGTATGTTAGCAGTACTCATAATTGTGCAGATTTCTTAAGTCGATCAGTAGTGGATGACTCAAAAACGAACATCTCACACTCAGAGCGTGATGATTCGCTTGTTGATAAATCAAGTTATGTGCGGTTTGTTTACGAAGGAGAAAGGTTTCTGTCACTAACAGATATCAAAGACGCGATTAAGTTGGATAATGTTATTAAAACCGTCATTGATCATCTCAAAAATGGTTGGCCGAGTAAAATTAGTGAACCTTCAATAAAGGATTATTATAGTCACCGGTTAGAATTATCAGTGGAAAACGGTTGTCTTATGAGGGGTCACAGATTAGTAATTCCTACAAGTTGGCGATCTAAAGTGTTAAAAGAATTACATTCAGCACACTTAGGAATCACAAAAGTGAAAGAAGAGGCACGCAATAGGTTTTGGTGGCCGGGTATGTCCGCGGCCATCGAACAACACATCGGTGCGTGCGCCGTATGTATTTCGCAGCGTTCTGCGCCTCCGCGCTGCCCCCTCACACCGTGGCCGTTCCCTGCTCAGCCGTGGCATCGTGTGCACATTGATTTTTTGGGACCGATTAGCGGCAAAACATTTTTAATAGTAGTCGATGCTTACTCTAAATGGGTTGAATGTTTTGACGTTTCATCGGGATTTACTTCGCGAGTAGTAATTGAAAAGCTATGCGAAGTAATGTCAAGATTTGGGTTATTTCATACGATTTGCTCAGATAACGGTACTTCTTTTGTGTCGCAAGAATTTAAACAGTTCTGTGCTAGGAACAACATCACTCATTTAACTTCTCCACCTTATAATCCGGCTAGCAATGGACAAGCGGAGAGCTACGTTAAAATTATTAAAAAAGCAATTAAAACATATTTGTTATCAGGTACTTGTTTAAGAGATTTAAATGTTAAAATATCAGAATTTTTACTAAGATACAGGAATTCCACACATTCGACAACAAACAGATCACCAGCTGAAATATTATTCGGCCATAATTTAAGATGTCGGTTGGATCTTTTGACACCGACCACCTCGACACCATCCGACACAGCACTCGACTTAGCGGTAAAAGTCAAACAGTGTTCGCAGATTGACAATTATCGTGGCAATCGTAAAGTACTGTTCAGTGTGGGTGACCAAGTCTTAGTGAAACTTTATAACCAACAAAAACAATATTGGTCACGTGGTGTAATCATTAAGAACATTGGGAAAACCATATTTTTAGTACAACTGAGTGGTTCAGGTCTAACTGTCAAAAAACATGCCAATCAGTTGCTCAAATATAGAGGGAGGGAAGATAAGCCATGCGAAGAGATCGTTCCTGCATTTATTATACCATCATACTCGACTAGCTCCGGGCAGCAGCCATTCGAAGTTCCTATAGAGCAATCACCAATGGAGCCTGAAACATCATCAGCGCCTGTTCACGGCGAACATTCCGCTGAAAGGGCTGTCCCTCCGGTAGCCCCCTCTATAGTCACTGAGCTCGTCACTCGGCCGAAACGAAATAGGACTGCAGTAGATTACAGGAAGTTTTTCTAATTAAAGGTGGAGGGATGTTATGTGGATAGTTACCATGGTGACAAGAATAACAGATGAAAAAAGATGGCGAATGTTCTCTCTGTGCAATATACGAGCTTCAACGCACCGGTTGATTTATTTCTGCTAGTACCTACCCAATTTCAAACGTAACAATTATATAGTTTTGCTAAAAACAGATTCGGGTCAGATTGAGGTGTTCTATAAACGCATATAATTATTAATTTAGTGCACAGCAGCTCAAGGCCACAGGCTTCAAACGTGTTAAATGTTGCATAGTTTTTTATCAAAGGAAGCTCTTTAAAATTCAATCCTTTTCTTATTAATATACAAGTTCTACCCCTTTGTTTATCTCTACAGTAACTGGTTGCCAATTCATAGCCACATAATTTTATATAATTTTCATTATCTTTTTTTATAAAAGTTTCAGATAAGCATATTACATCTGGATCATTATTTACTTCTTTTAATTCCTGAATAGTAATTTCTAGTAACTCTTGTTTGGAAAGTACACTAGCAATGTTCTGATGTAATATCTTGAAATTGCGCGTTTTATTGACTTGAGACATGAAAAAATGTGTCACTCTTGTTTAAAATAGGAAAAAAATACGATATGGTTCCTTTTTGAACCCTAGGATTGGTTAGAGCAGAAGTATTATACTCTAAAGATGTTGTGCTTCGAGGAAGGTTTTTGTCTTTGAAATAGTAAGGAATTGTCCCTTTTTTAGGTTCCAGTACACAAATGTTCGATTTAAAATTTGATTTGCTGTTAGCTATTCTCTTTCGAATTTCAATAGGATTCAAGTATTTATCAGTATAATCGGCATAATCTATATGATGATTCAATGACTTACAAATTACCGATAATTTTGTGGAAGTTTGTTTTATAAATTGACATTTTTTAAACTATAGACACATTTTTTTTAAAGAGTAGTTTAGCTTATTGACATTCAGGTACACATTATTTTCAACATTTAATACAAATATAGTGTTATTTTTGAATGTTTCTAATTTAATTTGCAATTGAGACAAGATTAGTTTTAAGTTATGGTCATTTTCACCCACAAAGATTACGAGTTTATCGTCTGTTGAGAGTTTAATATTTAAGCAGTTTGCTAATACTTCATTACACGGTGCAATTGGTTTCATTTCGGCAACAACTCCATATCTCTCATACTGAGTATTTGCTCTCGAATGTGAGATGGCTGCTGCTAACCCGACGCAACGCTGAGATCCGAAAATATATATCTTCTTTTTGGGTATTTATTTATTTATTTATTTATTTATTTATTTTCGGAAAACTTACAGCTAAGATACAGATAGTTGAAAAATATTGAAAGAAGGCCAATTACAAGTTTTCACAGATAACATTAGAGCAGAACAAGAGACAGTAGACAGATAACAAGAAAATAAAATAAAAAACGGTAAAGACGCTCGGAGCAAGTACATAATTAATTATAGCAAGAAAAATTAAATGTATGAGCACTAGATTTCTCGAAGGTCGCTGAAACTGTTAGCGGTCTTCGAAAAATCCAGCACACATAATTTTCTTGAGTTTGGTGATGCTGGTGGAGAACAGGTCAAGATCATCAACATGTTCACACATTGCGTTGTACGCTTTGCTAGCTCTTATCATGTAAGAGTTTTGCCTGTAAATACACCGCACTGAAGGAACGTATAGAGGTCGATGATTCCTAAAAGTAAAGGATGGAACACGCAGTCCAATCTTGCCAACCAGTTCCGAGCAGTCGACTGAACCATTCGCTATGTTAAACAATAGTGTCATGTCAGCAATTTTTCTCCGCTCAATTAGTGGAAGAATGTGAAATTTCCTGCAGCGACTATGATAGCTGGGCAGGTAAGTTTTAGATCTAAACTGAATGTACCTTAAAAATTTCTTTTGGATACTTTCGATGCGATTGATGTAACAGTTGTAAATAGGGTTCCATACCGGTGAACAATTTTCGAGATGACTACGCACAAAAGCACAATAAAGTATGATGCTATTCTTCTTATTTGTGGCAGTGTAAGTCTTAACAGTAGTGATGTTCAGAATGTCCTGTTTTAATTCGTGACTGACTGTTTCAGAAGTATTGTTACTGCGTTGATTCCGTTCCATTGATAATAAACTAATGCGCTGTGTAAGTGTCACAATCTCTTGCTCTGCGGTCTGTAACTGCTGTTGCAGGGTTAAAATTTCTTATTTCAAGCGTAGTATATGGTCACATCTGTCGACTTTCAATGAGGATGACGATGGAGAGGTCGGTGCAGAGCTTAAGTATTGTTGTTGTGACAGAGCTTGCTTCCTTTTTTTACTGCTTGAAGCTGGATTTGGAAATATGGAGGAAGAATGGCACAAGGATTTTAAGGTGTTGTTTTCCATTGTTAACTTGCTTATTTGTTTGTGTAAATCGGTGTTCTCTAACAATACATTTCCAAGTTCATTCTCAGTGCTTTCAAGTTGAAGTGTTGATTGATTGTCTCCTTCATTTCAGAGGATGTTACTAAATCAGTCACAGTTCTGTCAACACTCCTTGACAGTCGGGGAGTAACGTATGATTCATTAGATGTTTCAAAGTTTGTAAGTATGTGAGAATCAAGTAAATCTATACTATTTTGACCTGGCGAAAGACGTTTCAATTTGTCATATCCTCGATTTGCCGGTGTATTTGGTAGTTGTTCCGTAGGAGAGGCAGATTTTAAAGAAGCTTGCTTTTTTCGTAAGGTAACGTTGGATGTGTCGTCGGTTTTCGTGTATTTATTATTTCTGATACACAGTTTACACCTCCATTTTTTTTTTGCTCCTGCGTCTTTGAGACGATAAGTAGATTCTGGGTATCCGTCGCAATTAAATTCGTATCTATTATCACAGGCTGCGCACAGTGCAGTACTTTTGAGGCTTACTTTTTTTTTACATTTATGACATGTTACCAGTGCTGCCATCTTGCGACCACTGTTACTATTATTGGTGGTGGGCTTTGACGATGACGACATTGCACTTTGCTCTATGGACTCGTTTATAAAACTGAATGTATTGCTGGGGTTTGAACTTGAGACCACTTGTGCCGCACAGGGTAACTGGCAAAAGTAAGCAGGTTCCTAATCTATTAGGCCACCAACGTATTAAGTGTGAATATCCAATTTTTAGACCAGTTGCCGCAAATATTTTGCTTAGTTGAGGATAAGAGTTCAAAATCGCATTTTTTATCTTGTGACGGTTGAAGTTTAAAATTATTGTGAAGATCATTTTTGCACTTCGTTTTAGTTTGTAGCTGTTTTAGTTACAAGTATTGTTTAATATTTGGATCACTAAATGTTCTAATGTTTATATATTTATTGTTTATTATGGATTATCATTTGTTATTGTTTTTTTTTTGTTATTGTATTAGGGGACGGTTCATGAATTAGAATTTTCGTTATAACTTCACTGTTTGTGCATATATCATTTAGTTTCACATCGCTTACGAGACGCGATACTTGGTAGTCGTGTATTTTGCATTTAATAATAATGTAATATCTTAAATTAACTTACAACAATTGATATTATAAAATTATTTGCGGTGTCAGTTCGAAAGTAAAGTGTGTCGCGAGTGTGATATAATCAACTTTTATATTGTGCAAGATGAACTAAATAACTCATAGTCATAGCATACTATCTGTGTTAGTTATGTCCAATCAAGAAGCTAGCCCTTTTGGGCGTAGCCAACTATTACGTCGAAGTCCTCCGCCGACTCCAACCCAACCTGAACCAGTTCAACCTAGGCAGCAAACACCACCCCGAGCTCCACCCGTGTCGGATGGTGAGTTACCGGAAGAAATTATCTCGACACCAGAGATCCAGAAATGGATGGGGTCAATAGACACTATTCTTACTGAGGTCTGCACCATAGTTTCGGACGGAAAAATGAACAGTGATCAGAAGCTCCGTGTCTCCGCTCTTTGTCGCAGGGTTTACAATGGAACATCTCAGATGGCGGTACTGTATCAATCATTAAAACAAAAAACGATTCAAGCACACAACACAGCACAGCACCTTAGGGACCAGCTGGACCTTACAGAATCTGTTAAGGTAATCAAAGAGGCTGTAATTAACAAACTATCACCTTCCGGCAACACCTCTTCATCCTACGCTAGCATGGTTAAAAAAAGTTCCGAAACCTTCATCCGTCCAGCAAATTTGAGTTCAGTGGCCATCTATCCTTGCGACAAGACTAAAACAAGTGATGATACAAAGACACTTGTGCAGAAAATTATATCGCCTGAAGAACTTAAGCTTCATGTCCGTGGCCTAAAGAAAGTTAGAAACGGAGGTGTTCTTATTAGGACCGAAAGCAAAGGCGATATCGAAAAGCTCAGGAATTCCACGAAACTGGTGTCATCAGGCCTTACGGTAGAAGAAGCTCCTAAACGCCGACCTAGGATTGCTGTCGTTGGAGTTCCAGTAGCACTTACTGAAAAGGAAGTATTGGACTGCATTTATGAGCAAAACATCTCAGATAAATTGGCAAACACTACTCGTGAGTCCTTCCTTGCGACTGTCAAATTGAGCCTTAAGTCAGGTAAAAAAGGTCTTCCCACCTGCAACTTTATCTTAGAAGTACCCGCTGCCGTCAGGAAAGTCCTAATAAATCAAGGCCGGATTTTTATAAACTGGACATCATGCCCTGTGAAAGATTTCACAATAGTCACAAGATGTTTTAACTGCCAGCAGTTCGGCCACGCAGCCAAGTTTTGTCGTGAAACCAGTCCTACTTGTAACCATTGTGGAGAGACTGGGCATTCCCACAAGGAGTGTAGCAGCAAATCTTCTCCACCCCAATGTGCGACGTGCAAGCGTTTCAAGAGGAAATGTGACCATCAGACCGGTGACGCAGAGTGTCCAGCGCGTAAATATGCGGAAGTTAGTTATATTAATTCGATAGACTATGAAGGCGCCTAAGAGCGCCCCGACTAGTTTATATAGTAGCACTTAGTTACGGTTTCGTTAGAGTTAGTTAATCTTTTATTACTTTAGTAACTAGTTATTATGGCTAGTCAGCTAATCTCCGATTTGGATGGATTCTCTGTGTCGGAAGCCAATACCTGTAATGTAGAAGATTGTAAACTTCTTCTTCCTTCTGGGGAAAATATGCTTACGCTGCTTACACAAAATATTCGCAGTATTAATCGCAACATGGATGGGTTTGAAGTTCTATTACAAAGTCTTGACATTAGCTGTGATGTTATTGTATTGACAGAATGTTGGCTGTCAGCTCAGACAGACAATTTACCTTCCCTTGACGGCTACTGCACTCACAAAACAAATTCAAACATGAATCAGAATGATGGTGTTGTGGTATACATCAAAAATAACTTAAAAACACTCGTGGAAGAGCCTATAGTTCAACATAGTAACTGTTTATTAATTAAAATTATCCCGGATACTGTAATTATGGCCATTTATAGGCCACCGTCTCAAAACATTGACAGTTTTTTAGAATCACTTGATGTAAATTTAAAACATCTATCAGCTTTTAAGAACATTGTTCTAATGGGTGACATAAATATTAATATTGCTTCCGGGAGATCAGATACACATGTCCATAATTACTTAAATATTTGTTCATTTCATGGTCTTTTACCAACCCATTATTATCCCACGCACCAGACTGGATCATGTTTGGATCATTTCATCATAAAAACCAAACTTCCGAACAAAACATTAGTTACTAACTCATCGCTTACGGACCATCAAGCTATTTTACTAACAATACAAAAATCCTCACCTAGAATAAACTGCATGCGTAGTTGTACAAAAATTAACATGATTAATCTAGAACATGACATTCGTGGTATTGACTTTGACCCTGTTTACGAAACTTATGATGCAAATATTTCTTTACAGTACTTCATACACTCGCTACAACATGCAATAAGCAAAAATACAATTACTAAAATAACGTCTAGAAAGTATAATTCTATTAAACCGTGGATCACTCCTGGACTCGTACGTTGTATACGACATAGAGATAAACTACACCAAAAGTCGAAACTTGCACCTGATAATGAAATACTTTCTATTTCATATAAAAGGTATAGAAACTTTTGCAATAATCTTTTAAAAAAAATTAAATATCAACATGAGAAAAACGAACTACAGAAGGCAGGAAAAAACAGCAAACTTGTATGGAAATTTATTAAAACTAATACTTTTCGATCGAAAAATTCTGAACCTCCCCTTGAATTACTGTCAACAGAAATAGATCCAGTCGAAGCCGCGAATAAAGTAAACAGTTTTTTTGCTAACGTTGGCAAAACCTTGGCTGAAAAATCCTTGAACCATAGTAATTCTTCCCACCAAACGTCAACGCCTGTGATCAGCCCTACGAAAACATCAAAATCCTTTGTTTTATTAGACACTGACGTCAATGAAATTTTAAGGATAATTACAGGGTTAAAGGATGACTGCGCTGTTGGGTGGGATAGTATTCCTAATAATATACTGAAAAGGTTTAAACACCTTCTTGCTCCTCCATTAACACATATTTTTCAGTCATGTTTGTCTAACGGAATTTTCCCCAAACCGCTTAAGAAGGCAGTAGTTACGCCAGTTTTCAAAGCGGGAGATAAAAACTGTGTTAATAACTATAGACCGATTTCAGTACTAACAGGACTCTCAAAAATTTTAGAAAAAATTATAAATAATAGAAATAGAATATCTTGAAGTTAACAAATTGCTTTCCAATAACCAATTTGGGTTTAGACCAAAAAGATCAACTAACCAAGCAGTGCACAGACTGTCTGAATATATTAGTACCAAACTAGATAAGGGCATGCACACCATTGGGATTTTTCTGGACCTTGCTAAAGCCTTTGACACAATTTCGTGTTCTATATTACTGCAAAAGCTCGAAAAACTTGGAATAAGAGGCGTGCAACTTCAGCTATTCTCCGATTATCTTAGGGATCGCCAGCAATGCGTTAAAATAGGGTCGTACAAAAGTTCTGAGATGAAAAATACTTGTTTCGGAACACCACAAGGAAGTATTTTGGCCCCTACGTTATTCTTAATTTACATTAATGACCTATGTAGTTTAGTCCTTCATAATGGGCTAATATTATCATACGCGGATGACACAGCTCTACTATTTTCCGCTAAATCTCAAGTTGAAGCGTATGAACTTGCCCAAAACGGTTTTAATATTGTGTCTAATTGGCTTCATCAAAATCTTCTAACACTAAATATAGATAAGACTAAATACATTTTATTTTCAATGAGAAACATTAATATACCGCTTACGAACCTAAACCTATTTGCACATAATAATTGCAAGCATGCTGACATTGCTTGTAACTGCCCTACTTTAGCTAAAGCTGATCACGTAAAATACTTAGGTGTTACGATTGACACAAATCTAAACTTCCGTAAACACATCGAGTTACTATGCACAAGAGTGCGTAAATTAATGTATATTTTTAAGAACCTACGTCACATAGCCGACTATAGGTTAATTAAACAGGTATATTTGGCTTTGTGTCAATCTGTTCTCACCTACTGTATTACTTCATGGGGTGGAACTGCAAAGACTATCTTACTTCCTCTAGAACGTGCTCAAAGAGCAATTCTAAAGGTTGCAACCTTCCGCCCTTTTAGGTTTCCCACACATCAGCTATACACTGCATGTAAAGTACTAACAGTACGCCAACTATTTATATTGCACACTGTACTTTATCAACACTCTGAGCTTCCTTTTAACCCAGTACCTTCAACCAGGAGGAGGAAAGATTTGGTTTGCACTAAACCACAGACGAAACATGCATTTGCACATAGATTTTATGTATTTTTAGGACCTTTTTTATACAACAAGTTTAACAAATTATTGGATATTTATAGCATAAATTATATTAAATGTAGTACATTGGTATTGGACTATCTACTGAATCTTAACTACACAGACACAGAGAAACTGCTGGAAGTTTTAGTATGATTGTACGTTTAGTTTGTAAGTTGTTTTTCTGTAATTTCTGTCTACGTGCACCCGTAGTGATAGTCTTGTAAGTGATGACCCGAAACACAGGTTTTATAAACCTAGCTCGGGCAAGTCGTAATTATACCTTTTTAGTTAATAAAGTAATTTTTTCTGTAGTTTAAATATTTGATAAGTCATTATTATACTCGTAGTTATTACTTGGACATAGCATAATTGTTTAAGATTTACTTGTGGCTGTTACATGTAACTATTTTGTGTAAAAAATGAAATAAAGATTATTATTATTATTATTATTTATTATTATTATAGTTAACACTGTCACTCAGTTATTAGTCAATGCTTTATATGTTCATTTATTTTCAGTTAATTTAAAACAATTATAGAATTTAAAAAACATTTTTTTATCACAGCGTTTTTTTCCACGTTAGGCTAGACGCAGCGCCATCTAGCGATTTTGTACTTAATGTCCGTATGTTTTTTAATTAAAGACTACGATTTGACAATACGAATGTTGCATGTTTTTTTCCATTTCATAAATAGTGAGGTACCGCAACCGGTACTGACCAAAAATCCGAAAAATATTCGTTGAAATAATTTTATTTTAAATTTATGCAACTAATTAAGTATGGTTAGGTTTTGTATTTTTTATATTAAATAATATTATTAATAAATAATAATATTCTAATAATATATCTTAGTTCTCCGCGTGTACTATTTTCGTACGGGTCTCTTTAAAAATTTATTAATAAAAAGGAATTTGGTGTCGGTTTCTTACAATGCAGACATTTGTATTTACAGCTTGACGCAATGATGGACAACTTTTTTAATTCTTAAGCATAAACTGTGACTGTCTCGTCCCGCTCTTGGAAACGAGATATAAAATTGATAAATAATCAGATAGGTTGCAGTAAACAAAAATGTTGGTGGGTTAAAGCCACTGCCTAAACTCTCCTTAGTCATACAGCACATTTGCCCTTTTCAGTCGATAAGCATGATTGTCAATGGGTAGCTTTAATCGTTCAGCGTAGTTATCTATGTATTTTGACTTCTTCAATGACAGTCTTCATATACACAGTTAAATTTTAATCGTTTTAATCCCGTGGAGGATCGATCCGGTACATGAAACATTATCGATATGAAGATAAAATTAAAAAATAAAGTACCTTTTTTCAAAACTCGTATTAATTTACGCATGTACGAAATTAATTTCTTTAAGAAAACGTCAGCTGAGCGAGTCCAATGACATGTAGGTGGTTTGTACCCAACGCTGATTACGAACCACCATGAACACACACCAGAAAAGACCTGTTGCGTTATAGGCGATTATCATACTGCCACGCAACACGCTGCATGTTGCGTGTCAAGGCACCTACGTGCATAGTTGCGAGAGTGCAGATCTGCATCATCGTGCGGGTTCTTTACGCACTCGCAGGGTGCGGGTGACCACAGCTCGCGCGATTCTACGAGTACTAGTTCCTCGCCATTGCAGCGGGAGCCGCAAACAACCGCGCAAACCGCGGCCGTAAAACGCGTCGTGAAATGTGCATTTTTTCAATTTTTTAAATATAAATCTTTACCTTTTACCTTTTTCTTATTTTTTTTTTTTTTGTCTGTATTCTACAGAACACAGACATTCTACAGAACACAGACATGGGTTAAAACCGCTTCGTGAAGTCTTAGCCTAAGTAAAAGGCCGAGTGTTAAAAAATATGGCAATATTTTTAATTATTTTAGTTTTCAATTCATATTAGACTCTACTATAAATAAACACTGCAGTATCTTTGTCCAATTTTCCAAAAAGGTTCTATTGTTAAAAAAAAACCGGTATGAAAAATTGAATTTGGAGACATCAGTTTTACTAAAAATTTGGCAACTTATTTCTAGAATTTGACATTTGCACTCGTCAAATCATCGTCTTTAATTAAAAAATGATCTTTACTATAACAGCTTGTGTCTGCGTGTTACTTGTGCAGATGGCAGGCTGCGCCGGTGGAAGGATGCGCGTACGTGCGCGTGTGCGTGACGTGCGTGTGCGCGGAGGAGACGCCCGCCGCCCCCCGGTGGTGCCACGCCTGCGTGCCCGTGCGCGCCGCCCCCGCGCGCGATTTCAAGTTTCACGTGGCGCGCCACGACCACACGGACGACCCGCACCTACTGCCGCCTGGCCTGGCGCCCTCGCACTCCGCACGCGTCGAGTGAACACAGAGCTCTGTGGCCTGATTCACGTAAAATTATACAAGCCAAATATCGTTGTAGTTTTATAGTCGTTTGATTGAAGTCCTATTCAAAAGCGGTATTCACGTGTTCCTTTTGATTACGTGAATCGGGCTACTATACTGTGGCCTCGCCTATCTTCACATTGAGTGACAAAACACTGCTTAGTGAAGCACTAGATTATGTATATAAATTTAAATATATATTACATACATATTTTTATTTGTAAATATTATATTTGATTTAAACCGCACCATCTGTCCCACGGATCTGTTACGGATGTGTGTATGTATGTGAGTACGTTCATCTGTTCCCTTAAATTATGGCTCTTAATCTACTTATCGGAACTCGACTTATAATTATGAGGTATCGTTAGAACCATCTGAATTGTTCGCTGAACATAGGCTATGTGACGTGTCACAAAACTCGGTATGGCGTCCTCTAGCGGACAAAAAGTAATGTGTTAAAAAAATGTTAAGATAAATACACCGTGCTTGAAATCATTTGAAAGGGCTTCACTGGTACTTATCAAAAATGTCATCTAAATTCAATGTGGCGCTCTCTAGTGGACAAAAAGTTTTGTGTTAAAAAAAAAAAGATAAATACGACGTGTTTGGTATCATTTGAAATGGCTTCAAAAATAAAAAAAATAAAAAATACGAAAAATACAAAGTATTTATTTTTCATCTGTAACATCGTAAGCATAAATAAATTGAGGCAGCCCCAGTAAGTTACAGTAGTACCTACTTGTGTTGGGGCTGTCGCGCACTTCGGCTGGCTTCAAAGCCTACGCAGCTATTTCACTGCTTCACTAATGAAAAGAAGTTTTATGTTAATTATCTCTAGTTCTTAATTTGACAATTTGTCTTTTACAAGTTAAAGTATAGAAACACAGTGATTTAACACCAAAATTGTTTAAATAAAAAAAAAAGACGTGTGGCAGTCGGGGACTGCCGCGGTAAAGCTATTGCATAGCATTTTTTATCAACTTATGCAATAGACCTCGCCAACAGCTGCTTAACCCCACCCATCCAAAACCAGACCTCGCCAACAGCTGCTTAACCCCACCCATCCAAAACGCCGACAGCTGCTTTCACTTATTTGTTTTCTTATCGGTCACCACGCTCAAAAAACAAATGAGTGGGGGGTGTTAGGTTATTTTCGTTACGGAATTTCTGGATTCGGTCTCCACGCTCAAGGCCCGCGATAGAAGCTATGCAATAGCTTAAAAAAAAAAGTTAAAAACTAAAACCCAACTACCACAAAAAAAACGACGCTGAAAAAGTATGAAATAAGGTTTTCAGGTCAGGCTGAAATAAACAAAGTAACAGAACAGAACAAAAAGAAAAGCCGTAGTCAATCGTAACGTGTGATTACGGATTGTCGTAACTTGTTTTTTTGTAGTTGCGCTGTGGTTCCGAGAATTTTTTTATGGTTGCGTAGTCGCCAGTTACGTGGTGTGCAGACACAGTTACGCACTGTCGTTGCGTCGACGCAACGATGTGGTTGCTATGTGTTCAGTATCACACACACGGTCGATAACGACTGCAAAATTTGGTACGTGTGAACAGTTCTCCGAGGTGGTCAAGACCTACATATACTTGGGCTCGACGATCACCAACGATGGAGGTTGCGAAGAAGAAATCCAGAGACGCTGCGCCATCACGAGATCCTCAATGGAAAAACTCTAAAAAATTTGGAAACACCGCAGAATAACCAGAAACACAAAGGTTCAATTGATGAAGTGCTTGGTCTTTCCAATTTTTCTATATGAAGCTGAGACGTGGACGCAAAGGATGCAAGACCGTTGTAAGATTGACGTACTGGAGATGTGGTGCTGGAGACGCATGCTTAGAATGCCATGGACCGCGTACCGAACCAACATATCGATCCTGAAAGAACTCAATATCAAAGTGAGGTTATCGTCGTCTGTGCAAATACGAATCCTCAAGTTCTTCGGGCATATCACCCGTAATGAGGACTCGATGGAACGTTTGGTGGTGCAAGGGAACGTCGAAGGCAAAAGATCTCGTGGACGCTCTCCAACACGATGGACGGAAAAACACTAAAGCGTAAATGAAGGCTCCCAAGCCGACAAACACAGAGCTGCTTGGCGTCGTATCGCGAGACAGGTGGTGGTGCGGGACTCGACCGAGACATTACCACGACCACTCAGTCAAGAGTGTACGACTAAGAAGAATAGTCCTAGTAATTTTCAATACGAAATATACGCCCGACCACGTGGTGTGGTTGAGCTGTGGTTGTGGTCGTGATGTGGTTGTGGTACGTGTGAAGAAGCCCTTAAACCTTTTTTATCCGAATCCCAAAAAAAGGAGGAGGTTCTCAGTTCAGTTGTATTTCTTTACAGTTTAGTTCATCCCTTTTTTTTCAAAATCTAGTTCTGATGATGTGATCCATGAGGAACTGAGGGAACTCCTCAAATATTGCAGCCATATCACTGACCTCTATTTAACTACCACTGGACAAGCTGTTCAATACGTTTGGCGGCTAATATTTTGTACTAATTGAAGCGCCACCTACAAGGTGGAGGAGAATTAATTTTGGCGTCAAATGCAAACAGCTGGCTGCAGACTTCAGAAATATTTTTGGATTTTATATTAATTTCCATCCAAAGACATTAAATATATATTCAAGACTAATAAAACATAAAGCCATGTGTATAGGTATTATAAGCAGTGCTTAAAAAAAAAACAGAATTATCTTTTTACTGGTATGTATTTTGAATTTTTTTTTTTATCCAAAATTGCCATTTTACTCAGAATGTAATCATATTATTCTTATTTTTGTCTTACTTTCAATTATGTATTTATATAAATATTAATTAGGGAAATACTAAATTTAAATAAAAATAATCTTTGTTCAGACAACAAAGATTATTTTTATTTAAATTTTCCAACTAGTGATCATTATCGATAGTATTGTGATAAATCAAACACTTCAGGATAAATCGTATAAATATTTTATTCACTTTGATCAACACAATTTCATACTTATCCTTCTATTAACAATCATTTACAAATACACAGATTAGTCGGACATGTTTTCTGTTCAACAACTCAAAGCAGACTGACTCTGTCCAAAATGACAGTTACAAACTCAGTGTTTCTCTACCACAAACTTTCACAAACACTCGGTCGACTAACCGACCAATCAGAGCAAAGTAAAGAGTACGTAACATCAATTGACTAACTAATATACATTAGAGTTTATCTAATAATTAACTGCAAGTAAATATTTCATTTTAACAATTATGATATATTTATACAAAACAAAGCCATAAAGTCTAATATTATAAATTATTACTTAATGTCTACAACGAATGTATAAAGTTCATGTACCTACTAGCGCCATCTATCGCTTATCATTGGAAGTTTATGAATATTTTCTTTAAAAATCATTACAGTATAATAAGATAACAAGGTTTTTCCGTTTTTTCGCCCTCGCGAGTCCCTCAGAAATAAATTCAAAGAAATCGATATACTTACTCTGCTTTCTCTTTACATCTTGGAAAGCATTTTGTGTGTTCGTAAAAACTTAGGACTCTTTAAAATTAGAAGCGATTTTCACAACAAAAATACACGTAGTAAACACGAAATTGTCTTACCCAAATGGAGAGTAGCTAAGATGACTTGCTAGTCATTCTTAGTAAACAGCATTCGCTTTTATAATAAGCTGCCAAAAACGGTAACTGAACTTAGTGAGGAAATATTCAAATCTCATATCAAGCGTGTCCTAACCGAAAAAGCATATTACAAGGTCAAGGACTATGTCGAAGATACGCTTGTTTGGCAATGACTCATTAATATTGTGTCTATTAAATATTAAATAAATTGTTTAATTTTCGGACAACAATGGAACCATTAACAGCTCCATTTTGTTTTAATATGTACATTTTTTTCCGTTTAGTTCTCTAACATATTGCTTTTGCAATATTTTTTAAATTATTTAGACTTAAATTCTATTTAGACTTTAGACTGTCTTAAATTCGTTGGTAATATTTTTAACATTTTATAGATAGTTGTACTTATTATACTATTCCCGATTTCTTTTTTTTTATATAGCCTCTTTTTTTTAAATGTGAATGTGAGAACACTGTAGACGCCATGAATTCTTAGATTACTTCTTACTTTACTCACTTTTTTATTATTATTATTATGATTTCTTTATTTTTTTGTATTTTTGGGTATTTACGCTGTTCTTACATAGTATTTATTATTACTGTAATATGGAAATATTGTATCAACAAACACTTTCTTAAAAGAGTAACATGGAGTTTCTTGCCGGTTCTTCTCCATAAGAAACGACCAATTTGGAACCGTGCACTAGCTTCTGACGTTTTATAAGTGCCCATGTAGGCCTATGTGAAATAAAAATATTTTGAATTTTGAATCAATCTCTCTCGATGGGCCAGGCCATGGTCCGCAGAGAGAATGAGTGACAGGTAGTCACCTCCTTTTACGAAGCAGTAATGCTAGCAAAAGAGGTGGTCGCACGTGCGAGGCCATGACCCTCGCGTCCTAGCCGCCGGGATTCCTGATTTCCGGCCACGATAGGCGCGGGCTCGCGGACGGCGAGCAATGGGTAGCTTGCCGTGCGACCGTCCCGCAGCCGCCCGGACCTAGATCAGGTCGTTGACGGTGACTGGTTTTCCACGCGCGCCCCAATGAGTTGTCAGCAACCGTAAGGGTAGCATCAAAGCCTATTGGGGCCAGTGGTGATACGAAAGAAATCCCCGGGGCGCTGGCACAATGGCAAAGCTGTACAATGTTTTTAATCAGTAAAAGTCTGAAAGTATCTTTCGCTCCACCCAAGAACGGAAGAAGTCATTAGATGATTTTCCCACCTTAAAAAAATAAGTCATTGTGTCAAACACCTCATATCGAACATCCATCAAAACTTTCGCATTTTTTATCAGTTTGACTAAGACGAAGGCAATAAAATAAGTTTAAAATATACTTTCAAACTTACTAATATAACGCAATAAAGTACACAACATAAATGTATTTTTTTTTCGTGAAATTTTTTGTACCAACATTTATCGATATTTTTTTCGCTGAGGTTATCATCACTAGTTTTAGTAACACTCCGCATCGTTACGACCGACAGCGCCAAAATGGCGAACAAAAAGCCAATTTTCTATATCCTACAGTCCTAGATTGACTACGACATCCTCAAAAGCGTCCCCGAAAAGGAAAGTTACAAAGAGTCCTGTCATCTCGTTCTACTAGTGTGTCCATACACTAGCTACATACCACGGGATAATTTTGCTCTAAAGTAGTTAACGATATTTTTGATACAATAAAAAGGCAAGTTCAAAAACAATTAATTAATATGTATCAACTGTGCTCAACATGCTTACCAAGAGGGAACTGAGAGTTTTCTCTGTAATGATTAGGAAATAGCTGATGTCTGTATATATCTCATATGGGTGTCATATAGTTGCATCGATTAATATAAAATGCTTGAATCACCACCTACTAATTGATGTTGTCATTCCCCGAAAACGCCCGCCTCACAAAGCGCATCACTCGTGGACGAGTGTTACTCTCCCTGTAGCAGATTAGTTTGCCGATGAGTGCTCTGGCCCCACCAATACGACGCTCGATCCTACACTGCCAGGCCGGCACAGCTGGTTTTGGTCGTGTAGCTACGTCACTGTTTGGACATTTAACGTGAGCTACACGACATGCCGCTACGGCCACGCAGTACATGATCGAGTGTTTATCAGTAAGATCTTCGCAGTCATCAAAATAGTTTGACAACTGCGAATCCAAAGCAGCCACCAGTGCCTTATTATTATTATGCATGGGCAAACGAAGTAAACGCGGCCTAAACTCAAGTGTCATGTTGCGATACTCCCGAATAGCACACTCCAAAGCACTATTCAGTTCACTATTGCACTGGGTACTTATGTTAGTGACCGTGTCAGTACTCACCTCATCATTCTGAAGGGATATGTGGCTGGACTGTGGTACCACAACTGGCACCACAGGTTGCGACGGAGGGGTAACACGGTCACTCATTTTCGTTCGGAGGCGATCAAGTACAGTATCGTCCAACATAATTATGATTACGTTAGATGACCCGCACCTGATCCGATAGTCATTGTGCTGAAACGTTGACGGCTGGCTCAAGCACCTGAAACAAAGAGAGCATCCAAACACGGTACGCGGTCAGGTTGTTTCCTCCCTCTGTAGCCCCGTAGTATGCGCGCATGACGTTTTCATTGGTCGATTACGTCCATCGCATGCGCGGCACACTTCCGCCGGCAGCTGGGACCCTATCAGAGACCGGTGGGCCTCGAGGTCCTAATCATGCCGGCGGCCGGTGTCTTCTCCGACAACGCGCAGGTGGTGGTGTCGTCGGCGGCGAGTAGTACTCGTCGCTCGAGCTCAACGCAGCTGCCGCGGCCGGTGTCACAGCACTCACAGTGAGGCTGGGTTCCGGCGGCGGTGAGGTGGAGCTGAGCGACGAGGCCGGAGGTCGTGGGCGTGCACGTCGTGCGGCAGCTCTTGTCAGCATTATAGTTTCAGCATTGTTGTCGTATTTATTGAATCCAAAGAGATTTAAAGAGATAAAATAGACCAGCTATCAGGAGAATTGTCTTAGGAAAACTGTCATCCTATTTCTCAGTGACGCCATCTAGCTATGAATAGCAATCACGCGAATTAAATTTGTCAAAATTTCTATAAATTTAACTATTGCTCGGTAGGTGGCCAAGGGTTTTACCCTGATATGTTAAAATGTCAGTAGTACGAACGAAAAAGGATCTAACAGTTCGGTTTAGGTCGTAAAATAGATCACGTTAAGAGCTCGTGGTGGAAGCTTCAGTGTGTGCCAGTGGCGTAGCTTGGAAAACGGAGGGCGGGCCATGGGGTCATGACCCCAGGCGGCATACGAAAGAAGGCGGTAGAAAGCACCAATTTAATTATTTAGAAAAAAAAAACTTAGATATTCGAAATTGCAAGCGCGTTTTGATGTCTATATTAAGTTTACCCTCATGCTGTAGCAGGTATATTGCTTTTTATTAATCCAAGTTCGTTCTCTGACGTAACAATGTCGGACCAAGCTCAACCATGACTTGGCACTGAGTGTGTTCACGCTGACGCGATTAAACACGCGCATACCGAGCTTGGGCCCACGGAACTGGGCCAATGCTCGTATGCGCAAGGCAAATGACATGACTCTTAAGGTGTTGTGGAGGTCTCAGTTTGACTACATCGGCCGACTAGGGAAGAAATCCCGTTGGTAGTAAAGCATTTTGGTCCCCGGCAAACTCGAGTGAATCGAACTTCTGCCGTCCCTCACCTCCATCACTGCTGAAACCCGACGGGTCCCTGGCTCACACCGCTGAGGAGAAAGCAAACTTAATTGCCTCTTTTATTGCGGAATCTTTGCGTCTGAATTCCGGTGACGCACCGCCCCCTGTTTCTCCTGATAGGTACGTGACGAGTATGTCGGATATTCGCATCCATCAGAAAGACGTACGTAAGAATAAAGCTAGTAGCCCCGACGGGATACCTACAGTCGTTCTTAATATTGGTGTTCTTAAACATAATAAACATCAAAGGGCGGCGTATTTCTGGTCGACCTCAAACGGTAAAAACCCACGCTATGCCACTGGTGTGTGCTAGGTAAGGTTAAACTTTTCAGCAATAGATGGCGCTATCATAAAATCAGCAAATGTTCTAGAACTATTCATGGCAATTTTTAAATTTTAATTAATTACTGGTAAATACCAAGAATATTTACGAAAATAAACCGAATTTAGGTCCAACAATTTTACCATAACAAAATTTGCAATAGCGTAATGCGCTACTCGGCATATTTTCTCAGAAAATGATTTTCATTTAGTGCATAGCGGATACAAACATCGGGTTGTCATACTAGACTGAGCGACTTGTTACTCACAAGTAACAAATTTCGGATTTTGACTATTGTTCGCTATGTCCTGTCTATTGGTAGCATATATTTAATGTCTTTGATTGAATCATTTTACATGTGTGACATAAAAATGTCATCTGTCTGGTTTTATATTTTCTTTTCATGTTTCGGACTTTATTACTGGAAGAGAAGAGAAGTTTATATTTGGTTTCTTACTTATTTTAGAGGCTTCTGGAATAAATATTGGTAGATCTGCGGTACCGAAAACTATTAATTTGTATTAAAATTTGCATGAACGATACAACACTTTTGACATCCAGATAAGTTTCAACAGTATAGCTATTATAGTTTCGGAAAAAAGTGGCTGTGACATACGGACGGACAGACAGACATGACGAATCTATAACGGTTTCGTTTTGTGCCATTTGGCTACGGAACCCTAAAAAACACTGAAAAGTACAAAATAACTTTAATTTCGGAAGTCGGTGTTTCTCTAATAGTTTTGTCTCTTCGTTATTTTACACCGACTTCCAAAATTAAAGTTATTTTGTACTTTTCACTGTTATTTTAACCGACTTCTAAAAAAGGAGGAAGTTCTCAATTCGGATGTTTGTATATTTTGTTTAGTATGTTCGAGCATAACTTCGTCGCTTGCCAACCGATTTGAAAAATTCTTTTTTTGTTGGAAAGAGTATACTTCCCAAATAGTCCTATAATTCCAAGTCAGGATCTGATGGTGGAATCTTGGCGAAATAGAGGGAACTCCTCAAATATTGTGAAGTGACCTGATGATGATGATGGAGCCGGAAGATAGGCACTGGAAATCCGTAATTATTCAATGTATCCTAACCGTTTTTGGGCTTATTAGAATTTTCATAAGACGCACTTTGGCTATAAGGTACTATCGAACTGATCAGATCATGATGATGATGAAGCTAGAAGATAGGTACCGGAACTCCGTAATTAATCAAGATATCGTACCCGTGTTTGGGCTTATTAGAATTGTCATGAGATGCACTTTGGCTATAAGGTATTATCGAACTGATTTAATGATGATGGATCTGGAATGTAGATACGGGAACTTCATAATAAACAATGTATCCTAGCAGGGATTGAGTTAATTGGAATTGTCATGAGAAAAAAGTACTCTGGCTGTAAGTGTATTGAAACTATTGAAACTAAATAGTGTGAAATAAAAAACTTCACTAAAAAAAAACACTAAAACCATCAAAATAATTTTAATTTTGGAAGTTGGTGTTAAATAAGGAACAAACAATATCGAGAAACACAGACTTCCGTATTTTTTTTAGTGAAGTCGGTTATTTTTATTTCAGTAAAAGTTTTTTAGCATTGAAGTCGGTTGTATTTTTTTGTAATAAGTTTTTTTCATAGCAAGCTTTTATTATTGCAGTATAAGTACTTATAATCAGCGTTTTTAATGTTTCCACCCCAATATGAAGGTACGATTCACGCCGACAAAATGGGCAAATAAAAAGTGGAAAAAAATGTTTTATTAGGGTACCCTAACATGTGATATATTGTTGGATAGGTATTTAAGAATGAAACCCCTATAGTTTACTAAAATCATTTCTTTGATAATATTAATATTTTCGGAAATAATCGCTCGAAACTTTTGAACCATAAGTTTAGGAAGTATGAAAACAATCTCAGAAGTAGAACTTTATAAAGACCTTCTAGAAAAACTATTTTGAACTTTATGGGTTGCACAGTTTTTGAAAAGTACCATGAAGTTCAAAATAATTTTTGTTCAAGAGAAATAATATCTTAACTAAGTTTGTGATTTAACCTCATATACAAGCATTTTTTTTAAACTTAGTTTACATAATTTATTATCCCGACTTATAATATCGACACGACTCCTCGTGTTGCTGTCTGACACTTTCATTCATCACTCCTAAGTATCAAATACTAGGGAACGTACCTACCTACATAGATGCAAAACTTTCAAAAAACTTTTAAGCCTATCTCAGTTTCATGAATAGAATAGTAAATCATGAAACTGAGACACGCTGCTGATCCTACAAAGGTCTTTCATTTTATTGTTATTCGTAACGTAGTCTCGCTTTGCTCAGTCATTTTAGCGCATTTTTAATGTCTGTGTGCCGTGATTACTGTTGTGCTGCTCAATAAGTTAGAAAACGAGCCAAAGTACGTAGTCCGTTCTACTAATAAAATATTGCGACGGTGTATAAACCGACGATTTGTTGTCGTACGCGCCATCAGTTACGTTTTACGTCCGCGTTTAGAGAGCCAATCTCGGATTTCCTCAATACGTTTCGAGTCAAACTGTTGTACGACACATCTTGTTGCGCACTTATTTCAATAAATTCCCGTTCTCTTGGCGCGCAGCCAGAGGGCAAGAGGAACACAAGTCACAATATCTGCTCAATCTGTGACATGGCGACTTTGTATGGTTATATGTGATCCGTGTTCCGCTACCTAAACTATTACCTACCACAAAACTTGAGACTAAAAACCGCGCCCGGGCTTTGCTTTGGTCTTGCGGTAAACACAAACAGATAAATTTACATTCTGTAAACGTTAATAATTTGAATGACTAAAAATGCACTCAAATAGTACCCTTGTCAATGTCCATAAAAATCTACAATAAGTTACCCGAAATTATAAAAAAATTAAACAAAGATAACATCTTTGTCAATAAATTAAAACTTTTTCTTATAAACAAATGTTACTACAGCCTAAATGAATACCTAAATGATAAATTATAAATAACAATTTATATAATTTAACAATACTGACGATAAAAATAAATAAAAATACCTGACATTTAATTTACTTATACAATGACGTAACAAAAATACACATAAATAAATTAATTTGAATAATGACAATGAAATAATAATTATGACAAAATATAAATAAAATATCTGACAATTTAAAAATAATCATGACAAAAAAAAAAAAATATCTAACATAATTTACTAACCTGATACACAGACATTGTAATACCATATACATGATTAATTTAAATAAATAGGTACATAATTTAAAATTTAATGACGAAAAAAAAAATAATACCTGACATAAATTAGTTAAATTAAGACATTATAATAATATACACACATACATTTATTTTAACCATGGCCAGGTGGTGGGTGGCCATGTAGTACTATCGTGTTTTAAGAAGCATGGACCGAACCACCACAAGTCCAGTGATTGCATAGCGGTAGGATCCACTCCACAAGTTATTAAATCAGCTGGATTGTCGTGGGTTGACACATGTCTCCAGGTACATGTACCGGATGTTTCTAGCACTTCGGCAACACGCTACAAAAGTATTTAATTTTATTGGCAACATTTTCAACCAACCCAACACTATCATGGAATCAGTCCAAAAAACAATACTAGACGGTTTAATGTGAAGAGAATAAGCAACCTTTTGATATAAGCGTACACCAAGCACAGCAGCACAGAGCTCCAGTCACGGTATAGTTAGTGGTTTGATAGGAGCAACGCGACTTTTGGCTGTTAATAATCCCACGTCGACGTCACCCTGCTCATTCATACTACAAACATACAAACAAGCGCCATATGCTTGCTCCGACGCGTCGGTAAAAATGTGAAATTCGAAGTGTTTGTATGCGCCACAGAGCACGCGACGTGAAACCCGTAAATTGTGAATGCAAGGTAATGATTTAATTATGTTTGCCCATATTGTTGCAATGTCAAGTGATAACTGATCATCCCATTTCAACTTGTCTAGCCAAAGTTTTTGGAGCAACATCTTCATGTTCACGACACACGGTGCTAACAGTCTTAAAGGATCGTAAATTCGTGCAATTACTGCTAACATGTCACGCTTAGTGTTTTCTATGGAGTTTCTTGCACGTTCTTCTCCATAGAGACCTACTCTTTGGAACGTGCAATTTAGCTTCACTTTTCTTGGACTGACGACATTTGACTATTCAAAAGTGCCTGTAAATGGTCTATTTGAAATAAATGCTTTGATTTGATTTGATTTGATTATGCAGTCAGGAACTTGTATAAGGAAAATGAGGTCATCAGTGTCTGTTCGCCAAATAAGACCCAGTGTTTTATTACAGACATCACCTTCCTTGTGGAACTCGAAACAAGACTCGTCAGATGGATCTGAAATTAAAGTGGGCTAGTTCGATTTCTACTTCCGTAACGGCATACAAGCAGAGGCAAGAGCATCCGTTACCTTATGACTCAACATGAGAGCTTCCTCATACACGTTTTCGCCGGTCAGCAGGTCGTCTACATAAAAATCATGAAGAATGACTTCAGCGACCCTTTGATCCAGGCATTCCAGGCCTATTTGTTTTATGCACCTAGTCGCGAGAAAAGTGCGCGAGCCGTACCGTACGTTACGGTATTTAATTGATACATTTTAAGCATGCTAGTAACATCATCACGCCAAATGATTTGCTGCAGGTGCCTATCTGAAGGATCTACAGACACTTGCCTGTACATTTTCTCTACGTCAGCAGAGAGAACGTACTTATGAGTTCGAAATCTAAGAATAATTCCAGTCAAATCGTCCTGAACAGTAGGCCCGACCATCTGGATTGCATTCAAAGAAAGTCCAGAGGTAGTGGGTGCACCAGCATTAAATACAACCCGTAATTTTGTCGTGCTACTGCTTTCACGCAGGATTCCGTGATGAGGAATATAATATGACTGCAAATCTTCATTAATATGACACTCTGACATATGGCCTAAATAAATGTACTCAGTCATGACGTCTTTGTACATTTTGTTAAGTGGAGGTTGGCTGAGGTTTTGCGCTCTATCGACAGAAATCATCGTTTTGCACGATGATATGAATCACCTAAACCCTCCGGAGATTCCTTCAACGGAATCCTAACACTAAAACGGCCATCTGATAAGCGCGTCATGTTTTTTATGAAGTGTTCTTCACACGTATTCTCCTCAGCTGAATAAGTCGATGCATCATGGCTAACTTCCTCGAGCTGCCAGAAACGCGTCAATTGGTTTCGGATGTCATCTAACTCATTCGAACTGGAAGAACTTTCGTAATAATCGTTTACGAAATTACACTTAATTGAAGAACGTTGAGAAGAATTAAAATTATAATTATAGCCGCCGTTAATTGGGCCACAAACTAGCCAACCTAGTCTAGTTTGGTGAAGTGTTGGTTTCCCATCACCTAATAAAATCTTATCAGATCCTAATAAACTCCAGAATACATCAGCCCCTATAATCATATCAATTGAAGCCGGTGTGTGGAAATATGGATCAGCTAATTGAATATTTGAAGGTATATTTACATGTACCTGTCTAGCGGGAACATTATCAGTAATTGTGGATAAGACAAAACAAGTTAAATTATTTGAGTAAGATTCGTGCAACGACGTAATATGCACACGACACATTTTATTAACATGAGACAGAATTATTTATAGGTACCTTGTATCGATCTTTCTGTGTTTACGTAGGGCAACTTCAACTTATTGTATAATGTCTCCGTCATTAGACAAGCCGAACTACTTGAGTCGAGAAGCGCTCGAGCGATGTGTTCCTTATTATTTACATCGTAACATCTAATTAGTGACAACAAAATGTTACCTGTGCTAGTTGTATGCGAATGTGCGGAGATATTGGCTGAGAGTGCAACGTGATTGTTTGTGTCGATAGTGGAGGATGAATCACAGTTAGACTTATCAGTCGTAACAGCTGATTTGCTTGAAACGGGTTTTTGTTTGTACTCTGCGTCATGAATAAGCGTGTGGTGTTTGCGCTTACATATTTTGCACCCCGATTTCTTGCAATTACTAGGATAGTGACCGTGACGCAAACAGTTATAACATACCTTATAGCTAGGTAATAGTAAGGACATTCTCTCGTTGACATTGAATGATAGAATTTGTAGGCATGAATTAAGGTTGTGATCACCTTTACACCTAAGACAGTTTTGTGATGAGGAACTACTGGTGGTGTCTGTCGTTAAAAAGGATTTTATTTTTGTGTTGTGTTTTATGTTAGTTGTGGAATGACGTGACTTTTCCAGTGTTTCTATCAACTCAGCGCGATTACGCATAAATTCAATGAACTGTTTAAAAGTGATTCTTTTCGATTTATCAATACGCCATTTGTATTCTTCCCATTCTCGGAATGATTTTGTGTCTAATTTTTGTCGTATGATGTAAATAAGTAATGTGTCCCATTTGTGAACAGGTTCACCTAATGTTTTTAAAGCTCTGATACTTTTGTTTGTATTATCTACGATGCCTTTTAACTTAGTTGAGGACTCCTTTGTGATTGACTCGATATTGAATAAAGCTGTAACGTGATTTTCAATTAATATTCTTTCGTTATCGAATCGCTCACAAAGCAGTTCCCACGCCATATTGTAGTTTCGAGCTGAAAACTCGATAGACTGAATTACAATAGCAGCAGATTCTGTTAATGAGGACCTCAAATAATGGAATTTATTGACCTCGCCTATATCGTCATTACCGTGAATGAGACTAGTGAAAGTGTCTCGAAATTCGAGCCAGTTATCGTACGAGCCTGTAAATTTAGGTAACTGTATGGTAGGTAACTTGATGAACTAACACTTACTGCCAGAGGTGGACTTTACTTCCTATTGCTCAGATTTTAAGAACTTATTTAATAGTACTTCAGCTTGAGCCATCAAATCATAATATTGCGATTCAATTGTAGCTCGTTCGAGTACCTCAGAGTCAACGTCACACATACATTCCAACTTTGATTGAACTTCGTTAAATTCGTCATACAAATTATCTAATTCGTTGACTCGCAACTGCAACTCCATTACCTGAGACGGGTTTACCGTAGAATCTTGAAATTTATTTAAATATGTTTCAAAGACGGCTAATCTTCCCTTATAACTGCTTCGCTTCTTTTTAAGATCTTTAATATCAGTCATTTTGACAGGAAGGTGTCGTAGACCTGAAATTATACAGTTATAATGTTAAATAACGAAACTATATTTAACAAAAATACCTAGGCGCAATAAATAATAAGACTAAGCAACTATTGGTCTGAGTTATTGATTAATTTTACAATGCTGACCTTTGATCACTGCAAATTATAAAGAACTACCGTAGTCAAGTAGGTAAGTAAGGTTTACTATTCTATTAGAATAATGTAACAAACAAATTAACTACCTAATAATTTACATTTTAAAGGTTTACAAAGCGACAATTAATGAAAAAAAATTGAAAATTTAATAGCTAACTAATGTAGGTTAACACAATCACTACTGTACGGTATTATAAGCACTGTTAACTATATTTTACAAGTAAATTCAACTTAAAACTTTTTAAATAAATCCTTGTAAATAAATTGTATAAAATAATGTGTAAATAATTTGTAAATATGTATAAAATAACTTTGTTACAAACCTTATTTAAGTTTTTATAATATCGCTATATTCGCTACTTATTACCTATATTTTTTATATTGCCTGATTAAATATCAATGAGTGTTAGGTGAATTTAATTGATATTATAATGCTTTGGCTTTAACACTTATGGTTTTACTTCACTTGACCTTCACTTCACTTTCCGTCCAAAACGTGTTCGTCACCTCGTCACTCTTGTAAATTTCAATATAATCTGTAAAAACCAATATTTAGCTTTTTCCACTTTGCTAGTTGTAGATAATATAATATCCGGTTCGTATGGACCATGTATAATTTTAGGATATTCTCAGGAATTTTGGAAATTAAAAATACAGGATCGTAGCTTGCAGTGTATCAGTTTTAATTTGCCAGTCATGATGAGATTCAAAATCATGGAAGTAGTTAATACTTAACTCCTGATAAAAATCTTATAGCTAATATTTTTTTATCTACTTTTGCTAACTTAAACTAGTGGTGCAAAATTGAAGTGACGCTTCAACAGGATTCCGACAAGAAAACACTACCGTTTGCTACTTCGACGAAAATTATGTAAAAGAAAAATAAAGTGTAATCTATGGTGAATATTTTGCAGTGTACTCTAAAAGTATAAAAAATAAAGTACTGGAATTTTTAAAACATTTCTTGTTTAAATGAACAATTATATTATATTTTTAAACAATTTTGCGAAATGAAATAGTCTGTTTTTTTTTTTAATTCATATAAACTAGTGCTTTACTGCGATCGGATGGTAAGCAGTAATGCAATCGTTGATGATGAGGCGCACTAGTTTATTAAGAGCCTATTCACTCTTGCATTGAGAACTTTGAGGTTATTGAAATCGGCCGATAGTTGGTAGGATTGGCACAACTACTCTTTTTGGGCACGGTTGCACGTTGGTAAGCTTCCAGAACTTGGGCACTATACCAGCCCCAAATGAAAGGAGATACAAGCGCGTCAATACAGGAGACAACTCGGGCGCACAAGCCTTGTGAACAATCGCTGGTATACCGTCTAGTCCACTAGCTTTGTTCACGTCTAGACGACACAGTTCTTTCAGAACTTCTTTGTTCCTTGTGCAAACCTTGGGCATCAAAGTGTCGTAGTGAGACAGAGTCGGTGGAGTAGTAGTGTCAAGACGAGAATTCTGAGCAAAGAGAGAAAATAGGTCACTTTGAATATGCAAAGAGATTTGCTTTCTCTTTCGCCGTATGACCTTTTTAATTCAAAATGTTTTTATTTCACATAGGCCTACATGGGCACTTATAAAACGTCAGAAGCAGTAGTATTGCACTAAGAGAGGGTTTTCTAAAATTCACCCTCTAAGGAGATGATATGAGAATCTAAAATTCATACAGATAAACCTCCTTTCACGCAGGCGAAGTCGCTGGCAGAATCTAGTACAAGATATTATGTAAGAACAGGGTAGACCAATAATCAGTATTCACGAAACCATCATTATCATTTCAGCCAATATACGTCTACTGTTGGACACAGGCCTCCCCCGAGTTAGTGTCTTCACAACGAACGTTCCTGTGCGTCTCGCATCCATCGGTTTCCCACAACCTTCAACAGGTCATCGGTCCACCTTGTAGGCTATTGCCACTCCAGAACCTTTCAGCCCAACGGACATCTGTTCTGCGAGCAATGTGCCCTGCCCATTGCCACTTAAGTTTGGCAATTCTTCGTGCTATGTCGGCTACCTTAATTCTCCTGCGGATATCTTAATTTTTTATTCGATCACGCAAGGAAACCCCGAGCATAGCCCTTTCCATTGCTCTTTGGGAAACCTTAAACCTTCTGATGAGGCTCATTGTGAGCGACCACGTTTGGAAGCCATATGTCATCATTGACAACACGCACTGGTCATAGACTTTCGTCTTGAGACATTGTGGTATGTTTGACGAGAAGCTACCGCGTAGCTTTCCGAACGATTTAGGTTTTATCCATGTTCATTTTAAGACACACTCTTTTGGAAGCACTACTGAGGTCATTTTACATTGTGCTGAGCTCCTCCATAGACTCAGCCATGACTACTATGTTGTCGGCAAGCCGAAGGTGATGTACTCGCTATTGACATTAATACCTAGTCCACTCCAGTCCAGAACCTTGAAGATATCCTCAATTGCGGCCGCGAACAGTTTCGGAGAGATGACGTTTCCCTGTCTCACACCTTGCTGCAGGAGGATAGGTTTCGAGTTCTGGTCCTGGATTCGGACTGATCTGGTGGCGTTTTCGATCGAATCAAAAGCTTTCTCGTAGTCCATTTAATAAACGCTAGGCAGAGAGGCTGTTTATACTCCTCGGTCTTCTATGTATGACCTGCCGTAGCGTATGTATGTGGTCTACGGTGCTGAAACCTTTTCGGAATTCGGCTTGTTCGGGAGGCTGAAAATCGTCAAATCTGCGCGCGAGACGGCTCTCGATTACCCTGAAAAACAACTTGTAGACATGGCTCAGATGTGAGATGGCCTGTTATTCTTAAGTAGGGTTTTATCACCTTTCTTAAAGAAGAGTACCACCACACTTCTGTTCCATACCTGTGGCGTTTTTCCCTCGAATATGACGGAATCAAACAACTTCTGAAGGGCCTTTAGGACCGGTTTTCCACTCGCCTTCAGGAGCTCAGCCTTAATTCCGTCCTCACCCGACGCCTTGTTGTTCTTCAACTTCTTCAGAGCCATCCTAATCTCGTACAGGCTGACGTCCGGGATATCTTCAGTGTAGTGTCGAGTCAATCTAGCTCTTGGGTCGTTTGCCAGATTGTAGCGGGTTTGGAGATTGACATTATAACTGTCTATAAAATGCCTCGATCTCTCCCAGAAGCTCCGATTTGGCGGGTATGACTCTGCCATCTTCGGTCCTCAGTTTTGTGAGCTGAACTGAAATTTGGAGCCCTTATTCCGCTCAGTCGCGTCCTTAATCCTCTCAGTATTAAATCGGCGAAGGTGGCATTTCAGAGACTTCGAGATTCGTTTATTGAGTACGTTCCCGCATCATCTGAAGACTGCAAAGTCATTTCACGTCTCTTCTTCATGAGCTCAAGAGTTTGATCCGTGAGTCTCTTGGTTTTACTTGTACGAGTCTTAAAAAACTGAGACCCGACTTTAGGGACAGCTTCCACGAACCCATGATTATATTTGCCCATGGAGCTTCCTAGGCCCTCGAAACCTCACCATAGGACCATGTACTCGTAAGTATCGTATTGTTGAAAGCTATTTGGCACAGTTATGACACACATTGCCTATTTTGCGTCATTTTCGTAATTGTGGTGCCAAAAAGCAAGAGGTCTCGTCCTTCCGCTACGAGCACCCGAAGTGAAAAGGAAGAAATTATAGCCTGAGCTGGTCAAACGTAAACGAAAATCACAAGCGTTTAACTGGATACGTATCAAAATCCCGAAAGTTCATAATACCTATGATTGAAATACCGATGTCCAAAACACCGAAATTCAAAATACCGAAAGTTTTAAATGCCGATAGTCGTTATATCGAAACACAAAATACCGATGTTCAAATGCCCGAAAGGACGAAATCCCGAATGGACGAAATACCGATGGATGAAATCCCAAAGAGCAGTGACGTAGTTCCCGCGATTACTCATAGATGGCACTGCAACACAGTTATGACGGTGGCCGAAATAGGTTAGGTTAGGTTAGGTTTGAATTGTGACCAACCACGCGCGAGCCGAGCGAGCGTAGCGAGCGGTGCCGCGGCAGCGGCCGGCAAGTGCTACTTCTCAAAATAAAACAGATCGGGACCTTAGGGCACCCCGACACGGACGAGTCGGGATTTTGAATGTCGGGATTTTAAACTTCGGGATTTTAAACTTTCGGTCAAATGAACTTTGGGGATTTTAAACTTTCGGTCAAACGACCATTCGGTGTTTCAATTTTCGGTATTTCATCCGTCGGTATTTTAAAATACGGTCTTATAAAATTCGGGATTTTGATACGTACCCGTTTAACTGCTATTTAGTCTAGTATTATCGTTTAGCTGCTCTCTAGCGATTGATATTTAGCTAATACTTATTTCAATACGTAACTTAAAAGCGGCTATTGGCGTATTGTAGCGGCGTGGCTTTCTAGTGTAGTTTTTCTTTATAACTGCTTTATAGAGTCCGTCTAATGAAAGCGTGACCTGAGAAAAGGAGGTTACAACCAAAAATTTTGAATGTGGTATTATTGAAATAGTAGGAGAAAAAAGTTTTGATACTAGAGTATTTTTTGTATTTAAGACAATTTTAGAATAGTTGTACAAGAACTTAAATCCTAGTCAAAAACATGTCGCACCATGAGAATAAAAGTGACCTAACACGAAATTTGTATTTTGTGGGAAATCACAAAATTGACTTCGTATTTTAGGGAGTTTCCAATAAAATATGTCATAACTTTTTCAAATGGAAAGCTATTTACATATTTATGATACCAATATATTGTTTAGACTATTTTCAATTGGTTGAACCCAAAATGCATTAAAAAATAAGAGCTTAAGAGTTTATAAAATAATCATAAAAAAAAACCTTCCAAAAATGTGTCATTTTAGTACTATAATTTTTTAAATATCATTGACTTATTCAGTTATAGGTCAGTTTAATTTTTAAAATAAAAGCATGTATTACAACTTAATTAAAATTATGTCACTTTGGTTCTGTGATATTGATGAAAAGTTGGTCAATAAGACGAGAAAATGTAAGTATGAAATTATATTTATTACCGAAACATGTTAATAAAACTTGAGATCAAATAGAATTAAAGGAGAAAAAAAAACTTATTCTAAAATTGACTTAAAGTCTTAAAAAGTTAACTTACAAAAGCTATTTCAGCATTTCTTTAATAATTAAACATAATTAATATTTTGTATTTATTTTAACAAATAAAAACATTTCTTTAATCAGTCTTACGGATTATTCATAGCAGTCTGTATGTTTTCATATTACACAAAATCTTAGTAGAGCTATTTGAAATTAACATAGTAGGTATATTATTATAAAATTATTTAATAAATAGCTCTCTTTTGTTTACTTATCCTAAATAATTATAATATTTGAACTTAAGTAGGTAAGACTTACTAGTTGTTAGGTACAATCATCAGTCCTAAAAGAACGCCTTTCACCGATCCACTGTGTTTACGGAGTACCTATTTAGTGCTCAGAAAACACGGTGGATTACTGAAAGTATCTATAATTAACCTTAGGATTTTAAAATCACAACATCAGCTAGGTACTAAAGAAGAATCAACATAATATTTCTGTTCAGCCAATATTACAAATTATTGTAATAATTTGTATAATACATCGGAATTAGGTTTTTTCTGACCAAGTCTTTCAGATCTTTTTTCTTAGTTTCTTTTAAGTTAAGCGCTTGTGCATATAATTTATCTAATCTTATTTCTTCGTAATTTTTCATCTTCTTCCTTTTGTTGCGCATATTAATAGTTCGATATTCTGTCTCTAAATAAGAAGTTTTAAAGTGCATTTGAAATTCGTTTCCTTTCCTAAAACTTAGCATTTTAATATCATTCCATAATACTGTTACTTTGTCAGTGTCTTCATTAAAATTGTATCCCCATTGGTCTTGCATGGCTTTAATATTGTAAAAAAAAGTGTAATCGAGTTCCTTAACTATGAAAGGTTTACCCGTTTTTCGAGCACTTTTTATAAGAGTTGCATATTGACAGGGTATATAAATGGGACCTGCTCTTTCATTTTTGTTTATCTCTTTTTCGACTAAACTATGAACGTTGTCGGCTTCATTGTGGGTATGACCCTTTATCAAATATTTGTGCGTTATGGTCTCTATATTTTCTAAATTTGTTACTGCAAAAGAGTACAATGCTGCCATAGATTTATTTTTATTTTGCCCAGTACAGTTATCGGAATAAAAAGTGATGTGCAACTTTTTATTTGGGTGTTGAAGGCTCAATTGTTTTAGGTAATCAAAAACACAAGATCCTATTTCGTTTACTCCTCTTTTAGCCTGGGTTTCATCCCAAAAATAGCAGTAAACATCACCGTAAGCAGAAACATTAGTGTCTTGATTACCTTTATTATTTAATTCGGTTATCGTGAAGTTAAGACAGTTAATTTTTGAGCAATAGTAAAAATAAGATGGACTTGGACAAAGCATTACAGATTGCAAATCGTACACGGCACAAATATGAGTTTGGTTTATATTCTCGCGGTCTCTCTGTTTTTCTTCACGACACTTGTTTTTTTCAATAATATGGTTGTCGTAGTTAGTTTTTAGTTCAATTTTTATGTCTGCGGGGGCAAGTTCATAAGCTAAACAAGTTTCACACCTATCTTTCTTTGGTTCATAAAATCCAATATTAAAATCTTTATTAAATATGTTACGATACAACCAGTATTCACATTCCGGTCTATTTTCAATCGGCATCGTGCCCTGTTCGAGAGCGGACGTGTGTCAAAATTTTCTAATTTTTATCATCGTAAATTAAATATTGTACGCAGAATTATAATCCTTACGATCAGTCATAACTCACAGTGTTTGCATAATTTTTCTTTGCACTGGATCGTGCCTTGCAATTCACCAAGTGCGCGCGCGAGTGACCGCGAGCCCGCCTTCACCTCCGCGTGAACAGTACGGATATCATAATTGCTGTCTTGCTCCCCTCTGTGTATCGTGACCTATCGGTTTTTAGCAACTCACCGATACAACTGTATGTACGTGTGCAAGCTTCCAAGTGTTCCTGTCGATACTTCTTTGCTTTCAACGTTTATAACAAGCTAGGCACTCTTCAGCATCGTAATGCAACGCACACCTCCAGCATCGGAAGAAAAAATCAAAATCAATAGCTTGACAAGTGCCTTATCAGTATCCGATTCAGATATAAACATTCATTCACGTAATAGCAAGCGCCATCGTCCAGATTCCTCGCCTAACAAGGAGTCTATGGAGGATAATCTGCAGATAATAAACATGCTTACAACCTGGAAGCAGGAACAGGATGAGCAAATTCGAAAACTGGTCGAGCGGCAAACTTCGGCGTTGGACAGACTTGTTGCTGAGATAGCGGTCCTTAAAACACAGAACTCATCTACACAAACCATAAACCAGGAGATACGGGATTCAGTGAATTTCATGAACAGCAAGTTTGAGGAGTTGAGTCTGCAGATGAACAATTTAAAGAAGGAAAGCCATGCCCACAAAAATTGCATAACCAATCTCGAGAGCAAAATCGTTGACTTGCAGTCGGAGTCTCGTTCATCAGGTAACGACATGAATGGCAAAATATCCGAGTTGGAACTAAAAATTGAGTCGCTGGAACAGCAAGCTCGACTCAACAACATTGAGATTTGCAACCTGCCTGAGAGACGTGATGAAGACCTTCTTGGGCTTGTGGAAAAGATCAGTGCTGCCATCAAATGTTCAATACCCCGTCAAGATGTTCTAGCTGTTCATCGTGTTCCTCATGCACGTTCGCAGGAAAGCAGCAAACCTAAGAACTTAATCGTGAAATTGGCCTCGCGTACCCTTCGCGATAATGTGTTAAGTGCATATCGTTTATCCAAAAATGTTACGTCGGACCTAATTGGTATGTCAGGTACACCACATAAAATATATATTAATGAGCATCTCACTCTCTATAACAAAAACTTATTTCGTGCATGTCGTGAGATGGCTAGGAAGCATAATATTAAGTATGTTTGGATTAGAAATGCTACTATACTTGTTAAAGCCACCGATACCTCCAAAATATTCGCTGTACGTTGTCATAAAGATGTCGGCAATATTGCGCAAAGTAACCATCAGTGTGAATAACCTTATTTTTTGTCATGTTTACCTATGTTTTGACCAAAAAAAAAATATTGCTCAGTTTAAATGTACTAAATTATCTTCGTTCCTTTTGTACTGTAATGTTTCTCGCCCTTGTAGCTATTACAAAGTTGCCATTAAATACGTTAGCGATAGTACTTTATATTATATTATTATGCCATACTTATCATTAATTTGTCTACAAAACTCGTTATTTAAAACTCGCTTATTATCTGTCGTTGTAAATCATAGCCATGTATGTAACTCAATTTTATACCGCTACCTACTACGATCTGAATCCAAGTTTATAAATATACCTGTAATAAAAAAATATGTGCTATTTATTCCTTTTTATTACCTAACTAGACACAATGTTTAGCAACAATTACTTATCTGTTTATTATCAAAACTGTAGAGGGATCCGTACTAAATTGCATACACTTTATACCAACATTCTTTCCATGTCGTTTGACGTGATTATACTATCTGAGACATGGCTAACACCTAATATAATGGACAAGGAATTCATTGATGACCGCTACTTAGTTTTTCGAGATGATCGCGACCGCGTCGCTACAAACAAGCGCGAGGGTGGGGGTGTTCTCATAGCCGTGCAGCGTGGACTGCGGCCAGTGAGGATATTAACGCGTCCCTCTCCTACTGGCATCGAGCATGTTATGATCCAAGTGCCCGCGTCGCGTTCCAACACTCATCATATTATTAGCGCTGCCTACATACCACCTCGCACACTGGACGATGTGTACTTGTTACATTTTTCTGCATTAGAAAATATTCTCACCACGCCACGCGTCGAATCATTTTATGTAGCCGGCGACTATAATCTGCCCGGAATTGAATGGTCAGGTGATGATGGTCATGTATCTACTTTGCCCCAGGGCAGTGCGTGTCGCTCTTTATTTAATTTGATGGCCATTACAAATGCTTTACAATATAACACGATTAAAAACAGCTTAGGTCGTATTTTAGACATATTTATTAGCAATACAGAATGCCAAATACAGTCTGACTTTTTCCTGCTCCAGCCTGACGGTCACCATCCCCCATTCTCTGTTCTAACCTCACTGGAAGTACAATACTCACCCATGAAACGACAAAACACAATAAAATTTAATTACTTCAAAGCAAATTACAAAGAAATAAATGCTGAATTAAACAAGACGAACTGGGATGAGTTGTTTCTAAATCTTTCGAGTGAACAGGCCGTAGACACTTTTTATGATTATTTATATGGCATTATCCGTCTACATGTTCCACTTTCACGTCAAAAAACGACTGGTTTTCCTGTTTGGTTTAGTGCTGCCCTAATTAAAATATTCAAAAATAAAGAACGCGCATGGGTTAAGTGGAAAAAGCTACGCAACTTATCTGACTATGAAAGGTTCTCTTGTCATCGTAAACATTTCAAACTAATCTGTGAACAGTGTTATAGTAAATATATAAAATCGGTAGAGGATAGCATTCCTTCTAATGTCAAGCACTTCTGGTCATACATTTCTAACCGTAAGAAAGGTTCGGGACTCCCAGCAAACATGCAATACAAAAATGAGTCATCCAACTGCCCCAGTGAGATATGTTCACTGTTTTCTGCTTTCTTTAACTCTGTGTACGAGCCCTCAACATTTGACCCTGATACGTGGACACCCCCTGATACACATGACAATTCTGCATGTATTCCGGATATTTATCTCGAAAAAAGTGTCATACTGAAAGCTCTTTCCACACTAGACTTGACTAAAGGTGCTGGACCGGATGGTCTGCCTCCTTCTTTCTTTAAGAACACGTCACAAAGCATCTGTGTTCCATTACATATTTTATTTAATAAATGCCTTAGGGAGGGGGTCTTTCCATGTGTTTGGAAGAGGGCTTTTATCACTCCCATTCACAAAAGTGGAGACAAAAGTAACGTCGAAAACTATCGACCCATATCTATCTTGTCCACCTTGTCTAAGCTTTTTGAGAGTTTAGTGCATAGCCACTTATTTCCACAGATGAGTCACCTTATTATACCTGAACAGCATGGCTTCGTCAAATCTAGGTCAACTACCACAAATTTAATGATCTTTACCCAATTTTTGTTTGAAAACATGGACATGCGCACGCAAGTTGATGCTGTGTACACTGACTTTCAGAAGGCTTTTGACAAGGTGGACCACAAACTACTCCTCGATAAAATTGCCTTCAATGGCATTAGAGGCAATTTACTTAGATGGTTTGCATCCTACATTTTTCGTAGAACACAAAAAGTTGTTGTCAATGGGTTCGAAACTGATTATGTAGTTGTCGAGTCAGGTGTGCCTCAGGGATCTGTCTTAGGCCCATTACTTTTTATATTATTTATAAACGACATAAAATCTTGTATAATTAATTCTAAATTCTTAATGTATGCCGATGACATTAAAATCTATAAGGCCTGTACGACCGTTCAAGATTGCTTGCTACTGCAAGAGGACTTATGCAGGCTTTCACAGTATTGTCTTGATAATAAACTTCATCTTAGTCTTCCTAAATGTTGTTTTATATCGTTTACTAAAAACAAAAAACAAATAGATTACCAGTACACTCTGAACGATATAAAATTAAATAAAACTGAGTGCACGCGTGACCTTGGCGTATTACTTGACTGCAAATTACATTTGGATACCCATGTCGACAATAGAATTAATAAAGCCTTTCAGATGTATGGTTTTGTCATGCGGTCATGCAGGGAATTCAAGAAACCTTCCACATTTCTCTTCCTATACAAAACGCTAATCCGTTCCCAACTAGAATACGCGGTACCCATTTGGTGTCCCTTTTACGAAAAATATAAGAGTGCTATAGAAATGGTACAGAAGAGGTTTCTTCGTGCCACCCACTACAAGTGTTTCCGCACAAAAATATCTTATACAGATTTGTTGAAGCATTACAAAATATTAAGCTTGGATTCTAGACGTTCATTAATCATGGTTATGATGCTATATGGTATTTGTAACAATAAGTTCAACTGTATTGAACTCTCCAACGAGTTATGTTATTTAGTACCTAGAACTATTATCCGGCGGGAGGTGCGCGTACCTCGATTGTTCTACACTGCACGTTGTAGGACGAATGCTGGGGTACGGGCGCCTCTCCGCCAACTGGTGGCAACTTATAACTCACATTTTATAGATTTAGATATTTTCGCGCTTTCTCAATCTAAATTTAGAAGAATGGCTTGTCATCTGCTGGCTCACCGCCCTTAAGGTGGAGTCATATGTATTTGTTTTTCTCTCTTACAATATTGTAAGAGAGAAAAACAAATACATATGATCCTTTAAAATACTTTAACTCTTGACACGCGTTCGTTATCCCACTTCACGTATTATTCCGTGGACAATGGTGTGGGTTATACTTTTTTTTTACTCCTGTGAAAACTACTGTAAATTGATTCTGTATTGTATAACTGTTTTTTGTCCCAAATAAATAAAATAAAAAATAAAATAAAAATAAAAATTTTTTTCCTTTTGAAGATTATTAAAGTCCCTCCAAAGATCTGTAATAGTTTTGCTGTTGGAAATAACTTCTCTATTAGTCTGTGCTCTTAAATAATGAGATTCTATTCTGGGTATTAAATTGATATGGTCTTTTATATCTTGTAGAAGTGTCGGATCAATTATTTTTCTATTTGTATGCTTTCCTCGCATGTCTGAATCTACAAAACCCTGATTATTTGTTTTTTTCTTGACTGTTCTTAGTAGTCTATCTGTCACGTCTAAGGTATTGATGAAAAAGGTCTTGCACACACGTATTTTATTTTTATTTACCGTAAAGTAAAAGGCGTTATTAGGTTGTCTAGGTCTTTGAGCATTAGAATATTTGTATTTGGGTTTAACTTCAAGCATACAAGATCGAATATATGCACGTTGTAATTCAATATTATTCATCTGCCAGTAATGATTGAACAGATCGATTCTATCTGTATCCTGAATCTTATCAAAACATTTCAACCTACAATTACACACCTCCTTAATCTGACGAGCGGGAATAACTTTTTTAGTTTTTGACAAGGAAACATACGGTTTTCCACTATTTCTGAGATATTTGGTTTTGTTTTGTTTCCAACTAGAAGGGTTTCTCAAACGTTTCCTAGATCTGCCAGGATTATCTTCGGTTAAATTATTATTGCCAGTATTCAGATCAGACCTAGGACATGAAGACGATGGCATTAATGAACGCCGTGAGGACAAGGAACTGCTTGATGAAGAAATATATTTTGCCCCGGCATTATTCAAATAAGTTGGATCAGAGTCACTCAAGTCAACGTCGCTTTCATCAGTATTTACTGGAGATATCTGATAATTTGGATTACTTCGAACACGTAAAACTGAATTCGGTATCTTTGACGACGAGCTAGATGAAGTAGAGCTCGAAGAAGTAGAACTCGATGATGAAGACCTCGATGAAGTGGATGAAGACGAGCTCGATTCTCTGGAAGCTTTATGTTTTCTTTGAAATGATGTCGATGGTTCGTTTCTAATTGTTACAGCAGGCTTCGTTACTGTTACCTGAAATCATAAAAAGACAAAAGTTAACTTATTTCTTAATAAACCCACTTAAACAGTGATCAGATTAAACTTTAGATGATTCGACATACTACCTCAGTCAGATTTTCAGTACAGTTAAGAAGCGTTGGACTATTAGAAGCTTGATCAGCATCCATCTCATTGTCATCCATCTTTGACATCTAGAAGTTACAAACAAAAATAAATAAGAAGGATATTCTAAAAAAAAACATAAAAATAAAAATGAAGTTAACTAAAAATACTACCTCAATTGGTTCCTTATTAAGTGTTTGTGTCTTTTTTATTTCTCTTTCCGGTGTGTTTTCAATAAAAGATGTACTCTCATCTGATTGAAGATTCTAGAAAATAAAATCATGGTTATTTTTTTATCGTGAATATAATCGAGGAGCTTTTATAAAAAAAGTATTTAAAATAATACCGTTATCTCTAAGTCAGTTAGTTGACTAGTTTGAGTAACTTGTATTTCTTGGTGCTTGTTTTGCAGAGAATTTGTTATAAATTCATCGTTTGTTTCTTCATCATGCTGTAAAAAAAAATAAGTTATGAATGGCATGTAAATTTTATAACAACAAATTACATACCTACGTAGTATCAAAAATCAATAAAATAAATGACAAATACTTAACTACTAATTAAAACTTAAAATTACTAATATTCCTACCTCGTTTCCTCGGTCCGTTGGTAGCATTTGAAAAATGTAATCCACTCTTCGTTTCATCTTCTCGTTTTCATAAAAGGACCTAAACAGAAATATGCGCACACGTTACATACGATAGTGACGTAATCCTTAATAAGGCTTAGAGTTACTTCAATTAATTATTCATAAAATGACCTTATTACAAATAGTACAGTTACAGGGGTAAATTATTCAATAGAATATAGACTTAACTATAAATAAGTCACTGCATTTAGCTTAGTTTTTAATAATGAAATGACCAAACTAGACTTGAGTCACTACAAAAAGCTTTGTTTATAGTACAAAAATGACCTAATACAAACATGGGTCACTTTACGATTAGAATTTTAACAAAATGGGTACTCACTTTTGCGTAAAGTAACGGCGCACTCAGGTTTAGGTCACTTTCAAATTAAAAAAATAACATCCAACCAGAAACACTGCGGACGAAACACTGAATCGGTCACTGTCGTTGCGGGTGGAGGGGTGAGACGCGCGGAAAAGAAAGAGACGCAATGTTTATGTTTGTCCATTTCTAGCACGAAATGGTCACTTTTTGATTCATTAGATGATGGACCATGTTATTAGGAGTAGTTACAAGTACTTAACTCAATTCGCCGAAATTTTGAGTTCGGTCACTTTCATTCTCACTGTGCGATGTGTGTAGACTTAATTATTTGGTGGGTGTATGGTAAATGTCAATAACACACAAAATGTTAGATAGTATTCCAAATTATTTTATTTTATCTGATCTCTCAAAAGTCGCTAAATAATATTCTTTATTTTCCATTTGGCGTTCTGGCAAGAATACCAAGTGCACAACACTGTGATAGTCAAATAAAATATATAACATGATTTCAACTTCATCACGTCTCGCCAACACTATTAATGTGTTTTAAGATTGTTGGGTTGGAATCGATTTGTTTTAGCATAGAGATAATTCAGATCTTTTGGGATTAGTCAAGTGGGAACATGTTTTATACTCCAGTGATTGTTTCAAATGATACGGATCCACTCGTGAGACACAAAAAGTTCAGCAGCTGCTGCAGCAGCATCTCTCTCAAACTTGAACTAGGATTTTCGCGATTTTAACTTCAGTTGCAGACTTTCATGCACTACCAGACAAAGAGAAGCAAATCTTTCATTATAATATCTCAACTGCTTTTTAACGCATTCTACCACTCACTAGCATGTGTTTTTGATTAAGTCGATTTACCAAAAGCCTTCTTTGTTCGTTGTTTTTGTCCATTATGAAATTCGCAATATGTCAGATTATCTAAAATATAAGGAAAAAAAATATCATTATATCCTTAATATAACTATCTAATAATATTAGTCGACAAGGATCAAGATTATAACGTCGTACTAACTTAAAAATCAAAAATCGTATATAAACGTTGTTGGTTTTCATTGAAAACACTTTCTTTCTCTTCTTGTTTTTGTTTGAACTTATTAACCATAGTGTGTAGCAGTTTTTGCACGTTACTGTTTATTGTTTTTCCCACAATTAAGCAATTATTCTTGAAAAATAAATATCAGTTTCCAAAAACTAACAATTCTAACCATAGACTTTGGCGTGATTTTTTTTGGCAAAACAATGTTGCCAATTTAATTTTAAAAAAAACTCCAGGTTACGCTTTCAGTAGACGCACTCTAGTTAAGGTACGATGTTCAGATGGTTATTTGTATGACACAATACATGAAGGTAGTTAAAGACGCTTAGCTGCTTTTTAGTGAAGCATGACTAGATAACGTACTTATAGTCAAGTAAATTTAGAAAAAAAATATACATCAATTAGCCGTTAAAGTATGTTAACGTCTTTATAGAGAAGTATTGTGGCTTAGCCGCTTTTTAATTAAGAAAGTAACGAAAATTATGTGGTTTAACTGCTCAGCAATGTTCTGTATCTCTAAAACTATTAATCATAGAAAAATGATTCTTAGACCAAAAGATAGAGCATCGAAAGTTGTATAAGGCTACATTAAAAAGTGAAAAACGACAAACTGTGGCTTAACGGCCTTTTAGATAATGGACGGCAGTATTATTGTTCATGCTAGTTTTTAAGTCTAACACAAAAAGTGGTGATTATCATGACGACATGAATAGTACTAACTTTAAAAAGTGGGTTATTGAAAAACTTATACCTAATTTACAAGAGCCATCAATAATATTAATGGATAATGCTCCTTATCACCGTATTTATGTAAATAAAATACCAAATACTAATTCTTTAAAGAAAGATATGCAATTATGGTGGATAATGATGGATATAAGCGGCGTATGGCCTCACAGCCAGGATGAAGTTGGGCGTGCAAGTTCATCAAAAGATCATAATTATTGTAAACCGGGATTCTAATAAAATTATTGTTAAGCAAACTTTTTTTTTTTTTTACCCCTCACATCGTTAAGAGAGGCCCGTGCCCCAGCAGTGGGGACATATATGAGTTGATGATAATGATGAAACTTTTGTTTTATTCTATCTATTAACTAGGTCATGTCCTACAGGACACATCTTGAGTGTCTAGATATTTGAGTTTTATTTAAATAGAGAAGCTAGTACTAAACTACGAGTTTTTTGTATCAAGCTTGTTACTGCTGAATCTATCTAGCAGGTACTTATGCAAAATGCAGAATTCGTTTTTTTTTTTTTAATATAACGTTTATTTGCAAGTTATTAAATTTCATTTGCCTACTTTGCTAAACATTTAGTTTGTAAGTGGGGTACCTACATTATATCAATTGAATGCCAGAGAAAATGCTAATGTATGTATCTACCTACATTAATTTTCCTATTTTTGAAGACTGTTAAGTACTTATATTAGCATTTTATTATTATAAAACAATGTTAGGTATTGTTTAAAATATCTGACAAAATTTCTGCATCGTTTCAACTGGACCTGTCAAACTTCTGAACCAAGCATTGGGGATGTGGTAGTGGTAAAGGAAGATGACTTGCGTCCTTGTAAATGGCTTTTGGCGAGAGTTGTAGAAAAACACCCTGAACTGGACCAAATTTCGAGAGTCGTTACTTTACGCACTCAAAGAGTCTTAATAAAAAGGTCCGCTTCAAAAATTGGTTTATTACTTGTCGCACAATAGTTATAATTCTATTTTACACAGAGATGTACAAGTTATTTTTTGTTGACATTGTGAACTCAATTGTCAATTTAGTTTTAGATGTTCTCATGGTGGGCGGTGCCCTTGTAAATGTAATTTTAATTGGAAGGACTATGTAGAATAGTTCTTTGGTGGATGGAATGTTGGAAATAATTGTTTGTTTTTTGATCAAAAGATGCTGTTAGAGTGCTGTTAGTTGAGCGTCGATTTCTACATCTCGGTGTTAAGATTTTCCGCAAGTTGACTAGGTTCGCGATGAATTTGAAACATTAGTGAACGGAGTGTTCACCGATGTTGCGAAATATTTTGAACCTAACTAGAAGTTCTATTTTACCTTTTTATTGAAGAATATAATATACCTCACCTTATGAAAATAAAATTATTCCTAATTGTTTAATAAATTTTCAAATAGATTCATTCATATTATTTAATAAATCATTGATTTATTTGAATAATTGATATTTAAAAAATCAATGATTTACTAAATGATTGTTAGCAAAATCCTTAAACCAAACGTTCGAAATGACCACCACTGGCGGCAATGCACGCTCTGCGTGGACTTAATGTAATGCTTCGTGGTCATTGTAGACCCTTGGTCGTCCCTCACCCCGACTACGCCTCTGCCAGGTATCCTACGCTCAGAATATGCAGTATGCACTCTACCAAATACATGTTGATCTGGATGTCTTCGATGTGGCTATCATTCCCGATAAAGTTAGGCTGCTTCTCTACCAATGCCTCTGCATTCGCCATAAATAAAATGCATGCCAGCATATGCCTGCGATGTGTACTGAGACGTCGTAAAATCATCAGTACACTGCACGTTTGAGCAAATCGAAGTCCAAATAATATAGCCAATGTTGTAGGGATCACAAAAAAACAAGATATCAAAACAAGAAAAACGAGCAATTCAGCGGTGGAGACAAATACAGAAACTAGAATTGCATGCAACTTATGAGATCGCATTGATGCATTTTCAGTCAAAATTGACTAGATTTTTATTACATTTTGAATAGTCTGCCTGATTTGTTATGCGGCCAGGTAACGACATTTTTTTACCCTTATGCTTAACCCTAAATAACTTTTGGTTAATAGTTAATGTTAAATATTATTTATAATTAGGTCCAAAATTTAGCAACATTAATAATGTATTTAAATTAAATAGGGTATATTTTTTTCAAATTCAGCTCCTTTTCAAGTTAAATGGCTATATTTTTTTTTACATCATGGTATCAGTTTTTCTTATACCATAATATAATTTACATTTAATAGAAATAGTTTTTCAATAATGGGCACCGACAATTTAGTACATTTCTTTTACATGATTCGCGTCCAAAGTCTCGTGATTATCTGAAGACAATAGTTTAAATTTTTCTTCAAACACATTTTTCTTCTAATATCTTTAAGTTTACAGTAAAACTATTGCATATGTAATCAGCAGTAATATACAAATAATATAAATAGGAAAAAAAAATGTTTAAATTAGAGCCTAATTAGTATCGCAAAATGTTGTTTTTCAAGAAAAAGCTAAAGATCAGTTTTATTCTGAGACTTATGGTAACAAGTGGTTCAAATTGTGGTATGTGATAGCTGAATATGTGGTGTATCGACCCTTTAACGTTGGACCACTATTTACGCCACATCCTGAATAGACACTAAAATGAAACTTAATTTTAAAGTAATTTATTTTGCTATGGATTAATACCATACATACATAACGCTACAAGCCACGGGAGCGATGCAGTAACCAATGACGCGGGTGAAACCACGGGGGCAGCTAGTATATTGTATGGTTAACTATGACATCTAGACATTATCATTAAGTACAATGACTGAAGTGTCGTACGGAGCACAAGCTCACTCGTGATCGCACAGGAGGCGTGCGGTGCGTGCGGTGCGAGTGATGCGCGCTCGCCCAGTGCGGTGAGTCGGTGACACGGTGACGGACGGCGCGCCGCACGTCGCGCTCGCCGCACTCGCCGCACGCCGCCGCTGTACCGCGCGCGGCACTCCGCGGCCGCTCTCCGCACAGACCGGACGCGTGCCGCCCGCGGCCCGTGCCAAGAGTCCCGCGTGCTACCAACACGACCTGATACTTGTTTTGTAAATAACACAACACGTGTGTCGTGCACCCAATACCGCCTCTGAACTCGGGCCAATGCTTCAACTGACGATATGAAACCAACACTTTACAACAATTTTATATTAGTTTAAAAGTTTCCAAACTTGTGTTTTAATACTTTTTTTGAAGTAATCCTATTTAAAGTTACAAGAATAATAAATTACAACAATATTTGGAGTCCAATAATGGTATATAAAGAGCTACAATGGAATTGGAGAATGAATACAGTCCGATCAAGAAGAAATTATTAAGATCGTAGGAGTATGAAGTGCTATGTGTTTGCGATGGCAGTGGTCAGAGGAGTCCCATGCAGGCGCTGTAAGTGACGCCACCAGCATCGCTCGTGTCGGAGTAGTGAGTGTCGGCCGCCGCGCACGCCAGCATGCTGCGCTGCCTCGCACTGGCGCTGCTGCTGCACGCGCACGGGGCGCAGCCTCCACCGCGCGCTGGTAATAGCTCGCGCGCTCTTGCCGACCAACAGCGCCTGCTGCACGAACACCGCCGAGCAGCGCTCCACACAAACATCGCTATCGACGGCTATGAATATGATTTACTCAATTTGACGGCAATGTTTGATAATGAACCTTCTGCTCTTCTACCGACTGACATCCTTGTGTTCGACGAAAACTTTGCTCCCGAGAAACTTTACAGGTATAAGCGAGAGTCTCACTCTCTCATAGGAACTTTTGACATATCCAAAATGTTTAAGAAAAGGAAATACAAGAGTAAGCAAGAAGACGAAATGAGACCGAGCGCCTCATCCCTGCAAGGCGGGCAGCCTCCCAAGCTCGCCGCTGCCGTGCAGCCAGCGCCCACCGAGGACCTCGCTCACACTGAGTCGTCCGGCACTGTGACCGCGGCGCATGTATTCACTATACCAGCGAAAATCATCCCCACGGAAAACTATGAAATAATTGCTTCGACAGTTTTACAAGCAACTGCTAAACCCAAGTTCAAGGCAAAGGCGACACGGAAATCAAAAAGTGTATCAAAAACAACGACCAGTACCCCGAGCACAACGCGTCGCGAGGCACGCGTGCTGCCCAAGAAGAAAGCTTCGGACAACGAGACGCTGTGGCCCGTCAAACACGCTGCCGTCGTGGAGGGCGACATCGTGCTCGGCGGCCTCATGATGGTACGTTGCGTCTCGCTACAAACCTGCACGCCCCTACCCTGGGTCGCCTGGACCCTAGTCCTTACTATTTCTTTTGTTTATTCCTTTTGGAAGGAAGGCCCATCTTCACCAACATTCCCTAAAACAAAATAAGTGACTTTTTTAAATATATTACTTACTAGCTTTTGCCCGCGGCTTCGCCCGCATACATAAAATAAGCCTGTGTTACTCAGGAATAAAACAGCTAACGGTGAAAAAATTATCGCAATCGGTACTTCTAGAGATTACCTCCTACAAACAAAAAAAAAACATAAAAACAAACTTTACCCCTTTTTAGGGTTCCGTAGCCAAATGGCAAAAAACGGAACCCTTATAGATTCGTCATGTCTGTCTGTCTGTCTGTCTGTCTGTCTGTCTGTCCGTCCGTCCGTCCGTCCGTATGTCACAGCCACTTTTTTCCGAAACTATAAGAGCTATACTGTTGAAACTTTGTAAGTAGATGTATTCTGTGAACCGCATTAAGATTTTCACACAAAAATAGAAAAAAAGCAATAAATTTTGGGGGTCCCCATACATAGAACTGAAACTCAAAATTTTTTTTTTCATCAAACCCATGCGTGTGTGGTATCTATGGATAGGTCTTCAAAAATGATACTGAGGTTTCTAATATCATTTTTTTCTAAACTGAATAGTTTGCGCGAGAGACACTTCCAAAGTGGTAAAATGTGTGTCCCCCCCCCTCTAACTTCCAAGATAAGAGAATGATAAAACTAAAAAAAATATATGATGTACATTACTATAAAAACTACCAACGAAAATTAGTTTGAACGAAATCCAGTGAGTAGTTTTTTTTTAATGCGTCATAAACCGAAAAAAATACACTATTATTAAAACATCGATCAAAGTTACAACACATTACAAGAACTTTTATATTATGTTACTTGCTGCTACGGAACCCTTCATGGGCGAGTCCGACTCGCACTTGGCCGGTTTTTTTACTTTTTTGTGATGTCTGTTTGAGTATGAAGTTCCGTTAGCCATTTCTGGTCTCTTTCACCAGTTCGACCTCATCAAATGTCACTTTTTGACTGTAGATGCATAAGCCCTCAATGATAATACAAAAATAACTATATTTGAGGAGTTCCCTCAATCCTTCATGGATCCCATCATCAGAACTGGATTTTGAAAAAAATGGAAACAATCGGGAAGTAGATATATCGTGTGAGAGGAAAAAAAATTTTGCAAAGCGATCCATAAACGAGAGTTCTGAGATAAGAAACATAAAAAAAAATACAACCGATTTGAGGACCACCTCCTTTTTTGGAAGTCGGTTAAAAAACACAATGTATATGTATGTAAGTTTAAAAAGTTAGCTACGAACATTTTGCCCCGCTTGGGCAGAGTACTGCCATGTCCTCGTGGGAGCGATCGGCGGCAACGATCTCTCGCGCTGGGCCTTGATACAGAATGTACAGATTATGGTCCAAAGCGAGGAAGAGTGGTAGGCGGTCACCTCCTTCTGCAAAGCAGTAATGCTAGCAAAGAAGGCACGTGCGAGGCAACGGCCCTCACGCCTAAGCCGCCGTCGTTCCGATTTCGATTTCCAGCCACTGTATACGTGGTTGCGGATGGGGAGCAACGGATAGCTCGCCGTTCGACTGTCCGGTAATCGTCCGGACCAATCCGTTAATGCAAGCGGCTATATGATACATAACATTACACCACAACTCCGAGAGCGGAGTAGTGAATGAAAACACGGGTGAAATCTCGGGGGACAGCTAGTTTTACGTATGAAATGATGGAAATATTACAGCATAATTTTCTTTATGCAATGCTAATGCTAATACGGCAAACACGTTCGTTAACGTCTGTAATTATATCTGTTGTTGTTATTGTTATTGTTGTTATATTATGTCTGTTATTAATTGCTGAGTAAATAGAAACTTTTTTGACGGTGAGCTCTAGACGCGAACAATAATTAGAAGTATACGTACGCATGCATATAATATTTTAATGGCAATTTTGACTGTTTCGACCTGAACAATGTACTGTGTTATGCAGTCCCCAAAACTGTTCATAAAAGACAGGTTTACTATTTGCAACAGCTACCTGTCGATCTAATACAGGCCAACTTTCACCAATCCGGCAAATGGCAACAACATACAACAACGAATCAACATATTACATGTACTTTATCAAAGTCTCGAAGACTATTTTACGGGGCTTTGAATAGCATTCATATTTTTAGGCTGATAAATAAAGATTTTTTTTTTTAAATTTTGTTCGTGTAACTCTTTATTTTCTGTTTTTATTAAATTTATAACATAGAGATGTAACTGTGATGCATGCAGCCTAGCAATTTTAAAATGTGAACAGCGCTGTGGGTTACATTAATATGTTTAAAATATTTATAAAATTGTGTTTTTAATATCGCATAATTTAGCAGTTTGCTGTTCCTTATCAATAAAATAAGATGTCGTAAAAACCTGTTATTTCTTATAATGCATTAGTTATCTTTTGCGAGCGACTTAATTCACATAAGTATCCGTTATTGTAGACGTAAACCAAAGCCAGATTAAAAGTAGCCTATGCCCTTTCTTGGGGTTTAAGCCTACCCTGTAACTTTTTTTTTATCAAAATCGGTTAAGTAGTTTAAGGGCGAAAGCGTAACAGACATACTTTTATATTTTAGAAATAATATTAGTCGTACTCGTAGTATGGATATTATAAATTAAATGGTTTGTGAAGACTATGACCAGTACATTCCTGGTGTAACTTTTATTTTTTGTGTACAATAAAGAATACATCTATATACAATAAATAAAGAATCTATCTATCTTTTAATGTAAATATATACATTCAGTCAAACAATTATCGGGAATGTATGATTTGTTTATGGATCCAAATTTAAATTTTAGATTTTTTTGTTGATGCTAGATTGGCACAACTGTTTTCCATTTTGGCGCGGAGTTTGAGTTGCATCTGTTATTTATATTAAATACAGTACTGTTTTTTGTTATAGCATATCTAGTGTGTATTGCGAATTTCTTAATGGACAAAAACTTCGAACAAAGAGTTTGTCTTAAATTTTGCATCGCCAATGGAATTTCGTGTTCAGAGTCGTGGTTAAAGACTGTCGAAGACACGCTTGTTTGGCAATTACTACCTCTGCACATGTAGCCCTCGACACAATGGGCCGGTACGCGGACGGAGAGTCCGCAGGGCGCCCTGGCTTCGCTATGAGGACCAGTTTCCCCGTCTTCCAGCAAAGTGGGAACTGGCCCCTCTCCATGCATGCGCTGAAGAGCCCTCTCAGTCGAGGCCCGAGAGCCTCCATGGCCAGGACCCAGGCCTTTCTAGGCAAGCCGTCGGGTCCTGGGGCGGTGTTTTTGGCACTCAGCCTTTGCACCGCCACTCTCAACTCTACCTCGGTCACCTCTGGAGCATCGTCGTCGTTGTTGCGGTCCGCGTCAGACACCGCTGGCGGTGGAGGCGGAGCCATGGGCGGGGGGGAGTATTCCCCCCGCGCAGGGAACAGAGCGTTCACCGCACCCTCTACGATCTGGGGCCGGAGACTCTGAGTCAGTGGGGGAGCCCCAACTGTCTTAAATTTGTTAGTAATTTATTTTGTTAACATTTTATTGATAGTTGTAATTATTATACTATTCCCGATTTCTTTTTTTTTTATATAGTCTCTTTTTGTAATGTGAATGTGAGAACACTGTTTACTCCACGAACTCTTAGACTACTTCCTATTCCGACTTACTTTGTTTTTTACTAAGATACTTTTTATTGTGCTTTGTGTACAATATTTGACTGGTCTAGCCTGTTCTTACATATTATTTATCAGTATTGTAATACCAACCACCTTTTTTAAAAATAGTAATTATGGAGTTTCTTGCCGGTTCTTCTCCATAGGAAATGACCAATTTGGAACCATACACTAGTTTCTGACTTTTTATAAGTGCCCATGTAACTCTATGTGAAATAAAATATTTTTGACTTTGACTAACATCGCAAAAGTGAAGGAAATAGTGACTGAAAATCCTCATTCAAGTTTGAGAGAGATAGCCACCGAACTTTCTGTATCTCACGAGTCAATTTGTACCATTTTAACTAATCACTTGGGTATGAAACATGTTGCCGCTCGGCTAGTCAAAAAAAAACCTTAATTTTCTCCAAAAACTCAATCGCCCGAGAGTCGCTGAAGACATGCTAGAACGAGTCAATTCCGACCCAACATTCATGAAACGCATCGTCACTGGCGACGAGATGTAGGTTTACGAGTTTGACATGCAAACAAGTCTGTTGACTTGATACAGTTGGAAGGCGCTACTTCGAAGCTAACAAGCTTCGGAGTAGCGCCTTCCAACTGTACCAAAACCGAAAAAACCACGCCAAAGTCGATTAAAAGTCAAAGTCATGTTGACTATTTTCTTAGACTATCGCGGTGTTGTGCACTCGGAATTCTTACCGAAAGGTCAAACGGTAAATAAAGAATATTATTTGAGCGTTATGCGGCATTTAAGAGAGCAAATTTTGCACCACGGTAATGCGCTTTCGCACAAGGCCATCATTGTTAACAAATTTTTGACCAAAAACTCAACAAATACCATCGAGCAGCCACCATATTCGCCAGCTATGGCTCCAGCCGACTTCTATCTTTTTCCTAAACTCAAATTACTACTTCGTGGCAGCCGTTTTCAATCTGTAGAAGACATAAAGGAGAATTTGCGGCGAGAACTGAACTCAATATTGGAAACAGCGTTTAAAAAATGTTTTCATGATTGGATTATTCGTTGGCGTAAGTGTATCGTTTCTGAAGGGGCATACTTTGAAGGCTTTTCCCGGTACTTTCTTACAGAGTAGTATATTAAAGGACTGTTATTCGGCTGAGAGTGTAATCAAAAGAGATTTTTAGTATGAGAGTCAAGAGAGCTTCAATTTATGTGTATTTCTGAGCTAATGGCCACTTTCAGACGAGAAACTCGACTCTTCAATCGGTTCTCAGTGAAAGTGAATGCTTATGCCTTTGCTTCTATTTGACTATTGGGGTTATGGCAGGTGCATAGCCGGTCTGAAGGTGCGACGTGTGGGCCGGTGATGGCGCAGGGTGGCGTGCAGGCGCTGGAGGCCATGCTGTTCGCGCTTGACCACGCCGCGAGGGCCGGCTTGGCGCCACCCGCCGTGCGCCTGGGCGCGCTAGTGCTAGATGACTGTGATAACGATACCTACGGTCTCGAGATGGCGCTCGATTTCATAAAAGGTAACCATACTACTTCAAATAAAGGACGAACACTAGATTAAAGCGTCGCTCATTCCAGGATCGATCAGCAACATAGACGACGAGGAGTACTTGTGCAACGCGACAGCAGTACGCAAGGTGATCAGCGGCGTGGTGGGCGCCGCCAGCAGCGTCACGTCCGTGCAAGTCGCCAACCTGCTGCGCCTCTTCAAGATCCCACAGGTACTTGCAGTCGCGCACGCTCTCTAGCTTGGACTCGTGTAGCGCTCAACACCACACTCCTAGAACTCGTTCATCTTGCACCTTCCCGCAGGTGTCGTTCTTCTCCACGTCACCCGAGCTATCCAACAAGGCGCGCTTCGAGTACTTCACGCGCACCATCCCCTCCGACTTGCACCAGGTTCGCGCCATGGTAGAGATCGTCAAAAAACTCGGCTGGCGCTACGTGTCCATCATCTACGAGGAGTCAAACTATGGTATTAAAGTACGTTGTACCTTTGCCTCATTGCTTTACAAGCTATCGATTTTAAACGATATTGAATGGTCGCAGTTGTCCAATCACATGATTATTTTTAAGTTTATTTTCAGGCATTTGAAGAACTAGAAACACTTCTAGCTCGAAACGATATCTGCATCGCTGTGAAAGAGCGACTGGTGAAGGACTCGGGCGAGGCAGACGAACGCGCGTATGACGCCATCGTCGCCCGGCTGCTGAGTAGGCCGCGCGCAAGAGGTGCGCCTCGTACTAGAGCTACATTTGCATTGCATAGTGTGCACTGACACGATTCTGATGACGCGCTATGTGCTTGCAGGAGTGATTGTGTTCGGCTCAGACCAGGAGGTGGCGGGAGTAATGGCGGCAGTGGGCCGCATGCGCGCCACAGACGCGTTCGGCTGGGTGGGCTCAGACGGCTGGAGCGCACGCGCGCTTGTATCTGATGGCAATGAGGCGGCCGTGGAAGGCACTATCAGCGTGCAGCCGCAAGCCAACCCCGTGCGCGGCTTTCAGGAGTACTTCCTCAATCTTACCGTCGAGAACAACCCTAGGAATCCCTGGTTTGTCGGTAATTTGTTTCTTTATTTGTATTTCCTTCTCTGAACTTTACTTAATACTGTCGTTCTTTCTCTCCTCATGTATGTAATTTTAATAATATTAATTTGAGAGCATTAGTGGCCAAGTGGTAATGGCCGCAACATATAAGTTGTAAATCACGGATTCAAACCCAGGTGCACTGCTCTCAAAACGGTGGAGGAAAATATCGTGAGGTTACCGGCATGTCCTAGAACCAAAAACTTTGAAGTCATGTGACGTCACCAAGCCGCACTGGACCCACGTGGTGGATGACGGCCCACTCCCTCGCCTAGAGAGGAGGCCTGAGTCCCAGCAGTGAGAACTATAAAAAGGCTGATTATGCTTAACGCTTATAATTTTAGAATTCTGGGAAGATCAGTTCAAGTGTCGATACCCTGGCAGTGCGCGCACGCCGTACAACATACAGTACGAGCGTTCCTGCTCCGGCAATGAGCAGCTATCTGCAGACAACATCGAGTTCGAGGCGCAGCTGCAGTTCGTTACGGACGCCGTGCTCGCCTTCGTTCACGCTATCAGGTACAGCCGCAGCCGCCATGGCTGGCAGCGCGTCGGACAGTCGGGCTCGGAGCTCACTCGCCCCCACGTCGTGTTGCAGGGACATGCACTCGGAGCTGTGCGGCGGCGCGCGCGGCCTCTGCGACGCCATGCGCCCCGCGAGTGGCGCCACTCTGCTGCGCTATCTCCGACAAGTGCGCTTCATAGGTCTCCTCACACATCATATTCCTGGCTTCAATCACATTTCCCGATTTACAGTTTTTTTTTTGTTTTTAAGTTCTTGGTTGTAATGTCACTACTTTCCTAATTAAAATAATTTATTGCATTTTGAACTAAAAAATATATGTAGTAGCATCATTGTACGGTTACCGATAAGTTATAATTGTATTCAATTAGCAGGTTTGAGCGGAGACGAGTTTCATTTCGATAACAATGGCGATGGCCCGGCGCGCTACAATATCTTGCACTTCAAGCAAGTGTCGCCCGGCGTGTATCGCTGGCTAAAAGTTGGCCGCTACCTCGACGGCGAGCTGGAGCTTGACATGGACGGTATTATCATTTATATCACACACAAGTTGCTATTCTTATGTCAACAATATATCTGTTGGACATTATGTATGCCTTGCAGAAATACAGTTCAAGTGGAGCGAGCGTCACCCGCCAGAGTCGGTGTGCAGCGCGGAGTGCGAGCTGGGGCAGGCCAAGCAGTACGTAGAGGGCGAGTCCTGCTGCTGGCACTGCTTCAACTGCACGCAGTACGAGGTACAGTCCCATCATGATACAGAGTCGGTGGGCAGCGTGGAGTGCGAGCTGGGGCAGGCCAAGCTGGACGTGGAGGCCAAGTCCTGCTGCTGGCACTGCTTCAACTGCACGCAGTACGAGGTACAGTGCCATCATGATACAGAGTCGGTGTGCAGCCCAAAGTGCGAGCTGGGGCAGGCCAAACAGTACGTGGAGGGCGAGTCCTGCTACTGGCACTGCTTCAACTGCACGCAATATGAGGTGTAACACAGCAACGTTTCTTGATTTTGATTTATTCAACTGAGACTAGAACCAACGAGCATGCGCTAAAGTTTGAATAACACGTTTAGATCCGATCACCGGAGAAGGAGACGGCGTGCGAGGAATGTCCGCTGGGCACGCTTCCGGGCGCAACTCGTACGCACTGCGCGCGCGTGCCCGAGCTGTACTTGCGCCCCGACTCTCCCGCCGCCATTGGCGCCATGGCCTTCTCCTCAGTGGGCCTGATGCTGACTACGTAAGTGTGCGCGTGTGGTGCTATGTCTCTGTGTGAGCACAGTGTAACAAGCGGTGTGTGTCACAGGTTCGTGGTGGGCGTGTGGGCGCTGCGCGGTGACACGCCGGTGGTGCGCGCGTCGGGCCGCGAGCTGTCGCTGGTGCTGCTGGGCGGTATCATGCTGTGCTACCTCGTCACCTTCGCGCTCGTGTTCCGTCCCACCGACGTGCTGTGTTCACTGCAGAGGTAACCACACATTTTATTTCTTGGCTTTGCTTTTTTTACAGCAGAAACAATATACATGTCGTGGCCAGATCTTTGAATTGATCCCTTCGTGTTGAGAAGGGCTAAAAGACTCAACGCTGTACAAACTTGGTTATAGACTATCCTCTCAAAGATTTTAGCTGATATGAATAATTTCGAAATAAGTCTGTAATTGACAATCTCATTTCTGTGCCCCTTTTTATGCACAGGAGTGATAAAAGCAGACTTTCAGATTTGGGGAACAGAATGTGACTGTTCCTAAAAGACTCTAGGCTGATATAATTTTCGTTTTTCCTGAATTTTCCTACATGAGGGTATGAAGGTCGGTAAGTCCCCTCTTTGAGGCGTGGCTGGAAAGACCTCACGGCGTTCTTACCTTCCGCATGACGCAGGTACTCACCGGACATGGTTCGTTCGAAGATTCCTACACTCGATTCATGCGGAAGTGACGCCCGGGTGTCGCCACTGTGCGGAACGCCCGGAGGACACGGTGGAGCACACAGTCGAGGTGTGCCCTGCTTGGGCGGAGCATCGCCGTGCCCTCGTGGGGGCGATCGGCGGCGGAGACCTCTCGCGCCGGGCCTTGGTTGAGGCCATGGTCCGGAGCGAGGAGGAGTGGCAGGCGGTCGCCGACTTCTGCGAAGCAGTAATGCTCGCAAAGGAGGAGGCCGAACGCATCAGGCAACGGCGTTATCGCTGCCGCCGCCGTCACCGGGATTCTGATCCCAATTTCCGGCCAACGTAGACGCGGGCTTGCGGACAGTGAGCAATGGGTAGCTCGCTGTCCGGCCGTCCGGTAACTGTCCGGACCAAGTTCAAGTCGTCGACGGCGCGCACTGTTCCCGCGCGCCTCAAGGAATTGTCAGCAACAGCAGGGACCCAGCCGGGTCGAAGCCTACTGGGGCCAGGGTTATCCGAAAGGGCGCTCGAGCCCCGGTATGAAGGCTAGAAGGAACGGGGTGGGTCTTTTAGTCAGTAAGAGTCTGACACTATCTCCCGCTCCGCCCAAGGGCGGGGGATGTCAATGCATGATTTTTCCCACCATAAAAAAAAAGGTATGAAGGTCGGTTTCCCCCTAAAGGGAAGGGGGCAAGTTCCGCCTCCGCCCACTCCTGTAGTTTTCAGACAGAGACTTGGACAAACCCTCACTGACAGTAATGGAATTCCAAGAAATATGTCACTTTCTCCCGACTTAGAAAGCTAGGGGATTAGGTGGGGAATTGAGAAAAATAAAGTTAAAATCAAATAGGGTTGGAAATCCATTGGTAAGAAGTTAAGGAAGGATAAACTACTTTTCTCTTGAGTTATGAATATTATGAGACTGAGAGGGCTGCAAAAGGGTATATAACACGTGACGCTTGTATTTGCAATTTATATTATTTTAGAAATTACGTTTAATCCGTTTCGCTCGTGCGTGTCCTGACAAATCCTATGGCAAAGGGTTGTGAGGCCTCTGCTATTAAATAAGACACACTTCCTTTAACAATTGACTCGTTATGTACTACTCACGCATTACTAAGAAAATATAAAACTTAAACAAGCGTGACGCATCGTCAGTTGGTCGCAGAACTATTCACAGTTGCCTTGCTAGACACCGAAACGGATTTCAATAAATCGACACTTCTCACTTCCTTACTCTACCCCTAAATAAGGACATCCTAACCTGTATGCTTCCAAGCTACGTCAAGCTGCGGAGTTTTCCAGAGATGAGTCCAAATTACGTGTCTCGTTATATATTATTTTTTTGTATCAATAAGAGGCCCGGAGAACGGTGTGTTTTAACGAGATACGTTCCCTAGCGTTCCTTAAAACGACTATCAAAGCAGTTTAGGGTACTTGGTGAAGCCTACCCCCGCTCCCTGGAGGTGTGCATATAACAAGAGCAATGTGAATCGCTCTACTGTCAGTCAGTTCTTAAGGGGAGGTAGCCATCGCTAACGTTTGGTAGTTCGTGATCTCAGTAAAGCTAAAACTGGCCTTAGCACGTAACGAATATTTATTCAGTTCAACCTTCAATTGGCAGTGTTGCAGTCATAGTGGCGCCAAGTGTGGCGGGAAGTGTCAAGTCCACTCGAAGGAAAGTCAATGTCAAACTCACTCCAAAGGAGGGCCTTCTCCGTGTCCCTAATACCAACTGCAAGCCTAGGCCACCTTGTCATAGGATGGAATAAGGAAAGATAAAACAGGCAACACTCACCCATTCAGGCTTCAACATAGCCGTTGAGATTTACTAGCGTACTTACACACTACTCACTAGATCGCCATCAACGCTCATCCATTCGTACTCTGACTCACACACACAGATCTGTACTATAAATATTAGACAAGCCTAAACTGGACTCAGTCCATCTATATCTAATACTGTATCACAATACTGGCATTCCTAAGAATTACAACGGGACTTCCGCGGACAAATACCACAGGACAGCACAAAGACAGAATAGTTCGAAGTGAAGTGTTACTAACGTAACAAAATAATTTATTATAAGTAATTATGTATGTTAGTCTATAAGGTATTTATGATAAGGGTACATGTTACTTTAAATAAATTGATTATTATTATTATAGCTCTATGATATACCGAGTCAGATGGCTTAGCTGGACGTGTGTCCTCTCTCGGACCCTAAAGCCAAGTGCCCTATTCTCCTGAAGTGCCGAGCCAACACCGCGCCTCTTCTCCCGCTCCGCGCTTTGTCTCTCGCGCACGTGTGCAGGCAACCTTTTTTTTTGTGCTGCCATTAGAAATCGCATAGTTACTCGTTTCTAAAGAATTCTGTCAGCCCTTTCATTAAAAAGATAATTTATGAGGGTCTAAGAGGCCCATGTCGCGAGACGTGGTGTTCAAAGACAAATATAATATGTATTTTGTTATTAATTTGGAATTAGTGAGAGACAGTCACAAGAACATGAAGCTTTTAAATAACATCGCATTTTTTACCAACAGCATTTTTTAAAACACCGGCCAGCAGGGAAATAGTTTTAGCACACCCAATCAGAAATTTAGGTGATAAGTGTTCTGGATTAGCTGATTTAAATGGATCAATTTCACCAATCAGCTTATTTATAACATTAAGGTCGATCTCGGTTGAATGAATATCCGAAATTATATTAGAGTTTATAGCAGATTGGGAAGGACAAAAATTAGCTGGCATTTTATTGATAGGATCATGAAAAGTAGAATAGAAGTGGGAAGAAGTTGCAAATAGACTCGAGAGAATAGATCGTCGATCGAAGAAGCTAGACATTACATTAGACTTACATTGCTGTTTCACAAAGTCCAAAAACATTTCGGATTCTTTACAATAGAGGCCTTTGTTTCAGCTAAGTAGTTGGTGTAGCAATACGCTTCAATCTCACGTAGATGTTTAAATATGGCCAAACATGGCTTTTTTTTCGGTAGGTAAAAATCATCCGAATGACATTCCCCACCCTTAGTGCTTGGCCACAGTAGAAGCGTGGCGCGGCGGCGGGTGCGGCGCGACAATCTCAAACAAAAGAACTTCCTTTGAGTGTTCACAGCGGGCACGCGGGCGCGGGAAGCGGCGCGGTCTGCTTGACGCGGAACGCGCGGGTATCTCATGCCATACATCGTTCATACAAGTGGCCACAATGAGAGCGCGGGCGGCAAGCTGAAATTGAAACTCGTGCGAGCTAGTGATGTCGGTAGTGATGAAAAATATCAATGTATCGATATTTATAAAAATATTAATATCGACCTGGATTTATCGAGGAAAAGATATCGACAATCTCGCAAAGATATTTACTATAGATATATGTATTTTTATAATTTATGTGTTGTATCTATTTATCTGTACATTCATTTACTATTATTGATATATATGTAGGTATTACGAGATTTAATTTAGATAATATGGTCTATTTAATTATATATATATACATTTTTAGGGTTCCGTAGCCAAATGGCAAAAAACGGAACCCTTATAGATTCGTCATGTCTGTCTGTCGGTCTGTCTGTCTGTCTGTCTGTCTGTCTGTCTGTCTGTCCGTATGTCACAACCACTTTTTTCGGAAACTATAAGAGCTATACTGTTGAAACTTGGTAAGTAGATGAATTCTGTGAACCGCATTAAGATTTTTACACAAAAATGGAAATAAAGCAATAAATTTTGGGGGTTTTTCGTCAAACAAGATAGGTCTTCAAAAATGATATTATTGAGGTTTCCAATATCATTTTTTTTCTAAATTGAATAGTTTACACGAGAAACACTTCCAAAATGGTAAAATGTGTGTGTGTGTGTCCCCTGTAACTTCTAAAATAAGAGAATGATAAAACTAAAAAAAATATATATGATGCAGGTACATTACCATGCAAACTACCAACGAAAATTGGTTTAAACGAGATCTTGTACGATTTTTTTTTTAATATGTCATGAATCTAAAAAAATACACTATTATTAAAACATCGATCAAAGTTACAATTAACTACAAGAACTTTTATATTATGTTAATTGCTGCTACGGAACCCTCCATGAGCGAGTCCGACTCGCACTTGGCTGGTTTTTTTTCTAAATTATACACTCTGTGTCTACATATCTCCTCCAACTGTCCTGACGCAGGCCTGCAGGAAAAAAAATCGTAAGAAATAATATTAGGTCCTTTGTACTCTTTTCCTTATTTGTTCTTATCGATTTTAACAGTTTGTGTGTATATAAATAAATAAATAGATATATCAGTCAAACTTTGCGAGATTTTCGGTCTTAAAATAATAATTCATTTAGTTCAATCTAGGGCAATAAATAGGTAATACATAGTATATATTCTATACAAAATTCACATTAGTTTAATGTATGAGAATCTGTATAAAACTTCTACCTCCTGCCCCAGTCCTATATTACTTGGGATACTCGGCGCAACTCGTAATCTTAATAAAAGTAACTAAAGAACAATATACTAACATTTTGAAGACCAATTAATTTTTTCAGGCAATAAAACGAAAGTAAAAACAGTAGTACAGTATAGACACTACAGTTCGTTTCCGTTTGTTCCTATCTTTTACGGCTTTGTAAAGGTATATCGGTTCAAAATATATCGACTGAAAATATTAGATAATATATCGAAGCAAAAATATCGATATTTTTTCAACAAGCCTACTTCGGACAGGCACTATCACCCGCTTCCGCACTGCGCTGCCAGTGTGGCCACGCGTACCACGTTGCCCCGCCCCCCCCGTGCCGCTACCCGCACCGCGCTGCTACTGTGGCCGAGCACTAAGGCGAAGCGGGAGATACTGTCAGACTTTTACTGACTAAAACACCTACCCTGTTGTTTCGTTGCCTTTTATACCGAGCCCAAGTCTTCCTTTCAAAAGCAGACCCTTGGCCCCAGTAGGTTTCGACTGTGCTGGGCCTCTACGGCTGCTGACAGCTCCTTGAGGCGCGAGGGAACAGTACGCACCGTCAACGACTTGGGTTTGGTCCGGACTTTTACCGGACGGTCGGACAGTGAGCTCCTCCTTTGCTAGCACTACTGCTTTGCAGAAGGAGTCGACCACCTGCCACTCCTCCTCGCTCTGGACCATAGCCTGTTACCAAAGCCCGGCGCAAGAGATTACCGCCGCCGATCGCCTCCACAAGAACACGGTGATGTTCTGCTCCAGTGGGGCACACCTCTACCGTGTAGTCCACCGTGCCCTCTGGGAGGTCCATACAGTAGCGACACCTGGACGTCACTTCCGCTGGAATTCGGGTGCAGGTACCTCCCGAACTTACCATGATCGGTGAGAACTTGCATCATGCGGAAGGTGAGGACGCCTTGAGGTATTTCCAGCCACTGGCCAAACATGGCTGATCATATCGTAAAGTAAGAGTTACATTATCCACCATTGGAGGCGCTGATCTTGTTGTAGCGACATCTATGGCGTCACATAAAAACTAATGCTGCATCGCGCAATCAAAGTTCTCCGCTCGATTATAATATATACGACAAACTGAAAATCATCTATCGGGCAGTTGCCCACCAGATATAACACCTTAATATCGGTCGGAGGATTCTTTCTTTTCAACGGCGGAGGTTAGCGGGACTTGACGCGTAGCGTCAATTTTTTTATTTTTGTTACGAATCTTGACGGCGAGCGGACAGTTCCTGTGTTTTTTTTTTATTGTTGATAGGTTCGCGCTTGACCGCTATCTCACCTGATGGAAAGCGACGATGCGGTCGACGTTGGAACGCGCTTACCTAAAAGAAACCTATTCACTCTCGACTTAAAGATTCCCGGGTTGTCTGCTTGTCAGCTATCAGGAAACATAAACTCCGGTAAGGAATTCCACTCTCTAGCTGCACGCACAATGAATGTGTTCCTAAAACGTTTTGTGCGTGCAGGTGGGATATCCACCATATACCGGTGGCGCATCGCCGTACGTCTGGTAATCCGATGATGGAACGGGCTAGGCGGAATTAGGTTATGCAATTCCGATGCACACTCTCCGAAATGCAACCGGTAAAAAACTAACAGGCTAGTAACTCTACGTCGATGCTCAAGACTTTGAAGCCTCGACTCGACGATTGTATCGTCGCCAATTATTCTTCTGGCTCGCCTCTCAATTGCCTCAAGTGCAACAAGCTGGTATCGCAGATCCATCCCAAAGATGAGAGCATTACTCCATACATGATCGAACTTGCGCTTGATAAAGTTTCAGTAGCTGTTCCGGCGTGAAGTACTGTCTGACCTATGCGAGGATTCCCAGCTTTTTTGCCGTCAGTCGAGCCTTTGCTTCGATGTATGGCCCAAAGTTGAGTGTAGATGTCAGTGTAACACCAAGAAGGTCAAGATGGTCGGTTATCGGCACGGCTACACCCAGGAAAGTTGGAGCGGGGCTGAATTGGCTCCTTTTAGCGAAAAATAGACACATCATTTGGAGACTGGCTCCAAGGACAAGTTCAAGTGCTCAACCATAGCCTCTCGGAGAGATGGGATCTGCAACCCACTAGCTCTTACGCTGGATATGTAACTCGCAGCAACAGTGCTGTCGTCTGCATACCCAAAGGTACCGGGCTTAGGCAGATCGTTTACGTGCAGCAAGAATAATGTTGCCGAGGGTACTGACCCCTGAGGGACCCCGGCATTAATAGCCTTTTGACCGGATGAGCAGCAATCGGTAACCACTCAGATGGACCGGTTACTCAGGAAGTCTGCGATCCAAGCACACAATCCAGCGGGTAAACCGAAAGAAGGACTATTATGGCAAGTAATAATGCTTGCGTGCCAAACCCTATCGAAAGCCTTCAAGATATCGAGGGAGACGGCAAGCGCTTCCCCGTGCTTCTCGATGGCCTCACTCCAGATGTGGATGGCATAAGCTAAATCTCCACTTGACCGGTTTCGGTGAAAGTCGCATTGACGGTCACTCAGGATATCATTAGCTTCTAGGTATGCCAGGAGCTTCGTGTTGAGTACACGTTCCATAGTCTTACAGAGAATGGACGTCTTTTTGATGGATGCGAATATCCGACATACTCGTATTGCAACCATCAGGATGTGCAGGGGCGTCACCTGGATCTAGATGAGAAAATTCCGCGAAGAGTGAGGCAAACAAATTTGCTTTCTCCTCAGTGGTATGTGCTAGCGACCCGTCGGGTTTCAGCAGTGGTGGTAGTGAGGGGCGGCAGAAGTTCGATTGAACCGACTTAGCCAGGGACCAAAGCGCCTTACTACCCACAGAGTATGAAGCTAGTTTGTTCCCGATGCGGCTAATGTGGCATCGATCATCTCATAATTAAATTGACTACATATTTAGATAGCAATCCAGATTACATAATCTCACGACGGAATTATAAGAAGGCAGACTGGATATCCTACCGAGATTTGTTGGAAGGTCTGTTCAAAGATTTTGTATTTTGCGAGGATGACGTTCAAAAAACATATGACTTATTTGTAAACTGTTTGAATATTGCTGCAGATCGTTACATACCAAATTACAAAATAAACCGCAATCCAAGTAATAAGTTTTCACCTAAACCGTATTGGAACTCATCCTTGTCTAAATGTGTGGCTGAGAGGCGACTAGCACTTTCGGAATTTCGACGAAACCCTAATCCCAATAATTTAATAAGATTGCAAGAAAAAGTAAGAAACTCTCAAAAATTAATCCGTCAAGTTCGCGATAAATCCTGGCAGGAGTTTTGTTCGTCATTGGATGGTACCACCACTCAAAAAGAAATGTGGCGCAAACTCAAGTGGTTAAAAGGTTATAATGTGCCCCGCTCACACGTAGACAAAGAAAGAGCTAATGAATTATTAGGTAGTTTAACACCGGACTATGTGCTCCCTAATGACCCCGACTTTGCACCCTACAAAACGAGTTTAGATATTTTGATTACGAAACACGAATTAGATACGTTCTTACGCCATAAAGATACCGCGCCAGGCAGAGACAGAATATCTTATCGATGATATATAACTTACCTAACAGCGGAAAAAACATCCTATTAAACATATATAACATTTGCTTCGCACTAAGCTTTGTTCCTTCTCAGTGGCGAGATATTACTATTATTCCGATTCCAAAACCAGGTCGTGACCCTCAGTCTCCTGGATCCTTACGACCTATAGCGATGATATCGTGCATATATAAAACCTTTCATAACATTTTAATAAAACGCTTGGAGTGGTACACTGAGAAAAACCACCTTTTGTCACCACATCAGGTTTTAGAAAACATCATTTAACGTTAAAGAATTTAACAACTTTGGTGTCAACAATTCAAACCGGTTTCTCTCATAATCAGATGACTATAGGCGCATTCATAGATATCGACAATACGTACAATAACGTCGATACAAAAAGCTTAATGGGTATTATGCAACAAGTAGGAGTTAGTGCCTTGATGTGTAGGTATTTATGGATTTTTTTAAAAGAAAGATATTTAAAAATGCAGGTAGACGCAGATTCATTTTGCAGATATACGTGCCGCGGCTTAGCGCAAGGTGACCCGTTTTCGCCACTGCTTTTTAATTTAGCTACCAGCAAGAATTGCAACGATATCAATAATGTTTGTATTTCTCAGTACGCGGACGATTTCGTAATATACATACATAAACTGTGACAATGTGCGAGAAGGACAGAAACAGATTCAATTAGGTCTTAATAAATTTGTTGATTTACTTTCTAAAATAGGGTTAGATATTTCATCTACCAAGAGTAAAATATGTGTTTTCAAGAGAGGTTTTCGTAAAGAATATGTTGATATAGTTGGAAATGGAATTATATTAGAGGTAGTTAGTTAGTTAGTTTTATTTGGGACTGTGGTTGGATAGATCTTTGCGATGGGCAAAGCTCATCACATTTACAAGAGGTAAAAGTCTGAGATTATTAAACATGTTTAAAGCGGTGGCGGGAGCAGGGTGGGGAATGCACCCGAATGTTCTGAGACGAATCTACATATCTATGATTCGGAGTAGATTGGATTATGCCAGTGTGCTATACGATTGCAGTTGTAAAACATACTTGGGCAAACTGGACAAATTACAAAACCAGTGTATGCGTATTATCGGAGGTTTTCTTAAAAGCACCGCAATACACGTCATGGGATGTGAACTCCATCTTCAGCCACTGTGTACTCGTAGGTATTATCTCGCGGGCAAGTTTTGGTTTAGATGCAAATCCTTTTCTGGTAACGAAATTATTAAAATTTTGGAGAAACTGAGCCATAATTGTCGTAATGTCTATTGGAGCGGCAAGAAAAAACCCCTGTTAGTTGTAATTCACGATACCTTTAAAAGTAATTCATTTTATTCAACAACTCAGTTAGAAATGTTTTCGTTGGGCATATGGGTTAGTGGTATAGATCTTTCCTTAGTATTGGAACCAGATATCAAAACCATTTGCAAATCGAAATACAAATATAAACCTGGCGAATTGCAACAGGTTTGCACTGAATTTTTGGCAGATACTTATGCAGATTTTTATCAGCTATACACGGACGGTTCAAAAAACCAAGACGGCAGCAGTGGTTTGGAATTGTACGATCCACAAACAAATAGTTCCATCCAACTGATGATTAACGCAAAAATTTCCATTATGTATACGGAGTTGATAGCCATAGCAGAGGCAATTTCTTATATTGACTCATTTATGGCCGGAAAATACGTAATTTTGACAGATTCCAAGAGTGCTATATTTACCATCTGGCTCGATGCAACTCGAATTTTCGAGGCACACCGATAGCCTATAACATTTTGCAATCGCTTCGTAAACTAAGGACTACAAATAAAATAGTTAAAATACAATGGGTGCCTTCACATGTGGGCATAGTAGGAAATGAGAAGGCTGATCGCATGGCCAGGGAAGCCAGTTTAAATGGAATACCATTCAACTGCTTACCCTTATTTACGGACTGTTTGTATTTGGTCAGGGATAAGTGTACAGAGATGTGGAGGGAATATTTTGACGAGAGGTCATTATGCAAAGGTATCTGGTATAAGACCATACAGCCTTACCTGCCACGTTCACCATGGTTTGCCGAGTCAGTTTTGTCGAGAACAGAAGTTGTAACTGCCCTAAGGCTTCGCTCCGGGCACATCCCACTAAACAAATTCGTTTTTCTGATGGGTAAATCTAACTCACCAAATTGTACTGAGTGTGACGTAGTTGAAAATGTGTAGAGTCCGTCTAATGAAAGCGTGACCTGAGAAAAGGAGGTTACAACCAAAAATTTTGAATGTGGTATTATTGAAATAGTAGGAGAAAAAAGTTTTGATACTAGAGTATTTTTTGTATTTAAGACAATTTTAGAATAGTTGTACAAGAACTTAAATCCTAGTCAAAAACATGTGTGTAGACTTAATTATTTGGTGGGTGTATGGTAAATGTCAATAAAACACAAAATGTTAGATAGTATTCCAAATTATTTTATTTTGTCTGATCTTTCAAAAGTCGCTATATAATATTTAAATAATATTCTTTATTTTCAATTTGGCGTTCTGGCAAGAATACCAAGTGCACAACACCGTCATAGTTAAATAAAATAGTCAACATGATTTCAACTTCATCACGTCTCGCCAACACTATTAATGTGTTTCAAGATTTTTGAGTTGGAATAGATTCGTTTTAGCATAGAGAACATTCAGATCTTTTGGGATTAGTAAAGTGGGCATGTTCCCACACACGGAATCGATTCGTTTTAGCATAGAGAAAATTCAGATCTTTTGGGATTAGTCAAGTGGGAACATGTTTTATACTCCAGTGATTGTTTCAAACGATACGGATCGACTCGTGAGACACAAAAAGTTCAGCAGCTGCTGCAGCAGCATCTCTCTCAAACTTGAACTAGGATTTTCGCGATTTTAACTTCAGTTGCTGACTTTCATGCACTACCAGACAGAGTGAGGCAAATCTTTCATTACATCTCAACTGCTTTTGAACACATTCTACCACTCACTAGCATGTGTTTTTGATCAAGTCGATTTTCCAAAAGACTTCGTTGTTCGATGTTTTTGTCCATTATGAAATTCGCAATATGTCAGATTATCTAAAAATATAAGAAAAAAAAATATCATTACATCCTTAATATAACTATCTAAATAATATTAGTCGACAAGGATCAAGATTATAACGTCATACTAACTTAAAAATCAAAAATCGTATGTAAACAATGTTGGTTTTCATTGAAAACACCTTCTTTCTCTTATTGTTATTGTTTGAACTTATTAACCATAGTGTGTAGCAGTTTTTGCACGTTACTGTTTATTCTTTTTCCCACAATTAAGCAATTATTCTTGAAAAATAAATATCAGTTTCCAAAAACTGACAATTGCAACCATAGACTTTGACGTGATTTTTTTTAGCAAAACAATGTTGCCAATTTAATTTAAAAAAAAAACTCCAGGTTACGCTTTCAGTAGACGCACTCTACCATGTAGTGGCCGAATGTGCCCGGAATGAGGCTGAAAGGGTCAACTTAATGGTCAAATATGATTTAAATCTGCGGGAAATGGGCATATGTAATTTGATCCTGGCTCGTCCTCTATCAGATGAAGCAAGGACTATCTACAAATTAGTCAAAGTAGCAATTAAACGTAGAATCTAACCTAATTTTAATTAATTTCTATTGTAAGGCCTATGAGGGTGGCATGATCATGTCTGATCAAACCCTCTTTAATTCAAATATAGATTTAAAAAAAAATTTGAACTAAAAGTCAAGCACAAGTACAAGCGAGGAGGTGTGGAGTATACGCTAATAATAATAATAGACTTTGCCAATAAGCCTGACATAGTGGTGATAGATCGCCTAGAGCGTCGCACAATGATTGTTGATATAGCGGTCCCTCATGACGAGAACCTCGTGAAAGCTGAGAAGGATAAACAAACTAAATATCTTGACTTGGCTCGCGAGGTTGTCGACATGTGGAAAGTGGATAGAGCAATCATTGTGCCGATAGTCGTGACGGCCAATGGCTTAATTGCCAAGAGCCTCGACCAACATCTGCGGAGGCTCTCGTTAGGCAGTTGGATCAAGGGCTTGATCCAGAAGGCAGTACTCCTAGACACGGCGCGTATTGTCCGGAGGTTCCTCTCTCAGGAGCCCTGACCACCGGCAGCTTGGACCGTGTTCCTGATGCCGGTGGGCTACTATTTTTTATATTTTTAAATGTTTTTTTTTTTATTTCTTTTTTTTTAAGGAATATTTTAAAATATAGTATAATATGTGTAAATGTTAAGATAAAGGAAATAATAGAATTTAATAAATAATTGAAATTAAAATAATATTTGAAAATTATTGAGTACGTGAACCACGCAACAGTGATTCAGGTACTGACAGTCAACGCGTTCGGCAAAGGCTTTCAGGATACTATTGCAGCTGGCCGGCAACCTACGCACCAGGGATTTGCATCGCTTGCGTATGATTGCGTGGAAACTATCTACACGCGCCTCCGCAAACATCCCCGATGCGCTACAGTAGCGAGGCAGCCCCAAGAGCACCCTGAACGCGTTGTTGTATTGAACACGTAGAGCGCTGTACTGCTTTTGTGTGTAGTCTATCCAAAGACTGCCGGTATAGAAGGACGTGCAAAATGCCCTAAATAGGGCTATTTTAACGCACTCCGAACACCGAGCAAATCTCCGGGCTATCATATTAGCGCGAATAGACAGCGCCCTACGCTCCCTTTCAATGTCTGCATCGTCTTTCAAGTCAGAGGTTAATACGTGTCCAAGATAATTATTTAAAGGTATCAACTTTCTTAAGTGGGCATCCGTTGAGCTTAATTGCCGGTAAGTAATCTGGACACCCCCTCTTAGCCCGAAAGACCATGCACTCGCTCTTGTTCGTGTTATACAACAAACCATGCTCTTTAGCATATTTTTCACAAATGCCAATCAGCTTCGACATCCCACAAACGGAGGCGCTCAGCAACACCATGTCGTCTGCGTAACTAATATTGTTTAGGCACACACCTCCGACATGGCAACCGACATGCGTGCTGCAGAGCCTCTCTATCAGCACATTAATATACAGGTTGAAGAGCTTCGGCGAGGTCACCCCCCCCCCCCCCTGCCTCACGCTGCACTCCAACCTGTACGGGGTAGAGTAAGTCCCCGACCATCGAACAACATTGACCTGATTGTTGTACCAATATTGAAAGACACGAATCAGTTCCTCCGGCACTGACGTTTCCTGCAGCAGATCATAACAGACCAGGTCAAATGCCTTCGACAAATCGAGGAAGCAAGCAAAGACGGGTGTACTTCTAGTAGTGTAGTACTTGACAGTCTGCTTTAAACACAAGATAGCTATTTCTATAGAGAGACCGGCTTTAAAACCAAACTGGTTGTCATGTATATTCAAGTATTTATCCAGCTGAGCGTTAAGCAAACCGTCAAGCACTTTCGAAATAACAGTAGCCAAAGAAATGGGCCTATAATTGTGCTTATCACTAACTTCACCAGTTTTATTCTTCATAATTGGCACCACTACAGTTCTCATCATCCGCTCAGGCAAATACGAATGTCCTATACACAAGGAGTAGAACATCGCTAAGACTCTGGGCAAATGATGACCAGCGTGCTTTAGGTGTTCAATACTTAAATCATCATGGCCAGGAGACTTGCCCCTCAAAATTCAAAATTCATTTATTGGTGTGATTTTTGGTACATTTTTACATGAGATCTTAATAATAAATAAATTAGTTATACATAGACATAATGACGTGTCTTACCTCCTTTACCATAAACCGGACTCTGGACTCCTGACCATTATAATCAGTACTGCTTGTGAACCGTGACGGTCCCAATGGTGAAGAAACAGTGAAGTGCTGCCTAAATAGCTCAGCAATCCCTGTAACGTCATTAGCACCGCTGACACTTACCGGCAGGCCCGGCCTACTACAGAGTTTATTGGTAGACTTCCAAAAGTAGCGGAAGTCGCCCTTAGAATGTTGTGACGCCAGCATGTCCATTTTAATTTGGTCACTATTGTACTGGCACCACCGTAAGCGCGACTTAAAAATTAATATTGCGACTCGATTGCATATCATTCCAAGCCCGCCCCTCGCGCGGTCTACCGGTTGACACCCACTGCTCAAATTTTTGCCTGGCCTACCAGTGAGCTTACGTACTTATTCCACCCCATTACTGGTTTTCTACTTCGCACATGATTTATTTCATAAAGCTGCCTGGCATAAAATATTAACAATTAAATGTGTGGTAATAAAAAATTTTCCTTAAAAAAAAATCATTTAAAAATATTACTATCTCCTTACTATTACTTTTAGCAGACAAAGAAGCTTCAAATTTGGAATAAAATTACAAAATTATATTTGCAATGAATAAATCAGTTTACCTGTATAATAATCAACACTTAAAGAGGTAAAATTTGTCTTGTTTTTTTTTGTAGGAGGTAATTTCTGGAAGCACTGGCCCGGACTGCTAAAATTTTTTCACCGTTAAAAGCTGCTTTATTCATGAGTGGTTTCATGTACGCGAGCAAAGCCAGAAGCTAAAGCTAGTTTATAATATAAAGGAATCTACAAAAAGAAATGAGAAGCTTTTAAAAACAAATTAAAAAAAAACCCAAGGCTCGCACCTCAGTTCTTCTACCGTAAAAAGTTGTGAGATCCGTGTAATACCAAGTCGAATAATTTATTCAGTCCCTACTTGAGGGAACTTTTGCAATATCTTAAAATGACCATATTTATATATCAATTTTTTTAAGTTTTAACCTTTCAGATACCGTCAATTTGAGACACAATAGTAAGACAATGGATGCGAGAAGGCGTTTGCAATATATTGACTTGCTTGTTGATGTGTACGATGCGCAAAGCGATCCTCGCTCGTGCTGGTATCTGTATTCTACTTCCTGTCTAAAAGTAATCAGTGTGGTCGAATCGATTTACGAAGAACTGTGATTGTTATTTGTACTCTATATATTCGCTCGGCTGCCAGGTTTGGCACGGGGTTCTGCTTTACAGTAGTGTACGCAGCACTGCTCACCAAAACCAACCGCATCGCACGCATTTTCGATGCCAGCAAGCACTCGGCGCGCCGGCCTTCGCTCATCTCGCCCAAGTCGCAGCTCTTCATATGCTCCGTACTTGTCTCTATTCAGGTATAAATAACAACACTTATTTCAAAGTTCATAATAATGTATTATGTAGCTTGTTATGTGTTACTATAATGTGTGTCGCAGGTGGTGATCGTGGTGGTATGGCAGATAATCTCGCCGGCACGCGCCATCCACCACTACCCGTCGCGCGAGGACAACATGCTGGTGTGTGACTCGTACGTCGACGCCTCCTATACCATCGCCTTCTTCTATCCCGTCGTGCTCATCGTCGTATGCACAGTGTATGCTGTGCTCACGCGCAAGATTCCGGAGGCCTTTAACGAGAGCAAGCACATCGGTACGTGGGCCACCGTTCGCTCTATAAATGTGCGAGTCGTAGTAACACATCACACTTTCACATGACACCGCGCTATGTTGTAGGCTTCACGATGTACACGACGTGCGTGATCTGGCTGGCGTTCGTGCCGCTGTACTTCGGCACGGCCAGCCACGTTCCACTGCGTGTCACCAGCATGGCTGTCACCATCTCGCTCAGCGCCAGCGTCACGCTCGTCTGCCTCTTCTCTCCTAAGGTTGTCGTCATATTTTTTATTTCATATTGATTAAAGCATTTATATAAACACTACTAAACAGTGAGCCGATTTTAGTTGTACATAATCATCGTGCATCCGGAGCGCAACGTACGCGCTAGCCTGATGCCGCCTCGCTGGCGCTCGGTGGCGGGCGGCGCGGGGGAGCAGTGCGGCGCGCGGCGCGGCGCGGCCGGCGGCGCGGTGTGCGCGGCGCTCGTGGGCACAGCGCCGCTGCCGCGTGCACCTGACCTCACCCCCTCCACCGATCTCTCTACGCTCAACGATACGGGTCAGTAATGTTTCACCTTGTTTGTGTTTTCATTATTTTCATCAGGCACTAACCATCTTTCTCTCGTCGATAGAGAGGACGACATCGACGGACAGGCAGGTGCAGACAGAGGAGACGCCATTGTTCCCGCGGCTGGCGGGCGCACTGGGTGACGCGCCGTGCAGAGTCGTCGAGGAGAACGGCGTTGCGCTGGACGCGCGGCGACTGGCCGGGCTGCGCGCGGGGCTGCCCGCCTTCCCCCCACAGCCACCGGCGCCGGGAGAGGCGCGCGCGCCGCCACCGCTTGCCGTTGCCGTCGCCATCGTAGGCACGCCGATACCCTTATAGCGCGCATACTCGCGCCGCGACAAGAACAGGCGCGTACCAGTGCTTGTGTAAATATCTAAAAAATATCATATCCTAACGATGTGTCGCTCGAATACATTTATGAGTGTTGTTAAAGTGGATCGTTTTAATTGTTGATCATTTTTAAAAACGTTTAACGCCAAGCTACAGTGTTAATGTAAATAATTTCAAAATAGTTTATAAATGTTTTTTCCATTAGGTAAGGTAGGTTGGAAGGAAAATCGGCATTGGGGTAAGAACGTATAATTAAATATACCACTTATTTAGCTTTATTTTTAATGCCAGCTACATTGCTGGACAAGGTGGAACATAATGACGTGACACGCAATATAACTAGCATTAAAAATAAAGCTGAATAAGTGGTATAATTTAGATTTATACGTTCTTACCCAATGCCGATCTTACCCCAACGCACTCTACGTATGTAAATTATAAATATTAAAACGAACCAATTTGTGATATTAGATAAAATACAGAAATAAAGTAATCTGCCAAATTTAAGTATATTATTTACTTATTTTCTTAATGTAATAAATAAAACATTATCTTATTATAAGCACAACCCATTACCTGCAGCTGTGACTCTCGAACTCGGTGCGACTTTTTGCTAAATCTAATTTGTTAAATTGGTTTAGTCTAAAAATAACAGAATTGCGAAATGACTACATAGTTTATAAACGACTGACTCTACAAATGATCAATTCTAAAATTGACAGATTCTATAAATAACCGATTCTACAATTAACTACATATCTTTGTAATTTATAAAGATAAACTGTTCTATTTTAAAGGTTTTTTTTAAATTGCTTTTGGAAAGGTTCTATACTTTTTTAAGTTGCCTTTTTCTGTAACAGATTGGATACTGTCGTTTTTTTTAATTGGCAACCAGTCTGCTTTCTTTCATTCTGTTGGTGCGGGCCACACGCTTTAGAGACCCACCTGCAGCCTAGTCGTTTAGTGAACTTTAAGGACTGCGTGGCTTTCTGATTTGGATCAGAGGAAGCTATTGGGATATAGGATAGCTTATCAGGAACTTATGGAAAATCGACGACGTGAAGACGGTGGCCTTTAAATATACTGTTGCGTACGCTGGGAGTGCCTGACAGCTTCTTGAGAGATGGTCCTCCTTTTTCAAAATCGGCTCATGGGTTGCCTCAGCCTCAGCAACTATCTTGCAGGTACGAAACAAAAGGCTTTTTATCGGTCGGTAACATAACTTACCAAAATTTAGTCCTCCTTAAAGACCTTAGTCTAAGTCATTAACACAACAAGATTGTATTCGTGTGCACAATACTGCACTTACTTGTACATTCATGTAGAATTAGTGAATTCAACGCAAACATATCCATCATAAAGTATATCTCTGCAGTCGTAATAGAAAACACAGTATCTTAACTTACTGTGTTCTCACTTTTTTTTAAATTATCGTAACAACGAGACTTAACTCCAGGCAGCAAAATTTTTCGGTTTAATTTTAATGCTCCTGGATCCAGAGATACCGTTGTTAAAAACACAGTAACGTTTTACCCGACTACGGCAAAGCCAAAGGAGGGTTATAATTTTGACAAGCTATGAGAATATGTCTATCTGTTCCCTCATAGGTCCTAATGTACTTATTGGAACTCGACATAGTTCCTGATAGCTATAACCTAGGAGTCTTTAAGTCAAGAGTGAATAGATTGCTTCTAGGCAAGTGTGTTCCATCGTCGGCCACATCATCGCTAACCATCAGGTGAAATTGTGGTCAAACGCGAGCCTATCCATTATAAAAAAAAACATATGAGGTATCGTTAAAACCGTCTTAATTGTCCACTGAACATAGTCTATGTGACGTGTTACAATTCCGCCCTGAGACACACATTGCTAGTGGTCTTTTTTTTTTTAAAATAATAATTTATTAATGTCCACATATTGTTACCACATTGTGTGTATCTACGAGTGTGTATGCTAAATAAAATAGTTTTCTTTCTTTCTTTCTTTGTGTCATAAAAGTCGATAAGGCGCCATCTAGCGGACAAAAAGTAATATGTTAAAAATAAAAATTTTGATAAATGCGCCGTGTTTGGTATCATTTGAAAGGGCTTCACTCGTACATTTCCAAAATATTGCTCAAAGGAGGCAATTTTTTTTGGGCTCACTATTAAACGGTAACATATATTGATAAAATTACACATGAAAAAGTGAAAGTGTTATTATAGTTGATATTTGTGTTAACCGTTAATAACAGCATTAAAAACAAGTTCACTGTAGCAATAATTATTATTTCTTTAAACGTATTTAAAGCTAACGTCGTAACCGTTGCGCACCGTAGTAAAATTTTATTTTCACGTTAAAGTAAACCTAAAAACGCTCTTAAACACGCATTTTTTGGCGTAACACTTTTTACTATTATTTCATTATTCCGGTTACATTTCTGTATAATTTTTGGTTTGTTAATTATATTAAGATGATAGGTTAGGTTAGGTTAGGTTAGGTTTGGTGGGGCTTGCGCGTCTCAATGATCTTGGGGCTTCGCCGGTAGAGTTACTCATGCCGGAAAGGTCCAAGTGAGAGACCAGACTAAGAGGGACACACGTGAAGGGCACACCGTTAGGAAACTTGAGCCGTTTTAACGGACGGTGTGCGGGGTTGATTTTTCGAGTTTTCGGAGAGTCAACGTGAGGGAAGAAAAAAAAAAAAAAAAAAAAAAAACACGAAACGGGACCACACCCTTCAAAGGAAAACAATATGGAACAGATAGGCGCAAATATATTACCCCAGGGTGGTACCAGCTGCTCCGCAGTCGGAGAATCCACCACGCTTCCTTTGGGAGCGTCAAGCCCCTCGTATTCTGGGGGGGGCAACGACTGTCTTCCGCTTGCCGATGGCAACAAGAGCCGAGGAGACTCCCGATCTCAGTCTTTTGAAGACATGATCGATTTTAGTTTTAAAACGCCAGACATAGTGTCAGGCGGGCGCGGCGCTGACGCAAACGCTTCCTCTAAATTTTGGAGGAAGCGTACATATGATGATAAGTCGGATCTCACAAAATCAGTGAGCTTGTCCTCGAGCGAGGAGAATCTTCCAGCCGCGAAAATGCCAACAGGGAGGAGAGGAAGAGGGCGCCCGAAACTTTCAGGAGCACCCACTTCTTCACGTATCACTCGGGGATGCTTTTTAAAGCGCCTTGATACGCCGGTAGCCAGCGAAATGAGCGACTCTGACGGGACTGTACAGGTGACGAAGAGTGATACCGAGCATTCCGCTTCACTGATAAGCACAAAAGCAGAGCTTAATGCTGCAAGGCGAGAAGGCCGTAAAGCCATAGCGACGGAGGAGGTCGAGGAAATGTCCCGATTGGCCAGAGAAAGGCGGTCTGAGGCCGCCACTGCCACGGAGGGACTGACAGCGGCTGCTTTGAAACGCCAAGTAATGGATGGTGTGGACGTGGTCATGAAGGTGGCCACCAAGTCTGGCAACTTAAAAGGTACTTTCACGCGTGCTTTGAAGGAGGCAGCGGATGGTATCAAAGAGGCGGTGCAAGTCCTCCTTGATCGTACGACTTCAGAGGAGACGAAGAAGTTACAGGAGGAAAACAGTCGTCTCAAAACCAGGATGGAAGAACTCCGAAAAGAGATCGCTGCCCTAAGAGTGGATTTCTGTCAGCAGCAGGAGGTTTCAGCTAAAGTCGTCCGGCCACCACTCGCAGCGGATAATCGCAAGTCCAATGAAGCTAGGACGTGGCCCTCTCTAGAAGCCAATAATACTTCGGAAAAGCACAGGACGGCAACTGCGGGGGCAAAAATCTCTACAGGAAAGGTCAAAAAGCCCACACAGAGACCAAAGGAGACCGTAGATGGAGCCAAAAAATCGATACAGGGAGACAAGCTGCCAGTGGACCTGAGCTGTGGACCTCCCCGCACAGACTTGCAACCTGTTGCGACTGTATCCGGTTCTAACGCTTGGACGACTGCCGTCAGTCGGAATAAGAGACAAAAGAGCCGTAAAAGTAAGACGGCATCAGAACGGAAGGGGCGGGCTCAGAATGGCCAGAAGCCACCTAAAATTCGTGTTCCTCGTTCTGCAGCTGTAGTGGTGACATTGCAGCCTGAAGCTGAGAAACGGGGAGTCACATATAAGACAGTTTTAGGAGAAGCAAAGAAAAAGCTCCAGTTCGCGGATTTTGGCACCCCAGCTGGCTTCCGATTCAAAACGGCAGCCACGGGAGCCAAAATGTACGAGCTATCTGGCGCTACTTGTGACGAGAGGGCGGATGCACTGGCTGCTAAGCTTCGGGATGTTCTCAATCCAGAGGAAGTCCGAGTATACCGGCCTATAAAAACAGCTGAGGTGCGCGTGGATGGGTTGGACGACTCAGTCACGCGAGAAGAGGTAGTGGCAGCCATTGCCCGTAGTGGCGGATGTCTACCTGAAAACGTCAAGGCTGGGGATATAAGGTTCAGCGCTGGTGGGCTTGGCACGATCTGGCTGCGATGCCCAGTAGCGGCTGCGAAGCAGGTCACAGATGGCAGGCGACTACTGGTAGGATGGGTATCGGCAAGAGTGAGGCTCCTGCCACCTAAGGCTATGCAGTGCTATCGATGCCTGGAGAAAGGGCATGTCCGTGCACAGTGCACTGCTGAAGTTGACCGTAGCGATCTTTGCTATCGTTGCAGTCAACAAGGCCACAAAGCAGCGCAATGTTCCAAAGAACCAAACTGCACTCTTTGTGCAGCTGCAGGAAAACCCGCGGCACACAGGCTCGGTGGGAATTCCTGCGACGCTCCCAGGAAGAGGAGTAAGCGATGGACCAAGACTGCCGGGGAATCCGCACCCCCCGTACAGTTAAATAACCCTTCGGTCGTTTCACAGCCCGGGGAAGGAGGACATACCGAAGAAATGGAGTGTTAGTGATGGCAAAATTACATTTTCTCCAGGCAAATATCAACCACTGTACCAGAGCTCAGGATCTCTTGCTCCAGAGCATGGTAGAGTGGTCGATTCATGTGGCAGTGGTCGCTGAGCCATATTTCATTCCCTCTCGAGATAATTGGGTGGGAGACCTTGATGGTCTAGTGGCCATCATCGGCCAGACACTTGTCGACGTATCCCGAGGTCATGGGTGGGTTGCCGCCCTAGTTAATGGCATAGTCGTTGTTGGGGCTTATTTCTCACCCAACAAGGGTCTTGCTGACTTTGAGAGTTTCCTTGTTCAGCTAGGAGCCGTCGTCGGCCGGTACCAACCTCGCGCTGCGCTTCTTCTTGGGGATCTTAATGCCAAATCTGCAGCCTGGGGATCTCCCGTCACTGATTCCAGAGGCGAGGTGTTGGAGGATTGGGCCTTAACGACAGGTCTAGACGTCTTAAATCAGGGCTCGGTCTATACGTGTGTGCGGCAGAGGGGTGGGTCAATAGTGGACGTCACGTTCGCTAGCCCCGCTATTGCGCAACGCGTCCGTGATTGGCATGTTGTAACGGAGGTGGAGACACTATCGGATCACCGATACATACGTTTCGACTTGTCCACCCAGGCTTTGACCGCGGGCAACCCCAGTAGATCAGTTCCACAAAGAAAAGGTCCTCGCTGGGCACTTAAACGGCTTGATAGAGAGGCTCTCGAGGAGGCTGCTATTGTGCAGGCCTGGATCCGGGAGTCGGCGTCAGTCAGACCCATTGACGTCGAAGGAGAGGCGCAGTGGTTTAGTAATGCGATGGCGCAAATCTGCGATGCGTCCATGCCTCGCGTTCACGCTCAGTTTGCTAGGCATGGAGTTTACTGGTGGACTGTAGAAATTGCAGAGCTACGCGTCGCATGCGTGGCTGCTAGACGTTCGTACACGCGTTACCGGAGGAGACGTCGACGGGATCCAGAAGAGGAGGCTGCGCTGTACGAGGTCTACCGCGTGGCGCAGAAGGCTTTGTGGTTGGCTATTAGTGAGTCAAAGACGCGATCTAGGGAAGAATTGTTGGCGACCCTTGACGGAAATCCGTGGGGGCGTCCATATCGCATGGTCCGAGGAAAACTGCGGCCCTGGGCTCCCCCACTAACGGAGAGTCTAGAACCGCAGCTACTAGAAGACATCATCTCAGTTCTATTTCCTATGAGAGCAGAGTATGAGCCACCACTGATGGCTCCACCCACAACTGCAGAGTCAGAAAGAGAGGAGAGTGTAATCGTCCCAGAGGTGACGCAACAAGAGATGAGGGCGGCCGTGATACGGCTCAGAGCTAAAAACACTGCTCCAGGGCCCGATGGCATTCATGGCCGTGCTCTGGTTCTTGCTCTCAAGGAACTAGAGTCCCCACTGAGAGAGCTCTTTTCGGCATGCTTTGAGCAGGGGCAGTTTCCTACACGGTGGAAAATAGGTCGACTGGTTCTGCTCAGGAAGGCAGGGCGCCCGGCTAACTCACCGACTGCGTATCGGCCCATAGTGTTGCTAGACGAGGTGGGAAAGCTGTTCGAGCGGATTATCGCAGACCGCCTCGTCGGCCACTTGTGCAGAGAAGGGCCGAATCTGGACGACAATCAGTTTGGGTTTCGGCACGGACGCTCCACTATTGACGCCATCATGAAAGTGAGAGTCCTGGCAGAGGAAGCAGTGTCCCGGGGCGAGGTGATGCTGGCGGTGTCTTTGGACATCTCCAACGCATTTAACGCCTTGCCTTGGAGTATCATCAAGGAAGCGTTACGTTACCATCGGGTACCTCCCTACCTCTGCCACATTATTGGGGCATATCTGGAGGGTAGGAGTATCACCTATACGGGACGCGATGGTAAAGGTCAACACGAGATATCGTGTGGCGTTCCACAGGGTTCTGTTCTGGGTCCACCCCTGTGGAACATCGGATATGATTGGGTATTGAGGGGCGAACTCCTACCGGGGGTAAAACTTACGTGTTATGCGGATGATACACTAGTTACGGCTCGGGGGAGTTCATACAGGGAGGCAGCGTCGTTGGCTACGGCTGCGGCCTCACAGGTTGTGAGTCGCATTCGGCGCTTGGGCCTTGAAGTCGCCCTCAGCAAGTCGGAGGCCATCGCTTTCCATGGTCCCCGACGGGCGCCGCCACCAGGATTACACATTGTGGTTGGAGGGACTACAATTTCTGTCGAGTCAACCATGAAATACCTCGGATTGGTGATCGACAGCCGATGGGACTTTGGTCCCCATTTTCAGCGGCTGGTGCCTAAATTGATGGGTGCGGCAGGAGCACTATCAACACTGCTTCCCAATTCAGGTGGCCCAAACACCGCCTGTAGGGGGCTATACATGGGGATCGTGCGATCGATGGCCATGTACGGAGCCCCGGTGTGGGCCACTGACCTGACGGCCCGTCACATCGCAACACTGCGTAAACCGCAGAGAGCTATGGCTATCAGAGTCATTAGGGGGTATCGCACGATCTCCTACGAGGCTGCTTGCCTACTGGCCGGATCCCCGCCCTGGGACCTAGAGGCAAAAATACTCGCGACTCTTCACCGATGGCGAAAAGAAGCGAAGGCACGGGGTGAGACATTGGTGCAGCGACAGATCACTGTGTATCGTTCGGAGCTCCGTCAGGTCTTGATGGCGGAATGGCGAGAGAGACTTCTGCATCCTACCGCCGGCCTCGTAACAATCGAGGCGGTCCGTCCGGTGCTCGACCTCTGGCTTGTGAGGAAGTACGGCTCCTTAACGTTTCGGGCGACACAGGTGCTTTCGGAGCACGGCTGCTTCGGGAAGTACCTGTGTCGCATAAACAGGGAACCAGATGCTCGGTGCCATCACTGCGCCCACTGCACTGACGACACGACGTTGCATACACTAGCTGAGTGTATCGCATGGGAAGAGCCGCGCCGCGCTCTCGTTTCTGAAGTGGGCAGTGACCTGTCGCTGCCGTCCGTGGTTCGGTCCATGCTCAACAGTGTAGAGTCTTGGGACGCAGTAATCACCTTCTGCGAAAATGTAATCACGCAAAAGGAGGCTGCGGAAAGGGAAAGGGAGAAGAGTTCTCTCCCACCTCGTATCAGACGCACCGGGCGTCGAGGAAGGGCTGACAACGCCCTCTTTCAACCCCCCTAAAAAGGTCCAGGGTCGACGGATTAGGGGACATTCGTCGGCCCATCAACCTGGACCCGAGATGGTGGCGCGTAGTGTTCCACGCGCGCCTCTCTTAGGCGTATAGGAAAGCCACACTCCAATACAGAAGGAGACCCATGAGGACCGGGTCACCACTAGTCTGGGGCAGCGGAAGTCAAACTGCACCCGCAGCCCCTGACACAAGTGTACGAGGGAACACCGGGGTGTTTTTAGTCAGTAAGAGTCTGACAGACCCCTCCACCTACCCCGAGGCGGAGGACATCCATGAGGATTTCCACCCCGTGAAAAAAAAAAAAAAAAAAAAAAAAAAAAAAAAAAAAAAAGGTTAGGTTAGGTTATTATATTTTCCACTCCTACCATGCGAAAGGCCCCTGCCGTACATTGACGCAGGGTCGTTTTTGGACTGTCATTGCAGTATTTACAGAATTATAATAATAAATAATAAATATAAATATAATAAAATTACTAATAAATTAATTGTGATTAAAATAATAAATTATTGATGAATTGTTCATTTTGAATTGCCGAATCGTGAATAATAAATAAAGTTAAAATTTTAAAATTTACAACCAACCAACAGACGGAATAAACGATCAGGCAATAATCATTTATTCCGTCTGTTGACACACTGAACAATTTTTACTACATACGCAATGAAATCTTTTCTTGTCTTCCGGTTGCTTATGAGAAGACTGAGATTCTCTTTGTTCAATGGCTGGTCGATTTTCATTTCAAATGCATGCCTGTGGGAGGAGTATACAGGGCACTCCGTCAGCAGGTGGAGGACTGTTTCCTGCTTGTCGGAGTCGCAGGCGCACGCTGGGTTCTCCTTGCACTTGAAGCGAGTCAGGTACTCGGAGAACCCACCGTGCCCTGTTAGGGCCTGGGTCAGTTCCTGGGTCATCCCTATCTTCCGCACCGTCCTGTACGCCGCGATCGTGCACGGGAAGAACAACTTCGTCGTGGCCGCCGTTTCCCCAGTACAATACCTCCGGTTCCATTCGTCCAGCGTTGCCATTCGGATCATACACTTTACGAATGAAACCGGGCACTTATCATAGTGGGGTTGCCACTTACACCTCAGGGCAGCCTCCTTTGCGAGTGAGTCGGCTCTCTCGTTACCCTCCAGCCCCGCATGAGCTTTGATCCAGAACAAGGAGACCCTCTTGTTCTGGACACTACTGCGGCGGATGGCGTCCCTCGTTTCCACTGCGAGGGCATGGAGGGCTTCGGGGTTCACAACTGTTTGGAGAGCTGCCATGGAGTCGCTGTAGATAGCGAACGCCGTCTCGGTCCTTTGGAGGACTTCTTTCGCGGCTTCACAGAAGGCGAGAAGCTCGGCCTAGTAGACGGTACTATAAGACGGCAGCGCAAGTTTGAGGGTCTTGACCTCGGTCTGGTCGGTCCACACCGACACAGTGGCCCCAACCTTGCCCTCAATTTTACTGCCGTCTGTGAAGATATGCACCGCGTAATCGCGGTGCTCGTTGTATTTTTCCTCGTCTACCAGGCGTCGCAGTGCAATAGCCCTCTGCTCAGCTGGATGCGGCATCTCTAGCGCCGATGCCACTCTCTCGATCTCCCTGTCTCCAAGCCTTCTTGGCCTCATAGAGTGAGGCCGCCTCTCGGATTCGGAGGTCGAGAGGGAGTATCCCAGCCAACACCAGTGCCGAGTGTAGGGAGACCGTGCGATAGGCTCGGCACAGCTTCTGCGCGAAGCTCTTCTGGACGGCGTTCAACTTCTTTTGGACTCCAATTTTGGTAGCGGCCG